>CM061544.1:238504209-240904209 GCA_030864215.1 Capsicum pubescens | reverse complement strand
TTGACATGAGAAACGTGTATGTTCAAAGGATCTTCCTAAATAGGTGGTGGTGCAGGCTGATCCTCGTTCCTTCTTTTTATTTCTTCTAGGAGGCATTTTTGGTAAAAGGATAAAGGAGGATCTAGAAGGGAATTCAATAGAGCACATATTCTTTGGCATGATATGAATACTAAAAAAAGGGAAACTTTTCTAAAATGTCTCATAGCTTCTTGCCCTTAAGTATGGTGCCCTTCACACTTATGCACAAGACTATACACAATGCGGCTTTTAGATACCCTAGGACACTTTAAAACCTTTGTCTCTAATACCAAGTTTTTCACAACCCGAGGCTACCCCTTAGTCGTAAAATTGTGCTTAAGGCCACAAGTGACCCCAATCTAACCCATGATCCGGTATATGCTATGCGTACTGAATAAAGTAATAATAAAACATCATAGGTGAAAGCTAAACTAATGAGAAGTTCTGTTAAGATATAACAATGAAACAATACTCAACATATTTGAGCTGCAAATAAAACCAAAAAAATAAGTCTGGCTATTTGAAAGCCTCTAAACATGAGGAATTAATGGACAAACCCTCAACTAACTCTGACTGATTAAAATAAAGGAAGTACTAAAATTAAATACAAATAACTTGTCATTGATAGATGAGGACTCATCACAACTACTATCGAGTACCATAAAATTAACTAAGGGAAATTGGGAATTGAGCATTCAAACCAATGTTGTGAAATCAATATAGTGCAAAAGAGAGTATGTAGTCAGTACTTTCAATGTACTATTATGTGAGGTAAGGACTAACTTAAGTACATAAAGAATGATCCAAAAATCTTTGAATACCTAGCTTTGCTCTATCCACCTTAATACCTAACTTTGAGATTTTGTGACTGAAGACAATACCTTTCTTCACCATAATATGTCACTTTTCCCAATTCAAGAATAGATTGCACTCCACACATCTTGGGAGTACATTGGACAAACGCACCAAGTAATCATCAAAGGAGTCCTCAACTACTGAAAATTGTGTCTTCCACCATGTCAGAGAATATAGACATCATACATCTCTAAAAGATAGTGGGAGCATTGCATTACCTAAATGGCATCCTCTTGAATGCAAAAGACCTATAAGGGAAATTAAAAGTCATTTTTTCCTGATCCTCAAGAGCAAAAGAAATCTAATTTTATCCTAAGTACGCATCAAGAAAATAGTACCAACCTCTGCTTATAGTCAGTTAAGCATTTGATCCATGAATGGCATAGGGAAATAATCCTTTTGAGTCTAAGTATTCAGCTTCTTGTAATCCATGCATACTCTCCATCCAATAACCAGTCTCATGGGTACTAATTCATTCATCTTATTAGGGACCACATTGATCCCACCATTTCTCGGTATGCATTGAATCGGCATATCCCACTTGCTGTCCGTATTGGGATAAATCACTCTATTATAAAACAACATCATGATGTATTTCTTCACTAAATTATATATAGAAGGACTCAATTGATATGGATGCTCAATGCTGGCTACACAATCTGGCTCAAGTTGTATCTTATTAGTACAAATACCGAGTGAAATCCCCATAATGTCTATAATAGTTCATCTGATGGCCCTCTTGAATCTTTACAACACTGAGATCAATGCTTCAACATGTGTATCTAATAAGTTAGCAGCAATAATAACCAGCAAGGTATTGTCGGACCCCAAAAATGCATAAGAAGATTAGATGGGAAGGCCTTTAATTTCAAGACTGGTGTCTCTTCAATTGATGGTCGAGTTGGAGGAGTGGTTCTATTCTTCAGATCAAGATCTAACTTCTTTGGATCATAATTATAAGAAACTATACCATACAATGCTCTCGCTATCTCATAATACTTATCAATACCATTGTTGTTAAAGTTTATCATAATTGTTTTTAACGCCTCAACCACAATTCGCTTTAATGGGCAAAGGCACTTCATCATCATCAATAGTCTCAATCACAGACACTACTCTCATATCTTTTGGATATCTCATAGTCTGTCACACTTTAAAAGTAACTTTCTCATCATTGAGTCTGAACTTTATCTACCCCATCTACATGTCAACCAAGGCCCTGCCCGTAGTGAGGAAAAGTCTTCTCAAGATAATGGGGACTTTGAAGTCTAACTCATAGTCAAGAATCCCAAAATCAGCTGGGAATATGATGGATGTCACCCTTACCAAAATATCACAAAGAATACCGACCAATTTCTTCACAATTCTGTTAGCCATCAACAACCTCATAAATGTAGGTTTGGGTGCCATAACCCCTACTGCTTGTATTAAACCAACGACATCGAATTGATATAATCTAGCAAATCACATAAAGCTTGAGAGAAGTGGAAAGACCCAATGGTACACAAAATAATAAATGCTCTAGGGTCCTCCTTCTCAACCAATGATCAAAAATCTACGGCACTGCAATGATGAACTTTATCCGCGGGCTCAAAATTCACCATCCACATTTTAGTAACCATATCCTTCATGAACTCAGTGTAACCAAGCATCTGCCCCAATGCTTCTATAAGAGGAATAATAAGAGACAGTTCTTTCAATATCGATAGGAACATCTGATACTTCTCTTTCTCATGTTTCTTCTTTAATATCTGAGAAAAAAGAGGGGGAGTTCATAGAATTGTCTTCAACATAGGCTTGACTACCTTTCCTTTTCCTTTATCCTTCTTAATACTTTTATTAACACCAATTGATTTTTTGTGATGACTCTTCACTAGTCACCAATTTTTTAATTATGTTTTAGGTTCCTTATCTACACCAACAAACTTATTCCTAGCTTCATCAACTCCAAGCATAGAAGGATCAATGCTGGCCTTACCACTCCGAGTGATGAAGGATAAATAGTAACCGTCACTCTTAGGATTTTTCACTATATTACTCTGAAGGGTATTCGGTTGATGTTGATTCAAGACTGGAGATATCTATCTAAGTTTCTACTCCAATTGCTTGATTGCAATAGCATGCTATTCTACTTTTTGGGTCAAACTTGAGATGCCTGCCTTAATCTCTATAAGAAAACTCTCCTGATTTTCCTAACCTTTTACCTACTTTTTATTTCAGTGTCACGGTTCCTTGGTGGAACATACGCAAAATGTTTTTTCTTACAATCATCTTTACATCTCCATTCACCATCTTTCTCTCTATTTCAATCCCTATAGCTATCCCTATATTATTTTTTACCTTGATTCTGTTTCCTTGAGTTCCAATTTTCTAGAGTAGATAATTGACCCTTGGCTCAAAAACCCGCCAACTCTCTATATAGATACTTTGCCTTTTTATCCACATCAAAATCCTATAACCTAGAAGTTTTTCCTTATACACCGATGGCATTCATCTTCTCAGAATTCATCATTGTAAACTGCTTCATCAGTAACCCAATCTCTATTTTCAGTTGTGCAACCTCTTGAGCCACTAAATTATCTACCGCTATAGTCTCATTGGAAGGACCAATATCATAGGTTTCAGCACCTCTCTCTACCTTTCGAGTATGCCACCCTCAGTTGGTAAGAGATATTTGATATAAGATTTCTGATGCTATATCCTAATGTAGGTTTATGAATGCTTCTCCAGTAATAATATCCGTCATTTCTCTAGAACTGGCATTCAAGGCACAATAGAAAATCGCCAGTAGATTTCTCCCAAAAATTATATGATTAGGCACCATCATCAACTTCTTCTTAAAATTAAACCATGCCTTAAACATTGATTTAGCAGGAAATTGGCTAAAATTATAGATCTCATCTTTCAACTATAGTATTCTGGCTGGAGGAAAGAAATAGTCTAAAAACTTCTTTCACAACTCATTCCATGTAGCAATGGACCCATGAGGTAGTTCACCTAACCATAATATTGCTACACGAGTTAGAGAGAATAGGAAGTACTTGAGTCTAAGAGCTTCCTAACCACCCCAGGTATAGTGTATAACTACAAATTCCAACAAAATTAATAAGGTCCATGTTTACATCATCAGTCGGCAAGACAGCAAACACACCTTTCATATTCAACAACTGGATCAGTGCATTAGTAGTGACGAACTTCACCTCCTATGATAATGCAGAAAAAATAATGGCTTCTATATCAATAAGCTCTACATACCCTAAGTCTTCATCTGAATCTTCATATGCTAGCAAGTACTAAAAAGTTGGAGGTATTGCAGCTCTATTTCTTATAACTCTATCGAGTTTTACTCGACCATAAGCTAGCGGTCTCTATCTCTATCTCTCTCTTCCTCTAGAGATATATGCTAGGCAGCCTCATTATCCCTCCTTATATTAGCCTTTGCTAGTAACCGCTCAATGTTTTGCTCGACTATCTCATGAGGATGTAGTAGGGAGGCAATTCCTATGGATTATCTTGAGGTATCTCATGATAAGCCTCATGATATAGGATTCTTGTGGATCAATTTGAGGTATCTAATAACGAGACTCATGATTGTGTTGTGACATACTACGATTCTGTTATAAGATTCTTTCTGGCGCTGGATCAAATGGGATCAAGGGGTTTCCTTGACTCCTAGTACTGGCATACACCCCAAGAAGAATAGAAAATTAAAATCAAAAACCTCAACAACTTCAACCAATAAATTTAAATTGTATTCCCCATCAATGGCACCAAACTTGATGTCACCAAAACTATACTCTTGAATAAGATACAATGTAGTTGTTATTAAATTATAGTATCCAAACTAGGTTGGGGTCTATCTCAAATGGAATAGGTTGAATCTATCTCTCAAACTTGCTGAAGTAGTCGGAAGTTTAAGAAAGTAAATAGGGGGAATTTGTAGTAAACAGTAAAAAGTAACAAGTTGTGAATGCTTTTTGGTTATAAACAATCTAAGATGAAGACTAGGAATGTGTTCTCCCTGATGTCCTAACTCAGTAGGTTTCTCGTGCTCAGTCCAACTATCTCAGCATTAGACATGTAGAATCTGACATGCTAGGTATTACCAATAATATTTTGAATGTGCTGGTAAATCTCACCCTTCATGTTATGAGTCTCAGGTTTTCACCTTACTAACCCTTTTCTTTGATCCCAATTTAACTATTACCTTTTTGGTATCAAGTTATTAGACAAGGGCTAATAGCCTCGAATCACTATTGTAATCTTTTTTCCCCAATCTCAATCTCTCTTGTGAAGAAGATCTTGAATATAGGCAAGTTCTTAGGATTGACCACCACTAGTAAAGAAACTAAACTTAAAAAGATAATAATGAAAGTGTAAACAATGATCTAGAAGAACCTTACACTTCCCCTACTTCGTTATTCTGCTAGGGTTCCCAAAACCCTAACTAAGGGAATTAGACACTCATGGTTATGAATAAATCCAAGAAATTCAATAAATAAAACAAATGAATAATCTCAAAAATAATTAACAAAGAAAACTCAAAGTATCAATTTAATTAATCAACCCAAAACCAAGAACAAAGAGATTCCAAGATCAAAAGTTAATCTTAGAATTAAATATATGTTTGTGAATAATATGAGTGCATAAACAGACTAAAAAACATCAAAAGAGTATTTATAAGTTACATAAAAAGCCTGGAAATATAAACCAAACAATACAAGGAAAACCAAGTTGGTGGCCACTCATGGTACCACTTACGAGTTGTAAGTGCCACTTACGCCATGTAAGTGGCTATCATAGGTGATAGGGTCTTCAATTCTGCAAAATTACTTCTTGCACTGGTACCTATAAAGCATAAGTAGTACTAACGTCCTGTAGCTACCTAACGTAGGTACCAGGAATTCCCTAATATTGCAGCTTTTCTGAATTTAAATTTTTTTGTACTTATACTAGCACCTACAATGTCGTAGGCAGTACCTATGGGGCGTACGTGACCCTTCGTAAGTAACAAGATCATCACATCAACTTTTGATTCTTTGAAGTTTCCAACTCTAAAATCTAAGACATCTACCTGCGCCACGTAAATGATACCTACGCCATGTAGGTAGCCTCGTAGGTGGTCTTTTCTATAAATCTTGACTTCTTTCTTCATGTTAAGCTCCAAAACCTAGTTCCCTACAAAATAGACATAAAAACACATCATATCTACCAAAACAAACCAAAGAACTTGCATATGTTCTTATTTTAAGCATCAAAAATATCGTGAAACCATGGCACATAATCGATCTCATTAAAGCACTGGAAATTAGATAGAGGTTAAAAGCCTCTAATCCTCATTAAAATCCTTTTTTCTAGTTTTAATTCCTTATTTCAAGCGAATAAACCCTAAGGCATGTTTTAGTGTTTGCAACCATTAAAACTTAGTTAAGATGAAAAAATCATCAATATATTTACTATTTTCACTTGAATTCCAACAATATTTAACATTCAAACAACAAATTCATCATGGCTCCCAAAACCCTCATTGTGGGAGTTTAGTTACTCATGAGTTTAGAAAAGAATACAAAAGAGAAATACATAGATTAGAAAGTTATGATTACAAAATATGCATTATAGTGTTGCTATTCTAGCCTATTTAGCCTTGTTTTAAGGATAATTCGTGTGCTTTGTGAGTTGATGATGATATAAATAACATTTTAAGTGTTCAAGTACGTAATTATAATGTTTAAAAGTATTTCAGAGAATTTTGGATTTAAATCAATCATTTAGAGTCTAGACGAGAAAACTAGTTTTATTAGCTTAAGCTAGGTTTCGTTATAGTCTCTCGTGTTGGATTCTAGTATGTAAAATGAGTCCCTAGTAGTTTCATTGTATTATTATCTGTGAAAAAAATTATTTGGAATGTTCAAAGTATAATCGAATTAAGTCAAGATCCAAATCAAAATGTTAAAGATTAAGCGAGCAAGCCTAGTCTTAGCTCGTATTTCTTACTCGTCGCTGTGAATGTTGTGCTATGTTGAACTGTAATCCATGGTGTTTGATAATATATGATTCTTGTTTAGATAATTATGGTGATATATGGATGTTGAACAAGATGTAAATTAAAATGAAAGAAACACCAAAAGCTTGGAAGGGAAGGTAAAATAATTTCACGAGATGGAACAAAAAGTTGGACGTTAAGCACTTAGCCAATATTTTGGATACAATTTCCAATAGCATGATGCGATTAGACCATGAATCAGCCTCCATAGATTTTTTATTTTCATTATAAAATATTTTGAAGTGCAATTTCAATGAAGGTGTTCGAATAGCCCGAATTGCATGCTCCATAGCTGTGGAATAGTGGCCGCATGCTCCATAATAATGGAGTGGTGCCCGAGTCGCATGCTTCATTCCTATACAGAAATTCATGAGCAGCAAGAACTATTTTAGTGCTCCCATGCATATGCATTACCCTATACTCCCATACTCCCATGCACGTGATATCTTGCACTCCTACAAGGATTATGATTGGCACACTATAAATACACTACATTATACACACTTTGGATTATCTTGAATCTTGGGATCATTGTGATGTCTTGGAGATTAAGGGAGGCTTCTGCAACTTCAACTTTAGGTTTTTACATTCTTTAATTAGGTTTTTAATAATTCATAACATGAATTCAACCTTTTGGGTCACGATTATGAATATTAGTGGCTAAAAACTCCCTCTCCGGGGTTAAAGCGAAGAACATGAAGACTATTGTTTTGGATTAATTTTGTTGCATTTGATTATCATATTTGGTTTCTTGTTTATTCTTATTTTAATTATTTGAGGATTTATCACCCTTAGAATAAATATATATTGTCGACCTTTTGATCTCGGGAGAGGGAATAGGGAGATAGAACGTGGGAATAAATAAAGTAGGGTTTGTATTCTTTTATAAAATAAACAATACAAATTAGCTTCTAGGACGGAGATGTACCAAGAAGCCTTACTTGATTCACACGTAGGATAATATCTTTAAGAGCTTAATTGGATTATTACATCCCCTCTCAACGATGTAGTTGCAATGTCCAAATTAGGTAAACGATTATAGGTCGGGATACCATGATCATGCAATTAACGCTACGAATTTACAACCAAGATAACAAAGTTAATGAATGAAGTTCAATAACATACTATGATTGTTTGAAGTGCTTTAACCCTGGAATTTCTCCTATTGATTGTCTCAAGACTTTTATTTATGCATTTTTTTACTTTACCTTAGTTTATAATATTCAAAACTATATTTTGGTTACGTTTGCATCAATTAATCTAAATTGTGAAATAAAATTGAATAGTCATTAAAACAAGTCCTGTGGGATTGATATTTGGCTTTCTTGAAGGCCACTATATTACTTGGTAGACCACGTACACTTGCGTGTGCGCTTGGTGCTGTCAATTTTTTGGCACCATTGTCGGAGACTTGTTATTTGGCAATTGTTTTATCTTTAGTTTTGCTTTTTAGAATTCATTGGTGTTTTACTCTTGGTCTTGGTTTTGTATTTTGCAAGAAACAAGTTTTCAAAGTAGTAAGCAGGAAAGGGCTCGGGAGTTGGTTGAACCAAGCCTCAAACCTTAGATATTATTCTATCAATGAAGGAGAGAAGCAATCCTTCTCCGACATATTCCACAAATTGAATAAGATCAAGCTAATCCTGCTATAATGGCTGATGAACAAGTCGCCCACAGGATAGTTAGAGAAGCGGCAATCCCATTTCTGAAAAATTTGACCTCACCTTTTCAAAAACCAGCTGCTGGAGAGAGGTTCGAGCTAAAGAACAATATAATGCAGCTATTTATTAGCAGTGGACAATTTACATGGCTTGCACATGAATATCCACAGGTTTGCTTATAGAATTTCATTGAGCTTACTGACACTATCATTCCGGTAGATGTGAATGTTGATTATGTAAGGCTGACACTCTTCCCCTATTCACTTATTGGGGAAGCCAAAAAGTGGTTGAACTCTGAGCCATCAAATTCAATCAAATCATGGGATGGCTTTGCCCAAAAGTTCCTCATCAGATTCTTTTTATCTAGCAAGACTACAAAACTTTGTAATGAGATAGTGAGATTCAAACAAAGGTGAAACAAGAACATCTATCATGCTTGGGAGAAGTTCAAGGAACTTCTTCGAGACTTTCCATATCATCAATAGTCCAATGAGGTACTTGCCTATACTTTTGTAGAAGCACTTCACCAAAATACAAAAATTTTGCTAGATTCAGCTACAGGTGGTCAAGTGTTGGAATTGACTTATGATGAGATGTACACCTTATTGAATAGCATAGCATAAGGAAATCTAGAGTGGTATGCTGATTCTAGGAGTATCACAAAGAAATTTTCAGGTGTGTTGGAGGTGGACCAATACGCTGCTTTATCAGCTCAGGTTGCTGCATTGAAAAATTTGATAAACACTCAGTTCAGCAGCCTGAAAGTGGAAGCTACATATCCTACAGCATCAGTTAATGTAGTTCAGCAGACCAATGGTTAGTGTGAAGTTTATGGTAACAACGGCCATTCAGTGACGATGTGTGCTGCCAATTCAGAGTCAACGATGTAGGTAGGAAATATTCAATAAAGAATTATGGGAATTTCTAAAATATAGTGTGTCAAACTCAACCACTGAATCAGTCATAGAATGCCCAACAGCAGCAAATTTAGCAACCATAGGCACAAGAAAATCAATCAACTAGCAACTTTGATAAGATGATGAAATAGATTCTAACTAATCAAACATAGTTAGCTGTAGATGTAAGGATCCAGCAAGTAGCCATGAGAAGCTTAGAGTTGCAGTTGGGGCAGTTATCACTGACACTAAATACCAGGTCGTAAGGTGGTTTACCAGGAGATACTAAAAATCCAAAACAAGTTATGGTAATCATGTTAAGGAGTGGTAAAGATCTTAACAAAATAATCTCTTAAGAAAACTAAGGAGGTAGATTCAGATTTGACTCCCCAATATGTTACTGACAAAGTTGTTGAAAGGTCAAGAAATTCTGAGTACTCAAAAGAGAAAGTTGTTGAAAAGTGAAGAAGATCCCACAACAACCTTCCCATAAAAGCATATAATGGCGAAGGAGGATGTATTCTTCGAGAAGTTCTTTTACACGTTCAGAGTGCTACACATTACCATACCTCTTTTAGATGTTTTGTAGGGAACTCCCAAGCATGCTAAGTACTTAAGGGACTTGGTTTCTAATAAATTTAAGTTTTAGAATATGGAGGCGATAGCACTTACTGAGGTGTGTAGCTTTATAGTGACTCAAAAGATTCCAAAAAAGCTAAATGACCCTAGGATGTTCACTCTCCCAATTTAAATTGGAAATAGTGAGGTAGTTCAGGCACTTAGTTACTTAGGAAAAAGTATCAACTTAATTCCCCTATCTTTGTTCAACACATTGGTTTGTGAAAGACTAAAATAAGCTTTGTGCTACTGCAGTTAGCAAATGGGATCATAGTCTGTCCTGAAAGAGTGATAGAGAATGTTACCGTAAAGGTTGGTAAATTTATTATTCCTATTGACTTTATTATTCTAGATATTTAGGTCGACAAACAGGTACCAATCATCTTGGGATGTCTATTTTTAGCAATGGGAGAATCTTTAATTGATGTGAGAGAAGGAACACTCACAATGAGGTTGGAGGATGAAGAGGCAGTTTAAAGTGTACTAACTTCTTAACACATTATCCCACTATAAATACTTGTGCATGATTACTGTGATCAAAGGGGATAAGTGTGGGGTGGTGGAGCTTGTTCCATAAAAGACCTCTTCAAACTACCTCATTGAGCACCCTAAGCCACAAACACATAAGCCTGACATGGTGCAGATTAATGATCCTGAAAAGGTTATAGTTGAAAAAAGTTATTGCGCTTGAGAGTTCACACTCAAGAGGTCATAAATAAATAAGAAGATGGCCTCCAAGTATGATTAAAATGATGAAGTAACTTGGTTGAGTCGTAGTTGGGTCGTGCCGTGACACTAAATCAGGCGCTAATGGGAGGCAACCCAAGTTAAGATATGTTTTATTTTTAGTATTTTTAGTTTTTACTTCATGAATTTTTAGTTTTTTTTAGTCACAGGTTGATGGGAAGTCTGAGTACCAGAAATCTGAGCTAAGAAGCATGGCGAAGACTAAGTGTGGGGTCCCCAAACCCTTTTGATGAAAAAAATGCTACTAGCTAGGCCTAGAGGCCTTAGGGAGTATTTCTATCTCTACTTTTAAATTATACTTTGAGAAAAAAGTAGATTTTTAAGTGTGGGATGGAGAAATTCTCATTTTTAGGGTAAATTTAAAAAATTTCAGGTTAGGAATAAGTGAGATATTCTTATTGGTGCTATATTTGAATGCATGATGCAAGTGGGTTTGTATAAAAAGGATGTTGATTGTGTGAATTACCATTTTTTAGACTCCTGGGCTCAGGATTATGACTCTTGTACTTGTGGCTTAAAATCTGAATTATGTTATTGTTTGGTTGAGTGTCTATGATGATCCTACATGAGTTGAGCATGTGCCATGTGCGTGTAAGGTGTTGTTTATTCCTTGTTGCATGTGATGTCTAGAAATTTCCTGGTGTATGTTCAAAGTAAAACAAAGAGTGTGGGTTTAGGAGATGATATAGGCATTTATTTGATAGCCTTATTTTATACCTTCTCTTTTTGACCAACCTTTGTGCATAATCTTAGTAAGGCATGTTGATCCTTTAGCTTTTTCTTTGGTAGTATTATATGTAGCTTAATTATTTCTTTAGTAGACCTTAATTTTTTTAAAGCTCCTAGGTGATTTAATGAAAAAATTATTAAGGAGTGTGAAATTGAACAAAAAAAGGTGAAAGTGAAGCCCCAAAGTGATAGTTATTGGTGTGTGGAAAAATTATTGTGTTGTGGTTTGGAGTTTGAGAAAATATTTGAAAGAAGTTCCCATTTTTAGACCAATTGTGTTACAATGAACCTATTTTTTTCCCTGGTCCTCCTTGGACATTGTGCACCTCAATTAAGGCAAAACGCTTAAGTTGAGGGTGACTATCATAGGGGTGCATAGCATAAAGTGGGTGCAAAAAGGGAAAAATTAAAATATATGTTCTAAGCATACTCCCACCATAGTACTTGTTAATGATCTTAATAATATGGGGTGAACAAAAAAGGAATGGGGTAGAAAAAAGTGGTATAATTTGGTTGTTGGAGATTGGTTTAATTATATAATGTAGTGTATTAAAGTACTTAGGGAAGATAGTCACTTTTTACAAAATAGTTCCTACCTTTCCCTTAGCCTGTATTACAACCATAAAAGACCTATTTGATCCTAAGATTAACATTCTAATATTAGTGGAGCATGACACTAAGGGAAAGCATATGGTTCATCAGTTTTGACATGTGAATTCTTTTGTGAAAATGAGCAAAACTTGATTCATGTACCCATTGTGTCATAAATTGCATTATTGTGAGTGTATTGGGTAACCCTCTTGATGTGAAAGGAACATGTTTGATGAATGTGGGCTATTTATAGTATGACTTTGATTTATTAGTATGCGTGCGTTGATTCTTGAGATTAGGATGTTTTGTAGTAGTGTTCTTGAACTGTCAATTGTGTACATAACTTGCTTCATGTAGAAACTTGTATTCTGTGAAGTCATCGTAGTAATAACTTGAGTGTCTTGTTGTAGTAGAAGTGTAGAGTCTTCTCCTCTTATGATTCTTTAAGTTAAGAGTTGTTCGAGGATGAACAAGGTTTTAAGTGTAGAGTGGTGATGTTGGGTGTATTTATGCACTCAAGTGTTGCTATTCTAGCCTATTAAGCATTGTTTTAAGGATAATTCGTGTGCTTTATGTGTTCATGATGATATAAATAATCTTTTAAGTGTTCAAGTATGTAATTATAATGTTTAAAAGTGTTTTCAAACAAGTTTGGGTTTAAATCCATCATTTAGAGTCTAGACAAGAAAACTAGTTTTATTAGCTTGAGCTAGGTTGTGTTCAAGTCTCTCATGTTGGATTCTAGTGTGTCAAATGAGTTCATAGTGGTTTTATTATGTAATTATGTGTGTAAAAACTTGTTTGTAATGTGAAAATTGTAATCGAATCAAGTCTAGAGTTAAATCAAAATGTTAAAGATTAAGTGAGCAAGCCTAGTCTTAGCTCTAATTTCTTACTCGTCGTTGTGAATGTTGTGTTATGTTGAACTCTAATACATAGTATTTGATGATTTAGGATGCTTGTTGAGTTGATTATGGTGATATAGGGATGTTTAAAAATCTGGAAATTAAAAGGAAAACAACACCAAAAGCTTGGAAGGGAAGGTAAAATAATGTCATGAGATGGAACAAAAAGTTGGACATTGAACACTTAGCCAATATTTTGGATATAACTTCTAGTAGAATCATGTGATTAGCCCATGATGTAGGATCCATAGTATGATACTTTACCTTAAAAAATATTGTGAAGTTCAATAACAGTGAAGGCGTGCTATTAGCCCGCGTCGCATGCTCCATAGTTGTGGAATAATGGTCGCGTCGCATGCTTCATAATGGTGGAGTGGTGCCCGCATCACATGCATCGTTCCTATGTAGAAAGGCATGCGCAGAAGGCTCTATTTCAATGCTACCATGAATTCACAGCACCCTTTACTCCCATGCTCTCAAGTACTTAATATATTGCACTTCTACAAGGATTAGGATTGGCCCACC
Source organism: Capsicum pubescens (assembly GCA_030864215.1). NCBI lineage: Eukaryota > Viridiplantae > Streptophyta > Magnoliopsida > Solanales > Solanaceae > Capsicum > Capsicum pubescens. Next base: position 240,890,621 of record CM061544.1, on the reverse strand, counting down.
ATAAATACACTACATTACACACACTTTGGATTATCTTGAATCTTAGGATCATTGTGGCGTCTTGGAGATTAAGGGAGGCTGATGTAACTTCAACTATAGGTTTTTACATTCTTTAATTAGGTTTTTATTAATTCATAACATGAATTCAACCTTTTGGATCATGATTATGAATATTAGTGGCTAAAAACTCCCTTTCCGGGGTTAAAGACAAGAACATGAAGACTACTATTTTAGATTAAATTTGTTGGATTTGCTTATCATATTTGTTATCTTGTTTAATCTTTTTTTAATTATTTTGATGATTTATCACCCTTAGAATAAATATATTTTTGACCTTTTGATCTCGGGAGGAGGAATAGGGAGATAGAATGTGGGGATAAACAAAGTAGGGTTTGTATTCTTTAATAAAATAAGGAATACAAATTGGCGTCTAGGAAAGGGATGTACCTAGAATACTTAATTGATTCACTCGTATGATGATAGATTTAAGCACTTAATTGGATTATTATATCCCCGCTCAATGATGTAGTTGCAATGTCCAAATTAGGTAAATGATTAAAGGTCAGCAGACCATGATCATGCAATTAACCCTATAAATCAACAACCAATATAAGCAAGTTAACGAATGAAGTTCAATAACATAGTATGATTGTTCAAAGTACTTTAACCCTGGGATTTCTCCTATTGATTATCTCATGAACTTTATTTTACGCATTTTTTTACTTTACCTTAGTTTACAATATTCAAAACTATATTGTGTATACATTTGCATCAATTAATCTAAATTATGAACTAGAATTAAATAGTCGTTAAAATAAGTCCCTGTGGGATTGATATTCATCTTTCTTTAAGTCCACTAAATTAATTGATAGACCACAGAAACTTTTGTGTGCGCTTAGGAACTATCACAAGGTCCTCATTTCCAATAATCTTAAAAATAATCAATAAGTGTCATTCATTCTCTATTGACCATTTTCATATACCATACATAATAATACACAAATCTTACACAAAATAAAAATAATATATCCTTTACATGTTGGTTCTCCTAGATAGCACACAAAGAAAAAGAACATATACAACAAAAACCTTTATGGATAAAGGTACCCTCACCACCTAATAAGAAGCTATGCATTATTCCCATGGCATCACTGACAAATTTTAAAAACTAGGATAAGGACATACCTAAAGTGCCATACGCATTTGTGTCATGTTACACAAAATGTGAGGTTACATCAGTAGCAGCAGTATCATTAGTAATGGCACCAGGTATGATTGGTGCACTCAATATGGTAATCAGGGGAGTCAAAAACTCCACGATAAATCAGAACCAAATTCTCTAGGTGGCCCACTAGCGAAGGCTTCCACTCACAAAGCTTCCTTCTATGGTTCATTTGTCTCTATTGTTTTCCTCATTGCTTCCTTAAGGTCTTTTTTTCTCTTGCGTTTTCCTTTTTTTTATTTTTTATCTTCTTTGTTGCGTCTCTTCCTCTTAGCTTTACCCTTAGTATAAACAAGATTTCCCATTATGTCATATAATACCTCCTCTTCCTCGTCTAACTCCTCATCAACCTGAGCTAGAAGAGACAATATTTTTTGGATCTATAATGTAGTGATGTCATCCCTATAAGTCTCTAGTGCCACCGCAAATTGCGTTACATCAAATATAGTGATTTTATTCAGCTTGCTATTGACTTAATGTTCCATATCATCAATGTTCCATGAAAAGTAGCATAAGGAGCCAATGCCTCTTTGATTTTCATGTAAACAAAAAACTTGACTTATTGGTCAAACAACTTTAACTGAGAATCAAATCTCTTTCCTTGATTGACTATTTTTGTGAAGTTATGCAGAGTGATCGCATACTTTGATTCCTAATCTATATCAACCATTGAATTTTTCATCATAATTATAGGTATTGTACCTATGGAATAGGTAGTTTAAAGTGACTCGACTAAATAGAGTTATATACCTAGCACAGATCCTGAGGCAACTATAGTCATGTGCTTACCCTAAGTAGTTAGAGTGATCACTCCATAATTAACCTACCTACCCAAACTCAAAGTGGCCCTACCCACATCCTTTGATATATCAAAAGTGTGTGTTATCGAGGATTCCACTTCATTATCCCCTAGACCAAATATGGGAACATGAGTTGTTTCACGCAACCTTGTAATCAAACATGGGAATAAATATGAGGTATCTGACTTTTTGGATCTTTTTTTATCTCATCTGCAATAATTTCTCTAAAATTCAACTTGAACCCCGACATCAAACTCATGACTAACACAATCCTATCTTCACCCAAAGTATTATATCCTACTGTTGGCATTAATCTAAACCTCATGACACCCCACCAAAAAATTTCCACTTGAGATAGAGAATCTTTGTTGATCTTGGCATTAGGATTTGCCACCCAACCTGGGATTTCTCTAGACAACTTTTGAGCTAACTAAGGTTGTTGATTTGCATGATCACTCATCCTATTCTAGAATATGGAGTGGTAGAGGGTGGAATGAAGTCCTCTCTATCCAAACCTATTAATTATCCAATCAGACAAGTCTACCAATACACCCCAAACTATAATTTTATCCACATTGAGTTTGTCCATGGCTTCTCTCATTTTTTACAAGATTTATCAAGAATGGTTGTACAGTTGGCATAAAACTCACACTATAGCAAGATAGTATGATCCTGAGTCCTTGGCAGTCCATCCCAAGTCATAAGAATTAAGAATTTATTCAATTTAGGTTATCTACTAATCCCTAAAGTGATGATCTTGGAATCTTAAACCTGAGGCCTCTTTGTTTTGTGCTTTCTAGTTGTAGTAAGTCCTTCATAGTAGAATTTTGATGATCTATCTACTTTTTACCATACACTTACTCAGATGCCAAGGGTTTTACTCATGAACACAACATTTTGAGGTTGTACAGTTTCTATTTTAGGATTGCTGGATGTAGCAGTGTCTTTTTTAACCTTATCCTCAAAGATCATATTTTTTTAGCTTACTTCACTCTAAATAAACACCTCTCTTTCCTAAGACTAGGGAACTAGTTCTCTTTGACAAATCCCTTGGATCCAGCCTTCTCTTCTCCATGTTTAGACTTGTCAAATAATCTCTGAGTTGAGGAGTCCCTGTCTACTCTCTTAGGCCTACCATTATGTTCAGGGTGACCCTTCGGAGGCATATTTATACCTAAATAGTAAGAATATCAGCTATAAATCAAAATAAACCAAGAAAGAATGTAAAGCTTCAACATGAATTTACATGGTTGATGACATGGGTGGATAGCTAGTCAACTTGTTGATGGCTGATCAACCTCCATCGTCAACCTAAAATAGGATCACCTAAAGAATATTCATGGTTTATTACTTGGGTTGACAGCTCATCAACTTGTTGACGGATTATAAACCTTCATCATCAACCTAATATAGAATGACTACACATATGTACATAGTTGATGACTTGGGTGGTCGACGGCTCGTCAACTTGTTAAAAGCTCATCAACCTAAGATAGAATAATTACTTATATTTCCATTGTTGACGACAAAGGTTGATGGCTCGTCAACTTGTTGATGGCTCTTCAATACCTATTGTCAACCTCAGATATAATGATCCTAAGAATATACATTATTGACGACTTGGGTCCACAGCTCGTCAACTTGTTGAAATCTTGTCAACCTTTATCATCAATCCTAAATAATATGATTTTCAATTTTATTTCATAAGAGTTAGAAATCAACAACAACATACTAGTGTAATACCACAAAGTCAAGTTTGGAAGGGTAAGGTGTACAATTTTAACAACTACGTCAGATAAAGTAGAGAGGTTATTTATGCTAGACCCCCAAGTTAGGAGAAACACCAATATAACAAAGGAAAAATCTAAAAAACACTCAACAAAATGAAACAATAAACAAGACACCCATAGATTAATACTATAAACTATCTATCTAAAATCACCATCTTCAACAAAACACCACAAATAAGAAACTACAAGACACATGCATAACACTATGACTACAAGCACAACTGCACCAAGCACTCCTCCCTACTAATAAATATGCACTTCTATCCACCTACCCTTTATCCTAATCAACATACTCAATATTTTTCTATGAAGAGTTATGTCCTCCATAAGTTGCAATTGTTCATATAATTCCTAATCACCTCTTTTCAATACTATTTTGACCTACCTATTGCCTTCATGAAGTAATCCATAGCCAGCCTCCCACACCTCTATAGTGGGCCATCCAGGCATCTTATCTTTACATGAACAAACCATCTCAATCTTATTTCTCGTATCTTATCTTCCACTGAAGCCACTCCCATATTCTTTCAATTAATCTTATTTCTAACCCTATCACTCCAAGTAAGTCCACATACTATCACAACATCCTCACCTCCACTAACTTTAACTTTTGCATGTGGAAGTTCTTAACTAGCTAACACTCCACTTCATACAATATAATTAATCAAGCTATCACTCTATAAACTTATCCTTAAGATTAGGAGGAACCTTCTTATCATAAAACACTCTTGAATTGAGCCTCTATTTTAGCCACCCAACACAGATATAGTGCATGACATACTCGTTAGGCTCTCCATTTACCTGAGTTATAGAACTAAGATATTTGAAACAATCTCTCTTCCAAAGGTCCTGAGAATCCATATTTAGTACCAAGTTCTCTTCATGCATCAATTCACTAAACTTATATTCCAAGTACTCCATATTGGCCCTGTTTAACCTAAACCCTTTAGACTAAAGGGTTCATCTCTAAACCACTAACTTATCATTAACTCATCCTCGAGTTTCATCATTTAGGTCTACATCATCAGCAAATAACATACACCAAGGCACCTCTCATTAAATAATCCACGTAAAAACATATATTAACAAGGCCAATAAAAATGGACAAAGAGCTGACCCCTAATGCAACCCTTTAAAACAAGAAAAGTTATCTAAATCTTACCCTATCATCCTCACACACATCTTTTCTCCATCATATATGTCCTGAATCAACATAGTGTAAATCACAAGCACGCCTCCATCCTGTAAGACCTCTATAGAACCTCTCTGGGTACTTTGTTGAAAGCCTTCTTAACATCGATGACACTATGTGACAGTCTTTCTTCTTCTCTCGATACTGCTCCACTATTCTTCTCAAGAGTTGAATGGACTCATTTCTTGAGTAACCTGGCATGAAACCAAACTGATTCTTATAAATTTTCATGATCCTCCTAAACCTCAACTCTACCACCTAATCCTAAATGTTCATAGTATGACTCAACAACTTGATATCACTATAGTTATTACAACTTGGGATGTCCTCCTTGTTCTTATATAATGGAAGCATCGTACTTTATCATCATGTTTTGAGCATCTTTTCCATTAGAAAAATTATGTTAAATAACCTTGCTATCCACTCTAAACCTACCCCACTAGTGCTCTTGCAAAACTCTACTAGATCTCATCTGGCCCAATTATCCTACCCCTATGAAACCTGCAAATAGCCTTCTTTACCTCCTCAAACCTTATACTTATACAATAAGCATAACCATGACACCTGTCTAGATTCTCTAGGTCCCCCGGCATAAAATTTATCCTTCTCGACTATAAAAAATCTACAATAATATGACTGCTACCTCCTCCTAATAAAGTCATCCTCTATCAACACTTCATCATCCATTCCTTTGATATAGTTCACATGGTTAGGATCATGGGCCCTATGCTCCCTACCATTGGTAAGCCTATACAACCTTTTATCCATGCCTTTATACTCTAATGTTGTATACAAAATATCAAACATTATTATCTTATTGCTATAACCACTAACATAGCCTCTTTTCTAGATAACTTATACTCCTTATTTGTCATCTTCTCCTCGTAATCCTTTCTTTTATCAACTTTTCATAAGCTACTTTTTTAGTCTCCACCTTCTTTTTAACTTCAACATTCCACCACCAGTACCCCTAGTACTTGCTAGATCAACCTCTTGAGATGCCTAACACCTTTCTTGCTATATCCCAAATACAATTGGAAGTCATCTCCCACATGATATCATATCCCCACTATAAGAATTATGGTCTCTCTATTGAGTTATCAAGGTTACTCACTCTAATTAGATATAAGTCTCATAACATAATAGAGGATTTATAATTTCCAAGCATACAATAGAGTTAATCAGAATTCACATATACAAAAAATTATGGGTAATCCTAATTTTTTAAGAATTTTTTAATTGAGAGATGATACATTACCCAAGCATCTTATATCAATTGATAATTCCTTTATATTACTTTCTCATAATACCTCGATTTCAAAAAGAAAAGAAATAAATTCAACCAAATATACACCTTGTAATTGAAGTACAACTTTGAGTAACGTGGTATGATAGAACTTGAACTAGAATTTCGTAACTTACAACATTGGGCGAGGCTTTTGGTGGTGTTGAATTTGTTGAGAGGTTTAAATAAGAAAAGTGGGAAAATTGTATGATGGTAACAGGTGTTAAAGAAACATGGGTTTGAAATGAGAGTAGTTGTGAGATAATTTAAGTGGAATATTGAAGAGTTTTGAAACTGATGGTTTCTTTCTTTATTTTTGATTTTTTTAATAATTAGAAAAGGAAAATAAGATAGCTTTTAGGTAAGGCTTTAGGAAAATGGTTTAAATAAGTTAGTTTCATTTAGGGTTATATGGGTAACGGGTAGAGAATAAATCGGGAAAAGGAAGTGAGCTTGGGTTACATTGAATAAAGATACACTTACCTGGGCCAAGTCTTCCTTTGAGGCCTCGTCAACTGGTTAACGGATCATTAAAGAGCTCGTCAACCTTAAGTACCAAAGATGGTTGATGACTTAATTTGACAGCTTGTAAACATATTTGTGGCTCATCAGCTAAGTCATCAGCCTAATCCATATTTTTTAGCTCCATCATAATAGATGTCAACCTGGGTTGACGGCCTACCAACTTGTTAAGGTATCGTCAATCCTTTGTCATCACTTTTATCCAGAATATGCCTCTGTATTCTTTACATTACCGACATGGAGTTGACGGCTTATCAACATGATGATAATTTATCACTTCTAGTCATCCAAGCTATTATTTGAGATAAAACTTTAATCTTGTACACTTTACCAAAATAGTTAACCATGCTCACAAGAAAAAACTATTGTAACATTATTTTACAATAATAGTACATAAAATCCTTACCTTTAGCATATGATTTAACACCGTGGCATGACTAGGTTCTTAATTACTCAAACTTTAACCTGACACACTAGTGGTAATACATTTACCTCTTACCTCGAGTGAATATATTACTTGATCCTTTGACTATGCCCTTTAAATAGATTTCCATTTTTGTTATCCAATTCCACCGCTCTAAATGGAAAATTTTTAGTTACTTTGAAAGGTCCGAACCACTTAAATTTTAGCTTTACTAAAAGTTTGACCTCAAGTTTAGCAATAGTATCAAGTCACACACATAAAACTTACACTTTTCAATCCTTTCGTCAGGGTAAAGCTTCATTCTCTCCTTATACAGGTCAGCTCTCTCATACACATGAAATCAAAATTCATCCATCTCATTTTGCTGATCCAAGCACATATCAACTGTATCTTTCTATCTAAACTTTATTTTTTTAAGCACCTACAAGGCCTTATGCTAAAGATCTATTAGTAAGTGATAGTGTGATGCCCCGATTTTCTAAACTGGGTCGCTACACGATGCCTATGATCCCGAGGGACCACAAGCTAACCCATGACTGATATCTATACCTGTATACTGCAATATATGACGTAATAATGCATAAAACATGAACAATAGGCCATAAGGTTCAACTGCATAGAATATCTGACAAATCATAACATCCATATGGGGTAACGAATACCCAAAACAATTGAAATCTGAATCGAATCTGAGCTAAATATGAAAGCCTCTAAATACTATCTGAATAAAGAGTCGAAAGAACATATCTCCAACTAACTCCATCTAGCAAAACTGAATTGAATTAATAAATGAAATAAATAATATCATCCTCAAATGATTGAGGACTCACTGTAACTCTACGACCGGAATGCTACTTCTACTGCTGATCTGGAGCTCGTATCTGTGAACCTATGGTGTAATATAAAAGAAAGCACCATAGCGAAAATGCATCAGTACAACTTGGGGTACTGAGTATACGACTGAGGTATGCTAAATGCAAAATGGTTTAAATACATGAACGATGCTAACTGACTTACTGATATAAACGTAAGAATGCAAACATGCATACGTAGTAACTGAGATCGTGATTACATGATATCTAGAACTGGAAACTAATACATGATCTACTGATATCTAGCATGACAAATACTGAAATTTTGATAACATAGATGACTGTGTTTGACAGTCCTAAATCTAATGGAACTATTTGTGTTCCGTTCTGTAACTGAATTGACTGTATCTGACTGTCCTGAAATACTAAAATTTGAAGAACTATCTGAGTTCTTTTACTGAGACTGGGAATAAAACTGTGGGAGATAGTTGTTTGACCGACATACCCCAATAACGCATATAGCTAAGTTGGGGTCCAATCTCTGCCCCGACTGGAAGGGTGTCAATACCGCGCCACTGGTAAACACAGCTGTGAGTGACCCTTAGCTAGCAGGTACTAAAAATCAGAATGGTGGGAACCCTTAAACTGACAAATTAGGCCACCTCATCTTTACTAATTTGACAGGTTAAGATGTCTCAACCTACTCTGGCTATGTATTTTTGGAACACAATGATGATTACTAAGAATTATTCCTTAAACTAGTAGGTGAGTTCCCATCCTTGGGTTCACTCGGTGCTAACTCCAACTCCCATCTGAAGAGACTGAACGTGATTTAACTGACGGAACATGGACTGAGTAGCTGACATTCATTGACTGATGGATTAGTGCTACTATTTGATAATTAACTGAGGTCATGAGATTTTTGAGGTTTCCTAATTCATATGCCCGACTGAGTTTTATAGATCATTGATTGACTGAGGTTATCATGATAACATTACATATCTCTAGGCACACAGCTATATTTTTCTGGTATAATTATCCCCAGGACTTAATGGAAGGAAACTGACGCATATGACTGACTTGATCGTAGGAGTAGAGTCCACAATTTACAATGTCATGAGTTGGGGATTTCACACTAAGCATAGTTCTCAACATCTTATACTTGGAAGGGAAATTCATACAACATGTATATACTTGCATAGCTTCAATAACATGGTCAATCCATATCACAACAACAACGCATATCACTCACATGGAATTCATAGGAAATCGTAAAGCATAGAGCATGGACTTGTTATTTAAGCACTATTATATCACGGTACATGAATTCTATAATCCTAGGCATATTATCAAACACTTTGCATGTTTTATTTTAGCTTAAGAGTGTTCATAAATTTCACCATATTAAGCCACATAAGGATCATGGGTTTCAACTAACAAACACATATACTTCATGAAAACACATTTAGATATCATCTTGAAACTTAAACAACAATCATCAAAATGTACATGCTCATATCACAACAAGACATACACAAAATAATATTTAAAACATGGTTCTTGAGATCTATGAACGAAATAGATCCATAGATGAACACTACTCATACCTGACTCAAGGTTCTTAATGTTTTTGAACTTGAAGGATTTGAAATCCTTTAATTTTTGAAGAATATTAGGTCTTGTTCTTAGAGATTAAATTTTGAGAGAAAACCTAGTTTTTATTTGTGAAATAAAAATGAGCAAAATGGTTGAATTCGGACTCATCTGGGTATATATAGGCGAGTGGTAAGTGACCAAAATACCCCTATTAAAATTTCTTGGAAGTAAACTAAATGTGGCGTGTGATGACCCGACTGACGGTCCATCAGGAACTTGATGGACCGTGATTTTGACCGTCATACGTGGACTAGAAATGGGGTTCACTGGATAAGAGTTGACGACCTGGATGATGGTCCGTCAAAAATTTGACGGTTCATCAACTCATTCGATAATCCTTATCTAGAACGTGGTCCTACTGCCTTGTCTATGATGGTCAAAGTGGCGGTCCGTCACTTGTTTGGCGGTCCGTCAACTTGGACGTCACACCTGGGCGTTTCGGTTAGTTCTGAGTAAAACATCCATAACTTCCTCGTCTGGTGTCGGATTTGGACAAAATTGGTATCGTTAGAAAGCTAACTCAATTTCCCATGTAATAGAAGGTGGAAATATCATAAATACTACGAGTAGAAAAAATAGGTTTGTATTTCAAAGCAAGTACTAGCATCCTTGAGATAATTTCTAGCTAGGAATAAGCACGGGTATTACAATATCTCCCCCTTGAGATGTCCTCAATTGAGACTGACTAGGAGGGAAAACAATAAATGAACATGAACTGAACATGAGTGACTTAGATATGACTTTATGACTGACATGCTAAATATACTAAACTCATGCACATCTGATGCATGGCTAACTGGTACATGAATGCGTGACTGAGTGTTCTGATAAACTGAGTTTCTTAAGACTAGAGTGCATAGTTGATGCATGATTTTATAACTGAACAGACACATGAATGCATGACAGAGTATGAAATGGTAGTAGATACCATGTTTGTAAGCTTAAGGCGAACTATTACCTTGAGCTTGATCTGAATTTAAGGAGAAGAGGTAAGGTTACTTGATACACATATCTTCTTCTGCTTCCCATGTACCTCCCTTAACGGAATGATTTCAACAAAGAACCTTAACTAGAGTGACCTCTTTGTTCCTCAATCGACGAGTCTGATAGTCGAAGATTTCGGCTAGAATCTCTTCATAAGAGAGACTGTTCTGAACATCAACGCTCTGAATAGTGACTACAACTACTAGGTCACCTACGCACTTCTTGAGAAAGGATACATGGAATACCGAATGAACTGAGGCTAAATCTGAAGGAAATTCAAGCTCATAAGCTACCTTGCCTAAACGACTGTGAATCCTGAAAGGGCCGACATAGCGGGGACTGAGTTTCCCTTTCTTATCGAACCTCTTCACTCCCTTCATGGGAGAGATCTTGAGTTAGACATAATATCGACCTCGAACTAGAGATCCTTTTTATGAACATCAGCATAAGACTTCTGTCGACTCTAAGCAGCCCGGAGTCTCTCTCTGATCAACTGAACTTTCTCTAATGAGTCAAAAACCAAGTCAGGACCTATAAATGAGTCCTCACTAATTTCAAACCAACCAATTGGATATCTACACCTCCTTCCATAAAGAGCTTCGAATGGAGCCATTTTAATACTGGAATGATAGCTATTGTTGTATGCAAACTCAATCAAAGTCAAGTGGTCATCCTAAATTCCCTTGAAATCAATTGTACAGTCCCTTATCATATCTTTAAGAGTCTGAATGGTCCTTTCTTCTTGACCATCTTTCTGAGGATGAAAGGTTGTACTGAGATGGACTTGGGTACCAAGACCCTTTTAGAATGCTTTCCAGAAGTGAAAAGTGAACTGGGTACCTCTGTCCAAAATAATATATAATGGAACACCGTGTAATCTGACCAACTCTCTAATATAGAGTTTGGCATAATCCTCGGCTGAATAAGAGGTATGAACTGGAAGGAAATGAGCTGACTTGGTCATCCTGTCTACAATAACCCAAACTGAATCGTGTTAATGATGAGTTCGAGGCAAACCCATCACGAAGTCCATGTTCACTTCTTCCCACTTCCAAGTAAGAATGGTGAACTCCTACATGGACCCACTAGGCTTTTGATGCTTTATCTTAACTTGCTGACATATGGAGCACTTAGCCACAAACTCTACAATATCTCTCTTTATCCCACTCCACCAATAGATTTCCCGTAGGTCGTGGTACATCGTAGTAGCCCCTGGATGAATAGAGTATCGTGCACCATGTTCTTCTGCAAGAATTTGCTACTTTAAGTCATCTATACCTGGAATGCACAAACGACCCTGACAACAACGAACCCCATCTCCCCCTTGGGTGAAAACCTTTACCCTCTGATTCTGAACTGACTCTTTCAGCTTGACAAGGCTAGGATCCCTGTCTTCCTTTTCTTTTACCTAGGAAACTAGAGATGACTCTGAACTACTCTGAACACATACACCACCCTCCAAAGAATTAACTAAGCGAACACCTAGTCTAGCGAGCTAATGGATTTCCTGATCTATCTTCTACTTGTTGTCCTCGACGTGAGAAATACTACCCATAGAGAATCTACTGAGAGCGTCGGTCATAACGTTGTCCTTTCCCGGATGGTAAAGGACACTCATGTCATAATCTTTTAAAAGATCTAACCACCTTCTCTGACGAAGATTGAGATCTTTCTGAGAAAGTACTTACTGGAGACTCTTATGATCCGTGAACTCATCTACATGAACTCCGTATAGATAATGCCTTCAAATCTTTAAGGCAAATACTACGGCTGCTAACTCAAGATCATGAGTAGGATAATTCTTCTCATGGGGCTTTAACTGTCTGGAGGCGTAGGCTATGACCTTACTATGCTGTATGAGGACACAACCTAAACCCACTATGGACGCATCAAAATATACCATGAACCCATCTAAACTATATGGAAGAGCTAGAACTGAAGCTGAGGTGAGTCCAGTCTTCAACTCTTGAAAACTGTGACAAATTCCTCCCACTCTATAGGACCTGCATCCTCTAACCTCTTAGACTTTCACTGTTTTTACCAAGTGTGAGCAATATCCTGTAACTGGTATGCATCTAACTCGGCACTCTGACAAGAAGTAACTCCCATGATGTCCATGACCTTCTAGACTTGGTCAATGAATTCCTGAGGGTCTTCATCAGACTTAGATTGAAAAAAAGATTGAGGGTTCATTCGGGTGAAGTCCCGAATCCTAGATGCAGCTGAGTTGGCCACTGGATTGGATGGAATAACTGGTGGCCGTTCATTTTGGGCAGCCACATAATGAGCAAGTGTGGTTAATACGGCCCTAAACTCCACATGAGAAACATGTTCGCCCAAAGGATCTTCAGGCTGAGGAGCTGGCTGGTTTCTTCTCTTTGGAGGTATATTCTGAAATAAGTGAAGAACGGATTAGACTTAGAGTTTAACTTGAGATTATTCTCAATAGCACGATATGAATACTGAAAAAAGGGAAACTCCTCCTAAAACATCTTATAACCTCTTGCACATAAATATGGCGCGCAACACACCCATGCACAAGACTCAACTAGATGCGACTTTCAGACTTTTTAGAACTCTATTGATCCTTAGGCTCTGATACCAAGTTTTTAATGCCCCAATTTTCTAAACCGGATCACTACACGATGCCCATGATCCCGAGGGACCACAAGCTAACCCATGACTGCTATCTGTACCTGTATTCTACAATATATAAGGTAATAATGAAGAAAATATGAACAATAGGCCATAAGTTTTAACTGCATAGAATATCTGACAAATTATAACATCCATATGGGGCAACGAATACACAAAATAATTGAAATCCGAATCAAATCCGAGCAAAATCTGAAAGCCTAAAAATACTGTCTGAATAAGGAGTTGAAGGAACATGTCTTAAACTAACTCCATCTAGCAAAACTAAATTGAATTAATAAATGAAATAAATAATATCGACCTTGAATAGATGAGGACTCACTGTAACTCTGTGACTTGAATGCTACTGCTACTGCTGATCTGGAGCTAGTATATGTGAATCTATGGTGTAACATGAAAGAAAGCACCATAGCACAAATGATTTAGTAAAACTGGGAGTACTGAATATACGAGTGAAGTAGGCTAAATGCAAAAGGGTTTAAATACATGAACGATGCTAACTGACTGACTGATATGAATGTAAGAATGCAAACATGCATACGTAGTAACTGAGATCATGATTACATGATATCTAGATCTGGACACTAATACATGATCTACTGATATCTAGTATGATAAATACTGAAATTCTGATAACATAGATGACTGTGTCTGACAGTCCTGAATCTAATGGAACTATCTGTGTTCCGTTCTATAACTGAATTGACTGTATCTGACCGTCTTGATATACTGAAATCTGAAGAACTATCTGAGTTATTTTACTAAGACTGGGACTGAAATTGTAGAAGGTAGTTGTTTAACCGACATGCCCCAAAAATACATATAGCTAAGTTGGGGTCAATACCGCACCACTGGTAAGGACGGCTCTGAATGACCCTTATCTGAAAAATATTCAAAATGAGAATGGTGGGAACACTTAAACTGATGGATTATGCCACCTCATCAACCTTAATCGTATAGGTTAAGATATCTCAACCTACGCTGGCTACGTAGTTCTGGAACATAAGGATGATTATTAAGAATCACACCCTAAACTGGCAGGTGAGTTCCCATCCTTGGGTTCACTCGGTGATAACTCCTACTCCCATCTGAAGAGACTAAATGTGATTTAATTGACGTTACATGGACTGAGTAACTGACTTCCGTTGACTGACAGATTAGTGCTACTATTTGAGAATTAACTCAGATTAAGAGATTTCCGAGGTTTCCTGAGTCACATGCCCGACTGAGTTCTATAGATCATAGCTTGATATAGGTTATCATGATAACATGACATGAATCTAAGCACACAGCTATATTTTTTGTGTACAAGTACCCCAGGACTCAATGGAAGAAAACTGACACGCATGACTGACTTGATCGTAAGAGTAGAGTCCACAATTTACCATATCATGAATAGGGGATTTCACACTAAGCATAGTTGTCAACATCTTATACATGGAAGGGAAATTCATACAACATGTATATACTTTCATAGATTTAATAGCATAGTCAATCCATATCACAACAACAACGCATATCACTTACATGGAATTCATGGGAAATCGTAAAGCATAGAGCATGTACTTGTCATTTAAGCACTATTAAATCATGGGACATGAATTATATAATCCTAGTCATATTATCAAACACTTTGTATGCATTCTTTTAGCTTAAGTGTGTTCATGAATTTCTCCATATTAAGCCACATAAGGATCATGGGTTTTAACTAACAAACATATATACTTCATGAAAACACCTTTAGATATCATCTTGAAACTTAAAAAACAATCATCAACATGTACATGCTCATATCACAACAAGACATAAAATAATATTTAAAACATGGTTCTTGAGCTCTATGAACGAAATGGATCCATAGATGAACACTACGCTTACCTGACTCAAGGTTCTTGATGTTTTTTAACTTGAAGGATTTGAAATCCTTTGATTTTTTAAGAATATTGGGTCTTGTTCTTGGAGATTAAATTTAGAGAGAAACTCTAGTTTTTGTTTGTGAAATAAAAATAAGCAAAATGGCTGAATTCGAACACATCTTGGTATATATAGGCGAGTGGTAAGTGACCAAAATACCTCTGTTAAATTATCCTAGAAGTAAAATAAACGTGGCGTGTGACAACCCGACTGATGGTCCATTAGTAACTTGACAATCCATCATTTCGACCGTCATACGTGGATTAGAAATGGGGTTCACTGGATAAGAGTTGACAGGCTGGATGACGGTCCATCAAAAATTTGACGGTCTGTCAACTCGTTCGTCAATCCTTATCCAGAACGTGGCCCTACTGCCTTGGATATGACGGTCAAAGTGGCGTTCCGTCACTTGTTTGGCGGTCCGCCAAATGTTTGGTGGTTCGTCAACTTGGACGTCGCACCTGGGCGTTTCGGTCAGTTCTGAGTAAAACATCGATAACTTCCTTGTCTGGTGTCGGATTTGGACATAATTGGTATCGTTAGAAATCTAACTGAATTTCCCACATGATATAAAGTAGAAATATCATAAATACCACAGGTACAAAAAATAGATTTGTATCTCAAAGAAAGTACTAGCATCCTTGAGATGATTTCTAGATAGGAATAAGCACGGGTATTAAAGATAGTCCTTACCAAAGACTAGCTGGTAAAGCGACATACCTATTGGCTTCTTAAATTCATCCTTGGAAGCCCAAAGAGAATCATCTATATTTTGTGACTAATAACTTTGATTTTCATTAATAGACTAAACTGATAACATCTTAATCTCTCTATTTGACACTTTTACTTCCCCACTGGTTTGGCAAGATAAGGAGTAGCCACCTTGTGTTTTTTCAAACCATAATTAGCTAAAGCAACCCAGAATACCTTGCTATAAAAATGGAAATTGTCATTGATTATAATTGTGCAGGGAGTACCAAAATAAGAGAAAATGTTCTTTTTCAAGAATGCCACCACATTTTTTCTCTCATTGTTTGCTAATGTTGCAACTTCCACCTACTTGGACACATAGTTTACTGCAACAAAAATGTATTTGTGAACATAAGATCTTACAAAGGGGACCATGAGATCGATTCCCCACTCATCATATAATTCAACCTATAATATTTGGTTATTGACATCCCTTAATGTCTAGAGATCAATCCTTGTCTTTGGCATTTATCACTAGAGTTAACAATCTTATATGCATCATTATCAATAATAGTCTAGTAGTACCCACTTTGATAAATCTTCCTCACTTTGTAGTCACCCTCATGATGTCATCCCAGTCCTCATGATGTCATCCAACTGGGATGACTGTCAAGCCTATATAATATTCAGTATTTCCACCTTTGGCATACATCTTCGAATGATATTATAAATATACAATCTGATCAAATAAGGCTCATACCAAAAATAATTATTCATATTATGCAAAAACTTTTTTCTTTTATAGAAACTTAATTTTTGGGATCATGTTACTAACTAAATAATTTGCAAAATCTAGTACCAAGCTATAAGGTCAAGGGTGGAAACAAGTACCTATTCATCTATGAATTAGTCATCAATTTATAGCTCATCTGACTTTTATTCCTCATTCTCCAATTAGGATAGATGGTCCACTCCCTGATTTTTGACAACCTTTCCTGTTCTTGACTTTAAAGTCAATACTTTAGCAACAACAACCATCTAATCAGTCTAGGCTTGGCATATTTCCTTGCTATCTAGTATCTTAGTGTTGCAAGATTAATTTGAACCACAACTTTAGTTCCAATCAAGTATACCCTAAATTTCTTAAAAACATAGACAATAGCAAGGAGCTCTTGCTCCATAAAGGTATAGCTATTTTGAACTCCATTCGATGCCTTTCTTGTGTAGTAAATAAGGTGAAAAAGCTTCTCCGTCTTTTGTCCAAGAACAGCTCCAAGTGCAACTCCACTTGAATCACACATCACCTCAAATGATTTGGACCAATCCAGAGCAATAATAAATGGAGAAGCTACTAATTTATCCTTAAGGCACTAGAAAACCTTCAAGTAATCATCATCAAATATGAACTTCACTTCCTTATCTAATATTTACACAAAGGGTTTGAAATCCTTGATAAGTCCTTAATGAACCTCCAACAGAACCCCACATAGCCAAGAAAATGGTGAATAACCTTAATCGAGATTGGTGGAGGTAACTTTGTAATCACCTTTATTTTGGTCTAGTCAACTTCAATTCCTTTAGTTGAGATCTTATGCCTCAATACAATGCCCTCTTTCACCTAAAATGACATTTATCCCAGAGAACACATAGTTCAACTCTTCACAATATTTCAAAGCATTGCTCAAGTTCATCAAATAATCATCAAAGGAATCACACTCTACTAAAAGAACATCCATATACACCTAAAAGACGTCCTCAACCATATCTGAGAAAATCAACATCATACACCTTTGTAAAGTAGCCAGTGCATAACACAATCCAAAGGTAATCCACTGGAAGGCAAACGTCCTATAGGGTCATATAAATATAGTCCTCTCTTGATCTTCAGGGGTAATATATATTTGATTATAGCCTGAGTAGCCATCTAAGAAACACAACCAAGCCCTTCTAGCAAATTAATCAAGTATTTGGTCCATAAATGGCATTGGTAAATGATCCCAAAGAGTCCAATAGTTCAAGTTTTTATAGTCCATGCACTCTCTACTGCAGCGATCGGTCTATGTATCTACCAAAACCCTTTCGATTGTGAAAAATAGTCTACCCAAGATTATGGGCACTTCAAATTCTACCTCACAATCAAGAAACACAAAGTCTACCAAAAATATAAAATTTTCCACTTTCACTAATACATCATAGAGAATTCTAATAGGCTATTATACTGAATGGTCAGTCACTAATAGATGCATGGATGTTGTCTTAGGGTTCCGAATCCCAAGTAAATACAAGGTCTTAAAATTGATTTTTGCTCAAAGGTCACAAAGCACCTTAGCAAAATTAAATGCACCAATTGTGCATAGAATATTGAATGCACCAGGGTCGGGTTTCTTTTAGAAAATGATATCTTGTAAATTGCACTATAGTAATGGAGATTCGTCACTGGTTCATATCTTATAGTTCTCTTCTTGGAGGATAGGTACTTCATGAACTTAGCATATCCTAACATTTGTTCTAGAGCTTCCACAGCCAAAACATTTCCAACAACTGCTTCAGCATGGCAATAAATTTATTGGATTTTCCATCTTCTGTCTTCTTTTTCATGTGTGGATATAGAGAAGGAGGTATAGGAATTTAGGCTAGAAGGTTGCAGCTTCTTTACCCTTTCCCTTGTTCAAATCATCATCATTCTTTAATGTGGTACTTTCCAACATCAACCTTCTTTTTACCTACATCTTTTAGTTTCTCAAACTCAATCGGATTAGTTTTAACATCAACATCATCAACAATGATATCTTATTTGGAGACAACATCATCCATAAGTTTTTGAACTAGCGAATGCATTTTAGGTAACACTCTATCATTTTTCATAGAGATGGCAAGAAAAGTTCCATTATTTCTTTGATTCTGCAATGTGTCACTTGGCAAAATCCCACTCTTTCACTGGTTAAAGTCCATGGATAATTAATTTATTTGATACTCCAACTACTTGATAAATGTAAAACGAGATTCAACTAGTTGACTCATAGGTGATAGGTCACTTTTCATATCTTTGACAACCACATCAGTAGATTCCACCCTATTCAGCCATTTATCCATTATAGCTTCCAAAGATTCCCCATATTATTTGCATCATTATCACGACTACTTGGTGGTACATATAACCCACTCCTAATGCTTTATTCTTCAAATTCCCTTTTTTATGATCTCTATAACCAGATTTGTCATAATTGTTATCTCTATGATAGTTTCAACCTTGATTTTATTGTTCGTTGTCCTGGAAACCCCCTGGTTATTAAAGTAGTTCACTTATTCTTTGGAATTAGATTCAACTGCTCTATTTTATGAACCAACTGCTTCACCTTCTCAACACTACCAGATAAGAAATGTTTTGTTAGAAAATCTATTTGAGTCTTCATAGGTGCCATATCTGACATTGCTCGATCAATATGCCAACTACATAAGTATTGTTTGCTACCTTAGAATCCCTAGTATATAATTTTTTTCTAGTTTCAATCTATCTTACATCAAGGTTTCATCTATGAAAGTACGTGCCTTAAAATCACCTCCTATGGCATTATCAACTATTTGCTTTATGTTTGAGTTCAGTGCCCTATAGAATATTTCTATCAAGTACTCATTTGTCATTTTGTGATTTGGACATTGAATTGGTCTCTTTTTAAATCTGAGTCGGGTTTCATATTATGCTTAATTATACAAGTATCTATAGTTTCTTATCTTGTCCCCCAACTGTGACATCCTAGAAGATGGAAAGAACCTTTTTAGAAAAGCTCTTTTCAACTGCATTCAATTTGTGATAGAATAGGGTACCAACATAGTTAACCATAAAGTCACCTCTTAAGATAGAGAAAATAAAAAGAACCTCAACCAAACTACATTTTGACTGATTTTGGGATAGTTAAAGGATTTGTATATATTGACAATGTTTACCAAATACATGTTTGTATCATCACCAGGCAATCCCCCAAACAAACCTCATAATAGGTTCAGCAACTGTATCATCATACTTATGATATTAAACTTCACCCCAGGAGATAATGGGTGCAGTACGATTGCTCGAGTAGCACCTTCCCCATCTAAATAAGCATCATCTTTATCATCTAAGGAAAAATTAATTATAGGTTACTAGCATCCTCTTCCCCATGCTCACTAAGTGTTGTTTTCTATGCCACATTATCAACACGTCTCCTATTCATAGGATCATCCAACTCATCATCACCCAGGTTTTTATTATTTTGCACCCTACCAAGTGTGTCAGCATTTAATTAGTTCTATTGTGTAGTAGAAAGGGAGCCAATCTTTTTGCTTCTTGTTGTACATCGATATTTTTTTCTTAATATTCTATTGAGCTTAGGATCATAAGGTTGTATTGATTTACCCAAATGATGATTACTTGTCATGCATAACTAATAGACTACAAATACAAATACAAAAACCAAAAATAAAAGTAAAATTAGGAAATTATATTAAAAGTCAAATAAACACAATAGCTTAATTGAGAATCGTACTCCTCAAAAATAGTGCCAAAATTTAATATGCCAAACTAAAACTCCCTTTTAAAGAAGCATAAGTGATTGTCTACAAATATATTACCCAACAGAGGTTAGGGTCGAATGCCAGAGGCAATATAGTGTCAACTAAGATGTATGTATTTTAAATGACTAATAGCCAAAAATTTTCATGAAATAGATGAGGGGATTTGTTATTAAAGTTTTTAGAATAGTATTAAATTTGCTGCTAGAGAAAAATGTTAACTTGTAGAGATATAAATTAGCCAAGAAATTGAACTAGGGTTGGGTTCACTATGTGTGATACCCCTAGTTTTTGGATGTTGAAATTTTTAGAGTGTTGAAAACACTCCCATAGCTACGACATAGGTGACGATTTGTTATCACTCATCATGAGTCGTAAGGTGGGAGTCATTGTCTTAATAGTATGGTGTAACCATGAGTCTTCCTTGATCACGACTCCTCATCTTGAGTTATTAGGCAAGGTCACAGGTTATTAAGAGGGACCCATGGTCATAACGAGTCTAGGTAATAACTCATGGTCATACCTCACAAGTGGTTACCTGAGTCGTAACGACTGGGCCCAAATTTCTTGCATGTTTTAATTAAATTTATTCTGGTATTTTACTTCTTTCACATATTTTCCCATAACATATAATCACCAAAATAGCCTTTTTACCTTAAGTTAATCAAATAAAACTTACTCTCTCCATATTAAACTCCCAAAGAGAGAGAAAACTAGGGTTCATAAGAAATTCATCCTCCAAGCTTCAAACTTCAGATTTTTTTCCAATTCTTTATTATTTCAAGCATGTATCTCTTTCCTAACTCAAATTTTATACTATGCCATATGTTTTACTCATCGTTTAAGTGATTTAATTATGGGTTTGAAATTGGATTGAAGGCTTTTGGTTGCTTACTATTGGAATTATTTTCCCATGCTTTGAATATGTCATTCATGCTTGATAAATGGTTTTGGGATGGATGGGTGAAGTTTTATGTAAATTTGGAATGGGAAACATGGGATTCCCCAAATTGATAGATTTTTGCTTGGAAATGGTATTAAACTCAACCCAACTTTCATGACTTTGGGTTTTAATATGGAATTTGCATGATTTAACTCACTTTTGAAATAGTTGCATTGTATTAATAGGCAAATGGATAAAATGGATTTCAAAGGGCTTGGTCGGCATGCTATGGATTTAAAATATAACTTAGGAGTAAATTAGTTAATTGGAATGGTTTGGCATGATTATATTAGCTTGCAAGCATAGCTAGTATGATAATACCAAGTGGTGAATGCCTTAATAAATAACTCTTGGGTTAATAGTTGGGATTATGTGAAAATGTTTTAATTTTGGCTTAAAGTGGGTTGTGTAGCTCACTGTGAAGGTGGAGGTCCTAGAGGGGACCAACACTGGAAATAACATTTGCTGGTATGGGGCTCTATATGACTGTATGCTTTGTTTATACATTATATTTTTAGGATGGATGGACCTTTAGTGTCTCTGGACCATTTTAAAATTTCCTCAGTTTGCGGGGCTAATATGTGTTGTGGCCTTTTCAGTAGGGAAAACTAAACCCCAATAGCCCATGGGTGATCTTAAGATGGATAGAGCTACACAGTACAGGTTAATGGTTTTAAAATCTCATGTCCATGACCCTTTCCCCTACTCCAGTATCCTATATATGTATATATAAAAGTGTGCATATAGTTTGACTAACTTTGGACATGGAATTATTTTATCACTTTCCCTGATTTACATACTAGTACTTATCCCACTAACGGTCCTTGGACACTACATTATTTCATAATGTGAGGTCGTAGGGTTTTTTTTTATTCCTGTGTTGTGTTAGGTGGTGTGGATATTAGTGGAGTTGTTGTGAAATGGTGAGCCTCCATAATCCGAAAAGCTTTACTATTTTATTTGGTTTCTTTTCATATTTTGGAGATTAACAGTTTTCTATTATCATAGTCGAGGCATGTTCCAGCCTACTTTTGTACTTTGGTATTTAGAGGATTTTGGGGACAAATATGGGTTGGATATTCATTTTGATGCTTAAAATATCTTTTTCTTATTTATATTTATTTCTATGTATGGTTTTCTTCCACTATTTATATTTATTATGTTGTGTATGTTAGGCTAAGGGGGTGGTCTTTGGCTCATAGTGGGATTAAGATACCCGTCATGACTAGGCCCTAGTTTAGGTCATGGCAAGACTGGTATTAGAGCCATGTTCAGGGTCATTAGATGTCTAAAAAACCTTGTCAAGTAGAGTCCCTTTTATGGGTGTGTAGTGTACCACCTATATATGAGTGAGGCTATAAGGCATTTAGGAATGTTTTCCTTTTTTGTGTTCTGTTTTGAGCTATAGAGTCTAGTTTTATTGAAACTTATCTAACTCCTAGCTTACTCATGTTTTAGATAAAGCCTCCCCAAAGATCTAACATTCGTAGAAACTTTATTGGACCTTCTGTCCTAACTGAGGAAAATGTTGAGGGAAATCACCCTGTTATGAAGTGCAAACCTGTTCTAGGATCTCTACTCCTGACTGTGCCATCCTATATGGAGTTCCACTGGTCCTCACTAGTCCTACTCGGGCTTCATGGGTTGGTGATACTCATGACCAGATGCCCCAGGGATATATCTCTAATGCGGAGTTCCATCAGTCTATTTATATGTTTTCCAAACTGGAGGCCTCACAGTCTCGCCAGTCTGATCGTGTTGGTTCAATTTCTCTTTTATTAAGGTCACTTGGGTTGGCTAGTTCATGAGGATGAATCCCTCAACCATTAAAAGTACTAAGGTTAGGAGGATCCTCGAGGGTTCATTGATGAGATATAAAAGATCTTTAGAGTGATGCACGCTATGGATCTTTATTGTGTATCAGTTAAAAGATTTAGCTTATCAATGGTAGGAGAAATGGGAATCTCTAAGGGGTGATAATGCTGAGCGGGAGGTGTAGGATGAGTTTTTAATTTCTTTTCATTATCACTTCTTTTCTCAAAAGTTAAGGGAAGCTAAGGCCTAGGAGTTTATGAACTTGAAATTGGGTAAGATGTATATGAAAGAGTATTCTCTGAAATTTCAAGAGTTGTCTCGTTATTCTCCGAAGCTAGTGTCTAACATGAGATCTGAAATAAGGAATCTTACCTTTGGATTATCCTGTGATTTTGTATTGTAATATAAGGCTTTGATGTTGAAAAATGATATAGATATCTCTAGGTTGGTGGTTTATATGTGGTGAGTGGAGGATGAAAAGAAGAAGTAAGTAAAAATAAGAGGGAGAAAGAACAAGAAGTTTAGGTATTTAGAGCAAGGTATAGGCTAGAAAAACAATGGGAAAGATGGTAGATAGTGGACAAAGAAGAAGAATTATGGAAATTCTAATAAATATTTGATAGTTAGTTCTCCATATCCTAAGTTATTAGGTAATCATCATTTTCTGGCTAGCGATGATCCTAAGGCATAGAGTGCCCAGTCTCAAGCCAATGGAGCTAAGTCATCCCCATCTTGTCCTTCTTGGATTTTTTTGGGAAGATTTATCGAGGGTATTATGGAAGGGGAGAAATCGGTGCTATAATTGTAGTCAAATTTTTCATATGCAGCGAGATTTTCCCTCAGCCAAAGTTGTTACTGGAGCCAATAAATTCTCGGTAGCCACTTCTTTGGCTCTGGCATAAGGGCTTCACTTTAGGTACCAGCACTGGCTAAAATCTTCTCTATGCACTTGCTACTCGCTAAGAATTTGAGGTATCCCCTAATGTCATCACTGGTATTTTACATCTCTTATCTCGTGATATCTACTATTCGCTTGATATAAGTTCTACCATATCCATATGAATCCTTATGTGGATGTACACTTTGATTTTGGTCTTAAGAATATTTCTAACCCCTTTTCCATATCTACACTGGTGGATGATTCAATAGTTGCTAGAAAGATCTATAGGGGTTGTGTGGTGTCCATATTTCATAGAGAGAAATTAGTAGATTTGATAGAGCCTGACATGGTGTATTTTGATGTAATCTTGGGTATGGATAGGCTTAATTTATGCTATTCTTCTTTAAATTATTGGACCCTGAAGGTCAGTTTTCATTTTCCTAATGAACCGATGATTGGATGGGAGAGGAGTTCCTTAGAACTGAAAAGGAGGCTTATTTCCTATCTTTGAGAACGGAAGTTAATTCCCAAAGGGTATCCGTATCATCTAGTTTGGGTTAAGGATTCTAATTCTAAAAGTCTTTCTGTGCAATCTATCCCTGTGGTTAATGAATTTCCTAAAATATTTCCCAACAGTATTCCTAGAATTTCTCTCGTTAGGGAAATAGATTTTGGGATTGATCTTCTACTAGATACCCATCCCATTTTCACTCCTTCTTATAGGATGGATCTGGCTGAATTAAAGAAACTTAAAGAGCAGTTGAAGGGTTTTTTTATAAGGGTATCATCATTCTAGTATTTCTCTGTGAGGTTCTCTTGTAATTTTTGTGTAAAAGAAAGATAAGTCCCTTCAAATATGTATAGACTATAATCAATTGAATAAGGTGACCATGAAAAATAAGTACCCTCTTTCTAGGATTGATGATCTTTTCTATCAGCTTTAGGAAGCTAGGTATTTTTCTAAGATAGATCTTCGTTAGGGATATCATCGGTTGAAAATTAGGGAGTTGATATTTCCTAAGACTGCTTTACGTACTCGGTATGGCCATTACGAATTTTTGGTTATGTCAATTGGGTTGACTAATGCTCCGGCTTCTTTCAAGGATCTTATGAATCGGCTTTTTAGGAAATTTTTGGACTTGTTTTTTATAGTCTTCATTGATGATATATTAGAATACTCTAAGACCGGGGAGGATCATTCCAATCACCTCTGAATTATGGTGTATACTCTTAAGGACCAACAATTGTATGCTAAATTTTCTAAGGTTGAGTTTTGGCTAAGTGTTGTGATCTTTTTTGGTCATGTAGTTTCAACTGAAGGGATTAAGATAGATCCATAGAAAGTTGAGGAATTTAAGAAATAGCCTAGACCTATGACTCCAACTAACATTAGGAGCTTTTTAGTCTTGGTTGGGTATTATGGAAGGTTTATGGAGAGTTTCTCATCTATTTATACTCTGTTAACAAGGTTAACTCAGAAAAAAGGTTAAGTTTTTGTGGTTCGAGGATTGTAAAGGCAGTTTTGAGAAGTTGAAGGATAAGTTGACTTTTGGACAAGTCTTGACCCTACCATAGGGTACTGAAAGGTTTCTTGTGTACTATTATGCATCCCTTGTAGGACTGGGTTTTGTTTTAATACAGTATTGTAGGGTTGGGGCCTATGTTTCCAGGTAGCTTAAGGTTCATGTGAGGAATTATCCAACTCATGATCTTGAATTTGAGGATGTGGTTTTTTTTGTAAAGATTTGATGCCATTATTTATATGGGTGGCATGTTGATATCTTTTCAGAACATAAGAGTTTGCATTATATGTATATGTAGAAGAAATTGGATCTCAGGCAGAGGCGGTGGCTCGATATACTTAAGAATTATGATATAAGACTATACTACTATCCAGGTAAAGCTAATATAGTTGTTGGTGCTCTTAGCAGGTTGTCTATGGGAAGTTTATCACATATGGAAGAGGAGGAGTGAGGGTTGGTGAAGTATATTCACAGATTGTTCAACTCGGTATTTATTCTTTTGGAATTTGAAGATGGGTGATTGATTGTTCAAGAAATGGTAAAAACATTTCTTGGTATTGACTTGAAGGAGAAGCAGGCATTGGATCCCATACTTATGCAGATTAAGGAAGATATGGGTTAGGAAAAGGTTATGGTGTTCGAGATTGGGGGAGATGGCATTTTGAGGTATGAAGATTTGTTGTGTATAGCTGATGTTGATGTGATATAGGAAAGAATTTTGACTGAGACTCATGAGTCTAGATATATAGCTCATCCAGGTTTGACTAAGATGTACCACAACTTGAAGAAAATTTACTAGTGGAAAATATGAAGAGAGATATAATGAACTTTGTGGCTAAATGTATCCATTGTTAATACATCAAGGTTAAGTATTTGAGACCTAGTGGTATGTATCAAGATATAAAGTTGCCCATTTGGAAGTGGGAGATGATCAATATGGACTTCATTACGGGTCTTCTGCGGTCGCACAATTAGTATGATTTTATTTAGGTCATTGTATATAGAATGACCAAGTCTTCTCATTTCTTTCCTATGAGTAATAACACTCAGGTAAGTATTCTGCCCATTTGTTCATTAAGGAGATAGTTAAGTCTCATAGAGCGACTTTTCCATCATTTCAGGCTGAGGTATGAAGTTTTTTTCTCACTTCTAACGTTTATTTTAGAATGTTTTGGATACTCAGATGAAACTTAACAGTACTTTCCACCCTAAAATAGATAGAAAAGCAGAGCATACTATTTAGATTTGGAAGGATATTCTAAGGGACTGTGTAATTGTAAGACCCCGCAAAATCCTAAGCTTAATTCAGTCCATTAATGCTTGCCAAGGGGGTCCCAGACTTAGAAAATTCTTGCTAAGTTTTCAGACTTGGTTTATTTTTAGCCTTCAAAAGTTGGCAATCTCATTTCGTGACTTTAAAATCTTTTAAATGTCTATATCTTAGTTAATTCATGATCAAGGATGTTAATAGGGATTTTCGGATGAGTTTCGGATTTTTTGAACCTCGTTTTGACCAAGTTCTAGTGTCCAAAATAGTAAGTCGACGCGCTATTGGCGTGTCGCGTCGTCCATCGCATCAATAGAAAAAATGTTCCTCAGCTCAAGGCAATTTCTAGTGAGCCAACATGATGTCGATGCGGCGTGTTGGCTATCGCATCAGTGCTAACGGCGCGGCGCGGCGACCAGCGCGTCGGTACCCAGTTTTCAGTTAGTAAAATAGTGGTGACCCTAGGGTTATTTTTGTCTTTTTCCCACCCCTATATATCTTTAATGCACGATATTCAGCCAATATTCACCAAAGTACACTTGTTTTCTCTCAAATTCTCTCAAGAACAAGCATTAGGGCTCTTAGTTAAAGACTTAAAACTCAAGAATTTCACTGTCAATCTTCTTAAAGTCAAGTATTAAGGTATGTTAGATGTTGACTCATGGGTCCCTTCCACCCATGAAGTTCAAGAATCCTTTTACTAAATTCAAAGATTATATATTTATGAGTTTTCATGAATTATGTGAATTGATATTCATGTTGATGTTGTTGTTGGGTGTTGATTCATGTCTTAGATTACAAGTTTCAAGATTTGATCCTAGTATGTGATGACTTACATAATATTCATGATAAATCCTTAGATTTGCAAGTGAGTTGATGTAGCCATGGTGATTTAGATGTAATGATTGTTGTATGACCAAAGCATGCTCCACATATGTTTGATAAAAGACCTATGAGAATGAGATAGAGTCATTATAGCATGTTGAAAAGAAATCTCCAATTATGTATAAGTTAATGCATACCAAGTATTTGATGAAAGACCTTATTGAATGAATTATGAGACATCAATATGTTTCTCTATACATCTACAAGTTTATGACTTTCAAGTGCTAGATGAAATGCCTCATTGATTGTATTATGATTGATTGACCATTGTCATGTTACTCAACAATTGTCATGCTTTATATTATCCATGCTATCGAGTCTTGGGGTTATTTAATACCCAATAATTTAACTATGTGCCTAGAGATAGTGTTAGTTTTAAAGACAATATTAGTCATGCCACAATCAGTAGAACTAAGTCAGTTATAGAACTTAGGATAATTCAGTAATTTAGTTCAGTTCTGTTAAACAGTACAATCTGTAACAGCTCAGTCGGGCCTAGTATAAACTAGGAAATCAATTCAGTGTTTTTCAGTTGGGAGAAGGATTCATCATCAAGCGAGCCTAGGGATGGGGGCACACCAGTTAGTGAGGACTGGGTCCCTAGAAAAAATCCCTAATTTCCAAAACTATGTATCCAGCGTAGGTATAAGATGTCTCCCGTAAGATAGGACTGACATACTCAGAGATCACTTGATAGTGTATGACTGATCTCACGGATCACCCGTTAGATTAGGACTAGATCTATAGCATTTGTATTTACACTGGCATGGTTCAAACACCCTTCCATCTGGGGTTACAGGTTGGACCCCAATTAGTTCAGAAAGGGGTTTGTCGATTAGATGACTACCTCCCATAGTTTCAGTTTTAGTCTCAATCTTCAGAATAGAACTCAGATCAGTATTATAGAAATTAGGACAATTAGATATAGCCACTCAGCTCAGTAAAGAACTTAGATAGTTCTATAGATTCAGAGATCACCCGCTAGATACGCTTGATCTCAAATTCGGTCAATATTTTCATTATCAGTAGATTCAGAGATCACCCACTAGATAGGCCTGATCTCAGCTTCCGTCAATCAGATATCAGTATTAGTAGAATAAATTTTTAGAAATCCATTTATTAGAATTCAGTATTTAGTGATACTATGATTTCAGTTATAGTTTATGCACTCATGCCTGCATTCTTACTCAGTCATGTTCACGTTACGTAGTTAATTACAGTTCATGCATATGAACCCTTACAGCCTTACCTTATCTAGAATACCTGTATATTCTCACGTACTAACACATACTTTTATCTTATGCTATGGTGTCTTATACCATAGGTTCAGAAGCATGAGATCCCGGGCACCCTTAGCAGTTCAGATTCAGCCAGTAGCAGTAGACTTAGTAGTGAGTCCTCATCATTTGAGAATGTTCCTTATTTTATTATTGCATTAGATTTAGCATTTCAGTAGATGAAGTTATCGGGGGATTGTCCCATCAACTCCTTATTCAGACAGTTTAGAGGCTTTTTCAGACTAGAGTACTTTTAGAAAGTTGTTTTAGTTTTGTTATTCTTATACTTTATTCAATTTAATTTCAGTATTGAACCTTATGGAAAGTTTTCCGCTAGTTTTCCATATCATACAATATATTATTCAGTGCTCAGTTACAGATATTAGTCATGGGTTAGCTTGTGGTCCTTCAGGGTCATAATCATCGTGTAGTATCCGGGGTTAAGAATCCGGGGCGTTACAAACATGGTATCAGAGCCTAAGATTCAATAGTTTCCTAGAAAGTCTGAAAAGTCGTATCTAGTAGAGTCTTGTACATTGGTGTATTGCACGTCATATTTATGTATAGGAGGCTATGAGATATTTTAGGAACAGTTTCCCTTTATTCAGTATTCATGTCGTGAGAGTGAGCATGAGCTCCAGTAAAACCCTCAGTCTAATCTATTTCTTCTTTTCATTTACAGAATATGCCTCATCGCAGAGCTAATGCCCATAGAAATAATAACCAGCCATCTCAGGCCACAGATCCTTTGAATGAGAATGTGTCACATGCAGCATTTCGAGCAGCTTTTCAGGCGCTATCCCAATCTGTGACAATAAATATTTACTATAACCGTCAGGTTATAGCCCTACCTTAGCAAAATGGGGATTTAGCTGCAGCCAAAATCAAAGATTTTCTAGAATGAACCCGCCAGAATTCTTAGGGTCAAAGGTAGGTGAGGACCCACAGCTTTATCTTGATAAGGTAAAGAAGATCACCCAAATTATGCATGTGTTTGAAGAGGAGAGTGTAGAGTTGGCATACTATAGGTAGAAGGATATTGTTTATGATTGGGTAGGGATGTGAAAGAAGAATAGAGGGGAGGATGCAGCTCCCATAACTCGGCAGATATTTCAGGATGCGTTCTTAGACAAGTTTTTCCCACTTGAGATAAGAAAATCTAAGATAGAAGAGTTCATAAACATTAGGAAGGGATTTATGACAGTGAAGGAGTATTGCCTTAAGTTCAACCAGTTGTTTAAGTATGCCCCTGATCAGATGACTAACCCTAGAGCAAGCATGAGTAAGTTTGTGACCGATGTGTTTGGGTTGATGGTTAAGGAGTGTAGGACTACTATGTTCGATAGAGACATGGATCCTTCTAGATTGATGATACACACTCAGTAGATTGAGGCAAACAAATCCAAGGAAAGAGACAGAGTAAATAAGAGAGCTAGAACAGGTAGTTTTAGTTTTTTTCAGCCAGGGTCATAGGGTGCTAACCGTTCTCAGCATATTTAGAAGTTTTTAGTCCCGGCTCCCTTTTCAGCTAGTGCACCAGTACTAAAGTTCAGGAATGACATTCATGATGGGACACCAGGCTCTAAAACCCAGGGTACTGTGAGAAGTGATCGTACCTATCCACTTTGTGAAGAGTATGGTAGGAATCACCTAGGTGCATGTAGAGCAGGCAGAGAGGTATATTTTGGATGTGGTAAACCAGGACACAGGCTATGGGAGTGTAAAGT
Source organism: Capsicum pubescens (assembly GCA_030864215.1). NCBI lineage: Eukaryota > Viridiplantae > Streptophyta > Magnoliopsida > Solanales > Solanaceae > Capsicum > Capsicum pubescens. The sequence continues at coordinate 240,859,810 of CM061544.1, read as the reverse complement.
TTTAGCTCAGAGGGGTAAATATTTCTGTCAGCAGGGCACCACTTCTAGTACCACTAGTGGTCAGCGTCAGAATAGATTTTATACACTTCAGGCTCTCTATGCTCAGGAAATTTCCCCTAACATAGATTCGGGTACGTTATGAGTCTTTCATCTTCATGATATGCTTTGTTAGATCCTTTTCTCCAAGTTGAGCTTACGTTTTCAACATAAGTCAGTTAGTAAAGATACAATTCAGTTTAGCAGTGAAGCAGTCAAATTCATATGGTTTTTTTTTTCTTTCCATCTAGTCATATTATTCGAAATCTTAGGAATGTAACTATTCCCAGATAAATATCCTAGTAGTTGCAATTTCAACTCAGTTCATGAATCATGCATTAGTTTCAGATCTTAGATATTCAGTCACGATTCAGTTCGTAGGTGCCCTGTGCATTGCCCCAGTATAGTGAAGTAAGCATTCTTAGAGGGACATAGTGTCCCAAGGGAGAGATACCCTATGATTTCCTATATTCTTTCATGTCCTTAAACCCATCTAGTTTCACGCTCAGATTTTTATTACAAACTCGATATTAGTCACCATTGCATATTCAGTCATGCATGTCAAGTATGAAATTTTAGTAAATTAGTAATGTCGGTTATATAGTCATGCTTCAAATGTTCATGTCCAGTAAGTAAGTTCAGTCTATCAGCAATCTCAGCTTAGTCAGTCTCATTCGAGGATGAATGTTCCAAAAGGTAATATATTGTAAGATCCCGCATAATCTTAAGCTTAATTCAGTCCATTAATGCTCACCAAGGGGGTCTCAGACTTAGAAAATTGTAGCTAAGTTTTCAAACTTAGTTTATTTTTATCCTTTGAAAGTTGGCAATCTCATTTTGTGACCTTAAAGTCCTTTAAGTGTCTATATCTTAGTTAATTCATGATCAAGCATGTCAATAAGGATTTCTAGCAGAGTTTTGGATTTTCGGACCTCATTTAGACCAAGTTCTAGTGTTCAAAATAGTGAGTCGATGCGATATTAGCTTGTCGCATCGTCCATCACATCAATAGATAAAATGTTCCTTATCTCAAGGCAATTTCCAGTGAGCCAATTCGATGTCGACACGGTGTATTGGCTATCGCATCGGTGCCAATGACGTGGCACGTCAGAACACAGTTTTCAGTCATTAAAATAGTCGTGACCTCAAGGTTATTTCAGTCTTTTTCCACCCCTATATATCCCTAAAACATGAGATTCAGCCATTATTCACCAAATTACACTTGTTTTCTCTCAAATTCTCTCAAGAACAAGCATTAAGGTTCTTAGTTCAAGACTCGAAACTCAAGAATTTCACTGGAAATCTTCTTAAAGTCAAGTATTAAGGTATGTTAGATGTTGATTCATGGGTGACTTCCACCCATGAATTTCAATAATCATTTTTTCTAAATTCAAAGATTATATATTTATGAGTTTTCATGAATTATGTGAATTGAATTCATGTTCATGTTGTTGTTGGGTATTGATTCATGTCTTAGATTACAAGTCTCAAGATTTGATCCTGGTATGTGATGACTTACATAACGTTCATGATAAACCCTTAAATTTTCAAGTGAGTTGATGTATCCCTGGTTATTTAGATGTATTGATTGTTGTATGACCAAAGCATGCTCTCCATATGTTTGATAAAAGGCCTATGTGAATGAGATAGAGTCATTATAGCATGTTTACAAGAAATCCCCAATTATGTATAAGTTAATGCATGCCAAGTATTTGATGAAAGACCTTATTGAATGAATCATGAGACATTAATATGTTTCTCTCTAAATTTACAAGTTTAGGACTTTCAAGTGCTAGATGAAATGCCTCATTGATTGTATTGTGAAGAATGGACCATTGTTATGTTATTCAAGTATTATCATGCTTTCTATTATCCATGCTATCGAGTCTTGGGGGTATTTAATACCCGATATTTTAGTTGTGTGCCTAGATCCAGTGTCGGTTTTCAAGACAATCTCAGTCGTGCCATAATCAGTAGAACTTAGTCAGTTACAGAACTTAGGATAACTCAGTAACTCAGTTCAGTTCAGTTAAATAGTATGATCAGTAATAGCTTAGTCGTGCCAAGTATGAACTACGAAATCAGTTTAGTATTTTTCAGTTGTGAATAGGATTCAGCACTGAGAGATCCTAGAGATGAGGGCATACCCGTTAGTGAGGACTGGGTCCCTATAAGAAATCCCTAATTTCTAGAACTATGTAGCCAGTGTAGGTATGAGATATCATTCGTTAGATAGGACTGACATAGTCAAAGATCACCCACTAGTTTAGGACTAATCTCAGGGGTCACCCATTAGATTAGGACTGGCTCCATAGCAGTTGTCTTTACTCGTGGAACGATGTTGAGACCCTTCCAGCTGGGGTTACAAGTTGGACCCCAATTAGTTTAGAAAGGGGCATATCGGTTCGATGACTACCTCTCACAGTTTCAGTCTTAGTCTTCAGAATAGAACTCATATCAGTATTACAGAAATCAAGATAGTTAGACACAGTTACTCAGTTCATTAAAGAACTTAGACAGTTTAATAAATTCAGAGATCACCCGCTAGATAGGCTTGATCTCAGATTCAGTCAATTATTTTCATTATCAGTTAATTCAGAGATCACTCGCTAGATAGGCTTGATCTCAGCTATAGTTAATCAGATATCAGTATCAGTAGACTCAATTTTCAGAAATCCAGTTATTAGAATTCAGTATTCAGTGATACTACAATTTAAGTAATAGTTTATGCACTCATTCCTGTATTATCACTCAGTCATGTTCATGTTACGTAGTCAGTTACAGTTCATGCATAAGAACCCTTGTATTTAGCTTTACCTCATCTAGAATACTAGTACATTCTTACGTACTGACGCATACTTTTCTCTTGCGCTATGGTGTCTTATACCATAGGTTCAGAATCACGGGATCCCGAGCACCCTTAGCAGTTCAGATTCAGCCAGAGCAGTAGACTTAGTAGTAAGTCCTTATCATTCAAGGATATTCCTTATTTTATTATTATATTAGATTTAGCAATTCAGTAGATAGAGTTAGTTGGGGGATTGTCCCATCAACTCCTTATTCAGATAGTTTCTAGACTTTTTCAGACTAAAGTACTTTCAGACAGTTGTTTTAGTTTTTGTATTATTATACTTTATTCAGTTTTATTTTAGTATTGAACCTTATGGCAAGGTTTTCGCTAGTTTTTTGCATTTTACAGTATATTATTCAGTGCTCAGTTATAGATATCAGTCATGGGGTAGATTGTGGTCCTTCGGGCTCATAAGCACCGTGTAGCATCCTGGGTTCAGAATCTGGGGTGTTACAGTGATTAATTTTAAAGGTAGTTGGGTTGATCTTTTACCCCTCATTGGGTTTGTATATAATAATAGTTACCATTCTAGCATTCGTATGGCTTTGTTCTAGGCTTTATATTGTTGGAGGAGTAAGTCTCCTGTTAGATGGTTTGAGGTTGGTTACACTAGGTTGTTTCGTCCATACTTGGTTCACAAAGCCATGGAAAAGGCGAAGGTGATTAGAGAAATACTTAAGATTGCTCAGAGTCACCAAAAGTCTCATGCAGATATGTGGTAGAGGGAGTTGGAATTTTGGGTTAGTGGTTGGGTATTTTTGAAAGTTTCTCCTATGAAAGGAGTTATGATTTTGGAAGAAATGTAAGCTTAGTCCCCATTATATTGGTTTGTAATAGGATGTATGGAGAGTTGGGAATGTCACTTATGAGTTAGAGTTACCACCTAGTTTGGCCTCTATTCATCCTGTTTTTCATGTGTCTATGTTTAAAATGTGTGCGGGTGATCCTTCCTTGATAATGCCTATTGAGGATGTTGATGTTATGGATTTCTTGTCTTATGAGGAAGTTCCATTTGAGATATTGGATAAGCAAGTTCGTAGGTTGATGACCAAGGATATAACCTCAGTGACGGTCCGTTGGAGAAATCAAAAGGTGGAAGAAGCTATATAGAAAGATGAGGAAGATATGAAGGCTAAGTATCCTTTCTTGTTCCCAGCCTTAGATGATAATTCTTGAGGAATGAGTTTTGTCTTCCCTCTTATTACATTCTTAATTTTTTTCTAAAAATTTGGTTGTGTTCTCTTTGTTATCCTGCTAAGTGTTCCCCAACTTCTCATTCAGGGATAAATGATAATAAGAGAGGAGGGGTAATGTAGAACCTCTAGTTTCTAGAGTCTAAAATTTCTAGAGTGTTGACAACACTGCCATGGCAATGACTCAAGTGATGAGTATTTATCACTCATCACGAGTCATAGGGTGGGACTCGTTGTCTCAATAGTAAGGTGTACCCAGGAGTCTTCCTTGATCACGACTCCTCATCATGAGTCATTAAGTCAGGTTACAGGTCATTAAGAGGGACACATGGTCATAATAAGGAGGGTTCAAAAATTTGACCCTCAAGTAACGAGTCCAGGTAAAAACTCATGGTCAAACTTTGCAAGTCATTACTTGAGTCATAATGACTAGTCCCAAATTTCTTGCATAATTTAATTAAGGCTTTCTCCCTTCACACATTCTCCCATGACTTAAAAACACTCAAATAGTATCTTTACCATCAGTTAATCAAATCAAACTTACTCTTTCTATCTTAAACTCCCAAAGAAAGAGAAAACTAAGGTTCATAAGGAATTCATCCTCCAAGCTTAAAACTCCCAATTAGCTTTCAATTCTTTGGTATTTTAGGCATGTCTATCATCCCAAACTCGAATTTATACTATGGCATATGTTTTGATCACTTTTTATGTGATTTAATTGTGGGTTTGAAATTGGCTTTTGGTTGTTTACTATTTGAATTGTTTTCCCATGCTTTGAATATGTCATTCATGCTTGATAAATGGTTTCTGGGATGGAATGGGTGCACTTTTATCAAACTTTAGAATTGGTAACATGGGTTTCCCCAAATTAATGGATTGTGACTTAGAAAATATTATTTACCTCATCCCATCGTTCATGACTTTGGTTTTAAATATGGAATTTGCATGATTTAACTTACTTCTGAAATGGAAGCATTGTATTAATGGACAAACGGATAAAAATGGATTTGAAAGTCCTTGCTGGCCATAGTTTGGATTTAAAATGAAACTTGGGATTCAATTAGTTAATTGAAATGGATTGGCATAATTATATTAGCTAGCAAGCATAATTGTTATGATGATACCAAGCGGTGTATGCCCTCATAAATGACTCCTGGTCTAATGGTTGGAATTATGTTCAAATATTTTAATTTGGGCTTAAAGGGGTATGTGTACCTCACCGTGAAGGTGGAGGTCCTGGAGGTACCAATACTGGAAACCACATTTATCGGCGTGGGGTCTAAATGACCGTGTGCTTGGTTTACAATTTTGGGATGGCTGAAGCCGTGGTGTCTCTAGCCCTCATTATATTTCCTCAATTCATGTTGCTAAAGCACACTAGGGACCTTTTTGCAGGGTACCAGAACCCATATAACCTGTGGGTACCCTTAGGACAGATAGAGCTACATAGTCTAGGTTAATTGTTTTAAACTCTCATGTCCATGACCCTTTACCCTATCCCGACATCCTATTTATGTATATATAATTGTGTGCATGTGATTTGACTGATTTTGGACATGGCATTATTTTATCAGTTTTCCTCAGTTACATGCCAGTTCTTGTCTCACTCATCGTCCCTGGATGTTGCAACGTTTAAGAGGTAGGGTCATAAAGTTTTTTGTTATTCTTGTGCACCATTACGTGGTGTGGATATCGATTGAGTTTCTATAAAGTTGTGAGACTCCATTATTCGAAAATCCTTGCCATTTTATTTTGCTTCTATTCATAGTTTGGAGATTAATAGTTTTCATTTATCATGGTCAGGCTTATGTCCCAGCCTAGTTTGGTACTTTTGGTATTTAGAGGCTTTCATGGACAAGTGTGGGTTGGATGTTCGTTTTGATTCTTACACTAGTTTTGTATTATCTACATTCATTTCTATTTATGGTTGTTTTTCATTATTTTTCTTTATTGTTTTTTGGATGTTAGGATAAGGGGGTGGTCTCTAGATCATGGTGGGCTTGGGATACCCGTCATGACTTGTCCAAAGTTCAGGTTGTGACACCATGGCTAATATCGCAATTATGCCTCGATCATTGTGGATGGTTCTCATGATATCGAGAGATATAAAATTATTGATTTCTAAAATTCACCCAAATTTTTCTCAACTTAAATTGGGTAACACTTTAATTCTGTCAAAATTAAAGAAGATCATATTCAAATTCAATCTTATTTTGAGTTGGTCAATCTCGTTAATTCATCGACCATTAGACAGAGGTTAAAAGCCCTGAATACTCGTTGACAATTCCTTTATTCCTATTTTACTTCCTTATTTCAAGAAAATTAACCCCAAGGCTTGTTCTATTGTTTGCAACCATTATAAATCTATTAAGATAATAAGATTATCAATTAATTTCCCATTATCACTCCAATCCCAACAATATCTTATATTCAAATAATGTATTCATCATGGCTCCCACAACCCTAGCTACGGGAGTTTAGTTACTCACGAATTTAAAAGATAATACAACAGAGAAATTCATAGATTCGAACGTGATGCTTACAAAATATGGATTCACACCTCAATTTTCTTTAAGGGATGAAAAAGGTTTCTAAATCCTCAAGAATAAAATCAAAACTTCAAAATATTTTCTTCAAAATTTTGTCTGAGATAAAGCTAACCAAATATAATGAGAATAACCATAAAAGTTCTATTTATAGTAGAGAAAATTTAAATTTTTAAAATGAAATTAAGGATTTGCTCGCTCACAGTTGATGGATCGTCAACATAAGTCTTCTACTGGGTCCTCTTTGCATGATATTATGCTTCAGGTCAACAATGAGAGTTGATGGCTCATCAACAAGTTGAAAACCCATCAACTCAAGTCTTTAGAAGGAACTTGATACTTGACAATTTACTTAAGGTTGACGATGAAAGGTGACGGCTAGTCAACATGTTGACAGCCCATCAACTCAAGTCGTTAACTCCCCTTTTTATATATTTTCTATAATTTTCTTATATTTCAAATATTTCTGTGCAACAAATTAAAATATGGTTAAAAACACCAAAAGTTGTTAAAGAACTTGCACTTAATGCTAGATAAAATTCACAAATATGTTGTTAGAATACCAATACAACAGAGTTCTCTTTTTTCAATTCTCTCATCATGATACCATTTCATTTTATCGTTTTAAAGGTAGCTCTCTCATAAGCTCGCAATTGGAATTCATCTATTTCATGAGTTTCTCCAACCTCATATCTACAACATCGCTCCAACTCAGGTTAAACTTTTCAGCACCCATAGGGGTTTGTTCTCAAGCTACATTAGTAAGTGACGGACTATACCAAAGACAAGTTGTAAAGGGGACATACCATTTGGAATTTTTAAAGCTATTTCTAAAACCACAATGCATCATCAAGTTTCCTAGCCCAGTCACTTTGGATATCATTCACTATCTTTGCTAAGGTCATCTTGACCTCTTAATTTGGTACTTTCACTTGCCTATTGGTTTATGGATTAAAGGGGGTTTCTACCTTGTGTTTCTTTACTCTGTACTTACCTAGAAGTATATGTAACACCATGTTCCAAAAATATGATCCCACATCACTTATAATTACTCGTGGAATCCTAAACCTAGAGAAAATGTTTTTTTCAAAAATTCAACCATACTCTTACCTTCGTTGTCAACCGAGGACACAACTTTAACCTATTTTTATACATAATTTACTTCCACCAAGATGTACTTTTGGAAATAAGAACTCATAAAAGGGACCATAAAGTTGATGCCCCATATGTCACATAATCCAACTTCCAAAACTATGGGCATAGGCAATTCTTACTTTTGAGAGATAGATTGTGTGGGAATTGATCATATGCCTTGACAAAGTCTGGAGTGTCTTTATGGATAGTGGTCCAATAGTACCCACATAGTAATATCTTTTGAGTTTTGTAGTGTAATGACCCTTCATGTCATTTTCCATATTTATGCTTATCTTCACCGTTTAAGCATCTCTATAGCTGCCCCAAGTCATTAATGACTTGTTATGACCGACGGTTTGGTTACAGGGTAGTTCCTTTGGTTTTTAGAGCTAATTCACTATTTTGAAGTCTTCGCTGGTTCCAAATAGCCAATAGGCAAAAACTTTAGTGAAACAATGTCAGATGAAATTTCCAACTGTGCCAGCAGATCCGAAATATCAATTTTAGTCTGGGAAGACCTTTGGTTCAGGTCCCAATGCACCGAAGCTTACTTTTACTTATAGGTCAGAAAGTTAAACATTAAAAAGAATGGGTGTGGGACCCACATTTGATCAAAATGACCTCATATTAAAAATACGGCTACACCATCACATCCAGAATTTTGATTTTACGCTAGGGAGACCTTTGGTTCAGGTCCTATGGCTCACGAACTTATTTTGGGCTATTGAGCGGATTTTATGAAAAGTGATGAAACTATATGTGTGGGCCCCACATTTTTCCTAAATGATCTTTGATGAAATTTTTTATGATTCCAATGGATTTGAAATGTGGTTTACACTAAAAATTCACTATTGTATCATGTTCTTTGGAATCTGAATGAGTTTCGAGGGTAAAAAACTTATTTTTGAGTTTGTTCTCATCTGGGGCAACCGCGATCACGGCCAAGGGTGTGCAACTGCGAGTAGCGCGAATGCAGCCTGTAGGACTGTGATTGCAAAATCTAAGTACCTGTAGGGGATATACAAAGGCACCAAGATGCGTTTGGGGCATTTCTCCTTCACCATTTAGACCTAGAAGCCCCAAAATAAGTTTAATAACTAAAAATTGGTCATGGGGGGTGACTTGGGGGATTAATTATCATTTTTAATTGTGGTTATCTTTAAGATTAAGCTACGAATTTCTTGTATTTATTCTTGAATTTCTTATTTTGGACCCAAAACCACAATTTATCTTAGGGCTTGATTTAAGCCAAAAGTACGCTTAGTTTTCATCCATTCTTTGAGGGTTATGATTCCTTATTCTTATGTGAACATTGGGATAGTTTCAGAAACTCAATTTCTATATATGGGACCCACATGGGGTTTTGGTGTAATTTCTGGACCCAAAGTACAATAGTACAATATGATATCATTAGACTCGTATTGATGAGTAGATTATGGTTTTGATAGTGTGATGGCATTCTGAGGATTGTAAAGTGAAGATGAGCATGTGTTCCATGAAGTGAGATTTTGTGGTTTGGCTTTGAGTTAGGTTTCTATCCATTTTTCTTCATAGATTATGAATGATATATATTGCGTGTGAATATGGATGTTAGGCTTGATTATGAGTAGGATAACTTGGCCTTGATATATTGATGTTTAGGGATTAGATAAGGGTTTTGGACCCCTAAGATGGCATGTTTATAACCCTTTTGTATCCTATTGCCTTCCCTCTTTAGTTTAGATTACTTATAGCATGGATATGATATAATGCTATGTTTGGAAAATAATTTTACCTTTTGAACCATAATTTGAATATTTAGCATTATTGGGTTAGTATGGTAGTCTTGAAACCATAAGTTGGGTAGAGTTGACTTGACTACCCTTGTCAAAGTTGCTATATTAGGCTTGAATATGTCTTACTTGACATCTAGATGATGAACTAGATACCTTAACCTAGTTTGGGGCATAGTATGCCTAATTATGGAAATTGTGGATTAGAAGTAGGATCGTTAGGCCTACTTAGGCCTACGTTTGTGTTGAGTCTTGTGAACTTAGTGCGGATATTAGACACAGATAAGGCTAGTAAGCCTTAGAATAATATTACTTCGTAACTTGGTAACTTGTATTGATGTTCCCGTATTGTGGCCTTTGGGTTATGTCTATGATGCTCCTTGTGGAAATGATATTGGACATTTTGAGATGATATTCCTCTTAGATACGTTATGTGGCCTATAGAGATGCTATTTCCTCTTAGACTTGATGATTGGCCTACAGAGTTACTATTTTCTTTAGTCATGAGTGTTGGACCTATAGAGATTATGTTCCTCTTGGATATGTAAATTAGCCTAGAGAACTGATATTCCTCGTAGTCATGATGTATAACCTATTGATATAAGATATCCTATAGACGATAACATGTCTATCTATATTATGCCTCCTATATGTGAGATGTCTCCTGTGTGAGAGATGATTACATGTTTATTGATATTATGCCTCTTATATGTCAGATTCCTCCCATATGTGAGAAGATTAGAGATATGCTACGACTTATAATATGACTATTGATATGAGTACCAGATATTTCTATGGTCTTAAGGCCATTATTATGATGTTATGATTATTTTGGATAAATTAATGGGCCAAGGAACGTGTCATGATATTGAATGAATAGCCGAGAACTGTTTATCATTATAAATAAAGTGATTACAGTTTATGAATATGAATATGTATAAGTTTGTATACACATCTCACCGGTATAGGATGGAGGAAGATGCGGTATGATGCTTATTATTCCACTGATTGAATATTTGTGATGGCATGCATATATTTGGTATGTTCATGATTATTTACCATTATAATTAATGAGATAATATCTTAAATTTGATCTTATGACTGCTCTTCTTGTTAGACGGTTAAGTTATGTGGTAATTGGTTGTCTATTAGGGGACTATAGAAGTTGATGGCTAGGAATCAAATGAATTAGTTAGTGAATCTTTCTTAGTTGAAACATGATAGCTAATGATGTTTAGTTAATGAATGGTGTCAGTTAATAAAATATGGTTAGGTGACAAGTAGTAAGGTGTTTTCATGTAATTATTAACGGATATAGGATGATTAGTTGATAATAATGAATAGTGGATAAATGGCAGTTTTAGTCTAGTGATGAACCTTGACTAGATGATAGATGTTGGATAATTATTAAATAGTGGTTATTTGCTATCCCATGAGTAAGGATTATGTGAAGGATAATGTTCAGGCTAATAACTAGAGGTTTTGTGATGACTAGTGAACTAGTGATTCTAATATAATAAGTGTTGGTTAACTAATAACAAGTAGTTTTCCTTTTCTTCAAATCCAGGCTCTTACCTTACGAACCAATAGCATTAATCTTTTTAATAGCACCTGTCAACAAGTGCTTTATAAACAAATCCATCTGTATCTTTGGGTGAATCATATCTTAATCACGCTCTTCTTCTATTCGGCATTGTTCAACAGAGATGTCCATAATGTAAATACTACTTTCAACCTCAGAATCCCTAGCATGCTAATCTTTATATGTTTTTGGAAGTCTATGTCATGACCTAATTTACAAGTCATGATGGCACCTATTTTATCACACAAATAGGTAAGCCAAACCATAGCCTGTAACTATAAGCAATAGGCTAATGTGGTGGAAAATGATATAAATGCTAAAAATTTGCAAGTATGGACTTACAATAATAAAGTAGGTAATAACAATAGGAAAGATAAATAAGATAACTATAACATTCCATGACCTACTGTAATAGTCAAATATACATCAATCTTGAATATAAAGGACTAAGCAAAAGTAGAAGAAGGATAAAATAACCTCTCTGGCTCTAAGAGCTCACCCTGTCTCGAAACTCAAATTAGCACGATCGTCGCGCCAACGATGGTCACTAAAACATAGATCTGCATCAAAAAGGTACAAAAGTGTAGTATGAGTGCCAAAACCATGGGTACTCAGTAGGCATCATCAGCCGACTTAGCTAAATCATAATATAAATATAATAAAAATGTGAGATAAATAAGTTTAGTCAAGGTAAAAGGGCAAACCTAGAATAATGCTCCAAACACTATAAAATAAATAACTAGAACAACCATAATATGGAAGAAAAATAACTAATACTACAAAATTGGTCCCCATAAACCAGTAAGTGTAGAAAAATAAATAACCCAATGTGGGACTCCATAAGCCCGGAGGATGCATTCAAGAGAAGAAATGGTTGAAAATCATATTTTAAGTACTTGTATCTCAAAACCATAACCGTGAATCCTTCCATACCGTAAACATATCATAAATAACCTCTTATTTCTAGATTCAAATCGAAACTCATATCTTCATCATTTGGCAGACTTGAACTAGAACTTAAAATCATAAATTGACAGAGTTGAACTGAAACTAACATCAACTCTCAAGTACCAATATAGCATAAGAATCAAGTATCCAACGTCTTCAAACTCATAAATATATGATTTAAAGGGGTACAACATGCCTATAAAATCTACAATGAACTAATGATAATCTTGACCTAAGTAGGTTGAAGGGGCCCACGTTTAGTCCTCAAAATTCATTCTAAGGAAAATTCTACACAGAACTAGGCTAAGGTGTCAAAACTCACTATTAGATACTAAATAAGCCCCATTTTAGTCCTAAAAGAGCAATTCTCCCTTAAACATGAGTAATTAAGTCTATTATGCCAAATTTACGGTTCCTTAATAGGCTAAATAATCCAAATTATAAATACTATGCCATAGAAACCTAATTTCCAACCCATATCTAGAACATTATCATAGATATACTACAATTAAACCAAATATAAAGGAAAGGTAAACCTAGCTTACCTGGACACTAAAGAAAACCCAGTGAAATTTGCTAATCATCGATTTCTCCTTCCAATAAGCTTCCTGATGATGCCACAATATAAAAAAGATAATATAATCATTAATATGAGAACAACAGTTCACATATTGCATTTTACACTTCGGGTGAAAAATTATTTGAAAATCCCATGTAGGACCCGCTTACAGAATTGCACTTTCAAAAATGCCAATGAGTCTTTATGCTCAATGACATTTATCCTCAAGAGTGGATGATTTCCAAGTTCAAATAGTGCTAAAATCAACTCACCAATAATCTTGGGATTTTGGAAAATGATTGAGAAATTAACCATGAAATTAATGAAAAATTAACAAGAATTCAAAGAAGAAAAGAGTAATTCAAGCTCACAAACACCCAAAATCACCTATGAATATTTCTCCCAAGTTTCCACACTCTCTAGGGTTCTACACTCTTGAAATTGTGTGAAAAATGGGGAAAATCGGGCAAAGGTGCATTTAAGGCTACCTAGGTGTCGCTTAAGCAATCACCGATTTGCGGCCAAATGTTGTTTTTGCCATACCTATTACATGCACCCCCTACCCATTTCTTAACCAATAATTTTCTACGTAGGTGGTGAGTGCTTTGCTTAAGCAGCCCTCAGCTGGGTAAGCCTAGTCACTTAAGCAATCGGATGGCCTCTTAAACGAATGTACCAGCTGACTACACCAGCTAAACACTTGGAATTTTACCAAGTCTCACTGATCCCTCAAGATTCATTCAAAATCCAGTGTATGCAAACGAACTATGCTACCCTATCAAATTTGATGTTCCAAACTCAATGGATTGAAATGAGTTCGGAAGCCTTGGAACCCAAACCAAAGGCATCCCCCTAGCCTAAAATTGACATTTTGGAACTGATTAAACTTTCAAAATTGGCATACAAGGTCGTTTGACTGAAGTTTTTTCTCAGTAGCCAATTCTAACTAGTGAAGACTCCAAAATAGAAAATTGGGCATACAAACCAAACGAACTGCCTAGTAAGCAAATTGTCAGCTCCAACAAGTCACAAATTACTTGGGCAGCTATAGAAAAGATCTAAATAGTGAAAATATATAGAAATATAGAAAATGACTTGGACGGTCATTACAGTCTATCTAGGATCATAGTTGCATTTTCGTAAGTGACATAAAAGCTCCTCCTATAGTGTTATCAATAGTCTATTTGATTAATTAATTCAAACGTTTGTAGAAAGTTTCCATTAAGCACTCAATGATTGGTTGAAAATTAGAGAATTGGTCAAACTTTTTATTAATCCTCAGCCATGTTTCATGGAGTGATTTATCAGGCAATTGTTTAAAATTACTGACCTCATCTCTCAATTGCAACATCTTGGAGGGCAGAAAGAACCTTTTTTAGAAATATCATTTAGCTGACTCTGATTTGTAATAAAATCTAGTGGAATTTTCGTGAACCACAAGGTTGTATCTCCAGACAAAGAAAGTGGGAACAACCTCAATCATTATATTTTGGCTAACTCATAGCATCTTAATAGACTTGTAAATCCCTATTAAAATTAGATTTACATATTTGGATTATCATCATCTACATTTGTCAGTACATCGTTAATATTCAACAATTAAATCATAGTGCTGGGACTATCAAATTTTACTCCAGGATCTAGTGGTAGAAGGACAATGTCCCCTCTAGCACTAACCCCGTCTAAGTTAGAATCATCTGCAATCTTAATAGGCATGGTTTATTATTTTCATCCTCTCGTTGTTTGTCATTATTATTGGTTGGATAGGGCAACATTATCAACATGTTTCACATCAACATCATCACCCAAAGAATAATTGTCCTCATTTTTGGGTGCATTCAGTTTTTGTTGATAAACTTAATTAGAAAAAAGTTGTTGAAGCCTTACTGTTTCACGCTCTTATGCATTCATATTCAGACTCAAAGTCTTTATAAGTTTAGGATCATAAGGTAACAATGGTTCACTTGATATTTGGATACTTGGCATGTACAATACTATACCCTACAGTCACAGAAACTATAAATAAGAGTAAACTTAGGAAATATGACTAAGAGTCAAATAAACACAATAGGATTAACAGATAACTATATTCCCTGGCAATGGAACCAAAATTTGATAAGCCCAAATTATACCTCCCTAAAGAAGTATAAGTGGTTGATATCAAATATAGAACCCAACAAAGGTTGGTGTTGGAACACTAAGTCATTTGGAGTAAGATGACTTTTAGTCTATAATTTCCATAAAAATGGGGATTTATATAGAATGTTTTGGGATCAATATAAAAATAAATTAAGTAACTATTGTCAAATTTGGAAAATGTGAATCAGTGGAGAAAGCAAACTAGGTTAGTGTTCACTATGGCTTAAAAACACTTTCAAGTTAATAACGATAATGAATTTTTTTTAATACGAGTCATGTAAGAAAATATTTTTATAATATGCATCTAAACATATTTACAACCTTATTAGACGACTGTCACATTAATTCCTTCAAATTTAAAAATATGAAAATAGAAAACTCAATTTTAGCCTCAAGTTGGTTAACCTTGTTATAGCATTACCCATTAGACGAAGGTTAGAAATTCCAAATCCTTGTTGTCAATACTTTTTCCTAGTTTTAACCACTATTTAAAGTAAGATAAATCTAGGGATTATTCTAATGTTTGCAACTATTAGAAATCTATTATGATGAAAAGATTAACAATACATTCACATATATTATTCAAATCTAAATCTAAATCAATCCTAGAATTATTATTTTTCCATGGATCCCATAAACCTGTTATGGAGTTTCCAGCCATAGATATTTCTTGAGATGAAGAAGGCAATGTATTACATAATTTAAAGAGGGATTGTTACAAAGATGAAATTCAACACCTTAAAATCCTTAACAAAAACTAAAGTAAAATCTTCAAAACCCAAACTTTCAACACTCGCTATAAAGGCAAGATATTTTTGTTCACAATATAAAAAATGCCTAATCTAAACTCTAAACTAGGTATTTGCAAGATTTATAGAAATTTGAAGAAAAATTTGAATCAGATCTAACCACCTTGGCTATGATGTTTTCCGTGATAGTTTATCTCTTGACATTATTTGAGCATCCATTCTACTTGGCCTTGATGTCTTGGTGTGATGAATTGTTAGAGTCTTGATGGTTCATAAACCATGTTTTCACACTGAGTTCTTCAAATGTAATTTCTATCTAGGTGTGATGGTTTGTGTGACGGTTTGTCATTATATTGATAATTCATCAAGTGAATTGTCGCATTGCCTTCTTTAGCATAGTTTCTTAGTTTTCACCCTTAGCTCAATTTCCTATATTTTGATACAAAAACTATAAAATCTAACAATATTTGCTTAAGAACTTGTATATATTCTTGGTTTAAAACATCAAATAAAGTATCAATACATAATATATCATCTACACCAATTAGGATTTTAAAGGTAGTTGATCAGCTTTACTGGGCTTACTTGGTTATGTTCATAAGATATCAGACTTTGGCCTATTTAGATATTCTAAACATGAGGTATTTAAAATAATCTTGGTGATGAGTTAGCTGTCTCCACACCATTCTATGCTTGATGGTCATGTAAATATAGTCATGGTAGTTATTCCATAGATAGATATATTAGAGTAGGAGCATAATCATAATACTGATTCTTTGAGACATATCTCTGATTTATGCTAAGATGTTAATTGGTAAGGGGTTTTACAGATTTTCTAGCTTATCATTAAGATACTGGTGTTGATATCATCCTATTATATCAATTTCAGTGGTATGTGAATTCTTAGAAGTGTTCTTTGATGATTTACTAGGGATACCAATTGATCATGACATTTATTTTTGCATGGACTTAGAGATCATCACTTAAAACCTATTTCTATTTCTCCTTATAGTATAGCATCGGCTAAGCTAATAGAGCTAAAGGTCGAATAACAAAAATTATTGCATAAGGGTTTCATTCTTCTAAGCTTCTTCTTGGGGTGCTCCAATCTTATTTGCTAAGAAAAATAATAGTAGTATACCTATGTATATAGATAATGGGAAGCTGAACAAGTATACAATTTGTAACAAGCACCTATTCTCCAGAATAGATGACTTATTTGGTCAGCTATAAGGTGCATCTGTGTTTTCTAAAATTGAGTTTATCACCAACTTAAGATGTTAGAAGAAAACATATCAAAAACTATCCAAACTCATTATGGTAATTTTGTGTTCTTGGTAATGTCCTTTAGTCTGGATAATGCCTCAGCTATATTATACGGCTGATGAATAGGGTGTTTAAGCTGTATTTGGACTTATTTTTCATTATTATAATTGATGATATTTTTTTCTACTCCAAGACTAGGGAGGAGCATGAGGCTCACTTATGAACTATTTTTTAGTTGCTAAAGGAGAAGAAGCTTTTCACTAAGTACTCTTAGTGCAAATTTTTGTTGACTTATGTCCTTCTTATGGTACGTGGTTTCTAAGGAAGGGGTTATGGTAAACCTACAATGATTGAGGTAGTTAAGTATTATTCCAGGCTACTACTATGACTAAGATCCAAAGTTCTGTGGGGCTAGCTACTTATTATAATAGATTCATCAATGGTTTTGCTTTTATGATTCACCCTTGACTCGATTGACTCAGAAAGATGTACCATTTGTATGGACTGGTGAGTGTGAATAGAGCTTTCAAAAGATCAAGACTTTGTTAACTTTTCTCCTATTACTTCCCTGCCTATTAAAGGTTAAGATTTTGTTGTGTATGATAATGTTTTATGTTTTGATTTAGGTATTTTGTTGATATGGGACAATAATGTGATTTTCTATGCTTTAAGACAATTGAAGGTTCATGAGAAAAATTATCCCATCCATGATTTAGAGTTGGCAGTGGGGGTATTTTCTCTTAAAATATGGCATCATTATCTTTATGAGGTGAATTATGGTTATTTACTAATCATCATAATTACAGTATGTGTTCTTGTAGAGAGAATTAAATTTGATACAACAGAGATGGATGGAATTACTCATGGATTATCCATTTTGATCCTTTATCATCAAGGCAATGCCAATATGGTGGAGGGTTCATTGAGTTAAAAGATAGAAAGTATGGGTAGTTTGGCACATTTAAATATTTCTAGACATCTGTTGGCTAGGGTGGTCCAGACCTTAGCTAACAATTTCATGAGATTATAGATGATCGACAGGTGAGGTTTACAAGCCTTGATTAAATCAAATATAGACAATTTGAGAATGAGAAGTTAGCTAAAGTTTGCGATAGAATGTTGAAAGGTTAGGCCAAGGATCCATTACTGATAATCAAAGTGTGTTGAGTATTATAGGAAGAATTTGTGTACCTTATGTGGGTGATTTAATTTCAACCATTATTATAGAGGCTCATAGTTTGAGGTACTCCATATATTCTAGCACAATCAAGATGTACTGAGACTCAACATAACACTATCGATGGCATCATATGAAATAGGATATAGTAGATTTTATGTCTATGTGCTAGAACTGCCAATAGGTGGAGTATGAACATTAAAGATTTGGTGGTACTTTTCAGATGATGCCCATTCTTGAATGGAAGTGAGACCGAATAGCAATAGATTTTTTATTGGTCTTCCCAAGACCTTGAGGAAGGATGGTTTTATTTGGGTGATTGTGGGCCGATTAAGTAAGTCTGCATATTAATTTCAAGTACTATTGACTTACAACGCAACCAAACTAACGAAGATCTATATTAAGAAGATTTTCAATTATACCTGGTTCCCATCTCTATTATATCTGAAAGAGGAAAATAGTTTACCTCGAACTTTTGGTAAAACTTTGAAGAGTTGGGTACTAGATTACATTTGAGTACAACCTTTTATCCTCAAATGAATGAGTAGTCTGAGCAGACAATCCAAGTGTTGGAAGACATGCTCCAGTATGTTTCATGGATTTTAGTGGTCATTGGGACTTGTTCTTGCGCTTGTGTGAGTTAGCTCACAATAATAGCTATAATTTGAATATAGACATGTCTCTTTTTGAAACCATATATAGAAAGAGGTGTAAATCACCCATTGGGTGGTTTTACTCCTCTTAAGTAATACCTTAGGATACCAATTTACTAAAGAAGTCAATTGAGAGGGTGAGATTCATATAGGAGAAGCTGGTGATAGCTTAAAGTAGGTAGAAGGAGTAGGTAGAGAGAGATATGAGAGATATGATTTCAAGAAGGGTGACCATGTATTGCTCAAAGTTTAAAACATGAAGGGTGTGATACGATTTAAGAATAAAGGTAAGATTAGTCAAAGGATCCTGTCATGACCCGATTTATGAGTCATGATGGAACCTACCAAATCCCACTATCAGGTAAGCTGAACATAGATCGAAGCTAGATGCAATGGGCTATCTTGGTGGAAAATGCCCAAAAAGGGGAAAAACAGGCAATTGCAACATATAATTACACTGCCCTATCGACGACTCATCATATGAGTCATATGGTGTGGTTACGGGTCTATGGACCCAAGTCATAACCAAACCAATGTAAAATTGGATAAGTTCTGCTCTAAGTATGAGTGACTAACTACTTGTTGTAAGACCATGTTACGAGTGGTATGGTTGAGTCGTATGTTTTACAGTGTCTAATATCTTTGGATTCTATCTTGGACATGAATAGACCACATGAGTCATATGGTTAGGTCAGAAATGGGATCATGGAGTCATAAGATGGACAATTTATTGGTGTCCAACTCACTATCTAGGATACAACTCATCGTTATGGGCACTTTGGACATTTACCACTTAAAACCATTAAGACCCCACATCCATATAAAACTTTTTCGTTATTAACTCCTCCCTTTACAAGATTAAACATCCCTTGAAGTACTCTCAAAATCCTCTCAAGCAAAATTGGCTAGGGTTTCTCCAAAGTGGTCATCTAAGGGTTCAAGAGACCATTTATCTCCATGAATCTTAAAAATGCAGGCATGTTACTCTTCCCTTATTGTTAGTTTAATAAAAGCATAATTTTAAAGCATTGTTCATGAACCATTAATAGTGGTTTTTAAACCAAGGTTGAGGGGTTTGAGTGCATATCATTGAATAGTGTTTTCTATGTTTTAAATTGTGACTATGCATGTTTTAATTATGGTTTTGCACATGTTAGTGCATGGGAATGGTTATTTAATTGAGGGATCATATTTGAACCCCAAATTTGATGATTTTGACTTTGATAATGTCATGCCCTCAACCTATTTTTGAAATTGTCAATGAGGATGATATTGTCTCAAGTTGAATTGTGTTTCTGAACTAAGTCTTTGGCATGATATAAAAAGTATTTGAAATGAAATGAGATGATTTAATGAATAAAGGGAGTCGGTGTTCCCCAATGTATATTAATGAACAAAGGGAGTTGTTCTCCCCAAGTTAATGGAAACTGTTTTGGCATGATCTATTACCTTACAAGTGTAGTTGGTATGATGATACCAACAACGTATGCCTAATAGTGGTTTTTTGAATGAGAATGTGTGATACTTGTTTTAATTGGGCTTTAATAAGGGTTTTGAAGTTGAGTCATGAAAGTAGAGGTCTGTGTGACCAATACTTGAAACCGCATTTGACGACTTGGGGGTCAAAGTGACCAAGGAGGTTCGAGTCCCCCTTATTATTTTTCCATGATTAGGGAGGTTTGAGTCCTCCATAAATCATTATGTAATTGGGTGCTTAAGTATTCTTGGTATATTTGGAGGGTTTGAGTCCCCCATTTTCATATATATGAGATTATTCTCCAGTTCGTGCGGCTACACACACGGGGGCCCGATCAGGGGGTGAGAGTTGGGGCCCATATAGCCCGTGGGTACTATAATTATGATAGTTTATCTAGACAATCAAGGCTAAAGCTTTGAAAAGCATGTTAAGACTTGTTCCCTATCCCAACATCTCATATATATATATATATATATATATAGATATATATATGCATTAATTATGTGCACTAGCTTTGAATGATTTTTAAACTATTAATCATATCATTATGGTGTCCTGGTTCTTGATTTTCATGCTAGCATTCACCCCACTAACCATCCTCAGATGTTGTATCCCCATGCGATGTAGGGACTGTCCATACTTATACACCCCCTGCTGGGTGATTTGGATTCTGGATCAGCTAGTGAGTCAGATAGAAATGGTGACCTTCCATACTTTGAAAGACCCCATTTCATGTTTATTGGTCGTTTACATTTTGATTTTTCCTTTGGATTTGGTCTTTGTCTATAGTCAGTGGCATGTTGAAAGTGCCCAAGCGCACACGCAAGTGTACGTGGTCTACCAAGTAATATAGTGGCCTTCAAGAAAACTGAATATCAATCCCAAAGGGACTTGTTCTGATGACTATTCAATTCTAGTTCACAATTTAGATTAATTGATGAAAGTGGAACCAAAAGAGAGTTTATAATATTTGTAAACAAAGGTAAAGTAAACAATGCGTAAAATAAAGACTTAAGACAATCAATAGAGTAAAGTCCAGGGTTAAAGCACTTTGAACAATCATACTATGTTATTGAACTTCATTCGTTAACTAGCTTATCTTAGTTGTTGATTCGTAGGGTTTATCACATGATCATGTTATCCCGACCTCTAATCATCTACTTAACTTGAACATTACAACTACATCGTTGAGTGGGAATATAATAATCCAATTAAGTACTTAACATTATCATCCTACATATGAATCAAGTAAGGCTTCTACGTACATACCTATCCTAGATGCTAATTTGAATTCCTTATTTTATACAAGAATAAGAACCCTACATTATTCATCCCTACATTCTATCTCCCTATTCTCTCTCTAGAGATCACAAGATTGACAATATATGTATTCTAAGGGTGATCAATCCTTAAAATTATTAAAAAAAGGATAAACAATCAACCAAATATAATAAGCAATTTAAAAGAAATCAATTCAAAATGATAGTAATCATGCTCTTGACTTTAACCCCAGAAAGGGGGTGTTTAGCCAATAATTGACATAATCATCATCCAAGTATTTGAATTCGTGATCAAATCTATTAAAAAGCTATAACAAAGAATAATAAAACCTAACTTTCGTGTGCAGCCACCTCCTCTCTAGTCCCAAGACATCAAAAGTGTTTTTAATTGAACCCACGTGTTCCTTTTATAGCTGGACACAATTTCTCACTTTTTTATGTTACCTTGATGCGCCAATGGTATCACCTCTATAAGCGTGCAATGTGGCCTAATCACGTAAATCTACTGGAATGTGCTCCTTCAAGTATCACCCCTCTCCGCAATGTGGTGCTATCACATTGAGCTTCTGGAAGTAATCCATTGCCTTTTTACCCTTCACTGTGATGCGGTCTCAAGCCCCCAGGCATTCTGTTCTTGTCATGTTGCATTTTGTGCTTTCGTTAGTCCACTCCACTCCTTCGTATGTTGTTTCCACTTGCTTTGAGGCTTATATATCCTTCATATATCATTATAATCAAATCACCAAGCCTCATATAAAACTAAACACCCCTAATTAGTGCTTAAAACAATAATTCATTCAAGACGATGAACTAAAAACTTCAACCAAAGATGCTAGCTTTTTCGTCTAGACTACAAATGACCAATTTGAACCCAAACTCGTGTGAAAACATCTTTAAATATTGTAAGAACATACTTGAACATGTAGATGCACATTTATATCATTGTTAACACATACACATATGAATTGTCCTCAAAGTAAGGCTAAATAAACTAGGATAACCACACTAGAGTACTTAAATACACCCCCACATCATATGTCCCAACTGGATATTCTTGGGTTTTGATTGGAGTCTTTGTCAAACTACTGCTCGTATGGTCGGTGCCGGTATTGGTATCAGTATTTCCATTGATGTCGATATCGATTGGTTTTGGTGTTAGACTTAATATAATGTCTTTAAGTTAATATTCTCTTATCTTGTTATATGTTTGAAATTCAACCTACTTTGGCATAGTGTGTTTGGTTTGTTAGGTTCAAGGGGTGATCTCCGGCCTATGTGGGACTTGAGAAACCCATCACGGCAAGGCCCTAGTTCGGGTCTTGAAAAGATTTTACCTGAGCATGAGAAACTATGCAAATTATGCCTAAATTACAGTATTCGAATGGTCTAGAGGTCCAACTAACCCATGTATTGAAAATTCTATCTCCAACATCTCTAACCCATCCCAAATCCTAAAATAAAATCATAAACATACTATGATATAGCTCAATATATGAAGAGGGAAAAACCTAATCCTACCTGAACGTCGTAGAAAGCTCAAAGAATCCGCTAAATCACTGTTTTTCCCCTTCAACAAGCTTCTACAAGGTGACACACTATCAAAATGACAATTTACTCATCAAAAAGAGAACAATGTTTCCCATATTGTATTATTATGCTACGGGTCCAAAATCACGCAAAATTCCATGTGGGGTCCATTTATGGAAATTGTGTTTCCAAAACCAACTCAATATCCCCATGTGCTTAACGAGTAATTAACTTCCAAAATGGGTGAATTTTGAGCTATATTAGTGCTAAAATCCAGCCACCAAGGTTTAGGGATTTTAGAGAAGAAAGGGGGAAATCAATCATGGGAATAGAGGAATCTTACATCAAATTCGAAGGAAAAATGCGTAATCGATCTTTATCCAATATCCCTAAAGCACCCACAATGTTATTTCTATGTTATTTCTATGTTACGGAGTCGCATTCGTGATCTACTGATCGCTATTTGTGATACTTAGCTAAAGGACCAAAAGTCGCGTTCACGACATAGCCATCGCTATTTGCATACTAGAAAAATTGTCAAGAGTGTCTCTATTGTAACTAAGAATGTTGCGTTTGCAACTCTTGCTGATGGTTGCCAGGTTGCTATCGTGATCCATGGGTCGCGATCGCCGGTGCGCAAGCACCAAGTTAGACTTTGAAGTTTGACATTCCTGCCTTGATCGCGCAGTTGAAATTTCCATACGTGGTCGTTTTGATGAAAAGTTGGTCCCATACCCAACTTGCCATTTTCTTAACTTCCAATCAATAGGTCAAAATAAGCCCGGGTGCCTTAGGACCCAAACCAATGGTCCACCTAGCGTAAAATCAACATTCCAAATCTTTTGAAATAGTTAGAATTGGCATACGAGGTCGTTCGATTTAATTTTTCACCTGGTAGCCAATGTGAACCAACAAATACTTCAAAAAAGAGAATTAGTTCTAAAAATAAATGAACTACTAGGTAACCAAACTGTTACTCCCAACAAGTCACAAATGACTTGGGACAACTATAGAAAAGCTCTAACGATGAAAATAAGTGGAGATACAAAAAATAACCTGAAGGGTCATTATAATATCCACTACTAAATGGACTTTCGTCCATGAAAGTAATGAATTAGGATGTACCTATAGCCTCAAAAAGGTGATAATACTTGGTCCACATCTCACTCTCGATCTCCCAAGTAGTCTCCTCCACTAGGCGGTCCCACCATTAAACCTTAACTACAAGAATCTCCCTAGTGCACAATCGCCTGGCATCACTAACCAAAATAAGCACAGGATCCTGCACAAAGGTCAACTGCTCATCTAACTAAACTAAATCTGTCCATAAAGAAATGTATCATCGCAACATGGAAACATGGAAAATCGGGTGGATAACAGAAAAATCTAGGGGTAAGTCTAACTCATAAGACACCTCACCTACTGTGAGAAGAATCTCAAGAGGTTCAATATATCTCGGGTTGAGCTTTACCTTCCTTCCAAATCTCATCACACCCTTCATAGGTGACACGCGGAGGAATACCTGATCACCAACTCCAAATCTCAAGGCACAAAGTCTATGTTCTATATACGTATTTTGTCTAATCTGAGTTACCCTCAACCTATCCTGAATCACCCAGACTCTATCCAATGACTCTTAAAGAAAATCAGTACCACAAGGTCTAACCTCAAAAGTCTCAAACCATCCAATCGGGGAACGACACTACCTACCATACAAAGCCTCAAAATGAGCCATATTAATACTTGAATAATAATTGTTATTATATGTGAACTCTTCCAAAGATAAGTGTTGCTCCCACTGACCTCCAAAATCCATTACACAAGCTCAGAGTATATCCTCGAGAACCTGAATAGTCCACTCTGACTGACCATCTATCTGTTGATGGAATGTTATACTAAGGTACACCTGAGTACCCAACTCCTCCTGGAAGGCTCTCCAAAAGCTAAAAGCTAACACAAAACCCTAATCTAAAATAATGGATATAGGCACACTATGAAAATGGACTATCTCACACACATGATATGGGCTAACCTCTCAGAACTGAAAGACATCTAGATAGGAATAAAATATGTTGGCTTGGTAAACTGATCAACATTGAGCCAAATACCATTGGAACCACAGGAACTTTGAGGCAAACCACTAAAAAAATCCATGGTGATCTGCTCCCATTCCTACTCGGGAATAGGAACCTCTGAATCAATCCACCAGGTCTTTGATGTGTGGCTCTCGCCTGCTGAAAACATAGGCAACGAGCTACAAAATCTGCCATATCTCTATTTATTCCACTCCACCAATAATGTTATCTCAAATCTCTATATATCATAGTTGTACCCAAGTGAATAGAATACCTAGAGCTATGGGCCTCATGCAAAATCAACTAAATCAAGTCATCAACTCTCAAAACACAAATGCGACTACCAAACCTCAAGACACCCTTCAAATCTATGGTAGCCCTCTTGGACTCACCACTCAACACTTGATCATGGAATATGCAAAGTCTATTATCCTCAAACTGACAATCCCAAATCTGCTCAAATTGTGAGGACCTAGCCTCAACAATGGCAAGAATCCTCCTAGGGTACGAAATATCAAGTAACACCATCAAGTTAGCTAAAAATTGAATGTCCCACACCAACAGCCTCTGAGAAACTTAAATACAAGCCAAGCAACCCATATTCACTACCTTCAAACTCAATGCATTTGCTACCACATTTACCTTTCCCTAATGATACAAGATAGAAATATCATATTCCATAAGCAACTCCATCCATCTATGTTGCCTAGTATTAATCTCCCTCTGGGTCATAAGATATTGAAGACTATGAAGGTCGGTAAAAATATCATAATGCACACCATAAAGATAATTCCTGTAAATCTTAAATGCAAAAACTAACGCTGACAACTCCAAATCACAAGTAGGGTAGTTACGCTCGTGCACCTTAAGCTGCATGAAAGAATAAGAAATAACACAACGTTGTTGCATCAATAAAAAACCTAAACCAACACTAGAAGCATCATAATACATGAAGAATCCCTCGCCCTTAATAAGAAAATTGAAAATAGGAGCCAAAGTAAAAAAATCCTTAATCTTACCAAATCTCGACTCACACTCCTCGAACCATAAGAATGGAACCTTCTTCTAAGTCAATTAGGTCATCGGTGCTAAAATAGTAGCAAACCCCTCAACAAATTCCCTATAATAACTGGCCAAACCAATAAAGATATGAACCTCAATTGGTGATGTAGGCTTGTCCCAATCATGGATAGCCTCAATCTTCATCTTCTATACCATAATTCCATCCTTAGACACCACATGCCCCAGAAATGTTACCTACTCAAGCCAAAACTCACACTTAGAAAACTAGACAAAAAGCACATGATCTCTCAAAGTCTGGAGCAGTATCCTTAAATGTTTTGCATGTTCCTCTATACTTCTCAAATACACAAGGATGTATTTGATGAACACAATCACGAAGGAATCCAAATAAGGCCTGAACACTCAGTTCATCAAATCCATAAATATGGTTGGGGCATTAGTCAACCCAAAATCCATCATTAGGAACTCCTAATGACCATAATGGATCCTAAAGGTAATCTTCAGGATATCCTCAACCCTTATACTCAATTGATGGTAACCAGACCTCAAATCAATCTTAGAAAACAACATTGCACCTGAAAGTTAGTCAAACAGTTATCAATGCAAGGCATAAAATAACAGATCTTCACTGTCACCTTATTAAACTGACTATATGTAATACACATGTGAATGGAGCCATCTTTCTTCTTCACAAACAAAGCAGAAGCTCCCTAAGGGGATGCACTTTCTTTAATGAAACCCTTACCAAGAAGATCCAAAAGCTGAGAATTCAGCTCTTTAAACTCGAAAGGATCCATACAGTTAGGTGCCATAAAAATAGGTCGAGTTCTAGGTTCAAGATAAATAACAAAATCAATCACATGGATAGGAGGTATACCAGGTAAATTGGTAGAGAAAATATTATGAAATTCATAGACTACAGGAACAGAGTCAAGCGATAGACTCCCTATACAAACATCATGAATATAAGTGAGATAAGACACGCAACCCCTTGAGATAAATCTCCTAGAACATATATAAGAAATAATCCTCATCGGCTCCCTGCTAATAGCTCCTTGTGATAAATGCCAAACTACACCACCTCATAAGGATAAAACTGTTGCTGTCAAAATATAGTAATCCAACTAGGTTGAGGTCAAACACATGGGGAATATATGGAACTATCTCTCAAACTTTCTAAAATCATAGTGCAGTGCAAAAGTAAATGGGGGTTTTGGTTGTAAAACATAACAAAACTCAAATGCTTCGGGCTGCAAACAATTAGAAATAAATACTAGGATTGTGTTCCCCTGTCTCTTAACTCTGTAGGTTTGTCGTGTCCTCTCCAAATACCTTACTAATGTGCATTTAGAATTTGGCAAGTTATGTATTACCAATAGACTCTCAACACCCTTTGGGGAATTTCACTTATCTCTTCTAGGTCTCAGAGTGTCACTTTACTAACTCTTGTCTTGGACCTTAGTTCAACTATCTCCTCTCGTTCTCAAGTTGATTATATGAATATAATTTGCTTAAGTAGATGAGGATGGTTAGCTTATATCGATAATTAACTTCATATTACTATTGTAATCTCCTTTTCCTAATATCTACCTCCCACTTGGGTTCATAGTGAATACAGGTAGGATCCTAATGTTTGAAATAGTTAAGAAAGAAATAAAAGTAAAGAAAACCACAATCCATGTAACAATAGTAAGTTAGAAGGATTGCACACTTCTCCTAGTTTGTTAATTCGTTGAGGTTCCCACAACCCTAGCTAAGGGAATTAGCGGTTCATTATTGTGAAACAACCAATGAAATTCATAATTGAAAGCATTAAATCAATCTCACAATAATTTTTGACAAAAAACAAAAGTCTCAAATTAAATAACATACAAAAATCCAAGAACACGATTCAAAGATCAAAAGCAAATCTTGGAATCAAAATATATGTTTGTGAATGATAAGAGTGTGTAAACTAACCAAAAATTGTCAAAAGGGTATTTATATAATACATAGAAACCCTAGAAAACCAATAGAAAACAAAAGAAGAAAATTGGAGTCTGTGGCCACTACAGAGCCACTTACAGGCCATAGGCCGTAGGTGGCCCCACGTAGGTGCCAAACAACCAAACAACTACTGGATCTCTAAAACTTCAACCTTCTGGAACTTTTATTGGAACCTACGGACCGTAGGTGGCACCTATGGTCCGTAAGTGCTCATCGTAGGTTACAAGGTCAAATTTTCCAGCTTATGAATCTCTATTTCTTAGCTCTCTGACACTAGTTTGGGAACCTACGCCATGTAGGTAGTAGCTACGGGCCGTAGGTTCCCAAGTAAGTGGTCTAAAACTTCAATTTTCACTTATTTTCTCTCGTTTAGCTCCCAAAACCTGGTTTCCTATAAAACACAACACAAAACACATCATATCGAAAATAAAGGCCTAAGTAGCTGCATATTTTTGTAGTTTTGCTATGAAACTATAGAACATCACCACTCTAAACTTAGAACTTTTGCATGTCTTCGGGTAACAAAATACTATAAACTAAAACAAAACCAAACATGACGCTTAACTAGAAGATGCAAAGTTATCCAAGGAAGTCAGTCAACACTTTAAGCTCAAAACACAATACCCTCTCCAATCTCAACTTTTCAAAACCAACTGTGTATAATCATAAAGTAGAAAAATGTGACATAATGGGATCAAGTGACGGCATTACATTAGCAATAGACAACCATTCATAGATGGATAAGTTACACTACCCAAAATAAGTAAGCAGCTAGCACTATGACACATGTGCCCATACAACAAAGAAGTCTCACTCACTCATATGAAATAATGCCTGTCAATGCAGGGACAGTCAATAGACACTCACACTCAAAAGAGATGTCCCAACTAATATGCATCAAATACCATAGGCCTACCCTTATTTTCTTTACCTAAGTCTTCAGACAGTCAAATTAGTGTCACTATAGGACTTTATTGAGCTTGTAATGTAGGTTTGGGTGTTGGTATGGTACATATGGATATATCAAGTATCTAAGACTCCTTGGAACTACACTAACTTTGGGATCCACTTTTTAACTATATTTCTTTTTATTCCACCCTTATTTCTTTCTTTTTATTCTTTATTATGCATTCAGGTTGGGTGTGAACTTTTATTCTATCTTTTTTTCACAATTTTTCTTTTCTTTTTCTACCACACCTAGCCCTACTAACGTTTTCCTTATTTAACTATTCTACATACCCACTTTACATTACACACCCCTATGATAGCCACCCTCAACTTAGGCAATTTGCCTAAGTTGGGATGCTAAATGTCCAAGGAGTGATGGGCCAAAACAGGTTACTATAGTACAACTGGGAAGGTGAAAAGTGTAACAAGAAAAATAGGCTATAGGCTTAAAATTAGGATCAAAGGATATAATTTATACATGGAAAATCATTTAGGTAAAAAGTGGACTAAAATCATAAATAGTCAATAATCCTTTCCTAATCGGCTATATTACAACCTAGGAAAGACTAATCGGGCAAGTTCTGAATTAACACACAAAATAAACTAAGTAGCATCTGTCACACACATGGCACAAAGTTAATATTACAAGTTAATACTTATTTGGTTCATACAATTTCTAAAAAGTGATTATAATCTCCCTAATACTAAAGGGTTTCAATATCACAACATGACACAATAAAAAACAAAACATAATACAACACAGATTTTTAAACTAGACATGACTAGTTTTCCAACCATATCGCGACTGACAGGAAAATAAACACAGAAATAAAAACCCGCGGAGGCTATGGTTTTCCCACCCCTAACTAAAAACTATGCACTATCCCTAATGCACTAAATAAAGTAAAATAATGGGAAGTGAGAACATACCTAGGATGCACAAGGTGTTCGTGTCAACGATATCCCCATATGGGGGCCTATCTACTAGCGGAGGCTGTGGTAGATGTGGTGCACTACTAGAGGAGGCAATCATTGTTGTCTCTATATATCTCTGCCTCTCAACATCTGCAGACTCCATCAAAATATGTTTGGCCTTTTTTAGGACCTAATTAAATAGGATAGTGGGATCCTGCAGGTCCTTTATATATTCTCTCTTGGTCCCACCTACTGGGACTTCCTTATCATCCTTCGAAGAAAAATCAAAGCGTCTAGGCTCATGCGGAGGTGATATCTAGACCACTGGGGGTATGACTGTAGGAGTGGATTCTATATGGCTCTCGGTAAAAGTGTGTATCTTTACTTATGAAATATCCATTTCCTCTCTCATCTGGCCTAGATTTGGCATCCCTATCTGATCAAATGGGGATGCTACACATCTCTCAAATACATCAATATATGTCTATGAATCATCAAATATCTCTGACATACCAGATCTTTATGCAGCCACCCATCTGCCTATTGTTGTCCCTATTCTATTTCAAACCCATGGTCGGATCTGCCCATATAGAGTAGTCATATCTGTCTCAACAGCCTATACCCTAGAGTCAGTGTCTCACTGACTATATACTAAAATCTACAAGAACTCTTAAGATATCATAATCATACCTGTGGTAGTAGCTATAGTAGATAGGCGAAGAGGCACTGAAGATAGGTCCATCAGCTCTGAACTAGAAGTCAGGGTTGATGTAGAAGTGGTAGTTTTCCCCTCAGCTTGAGTACTCAACTCGAGAGCCTCTCTTTTATCCCTTATCTCAAAATCAAATCCAACTCCCACATCCTCTTTATGCATCTCCGCAGGCTCTATAGGTATGGATTGGCCCTCAGACTGGATCAAAGATACTATAGTAGGCGAACGTGGCTGATCTTTTATCAACCTAGTATGTGCTCTGGTAGTCACCTATATTCTCTCATCTGATCCTTCATCAACCTAGTATATGCTCTGGCAGTCACCTATATTCTCTCGTCAACCCCAGGCACACCGGCCTCATCATAAAGTCTCTAGATCAGGCATGGGAATGACAGAGATATCATCATACCAAAATCTCTTTCATGAATCTTATGCTTAATAATGGTTGTAAAATTAATATCATACCCATCCATCATACTCGCAATAAGAGCAGCTCCATCCCATGTCAACACATTGTCCAAAGTAGTCGAACATAATCTGTATCTAATCACCAGCCACCAAAACTTTGCAATATAATTCAATGCCTCCTTATTTATCATACCATGCCCCTCTATCCTTGGGGTCTCATCACCTAACGGTGAAATATATCCAGTAATCTATCTCATTATCTCTACTCTCTCTCTCCAATGATCAATATCCCTCATAATCTGTCTATCCCATAAAGCTCATAATCTATAGTCACACTCTATTATAGATGTTAGTACAATATAATCTGACCCAAAGAGTACTTGGCAGATGGGTTTTTTAGTAAACTTTTTGGGGGCTGAGCAACACCCCCAGCCTTTTTTATTTAATCACAAGAAAACTGTACATAGATAGGGGAATAGACCTAACCTCAATTTGTGCAACAAATATGAAAGAATCAACCTAACACAAAGGATAAAATATATAACAATGCTAAAAGTATTATGACATTTTTATGCCTTCTTGTCAGCTCTTGCCTTACACTAAGGTGGCTCATGTAACTTATTGATCTTCCTTCTCCTAAAACTTGGCATGCCCAGTTTATCAAGAAGATAGTATCCAGCTACTGCTGAGGGGAATTGACAACTATTAAAGTAGTGTTGTGGATGATCAGATTGATGATTAACTTTTGAGAGGGAATCTACTACAAAGTTTACTTCTCTGAAGATATGTCTGCACATATAAAGCTGAAATTGTGTAATGAATTTCAGTAATGATTCCACCAGAGATTGCAGATGTCATGGTATTGGTAGTAGTTTCCTGATCCATTTGATTAAGAGCTCAGAATCCACTTCCAGCATCACCTGTTGTAGACCATTCTTTACACACCAAGATAATCCCCACATAGCAGCCTCCACTTCTGCTTGATTATTAGTTCCTTGTCCCAGAGGAGCAGCATAGGCATAAATGAGATCCCTATTACGATCTCTAATCACCCCCTTCCCCAAACACATACACATAAATTTTTTGGGGATTAGTGATAGCACTACCATTAGAATTCAGCTTGACCATTGGAATTGGTGGTTTAGTCCTGTACGCAGTTGTGACTTTAATATTTTAGCTATATTTCTCCGCATAGGCTTCTAGATTAACCCATCCAGAAGGCCAGGGGATGTAAGGAAAAGCATTGTAGATCAAAAGAGAAACATCTTTGTAAATCAGGAACTTAACTCTAGATAATTGAGGCTTTTTGTCTCCATACTTAACAGCACACCTACTTTTCCACAAGTTCCAACATATGATGATTGGAAGAGCCTGAAATACCAACTTATGAGCTCTATTGAGTTCTCTAATTTTCAACTATTTCAGCAACAGATTCTTGATTGATGCAGGGACATGAGTAATTCCCATAGATGAAGAGAAATACTTCCAGATTTGGGTTGTAAAAGGACACTCAACAAAGGTGTGAGAAATATTCTCCCAGCTAAAATTAGTACATCAACCACAAGTGAAAGTAGCTATACCAAAGTGACTAAGCCTTTCATTTGTAGGTAACTTCTTCCTTAGCATTCTCCATGTAAGGAAGGAACATTTGAATGGGATTAATCGATTCCAGAGATGACTGTTCATCAGTGTTATTTCTCTATGCTCTCTAATTAATCCCTAGGTAGATGAACAACTAAATTCACCACTTGGAGTGATTGTCAACAATGGTAAATCTGGGACCCCTTCTTAAAACTGGATTTGAGTTCTGAGGATATAATATAATAGAGGAGAGGGAATTATAATATCTAACTTTTGCATATTTAACTCACCATCAAGTAAAAAGTCTGCTACTTCAGCATTACTGGCCTTACACCATCAATTCTGTAATTATAAAGTGCTCCCAAGCCAAACCAGTTATCCCACCAAAAATAACAAGTGTCTAATCTGAGTCTCCAAAAAATATGTTGCTCAGCTGCCTTCTTGTTTTTCATCATAGCTTTCCATATCAGGGATTGCCCAGAACACCCTTTCTTGGCTACTGCATTCACTCTTTTACAATACATGGCTTGTAAAAAATCCCGCCAAAGAGTGTTACTGCTTCTGAATATCCACCATTATTTTATCTGTAGAACCTTACATGTATGTACAACATGTCTAACTCTAATGCAACGGTCTGTAACAAGAAAACATATCTCCTTTGAAGAGTCCTAATGCTATTTCTTTTTATTGTCCTTCTATCCCCAAAAGAAATTGGAAAACAAACACAAAAGCTATTTAACAATAGTCTTAGAAGGAATGCAAGCAGACAAGATATGAATAGGGATAGATTGTAGAACATGTTTTATTCGTACAAATCTACCACTATAGCTTAAAAATTTAGAGTGTCATCCTGTAATTCTGGAAGTCACATCGCTAACCAGTCCAGTATAATGACTGATTCTTTGTCTTCTAATGTAAATGGGACAACCAACGTAAGTAATAGGACTGTGGTTTTTCTAAAATCCAGTTTTTTCTTTAATCCTTAAGCCAGTGGAGGGAAAGGCTTGATCTGGCAATAGGAAGTGGCTTTTGTTCTTGTTGATCAATTGTCCAGAAACTAATTCATAAGAAGCCAAGGTCTTCATCACCAGTCTGAGAGTGTTTCTTATTCTAGTAGTAAAGATGATGATTTCATCTGCAAAGCTGAGATTATTAATTTGAGGACCATTCCAATCCATATTAAAACCTCAATAATAAGGGTGATGGTGTAGATTATTTAGGGCTCTTAACAATACTTCTACCCCTAGAATAAATAGAGCAAGTGAGAGGAGGTTACCTTATTTCAACCCTCTTGTGGAGTGGAAGAATCCATATCTATTTCCATTCACCAAAATAGAATACCAATTGTTTTACAAAGTCCTCCAAATCATGTCAGTAATGGGTTCACCAAAACCAAATGTTCTTAAAACATGGCAAGAGTATGACCAACACACCCTATTATATGCCTTGTCCATATCCATTTTAATAACAACATTTCCACTTATAACTCATTTCTTAATGCCACGGATGATCTCCTGAGCAAGCATAATGTTTTTTGTAATATTCCTACCTCTCACAAAAAACTAGATTACTTGCTAGAGATAAGATTGGGAAGGATGGGAGCTAATATGAGGTAAATCAGTTTTGATATGACTTTGTGGTTTAAGTTACTCAAACTAATAGATCTATATTTAGAAAGCTTACTAGGATGAGACACTTTAGGAAGAAGAATCAAACAAGTATGAGAAAAGTATCTTGGCATAACATTCTACAAAAGAAGGAAGTCACCACCTGGATAAAACCCATACCAATAATATGGCAGTAGGATTGAAAGAATTTACCATTCATACCATCAGGACCTGCTACTGAATGAGTACTCATAGAGAAAACCATATCCTTTACTTCCTGTATACTCTCATTTTGATTATCAGAAATCAGTTTAGGGATATTAGCTAGCATTTGCTCAGGTACATAATCTATTGTCCCAATAAAGATATCCTAGAAATGTGTAACTGCAACTGCACCTATGTCAGCATCTCCTTGGAACCAAACCCCCTCCTCGTTCTTGACTTTGTGCACGATCATTCTTCTTCTACTTTCTCTGATAAAGGCATGGAAGTAGCTAGAGTTTGCATCACCATATTTAAACTAGTGTAGTTGAGATTTTTGCCTTAGTATAGCATCCCCTACCTTGAGATGTCTGATATATTCAGTTTGTGTGTTGTGGAATTCCTTTCTGTTGTCATCAGTACCATTCAGGATCAACTTTTCCTCAACTACCTTGACCTTTTCTTCATAGATTTTGACATTGGCATAGATGTTCCCAAAGACCTCTTTAGACCACTGACTTAAAGTAGAGGTTAGTCTTTTCGATTTTTATTAAAATCTCCACATAGGGGAACCTTTATAAGGCCTTTGCCAGTAAGTCTCCACAGTGTTAAGGAATGTGGGATGCTACACCCAACAATACAAAAATTTTAAATATTTGACATATGAATCCACCCTCTCTTGAATTCCCAGAAAAAGAGGACAATGATCAAAACCCAAAGATGAAAAGTGAGTAATACTAGTCATAGGTATGTCCTTCAGCCAAGCATCTAAAACCATACCTTTATCCAGTATCTTCCATATTCTAAATTGAATACCTCTTACATCGAACCAAGTGAACTTGGGACCATGAAATCCCAGATCAGTCAATCCACAAGCTTTAATCACCCCCAAGAATTTAAATGTATTCCTTATATCATAAGGGATACCTTCTAACTTCTTACTTACTTCAGTAATCACATTGAAAGCTCTAATTATGCACTAAGGTAGGGATGATGTAGACAGTTGTACCAGTTTATTCTACAAAGGTCTTCTTAATGTATCTCTACGCTTAGCGTAAACAAAGGTCATTAGATAAGACTAATGCATAGAAGAATGAGTAATTAAGAAAGTAATCTATTGTTCATATATAGAAATGATATCACAGGTGATATATAAAGACCACAAGATCCAGAATTTTCCATTAGTGTTACAAAAGCATGCTCCATCTTAATCTTTCTTTTGGCCACTTCAAGATAAGTATTGTTGGAGAAGGGTCCGACGATTGCACTTAGATAAATATAGTGGATGCTAATGAGTTATTGAAGTCTTTCCATAACACCTTGGGTAAATATACCCCTTACATTCTAGATAATATGGTTGATCATTTATCTATTTTATAAGAGTGAGACCTGGTAAAAGGCCTAGTTGTATGCCCATTCATGTTGGATGGTGTATGTGTGGTTCCTTTCCTTGACTTTATTAATGACCCCCTAGGATATAAGCCTTGTTGACTAGCAATGTGAGTTACATCTTTTGTAAAATCCTCTTGGTCCCCTGGATCAAATACATCTATAGCATTTTTATCAATCTTCTCCAAGTGACCCAAGTTGCATTCATCTATTTCATCCTCAGAGTATTACTCTGTATTTATCATCAAGCTCCTAAGTATGTGTCTCAATGCTAGGAGGATCCTGTAGTTGTTCAAAAACTACTTTCTCTTGAGAATCAGAGAAAGTCTTTTGTAACACTCACCGAGCAGCCTTCTATTAACCTTGCAGGAAACCTCTTATAATACTATAGTAGATTGATCTTGTAGCTGATCAGGATCTACTAAATCAACCTCTGGCACCATTACATATAACCTTACCCCCTCACCATGCATCTCTATAGTTTTTTCCTTATGAATATCCAAAAGCAAGCTCCTATCTCATGCAGTAATTACTTGGTGATCATTATGCTTAGTAATGACAGACCCTTCTGGTTGTTGTGATATTGTCTTGGAACCCCTTTCACATCAATATCATGTTGAAGAGCTGTAAAAGTATTTAATGTAGATGGAGTAGAAATATCTTGTTGGCCCCTTGTATGCTTGTTTGGAGAGCTTGGTTTGAAGGTCATTCTTATATTGTACCTACCTCTCCTTTTATTGTTCTAAAACTTATTAGTAGGAGCCTTTTTTATCAATATTTTGCTGCAGCAGCCCACCAGTTGTATCCTGCATCCTTTGGCAAGTTTGAGGATCTTCTTCCTGTTTACCCTCCTCTTATGGTTCTTCATTAAGAACCAATTTCTGCCTGGCAGCCTTATCTCTACCTTTGACTATACAAGATCTTGTAGAATACCCTTTATGCTTTCAATAAGAACAATACATGATGGATGGTCATTGCTGATATATCAATTTTAGCATCTTTAACTAATGTCTTCTCCAGTAGAAGATGCCCTTCAGGTTTCGTAACAGCCCTTCAAGGTGAATTCAACACCATAGTATCCTAGTAAGAAGAAAATAACTCATGTATCAATATTGGTCTATATTAACCTGATGGTACGATCATCCACCCTAGATGATATCTCTCAAAACTAGCTCCCAGTTGTGGCTTTTCAGCCAATCCAAATAAATCAATCTATCTCTTCTTATAAATGACACTCTTGGGCCAGCTGATTTCTCTTAAAATAGTGTTGTTGTGTTTATATTTTATCCGAAGTCCCTCCACATACTATCTTGAGTTCACCTCATCGATCATTGATAGGATCCTCCAAAGCATGTGCGGGGATGGAATGCAAGTCCAACTGAATAGGTGCCCATGAATCAGAAGATGGAAACTGGTGGGAAACCTACTCTGTATCCTCCTCATACTGGGGTACTACTGATGACTACTCCTCATCTACTGAATCTGACTTATCCTGGGACCCTATCTTAGACTGGAAGTCTCGTGTCTCTGCTGTTGGTTTTAACTCAGTCATTATCTCCTCATCCTCATCATTATATCCCTCATCATACTAGGAGTATATAGTGGTGATCTTCTAGCCATCTTCATCCTCAACCTACCTAGGAACTGAATAGCCTCACCCTTTATCATAGGTCGATTAGAAGTTGGTCACTCCCCACACTATGACTTTGTTGCAATTGGTACACCAAAATTGGTCATAATAATAGCCAAGTAATAGCTCACTTTTTTCTTGCATCATTGGTCCTGATGCTTTGGTCGAGGCCTTTTTGGCTTGATCTGCTCTGGTACGGGCTAGTGTATACTCCTACTCCAAGATAATGCTCATGTAAGAGTCAACATGTTGCCTAGAAGTTATGGATTTCATCTTCTTTGTATCCTTAGGAGCCATATGTACCTGACAAATCGAGTGTTAGAATCCAAAAAATAATGAGGGATTGTAAAAGTTGATGAAAACTCAAAATTCAAAAACTTCAATTTTTTCTCCAATTTTCACACCCCTATAACTTATTTTCACATCCCCAACACGTTTAATGTGCAAGCATGTATCATGAATCATGATTTTCAATGCAACTTATTATTCCAAACTCTTTGTATTCCTCTTCTTGCTCAAGTTCAACTTTTGTTTAGGTCCTACTCTTAGGATTTAATTTAAGAACAAATCCCTACATTAAGATTTAGGCAATTTCAAGGCTCCTACACTAAATCACAATTATTTCTATACATTTTTCATGAAAATAGACATATCAACTTGCTTGTTTAACGTTTAAATGTAATACCATTATTAGGAGCTAGAAATTTACCTTTTCTTTGAGAATTCAGAAGTGAACTATAAAGAAGTAAGGGGAAACCCAATCCTGAACTTATATTAGCACCACAAGACAAGTTGGTACCTTGAATAAGTTTCAATTTATCCATTACTTAAATGTGGGAATGTGCGTATTTTCGAGTTTTAAGAGGAAATTTGAGTTTTTAGGATTATAGAGGAATTTTGAGAGTTTGGTGAGTAAAAGTGAGAAAAATGAGTTTAAATAACATGGGGGGCTGACTTAGGGTTTAATTAAGCATTGGTGGGCCCAAAATTTTTAAACAAAATTTGGGCCCTCACAGGTCCAACTTGCGGAGTCAACATGCGGTCGTATATTGTACCTACGGTCTTCATGTTGGCACCACAGGTAGGACCCAAAAGTTGGGACTTTTCCTGCTCATTAGACATTGCATTTCAACATTTATTTTGCTACATACAGGGTTGTAATTAGTCATTATGACCCTGCAATCATTTTCATAAGCTTAAAGTCCAAAATTTACCCAATAACTCTCAAAATTCCATCATTATAAGTTAAGTACAACTTACCTGGCCCGAGTAAGACTTATGACCCTGATGAGTTGGTCACACAGTCTCCTTACCTGAAATTTATGCATGTATTATTCTTAGCATATTCTGGGTAAGTTGGTAAGCTATAAACCTACACTAAAATAGTGGTTTTTCTCTTACCCAGAGCTTGATTTAACATCACAGCACGACGTGGCTATGTTGGTTACTCAGACTTTACCAATAGGCCCATGGTTTGTCTCCCATACAACGCATTATTTAATATCGCGATACAACATGGGTACCTTAATTACTCAAAATTCATCAAGATACCCATAGGAGTACCCTCCTGGGTCATCAATACAATCAATTACCGACACCACCCTCATGTTGATTGGTTGTTTTATTGATATTTGGATGTTGAATGTGGCCTGAAATTTAGATCTTCCATTTCCATGTCAGACATTATTCTACCTATGGCTATAAATAGTCTCCCTAATACGATGGGTAACTCGGTGTCATCCTCACATTCTAAAATGAAAAAGTCAACCAGAAAGATGAAGTTATCAACTCTAACAATCACGTTAAAAGAAATGCCCACAGGTTTTTTCATCGTGCAGTCATCCATCAACATCCACATTGTAGATGGTTCAGGTTGGTTCAAGCCCAATTGCTCGAACATAGACAAAGGCATCAAATTTATGTTGGATCCTAAGTCAAATAAGGCTCTAGCAAACCAAGGTGACCCAATAGTGCATGGTATAGTGAATGCTCCTGGATCACCCTTTTTAAAGGCCAAAGACCTAGTAATGATTGCACTACAGTAGTGCAGGCCATCAATATTCTTAATCATAGATCCTTCCTTCTTTGTAACCAATTTCTTCATAAACATATGATATATAGGTATTTGGTCCAACGCCTCAAGAAGAGGTATGTTGAAGATCAACTCATTTAGTATCTCAATGAATCGCCTGAACTTTCCTTCCTCTCTTTTTTGCTTCAGTCACTGAGGAAAAGGTGGGGGTCTTGGAATTTATCTTATTTCTTACTCAACAACCATACCCTTACCTTTATCCTCACCAACTTTACCATTACTACCCATCACCTTTTCTAACTCTCCAATAAGTGTCTCATCAACATCTCCCACATGCCTTGGCACTTCCGTAGAAGGTAGTGAGGGATCCATAGTAGTCATACCAATCCTTCTAGTAATGGAAAGAATATGATCGTTTTTCTTTGAATTTTTCACTGTGTTTCTCGAAAGGGTTCCTAGCTACCTCTGTTTTATTATTGTTGACATATGCTCAAATTTTTGCTCCAACAACTAAATAGAAGTGTCGTGGTATTCAACCTTCTGGTTCAATCCTGAAATGTCAACCATGATCATCATAAGGTTGTTCTCCTAATTTTCTTGACCCTTTACCATCATAGTCAGCATCTCTTTTATTCATGATTCGGCATCTCGTCTACCAGGTGGGACATACCTGTTCCCTTCTCTATGTAGTCATCCTTATTTCTAGAGTCCTTATCTCACTCCCTACTATGGTCTATGTATCTATCATAATAGTTCAAACCTTGGTTTCCTTGCCCTTGGGCTCGAAAACCCACTAACTGAAGATCCAGATAGTTTGTTTCCTCCTCTAACTCTAACTTATAACCTTTGGAAGTTGAACCTTTGCTCATATTGTGTTCACTTTCTTGGAACTCGCTACTGGAAATTGTTTTTCCAGTAACCTAAGATCAATTCTTAGCAGTGCAATCTCTTGCGCTATTTAATTATCAGCTACTTTTTGCTCGCAAAAGGCACCAATAGCATATGTGCCAGATCCCCTCTCAACCTTTGGCATTTTCCACCCTCGGTTAATAAGTGAGATCTAATTTATTATCTTCGAAGCCGTCTCCCATCTTAGGATCAGAAAAGTTCCTCCAGACATGGTGTCTTTCATGGATCTGGAATTGATGGTCAAGGCTTTGTAGAATATCTTTAATAGGCGTATCCCTAACATTCGATGGTTGGGCACCATACTCAGCTTCTTCTTGAACCTGAACTATGCTTTATTCATAGATTACGATTACAACTATCTAAAATTATAGATCTCATCATTAAGATACAACATCCATGATGGACGAAAGAACCTATTCAAGAATTTCCTGCACAACTCATTCCATTTAGTGATAGATCCTCTTGGCAGTTCCTTTAGGCATAAAGATGTTTCTACATTAAGTAAGAAGGGAACAACCTCAGTATAAGTGCCTCCTAATTCAAGACTGTATTTAAATATGAATTGCAGATCCCAATAAAATTTTCAAGATGCATGTTTGCATCATTTG
Organism: Capsicum pubescens; assembly: GCA_030864215.1. NCBI lineage: Eukaryota > Viridiplantae > Streptophyta > Magnoliopsida > Solanales > Solanaceae > Capsicum > Capsicum pubescens. The sequence goes on along the minus strand of CM061544.1, from coordinate 240,818,897 downwards.
TAGGCAAACCCACAAATACACCCTTCGTATTTAAGAGTTGGATCATTGCACTTGTTATGTCAAACTTAATACCTGGGGGTAAAATAAGAGGAATAATGGCTCCAACCTTACCGGATCAACGTACCCTAAATCATCTTCTTCACCCACGTATAGCTGTATATACTGATATGTTAGGATCACTTAAGGACAGCCACCTCTAACTCTGTTCTTATTTCCACCAAGTGTTGCTCGGCTGTCTTCTTCTTGTCTCTGCTCAGCTAGCTCTACCTCCCCAGCTATGCGTTGAGTTTTCTATGCTACCCTCATCTCATTAGTAGCTTGTGCTAAAATCTCCTCCGTTTAATAACCAATAATGTCCTAAAATCCTTCAGGAGGAGGGGGGCATATCATCATGAACCTCTTTAGGAATATCATCTCTTTTTGGTTCCATCATCCTATTAGGTGTTTATAGTATTTTCTCTAGATTTGGATTCACTGGGAGTAAGGGATTGCCTCTATTTCGTGTGCTAGGCACACACCGGCTTATTCCCAACTAACTAAAAAAATAAAAAGACCCATATATTACAAGAACCTTAATTTACAAATCAACATTGTATTCCCCAACAACGGTGCCAAAATTTGATAATGTCCAAGATACACCATCACTCTGAATATTATGCGGTCAATGCAACATATAGTAACCAAAAAAGTTTGAGTTTGGATCCCAAAAGAATATGTGGAATTGCGGCTCTCAGATATTGTAATCAACCGGCAAAAACTGGAAAGATAAATGGGGGATTTGAGCAGCAGTATCGAACAAGTAACTAATATCAACTTCAGTTGTAATAAGTTGTAGGATAACACTGGGTTTGTGCTCCCCTTGCTTCCCAACTCCGTAGGCTTATCATTTTTTATGGAACCAACCGGATACCTTGCATGCGTAATTTGATAAGTTATATACCATCAATAGTTTTTTGGATGAGCTAAGGGATTTCACCCATTACCTTTTGAGTCTCAGGATGTCGCCTTACTAATCTTTATCTTGATTCCAATTAACTATTACCTTTTGAGTCTCTAGTTATTAGATGACAGCTAACCATCTTGCTTAGATAATACCTAGTAGCGTGGATCGGCAGTTAAACTTCAAATTATTGTTGTAGTTATCTTTTCCTAGTCACTGCTCCTCTTTTGGAGTAAGTAGTTGTAGACACCTAATTTTGTCCCTCCCAAGATCAACTTTTATCTATTTATCTTCACCGTACCATGCACCTTTAACCATTTAATACTTCCACCACATGAATCCAAATAACACATCCAAAAAATTCATAATAAGTTTGGACACCTAAACCTAACAAAAATAACAACCACTGCCCTACCTACCCCCATACCCATATACCCCTACCCCTTACCCATTTTTGTTTCCCATAATAGATTACACTGAATTGCTCCATTTTTTTCATTGATCAATCACACACAATAACTATTCTATTCTAGTTCACAATTTAGATTCAATTGATGCAACCGTAACCAAAATGAGAGTTTTGAAATTGTAACTTGGAATTAAAGTAAATAATGCGTAATAAAAGTTTTGGAACAATCAATAGGAGAAAATCAAGGGTTAAAGCACTCCGAACACTCATACTATGTTATTAAATTTCATTCGTTAACCTGCTTATCGTGGTTGTTGATCCATAGGGTTAATTACCTGATTATGGTCTCCTTACCTCTATCGCTTACCTAATATAGACATTACAACTACATCATTGAGTGGGGATGTATTAATCCAATTAATCATTTGAAAGCTATCATCCTACGTTTGAATCAAGTAAGGCATCTAAGTACATTTTTGTCCTAGATTCTAATTTGAATTCTTTATTTCATAAAGAAATACAAACCATACTTTATTTATTTCCATGTTCTATCTCCCTATTCCCTCTCCCTAGATAAAAAGGTTGAAAATTGATGTATTCTAAGGGTTGTGAATCCTTAAAATAGTTATAACAAGAATAAACACACAACCAATAATGATAATCAAATCAAACGAACTTAATTCAAAATAATAGTACTCGTGTTCTTTGCTTTAATCCCGAAAAGAAGGTTTTAGCCACTCATAGTCATAATCAACATCCAAATAATTCTATGAATGATTTAAACCATAAATAAAGCTAAATTATAGAAATAAAAACCTAAAAAGAAGTTGTGGTAGCCTCCAATGTTGTTCCATGAGATTTAGGGGTTCCAAGCTAATTAAAACGTGATGTAACATGTTATATTTATAGTACACAAGTCATAAACCGACTTGGATTGGGTTTACACGTTATTTTCTTTCATATGGGTAGTTTTTTTTTTCTCTTTTGATGGCCACTGCGTCGCGGTGTCGAGCCAATCGACAATTGTCAAATTCTAGAATCTCACCGTGATTTCACCGCATCACAACGCCTTCTTCAACTCCACAAAATTATACACGAGAATGAGGGTAAAAAATTTGGGCCTCTTATAAATCTATTGGTGTTTTGCACGCATCCATTGGACACTCCTACAGACCACACATGCCCCATACATTTCAGGGGTCCAAATTGCGTCAATTTTTATATTGTGCTTTCGTTGATCCATTCCGAGACTTTTTGAGTTGTTTACACTTGATTTGAAGATCTTATATCCTTAATATATCATCATAATCCATTCACAAATCATACTATAGAATTAAAAACAACAATTTAGAGCTAATAAAACACAACATCCAAGACGGTAAATCAAAAACACGAGCTAAGCAAGGGCTAATTTCACTTTGACCTCTAACTCATTGTTTTGACCCTTGGCTTGATCCAATTGACCCTTGAACATTATAAACAAGTTTTTAACATATAAATACATAATAAAAACCTTATGTACTCATTAAAACACATTATAACCCAACACAAGAGACTAGACAACACCTAGCTCAAGCTAGTCACACTAGTTTTCTCGGTTGAACTCTAAATGCTCAAACTGAATCAAAACCCATGTGAAAACACCATTAAAAATGTTAAACAAATACTTGGACACATAAATTCTCATTTATATCATTATCAACACATATATCACAAGAATCATCCTCAAAACACGGCTAAAAAGGCTATAATAGTGACGCTAAAATACTTAAATACACCCAACATCACCACCCCACACTTAAAGCCTTGTTCTTCCTTGAACAACTCTTCACTCTTAAGTATCATGAGATAGAGATTATACACTTCTACTAAATGCAAGACACTCAATCTAGCACTACATGGATTGAAAGTTTCTATACTAGGCAGGTTACAAACATAATAGAAAGCTTATGAACACTACTCCAAAACACCCTAGCCTCAAGAATTGACTCACCTAGTTGTCAAACTCAGGCTTATAATTCAATCAAGGACGTCATACAAATCACCCACATTCATCAAATATGTGTTCCTCATAAAAAAAGAGTTACCCATAATCACTCACAATTAAGCAATTTAGAACATGATGGGTACAAGAATCAAATTACACTCACTCTCACAAGGAATTCACAAGTTACACACGATGAACCATAGGCTTGCCCTTAGTGTAATGCTCCAGTAATATTAGAATGTTGAATTTAGGATCAAATAGGTCTTTTTAGGGTTGTAATGATGGGTAGGAACTATTTGGGAAAAGTGACTAACCTCTCTAAGATCTTTAATACACTACATTATACAATTAGAACCAATCTCCAACAACCCATTTACACCAATTTTTATCTACCTCATTCTTTTATTTTGCCCCATCTCTTTTAGGCATTTTCAGAAACACATGGTGGGCGTATTGTTTATTCCTTTAAGATATAATTTTTTTCATTCTCTAAAATCATGGAAATATTTATAACACCATTTATATCACTCCCAATCATTACACATCAATTATAAACATCAATAACTTTTACCTTGGGGCATCAATTTCACCTTTCTCTTCTTTAATTTCTCAAACTCCTTTTTCAATTATTTCTTTTTTTAATTAAAGCACTTATGAGCTTTTTGAATCAAACTAAGGACTATCAAAGAAGGGATTAGGCTATATATGAAGATACCAAAGAAAATATTAAAGGCTCAATGGGGGTTAACAAAGATAATGCACAAAGGGTAGGACAAGTAGAATGTATAAAACAAGGCTATCAAAGAAATGCCTAAATCATCTCCTAAACCCACACTCTTAATTTCACTTTACATACACACCGGTCAAGTTCTATACATCATATGTAACAAGGAACATACAATAAACTCATATCACATATGGCACATGCTCAACACAATAGGATCATCATAGACTACCAACCATATAATAGCATGAATTCAAATTTAAGCCAAAAAGTACAAAAGTCACAAACATGAGCCTAAGAGTCTCAAAAGTAGTAATTCTCACAATCAACATGTTTTTACCAAACAAAACACTTGCATCATGCAATCACAAATAGCCCCAACAAGAATATCTCACTTATTCCTAACTTAAAAAATTTTAAATTGAGCTAAAATTTGGAAATTTCCCATCCCACACTTAAAAATCTACTTTGTCCCCAAAGTGAATTTAAAAGCAAGAGATAGAAATACTTTCTGTGGCCCCTACGCCTCGCTAGTAGCATCTTTACTCATAAATGAGATCCATGGGACCCTACACTCAGTTTTTGCCATGCTCCTTAGCTCAAGTTTATGGTACTCAGACTTTCCATTAACTTGTTACTCAACCAAAAACAAAAACCATGAGAAATAAAAACTTAAAAAACTGAAAAGAAAACATACCTAATTAATTTGGGTTGCCTCCCAAGCAGCGCCTGATTTAGTGTCACAGCACGACCCAACTCAACTCAACCATATTCCTTCACCCTTTTACTCCCTTTTAGGATCCATTTTTTCTTTTATTTTTGACCTCTTAAGTTTGCACTCTCAAGGTCAACATCTCTCTTCACTTTAACCTTCATCATGATGAAAACAGTGGATTCAACTTGGGTCACTCAATCAGGTAATCTGAAGAGATTTTTGGTGGATTAATCACCCCATACTTTTCTCCTTCAACAACATTGATCACACATAAATCTTTAATTTAGGGTTTTACAATGGGTGTTTTGTAAAAATCAAATACCACCTCTTTATCATCTATCCTCATTTTAAGTGTGCCTTCTCTAACATCAATCAAGGTCTCTCCAGTTGCTAAGAATGGACATCCTCAGATTATTGGTACCTATTCATCTGCCTCAAAATCAAGAATAAAAAAGTAAGCAGGTATAATGAATTTACCAACCTTTATGAGGAAGTCCTCTATTACACCTTCTGGATATGTTATGGATCTGTCTGCAAGCTGCATTACCACTAGTGTCGATTTAGGATCTCCCAATCCCAAGTTTTTAAATAATGATAGGGGGATCAAATTTATGCTTTCCCCTAAATCACTCAATGCATGGACTTCTTTACTCTCAATTTAAATAGGAATAGCAAACTTCTCTTTATCTTTCAATTTCTTGGGAATTTTTTGTGTCATCACAGCACTACACTCTTCAGTGAGTGTTATAGCTCCCACATCTTGCAATTTGACCTTATTAGCCACCACATTCCCTAAGTACTTTGCGTACTTGGCCAAACTCTGCAAAACATCTAACAAAGGTAAGTTAATATGAAGTCCTCTGAATGTATCAAAGAACTTTTAGAACAAGACATACTCCTACGCTTTTATGTGCCTTTGAGGGAAGGGTAGTAGTAGTTTCTTCTTCACTTATGGTTCAATAACTTTTTATTTTAAGTACTCAGACTTCCCTGAATTATCAGCTACTTCTTCGGGAACCTGTTGGGTCCACCTTAGCATCTACCTCCTTTGTTGCCTTAGGAGGTTCTCCTTGAAGATCTTTACCACTTCTTAAGATAATTTCCATTACCTTCTTTGGATTTTCTATATCAGCTATCAAACCACCTTGTGGTCTAGTATTCATTACCTGTAATAATTGGGCCACTTGCAACTCTAAACTTCTTGTGGCTGCTTGGTGATTCTGTAATTTTTCCTTTAGACTTTTTCATATCTACAAACAATTGTGCTTGACTAGCTAAGAGTTGTTTCAACATTTTTTCCATGTTGCTTGTTGACTGATTTGATTGGGCCTGTGACTATGGGGCCTTTCATTGCTGATTTAGTGGCTGAGTTTGCCACTTCATGTTGTAGGAATTACCATAATTTTGCCTATGAGCATTGCCTACATATATCACAGATTTTGGATTTAAAGCACACATGGTAGCCGCATGGCCACTATTTTTGCATACCTTACACCAACCTATGGCTTGTAGGATAGCATTGATTGTGGCTACAGGTTGTGCTGCTCCCAACTTCATGTGGCTAAACTAAGTGTTGATCAAATTTTATAATGCACAAACCTGTGCTGATAAGGCTGTAAATTGGTCCACCTTCAATACGCCCATAATTCTTTTTGTGGCACTTCTAGAATCTGAATACCACTGTGGATTTTCTTGTGCTATGCGGTTCAGTAATGTGTACATCTCATCATAAGTCAATTCTAGTGTTTGACCTCATGCGACTGAATCTAGCAAAATCTTTGTATTGTGATCAAGTGCCTCTACAAAAGTGTAAGAAAGTACCTTATTAGACTGTTGGTAATGTGGACAATCCCAAAGAACTGCCTTGAAACATTCCTAAGAATGATAAAGGTTTTCATCAGTCTTCTATTTGAAGATTACTATCTCACTGTGAAGTTTCACAGTCTTACCTGATGAAAGAATCTGATGAGGAACTTTCTGGCTAAGTCATCCCATGTTGTGATTGAATTCACCGGCTTTGCATTCAACCCCCTTTTTTCTTCCCTAATAGTGAATGGGGAAATAGTGTCAGCATCACATAATATCTTAACACATTTGTCAGAAAGAATGTATATGTAAGATCTATGAAATTCTGCATGTGCACTTATGGATCCTCATGTGAAAACCCTGCAAATTGTCCACTGCTGATAAGAAACTGCACCATGTTGTGCTTTAACTCAAAATTCCCTCCAGCAGCCAATCTTTGAATTGGGGAAGCCAAGTTCATCAAAAGTAGGACTGTCACTTTCCTAACTGTCCTTCGGGCTGCTTGTTGTTTATCTATTGGAACAGTATTCTCTTGGTCTTCTTGGATTTAAGGAATTTTGGGGAGAAGGATTGCTTTTATTCTGTGTTGGTGAAAGTCTTGATCAAGTTCAAGGCTTGGTTCTACCAACTCCCGATCCCTTGCCAGCTTATCAACCTAAAAACCTATTTCCTGCAATAACAAAACCAAGACCAAGCGTAAAAACACCAAATAAAACTAAAAGAAAAACTAAAATAAAAAATTTCCAAAATACGAGTCCCAGAAATGGCACCAAAAATTTGGTATCAGTGCCCAAGCGCATACGCAAGTATACATGGTCAACCAAGTAGTAAAAGCGCCATTAAGAAGATAAGTATCGATCCCACAGAGAGTTGATCTAACAACTATTCTATTCTAGTTCACAATTTAGATTCAATTGATGCAAGCATAGCCAAAGAGAGAGTTTTTAAATTGTAACTTGGAATTAAAGTAAATAATGCATAAATAAAAGTCTTGGAATAATCAATAGGAGAAAACCTAGGGTTAAAGCACTCCGAACACTCATACAATGTTACTAAACTTCATTTGTTAACTTGCTTATCTTGGTTATTGATTCGTAGGGTTAATTGCATGATTATGGTCTCCCAACCTCTAATATTTTACCTAATATGGGCATTACAACTACATTATTGAGTGGGGATGTAATAATCCAACTAAGCATTTGAAAGCTATCATCCTACATTTGAATCAAGTAAGGCATCTAAGTACATATCTATCCTAGATACTAATTTGAATTCCTTAATTCATAAAAATAATACAAACCATACTTTATTATTCCCATGTTCTATCTCTCTATTCCCTTTCCCGAGATCAAAAGGTTGACAATTGATGTATTCTAAGGGTCGTGAATCCTTTAAATAGTTATAACAAGAATAAACACACAACCAATAATGATAATCAAATCAAACGAACTTAATTCAAAATAATAGTACTCATGTTCTTGGCTTTAACCCCAGAAAGAGGGTTTTTAGCCACTCATAGTCATAATCAACATTCAAATAATTGTATGAATGATTAAAACCAAAAATAAAGCTAAATTAAAGAAATAAAAACCTAAAAAGAAGTTTTGGTAACCTCCAATATTGTTCCAATAGATCTAGGGGTTCCAAGATGATTAAAATGTGATTTAACACGTTATATTTATAGTACACAAGGCATAAACCAACTTGGATTGGGTTTTATGTTATTTTCTTTCAGATGGGTAGGTTTTTTCTACTTTTATATGGTTTAATTTGAAGGAAAATAATTAAGCTAAATAAGGTGAAGGGTATATTTGTAAACAAACTATTAATTCTTAAAAAGAATGCAATGCGTATTATTTTTAGTACCACAAACAAAACAACGACTAAAGAATAATACCAGAATAACTAATTTCAAAACAATTAATCCCAATATAACTAATTTCAGTATAACTAATCATAACATAACTTATTTCCCAACCAAACGACCTCTTATTCTTTCTCCGGTTTTAGAATAAAGGTTTCCATAATAGTTTTCTAGAAAATGGTTTCATAATTTTGTAAATTAGGAGGTGACTATCTTTCACAAACAGTCAAACAACCCTTATTCTTTCTCCGCATTTAGAATAAAGGTTTCCGTAATAGTGTTCTAGAAAATGGTTTCATAATTTTGTAGATTAGGCGGTGACTATCTTTCACAAATAGTCAAATTATTGTTACTTTTTAACGTTACACTTAAAGGCGGATTGTAACATATATTTAATATGATTTCTTGATTGTAAAAGTTAAAAAGATATCTAAATAAGGGTAAACTTCAAAAAAATTAATAGTCCTCAATGTTTGGGTTTTAATTCATTTAGTCCTTAATGTATAAATATAAAGGAATTGGTCCATGATATATAATTGAAAAAATGATCTATTTGGTCCTAATTTATACCAAGTAAAGAAAATCGTTATTTATGTTGTCAAATGAACGAAGGTCCTCAACATGTATACTGTACATGAACTCTCATGCCATAAAATTAAAGGTACCTTGTTGAATTGTTCGATCCAATTTCGAAGCCCGAATATAATTACCTAACACTAACTTGATAGAACCATGATAAAACTTTTGACAAAGGGTAGGATTTGAAGAAAAATGCAATTTGTTTTTCTTTTTTTTTTTGTTTTTACCAATTTTATCGGATGTCCCCGAAGGGACAAGAAGAAAAATACCTAAAATATTTTCAATTGGGTTAAGTAGGTTGTGTTATTTAGTAAAGGAAAAAAGCCTAGAATACCTTTAATTGGGCTATGCATGTAATTGGGCCATGCATGTTGTGTTATTTAATGCAGCATGGAGAAAAGCCTAGAATATCTTTGATGGGCAAAATTGAGAAATAACATACTTATCCCCTTAATTATGAGTTTCATAGCAACAGTTTCATAATTATATAATATAGCAAGTTGTATTTTGTATTGTTGCAAACTATTGCTACAAAAATACAAATACATATGATTTTTATTGCCCTTATGATCGATATGTATTTTGTGTTTTTACAAACTGTTGCTACAAAAATATAAATACATACAAATACATATGCTACAAAATGTAATTTGATAAAAATGTTGTTATTTTTTATAATTTAATGCTTAAGTATTCTACTTTATGTATTTTTTTCATCTTTGATTAGGCTCAAAACACATTTGGTCATGAATATGATTTACTTTTTTTAGAAATATTATTTTACTTAATTTATATCTATAGTTTATAATTAATATTTATAATTTATATTTTTATCTATAATTTATATTTAGAACTTATATCTATAATTTATAATATATTAAAAGTGTGAAGGGTATTAGAAATATTATTTGAACTTTTTGTTTTTCATTAAAAGTTTCTTTAGACAAAATCGTCTTTCACTATTTTTTCTAATATTTAAGAGTTGAAATTAATTAAATATATTTATGTTAAAAAAAATTCTTATTAGAAGTCGTCAAAATTAATGACAACTAATATTCTTTTCATTAGTTTAAAAATTTTAAATCAACTAAATTTAATTTTAAAAACATTTGAAAAATTTTAAAATGAATATAAAATGTTAGAATAAGAAAAATTTAAGAACTACCATTTTTAAAAAATTTCAGTATGCAATACAAATGTAATCAATGATTTTGTAAAGGTTAAGATTTTAAATATAGAAAAAAAATTATACCATAAATATAGTTTAAATTGATGCATTTCTCTTAACCTCTAGTAGAAAGAAAAAGAGGTACTGCATGACAAATGCAAAAGTAATGCTCCATCAACCAATTGGGCAGTAAAATATATATGTGCTTACACTAAAATATATGTTTATATTTATATTATCATATTAAAGTGGGAAGAATCTTTGAAAAGTAATTTGAATTTTTGACATTTCATTAAAAATATCCGCAACAGACAAAATTATTTAAATTAATAATCAAACGTTACACATGTGAGACACATGTGATTATACTAGTTTTGAAAAATAATGTTTGGTCATAAAAATTTCAAATACAAATTAAACTTGTATTTGATATTTTGAAAAAAAACAAAACAACATTTTCACTTTTTAAATTTCTTTTTAAATATTTTTATTTTTATAAAATAACCTCATTTAAATTATATTTCATGTTCAAATAATATTTAGATTTTTCAAAAAAAATATATATATATTTTAAATATTAAATGAAAATTCTTTATTCAAACATAACTCCAATTCCAACTTTAATTTTAAAAATTTCAAATAAAGTATTTTTACAAAAAATATTATGTTAAATGTATACTAAGGTCTCCTTTGTTTGCACTTAATGGAGGTCTGAGTCTGAATAGTTCAGACTTCAGACCATTAAGTGCATTTATTTTTTATTAAGATTTTAGCTCTTAGTCTGAATAAGTCTTAATCATTCAAGTCTGAAACTAAGTCTTAATGTCATTAAGAGGTATTCTTGTGTTGAATGATATTTACCATCATTCTATCCATAATCACCAGTCACCATCACTACCACATCTGCCGCCACTACCATTGTCAACCATCACCTACCACCACCATTAACTGCCGTCGCCAACCACTTCCACCACCACAGACGCCATTGACAATCAATATTGCTACCAATCACTATTGCCAGCCGCTACAAAACCTACCACCTCCATTACTCTAATTATATGCACTGCCACCGTCACCACCACTGCAAACGCTAGCACCAATTCCAACACTTCTATTATCATCAACTATTATTGATCAAACCCTACTACTAACCAACTCATCTATCACAACTAGCATCACCGCTAACTACTACTAACACATCATCAACCTCCACACATTCTTCGACCACCACCACTATCATTGTCACCAGTATCGCCACCTCTACCACCACTTCATCCACTACTATCACTATAATCTATCTCTACTAACAACCATCTACACTATCACAGCTAACAGTGTAACCAACTATAACAAACATATCGTCAAACATCGTGCATTTATTTTCACCCATTGCAATCAACACCTCTAATAACTATCATCAACCAACTTCACATCACAACCACCAACCCGCTATCAGTCGCCACATAACAATTGCTACAATACCAACCATCTCTACTATCACAGCTATCACCACCAACATTACTAGTCACTAATATCAGTCATCACCACCACCACCAGTATAAATCATCTCCACTCTCACAAACAAAAATAAATATTTTTTCAATCAAATTAAATTAAATATTTTTAATATAAATTAATTTTTTATTTAAATTATATTTTTATTATATATACAAATAAATTTTGCATATTCAAATGTTAAAAAAAAATAACCTTAATCATTCAATTATTAAATCTAAAGATAACATTTTAATCATTTAAATGTGCATTCAGATTCAAACGTTTGAATCTTGATAAAAACAAATACAATCTAAGAAGATTGTGCATAGAGGAAGACGCAAAGGCACCCATTTTTTTTTATGACAATAAAAATAATACTCCATTACCATTGAAAGGAGAAATTGACAAAAATAGTTTGTTTTGGGGGTCGGTCTCTTTTGGGCCAGCCCATTTTGGCCTTTTCTTTGTTATATCATTTTCGACCCTTTTTTTATAAATAAAAGAGTAAATAATATAAATCTTGATAATTTGGAGTTTAATTACAGAAAAATTTGATAATTTACATGATTATTAAAAGTTTTGATTTTAAATTTATCGAGATACATAATTAGCTCTCGACACATCCATCGAAGATATATTTTTTTTCTTTGTGATACATAATTGGCTCCCAATATATTTTTTCGATTTTGAATGTTAGATATATACTATACCCAACGAAGATATTATTTTTCCTTTGTAAAGATACACAATTAGCTTTTGATACATTTTCTTCAATTTTTATGTCTATCGAGATACATAATTAGCTCATGATATTTTTTAGATTAATTTATAAGGGTGAGAATTTATATAAATATAGTAAGTTAAGGTGTATGTTTATGTTATTTTTCCTAAATAAAATAGCTCAAGAGGCCACCAAAAAATTAGTTTTAAAAAAATGAAATAAATAATGGTATATATAATATACATTTTATTACAAAATACAGTATAAATTTTGTATATTTAGCTATATAAATAATATTTTTAGTCAATCATGACGGGGTCCATTTCCACCATGTTTATAGACTAGGACATCTCCAACCACTTTTGATTTTATACTTTATATTTCATAGTAGTATAATTGTTCGGGCTTCGCATATATAATCTTTAATTATTTAAAATTAGATAATTTTATCTATTATAAAGATTTTTAATAAAGTGTAAAAATTTTAAATCAATTCTCAAATATATTTCACACTTTAATATAATGATATAAACATAACATATATTTTATATAAACATATCTATATTTTACTACCAAAAGTTTCAAGTGGTTAACGGATAGTCACTTTTGTGTTTATCATGTAGTACCTCTTTTTCTTGTTATTAGAGGCTATGCATCGAGTTCAACCATATTTGTGGTATGAATTTTTTTATTTTTTCTATATTTAAAATATTTCGTTATTTTTAAAGTTAAATCTCTAGAAATTTACTAACTTAATCCTTTTAAAACTTTGGTACTTCTTAGATTATTCTTATTATAATGCTTTCATATTTATTTTTAGATTTTTCAAATCGTCTTAAAATCAGCTTTAGTTGATTTAGAATTCTTAAACTAATAAAAAGGTATTAGTTGTCATTAATTTTGATGACTTTTAATAATAAAAGGTTTTACTATAAATATTTAATTAAATTTTAATTATTAAATAGTAAAAAATAATAAAAAAATAATTTAATCTAAAGTAGAGACTTTTAGTGAAGGCAAAAAGTTCAAACATTATTTCTAAGATCCTTCTCACTTTTAATATAGTATAAATTTGGAGGGAAAAATGGATATGATCGTCTCCAACCACTCTTCATATTACTCTATATACTTCATATTTGGAGTGGTGAATAGTATTTCTTCAAATTCGAAGATGCACCAGTCATCCCCTTTATTTTACTTTATTATTATTATCTTATTATTTATATTATATAAAAAAATTAATTTGACATATTATAAATTATATAAAATAATTAATTAAATCTCCAATATTCATAATTTTTTCCTAACGTAATATTTTTATTATATTAATTTCAAATTTAATTAAATTAATTTTCATATATATAATATGAATAATATATAAAATTTTCTTGTAGTTTAGGTTATATAAAAATTTGGGGGTGGGTGGGTATAATTTTATACTACATATGACGATTCTGAAAAGAATATAAATTTTATAGGGTGATTACATATGAAAAAAATTAAAGGATTTATCTTATGAAATAAGAAAATATAAATGAAAGAAAAAATAATAATATACTATTAAAGAGCGGGAAGAAGATTTTTTTTTGGGGTGTAAAATTGAGTTGTGGGTTTGAGTTATTGTTCTCCAAATATCTCTATATGTAGAAGACTTTAAGTTTTGTACACTATCAGAGTATACAAAATATTCTACAATATCATATAAACTTGACCTTATAGAAACGGAGAGAGTATTTATTTGACTCATATCTAAGGAAATAACAAATGATATAATAATTTGTTATTTTCTCTATTTTAAAATAGTTGGCTATTTTTAAAAAAATATTTGTTTCACTTTAATTGTTCCTTTTATGAAATTAAAAGAATATTATTATGTTCTTTTAATACTATATTTGTCTTTAACTGACTATATAAAGTGTATAAACTTAAATTTGTATTTTCAAAATAACTTTTTTTTATCAGAGAGATAGATAGTATTAACTTAAGTTTATCAAAGTTAAGTGCAAGGCCGACATAATTAGTCTGGGTTAATTAGAAAGGTACTTAGGGCATTCCCCAGTTCAAAATTGGAGTTTGTTTTTAATCTCCTAACAAAAGTAGTTCCTAGACTGTCTGTCCATAATGCCTCCTGAGCATAGGAGGAACTATTAAGATTTTTGTAGTCACAAAATCACCCGAGCTTGCACTGTCACTCTAATCTGTTCCCTGTAAATGTGTTGCACCACTGGATATTTCAACCTCTTTAACTTTGACCTACATTCATCAAGTATAGAATTATAGTAGGGATTTTCTAATTCTAACATTCAATGATGCCTTTGAAATCTGAATTAATTTTAAAGGGGGTGAAATTATTTTCAACTGCTAGATTGAGGCCTTCCAAGGGGGCTAGAATTTCCATAAGCATGTTGGTTGCTCTATGGAAACCAAGCACCCAATCCCCTCTGGAGTTACTAAAGAGGCTATCTATTTCTTCTTTACTGGGGTTTTCCCTACAAGAACCATCTGTATTGAGCTTGAAGGAACCTAGGGGGATTTCATTTCACATTAATAGTGTAATTCATAGCAGAGTTAGGTTTATTATTACTGAAGTGGACAAATTGACAAGCTTCAGAGTAGGCTTGGTTGAAGGAAGACTTGAGAGATTTGTTAGTGAAGGTTTTGTTATTCCCATTTTTCTAGATGTTTCAGAGGCAAAAGGCAAGAAGGGCCTTCCAGGGGACAAGATGATCAAAGAACTAACCTTGCAGAGAGTTCCAAATAGAGGGCCAATTGAGGGGATGTAAATTTAATATGGGGAGGCTAGGAGTGGTTCTGTGCAGGATAGAGTTCCAAAATACCAGGGTTATTGGACAATCAAAAAATATGTGAGGGATGTCTTTATGTAGGTTACAGAGTTTGAAACCAGGAAAGATATTGATTCCTCTCCTAGATAAATAAGGTTGGTAGGCAGACTATTAAGACAGAGGAGCTATAAAAAGAATTTGATTTTAGGGGAAGTCTGCAACTTCTAAATCCAGGAAAGATGATGGGTGCTACTGTCCTACATTCTTCTTTGACTATCAATGAAATAGTAGACACTTTTGCATGTGAACTGGCCATCTACTGTTAAATTCCAAATGAGAAAGTCTATGGTAGCCTTAGTGTTTGCAAAGAAGGTGTTTCTGATGGATTAGATAATATTTGAGCGGAGGGTAAAGGATAGGCTATCAAAATTCCAGTTTCCCCCAGATAAAATATCAGACAGTTTAAGATCTTTTTGGTATTGAGGGCGAGGCCCTGCAATTTTCTCCCTGAGAGAGTCGTGGTTGGGGAGCCATTTGTCATATCAAAAGTTAACCATTGTCCTAGTGTGGACCACCCATTAATAAGCATTTTTTTTATAGTTTTTCCATCCCAATTGGATAGATTTCTAGGATCTGGAAACCCATTTTTTCTTTGGAGGTTCCTTTTGACATAGTTGGTAGTAAAAATAGTGGCTCAGAGCTTGTCAGGGTTCTTATGCATCCTTCAAGCCATGCTTGAAAGCATGGTTTCATTCTCTATAGGGCCCTCTGCATGGCCAGACCTCCTAATTCTTAGGCGTGGTCAGGGTATCTCAACTCACCATATGCATTTTTTTTCAGGAGTGATCCCCCAAATAAATTTTCTTTGAATTTTATCGATAGCCTTATGGATTTTCTGAAAAGGAGGATGAATTACATAGTATGAGAGGGGATATTGTTAAGGGAGGACTTATCCAGGGTAGTCCTACTTCCAGGTTGAGGAATTTAGTTTTCCAACCAGCAAGCTTGTTATGGAGGTTATCAATAATGTATTAAAAGCCTCTATTAGTGGGAGTTCTGTAGAAGATAGAGAATCCCAGTATTTCCCAAAAGTATCCTTAGGATGGATATTAAGGATGCTAGCATAGTCAATTTTATCCCGAGCATAGGAATTGGAAGAGAAAATGACCTTGGATTTGCTCTTGTTGATCTTTTGTCCAGAGTAGTAGCTAAAGATGGAGAAGGTGTTCAGGATAGTATTGCAGTTTTTCTTGTAAGCTCTAGAAAACATTAGACCATCTAAAAAGAAAAGATGAAAATATTTTTGGTCCATTTGGACAAATAGAGATTGAGGTCCAATTTAAGGTGTCCATTTTATGTTAAATTCTTCTAGAAAGAAGTTCCATGCAGAGAACAAAGACGTAGGTGATAACGCTCAATCTACAGCTCTCGTTTGAGTGTAAAGCGGTCGTTAGCAAATATAGAACCCAACCTGGGTTGGGTGTCGATCCCACAGGGAATAGCTTGGCCAACAAGTAAGTAAAATTACTAAACTTTTGGTGCA
Organism: Capsicum pubescens; assembly: GCA_030864215.1. Classification (NCBI taxonomy): domain Eukaryota; kingdom Viridiplantae; phylum Streptophyta; class Magnoliopsida; order Solanales; family Solanaceae; genus Capsicum; species Capsicum pubescens. The sequence continues at coordinate 240,802,161 of CM061544.1, read as the reverse complement.
AGTCTCGTAAGAAGGGGGGATTCTTGTTTTGCAAGTAATGTAAACAAAAGCTAAAAATAATACAGTAAAAAGAGAGATTGTTACGTTGGTTGTAAACAATGAGAATTGAAGCGTTGGGGTTATGTCCACCTTCTGAGGTATACGTCTCTATTGGCTATGAGTGTGTAGAATTCTGACATGCAATTGCTTATAGAGGATTGTAGTCGATGGTAAATCCAAGCGTCTCTCGACCTAAACAAGGACTATTTCACTTTAACTCTCTCGAGCTTAAAGCGTGTCTAACGGTACGAATTCTCCAAGAGGTTAGTCCAGTTACGGCACTAGCTTTTTAATAGAAAAGGGTGTCCTACTACCTTGACATTATCTCTTTTCCAGACAAATAACTTTTCTCTCGAACAAGTTAAATGTTAGACTGGCGTATTCTTGCGTTTGCAACCGCAAAGAATGTAGATAAAGATGAAGAGAATAATGATATAAGCAATATGCGTGCCTCGAACTCACAAACTCACAGCAATAGATAGTATCTCATACGGCTTCCATAACCCCAACAGAGAAGTTTAGTTACCCATGAATGCGAAAGAAATCACAATTGACATTGTTATTATATCACGATATTGAGTAATGGCGTGTAGATCAAGTGATAGGCGTGAGGCGTGATTCCTTAGCAAGTAACGATTCTCTTGTTGTGGAATTTAAGAATAGAAGAGTAGAAGAAGAAAAATAGAATTGAATTGTAAGACGAGAAGTTAAGAAGATGTTAGAAGATGAGAGGGATGGAAGGAAGTATTGTGTTCTCCCTCCTTCCTCCCTCCTTATTCTAAATTTCTAGCATGATAGGGTATTTATAATACCCATATCCTACTCCTACTAAGCTAATGAAATAAATAACCAAATCCTACTAGACTAATGAAATCCTTAACCCAAATGTACTAGGTTAAGGTAACATTATCATAATCCACTTAAAATAATGAAATACATAACCTAATTGTACTAGGTTAATGTATCATTGTAAAAATCCAGCTTTGTGTCTGTAAGTCCCCAAAGTCTTCAGAAATGTTGTTTTAGCCCGGGACAGATTTTCCATGCAGCAGTTTTGGTCCTTTAGGCGTCCAAACTCCCTTTCCTTCCTTCGTGAGCTTTCTTTAGCGTCAAGTAAGCCATAAAATGCTGAATTATGCATCATTTATATCTGAAACTTTACTAATCATGTTCGTTAGCTCACTTACAGGAAAAAGGACTAAAAGTGCATGAAATATATAATTTGTTCTCAAAACTAGGCTAAAATATGAGCAAAATATATTGATATAGGCGCGTAAATTCGCCTATCATCAACACCCCACACTTAGAGCTTTGTTCGTCCTCGAACAACATATCATGTCCTTCTAAGCATCAACTTAAGGTTTTTACAGCAACAACACAAAACATTTATTAAGACAAGCACAACGATTATCAACCAAGAGTAGCTTTCCGATTATAAGTAGAAACAATTTAACCTCAAGTATAGACTCGTGATGGTGATCAACTCGCATGCAAACGTTAAGGTACAAGGAATCATATATAACTACCCAAACCTCATCAACCATGTGTGTCTCACACTATAGTACCCATAATCACTCACAAGTATAGCATATTTTTCAAACATGGGTATCAAAATATCCTTGCTCTCGCTCTCACAAAGAATTCATATGAAGCGACTGATGACCATAGGCTTGCCCTTAATGTAATACTCTACTAAATGTTGGAATGTTAAGATTAGGATCAAGTAGGTCTTTTGATGGTTGTAATGTAGGCTAAGGGACGGGTAGGACTATTTTGGCCAGGAATAGTGACTAAGTTCCTAAGCGCTTTAATACATCACTTTGTATCATTGACACTTTTTTCTTTCAACCTTTCTTCTTTCTTTTTTCTACCACCCTTGTTCTCCTCTTTTTTCAATTTTAAGCATAACTCACTTTTCAGCTTTCTTTTCCTTTTTCTTTTCACAACATACCTCTTCTGATAGCATTTTTTTTCTTTTTCATAACACATTCAAGAACCATTCCAATTTATAGCATTATACTCACCCAATTTCCTTTTATGTTGTCACATGACTTTTTCACTTTAAAGCACTTAGGGATTTTGGGATCAACTTACGGTCTTGAAAGAAATGGATTAGGCTTACATACAAGGTTGTCAAAGAAATAGGCTAAAGGCTCAAAAGGGTTAACTAGGATGATGTCCATGGGTAGGTAAAACTGAAGGTAAACATGTATAGGTTGCCAAAGAAATGCCTAAATCATATCCTAAACTTACACTACTTATTTTCGCTTTGCATACATACCAGGCAAGTTCTAGCATCAGCCACACACATAGAATATACGATTATCTCACACACACAAGGCACATGGTCGACTTGCTTGGAAGTAATATAGACTCTCGACCCAACAAGTGAAGGAATTGAACCACACAATATCACATAATGAGTAACAACTAGAGCCTAAATGTATCAATAGTCACAATTGTAGTACATACTCTTGTTATAATCTCATGCTGCCTATCAAAATAATTTCATGCGAAGCTAGAAAAAATTTACTACTAAAAAAATGAAACAAAAACAAAGCAAACAAACATAGATGCGAGTAGAGAAGTATAGCATGCAATACCACCACCCCACACTTAGTCGGGACACTGTCCTCAGTGGAGAATAAATACGAAGAACCTGGTCAGTCGGACTCGTCCTCAATGTCGGGGGTCATACCCTTTGCATCGGAATCATTATCAGAGTCGTCATTCTCAGAAGTTCCTCATAAGTATCCCACTTAATTCCAAGCGTGAGTCGAGGTATTTGCAGCGAGGAGGGTTCTCCTTGGTCCTTGCGACTTCTCTTTTTGCCCTTTTGGGAGGTGGTAGCCTTCTCCTTGCTTTGTCTCGCTTTAGGTGCCATTGTACCTGAGACTAGAAATAGTGTTAGTGGTAGCACAATATCAATGGATACAATCTATGCACAAGCAGTAGGGGTACCACCCCACACTTAGTTTTGTTGACACAAATTAGTGAAGTGAAAGTGGTCGATTACTCAGATTTCGTCGACATACATTTTAGGAGTTGTATTTCGGCAAGAAAATCAGTGATGTATCACTACTTGCAGCCATTGCATTACTTTCATGTTAGATATAACAACACTACTACATAGGGGTTACCACATAATATAGTTACTTTCAACAATCACAACCTCCTATGTCGGCAGGCACTATAAGTCTTATCCCGATGAACGGGATAGCCTAACATGTAAGTATCCAAGTAGCAATTTTAAACAATGTTCAAGACTATAGCAATTCCGCAAATAGTATAACAATGCTATTAAAACCAAATTCAAGTCGGAAACAAGTCAAGATGATTCTAACGTATACGTTCACTCACATGATTTTGCATTAACATTCCAAACACATGAACTTCACCAACAATCTTTCAATATGTAGCAATTTATAATAGACATAGCAACGTAGTACTTACGAGAAATAAATGAAGAATAAGAGAGTACTTACTTGCTTGAAGCTTTTGGAGGTGGTTTTGTGAATTGGAAGAGCAAAAAAGAAAATTTTGAGAGGATTTGGATGAATATGCGGCACCTTTAGGTCACTTTGCAATGTGTTGTGTTATAAAACTAAGTCCCCTTTATATAGGAAGAGAATGGGTCGGGTTATGACCCATTTACAATCGGTTTTGGAGACAAAAATCCCACATATACGGCGCATAATGCTTGGCATAGATATGACATATGCGGTGCATTGTCTATAGCATAATGGGACATATGCGCCGCATAGTCTATGGAATTTGTAGACATATGCGCCACATAGTCTATGGCATATGAGATACTGAGACCAAATGCCATAGCATAGGCGGCGCATAGTCAAAAGCATACCTAGGAATAGGCGGCGCATAGTGTATAGCACACTAGATTATGAGACCTTAGGCTATAGGATAGGTTGTGCATCGTTCGTGGCCTAGTTTTAGCAAGGCCTAGCCTTCCTCGAAGCCTATTTTGGCGTAAGAAAGGCTCAATCCATAGCCTTATGCATCACCCTTCCTAACTTACCAACTTTACCATACAATGCGTCCAAATCATCAATTGAAATCAATCTCCTCATTGACTACTTCTTGCACCTATATTCGCTCAAACAAATGAAAACGATTAGTACGATGGGTTGCCTCCCACCAAATGCCTTAGTTTTGGTCGTGGCACGACTCTTATTTTTGGATTTTTATTTATCAAAAGTAAAACACATACTTGAACGAAATGAAAAATGAAAAACGATAAACGATAAACGATGGGTTGCCTCCCATCTAGCGCCTTATTTATTGTCGTGGCTCGACATAGTTACCTCGAGTACTTAGACTTCGTCGAGATAGATGGTTGGTCGTTTTCTGAATGGATTTAGACGACAATGAGGCTTACTTGTAGGCATGCAATCTTCTTTGAGAAGACTCATACGTCTCCCCGGAGGGTCACCAATTATATCATCAATAGTCCAACCCATAGCTCTCATGTATCTCTTCAGAGCAGAGATGAGAGCCTCTACGTGCTATTTACTTAAATCATTCGCACTCACCGGAAGTATATTTATACTTTCCAAGAACACATACCTTAGATAATCGGGGAGCTCTTTCGATTCTAACGTGGGTGGCTCTTCAATAGATGGCTTAGCTGGTGGTGTAGGCCGATTCTTGAGATCAATATCTAGCTTCTTGGGAGTATAGCGATATGTTCCTAATCCCGATAGAGCACAAATATCTTCTTCAGAAATTTCAGCATCCTCATTCTCTCCTTTCATGAGCAAAACCTCCAAAGGATCATCAAGAATTTGCTCTTCTTCAAGTCGTTCTTTCTCATCATTAAAGACAACATCAGCCACAGAAAATACACTCAGATCTTTGGGTTGCTTCATTGATTTGCAAACATCAAATCGAACCACTTCGTCATTTATTCGGAATGAAAGTTCATTAGCTCTCAAATCAATGAGCACACTTCCTGTAGCAAGGAAAGGGCATCCCAAGATTATGGGAACCTCTGAATCTGCTTCACAATCCAAGATGACAAAGTCTGCTGGAAAGATAAATGAAGAAACCTTTACCAAGACATCGCATAGAATACCAACCGGTCGTTTTACCGACCTATCTGCCATAACAAGCCTCATATTGGTTGGTGTCGGATCGCCTAACCCCAACTTCTTGTAGACGGATAGTGGCATCAAATTGATGCTAGCACCCAGATCGCACAATGCCTTAGCAAAATTCATAGATCCAACCGTGCAAGGAATAGTGAAAGCACCAGGGTCTGCCTTCTTCTGTACTAAGGACCTTGTGGCAATTGCACTGCAATGATGAATATTATCTGCCGGCTCATAGCTTACTGCCCGCTTCTTTGTCAACAGGTCCTTCATAAATTTTGCATACCCAGGCATTTGTTCTAGTGCCTCCACCAACGGAACATTAATAGTCAGTTGTTTTAACATCGTCATGAATTTGCTGAACCTTGTATCATCCGCCACCTTCTTCAGTCTTTGGGGAAAAGGTGGTGGTGGGTATGGAATTGTTCTCTCCACAACTTTCTTCTCCTCTTGCTTCCATTTTTAAGCTTTTCCAGGCTACACATCGTGAGGATTGACATTAAGGACATTAGGATCGGCTGCTGCGGCATCTTCCCCTTTCGCCTTATCATCAATTTCCGCTTCTTCGTCAACCACTTTCTTGCCTTTTTCTGAAGTTTCCAGCACCTTACCACTTTTGGTAGTGATGGCCATGCATAACCCATCATTTCTTGGGTTTTGCACAGTATCGCTAGGTAAAGTGCCAGCCTTTCTTTGATTGAGTGTTGCTGAGAGTTGGCTCAATTGCTGCTCTATTTGCTTGATTGAAGTGGAATGAGAATCAACTAGTTGTTTCATAGAGGACAAATCATTTATTACCTCCGTTACTCCTGCGCTTGTTGCTTCCACTCCTTTCAGTAGTTTAGCCATCATGTCTTCCATACTTCCAGAACTAGATGTGGTGGTGTCACGTCTTCCAGGGGGAACATACACACCACTATTGTCATTCTTGTTCTTCCAACTACCTTGGTCCTTGTTTCCAGATTTCTCATAGTAGTTTCGACCTTGGTTTCCTTGGGCATTGCCTCGGAAACCCCCCTGATTATTCAAGTAGTTGGCTTCTTCTTCCGTATCAGCTTCGTTTTTTCCATGTGCTACAATGGCTTTGACTTTTTTGGTCTTTCCTGATAATAGATGCTTTGTAAGAAGATCCACTTGTGTTCTCATGTGCGCCATATCTTGGTCACGTTCCTCTTGTCTACGCCTCTGCTCTGTGGTCATGCCAATAGATAAAGTGGATCTTGCTACCTCAGAATCCCTGGTATGCCAAGCTCTACTTTGTTTCGTCATGCGATCTAACATATTGCTTGCTTGACCAAAGGTGAGGTCCATGAATGATCCTCCAGCCGCATTATCCACCACTGGTTTAGTTATTGAATTCAAGGCTCTGTACAATATCTCCATGAGGTGAACATTAGTCATGTGATGGTTTGGGCATCTCGCTAGCTTTGTCTTGAACCTCTCCCATGTTTCATGAAGAGCTTCAGTGGGAAGCTGACGAAAGTTGCTGATTTCATCTCTCAATTGTGCCCTTTTGGATGGCGGAAAGAATTTTTCGAGGAAAGCGTCTCTCAATTGCCTCCAATTTGTAATAGAATCAGGAGTCAGCCCATTCAACCATAGAGTTGCCTCCCTAGACAGAGACAATGGAAATAAGCGTAACCGAATTGCATTCTGACCAACTCCAGGATTGTCAAACGACTTGCATGTAGAAATATAGTTGATGAGATGCATATTCGGATCATCGCCTGCTAGTCCACCAAATAATCCCTTGATTTGCAATAACTGAATCATGGTGCTTGTGATGTTGAACTTGGCTCCGGGCGCTAATGGTGGTGGAATTATAGCTTCAGTGGCTCCGGCACCATCAAGATCATCATCATCATCATCGAATGGTATTTCACGTTGTGCATCCATTGATGTACTGAACAAAAAACCTGCAGTAAAAAAAACGAAAACTAAAAGTAAAAGTACGAGAGTCTTTGACCAAAGGGTCTAGTAATTATTATGAACTTAATTGACACTTGTATTCCCCGGCAGCGGCGCCAATTTTTGATAACGCTCAATCTACAGCTCTCGTTTGAGTGTAAAACGGTCGTTAGCAAATATAGAACCCAACCTGGGTTGGGTGTCGATCCCACAGGGAATAGCTTGGCCAACAAGTAAGTAAAATTACTAAACTTTTGGTGCAAGTCTCGTAAGAAGGGGGGATTCTTGTTTTGCAAGTAATGTAAACAAAAGCTGAAAATAATACAGTAAAAAGAGAGATTATTACGTTGGTTGTAAACAATGAGAATTGAAGCGTTAGGGTTATGTCCACCTTCTGAGGTATACGTCTCTATTGGCTATGAGTGTGTAGAATTCTGACATGCAATTGCTTATAGAGGATTGTAGTCGATGGTAAATCCAAGCGTCTCTCGACCTAAACAAGGACTATTTCACTTTAACTCTCTCGAGCTTAAAGCGTGTCTAACGGTACGAATTCTCCAAGAGGTTAGTCCAGTTATGGCACTAGCTTTTTAATAGGAAAGGGTGTCCTACTACCTTGACATTATCTCTTTTCCAGACAAATAACTTTTCTCTCGAACAAGTTAAATGTTAGACTGGCGTATTCTTGCATTTGCAACCGCAAAGAATGTAGATTAAGATGAAGAGAATAATGATATAAGCAATATGCGTGCCTCGAACTCACAAACTCACAGCAATAGATAGTATCTCATACGACTTCCATAACCCCAACAGAGAAGTTTAGTTACCCATGAATGCGAAGGAAATCACAATTGACATTGTTATTATATCACGATATTGAGTAATGGCGTGTAGATCAGGTGATAGGCGTGAGGCGTGATTCCTTAGCAAGTAACGATTCTCTTGTTGTGGAATTTAAGAATAGAAGAGTAGAAGAAGAAAAATAGAATTGAATTGTAAGACGAGAAGTTAAGAAGATGTTAGAAGATGAGAGGGATGGAAGGAAGTATTGTGTTCTCCCTCCTTCCTCCCTCCTTATTCTAAATCTCTAGCATGATAGGGTATTTATAATACCCATATCCTACTCCTACTAAGCTAATGAAATAAATAACCAAATCCTACTAGACTAATGAAATCCTTAACCCAAATGTACTAGGTTAAGGTAACATTATCATAATCCACTTAAAATAATGAAATACATAACCTAATTGTACTAGGTTAATGTATCATTGTAAAAATCCAGCTTTGTGTCTGTAAGTCCCCAAAGTCTTCAGAAATGTTGTTTTAGCCCGGGACAGATTTTCCATGCAGCAGTTTTGGTCCTTTAGGCGTCCAAACTCCCTTTCCTTCCTTCGTGAGCTTTCTTTAGCGTCAAGTAAGCCATAAAATGCTGAATTATGCATCATTTATATCTGAAACTTTACTAATCATGTTCGTTAGCTCACTTACAGGAAAAAGGACTAAAAGTGCATGAAATATATAATTTATTCTCAAAACTAGGCTAAAATATGAGCAAAATATATTGATATAGGCGCGTAAATTCGCCTATCATCAGTAGGGGGAGATGGAATCTCCTTGACTAATTCCTCTAATAGGTCTAAAGTACTCAGTCTCATTTCTATTAACAAAGATTGAGATAGAGGAGGTGGAGATACAGGACATGATAAGTCTGATGAGGTTAGGAGGAAAGTTAAAAAAAGAAGAGTTTGTTTAATAAAAGACCACTAAATTCTATCAAAGATTTCTTAAGATTATTTTATAAGATCATATTAGATTTCTTTTCTTTTATTCTACTGAAGTGGGAGATGTATTCCTGGAAAATCATAGCATTATCAAAAGTTCTCCTACCAGCTAGAAAACTGTACTGACTTTGGCCTATGATGTTTTGGAGGTGAGGTTTAATTTGTTAGCAATAAGTTTGGTGATAATTTTGTACTGGGTATTACAGAGTTCAATAGGTCTATAGTTCTTCAAACTGGTGGCATTAGGATACTTTGTTATAAGACAAAGGTAGGTAGAGTTTACCTTGTCTTCCATAGTCCAGGTAGTTAAGGTGTCCTTGAACTTGATCACTGAATGACCTATGATGTGACAGTTCCTTTGGTAGAGCATGGGGTGGATGCCATCAAGGTCAGGGGATTTGTTAGGATAGAAAAAGAAGGTAGCCTTTTTTATTTCCTCAGGGGTAGGAATGGATTAAAGGAAGTCATGGCATCCAGGATCTAAGGAATAATGATTGGAAGGATTACTTTGGAACTTAATGAGGGATAAGACATGTTGAGAGTTGAAAAGAATAGAGTAGAAGGCGAGAACGTGGTTCTAGATGTCTGAATAGTTATAGTTCCAATTTCCCAACTCATCCCTAATACTAGTGATTCTATTTATCCTCCTTCTTTTGAGAGTAAAGGTGTGGATTAACCTAGTATTAGAGTCTCTATTAACTAGCCAAGCAATTCTAGGTTTTAGCTTCGAGAATTTAGATTTATGCCTGTGAATGACATCAAACTCCAAAGAGAGTTTGGTCTCAATGCATTAGAGGAAAGAGCTGTGAGGAAAACTTCTGGAGCTTCGGATCCCAGCTAACCTGGTGAAAGGTATACCCAAAAAATTCTCTATTCCAAAATTTGATTTTGGATTCAAATTGAGAGATAACATTAGAAAGATGATTAGAGTTCTCAAAGGAGTCTTTCACCATATTATGAAAGGTGGTGTGGGAGAGCCATATTGACTTCATTCTGAAGGGCTTGAGGTGGATAGGTATCTCATTAATAAGACTAATAATCATGGTACAATGATCTAAGTGTGTTATAGGGAAATGAAGGACAAAAGTATCAGGGAAAAACTTGATTTATTTATCAGAGGCTAGACATCTGTCAAGTTTTTCAATAATAAGATCTTTTTTTTTGTATCTTTTGTTGTTCCAAGTATACTTGCTATCCTTGAATCCTAGGTCAATGAGACTACAGTTATTAATGCATTCCCCCAAAAAGTTTGCCCTATTGCAACTACTTCTATTCCCCCCAAGCTTCTCATTGGCCCTAAGAATTTCACTAAAGTCTTCACCCAAAAACCAGCCTCCATGAGAAGAATCAGGAAGATTCCTAGAGAAGTCAGTGAGGTGGTTCCAGAGCATTTTCTATCATTAAAACTATTACTAGAATAAATTAAACTAAAATACCAGAAAGAGGGAGGGTTATGAACCGTATAGAGGCATGAATGACTTGAGGCACTATGGAGATGACAGTTATGTACAAATCCCTTGTTCCACATGATCACCATACCCCTATAGTTTCCATAAAAGGGATATTAAGGAAAGTTACTGAACCCCAAAGTTTGAGTAAGGTTCTGATGGTCAGCCATCCTGGTTTCCAAGAGACCCAAAATGCTAGGCTTATAGAGGTTGATCATGTTGGAGTAATGTCTCCTGAAGTCTACACCATTGGCCCCTCTAGCATTCCATATGATATAGTTTATCATCATTTGATATGAATTTATGGGGATGTCCATCTATGTTTCCTTTCTTTTGCCTGCTGGGGTTTGGGCTTGGAGATGCAGGGAATTCTTCTTTTTTTTAGTGAGAGGATTTAGGTTGACTAGATAGAGGTCCCCTTTGCTGGGGTTAGGAATCAAGACTTCCATTCCCAATGTATTAAGGCTCCGTGGTAGCAAGACAATTTTTTTTTTTTACTAATTTCTTGAATTTCAGGGACAGAGGAAATCTTAGAGTTTTCACCACTTTTTGGGGAACATTGAGGGATGAAAGTATCATTTTTATCTCTTTATTACTTTTTAGCAGGACCTTCATTATTTTCTCTCTCTCTCGTATCTCCAGAGAGATAAGGTTGGAGTGATGAACTTCCTAACTTTGAAGGTTCTGGAAGGCCCCAGAGAGTTTCATAAAAGAAGGGCCTTGTTCCAGTAGACCTGGATTCCTTGAAGGGGAAGAATAAGAGAGATTGGGATGTGTTGTTCATTCCTTGGGAGATAATTTGGGAGGGGTTAGTTCCCCTGGGTGATTTTGTAGGATGATACTTAGGATTATGGTCATCGAAATTTTGTCCATCTGAGTCTAGTCCCATGCTTAGACCCTCTACTACTACTTGTGTAAGGTAGTAGGGATTCTTAATTTGGAAGGTCATTTTTGTCCCCCGCCCCCACCTCGAAATTGAGGAGTATCAAGATATAGAGTCCCATTTTCATCTATGAAGAGGGATAGTAGTCTAGTGAGAGAGGTTCTGAGATGATTAGGATAGAATTTGGTATTTGAGGTTCCATGGTTAGTCTGAGAGCTCTCTCCACTGATATTAATAGGATGGAAGATGAGAGTGGTAGGGAGTAGGAAAGATAGAGTAAAAGTACTTGCACTACCATTATGAAAGATAGGGATGTCTAATGATGGGATTTTAGGAAAGTCAGTACACATCCCTTCTTTGACTACTGTACTAGGGGAAGTGTTATCAGTAGCTAACATATCCTTATAGTCACAATTTCGAGGTGACGTTGTCAGTGACATTTTCCATTAACAGGCTTTGGGATGGAAATGAGATATTTTGGGGAAGAGGTCCCATTCGACTTTGTAGCACAGTTTTTACTATTTATTTGGGTCGGGTTGAGGCCTATTTTTTGAAGAACAAGGTTCCAAGGTCGTGGGCCTTAGGGGTTGGGTAGTGGCCATTTCAACCCTTTTGGTCTTGGGCCTTTCCAAAGTGGACCTTTTTTGAATTTCAGTATTATGCATCCCATCAGTAATAGGGCCAGTGTCAAGGGAAATTTTAGATTTACCATTACCCAATTCGTTACCGATGCCTGAGGCCTCAATGTTTCTATATTAAAAGTAACAAGTTTCAAGGAGCTTACCTGAGCTGGCGTCATAAAATTTTACCTTGATAGGTTGCCCCATGGGAGATTGTTCCTTAACTTTGGGGTGTGGGTGTCTAGCCTATTCTTTCATCCTGCGTGGGAATGAGACTATAGTGCATTCTTCAATATTTTTTTTAGGGGGGGGGGGGGGGTTATAGAGGCATTGATTTCAACATCACTGGGTAACGGTGGCTTAGGTTTTGAGTATTCGCAGGAGTACGTCACATAGCCCAACCACCAAATTCCTTGCAAAGTATCTCATCTTTGTCGTAGGTGATTAGTTGTCTGTGGCCTCCCACCACCACTGAGGTGCACACCGGACTATCAATAGGGATTTGAACACAAATCCTTGCAAATCAGCCTTGTAAGGTGGCCGATGTGCAGGCATCTACCTTTACTAACCTCTCGATATTTTGCCCTATTCGCTTAAGGATTGTACTATCATAGAATTCAATAGGTAAGTACGACAACCTTAACCAAATCGCCATTGATTGAATCTTTATTTTCGATGGGACAAAGTTTGGTTACCAGATACATACAGAGAGGAAAACACCCGTCACAAACCATAGGCTGTCTTGAAGTGCCCTTCTCTGGTGCTCTTTTGAGTCGAATTTAATGGTGAAGAAGTCCATACCCCAGTCAATGAAGGGTACTTGGGTTTTGATTTTCCATAGATCTAGAACCTTTATTTTCAGGTATTAATGGTTCAGTTTTCTCCCAACCGTCTTGATAATAGATGAATACTTCCAAGGGGAGTAGAGATTAAAGAGGAATTGAAAAGGGGATTAGTGGAAGCGTTAGTCATGCTTACGATAGATTAGAGAGGAATTGGAGAGGGGATCTTTCTTTCACTTTCCTCTTTTAGTTGGTTGAATTATTTTGGCTTCAAAATAAAATTAATAAGGCTAATTAAAAAAAATAAATCCCTAATAAATTTTTTGGGAATGTCAAAGCTAATAAGAGACAATAATTTTGAAAGGGAGAGAATATTATGTCATTCTTTGAATATAATGAACTTCTTATTTTACTAATATATTGAATAATGAATAGTATCTAATAAAAAGGATAAATGAATATGAAATAATAAATTATCTATTTTTTTTCAAATTGAACAAATATTATTTGATATATATTTTAATTTTTTTAGTACAGTGACAAGCAAAGATGGACCGAATAATACTTAACTACATTACTCGTTCTTGTTCAAAATATTTTCTCTCTTTTATTTTATTTGACCGTGAAGAACATATAATTTATTTTATTTGTTCATTGTCTATTTATTTAAGCCAATCAAGTATTTTTGTTACTTATTTTTTATATTATTTGCATTATCAAATAACTATATAAAAGAAAAATTAAAGTATTAGTAAAATGATTTATTTAATAAAATGCACCCTAATCAACAAAATTATCTCTCTCTATCTCTCTCTGTATATATGAATCGAAAAGCATATAATCTTTGTGTCGTAATAAAATGAAATAGTAATAAATAGCGAACGTCCAAATTTTCTTTGGCGTTCACTCCTTGAAGAATCAAATATGGGGTCTACTAGCATTCACTCTTTATCAGACTACTAAAACTTATTAATTTAATGGAGAAGCAAACGTCCAAATTTACCTACTCCTCGAAGAATTAAATATGGGATCTGCATTTCTGTAAATTGGGTAGGTGAATCTTGATATTGCAGTTTAATACTAAAGTCTACAATAATTGTAGATTAAAAAAAAAAAAAAAAGCAACTCTGGGGTATCTTCAATACTTTAATCTGCACCAGATCTCCTCTATTTGCATGGCACGCAGTTCGAATTTTTAATGAAATTTGGAGCTTCGTTGAAGGAATCTTTTTTATATTTTAATTATCATATTTGTATTGTCGGTTGAATTATACTTCCTTCGTCTCAAATTACCTGTCTCAAATTAAGATGACATATTAATTAAAAAAATAATTAATAACATGCCTAATTTATCATAGTACCCTTATTAAATGATATTTATATTTTAATTTGAAAAAAAGTTAACTAATACAAAGGGTAAAATATGAAAATATTTTATCTCATCTTGATTAATGAAAAAAGACAAGTAAAATGAGAAATTAAATTAAAAAAATTGAAATGAATAATTTGGGACGGAGGGTGTTTCATATTATTTGACATATTTATTAAAATAAATTTATTTTAAAATAATTGACATGCTTAAAAAATCAAGAGATAATTGAATATTTCTTTTCAACTTTATCTTTAGTAATTTAATGAAAATAATTATGTTCAATAGATAATGCCAATATTTAATACTCAATTTAATAGGATCATACTAATTAATTTGCACCCTTTTATCATTTCTCCTTAAGAATTGTACAAAAGCCAAATATTTTAAGTAATATGACACGAAAATAGCAGTGGTGGATCTAGAATTTAAAGGTTGTGGGTTCTTAACTTATAATTCTTTACTACTAAACCAATAACACACTTTGTTTGTGCGTTCCCAACTTATAATTCTTATATATTTACTAATTTTTTCAATATAAATTCAAGAACTGTACGAAAGTTACTGGGTTCCTGAGAACCCACACCGAATACTCTACATCCGTCCCTGGAAAATATTAGTAGTTATGGTGGATATACTTCATTTGTCTCAAAATAGTTGACATATATAAATTTTGTATAACTTTTATAAAAAAAATTAATTAGAAATATGATTTGATTAATATATCTCTTATTAAGCCTTTAATCTTTATCTATTACATTTATCTTAATTTTAGAATAATTATTACTAAAGATAAAATTAAAAAAAAAATTAATTATATTTTAGTACTTTAAACATATCAATTATTTTTAAATAATATTTTAATAAATATGCCAACTATTTTATTACAAACGTCTATAGTTATATTGACTGGAGAGGTATCTTTGATGAATTTGATTTGTCATAGTGAAATATTTTGGCGTAATATGAAAGAAAAATAAAACAAATTGTGGAAGCAGTATGAATGACTGACTTTAAAATTAGCTTATTTTAAAAAATAATTTTCAATTTAAAAGAGAATGATCTAATTTGACTATATACGAACTTTTAGAAAATGCTATTTTTTTTTTAAAGTTTTGTGATTTTAAATTAAAATTATGTCAAATTTATTAAAATATTTTTTAATCTTATCATCTTAAATATATCACGTGAAAAATTAAAATTAAAATATTATCAAAATAAAAAGGAATCATTATTTTTAAAATAAATAAAAAATGAACGTAGGTCACTCTTTGAAAAAGAGTGAGTACTCTTTTTATATGTGTTTTTTAAAAAAGTATGTTTAATGAAAAACAAGTTGTAAAGTATTTTTGATGAAAAAGTGTGAGTACTCTTTCCAAAGCACTTTTAAGGAAAAACAATTTTTTTTCCAATTAATAAAAAACTGTTTTTAAACTATCGGGAACACTTAATCTATTTTAAAAACTTAACGAAACATCTCATTTTTAAAAAATAAGAATTCTTTAAAAAATTTAATATTATTTTTAAAAAAATAAGTTTGACCAAATAGAGTAATAATCAAATAGGAATATAATCTTGATAGATCTTACCAAACAAAACAAAATATAATCGTAAGAGCTAAATTATTAGTAAATGACACAATTATTAAATGGTAGGTGGGTCTTGAAGCAGTGTCAATGGACGGCCTCCGCTTTAATATAATTAATATGTTTGGTTTAATTAAATAAACCTCTAACAAGTATTTTTATAGGAAAATGTCAAATCAAGATGACCTAATTAAATAAGGAGGGAGTATAATTAGACTATTATACTTCTTCCATTATAATATAAATATTTTTTTTTTGATAAGCTGTGAACATTACCATATCAAAATAAATTTTTACTAACACTTTTTTATGGTCCAAAATAAAGGAACCTTTCAAAATAAATAAAAATTCATTTTTTCAAAATACTTCACGTCTCCCGTTATTATTATTCCCTTCCGTCAATAATACTTATTTATTATTGATTTGACACATACATTAATAAATCATAACGAATAGGTATAATTTTATTATATCATCTTTTGAATTAATAAATATAATATATTAAAAAATATAGTGAATGATGAATAATATTTAATAATAAGAATAAAATAAATAAATTATTTATTAATATTTTAAACTAAACAATTATTGTTGAAAATTTATTTTTAATATATTTGACAAGTAAGATAGATCGAGGAGTAAAAATAAATGTCCATATTTTTTTGTTCAGCTAGGAAAATCAAGAGATTATGTTGTTATTTTATACCTATTTACTTTTATAATCAGGTACTATTTATTTTTTAATATTTAAATGAATTACATTAACCAAAAGTGATACGATAAAATTATAGTTTATTTCTTAAGTGGTGAATTAAGTTACCCGTAAAATTAAGAGAAAATATTATTTCTGTAGCACTTGGTTTGTCCAAATCCTCGATTATAAACAGTTTTAACAGGAGTAGCCTCTTTGATTTATTTTATGTTCGTAAGTTAATTAAATAAAAACTACATTAAAAAAATTGGACTTTGTTATTTTAAATTGAAAATAAACTAACATATCAAAAATTTCATTTATTTTCTCCTTTATAAGAAGCTCACGGTATGGCAAGTGAAGCACACACTACACTGTCTATATCCTGCTTGCCGATATTTTACGTGCTTGCTCTATAATTTTATTATATCATTCTTATTTAGTTATTATATATTATTTACGTATTAAAAAATTAATAATATTTAATAAAAAAATAAAATAGACATTTATTACATGGCTGCTTCAGCTGCTGTAACCGTAATTTTACTATATCATTCCTAATTAATTATTATAAGTCATCTAAATATAAAAAAATTAATAATATGTAATATTAAATCAAATTGACGTCATATATGAAGTCCACTTAATTATTTTTCAGGTATTTGTTATAATAATTTTGATATATCACTTCTAATTAGTTGCTATAAGTCATTTAAAACATGTCTGTACTATATCACCCCTAATTAATTATCATGGTCATCTAAGCATTGTGTCACTTAAATTTAAAAAGAGAAAAAATATTATAACTCACAATAATTAAGAAAATTAAATTATTTAAAAAATATAATTGACTATAAAAATCACAAAAATTTGGACAAGGAGAGTAACATATATTAGTTAAAAATTACATAAGAAGTATTATAAATTACAATAGTTAACAATTTAAAATATCTAAAAAATAATTATTCTGTTATATATTAAAAAAATACGTAATAAATTACAATAGTTAACAACTTAAAATATCCAAAAAAATAATTAATCTGTTATATATTTCAAACAAATACGTAAAAAAATGTGTTAATCAGAATAATTAACAACTTAAAAAATTTAAAAGATATAAAATATTTGGTTGACTGTTGAAATTATATCAATGTCACTTAAATTGGAATAGGAAAAAAGTATTACAAATCTCAATAATTAAAAACTTAAATTATTTTTAAACTATAATTGATTATTAATGCTACAAAAATTTGGATAACGATAACATGTATTATTTAAAAATTACATAACAGGCATTCTAAATTACAACAGTTAACTAACTTAAAATATTTTAAAATATATTTGATAAATACTATGTGAAAAGTAAAAAAAAAAACATGATTGACTCAATTATGAGTATCATATTAACAACTTAAAATATCTTTATACAAATTTCATTAGTTTAAATATAATAATATATGTCTAACTAAAAATTTATCAATCAAGCAAATCAAAATTTTAATTAAATGATAAAATTATACATATATAAAAAATTTAAAAATAAATATTAGATCATGCGTAGCCAGCATAACCAACTAGTTAAATTGCTAAGTAGACAAATAATATGGAATGAAAAAAGTATGTCCTCTCAAAATTCATCTATTCAATTTGCCGGAAGAAGATGACATACTTTCTCTCTTCGGTTTTACTTATCCCATTCATTATGAAAAATAATTAATAGTATAATTATTTATTATAATATTTTTATTAAATAATTTTATATTGTATCTTATTTTATTCCTTTTTATGTTATGTCATTCATCATGCTTCATATTTCATTATGCTTTTATTTATTATTTTTTAACTTGAGTCAAGAGTCTATCAGAAATAACCTCTTTACTTTTATGAAGATAGCGATATAGATTGCGTATATTTTATTCTTTTTAGATCTTATTTTATAAGAATATATTAAATTTATTATTATTATAATTTTATATTGTATCTTGAAATTAATTTGAAGAAATAATCTCCCATGAGAAATAGTTGATGCTAGTTGGTATCTAATGTCGGGTGGTAATCATTTTTGCATGTGTCTTTCCTTCGAGAAAAATGCATTTGGTATTCCTACATTTGTCTTTAGTGATTGTTTTAGGTTAGACACATTTTTTAAGAGCCTATTTATTTTTTTCGTACTAAATTATTTATTTTAAATTAAGATGATATATTAATTAAGAAAAATAATTAATAATATATTAAATTTATTATAATATTTTAATTAAATAATATTTACATTTTAATTTGAATAAAAAGTAATTAATACAAAAGGTAAAATATAATTTTTTTTTTGTCTTTTCTTGATTAATAAAAAAAAGATGAGTAAAATAAGAAATTAAATTTAAAAATTTAGGACGAAAGGAGTAGTATTTAATAATATTATTTATTAGTTAATATATTTTCATAATATCAGATATACAGACTCTTATTTGTCTACTAATCATATAGTAATCTATTTAAAGGTGTTTATTAATTAATATATTTTTAAAAGATAATATATATCTTAAAAAGATGTGGTTATTGAATAACTTATTGATAATGTAAATTTACTTTATTTAAATAAAAATAAAATGAAAAGAATATTATTAATATTTATTGATATTTAAAACATTATTTATTTAAAAATAAAATTTTAAAATTAAAAATCTACTATTTAAAAATAAAAAGAGTAGTAGACAAGTATAAAAATAAATAAAGGGAATAGCAATGCTACGTCAGAAAAGATTCCTGGAAAACGAAAAAGAAGAGCCGTTCAAATGGAGAAGATCTGATCCGTTAATGAAAAATAAAAGAAAAGAAGTTCTGGTCCGTTAACACCTAGATTTGAGTAAAAAGGAAAAAAGATCTGGTCAGTTGATATCTAGAATTCTAGATTTGAGTTGAAAAAAAGCAATAAGAAGATCTGGTCCCGGTTAAACTATCGAAGATTCCTTTGAGTTGTGCTTCGTTTGAATCTACATTTATTGCAGACTTTATTAAACTCCAGTTTCAATAAATAAACCTAATTCTTCAATTTACGATGTCGACCCCGTGTATTTAATTCTTCGAGGAATTGACCAGAAATAAAATTTGGACGTTTGCTGAAGGATCCTTTGCTAATACAAAGGAAAAATTAAACGCGTCCAAAATAAAAGCTCTAACCGGCCAGGTGGCTTTAATCTAGATACTAGATATAGATATGATTGAGAATTAATAGTACTTTATTTATTTTCTTTCTTAACTATAATTAAATTTGCTATAATATATTTTAATTTCACAAAAATTCTAGTAACCCCTAACTATATTTTAATATATTTTTATCAATTTTTTTAGCTGATGTGATACATTTAACGTGTACCTTATTTTTGTGTAACTAGTTTAGGTGGACGTATCTCGTGAGTGTATTTCACTTTAATGAGTTTACATGTTACACTAAATAGAATATTTGTTTGAATAATAAAACAGAATACAATAAGTAAATTCAACATCTTTTAAACATATAAAGACGAGAATTTATTTAATTAAATCTAACATATACGAAAAAAAATTTCTCAACGCCAATCAAAATTTATCTACCACCTGTAAACTACAATAAAGTAATACGATAATAGAGATATCAAAACAATATAATTAAACCTAACCTTAGCAAAAGATTTTTCTCAAAGTCGATCGACATCCATATACCACCTGTAAACTAAAACAAAATAATACAATAATAGCGATATCAAAATAATACAACTAAATTTAACCTTTGCACACACACAGAAAAAAACCTCAGAGTAGAGACATCAAAATAATACAATTAAATCTAATCTTTAATTTTTTATTTTTTTTAAAGCGACAAAATTTTATTACCCAAATAATGTATGTGCATAAACCTAAAAACGAACTTGTAAAATTAGAAAAAAGAAAGAAATATAAAGACTCTTAAACTAAAATATTATAACAAAAAATATAATAATCCTATCCATAAAAAAAAACAATACCTCTTTTTTTTTATATATTTGAAATCCACTTACCTTTTTAATTGGGGTACACGAATTCCATTTATTTTTTGGAAGATTTCTTCTTCTTCTTTTTCAGGAGTCTTAACCTATTTTATATAAAATAGTTTCTCAAATTTTCTAAAAAAATTTTAGAACTTTACCTTATATAAATTTTTTTCTTATGTAATAATTTTTTTGAAGTTGGATTTTCTTTAACAATTTATTGCCATAAATTTAGAAATTCAACTAAAAATAAAAAAATTTCTCCATTTAATTTATATATATATATATATATATATATATATATTTATTATAGTCAATATTAAATATTAAAAATAAAAAAAATATATAAAGATAATTTTATCTATTACGGAGTCTTTTAATGAAGGACAAAAAGTTCAAATCACTTTTCAAAGGGTCTTCACACTTTTAATATATTATAGATATAAATATAGATATAGATATAGATATAAATATAGATTATAGATAAAGGTGTCATCTAAGTACAAAAGGGTGATAAAAATACACTAAAGTTGACTTTAAGGGTAATAGGACCCTAGTGAAATTGGAGTATGTCGTATCAACTTTAACCATAATTAAGGAGGTACCAGATGCTTATCTCATTTCGTTATAAATGCTCTTT
Organism: Capsicum pubescens; assembly: GCA_030864215.1. Lineage (NCBI taxonomy): Eukaryota > Viridiplantae > Streptophyta > Magnoliopsida > Solanales > Solanaceae > Capsicum > Capsicum pubescens. The sequence continues at coordinate 240,781,305 of CM061544.1, read as the reverse complement.
TTCTTCATTCTTTATAAGTGCTCCTTTGAATTGTGATTTTATTCTTATATAAATACTCCTTCTATTTTAAAATAGTGGACCTATATTTATTTCAATTTAATTTTTTTTTTTATGAAATCAAGAGATTATTATTATTTTTTTAACACTACTTTTATCATTAAATGATAATTTTTTTTTTTGTATATACTCAAATTTATATTTTTAATGCATAATTAATAAGACTAATGTAGTAAAATATACCTCTACTAAATTTTTTCTTGAGGAAATGTCAAGTCAGGAAGGGCTAACTATTTTAAAACAGACTTGAATCGAAAATAATATCATGAATAATGGATCCGAATCGAAAGTAATATCATCATAGATACTGAACATGGATCGATTAGTATCATAATTTGGCGGATTTGAACCGGTCTTAATATCTCCCAAGTACAAGCCTAGAACAAACCAAAATATATCTAAATTCTCCTTGGGCTCAAGAATGTAAAAAAGATAATGTATAAAAGCCTAATGAGTCTACAAGGAGATAATAATAATCTTGGCCTAAAGTAGACCGAAGGGGCCCACTTCTAACCCCAAAAGTATATTCTAAGGCAATTTATGTCTCAAACTAGTTTAAGGTTCCAAATCCTACTACAAAGTGCTACATAAGTCTCATTAATTCCTAAGATGACAATTCAACCTAAGGAGCAGGTAGATAGGTCAAATCCGCCTAATTACAACTAGCTAACCAGCCAAATAATCTAGATTCACTAAATATACAACCAAGTCATAATTTTCAATCCAAAACTAGCATAATATCAATACCAATACTATAATTAAGCTCAATCTAAGAGAAGAGTAATCTAGCCTACCGAGACGATGAATAATATCCGATAAAATCCTGCTAGATTGGAAATTCCTCCTTTTAAGAAGCCTCTGTAGGATGTCACCGTGTCAAAATAGTGATCTATAAATTAATACGAGAACATAATACCCATATTTTATTTTTATGCTTTGGGTCCAATATCGAGTCAAAATTTCATGTAGGGCCCGCTTATGAAGGTAAATGATCCTTGCGCATAAAAGGATGTGTTGACAATTTCATGTGGGACTCGCTTGCGGGTTCTTACTTTTAAAACTGTCAACACATCTATTTATTCTCAAGGTTCATTTACCCTCAACAATGAGTAAATTTTGAGCTCAAATGATACTCAATACAACCCATTAAGGAACTAGGGATTCATGACTAAATCAAAGAATTAAACCAAATTAGATGGAAGCTTACAAGAATTACGATGAGGAAATAAATTTCCCGAGCTCACCAATACCCCACGGTTACCCAAGTAAATCTTTCAATTCTCCAAGCTCTCTAAGGATTTAATGCTCTTTGGACTTAGAGAAAATGAGAGAAAAATAGGTGGGGGCTGAAATAAATGCCCTGGTTACCGCTTAAGCGATCAAATCCACCATTGGCCTATCTCCGCTTTAGAGGATAAAATATTGCTTAAGCGACATTTGCAATAGTAGTAGGGCATCCACTAAAGCGGCATAAGTGGGACCATCCTTGGCCGCTAAAGTGACCACTTGGCCTCGGGTCTACCAGGTACAACATACAAATAACCTTTCTCACCACATGGATTGACGCTTAACCGTCTATCTGTCCTACCTGCTTGAGGACCTCAACGAGAACCCTAGGGACTACCCCAATGACCTTGCATCCCACCTCTAGCTTGGGGCGACACTATCTTAATCTGCGAAACACTCTATGCTGCAGGTACCACCGTCCCACATCGAGGACACTCTCTAGAGAAATATTTGAAGGCCCCACACTCATAACATACCTCTTACACAATGCTGTATCCAGAAGATTTGGCTGGCCTAAAATAGCCACCCCGACTAGAAAATATAGAATATGCACCCTTTGAAAAATGACTACTGCCCTAGTCAGGATGATCACTGTAACTGTACTGAACCTCATAGGTAAGCTGGAGTGTGGCATGAACGGGGCTACTAGTCTGACCCTGATGCTGATAAGACTGGCATTGAGGGTACCTACACTAAAAACCTCTGTCTATGAACTGTGAGCCACTCCGACACCCAGTAAAACTACCCTAATATCATGGTCTCTTGTCGCTTCCCCCTTTGGCCTCGTAAAGCATCTCCTCCATAGTCTGAGCATAATTAGAGACCTCAATAAAAAACCTTCCAGTGACAACCAAACTCTATGTAGCCATGCAAAGAGAAAGCCTCGATCCTCAAACAAAATACCAAATTTGCTCACACTCGGTGGATAAAATAGCTACAACAGGCCTGGATAATTCAGAGAATTGATCCTCATACCCCAAGACAGTCAGAACCCTGCTCAAATCTTGAATACTAATCTCTCAAAAACTCTCTAAGGCTATGAGGAATATACTTCTCTAAGCAAACCTCGAAGAAACTGAGACCATGTTAATAAGGGAGATCTAACTAGCATGAAATCAAGATAACATCTCTACTAATGTCTAGCTGCTAGGTCCAACTTAAAGTTAGTGTACTCAATGTTGCGAGTTTTCACTAGGTGAAAGTTACAAAGCCTATCCTCACAATGAGTCAAAAAATAAAATGCATCCTCACTCGATGCCCCAGTAAACCTAGGCGAAGTTGAAATACCCCGGGTATTGGACTCTGAGAAATCCTTGAGCTTTGAGCTCACTGCCCAACTTATGACTTTTCTTATAAGTCACAAAGTCCTCATATGAGTCATATAGATTCAAATCGTAACCAAACCACTGTGTGTCCCTAGTGTTGCTGTCCTAGTGACGACTAGGACTCTATGATTCGTATGTACTCATTACAAGTCTTAAAGTGCTTTTCTTAAGGTAACCAGTATAGGGCCTTGGTGGTTCTGTCTTGGCTACAACTTAGACCCTATGAGTAGTAGGGTCTCGATATAAGTTGTATGGACCTTATCATAACCATAACAGTATGACTGCCCAAGGGGTACTATCCAAAATACAACTAAACTAAACGAGTCGTAGGGTGACCCTATGAGTTGTAAGATCATCTGTAGCGACTAGGCATCATTTTTCATCTTTTAAGTTGAGGGCATTTGGACATTTCCCCTTTTACCCACTTAATACCCACGACTATAAAATACCCTTGGGACATTATTTTCAATACTTTAGCACTCAAATCATTCTCTTAAACTCTCTAAACTCTACAAACTCTCCAAGGTCAAGATACTTATGATTTCTAAGAAGTTGGTCGTTTAAGGGCTTAAGGGTTGATTTCTCTCCATAAATCTTGGTATTTCAGGCATGTATCTCTTCTCCAAAACTTATTTTGTTAAAAATATATGATTTAATTGTGACCCATGTGGTTTAATTGTTGGTTTTTATTTATGGGTTAAGGGGTTTTGAATGATTATTGTCTCTGTGATGTTTCATGTTTACATATACATTGTTTATACTTTAAATGGTGTTTTTAAAACTAATTTGACATATGGGAGTGTGAATTGAATGGGGAATATAGTTTTACCTAAGTTTAACGAGTTAATGATTTGGAATTGGTGACAACCTCAACCCAACCTTGTGAAATTAACTTTGAACATGGTAATATGCATATTGAAGAGTATTTTGAAATCTTGCATGGTACAAAAGAGTAGTGAAATATGAATTGGTTTTGAAACAGACCTTAGTGGTCATGAATTAATTTGAACTGTAAACTTTGGAGTCCCATTGGTTGAGGGGTTAGAGTCCCGCTTGGCTACGTGTTGTGGTTCCTACTTGGAACTTTGGATTCTCATTGGCTGAGGGGGTTTGAGTCTCGCTTGGCTATGTGGTTGGTTTTCTATATGGAACTTTGGAGTGTGACGACTAATTGGGTTAGAGTCTTATTAGCAAATTGAGTATTTTGGCAAAGTGATATGTGTTTGCAAGCTATAGTCGGTATGACGATACCACTTGATAATCCCTTAATGAACGACTCTTCATTTGATGATTGTGAATGTGTGAAAAGTATTTTAATTAGGCTTTAATGAGGGTTAAGTAACTGTGTCGTGAAAGTGAAGGTCCCAAGGGACCAATACTGGAAACTGCGGTTGTCAAAGTTGGGTTCTAAATGACCGAGTGGTTTGAGTCCTCATGTTTTATGACTAGTGCTTAAGTCACTCTTGATATATGAAGGGATGTTCGAGTCCCCTATAGTTCATATGTATATCTATGTATATCTAATTATTCTCTGGTTCATGCAGCCACACACATTGGGTCTTTTAAGCTAGGGGAAAGCTAGACCTATATAGCCTAGGGTGCCTTATTATGATGATTATGCTACACAGTCCAGGTTAATAATTTTAAAGTTCATGCTAAGCCTTGTTCCTTATTCCGACATGATATTTATATGTATAAATGATTATATGCACATGGTTTTAAATTGGATTTGACTTGACATTATTTGCTCAAAGACAAGTCTACTTTTTCTTCACAATGTTAGGTGGATAGGCTCGGTTCGTCGATCAGTTGCGGTGAAGTGGCGAGCTTTTATTATATGAAAGAGTTGATCATTCCACTAGTTTCTTTCCCTTGAGTAGAACTAAATACTTTACATTATCATTAACATTATCATTGCTATTGTCATTGTCAGAGTCGGGGGCATATCCCGACTTAGATTAGTTATTGGTTTTATTTATAGGCTTTGTGGTTATTACTGTGGTTGGGTATTGGTTGTTGATATTTCATATACTTTGAGTTTTTATTTACTCTAGCTTTTTATATGTTCAGAATTTATCCATTGTTAGGTAATATATGGTGTTTTGGCTAGGCACAGGGGGTGTTCTCCGATCCACGATGGACTTGAGATACCCATCACGGTCATGCCCTAGTTCGGGTCATGAAAAAATTGGTTTCATTGGTTATCCACAAAGCCGTGTTAAGTAGAGTCTCTTTTATGGGTGTGTAGTGCTCCACACTTATAAGAAAGAGGCTACAAGGCAATTAGGAATGTTTACCTTTCTTGTGATCTATTTAGGGATACAGAGTCTAAGGTCTTGAATCTCCTCTAATATTCATTTGTTTGCATTTAAGATCATGCCTCCCCGAAGATCTAATTCTCATGGAAACTTCTCCGTCCCACTCGAGGACAATATCGATAAAACCCATTCTACTTATGGAGTTCAGACCCGATCTAGGGCCCTTACTTTTGATGGCTCTCATGGGGTTCCCCTGAATTCCACCAGTCCTCCTTGGGCTTCTTAGGGTGATTTCACTAATGCTGAGCTCCATCAGTCGATCCATTTTCTGACTCAATCAATGGCTTTTTAGTCTCGCCAGCCTAAGCATGAGGATGTTGTTGCTCCTTCTTCTGAGGCAACTAGAGTTTGCCAGTTTATGAGGCTTAAACCTTCAATTTTCACAAGTTCTAAAGTTAAGGAAGACCCTCAAGGGTTTATTAATGAGATTTAAAAGATATTCAGGGTGATGTGTGCTTCTGTCTTTGAAGGTGTGGAGTTTGCCGCATATTAGCTAAATAATTTGGCATATCAGCAGGATAAGGCGTGGGATCAATTGAGAGGTGATGATGCTAAGGTAGCCTTGTGGGATGACTTTTCAAATGGTTTTCTTAACCGTTTCTTTCCTCAAGAGTTAAGGGAAGCAAAGGCCGAGGAGTTCATAAATTTGAGACAATGTACGATGACTGTGAAGAAATATGCCTTGAATTTTCATCAAATATCCCATTATGCTTCGGAATTGGTTTTTTCCCAATTTACTTTTGGGTTATCCCGCGACTTGGTGTTGGAATGCAAGACCGCCTTTATTGAACAAGGACATGAAAATTTCTAGATTGGTGGTGTACACGCAACAAGGGGAGGATGGGAAGAAAAAGCAATCAAAAATTGGGGAGAGGTAGAGTAATAAGTTTCGGTACTCAGAATAGGGTAAAGGTCAAAAAATAGTGCTGGATATGGTAGGCAGTGGTTTAAGAAGAAGACCTAAGAAAATTCTGGTTCCTATTCTACGGATACTGCTTCTATCCTAAGCCGTCTGATGATTGTTATTTCCAAAATAGTGATGGGCCCAGGGCCCAGGGTATCCAATCTTAGGCTAGTAGAGATCAGTCAGCCCCATATTATCCCTCTTGTCATTTTTATGGGCAGGTGCATTGTAGAGTTTGTGAGAAATAGAGGAATAAGTGCTTCAAGTGTGGTCAGCTTAGTCATCTACAACAGGATTGTCCTTCAGCTAGGGTTTCCACTGGAGCTAATAAGGTTCTATTTGCTACTTTATCAGCCCTTGCACCAAAGTGCCACTTCTGGTTTCGACACTGGTAGAAATAACCTTTATGCTCTTTACACCGTTAAGAATCTGAGGCATTTCTTGATGTTATTTCTGATATGTTGAAACTCTTCTCCTGGGATGTGTATTGTCTATTTGATCCGAGGTCTACTCTTTCTTCTGTGACCCCATATATGGCTGTTCATTTTGGTTTTGGTCCTGATTGCATTCCTTATCCTTTCTCTATATTTACCTCGATGCGTGACTCTGTGGTGGCTAAAAGGGTTTATAGGGGTTGTGTGGTGTCTATTTGTGGTAGGGAAACCTTGGTAGATTTAATAGAGTTGGATATGATATATTTTGATGTTATCCTAGGGACAAATTGGTTGTATTCGTGCTATGCCTCTCTTGATCATTGAACCCAAAAGGTTGGTTTCCAGTTCCCGAATGAGCTAATTATAGAATAGGAAGGGAGTTTCCTAATGCCTAAGGAAAGGTTTATATCTTATCTTAGAGCCTAAAAATTAATTTCTAGGGAGTGTCTATACCATTTAGTGCATGTTAAAGATTCTATATCCGAGGATCCTTTATTGCAATTTATTCCTATGGTTTGTGAGTTTTCCAAAGTATTTCCTGATAACCTTCCTAGTGTCTTTCCTGATAGAAAAATAGATTTTAGAATTGATCTTCTCTCGGATACCCGCCCTATCTCTATCCCTCCTTATAGAAGACTTCGGCTGAGTTTAAGGAACTCAAGAAGTAGTTGAAGATCTTTTTGATAAACGTTTTATTTATCCTAGCTTGTCTCTGTGGGCTACTCCTATGTTGTTAGTGCATAAGAAGGACAGATCCTTTCAAATGTGCATAGATTACCGACAATTGAATAAAGAGATAGTGAAAAATAATTACCCTCTTTCGAAGATTAATGACCTATTTGACTAGCTTCAGGGAGCTATGTACTTTTCGAAGATTGATCTTCGGTCGGGTTATCATCAGTTGAAGATTAGGGAGGTAGATATCCCTAAGACTGCTTTCCAAACCCAGTATGGACATTTTGAGTTTTTAGTGATATCTTTTGGTTTAACTAATGCACCAACAACATTTATGGATCTTATGAACTGGGTATTTTGTTAATTCTTAGATTTATTTGTGATTGTGTTTATTGATGATATTTTGGTATATTCCAAGAGTGAGGAGGATCATGCTAACCTCCTCCATATAGTGTGTAGACTTTTAAGGATCATCGGTTGTATGCTAAATTCTCTAAGTCAAAATTTTGGTTGAATGCAGTGACTTATTTAGTTTATATTATTTTTAGTGAGAGAATCATTGTGGATCGACAAAAAGTTGAGGTGGTTAAGAAGTGACCTTGACCCACGATTCCAACCAACATTTGGAGCTTCTTGGGTTTAGCCAGGTATTATAGCAGGTTTGTGAAGAGTTTCTCTTCCATTGCTTCCTTGTTTACTAGGTTGAGTCAACAGAAGGTGAAGTTCTTGTAGTCGGATGCTTGTGAGGGTAGTTTCGTGAAACTAATGGATAAGTTGACTTCAACTTTGGTTTTGACCCTACCCGAGGGTACAATTAGTTTTGTTGTCTATTGTGTTGCATCCCTAGTGGGACTGGGTTATTTATTTATGCAGCATGGCAAGATGGTTGCATATACTTCTAGGCAGTTGAAAGTTCATAAGAAGAACTATCTGAAGCATGATTTAAAGTTGTTAGTTGTGGTCTTTGCTTAAAAGATTTGGCGTCATTATTTGTATGGGGTTCATGTTGATATCTTTTCAGACCATAAGAGCTTGCAATATGTGTTCACCCAGAAGGAGTTAAATCTTAGGTGAAGGAGGTGGCTTGAGTTGCTCAAGGACTACGATATGAGTCTCCATTATCATCCAGGTAAAGCTAACATGGTTGTTGATGCTCTTAGTATGTTGTCCATGAAGAGCTTATCTCATATTTACAAGAAAGAGTGAGGTTTGGTGAAGGATATTCACTATTTGGTTTATCTTGGAGTTTGACTCTTAAATTCTGAAGATGATGGTGTAATTGTGAAAGAGGTGGTGAGATCATCTCTTGGCATTGAGTTAAAAGAAAATAGGCCCTGGAACTTATTTTAATTCAAATTTAGGAGGATGTAGGTTACCAGAAGGTGATGGTTTTTGAAATTGGTGGTGATGGTGTCTTAAGGTACCAAGGTAAGCTATGTGTTCAAGATATTGATGGGCTGTGTAAGAGGATCTTGGTTGAGGCTCATGAGTTGAGGTATACTATTCATCTTGGTTTGGCGAAGGTGTACCACGATTTGAAAGAGATCTATTGGTGGAATAACATGAAGAGGAATATGGGAAATTTTATGGTCAAGTGTATGGTTTGTCAGCAAGTGAAAGTGGAGCAGGCCTGGTAGGTTATCTCAAGAGATTGAGTTTCCAGTGTGGACATAAAAAGTGATTAATATAGATTTTGTTACTGGTCTACTGCGGTCTCGTGGTCAGTTTGATTCAATTTGGGTCATTGTGGCTATGATGACTAAGTCTGCTCAGTTCTTTCTGGTGAGGACTATTTTCTCTTCTTAGGATTATGCCAAGTTGTTCATTGAAGAGATAATTAAGATACATGGTACTTCATTTTCCATCATTTTTGATCGAGGTACACAATTATTATCTTATCTTTGGCATTCGTTTTAGTGAGGTTTGGGAACCAAGGTGAACCTTAGCACCGCTTTCCTTTCTCAAGTGGATGGACAAGCGAAGAGGACCATTCAAACATTGGAGGATATGCTAAGGTCCTGTGTGATTAGCTTCAGTGGTAGTTGGGTTGATCATTTTCCTCTCATCAAGTTCGCTTATAATAATTGTTATAACTTTGATATCAGTATGAATTCATTTGAGGCACTGTTTGGTAGGAGATGTAGGTCTCCTATTGGGTGGTTCAAAGTTGGTGAGACAAGATTGTATGATCCCGACTTTGTTCACTATGCTATGTATAAGGTTAAGGTGATTTAGGATATGCTTAGAACCACCCAAAGTCACCAAAAAACCTATGCGGGTGTAAGGCAAAGAAACTTGGAGCTCAATGTGGATGATTTGATATTCTTAAAGGTGTCTCCCACAAAGAGAGTAATGTAATTTGGAAAGAAAGGTAAGCTCAGTCCCCATTATATTGGTCCATATCATATTTTGAGGTGAGTGGGTAATGTGACTTATGAGTTGGAATTGCCTTCGAGTTTGGGTTCTATTCACCCGGTCTTTCAGGTTTCAATATTGAGAAAGTGCGTGGGTGATCCTTCCTTAGCGGTTCTATTAGAAAGTGTTGGTGTTTCGAACTCTTAGTCGTATGAGGAAAACCTGGTTATAATTTTGGACAAACAGGTCTGTTGTTTGAGGAGTAAGGATGTGGCTTTGGCAAAGGTTCTATGGAGGAACAAAAAGTGTGAAGAAGCTACTTCAGAAGACAAAGAGGACATGAAGTCCAAATAGCCATTCTTGTTTCCTACTTTGATAATCATACTTGAGGTATGTGTACTTCTTAACATCTTTGTTTTTTGACTTTGTTAAAGAAAATTGTGATTTCCGTGACATCTTTGTTTATTGTCTTTGTTAAAGGCATGTGTGGGTGTGTTTCTGTGTTAAATCATCCCAAAGGATGCCTTGACCCATCATTCGAGGGTGAATGATTCTAAGGGGGGAGAATGAAACACCCTGGGTCTTGGACCCTGAGAAATCCTGGAGCTTTGAGCTCATTGCCCAACTTACAACTCTTCTTACAAGTTGAAAAGTCCTCATACGAGTCGTATAGACCCAAATTATAACCAAAATAGTATGTACCCCTAGTGTTGCTGTCCTGGTGACGACTAGGACTCTACAAGTCTTATGGACTCATTATGAGTCATAATGTGCTTTTTATAAGGTAACCAGTGTAGGGCCTCGATGTTCTGTCTTAACTACTACTTGGACCCTACGAGTTGTAGGGTCTCGATATGAGTCGTATATCTCTTCTCATAATTAGACCAGTAAGAGTGCTCAAGGATTACTGTCCAGACGATGACTGAACTAAACTGTCCAGACCATAATTGATTCACCTTTTTTAATTGGTGGTAATCAATGCACATTCTAAGGGAACTATCTTTCTTACACACAAAGAGGACTAATCACCCTACAGGGAAATAGAAGCCCTGATAAACCTCTTATGTAAAAGATCCTTCAATTTCTCTTTAACTCTTTTAATTCGAATGGGACTATTCCATATGGTGAAATAGTGATAGGTTGAATATCAGAAAGAATGTCCATCCCAAAGTCTATTTCCTTATAGGAGGAACTCCGAGAAGATCATTGGAAAAACATTCTACAAAATTCTTTGACTGTGAGAATTTACTAAAAAGTTGGGGTTTCTAAAGTAGAATCATTGACCCTAACTAAATGATAGATATAAACTTTATAGATTATTTTCTGGCTTGAAGATATGATAAGAAACGACCCTTAGGTACTACAGGATTCCCCTTCCATTTAAGAGCAGTTCATTAGAAATTTGGAATTTAACAACTCTAGTTCTCTAATCAACTGATGTATAACAAGAATATAACTTTTCCATACTCAGAATAACATTGAAGTCTATCATATCTAATTCTTCTAAGTCTTCTATGGTATCCCTATGGTGGATTGAAATAGCAAATTTTCAATAGATTCTTCAAGATATAATATATTCTTCGACTGGAGTGGAAATAAAGAAATGATCTAGGAGTTGTTTGGGTCTAACTTTGATATTCATATATATAAAAAGTAGCAATAGACATAGTATATCCATGATATAATAACTCATAAATATCAATAGAAAAGACTTTTAACATATAATAACAACATCAAGGGACGTCTCCTAATTCCAACGAGAGGGCAAAGCATAGATATTGTTTTGACTACTACAAGCACCTGAGGTGGCTACTTTCTAGAAATTATGGCTTATAGGAGTAATTATGAAGTAGCCTTGGTTCTATTACCTCCATTTTCTTTCATGGCAGAGGGACATTCCTTAAGCCTGTGGCCTATTTTACCACATCTGTACAACCATCCCTACCATACATATACCTATTGAGATGATCCTTCCCATACTTATTAGAAGGAATATAAGCTTTGGATCCCTTTGCAACACTATCTTGAGAATGAAAATCCTATATATTAACCCAATGATCTTACTTTTTTCTATGTGTAGGTGAACTAGTTGAAGATAAAGCTGGCCCAGATGGGTCCTTCAGAAAAGATGCCCGATTCTCCTTTACCGGTCCTCAACTGACTAAACTCATGAATGGATGTTTGAGACTTCCTATTACAGAACTCCTCCCTATCTTTCAACTCTTCTCCCTTAACCTATTCCAAATGGCCCATAAGCCTGCCAATATCTATGTCTCTAATCAACATCTATACTCTACCCTCCTTCACAGTACAGAGAGAAAGTCTAGAAAAAACTAAACTCATCCTATTTCTCATGTCATCTACCATATCCAAAGTGTATCCAAAAAACTAATTAAACTTAAGGATGTACTTAGCTACATTCATAGAGCTTTACTCTAAGTTTAAGAACTATCGGGTCTTTCCCTCTCTCAATTCTCAGGGAAAAACCACCCTAAGAAAGTTTCCACAAACATAGTCCAATCTAGAGGTGCAACATCATAGAGTTAAATGTATCGCTTGAACTTAAAACATGAAAGAGGGAAACTACTACCTAAATTCTCTATAGCCTGTTAGTTATAAGTTTGGTGGGCTTTACACTCATGAAAAATACTTAACTGAACATTGCTTTTCAAACATCCTAAGACACTTGAACCTAGTGCTCTTATACAAGTTTGTAACAATCTGAGTCTATTCCTTAGTTGAGACATGACGCTTGGAACCAGAAGTGATCCTAAGCTAAGCCTTGACGTAATATATCTAAGCATATCATATAAGACTAAAGCAAAAGCTTCAAATAGAATCATAACTCAAAGCATTAGAAACATATTGAAGGTTTTAATAAGAAAAATATTGGGCTTGAAGGGCTAACAAAAACCATTTTCTAATGTCCGTCAAGCCTCTAAATTTGAATAACATAAAACTCTAGGACAAGGCCCCCAACTACCTATAAAACAACGTTTAAAATGAAAAATTCCTCGAATGAGGAGGACACCAACTACTGAACATTGAGCTAATAAGAACTAGCCATATGCTTAAGGGTGATCACCCATAACTACATCAAATGAAAAATATAAATAGAAGAAGTATGCAATCAGTACGTCTGAATGTACTGAGTATGTAGACATAATATTAAATAACTAAAACCATATATATGACACAAATAGAAGTAAAGTGCCAAAAATGGGATTTTCATAATCATAATAATCGATTGAGAGTAATTTTAAATAAAACTATATGAAAAGTTTTCTAATAAATATATATCTGAAATCATACTATCCGAAGTCATAAAATGACCATATGAAAATATTATCAAAGCAAAGTAAATAATTTTGGGAGGGAGTTTCTTAGAATCGACCTAAATCACTTGAGCTAATGATGTCTAACATCTAACCTAGTTGTTAGGGTTGTCCTATACCTTTCAAGTGTATAGGACCTATTTATATATTTGTGAATCCACTACATTAGTATTTTAGGCTTAAGATCAACCATCAATATGGTGAACATACTCTTGCAGTGGTATATATATCATGACCCACTTTCTCAGGTCATTATGGCACCTGCTATAACCCTTCAGTAGGTATCAAACCCGTAGTTTGAAACTACTAGTAATGGACTATCAAGACAAATGAATGGAGAATATAGAACAAATATGATAAAAGTCTAATACATATAAGACTGTTTCAGTACACGTGCTTCTAATATGATAAGAATACCAAAATAAAGTACTAAATAAATATACAAGAATATAACATAGAGATCAGTCTAACCCTTAAGAGGGAGAGTAGTAATACTCCGAATGCCAGGAGCACACCTTAAATTCCTGATCCATAGATGCTATGCATGATGCACACAACAACGGTGAGAACACAGATAATAATCTGCAGGCTGCAGAAGTGTAGTATGAGTACAAAACAAGTGGACTTAGTAGAAAAGTACTTACTGAGCTCCAAAGATCATGAAAACATAAATAACATGCAAGCAGGAATATAACATAAAACTAGATATCGAGGAAGCTAACATAATAAAACTAGGGAGGTAATAAGGATGAACTACCCAATTCTAGCCTTACTCAGGCACTAAAGCGCTATATCGTACGTCACTGACCAATATACAACTTAAGAGTGGAAGAAAGATATAAAGAAGTATACAAGGACAAGGAATGGATAAATTAAAAACAAAAGAAGAGACGTATATACAATAATACTATAGCTATTTATATATGTATGTATGTGTGTGTGTGTGTGTGTATGTGTGTGTGACTAACTCAAAGGTACAACCTGAGGTAGTCATACTAACATCTTACATCTTTCTTATCATAGTAGAAACTAGTGCTGGTATAATTAGGGTCCCAAATTCAAACATCTAAACATGAGATAATTATCCATAATAAAATAGCCATAAGAGAAAAAAACTATAATCATACCTAGAATCCCAATATCAGTTCATAACCAGCCGGCCACAAACTAACCATAATAATAAAAATAAAGTAACTGGCTAGTTCAAACAAGAAATACCTTAATTTGTCCCCATAATCTAGAAGGTTCAATCAACACACAATACATTACAAACAACACTCATAACATATATCTATGCACCTCCCATAAGGCTGATAGATATAAGGACTAAACAATATACTAGTGATAGGAAATGCACATGCCAGAATGAATGTACAGTAGTTCCATAATACCAAAACCGATCCAAGTGCCATAACGTGACTCAGAGTAAACACCTCCTCTGTCTTGATAGCTAGCAAAAGTAGGACCTAGGACATCCTCTCTTCTCCAACACAATGACTTACAAATAAAGGGGCTGCTCGTATTCACTGACCTAATCTTGATTAAGGATTTCTAATCATCATTATCATGATGATGATGATCATCAATATACTCCTTCTAGTACCAGGAAATGTATATATATAATGAATGCTCTAATTAAAACCGTGGCTATAAAAAGAGTCTGTAAATCCAATGCCTAGGGTTAACTCTGAGACTAAACCATCATAAAACTATAGAAAGGGTTAAAATCTCTCTTGACCATAATAAATAGTAGTAGTAAAATCGCGGTTCAAAATCAATCTCGGTCAAATCACTAAAATATTATTTTTACTTTCCAAAGATCATGAATCATCCATTAAGATGATACACTATTCTTGTTATGAAAAAATTCATTTTAAAAGTTAAATGTGGGAATAAACTCCTTTAAGGAAAGCAGTAGAAAAACTATGCTTTGGTTGGATTTATACCGTTAAGTGAGCATGAATGTACTAAATCTGTGCATGCTATCACCAGTATCCAAAAAATACAAGTATAAGTATCTAAAAGTCCATAGACTACAGATACCTCCTTTATAACGACAAAACACTCACTCGGACTCTAACTAATATCGTAATCATTACCTTGGGCCCAAAATTATATAACCAACACAACATAATACCATCATCCGAGAAACCATGCTAGTCCACCAAGTCAAGTAGTAAATCATATACTAAATCTTAGCCTCAACTGCATCTAACATGAAAGTAACCTAAGAAAATAGAGTCCTATAGGCATAACAAGTATATCATTACAAAGGCCAATTCACCCTTCTATCCCCAAACTTCTAAATTAGGATAAGTCATGGTAATATCTCCATAATCATATCCTAACATCCTTACCGATCATGCAATATATAAAATACACTATCTCGTGAACAGAAGTAGATTGAAGTCTACCTCGATTTTGAACCTTAAGTCCTTAAATCATCCCAAAAACATCCTTTTTTGATCAACGATCCTAAAATGGTGATATACTGTCAAAATAGTAACCTACACATCATAAGGAGTGGAATGAGACCCATATTGCTGTATAAAAGCTAAGGTCAGAGTTTGGGGTTAAGAATATACCTGTGGGGCCTGCAAATGGAATCCAAAATTAAATCCATTAGAGGTACCTCGAAAGACAAGGAATGTGTGCTAAAAAGTTGAGAACAATTGGTGCATAAATCGAAACCCAAATCAACTCCTAAGGTTTAGGAGGTTAAAAGTCTAAATTCTAAGAGTTCACAATGAAATAAGATTGAAATTGATGGGAAATAATCAAGGAGTGTTAGGATAGGATACTCTAGCTTCAATGGATAATTACCTACTTTTTCCCTCTATACAAGCTCTCAAATGGTGGAAAATGGTATGAAAATGAATGGAAAATTTTAGTGAAAAAGGTATTTAACAATCCCCAGGCATCATTTAAGATACTCAATGATTTCTTAAGAGATCATCCCTTAGCTATCCACTAAAAATATCTGGCCTTTACTTAAGCTGTCAAGTATCACGTAACCGATAAGGCCATCGCTTAAGCGGTTGGGGAAGGTCAAAACTTATATGACCACCGCTTTAGTGACCAAAGGTCCACTTAAGCAGTTGCACTGGATGGTACCATTCACTAGATGTGCTAAGTCTAAGATAGACTCTGACCAGGTGTTCGGGATTCGTTCAAAACCTCGTATGCATAAATAAACTATGCTACCATACCAAATTCAATATTCTAGACATAATAGAACCGTCAAAACTATCATTCGGGATCATTTTGACTAAATATGAGGCCCACACCTATTGTTCTATTTCTTATTTAATTAATCTAATAACCCAAAATGAGTTTGGATGCCTCGGAACCTGAACCAAGGGTCCCTCTAGTCTAAAATCAATGTTGCAAAGCTAATGACACTGTTGGAGTTCTCATTTGAGGTCATCTACAAATATTTTTGGTCTAAGACCAATTACTTAACAATGAAAGCTCCAAAATTAGGAAATGAGCTTAAAACCCAAATGAACTATTCTGATAAGTCATAAATAATCCGTAGCAGTTGTAGGAAGGCCTAAAATACCAAAAATGCACGTAAATCAAATAGATGACCTAAAGGATCATTATAATATCCACTACTAAAAGAGACCTTTATTCGCAAAAGTCAATGGATAGGAGGAGCACGAAAGCTCAAAAGGATAAGGTATTGGGCCCTCATGTATCAAGAAAGACTCCCTAGATTACCTCAATGGAGAGACAATGCTATCAAGGGATTTTGCCATAGGTATCCCCTTTCAACCAACTTCCTTCCTTCACTTTCCAAACTAGCAAAACTCAACCTCAATAACCAACTGACCTCCAACTGAATCGAGAATGGTTGATGCATATAAAATATGAACAACAACATACTGATTCTATAACGATACCTATACAACCAAGAAAAAGCTCATCCAAGTCAAATTTAATCCACGACATGAATCATTCGACCACTCCAATATCCAAATATAACCTTTTTCTTTTTGAAAACCTGCTATCGCTCCAAATAATGAAGAAGGTCACCCAAGTCCTGTCCGTGCAGCTATATCACACTATCCTCAAAGAACTAAAGTTTTTCTTCTGTAATCCACAATGAAAGCAAGAGAATAAACCTATAAGGAGCTACCAGGGTACACAAATTGTGATGACCAATGTTTTCAATCTAATGCTATGAGATAATTAGTCTGGGTAGCCCTCAAAACTGATCGTCAGGAGTCCAAATCATAAACACTAACCACTGAAAAATCCTCTCCAAGATATCCCATCAATTGAGGACGAAGCCATACTGAATCCAACTCGATTATATTGCTCTTTCTCGGTAGATCATCCAAAAAAACTCAAAGAAAACTAAAAATCAAGGTCAAGGGGTGGAGAAACCATCCTTGAGTGCCAACAGACCCTCATCCCAACATCAATCAACCACAATCCATCAAAAATAAAGAAGACTAAATAGGTAGCTAAAGAGTAGGTTAATCTAACCCATTAATGAAACCCCAATTACAAAAAATCTAAAAATGAAGGCCATACCCAAACATTACTACTACCAGCTAAAATCTCAACACCAAGGTTAAACCACTCAATAAATCATTCAAGCCAATACTGTAGACGGGTAAGCATTTATACTCCAAATCTATTATAACCTTCAATTTTCCATTCCAAGGCATCCGATTACAAAACTAAAATTGACAATTCTAAACTAAGGTAAAAAACCCAACTCACCTTTGCTATCCAAGATCAGTCATATCCCCACTAGATCTTGCCAGAGAAAAAATTAAAATGTAGTTAAGCATCAAAATCATCATGGGGAATAAACCACATGTTGAAAGCATAAGTTACACCAGTATCAAACAATAATCAATCAGCATTAAACAATGGCAATAATAATAACAATAACAGATACACTAGTATAAGGATTAGGGGTACCATAATGAATTAAACAACAAGTACCACTATAGGGATATAAAAAGGACAATATACTAAGGTACATGGGACTCAACCCCAAATGTTTCACCCCTAGAAAATATCAACATTGATCCACTCTGTCCACTACTAAAAGATATCATCTACAGGGGTAGTCATATAATCATGAACTCTACACCAAGGCACATAATCCTCAATAGGTATGAAAACTATATTATACTCAAATGTAAAAGTAAATGCAAAAAATAAAAGGTACACCAATCATAGTGGAATCCAAAGTCACATGTCTAACGTGCTTAAGGGGGTGAATCTAAGTGGATCCAAACTCAGACTGAGTATCTGAATCAACAATTAAGTTACTAAATACCACTAATTACAGTGATACAATACTATGAGATTGATCTAGATGAGCTAAATGACTAATAATACCATATTGGGACACTCTCTGGACCAGTAATTAATCTCTCTAGAGTTATAGCAGACCCTTGAATCTTGAACCTAGCAAAAACCACAAGCTGACCCCAACATCCTTACCAACTAACATTGGGGGCACTTGTTACTAGAATATCCATCCTCCTTGAAATCATAACATACCTTATAGGCCCTAAAATTATAGAGAACACATGCTAACCTTGTATAAATAACCAACTCACATCTGGGGCACTCTCAAGACCAAGGACCAATCTAGAAACAACTATGGCAAACACCTAGAATACTCTGAGGTGCTGCACCCACTGATCTAGAATAGACATGTAATACCCCACACTTTCCTAAGCTAGAAAATAAACCGTTGTTCGTATATGTGAAACCCCCAATTTTGTAATCCATATTTGGGCACATGAAATACCATGAGTATCCTAGTTATAAAAGAGATTATGCTGTATTAAGTGTGTTTATATGAGTCACTTAAGGTTGTGCAAGCTAATAGTTTTGAATCCATCAAGTTTTAGTGTTTGATTTCTCAAGGGTCATCTTTGAATAAGTATAACTGGATGAATATGTGGTATTATTGCACATTTATACCCACCAAATTATATATAACCAAATTAGATTTCCAACGATATAAATTTTATCAAAATCCGACACCCGAGCAAGGAGTTATGGCTTTGCAAAGTATAGTGCGTCGCCTAACTAATCGCACATAGCTACTGGAATGGGTGTGCGGTAAGGTGTGTGAGGCACACTTCAAAGTCTACTGGAATGGGTGTGCGGTAAGGTGTGTGACGCACATTTCAAAGTGTTCCATAAGGTGTGCGGCGCACACTTAGTGTTTCAGGTAGCGAAAACACTCCGTTTTGAGTTATTTTGAGGGCAATTAAGTCTTTTGGCACTCCTTCCACACCCCTAAACTTAACCTTACAAATTTAATAGATTCTAAACACATCATAATCCTATTATCAGTCTAAGTTCGTCATCCAAGAGCACTAATGGAGAGAAACAACTAGGGTTGCACAATCAACATTGAAGGTCCAATTTTTCAACGAATCTGTTACCATAAAGGTATGTGGAGTTTTCAACAAGGACACCCTTTCGTTCTTGTGCCCAAAAATATTTTTCTTTTATGAAGTTATGGATTTTATATATTTTATTATGAATTTGAAGCATGAGTTTACATCCTATATTGATTCTCAAGAGATTATGATATTTTCAATATTTTAGAAGTGGAATTATATGAGAACAATGATATTTTGTGCTTAAAGCTGAAATTTCCAGATTTTGAAGAAATTTATATGTGTTTATGATGTAAAGCTTGAATCTTGATAAGTTTTAATGTGATATTGAGACATGGGTTTTGAACTCTATTTGAGATTGTTGTTTTTGAGAAAACATGTGTTGTAAACACCTTGAATTTGAATGATCTGAAAAGATAAAGAAGCTTTGACCTTTCGGTCGTAAAAAAAGGGGATGATTTTGAACCCGACATGAGAAAAGAAATCCACTTTTATTGATTCATTCTAAAAGGGTAGCATGATGGCTCCCGTTGTGAATTGTTGAACTGTTTTATGGTGGATTTTCTTTCAAAAAGATCCGCTCTAAGTTTGGAAGTAGTTTTTAGTACCGAGAGGGAGGTATAGCGGGTTTGGTACTTCCCTAGAACTATGTGCCCCCGTAGGATCCAGAATTGAGGCTTATTTACATAGTGATCACTAGTGTTTGGATAGATAATTTAAGGTCCTACTGCGATGACAAGGAATAGGACGACTCTCCTCAACGTGGGTAGAATATTGGACTCCATGTAGCTCACATGGTTTTATGTTGGTTATGAAAGACTCCCAATGTGTGTGTGTGTACCATTCTATCTAAGAGGAATATATTGTTTTGAAGAATTGGTCATGAGAAAGTTATTATTTTCCGAAAGATTGAAATGCTATATTCTAAAGAGAATTGTTATGAGATTTGGTTTCTTTGCTGGCTTGAAAACTGAGATGAAAGTGAATTGAGAACTTACTATGATGACTCGCGTGTTTTATTTGATATATCTTACTCTTTTATGATTATGATGTTTTTATTCGAGTTACGTGAGTCACTTGTTATAGCATGCATGTTTTCTATGAATACTTATGATATTTGATTTCTGAAACTTGCACACCCCCCCATATACTTGGTCCATATTCCATGGTAATGAACCACATATTCGTACGTGGGCTAAATTTTCCCTATAATGTAGGTTCAGGTACTCAGATCCAGACTTGAAGGCGATTCCCGAGTACATCGATCTACATCCTTTGCTGCGGTGAGTCCTCATGATCCAGGATGTGCTATTTCAGGCTCCCAGTTCAGTTTGATTTGATACTTTATCTTTTGGGTTCGAGTCAGTTGGGTCCTGTCCCAATGGCTCTTTGATACATTAAATAGTAGAGGCTTGTCAGGCCGGTTTTGTTAGACTAGTGAGTTGGAGTTGTTAGACTTTTCGTATTTTGTTATTTCTCGCATTTATCCATATTACTATGAGACATAGTTGATGATGATATTAGGCAGATATTTGGTTATAATGATCTTGAAATATGTGTTGAATGCTAGAAAATGGCTCAAAGGGTTAGCCTGGGGATAATTGTAGTCTCAAGCATCGTGTGACGCATAGGGACCCATTTTTGGGGCATTACAAACTTGGTATCAGAGCCTAAGGTTTAAGGAGTCCTAAGGAGTCTGACAAGCCGCATTAAGTAGAATTTTGATCATCGGTATGTAGTGCCCCACGTCTATGAGCAAGAAGCTATGAGATGTTTTAGGAAAAAAGTCATTACATTCTTTTCGAAGCCCATCATGCTTACAGTGTCTCTCTCAGCTATTCATTCGTGCTCTCTTATTTCAAAATATGCCTCCTCGCGAATTAGAAGGAATAACGCCGGTCAGCAACCTCAGCCTGCTGGCCCACTGAATGATAATGTCTCCCACGCTGAGTTTCGGGCATCCTTTCAGGAACTGGCCCAAGCTGTTACTGTGAACGTTCAGGACAATCCGGCCCAGGCTCCATAATGGCAGGGAGGTGATTTAGCTGCTGCGAGGATTCATGACTTTATGCGGATGAACCCACCGGAGTTTTATTGGTCCAAGCCTGATGAGGACCCACAGTTATACTTGGAGGAGGTGAGAAAGATTACACAGGTGATGTATGTCTCTGAGGAGCATAGTGTGAATTTGGCATCGTATCAGTTGAACGACCTTGCTTATGACTGGGTAGTTTCTTGGAGGAAGGGTAGAGGTGAGGGTGTCGCCCCTACGACTTGGCAAAAGTTCCAGGATGCATTCTTGGATAAGTTTTTCCCTTTGGAGATAAGAGAGGTGAAGGTGGAGGAGTTCATGAACTTACGATAGGGATCTATGATTGTTAAGGAGTACTTCTTGAAGTTCAATTAGTTTGCCAAATACGCTCCTGACTTAGTAGCTGATAACCGAGCCAGTATGAGTAAATTTGTGACAGGGGTGTCGAGCTACGTGGTTAAGGAGAGAAGATCAGCCATGCTAAATAGTGAGATAAATCTTTCCAAGATGATGACTCATGCCCAATAGATTAAAGCAGATAAGCTCAAGGAGAGAGATAGAGTGAGAGGGAATAAGAGAGCTAGGTCCGAGCAGCACGGACATGGTTAAACTAGATCGCAAGAAGGGGACCACCCTCAGTTCTAGAACCGCTTATCAGCACTAGCACTATCATCATCTAGCGCTCCCGTGCCTAGGGGTAGGAAGGAGCAATGTGGTAAGCCGTATGTGTCCAGGACTCAGCACAGTGTTGGCAGTAAGCCAAATTATCCTTCGTTTACCCAGTGAGGTAGGATCCATTCGGGTGAGTGTTGGGGAGTGAAGAAAGATTGATTTGGGTGTGGTGACATTGGTCACAAGCTTAGGGAGTGCCCACATACCAGGCAAGGGCGATGTGATAATTGCCCTCAGACTCAGACTCAGACTCAGACTGCTAGTGCTCCAGTTCAGGTGACTCACCCAGTCCCAGCTCAGGGCGCCTCTTCTAGCACCACTGGCGGTCAGTGCAAGAACCAATTTTATTCTTTACCATCTCTCCAGTAGTAGGAGGACTCTCCTGATGCTGTTACTGGTATGCTCCGTATATTTCAGTTTGATGTTTATACATTGTTGGACCCTGGGTCCAATTTTTCATATGTTACACCTCTGGTTGCTATGCATTTTAAAGTGAGTCCCGAAAATATTCCTGAGCCTATCTTAGTTTCTACCCCAGTGGGTGAGTCGATTGTTGCCCAGAAAGTGTATCGAAAGTGTCCTATTACAGTCCTTCATAGAGTCATGTTTGCTGATCTGATTGAGTTGGACATGGTGGACTTTGATGTCATTCTGGGTATGGAATGGCTTCATTATTGTTATGCCTCTATAGATTGTCGTACCCGAGTAGTCATGTTTTAGTTTTCTAATGAATCTGTGTTTGAGTGGTTTGGGAGTTCTGTATCTCCTAAAAGTCATTTTATCTCATATCTCAAGGCTAGAAAGCTTATTTCCAAGGGGTGCATTTATCATTTGGTTAGAGTCAAGGACACTAAGTCTGAGACTCCAACTCTCCAGTCAGTTAGCATCGTTAATGAGTTTCCCAATGTATTTTCGGAAGATCTTCCAGGGATACCCCCCGACAGAGTAATAGAATTCGAGATTGATCTTCTTCTTGACACCCAACCTATTTCTACTCCTCCTTACCGTATGGCATCTGCAGAACTTAAGGGGTTGAAGGAGAAACTCAAAGATCTATTAGATAAGGGTTTCATAAGGTCCATTGTTTCTCCTTGGGGTGCTCCTATTTTATTTGTGAGGAAGAAAGATGGTTCTTTGTGTAAGTGCATTGACTATCGTCAGTTTAATAAAGTCACTGTAAAAAACAAGTATCCCCTTTCGAGAATTGATGATTTGTTTGACCAGTTGCAAGGTGCAAGTTATTTTTGCAAGATAGACCTTAGATCCGTCCATCACCAACTCAAAGTAAGGGAGTGTGACATCCCAAAAATAGCTTTCCGCACTCGCTATGGTCATTTTGAGTTTCTTGTTATGTCCTTCGGTCTCACTAATTCCCCAACAGCTTTCATGGACCTCATGAATCGAGTGTTCAGGCAATATCTTGATATATTTGTCATTGTATTCATAGACGATATTCTTGTATACTCCTGCAGTGAAGCAGACCTTGTAAACCATCTCCAAATTGTCTTGCAAACTCTTAAAGATCATAAATTATTTTCCAAATTCAGCAAGTGTGAATTTTGGTTAAGGTTAGTTTCTTTTCTGGGTCATATTATTTCTTCCGAAGGTATTAGAGTTGATCCCTAAAAGACAGAAGCTGTTAGAAACTGGCCTAGGCCTATCTCTCCATCTGATATCCAAAGTTTCCTGGGTCTAGCAGGCTATTACCTCTGCTTTGTTGAGGGGTTTTCTTCTATAGCATCTCTCATGACCCGGTTGACCCAAAAGAAAGTGAAGTTCTTGTGGTCAGATTGTTATGAGAGGAGTTTTTAGGAGTTGAAGACTCGACTCACCTTAGCTTCTATTTTTACCTTGCCTGATGGTGTTGATAATTTTGTGGTATATTATGATGTTTCTTGGGTGGGTTTGGGTTGTGTATTGATGCAGAGGGGAAAGGTTATAGTCTATGCTTCTAGACAGTTGAAACCCTATGAGAAGAATTACCCAACCCATGACTTAGAGTTGGCTGCTGTAGTGTTTGCTTTGAAAATTTGGAGGCACTACCTGTATGGTGTCCATGTGGATGTTTTTACGGATCATAAGACTCTGCAGTATGTATTTACCCAGAGGGAGCTGAACCTTAGGCAGAAAAGGTGGTTAGAGCTGTTGAAAGACTATGACATGAGCATGTTGTATCACCCGGGCAAGGCCAATGTTGTGGCAGATGCCCTTAGCAGGTTGTTTATGGGTAGTGTGGCCCTTGTGGAGAATGATAAGAAGGAGTTAGCTCATGATGTGCATCATCTGGCTAGGATGGGGATTAGGCTATTTGGCTCTGCTGAAGATAGTGTGGGGTTCAAAGTAGTTTCGAATTTTCTCTTGTTTTGGAAGTAAAGGAGAAGCAAGACTTAGATGCAAGCTTGGTCAGACTGAAGGAGTCAGTCAAGGACCAAAAGGTATAGGTTTTCTCCCAAGGGGGAGATGGCATGTTGAGATTGCATGGTAGATTGTATGTTCCAAATGTTGATGAATTGAGGCAGAGAATTATGGCTGAAGCGCATGGTGCACGATATTCTATTCATCCTGGTGCCACCAAGATGTACCGCGACTTGTGGGAAATCTATTGGTGGAGTGGCATGAAGAAAGATATAGCAACATTTGTAGCTAAGTATACGACATGCCAACAGGTTAAGATAGAACACCAAAGACCTGGCGGTAAGATGTAGGAGTTTAGTATTCCCACTTAGAAGTGGGAAGAGATAAACATGGATTTTGTGACTGGTTTACCTCCTTCCCGACTCCATCATGATTCTATTTAGGTTGTTGTTAATAGGTTGACTAAGTCTGCGCACTTCTTGCCTGTGCATACTTCTTATACTGCTGAGGATTACGCTAGATTATACATCTAGGAGTTATTCAGATTGCATGGAGTTTCCTTGTCTATCATTTCGGTTAGGGGTACTCAGTTTACTTCACAATTCTGGAGGGCATTTCAGAAGGGTCTTGGTACCCAAGTGCATTTGAGTTCTGCTTTTCATCCGCAGACAGATCGTCAGGCTGAGAGGACCATCCAGACTTTAGAGGTTATGTTGAGAGTGTGTGCTCTGGATTTAAAGGGTAGTCGGGATGAGTATTTACCGTTGATAGAGTTCGCTTACAACAATAGTTATCACTTTAGCATTGGCATGGCCCCATTTAAGTCTTTGTATGAGAGAAAATGTAGATCACCTATAGGTTGGTTCAAAGTGGGTGTAGTTGCTGTGAGTGGTCCTGATTTAGTGTTTGAGACTATGGAGAAATTCAAGGTGATTAGAGAATGATTGAAAATAACCCAGAGCCGTCAAAAGTCAAATGCTGACGTGAGGAGAAGAGACCTTGAGTTTGAAGTTGATGACTTGATATATTTGAAGATTTCGCTTATGAAAGAGGTTAAAAGGTTTGGGAAGAAAGTGAAGCTTAGTCCTCATGTCCTTACAGTGTTCTTAGCCGTGTTGGGAATGTATCTTATGAGGTTGAGTTGCCCACGGAGTTGTCGACTGTTCATCCGGTGCTCCATGTTTCCATGCTTAGAAATCATATTGGTGATTCCGTGGTAGTAGATGCTTCTGTGAGCACTGAAGTTCAGGACAGTTTTTCATTTGATGAGATTCCAGTTGAAATCCTAGATTTCTATGTTCGGAGACGAAGGAACAAAGAAGTTCCCTTGGTCAAAGTGTTATGGTGAAATCAGTCTGTTGAGGGCGCAACTTGGGAAATTGAGGCGGATATGAGATCCAAGTACCCGTACCTATTTTACGCAAGCTTCGATCAAGCCGAAGGTACCGTTCTTCTCTTGATCATTCCTTTTCTATACAAAGTTGCAGTAGTTCAGCTGTTATTTTATACCGTTCAGCTGTGATTTCATGAGTTATGCACTCCTTGTTGTGTCCGAAATGTAGAATGAAGTGGAGACAAGTCTAGCAAGTTTCTTCGGCTTTGTAGCCTTCACTTTATCTTTACTCTTAGTATACCCAGCGTCATTCTAGGACGAATGTCCACAAGGGGGAGATATTATAATACCTCATACTTTCCTAAGCTAGAAAACAAACCGTTGTTCGTACATGTGAAACCCCTAATTCTGTAATCCATATTTGGGAACATGAATTACCATGAGTATCCTAGTTATAAGAGAGCTTATGATGTGTTAAGTGTGCTTATATGAGTCACTTAGGGTTGTGAAAGCTAAGAGTTTTATATCCATCAAGTTTTAGTGTTTGATTTCGTAAGGGTCATCTTTGAATGAGCAAAACTTGATGAATATGTGGTATTTTTGCATATTTGGATCCACCAAATTATAGAGAATCGAATTAGCTTTCCAACTATACAAATTTTATTAAAATCCGACACCCGAGCAAGGAGTTATGGCTTTGCAAAGTAGAGTGCATCGCCTAACTAATCACACATGGCTACTGGAATGGGTGTGCGATAAGGTGTGCGAGGCACACATCAAAGTATGCCATAAGTTGTGCGGCGTAAACTTCAAAGTGTGCGATAAGGTGTGCGGCACACACTTAGTATTTCAGGTAGCGAAAATACTCCGTTTTGAGTTATTTTGAGGACAATTAAGTCTTTTGGCACTCCTTCCACACCCCTACACTTGACCTTACGAATTTAATAGATTCTAAACATATCATAATCCTATTATCAGTCTAAGTTCATCATCCAAGAGCACTAATGGAGAAAAACAACTAGGGTTGCACAATCAACATTGAAGGTCCAATCTTTCAACGAATCCGTTACCATAAAGGTATGTGGGGTTTTCAACAAGGACACCCTTTCGTTCTTGTGCCCAAAAATATTTTTCTTTTACGAAGTTATGAATTTTATATGTTTTATTATGAATTTGAAGCATGAATTTACATCCTATATTGATTCTCATGAGATTATGATATTTTCAATATTTTAGAAGTGGAATTATATGAGAACAATGATATTTTGTGCTTAAAGCTGAAATTTCCAGATTTTGAAGAAATTTATGTGTTCATGATGTAAAGCTTGAATCTTGATAAGTTTTAATGTGATATTGAGACATGGCTTTTGAACTCTATTTGAGATTGTTGTTTTTGAGAAAACATGTGTTATAAACACCTTGAATTTGAATGTTTTGAAAAGATAAAAAAGCTTCGACCTTTCGGTCGTAAAAAAAAGGGTTGATTTTGAACCCGAGATGAGAAAAGAAATCCACTTTTATTGATTCATTATGAAAAGGGTAGCATGATGGCTCCCGTTGTGAATTGTTGAACTATTTTATGGTGGATTTTCTTTTGAAAAGATCTGAGCTAAGTCCGAGAGTAGTCTTTAGCACCGAGCGGGAGGTATAGCGGGTTTGGTACTTCCTTAGAACTACGTGCCTCCGTAGGATCCGGAATTGAGGCTGATTTTCATAGTGATCACTAGTGTTTGGATTGATAATTTAAGGTCCTACTCCGATGGCAAGGAATAGAGAGACTCTCCTCAACGTGGGTAGAACGTTGGACTCCATGTAGCTCACATGGTTTAAGTCGGTTATGAGAGACTCCCAATGTGTGTGTGTGTACCATTCTATCTAGGAGGAATATATTGTTTTGAAGAATTGGTTATGAGAAAGTTATTGTTTTCCGAAAGATTGAAATACTATATTCTTAAGAGAATTGTTATGAGATTTGATTTCTTTGATGGTTTGAAAATTGAGATGAAAGTGAATTGAGAACTTACTATGATAACTCACGTGTTTTATTTGATATATCTTACTCTTTTATGATTATGATGATTTTATTTGAGTTACGTAAGTCACTTGTTATAGCATGCATGTTTTCTATGAATACTTATGATATTTGATTTCTGAAACTTGCACACACCCCCATATACTTGGTCCATATTCCATGGTACTGACCCACGTATTCATACGTGGGCTATATTTTCCCTATAATGTAGGTTCAGGTGCTCAGTTCCAGACTTGACGGTGATTCCCGAGCACATCAATCTACATCCTTTTGCTGCGGTGAGTCCTCATGATCCGAGGACGTGCTATTTCAGACTCCCAGTTCAGTTTGATTTGATACTTTATCTTTTGGGTTCAAGTCAGTTGGGTCCTGTCCCAATGGCTCTTTGGTACATTGAATAGTAAAGGCTTGTCAGGCCGATTTTGTTAGACTAGTGAGTTGGAGTTGTTAGACTTTTCGTATTTTGTTATTTCTCGCATTTATCCATATTACTGTGAGACATGGTTGATGATGATATTACGCAGATGTTTGGTTATAATGATCTTGAAATAAGTGTTGAATGGTAGAAAATGGCTCAAAGGGTTAACTTGGGGATACTTGTAGCCTCAAGTACCGTGTGACGCTTCGGGACCCATTTTCGGGGCGTTACAAGACACCACATCCAAAAGATATATGTCAAATACTCTGTAAGGTCCTATGTGAATTCTGATCGATATGACCACCATTACTAATTTGTGAGACACCAATAGACTGAGACACTACCTATGTAGACCTGATAGGATATAAGTGAAGCTGCTCTATGTTAGGAGGATCCTCACCCATAGATGGTATACCACTAACATTATACTGATGGCATATCCTCTTATTTTCACCTCCATAAGTCTCAATACATGCATTCTCTATGGCTCTCGTATGATCAACTATCTGAGAGAAGAAAGACCCAAATTCTATCAATTGCTTCAATACAAAAAAGAGTGGAAAAGCTAATCCTCTAATAAATCCATACATTATTTCAAGATGAAGGATATAGCATAGGGATATTCCTGGACCATTCAAGAAACATAAGTTGAAACTAACAAGGAACCTTGTTGTACACCAACAATCCCAACTTTAGCCTGAGAACTACTCAATGAACCAGATGTTGTCTCTGGTTGTGAGGTATCTATAAATATCCCAAAATCTCCAATGCTGAATCTTAAAGGCCTGAAGCCGTTACAAACTCTACTAGAGCTTAGGATGGCCCCAAATCCTCTTGTTGATGCTGAAGATCTTTGATATTAATTTCTGAATCATTAGTTCAATATTGCACTGCAGCTTAGTACATCTATCGATATCCTTGTATTATCCATATGGGACATAATAGAGTCAAAGAATGTACTTGAAGCTAATAGAAATATGGATACACAACAAGGAGTTAAGAATAGAAGTTCCTAACAATACCATGTTGCAACCTCTTAAAGATAGGTTACATGCGTCTCCACACCAATCCATAGAACTCTACTAGACACCAAGCTCTTGTACCAACACATTGGTAAGCTTATACTCTAATACCAATTTGTCATGACCTAATTTCTCAGGTCATGATGACACCTACTATGACCCATAAATAGGTAAGGTAACTCGTAGTCCAGAACTTCTGGTAATGGACTATCATGAGAAATGAATGGAAAATGAGAAATAAAAATAATAAAAGACTAATACATATAAGATAGTCCCAAAAATTGGTAGAATCAGTACAAGAGCTTTAAATATGATAAAAATACCAAAATAAAGTACTAAATGAATATACATGTACAACCTATCTCTTAATACACCATAAATATTAGTCTAATACATAAGAGGGAGAAAAGTTATACTCCAAACGTAAGGCGCTCGCTCGAAATTTCCAATCCATAGTTGCTCCACATGATTTACACAACAATGGCAAGAACTGACAGCGCCCAATCATACACGCAAGTGTACGTGGTCTTATCAAGTAATATAGTGGCATCAAGGAAGGCTAAGTATCGATCTCTCAGGGATATGCGTTCGCCGCCTATCTAATTGTAGCTCAACCAATTGAGGAGAGTAGTAAATAAAATTTTAGAATTAATAGTAAACTAAGAAGAAACTAAACTAATGCGGAAAAATAATGACTTTGGACAATCAAGGATAGAAGCCCAGGGTTAAGGCTTACGAGCAATCCTACTATGTTATCGAACTTCATTCGTTAACTTGCTTATTTTGGTTGTTGATTCATAGGGTTGATTGCATGATTACGATTTTCCAACCTCTAATCCTTTACCTAAGTTGAACCTTACAACTACATCATTGAGCGAGGATGCAATAGTTCACTTAAGTTCTTTACAAATGTCATCCTACATATGAATCAAGTAAGGCATCTAAGTACATACCTATCCTAGATACTAATTCAAGTCTCTTATTTTATAAAGAAACAAGAACCATACTTTTCTTATTCCCTTGTTCTATCTCCCTATTCCCTCTTCCGAGTACACAAGGTTGACAATTGATGTATTCTAAGGGCCATGAATCCTTTAAATAGTTAAAATAAGAATAAAAAACCAACCAACAATGATGAGTAATTTAACAAACTTAATTCAAAAAAAAGTAATTATGAACGTGGCCTTAACCCCGGATAGTAGTTTTAGCCTTCAATGGAAATATTCATCATCCAATCCCTTGGATTGATGATACAAACCATGAAAGAAACTAAAGTAAAGAGATATAAACCCTTAAAGAAGTTTTGATCAGACCTAAAACTAGTCCAAGAGTCCATAATAATGTTTACAAAGATGTATTTGTAGTATCCAAGTAGTCCCAACACGATTAGGATTCAAATCTGTAGTTTTGCCCGTATTTGAAATAGGGTCGCATTGCGAGGGACATATGACTTAAGTAGGGGTCATGAAGCGGGACCATATCGAGGGTAAACTATTTTGGGTACCTTATTAGTATTTTGGTATGTAGCACACGCCCAGAGTTCTTTCTATGTGCCTACACTCTCCATGGACATTCCAGATGTCCAAATTTGCATTAAGTTGCGTATTGTGGTTCCGTGATTCATTCCAAGCTTTTTTGAGTTGTTTTCACTTGATTTGAAGCTTTTATATCCTCCATATATCATCATAATCCATCAAAAAAGAATCCTATAGAATAAAATACAACAATTCAGAGCTCAAAACAACAAAAGATCCAAGACGGTGAATAAAAAACACGAGCTAAGCATAGACTAATTTCACTTTGATATTTAACTCATTGTTTCGACTCTTGTCTTGATCCAATTGACCCTTGAACATTACCAACAAGTTTTTTCATATATAAATAGACAATAAAAAGCTTAGGCATTCATTAAAACACATTAGAACCCAACACAATAGACTAGACAAGTACCTAGCTCAAGCTAGTAACACTAGTTTTCTCGGTTGAACTCTAAATGATCAATTTGAATCAAAAATTTCTTGGAAACACCATAAAACATTGTACACACATACATGGACACTTCAATGCAAATTTATATCATTATCAATACATTAATCACATGAATCATCCTCAAAATAAGGCTTAAAAAACTAGAATAGTAATGGTAAAATGCATAAACACTCCCAACATCAAGAGCCCATAATAGGAGATAAATAGGCTATAGATGTATAGTATGAGTACCAAACATATGTTACTTATTAGAAAAGTTCCGATTGTTCTCCAAAGATAATTCAAATATGAATCACATGCATGCTAGAAAATAAACTACAAAGCAAATATACTGAAAGCTAACATAATATAACAAGAGAGACAATAATAAGGAGCTATCCTATTATAGCCATACTCAGGCACGAAAGCACCATACCTCAAATCATGTGCCAGTATACAAATAGAGTGGAAGAAGGATATATAGTAGTGTACAAGTCTAAGGAATGGTTATACAACATGGATAACAAAGAAAGAGAAAGATATATGGTAATACTATAGCTAGATACATACAAATATTACAATGACCCTCCAGGTTATTTCCTTGATTTGTATGTATTTTGGTGGTTTGAGCATTCCCACAGTGGCCATAGGTCATTTATGACTTGTCAGAACTATCATTTTATTTATCAGATAGTTTTTTTTGGATCTTAGGCTCATTTCCCTATTTTGGAGCCTTTTACTATTTAGGATTTGGTCTCGAACCAAAACTCCTAGTAGATGACCACAAATGAGAATTCTGACAGTGCCATCAACTTTGGAACATTGAATTTACTTTAGAAGGATCCTTAGTTTAGGTCCCGAGGTCTCAAAACTCGTTTTGGGATATTGGGCAAAATATGTGAAGAATGTAACTATAGGTATTGGCCTCACATTTAGTTAAAACAATCTCAGAGGAAAGTTTTGATGGTTCTATTGAGTCTGGAATGTTGAATTTTTTATGGTAGGATATTTTATTTGCGCAGATGGGATTTATAACAAATCTTGAACACCAAATTAAAGTCCATTTTGGACTTTGCAAAATCTGGTGCATCAGGTCCCAGGTATGACGTATTAAGAGATAATATGATCGTTTATGCATTCATCACGTATGAGAAAATATATCACTTATGAAAAATTATCCATATAGACAATGATCCTGTACGCGATTATCAGTTCGCTTAAGCTGATATCGCGTAAGTGATATAGGGTTTGCATAAGAGATAACCATCCCCTTCTTCCCGATCATATTAGCAATAGGGTTTTATCTTAAGTGATACCTTATAGTTTAAAATACCCTCTTTCTCCACCCAAGTTTCTATCACTTCTTCTACCATTTTTACATCAATTTGAGAGCTCAAAGAGAGTAAAAAGTAGGAAATCATCCACATAGGTTAAGGTAATCTAACGTAACTCATCTCGATCATTTCCCCTTAATTTTCCCTTTAATTTCTATTTTAATTCTTGATAAATTTTTTAGAAATTAGGGTTTGAATTCCTAAACTTTGAGGGATGATTTAAGATCTGAATTGTGCACCATTTGTGCTCAACTTTTGAGCACAACTTCCTTTTCTTTAGAGGGACCTCATGACGGGTTTAATTTTTGATTTTGTTTGTGGGCTTTGTGGCCTGTTCTTGACTCAAAATTTGATGCAACCCTTAATATAGAAATTTGGGCCTTGTTTTACTTCTTATGATGTATAGATTACTATTTTTTATAGCATGATAGCATTTTGGGATTATGGAGTAAATTTGAATGATTTGTGGATGATCTAAGGATTGCGGTTTGGCATCGAGGTCGGATTCTATGTAATCTTCTCTTGAGATGGTGTTTTATATATTTTTCATAGTAGATAAGGATAGCAGGTTGTGATTATGCATACAATACTATGACTTAGCCTAAATTGTAAGCTTGGGGTTTAGAATGGTATTTGACCTTTAAGTTGAAATACTTATTATACATCTATAATCCTGTTACCTTCTTTATAGATAGAGATAATTCATGGAATAATTATGATATTATTATAGATATGCAATGGAATTTAGGTATTAAAAGCATTATTAGTATGATTTGTCTCATTTGGACCGTTTAGGCTATCGTGAAACCATAAATTAGGAGTAATTAGCTCAGTTACTCATGTATTAGGTGAATTTGGCTCCGTGACCCATGTTTGGAATGGAAATGCCTCAGTTGCTTAAGCTAGGTGAATTGTCTTAATCACTTATGTTTGAGTGGAATTGGTCTTATTTGCGTAAGTTTGATGAAATTACCTTAGTTGCTATTATTTTTGGCGGGATTAGATTAACTTAGTTGCTCATGGTTTGGATGAATTATTAACTTAGGGTTATCCGTGGCTTATTCAACATCTAGAAGTGAATTTAGATACTTATCCGAGCCCAGGATAGAATATTATCTATGAAGGATTTCGAGGATTGGAAGTGGGCTCCTCCAGCCCACCCTAGGCCAAGAATTATGTTAGATTTTGCAGACTTATTTACATATGTTAGCATGAATAGACCCAATTGAGGTTAATGAACCCTTTGTATGATATTCAATACATTAATTGGTGGATTGTAATGGGTTTTATCCAAATTATAAGGTCATGGTTATGCCAGTTATATAGAGGGCCTAAGGCCATGATTATGATATTATAGTTATGCCATATATATATATATATTAGGTCTAAGGCTGTGATTATGATGCTATAGTTATGCTGGATATACATATTGGGCTCATGGCCGTGATTAAGATATTGGTTGGCTTCCGAAAAGTATTATATCCTTGTAATGGAAATGGTCGTAGATTATATACATGTTGATACTTATAATCGTATTGTTTGAAGACTAGTAATGGAATGCATAGATTCAGTACATTCATGGTTACTTAGATAGAAAATGGTACAATTTAAAAGTATGATTTTACTACTCTTTTCCTAGATAGGGATTTATTGCCACTCTACATTTTTAAAATAGATGTTCTTCATAATACAAATCATACCATCTTAATGAATAACTTATGAGCCTTCGAGATTTATAATAATGATTTAGATATTTAATCGAGATAGATTCTGGTGCATGATTTTGCTACTTTATTTATATCATCAAGAGAGATTCTGATCCTTTCTGCATTCCTATAATTATTTAGTTCCAAAGTTTACCCAGGTAATATATTTATAGATTTACTCTCTTTTAGCCACCATTGTAATCATGCACTTATATATACATGTATTTTTGGTACAAGATAAATAGTTGATTGATGATGATATTGATGATGTGAGATCTGGATCAAGTCTAGCGATTTCTGATGATATTAATGATATGAGTGATGGATCAAGTCTGAAGATTGATGATTATATTGATGATTTGAGTTTTTTTCAAGTTCGACGACTGATGATGATATTGATGATATGCATTTATAAACTAGGTTACTTTATGGCATTCCGATTAGTTATAGTATATAATATTATATCTTGGAATTCATTCTTGCATGCATATTGCCTATCACCAGTATGCCCTATATCTATCATCTTTATAGGGGGATTGCATAGGTATACATACTATTTGGAGCTTGTATCTGTCTTTATGAAGGGGGAGGGGGTTGCATTGGTATAAGCTCGAACTGTTGTTTGCTGAGTGTTGATTGAACCTTCTGAGCCTATGACGATGGTGGCTTATGAAAGACCTAGTTATGTTTATTTATCCAAACTAGTTGGTTACCTTACATTGTTATTGTTGTTATGGTTAGTTCATGAAAGGTTGATTATTGGAGTGGTATTAAGATTTGAGGTATGATTTTGATTTTTTTATCTTAAAATTATAATATTGTGCATGATCATCTATTGGTTAGACATTATAAATTTAGACCCTGATATTCTAATTCCTTTCTTTACGATTGCTTCATTATGGTAATCGTCTCATGTTTAGACATATGTATTAGAGATCCTGAATATATTATCACTAGTTCCTACAATTATTAGGAAGCCTAGATATGCTAGTGTCATTACTTATCTTGTACCCTAGAGGTAGCCTTGTTATGTATATATATCTATCTATAGTAGTTATGGTATCAACATATATCAATCCCTTCTTTCACTTATTCATGTTGTATATCCGTTCCTTGGCCTTGTATACTATATATATATATCCTTCTTCCATTTTTTATTCGGTGATGTTGGGTGTATTTATGCATTCTAGCATCACTATTCTAGCCTTTTTAGCCTTGTTTTGAGGATGATTCGATACTATATTGGTAGATAATGAGGTAAATGTGTAATCAAGTGTTAAAACATTGTTCATAAGGTTTTAAGTGAATTCCAAACAAGTTTGTACCTAAAAGATTCAATTAGAGTTAAACCCGGAAAACTAGCATTACTAGCTTGAGCTAGTGTTTGTTTAGTTGATTCCGGTGGATTGTATTGTGTATAAAGTATTCCAAATGATTTTAATGGGTGATTAAGAGTGGAATAAAATTTTGGGAGTTAGTAAAGTTCAATTTAAATGAGTGTACAGCTAGAACAATAAGTGGAAGATCAATGCAAACTTGCTTAGTTTAGCTCTTGTTTAATTCGTCATTATGGATGTAGTGTTGTGTTTTTCTATTAATTTGTGTGGTGTTATGATGTAGGATGCTATTTTATCTGAGTATTATTATATTATTATGTTAAATAAGCTTGGAAATCATGGAAAAGATGCCACAAGACAAGGGATGAAAGGAGGAAGGACCAACACTTCACAAAAATTTGGAGGACAAATTCCAGTAGCATCATGTATTTAGCATGTGTTGCATGCTATAGTTCTATGATATACAAGGTTTGGTGCACACCCCATTCAATAGGAATAGAATGTGCTATGCAATTACCACTCCACACCTGGGCATTTTATGCTAATTCGACTCCTATACAGACTTGACTTACCCTTATGATATATACACATGTCGTATCATATTTTTACATATCTTTTGACATATGGGATGATACAACTTCATAGTTAGTTTTTATTAATTTCATTTAGTTCATACATGTTTTTAGTTATTAATTACAACCTTGTGATTATGATTATGACTATGCGTGGCTAAACGCCCTCTTACCGGGGTTGAAGCCAAGAACATGATTATTTTTTATTTTGTTTTCTTTACTTATCACTGTTGGTTGTTTGATCATTCTTATTATAACTATTTTAAGGATTTACAACCCTTAGATTACATCCATTATCAGCCTTGTGAACTCGGGAGAGGGAATAGGGCGATAGAACATGGGAATAAGTAGAGTATGGTTCTTGATTCTTTACAAAATAAGAAACTTGAATTAGTATCTAGGATAGGGATGTACTTAGATACCATACTTGATTCATATGTAGGATGATATTTCTTAAGCACTTAAGTAAATTATTACATCCTCGCTCAACGATGTAGTTGTAAGGTTCAACTTAGGTAAAAGATTAGAGGTTGGAAAATCATAATCATTCAATTAACCCTATGAATCAACAACCAAGATAAAGAGGTTAACAAATGAAATCCAATAGCATAATATGATTGTTCAAAGAGCTTCAACCCTGGTTTTTCTCTTATTGATTGTCTTAAGACCTTTATTTTCCGCATTGTTTAGTTTTAATTTACAAATTTCAAACTCTATTTTTATTACTGTCGTATCAAGTGAATCTATATTGTGAACTGAAATCAAATTGTTGCCAAATCTAGTCTCTTTGGGATCGATAAATCGGCTTTCTTGAAGGCCACTATATTACTTGGTAGACCACGTACGCTTGCGTGTATGGTTGGGCACTATTAAATTTTTGGCACCATTGCCGGGGACTTGTATTTTGGTAATTGCTTATTTTAGTTTTACTTTTAGATTAATTTGGTGTTTTTACGCTTGGTCTTGTTTTTGTTTTTGTAGGCAATAGGTTCGTAAGTTAATAAGCTGGCAAGGCATTGGGAGTTGGTAGAACCAAGCCCGGAACCCGAGCAACTTTACCATCAATACAGTAGAGACATAATACTTCTCCCCAGAATTCCTCAAATCAAAGAAGACTAAGAGAATACTGTTCCAATGGCTGAACAACAAGTAGCCAAAAGGACAGTTAGGGAAGTAGCTGTCCCACTTCCGATGAACTTGACTTCCCCAATTCAAAGACCGATAGCTGAGGGGAATTTAGAGTTAAAACACAATATGGTGCAGCTTCTTATAAGCAGTGGATAGTTAGCAGGGCTTTCACATGAGGATCCAAGAGTCCACTTGCAGACCTTAACTGAGCTTACTGATACATTCACGCCTACTGGGGTGACTTCAGATTATGTGAGGCTGACACTGTTTCCCTATTCACTTTTAGGGGAATCTTAAAGGTGGTTGAATATGAAGCCGACCAATTCAATCACATCCTAGGAGGACTTAGCCATAAAGTAACTTATTAGATTCTTTCCATCAGGTAATACTGAGAGACTTTACAGTGAGATTGTGAGCTTTAAACAAAAGCCTCATAAAAACCTCTATCATGCTTGGGAACTCTTCTAGGATTTTCTTTGGGAGTGTCCACACTGCCAACAGTCATATGAGGTTCTTTCACATACTTTTGTAGAAGCTCTTGATCATAATGCAAAAAATTTGCTATATTGATCCATAATTGGTCAAACGTTAGAGCTAACTTATGATGAGTTGTACACATTGCTGAATCACATAGAACAAGGAATTCTAGAGTGGCATTCAGATACTAGAAGTGCCATAAAAAAATTATGGGTGTGTTGGAGGTTGACCAACTCATAACCTTATCAACATAGGTTTCTACATTATAGAATTTGATCAACACATCATTTAGTAGCATGAAGTTAGGAGCAACACAACCTGGAATCACAATCAATGCCATCCAACATGCTATAGGTTGGTGTGAGGTATGCAAAAATAGTGGTCACACGGATACCATGTGTACTTCAAATCTAAAATCTGTCATGTATTTAGGCAATACTTAAAGGCCAAATTATGGAAATGCCTACAACATGAAGTGGCAAACTCAGCCAATAAATCAGCCATGGAATGCCCCACAGCTACAGGCCCAACCAAGTCAGTCAACTAGCAACACAGAGAAGATGTTGATGCAAATCCTAGCTAATAAGAAGCAGTTTACTATAGACCTAAAAGATTTACAAGCGGATACTAAAAGTTTAGAGTTACAAATGGGGCAGAATCATAAAACGTTGAATACTAGTCAACAAGGTGGTTTGCCAGCTGACACAGAAACTCCAAAATAGGTTATGGAAATCACCTTGAGAAGTGATAAGGATCTTGATGGAGAACCTCCCAAGGAAACAAAGGAGGTAGAAGCTGATGTGGTGACCCAACAGGTTCCCAAAGAAGTTATTTAAAAATCAAGAAAGTCTTAGTAATTGAACAAAAAAGTTGCTGAACTAGAAGTGAAGAAGACACAACCATTACCCTTCCCTAAGAGTCAAATTAAAGTCAAGGAAGATGCCTATTCAAAAAGTTCATTGATACATTTGAAAAGCTTTATATTAACTTACCTTTGCTAGATATTTTGCAGAGTATGCCCAAAGACAAAAAGTACTTGAGAGATGTGGTGGATAATAAGGTGAAATTATAGGATATAAGAGAGATAACACTCATTGAAGAGTGTAGAGCAGTGATGACATAGAAGATCCCCAAGAAATTAAGAGATCCTAGGAAGTTTACTCTCTCTATTCAGATTGAGAGTAAGGTGGTTCATGCATTGAGTGACTTAGGGGAGAGCTTAAATTTGATGCCCCTATCACTATTTAAAACTTTGATATTGGGAGAGCCTAGATCCACCACCATGGTGTTATAGCTGGCAGATGGATCATTTACACATCCAAATAGAATTGTTGAGGATGTCATCATAAAGGTTGGTAAATTTGTTATTCCTGCTGACTTTATTATTCTTGATTTTGAGGCAGAGTAATAAGTACCAGTCATCTTGAGGTGTCCATTCTTAGCGACTGGAGGAACGTTGATTGATTTTAAAGAAGGCACGCTCACAATGAGTGTAGAGGATGAAGATGTGGTATTTGATGATTACAAAGCACCCACACTAACGTCCCAATATAAATACTTGTGTATGATCAATGTGATTGAAGGGGATAAGTAAAGGGTGGCTAAACCACCAAAGACCTCTTTAGATAACCTGATTGGGCGACCTATGCTTCTATCACCAAAGCCTGATT
Organism: Capsicum pubescens; assembly: GCA_030864215.1. NCBI lineage: Eukaryota > Viridiplantae > Streptophyta > Magnoliopsida > Solanales > Solanaceae > Capsicum > Capsicum pubescens. The sequence goes on along the minus strand of CM061544.1, from coordinate 240,742,173 downwards.
TGATGATACTTGATGAGCCTGAAAAAGGCTAAAGTGGAAAGATTTGCTGCTCCTAAAAATTCACACCCAACAGGGGTGAAAAAAAAATAAAGATAGAGACCAAGTGTGAGTAAAAGGGTGAAGAAATATGGTTAAGTTGATATGGGTCATGACACAACACTAAATTAGGCACTACTTGGGAGGCAACCCAAGTTAATTAGGCATGTTTTCTTTTTAGTTTTAATTAGTTTTTATTTTACATAGTTTTTGTTTTTGTTGAGTCATAGGTTAATGGGAAGTTTGAGTACCATAAACTTGAGCTTGAAGCATGGCAAAGACTGAGTGTGGGGTCCCATGGATCTCCTTTATATGTGAAGATGCTACTATCTAGGTCTAGAGGCCTCAGAGAGTATTTCTATCTCTTACCTTTAAAATTCACTTTGGGGACAAAGTATATTTAAGGTGTGGGGAAATTCCTTAATTTTGGCTCAATTTAAAATTTTTTATGTGAAATATTCTTGTTGGTGCTATTTTTGAGTACATGGTTGATGTGTGAGCATTTTCTAACACATTTGAGGCTTTTAACTGAGAATAATTGCAATGTCTTAAGCAAATTTTATCGTTTTTGGTTGTTTTATCTTTGATTTTGCGGTGGAAGTCAAGAGGCGATAGAACCAACAATAATGGAAGTAAAAGAGTTGAAACCTGAAGTAAATAATAGAGAAGTATAGCTGACGACTTGTCTGATAAGTCGTCAACCTTATGATAAGCTATCAGAGTTGCCGCCAGTCTTAAAAAGAGAATGAGATTCAGTTGGAAGAAGTGACGACGACATATGATAAGCCATCAGCTTTGTGAAAAGCCGTCAAAGTCGCCGTGAGCCTTAGACAGAACATGGGAGCTGAGGTGGAAAAGTGATGACATTGTTTGATATGTCGTCACAGTTTTGATAAGCCATCAGGATTCACCGTCAGCCTTAAGCAGAAATTGTCAAAATTGAAGAGGAGTTGACGACATCCGTGATAAGTCATTATCCTCCTGATAAGGCGTCATGCATGTCGTCTCCTAATTCGAGAAGAACACTGAACTCTAAAGTATTTAAAGCATAGTTTAGGATTTTTTTAGGAGGATTCTGAACCTATTTTGGAATGCACGTATTTTGTTATTTTCTCTCTAATTTCTTGTCTTGAACAAATCAATTAACTTTGAAGAGATTATCATCAATATTTTGAGATTACTACTTTGATCTAATCTGAGAAACACTCGTTGCTATTCATCTTGCTGTAAGTTCATCTTTCAAATTATGAATTCAACTTATTGTATCAATTATTACATTATGAGTGGCTAAATCCCTTTAACCCGAATTATAGGATCTATGGGTTTGGTCTTGGTAAGTTGCTAAGTGTTCAAAATTCTAAAGGTAATAGGACTCCTTGATAATTTTGAGGTTTTAATTATTGTCTATTGGTTGCAAACGATAGATAGCACCTGCTTTGATTAGCTTGAGATAAGAACTCAATTACAGTAGGAAGTGAATTATTGATAGGGACTTGGAAGCTACCAACCTTCCGTTTATTAATTAACACTGTAACAAGGTTAATTAACCTGAGGTGAAGTCTGGTCAGTGAATATAAAATCCCTAAGTCTAAGAGGATTAGGTAATTAAATGCTTAAGTAGGTCGAGAGACATTTAGGCATAACTTCGATAAAGACAATCTGTTATTCCTACCTATCGTGAGAATCTTGAATCACAATTAGCAACTGTCAAGTACCAAAACCCATAGTGAACATAATTCTAGTCTTCCATAAACTCTTGATTACAAACATTGAAACTAAAGTGACCAACAATTATTTGCTAATATCCAAAACCCCATTTTATCTTTTTGTGCCAGTCGTTTGAATTTAACTTGTAGGTTTAGTTTCTAATGAGTTTTATCGCCACTCACATTGTTCCCTGTGGATTCGACACCGTCTCCAAAGTTGGGTAAATATATTGACAACGATCACTTACATTCTCACATGAAAGGTGTAGTTTGAGCGTTATAAAAAATAACGCCATTGTCGGGGAACAATTTGGCGTATTGAGTTGATTTAGAATTTTAGCTTGCTTGCTTGAATTCAAACTTGTAAATATTTATTTATTTATTTTATTTTAATTTTTTATTTATATTTCCTTTTATTTTTATTTTTATTTTTTTCTCACACCTTTCTTAAGATGTCAGCCTGGATAGATGGATGGTTTTTTGAGTGATGATGATTCTTGTTATTATTGTGGGGGACCTTCACAATATGATGTAGACACTGTTCTAACTGGGGAGCATATTGTAACTTGGTGTTTGGGTTGTGGTCAAAGTGATTATTCTGAAGATATGTGTGCTATCACGATTCTAACGAACAAATTGATGAAACAAAATTTAGAGAATCAAGCATAGTTGTGGGCAGAGCTGAAGGAGTTACCACTTCCACCATGTCTACAATGGCTAAACAAAGAAGAATATGAGGACGACATTAGCCAATTTATGATGAAAACACAAGAATCACAACCACTCGATTGCCATCTTGATCTTGAGAATGACATTGATAAGGTGAACAAAAGTGAGTGTGTAGTAGATTGTGTAAATCTTGAAGTAGGATTGATTGGGTCACATTCAAAGCACTTTTCTACATTATGTTTAGATAATATCTTGTCTGTGGAATCATTTAAAATAGTAGAACAGTGTGAAGATGAGGAAAAAGAATCCTATATTCTTGACTTTACATAAGACAAGCAACATAAAAACATACCTCACTTTAAGGCCGAGTGGTTTACTATGCTCAATGCATTACTCAACTTCTTAATTTTTGTACCACCCCCTATGATCGAGGCAAGAAGATGGACTCTAAGTTGGGGGTAAAATTCATATCCCCAAGGTGGAGAGATAAAGGATGAAGCACTTTCAAGGTATCTTGATGAATTCTGAGTAGTCAAGATAACCTAGTCATGCCGGAACATTAAATCAGGCGCTTTTTGGGAGGCAACCCAAGGTATTTTATTTATTTGTATTTGATTATGTGATTGACATCAGATCTTCGCACCCATGGTGCCACAGGTATGTTTCTAACACTCTTGTTTTGGTTTGATACACTGGGGACATTGCATGATTTTAAGTTGAAGGTGGGGCTACTTGTGGATATTGATCTGCTCTTGGGTTTTTGTTGCCATGCCTCTTTTCCCCAGAGTCTTGTTCCTTGTAGAGCCGGTATATTTAGGCGTATTGTGATTTGTTGTAAACTATTGTAGTTGACTATGAAAAATACAAGTACCTTAGGCAGTTAACATATTTTTGTTGATTTTTGAACACCTCTCCAATGGTCTATTTCATAACTGTGTGATATGCATTTATGTGTATCCACTATACATCTTGTTATGGCATTAGTACTAGTCACATAACAATTGCATGAACCGAATGGGTAGTAGCTTGTGATGACCTTTGTGCCATGTGTGTGTGAGATACAACCTAGTTCCCATTGTGTGTTAAATCTAGAACTTGTCCGATTGGTCTTGCCTTGGTTGTAGGACAGCGGTTAGGAGAGGATCATAGGCCGTTGTTGATATTAGTCCACTTTTAGCCTAAATGACCTTCCAATTGTGAATAATATCCCTTGATCCCGATTTTGAGCCTGAATAGCCTATTTCTTTTTATGATACCTATCACCGTCCCATTTTTATATCATACTGAACCTGTTTTGGACCTGGTCCTCCTTAGACACTGTGCACCTTGACTTAGGCAAATGACCTAAAGTTGAGGGTGGCTATCATAAGGGTGCAGGATGTAAAGTGTGTATGAAGAAGGGTAAAAAAAATGCAAGGCTGGGTGTTGTAGAAAAAGAATGAGAAAAGAAAAGTAGTGAAAAAGAGAAAATGAATGAATAAAAACAGCACCCAGCTTGAATGTGCTTTAATCAAGAAAGGGAGAAATAAAGTAAAGGTTGATAAGTGAGACCCCAAAAATAGTGTAGTGCCAATGAGGGTTAGTTACTTTAAATATCCTTGTGTATGATACCAGCCCCGAGCCTACATTACAAGCTGAAGAAAAGTCCTATAGTGATCCTAACTTAACTATCTGAAAGATTCGGTAATGAAAATAAGGGCAAGCTTATGGTATTTGGCATACATTTACTGGAACTTTATTCTGAGAGTCTGTGTCTGGTGTGTGTCCCCATGGTTACATATGTAATGTATGATATAAGTGAAGTGGAACTTCTTTGTAGTGAGGGCACACTAGTTACGTTGCTAGTTGCTAACTTGTTTGGATAGTGTAAGCTTGATACATGCATGGTTGTGGTTGCTGAATTGATGCCATATCTTGATTCCTATGTGTCCCATTATTGTTCTTTAGTAGCATACACAGTTGATTTGGAATTGATTGACCTTGGATATGGTGAAGATATTTTAAGATAATATGGATGGTTGACTACTGAATGTACTTTATATTCTCTTAGCTGTGTTTTAGTTGCTTGAGGACAAACAATTGTTTTAAGTTGAGGGTGTTGATGTGTGAGCATATGCTAACACATTTGAGGCTTTTAACTGAGAGTAATTGAAAAGTCTTAAGCAATTTTTATCATTTTTGATTATTTTATCTTTGATTTTGCAGTGGAAGTCAAGAGGCAAGAGAACCAACAATGATGGAAGTAAAAAAGTTTAAATGTGAAGCAAATAGCAGAGAAGTATAGCTGATGACCTGTCTAATAAGTTGTCAGCCTTGTGATAAGCTGTTAGAGTTGCCATCATCCTTAAATAAAGAATGGGATTCAGTTGGAAGAAGTGACAACGATACGTGGTAAGCCATCAGCCTTGTGATAAGCCATCAGAATCGCCGTCATCCTTAGATAAATCATGGGATATAAGATGGAGAAGTGATGACATTGTCCGATATGTCATCACAGTTTTGATAAGCTATCAGGATTCACTATCAGCCTTAAGCAAAAATTGTCAAAATTAAAGAGGAACTGACGTCCTCCGTGATAAGTCATTAGCCTCCTGATAAGGCGTCACGCATGTCATCACCTAATTTGAGAAGAACACTGAACTCTATGATTTTGTTTCCATAATTAGTCTGAAGTATTTAAAGTATAGTTTAGGGTTTTCTAAGGAGGATTCTGAACCTATTTTGTACCTAAAAGATTCAATTAGAGTTCAACCCGGAAAACTAGATTTACTAGCTTAAGCTTGGTGTTTGTTTAGTTGATTCCGGTGGATTCTATTGTGTATAAAGTGTTCCAAATGGTTTTAGTGGGTGATTATGAGTGGAATAAATTGTTTTGAGTGAGTAAAGTTCAATTTAAATGAGTGTACAACTGGAACAATAAATGGAAGATCAATGCAAACTAGCTTAGTTTAGCTCTTGTTTAGTTCATCGTTACGGATGTAGTATTGTGTTTTTCTCTTAATTTGTGTGTTGATATGTTGTAGGATGCTTTTGGATATGAATATGATTATATTATTATGTTAAATAAGCTTGGATATCATGGGAAAGATGCCACAAGACAAGGGATGAAAGGAGGAAGGACCAACACTTAACCAAGATTCGGATAACAAATTCCAGTAGCATCTTTCATTTAGCATGTATTGAATGCTCTAGTTCTGTGCAAAATTGGGGGTGGTACACGCCTCATTCAATAGGAAAAGAGGGTGCGACGCTCGCTCTACTCCGTACCTGGGCGTTTCATGCTAATTCGACTCCTACACGGACTTGGCTTACCCTTATGCTATATATACATGTTGTATCACATTTTTACATATATTTTGAAATATTTTGGAGAGAAAGGGGATGCTACAACTTCATTATTAGGTTTTTTATTAATTTTATTTAGTTCATACATATTTTTAGTCATTAATTAACACCTTGTGATTATGATTATGACTATGTATGGCTAAACGCCTTCTTTTCGGGGTTAAAGCCAAGAACATGGTTATTATTGATACAGATTAAGTTTGTTTTCTTTTCTTATCGCTATTGGTTGTTTGTTTATTCTTATTATAACTATTTTAAGTATTCCCGACCCTTAGAATACATCTATTATCAACTTTGTGAACTCGGGAGAGGGAATAAAGTGATAAAACATGGGAATAAGCAGAGTATGATTCTTGATTCATTATAAAATAAGAAACTTGAATTAGTATCTAGGAAAGGGATGTTCTTAGATACTATACTTTATTCATATGTACGTCTGAATGTACTGATTATACGAGTGAGTTAGGATAAATGCAAAGGGTTATATGCATGAACAATGCTAACTAATATGAACGTGAGAATACATGCATGCATAAACAACTATAACTGAACTCGTGATGATGCTGACTATTGAGTCTGAATGCTAACGACATGACTTTACTGTTACTGAGGTACTGAATAGATTATTGAAAATTTCTGACTATTCAAATTATGAAGAACTGGTTTGAATGTCGTGTCTACCAGTCCTGAAACTGAATACTGGTAATGTGAGCTATGACAACTGATATAGATGATATAACTTTAATGATCGGACTAATCGATATAACTGATACTGAGCGACTGTACCTGACATTCTAAGTTCTGATGGAACTACCTGAGTTCCGTTCTACTTGGAGTAAGTAAATCTTAGATCAGTCCTATCTAGCGAGTGATCATGAGTATACCGATAATAAGGATAATTTGACTTAGTCTGAGATCAGTCCTATATATCGGGTGATCTTTAAATATAATGATTCTGATACTAATTAATCATAGTTGAGATCAGTCTTAGATAATGGGTGATCTTGAAGTCTATTTACAATGATAAGCATTGACTGTATCTAACAGTACTGAATCTGTACTACTAAGCTGAGTTGACTGTGTCTGAAATCCCTGATTCTGTAACTAAAACTGTGGGATGTGTTCATCTAACCGACATGCCCCAAGCTAAGCTGACTGGGGTCCAATCTTTTCCCTGACTATAAGGGTATCAGTACCACGCTAGCAGTATAGACATCTGCTATGGAGTAAGTCCTAATTTTGCGGGTGACTCCTAGGATCAGTGCTATACATATAAATGTGCTAATGGGTGACCCCTGAGTATGTCAGTCCTATCTAACGGGTGACATCTCGCACCTACGCTGGCAATGTAGTTCTGGAAATTAGGGATTGCTTCTAGGGATCTCATTCCTATTCTAGCGGGTGAGCCCCCATCCCTAGGTTCGCTCGGTGCTGAATCCTACTCCAATCTGAAAGACACTGAACTGAATAACTGGGCTTAACTAAATAACTTACTTGATTTACTGAACTGATACTAGTGAGCTTAAACTGAGTTTACTGGATTCCGATGACGGATAGAATATAATGAGTTGTGAGGACTGATTAAGAGTACTAAAGTTACTAAGATTTACTATGATTACTGAGGTTACTGAGCATTGAGTTTACTGAGAATACTGAACTACTGAGATTACTGAGTTTTCCTGAGTCACATAACTGACTGATTTCTATAGATCATGGCTTGACTGAGAGTATCGTGAAAACATGACATGGCTCTTAGAACACAACTATATTTTTCGGGTACAAGTACCCCCAGAACTCGATGGAAGGAAGCTAACACACATGACTGACTTGATCATAAGAGTAGAGTCCATAATCCACAATATCATAAATAAGGTATTTCATACTAAGCATGGTTCTCAACAATCTATTTCATGGAAGGGAATTTCATACAACATGTATATACTTGCATAGCTTTCAATATCATGCTCATTACATATTACAACCACAATCCATTATATCATAACTTGGGGAATTTCATGAAGTACATGGGGATTCTACATCTTGTACATGAGTAGGTTTTGCAAGTAAGCATAGCATAATTCCATAAGACTAGTTCATGAGTAATCCAACAATGTTCATAAGACACATTATTAACATGGATGACTCTGAATCATAGAGGTCTATCATGAATCCTTCACTTAGTCACAATTTAGCTATAATGCATGATTTTTAGTCTCTTAGGTATTTTATCAAACACCTTACATGCACTCTCTAAGGCATAGGTGTATTCACAAACTTACACCACTTTAATCCACCCAAATTCATGAGTTCTAACTATATGATCACAATCTTCCTGGAAGTTCATCAAATTCCTACTATATAACAAAAACCACAAACAACAACATGAATACAACCATATCACCACCAAACATTCATGATTTTACTATCAAAGATTGATTCTTGAACTCCACGAACTAAAGGGATCCGTGGATGAACACTAAGCATACCTTAATGGCGATGAAATTGTTGAATGATTGGACCTTCAAGCTTGATTATGCAACCCTAGTTGTTTTTCTCTTTCTTGTGCTCTTGGATAATGAACTTAAGGTGTTAATAGGGTTGTAATATGATTAGAAGCTATGAATTTCGTGAGATCAAGTATTGGGACGTGTAAGGAGTGTTAAAAGACTTAATTATCCTCAAAATAACTCAAAAACTAAGTGTTTTTCGTGGCTGAAATCATAAGTGTGCATCGCACACCTCATCGCACATTCTAAGGTATGCGCCGAACATCCTATCTCATAATCTAAGGTGTGCGTTGCACATTCTATCGCACACTTGAGGGTGTGCGCCGCACAACCTGTCGCACACTTTTTGCAGTAGCCATATGCGATTGTTTATGCGTCGCACTCCTACTTTGCAGGGCCATAACTTCTTTCTCGGGTGTCGGATTCTTATTAAATTAGAATCGTTGGGAAGATAATTCGATTCTCTACAATTTGATATGTCTAAATCTTCCAAAATGTCACATATAAATCAAGTTATCCTCATTCAAAAGTCACTCTTGTGGAATCACACACGAAAACTTGATGGATCCAAAAGCTATTAGCTTGCCTTACTCTGAGTGACTCATATGAGCATGCTTAACATATGATAGGCTATATTATCACTAGGATACTCATTGTAAATCATGTACTCAAATATGAATCACAGGATATGAGGTTTCATACGTAGGAGAACTGATTGATTTCCTAGCTTGGAAACATACGGGGTATTACAACCACGTACACTTGCGTGTGCACTTGGGTACTGTCATTCATATATTGTCTAGTATAGTGCTAGAGTCTCAAAGTATGTTTGGCGTAGGATAACTTATCCTATTGTTCCAATATCTTATTATGTTGGTTTCTTGGATATAAATAGAATAGTTATCCTTATTATCTTCTTATCTTTATTATGTAGTTTGCTGGATTTTTGGGTGTAGTTTACATTCCTGTTTGCATGCTACTTATGTTTGCATTATTTGTGGAGCTCAGTTGGTAGTTTCTCACTAAGTACCATGGTTGGTACTCATACTACACTTCTGCAGCATGCAAATCATTGTATGGGTTCTTATCGTTGTTGTGTGCGTCGTACAAAGCTACAATTGTTCGAAGACATAAGGTGACCTCCTGGCATTTGGAGTACTACTATTCTCCCTCTTATATACTAAATTAGTCTCTATGTTGTATTCAGAGATGGGTTGTATTAGTATATTCAGTTTGTGCTTCATTTTTGTAAGTCTTATTACATTAGAAGCTCTTGTACCGATTTTACCAGGTTTTTGGACTATCATATGGATTTTTGTCTTTTATTTCATTTATTCAACATTGTTCCTCCATTTCTCTTGGTAGCTCATTACTAATTATTTTAGACTACGGGATGGCTTGCCTATTGGTGGGTTATAGTAGGTTCTATCATGACCTAAGGAATTGGGTCATGACATATATATATATATATATAGGAAAAAGTCATCATTGTCACCCTAAACTATACTCGAAAAGTAGAAGACACACCTAAGCTATTGAAGTAACCTAATACACACCTATACTATTTAAAAGTGAAACTATTTACCTCTCATAACTGACTTGGCACAGAAAGTTATATCCACATTGGTACACGCGCGTGAATAGCCAAAAAAATATCAAAATCTTATTAAAACGTCCACATGTCATCATTCAATTGAATTTTAACAACTAATTATATTCAATTACTTTTTTTTAATATTTATATAGTTTTTATTTTCTTTCTTTACTTTTTTATGTGCTTTCCTGTTCTTCTTTTTTTCTCTTCATCTTTGTCTTCTTTCATCTTTTCTCCTCTCTTTCTTAACTTCATCTTTAATTTCATAGTTCAATTTCTTCTCTCACTTCCATAAATTCATCGTTGAGTTTACATATATACTTATCCTTTTAACTTTTTTTTTGACATTTTGTTGTAGGTAGTTGAAAATCAAATTGAATTGTGGGTTGCTTGAATTTTACAAAATTGAGTTGTGGGTATCTTGAATTTCACGAGTTGAGTTTTGAATTTCTTGTATTTTACTGAATTACGTAGTGGGTTTCTCGAATTTTATGAATTGAGTTATGAATTTATCAAATTTTACAAAGTTGAATTGGGGGTTTCTTGCATTTATGATTTGCTCGAGCAAGTCATAAATTCAATTCGACAAAATTCAATTGTGTTTATGATTTTGGATTTATGATTTTCTTGAATTTGGGGATTATTATTTGGGGATTTTTATGATTGGGTTATGATTTGCTTGAAGTTTATCGAATTGGATTTGTTTTTTTCGAATTTTACAAAATAGCGAAAGATTGTGATGTGGTGAAAAAATTAAAGTTATTTTGCTTGTTTGATTTGGGTTGCTTTGATCCGATCAAATTTATTTTTACCAATAAATGGGATTTTCCCAAATTTAAACTAAAAAATAAAGATTGAAGTTGATAATTGAAGAAGCAACAATAGGCTAGAAATAGTGCAAATACTGAAAAAATTGATGGAGTTGATTTCCACTTCCAATGGTGACTTCAATCGGACTTCTTTTAAATTTTTGAGCTAGTTGTTTTCCTATTATTTTCTTTCTCCTTCTCTTTTCTCATTTCTCAAATTCTTGATAACCAAGACAATCATGTTTTTCCGACAATGTGGCTTCACCGAAAATAAACATGTATCTCAGTAGTGTATATGGGATAATTTTTATCTAGAAAAAGAAAAGAGATTAATCTTAAAAAAAAGAAAAAAAAGTGAAAAAAATATGCTATTGACACGTGTCAGCACGTGTACATACATTTAAGATAAAATCTGGTTATGACGTTTGACGGGGTAAATAATTTCACTTTTAAATAGTATAGGTGAGTATTAGGTCACTTCAATTGTTTATGTGTGTCTTCGACTTTTCGAGTATAGTTTGGGGTGAAAAAGATGACTTTTTCCTATATATGTATGTATGTATGTAAGTGTATTCAAGACTAACTCAAACGTAAAAACTAAGGTAGTCATGCTAATATCTTAAGGCCTCCTAATCATAGTAGGAATAAATACACAAGACTAACTCAAAGGTACATCCTAAGGTAGTCATACTAACATCCTAAGGCCTCCTAATCATAGTAGGAATAAATACACAAGACTAACTCAAAGGTACATCCTAAGGTAGTCATACTAACATCCTAAGGCCTCCTAATCATAGTAGGAATTAGTGCTGGCATAATATGGGTCCATAATAAAAACATCTAAACATAAGATAATTATCAATAATAAAATAGCCATTCGAGAAAGTAATCAAAATTATACCTCAAATCCCAGTATCAGTCCATAATCAGCCTACTATGAACTAACCATAAAATACCTTCTATAACCGACTAGTCCAGACAATCAATGCCTTTACTGAGCTTTATAAATCGAAAGGTCCAATCAAAAAACAACACACAACAAACAACACTCATAACCTATACCTATGCAATCCTCCATAAGGCAGATAGATATAGGGATCACATAACATACCGGTGATAGGAAATGCACATCCAAGAATTAATGCAAAGTAAATCCGTAATACCATTATCAATCTAAGTGTCACAATGTATCCTAGAGTATACACCTCCTCCAGCTCATCAGTTTGCAAAGGCAGGACCTACAGTGACCTCTCTTATCGAGCATGATGACTCACAAATGAAGGGGTCCCTAAGGGATTTTGGAGTACTCGTACACACCGATCTGGTCCCGATCCTGGATTTCTAACATCATTATCATTAATCTACTCCTTCTAAAACTTGAGAGATTAATATATGTAATAAATGCACAAACTTAAATCGTGGCTAAAAGATTGTAATTTTGTAAATCTACTGCCAGAGGTCCACTTTGGGATCAAATCATCATAAAAGTGTAAAAAGGATAGAAATCTCTCTCGACCATAGTAAATAGTAGTAGTAAAATCGCGAATTGAAATCAATCTCGATCAAATCTCTAAAATATTATTTTTTCTTTAAAACCTCATGAATCACCCATTATGTTTACATGATTCCATTATGAAATAATCTATTTTAAAAGTGAAAAATAGGAATAAACCCTTTTTAGGAAAATAGTAGAAAAACCATGTTCTAGTTGGAATCGTATTATGAAGTGATCATGAATGTACCAAATCTACGCATGCCATCACCAGTATCTAGATAATACAAGTGTTAGCTTATAAACGTCCATATACTATAACTACATCCTTCATACGGATAAATCACTCACCAAAAGTCCAACTAATATCGTAATCACGGCCTTGGGCCTAATAACATATAAGAAGCATGACATAATATCAAAATAAAGGAAACCAAACATATCTACTAAGATAATTAGCAAACCTTATACTAAAAGGTCCATAGCCTCAACTACGTCTAACATGCTAGTAACCTATTATAATAGGGTCCTATAGGCATAATAAGTATTTCACCTTAAGAGTCGATTCACCTTTCTATTCCCGAACTTCTAAATTAGGTTAAGTCATGGTAATCTACCCATAATCACATCCTAATATCATTACCTAACATGAAATATATTTGATGTATTATGTCATGAATAAAAACAAACAGAAGCCTACCCAAATGCCAAACCACAAGTAATTGAATCATCCATAAATCGTCCGCCTTTGCTCCACAATCCCAAAATTTCATCATGATATCAAAATAGAAATCCACTCATCATAAGGATTGAAATAAGAGCCATATTGCTATATAGAAGGCCAGGTTAGAGTTTGGTTCACGACCGAGCTTGTGGGGACCGTACATAAATTTCAAAATTGATTTCATCATGAGGTCCCTCAAAGGACAAGAGTGTGTGCTCAAAAGTTGAGAACAACTATTGCATAGACCGGGACCCAAATCTGCTCGTAAGGTCTAATGATTTAATGGCCTAATTTTTAAGAATTCATAATGAAATAATATGAAAATTAATTGAAAAATTAATGAAAAATGACAAAGGAGTGTTAGGCTAGCTTACCTTGATTCAATGGATGATTCCCCACTTTTCCCTCTCTACAAGCTCTCAAATGGTGGAAAGTATATGAAAATGAATGGGAATTTCGTTGAATAAGGGGATTTAACAATCCCCACGTATTGCTTAAGCGACTCAATGATAGCTTAAGAAGTCATGTAATTGCTTAAGCGATCCACCAAAAATATCTAGCTTTTGCTTAAATGGTCAAGTGTCTCTTAAGAAATAAAGCCATCACTTAAGCGACTGGGGTGGGTTCGAGGGTGATTACTTAAGAAATCACCTAGTCACTTTTACATCCATCGTTTAAGTGATTTCACCAAATATTTCCATGCACCGTACTTTCTAAATCTAAAATGGACTCCAAATGGGTGTTTGGGATTCTTTCGGAACCTTGTGTGTGCAAACAAATCATGCTACCATACAAAATTTGAAATTTTGGACTCTATTGAAATATCAAAAATTTCATCCAAGATCATTTTGACTAAATGTGGGCCCTATACCTATAGTTCTATTTTTCGTATAATCCACCCAATAGCTACAAATAAGTGCAAATGCATCGGGACCTAAACCAAGGTCCCCCTAGATAACATCAATGTTTTGGAGCTAAAGGCACCGTTGGAATTATCATACAAGGTCATCTACTAGGAGTTTTGGTTCGAGACCAATTCTTTTACAATGAAAGATCCAAAACAGGAATATAAGCCTAAAAACCAAATGAACTATCTGATAACCAAATTGCTAGTTTTGAAAATTCATAAATGACATGTAGTCGCTGTGGGAAGGCTCAAAATTCATAAAATACATATAATCAAGGAGATTACCTACAGGATCATTACAATATAGTTATGGGATTTGGGTTTTCTATACCCGTACATGCTTGGTGCTAAACGATCCCTCCAAAATAGATCATGTAAATATATGCTCAGTAAAAAAGATAAATTACTATATATCTATATTAGATCTTAAATCATAACTAAATTCATATGTTGAAAATATCATACATTTCCCCTGTCTATTGGTTTAATATTTTTTTTTTGAATATTTGTAATAAGCTACGAGTTATAGATTCATGCATGAAAATATAAGCTTTAAGAATCATATACAAAATCATATCAAGAAGAATAAGGATGATAAGTAAAGCCTTACTACACACAAGAATCATTGAATGTTCTTATAAATAAAAACAATCAATAAATGCTTCAAGAAAATCAAGAACTTGGTTTAAATAACTTGAGAATTAAAGGTTAGTTTGAAATTCATAACTATAATCTTGGATTCATAAAATTTTATAGTTTTTGATATGGGGATAAAAGGAAAATCCCCATTTAAGTACAACATACCTGAAATAGAAGACTTCGTAGAGTAAATGTTGGATGTAAACTTTCAATTTGAAATTGAATAAAGAATGTTGAATTGAGTTCTTGAACTATAGAAGAAGAGTAAAAATGATGAATTTCTTCTAAATGTCGAATGAATTGGTATTTACATTGGTTTAAGTGTTATTTGAGGGCCAAAGGACTAAATTGCCATCACAAAAAATGGATGAAAAAAGAAGTTTTTAATGCATAGGGAATCGCCAACATGACACATTGCCAACATACTTCTATAGTCACCATGGTGTTTATCCAACACATCATAGTAGGTAGCATGACACATTACCATTACAGACCCCTTTTTTGGGTTCCTCTACTTGTGCAAGTACTATGTGGCAATAACCCCAATGTGCCCTATCTCTCAACGTGACACAAATGTGATCTTTTGACATAAAAAACTTTACCAAAGACCCTAGGACTACTTAAAATCAATTTATAATCTTCTTAACAACCACCTATCTTTAAAAATAACCTTAAAATATTAGGAGAGCTACTAGAGTCACATAAAAACTTAAGGGTTGTTACATATGTCTATTTCAAGATATTATTATTTTTGAGAGTGTGGACATATTGATATATGGTTCCCTATGCATAGATAGGTACATCACAATATGATTCTTTAATTTAGACTTATTAAGAACTAACACCATTATCTAGAGAAGGTTTATTGAGTGATAGAGGTAGATCCTAGGTTTCTAAAGAAAGATGTTAGGTGACTCATGGGGGGAGGGGGTTGTGGAGGTATGTAGTTTTGAGATAGGTGAGGACAAAGTTATGTATTACTATATAGACCCAAGATAGAGGCCTATGATATAGTTATTACATGTATCATCCCAGTTTACCATCAACGTATTTCAATATTATTTGATCCTAGTTCTACTTTCTTTTATATATCTGTATATTTTGCATCAACTCTTGTTATGATGTGTGAGTCACTTAATATGCCTATTTATATTTCTACCCTAGTAGGTTTGTCTTAATAGAGCATTGGGTGTACCAATCATGTATTGTGACTTTTTTAGGGTATGATACTTGGGTGGACTTTACTATTATTGATATGCTAGTTTTAAGAATAAATTTAGGTATGGAATAGCTCTTTCCATATGATAACATCATGGATTTTCATGCCAAAATAGTTACAATAGTTATGAAGGGTGTTCTAAGGATGGAGTGGAAATTTACCCAGAGTTTATATCCTAAAAGGGTGATTTGTTTCTTCATGCTTACGAGGTGGTTGAGATGGGGTATGTTTCTTATTTGACTTATGTATGATACTAGTTTTGACACACCTCGTTTTGAGTTGTTAAGGATAATGAGTGTGTTTAAATATATATTTTCTACTGATCTTCTAGGTGTTCCTTCAAATAGAGACATTGTGTTTTGGAATTAACTTAGAGCTAAGCACTGAGCTTATTTCCATTCCACCATATAGGATGGATCCTGAATAGAGTTGAAGGACCATTTATAAGATTTATTGAGTATGAGATTCAATAGAACCAATGTTTCAAGTTGGGTTCTTCGATTCAAGTTGGGTGCTCTGATGTTGTTAATGAAAAAGAATGATGGGTCAATATATATTTATTGACTCTCGATAATTGAATAAGATGACAATCTAGAACAAATATTTTCTTCCATGCTTCGGTGATTGGTCTGAATAGTTTCAAGGTGATTTAATGGTTTTAAAGATTGACTTTAGGTTAGTGTACCATAGGTTGAGGATTAAGGCTTTGGATATCTCTAACATGGCTTTCATGAACCAATAAGATCCTTATGACTTCTTTACGATGTCACTTAGGTTGACTAATGCCCTGACAACATTTATGGTGTCAATGAATGGAGTATTTTGGCATTATCTTGATTCCTTAGTGATTTTATATGTTAATGATATCTTGGTGTATTCTAGAATAGAGGTAAAACATATAAATCATTTGAGAATTATGTTGTAGAGGTTGTGTAATAATTTTCCATGAATTTATAACACTTGGAATGCTTAAAATTGTGAATATTTACTAGTAAAAGGGTATGTTAATGTAGATATGATAGATTTTTGGGTGTTTACCAGTCAAATAGGTCACACAGAGTGGAGTGATTGAATTTGGAAAGAAATGGGCCCCTGATGATCCTTGCCACCCCTGGGATCTAACCAGGGTTGTACTTAGGCCAAATATAATGAAT
Source organism: Capsicum pubescens (assembly GCA_030864215.1). Taxonomy (NCBI): domain Eukaryota; kingdom Viridiplantae; phylum Streptophyta; class Magnoliopsida; order Solanales; family Solanaceae; genus Capsicum; species Capsicum pubescens. The sequence goes on along the minus strand of CM061544.1, from coordinate 240,725,372 downwards.
TAATAAGTGAAATTAAGGAGTTAAGTAGATAAAGAGATCCCATGACCATCCCATCATCATATGATCATACCTTATGGTCATGGAAGGAAGGCTTTAAAACAAAGCTACAAGATCTAAGACTGAGAATCACCAGACGATAAGTCTCCACAATTGTACCATGATCATAACATCGTTCCTTGAGATCATGGGACTAAAGTCCAGAAGTGAAGTTTAAAGAAGTTTAACTGTAGGATGATCAGACAATGACATTATACGATTATATATCGATACAAATAAGCCACATAGAGATTTGATCAATGACCTGAAGATGATAAAGACCCTGATGAAACCACGTGCACTAAAGGACGATCGTGGTATCTATCCATAACTGTACGTTTCTCTCACACGAGATGACTGATCCAGATTTTCTATTTGAATTAAGATATGTTTTAGTTTATTTGTAAATACTCCTATAGGGTTTTCTGCATGAGTTTTTACCCTCCTTCATATTTTACAAAAGTATTGGGAGATTTTAAGGATTATTCTTGGGATTTCACGAACATCGATTCTAGGGCTTTAATTTAAGTTGAGATTTTGGAGTTTTCTTATTATTATAGTAAATTTTTAACTATGTTTTCATCCATGAAATCTTCTTGTATTCTTGTAATCATGTGTAGCTAAACACCATAACTAGAGTGGTGGGGATAATGATGGATTAAAAAAGTAGTTTTCGATGTACAAGGGTAGTTGGGAATGTATTGTCTCTTCTTTAGAATTTGTTACTTTCAATTAGTGCACGTATTAGAAATCATTCTATCTCTACTTTGACATTAGAAAAGGTAATCGTATGGGAATAAATATGACTTGGAGTTATATTCATTAAATTTTCTTTGAGCCAGTAAACGGGAAGGACTATATTGGGGTCATAGATAGGGGTTATTAATGCAAAACACATGACACATGAATCTTTGTGCTTGGGGATAGTCATCTATAAGGGGCATGATCTAGTCTACTAGATGATACATAACCTATCGATTCTATATGGAAAACACTATAAGATACCATAAAAGTAAGGAGTACCTACATAGTTATGAAGTAATTGGGGGTCATAGTACTAGTGCCCTTCTTATATTGATTACAAATCAAAGAATCAACAACTGTTACTGTTGCTATTCTATATCACAAACCCCTCTCTTTTAGTTATTCCAATTACTTACACAAACATTTGATAGAAATTTGTCCTATTTCCCTTGGGATCAAATGCAACCTCGTTGGGTTCTATATTTAATTCAACAACTACTCTATATTTTTTGGGATGTATAATTTGGGCGACATCAAATTTTGACACCGTTGCCTGGGACTAGGTTACAAAGTTGATTGATTGTGTTTGCCAGGATGGTGGTTTTTTTCACTAATTATAATTTTTTTCTATTACTAGGTCACATATCGATATATGCCTAACACTCGAAGTTAAGGTAATCCCTTGATTGTTCCTAATCCCGATCTTGAGAGAACCTTGTGAAAAAAATCAAAAGATGGATAGAGAAGGAATTCATGATCCAACAGACTTACTATAGTGTGTTGCTGGTGGTGGTGAACATTATGATTAGCCACCACAGTAGCATGATGGTTACGACACTATAGAATAAGTCTCTACTCAATTTATTGGCAGGGAAAATACAAGGCTAGTAACATCTATGTGAGTAACAACGGAGGAGAGGGAGATACAAAATAATCCAAGTTAATTAACAATATTTAATTAGTGGGATAAATAGAGAAGAAATAGGGGCCGCAACCATTACAACAGTGTCACCCTCAACTTGAAGCTTTGGGGGCAAACTTCGATTATTTGGAGCCAATTTAAATAGGTGTAATAATTCAACCAAAATTTCCTCAAGGAACTAAATTTGACAAACCGAGTGCAATAATCCAACAACTGAATTTAAAAATAGTATTTCCTGGCCTTTCGACTGATGATGTAAACATGTATATTATAAACTTTGCCGGATCTGCACCTTATATAATCTAGCTAGATTAAGGAGGCTATTCAACTAAGGTTATTTACATTCTCTTTGATAGGATAAGCTACTCTATGGTGAACTACTATGTGAATCTATTACTACTGATTTTTCCCACCATCTAAAATGTTGCAACCGAAATATGAGATATATAACTTTAGATAGTTGCAGTTAGAGTGCAACGACACGAGGCTACCCTCTATTCATTACATGGTGCTTACAGTCCCGAAGGACCACAAGCTAACCCATGAGCTGGTACTTGCTGTGAGCACTGGATAATATAATCATGAATTGCGGAAGAATAGCTGAAGTGCCATAAGGTTTTAAATATTTGAATTCAAACTAAAATATAAATCTAGGAAAATGACTATCTGAATCTTATTAAGTACTAATAAACGAAACAACTAACTGATTGTAATATCTGAAAAGACTCTAAGACTAATTGATTGAGAGTTGATGGGAAGAGCCCCCAACTAACTCCACTGACTACTAAGATAAAGACATAAAACAAGATAGCCTGTCCTCAGGTGATGGGACTCACCACTGCTACTGTACTACTGAAAATCTGAGGGACTAAATGCTATCCAACAATTGAGCGTCAGCACCTATGATATGAGACATCATAGTGCAAAAGAAATGTATGCGATCAGTACTTTGAATGAACTAGTATGCTAAATAAGGTAGGCTAACATGGAAGGTTTCATGAATAGGAGTAATGATATATCTGAATATACATGTAAAGCATGGAATACAGAATAGAGAGCGTGAAATCTGTAGATACTGAACATGCATGAAAATCTGTAGACACTGAGGATGTATGACCAAACATATGACATGAACTGAGTAAAATCTGGAAACTGAAATACTAAAATTAACTAAAATCTGTACGCTTTGGTCAAACAATACTAAGACTGAAGAACTGAATTGGAACTGTAACTGAGACTATTTCTGAGACTGTGGGAGGTATCATCTAACTGACATTCCCAAATTTGAGCTAATTAAGGTCAAACCAGAAACCCCAGTTAAAATGGTATTAATACCATGCCATGAGTACCAACGCTGGCTGTGTGGGTCTACTGATGTCCAAAGGACTATGGGTGTCAAGCTTGAACTGACGGTTGACCCCTGTGAGATAGTCAAGCCTAATCTGACGGGTGACTACTCATATCCTATGGTGGTTACGTAGTTTTGGATTATAGGAACTACTGCTAATGACTCTGCCTATCTGACGGGGAAGCCACCATTCCTACACTCGCTCGATGCTAAATCCTACTCCCAACTAAATAACACTAAAATGGTTAATTATTCTGAGTTTAACTGACTGTTCTAATAATTCTCATGATATAATCTGAAGTTATTCAGAAGATACTGAGACAACATTAAATAAAAAGCTACAATTTCGGATATTCAATACCCCCAAGACTCAAAACAATAGTAGTAGCATGACACTAAAACATTGAAAGACATAGCATGGAGACTCTTCTTAAATCAGTTGCTTTTGTAGGCATTTTATCAAACACTTATAGTTTATGGTTTAAAATAATCATAGAATTACTAAAGGAGTGGCATAATTGACATGAAATTATCATGGTAAACACTAAGTCATCATTTAATTCAACAAATGATAACACTAAAACATTAGAAATTGAATAACAACAATAACTTCATTAAAATATGGTATTAAATCAAAGTTCATGGAGATTAATGGATGAAATCATGATTTAAAAATCATGTAAATTGTAAAGATCTTAACTTTATAATTATAAAGGTTACTTGAGCTCCATGGATGAAAGGAATCCATAGATGAACATCTAACATACCTGGGTTAATGAATTTGAAAGGGTTGATGGAGAGTTCTTAAGGAATTGCCTTAAATTAGAGAGCTAGGGTTTCTTGTTCCTAAAAAGGGGATCTTTAATTTTGAAGAATAATTGAATAATGATGACTACTTTGGGTGTTTAGGGGTTAAATTTCATGTTTTAGGTTAATTAGGGCCATGAAAAAAAGACCCAAATACACTTGGACGAATTTATAAATAGAAGCTGAAAACTGTAAAACTCAATTTTTGGCCTTGGCGCAACGCGCCACTATCACGTCAAGACACTTGAAAATGGACAACTGGGACCTAGACAAATGTCACGACACGGTTCCATCACGGTAAAGCTTTGGATGCCATTTTGGCCACCTTCGTGACATGGAAGCATCGCAAAAACCCACTAGAAATTGACAAACAAGAATTTGGCCTACTTCGCGATGCGCCATGATCGCGGAGTCATACTGGAAATTGACAATTGTCATTTGGGCCATCTATGCAATGCGTAGAGTGTTAAATTGATGGTGTTTAATGAATGAACTTAAAATTTCCATAATTTCTTATCCGGTTATTAGATTTGGGAGAATTTTTTATCGTTTCAAAGTTAATTGAATTCTCTATGCAATGGCAGGATCTAAACTGAAAACTAATAAACGTTTTAGAAATTTCAAATACAAATACTCATGCACTGGGTCGTTGATTATTATAGGGAAATACGGGGTGTTACAATATCTCCCCATTGGGATCATTCATCTCCGAATGAAACTGGTTAAGTTGAGGGACTGATGGATTGAGCCTACACACTAAATATGCATGTTTGATGCATAGAATGCATGACTAAACTGATTCATGAATGCATGACTGACATGAACATGATGTACAACTGAAACTGAGCATGATAGAGAAAAATCTTAAGAAGATTTGGTACCTTACACTGAATTTGGATTTGCGAAGAAAAGATGAGGGTACTTGACCCGCATATCTGATTCCGCTTCTCAAGTGGCTCCCTCAGTGGACTACTTCCGCCAAAGAACTTTGACTAGTGGAACTTTTTTGTTCCTTAGTCTATGAACTTGATGATCAAGAATTTTGACTGGAACTTCCTCAAAGGAAAGAATGTTCCGAATATCTATACTTTCTAAGAGAACAACTATAACTGGATCACCAATACACTTTTTCAATAATGAGAAATGGAACACTATGTGTACTGAGGCTAAATCTAAAGGTAACTCTAGCTCGTAAGAAACCTTTTTGAAATGACTGAGAATTTTGAAGGGACCGATATATCAGGGACTGAGTTTCTCTTTCTTGCCAAATCTTTTTCTCCTTTCATGGGAGAGATTTTCATGAACACAAAATCACCGACCTCAAACTCGAGATCCTTTACCTCACATCCATATGTGATTTCTGTCGGCTTTGCACAGCCTTAAGTCTTTCTTTGATCAGCTGAAGCTTTTCCAAAGCATCAAACAGTAAGTCAGGCCCTACTACTGCAGCCTCACCTACTTCAAACCAACCAATTGGAGATCTACATCTCCTTCAATAGAAAGACTAAAATGGATCCATATGGATACTGCAATGATAGTTGTTATTGTATGCAAATTCAATCAAAGGAAAATGGTTATCCCAACTACCTTTAAAATCAACAACCCATGCTCTCAGTATATCCTCAAAAGTCTGAATGGTCCTTTCTGCTTGACCGTCTGGCTGAGGGTGGAAGGCTGTACTGAGGTGGACTTAGGTACCAAGAACCCTTTGGAACACTTTCCAGATATAAAAGGTAAACAGGGTACCTCTATCTGAGATGATAGATAAGGGAACACCGTGCAATCTAACCAACTCTCTGAGATAGTGATTGGCATAGTCCTCGGCTGAGTAAGAGGTATGGAATGGAAAGAAATGAGCTGATTTCGTCATCTTATATATGATAACCCAAATAGAGTCATACTAACGATGGGTACGAGGAAAACCTATCACAAAGTCCATGTTCACTTCCTCCCATTTCCACATATGAATACTGAACTCCTGCATAGACCCACTAAGCTTCTAGTTCTCAATCTTAACTTGCTGTCATGTAAAGCACTTAGCTACAAACTCTGCAATATCTCTCTTCATCCCACTCCACCAATAGATTTCCCATAAATCACGGTACATCTTAGTGGCCCTTGTATGAATATAGTAACGTGCACCATGCGCTTCTCCAAGAATTCGTTTCCTCAACTCATCTACACCAGGCACTCACAATCTACCCTGACAACTCAAAACACCATCTTCCCCTTGGGAGAAAATCTCTACTTTCTGATCTCTGACTGAATTTTTCAACTTAACTAGTCAAGCGTAATCTGACGGGTGACTACTCATATCCTATGTTGGCTACATAGTTTTGGAGTATAGGGACTTCTACTAATGACTCTGCCTATTTGACATGGAATCCACCATCCCTACACTTACTCGGTGCTAAATCCTACTCCTAATTGAATGACACTAAAATGATAAATTATTCTGAGTTTAACTGACTATTCTGATAATGCTCATGATATAATCTGAAGTTATTTTGAAAATACTGAGACAACATTAAATAAACATCTACGATTTCAGGTATTCAATACCCCCAGGACTCAAAACAATAGTAGTAGAATGACACTAAAACATTGAAGGGCATAGCATGAAGACTCTTCTTAAATCAAATGCTCTTGTAGGCATTTTATCAAACACTTATAGTTCATGGCTTAAAATAATCATATAATTACTAAAGGACTGGCATAATTGACATGAAATTATCATGGTAAACACTAATTCATGATTTAATTCAACAAATGATAACACTAAAACATGAGAAATCAAATAACAACAATAACTTCATTAAAAAATGGTATTAAACCAAAGTTCATGGTGATTAATGGATGAAATCATGATTTAAAAATCATGTAACTTGAAAAGATCACAACTTTATAATTAAAAAGGTTACTTGAGCTCCATGGATGAAAGGAATCCATATATAAACATCTAACATACCCGGGTTAATGAATTTCAAAGGATTGATGGAGAGTTCTTGAGGAATTGCCTTGAATTTGAGAGTAGGGTTTCTTGTTCTTGAAAAGGGGATCTTTAATATTTAAGAAGAATTGAATAATTATGACTACTTAGGGTGTTTAGGGGTTAAATTTTGTGTTTAAGGTTAATTAGGGCCGTGGAAAAAGACCCAATTACCCTAGGACAAATTTAAACACGGAAGCTAAAAACTGAAAAATCTAATTTCTTGCCTTGGGGCGACGTGCCACTATCACGCCAAGCCACTGGAAAATGGACAACTGGGACCTGTACAAACATCGAGACGTGGTGCCTTTGCGGTAAAGATTTGGATGCCATTTTGGCCACCTCTATCGCGGAAGCCCACTGGAAATTGACAAACGGGAATTTGGCCTGCTCCGCAACCCTCCATGATCGCAGAGTCACATTGAAAATTGACATTTGTCATTTGGGCTGCCTATGTGATGCGTAAAGGGTTAAAGTGATGGTGTTTAACTACTGAAACTTAAAATCACTATAACTTCTTACCCGGTTATCGGATTTGAGAGAATTTTATAATGTTGGAAACCTAATTGAATTTCCTACGTAATGGCAGCCTCTAAAATTAAAAATAATGAGCGGTTTAGTAATTTCATATATGAATACTCATGCACTGGGACTTAAATTATGCTAGGGAAATATGAGATGTTACACAGAGGCAGGAGACTTGGTTGAAGTTAAGCAGAACCTGTAGAGTGTTTCTAACCAAAAAATGACTAGTAAAATCTTGCTAGAGATCTTCAAGCCTTGAATGCTAACACTATTACTATAATAGATCTTATCACTGGTGGGGCATTCATTAGTCTTTGAAGAGAGAATGCTTTTGACGTTTTTGATTGAATTAAAAAAATTAACCATAGTTGGTACACTAGGGAGGCAGACAAACCTATAGGCACTTATGAAATCAAAACATCTATAAAACATATAGTAGTAGATGAGATAGTGGCTCAAGAGGAAGCTTAACCAAAGACTAAGATTGGGTTTCTTACTAAGTAATTTGTAGAAGATGGACCAAAGTATCTAGGTTGAGAGGTATGAAGATTCAAATTTCGATGATGAAGCAAAGTATCTAGATAGATTGATGGCAGGTTTTCGAGCATAGGGCCAAGGGTCTAATCTAGACAATTCATTTTCTAGGTAAGGGAATCAAGGTTGGAACTACTATGAAGACAATAGGTAACGACATAGATTGTGATTAGAAATGGAAAAATAATTATAAAGACAAGAATGGCCTTTATATTCCATTTGGGAATTTCAATGTTGATTTGGAAATTTGAGGATGGAAGCTTTGCTGGCAAAACTTGTTCAGGGTTTAGAGAGCAAAATATATTGACTTAAGGAGATCAGAGTAGATATTTGGTGATGAGACAAAAAGTTGAGTCTCATAAGACCGCCATTAAATAGCTTGAGCAACAATTTAGGTAGATATTCACTGTATTGAACCAACTTCTATTAGGCCAACTTCTACGCAACACCATCTAGATTTTCAAGAATAATGGCCATTTCCTCTTCAGTACCACTAAGAGTGCAAAACTACAAATGATACACCTTTGCCTGTAGTTGATGGAAAGAGGGATAATACAGGATAAGTGCCAATGTGACTAATGTAGAGAATTTGGTGGTAAATAATGATGTATCTCAAAGCCTCTAGTTTGAAGAAAGGTAAGACTAACTTGGGGAAGTGAAAAGAGGTCACCCAATTATTGAAGCCCATTCCCCGATATCCTTCTCTTTTTCCATAAAGATTGAAAAAAAAGTCGAAGAAGGAAATCATCAAATATTTATATTAATATTAAAAGAGTTATTAGTGAACATCCCTTATGTGGAGACTTTAGAACAAATGTATGGATATGTAAAATTTATAAAAGACTTAGTGGAAAAGAATAGAACTGTGAGTTTTGTGTTCCATGTATAATATGCATTATTGTACTGCAACAACCTTTAGATAATTAGTTGAGAAAAAGAAGAACCTAGGTACGTTTATGATCGTATACACTATATGATATTTCAACTTTGCAAAGGTATTGTGTCATTTGGGTGCTGACATTAGTTTAATGCTACTAATAGTCTACAAACATCTGGGGTTGGGGGATCCTCTATTGACTTCAATAAGATATCTTTTGGTGGATCGCACTATGAAGAAACTGATGTGAATCTAGTGTGATGTCTTAGTAAAGTTTCATACTTGAGATTTCTATTTGATTTCATTATCTTTGTCTATGAGGTTGATTTTGAGGTCTGCATTATCTTAGGATGACCTTTTCTTGTGACTGGATGCGCGTTAGTTGATATGGATATGGGACGAAAAGGTTTGATTAAATAATAAGAAGGCTATTGATAACATATGCTAGTCCATGAAGAATCCAAGGATATGCGTGTGATCTCTGTGATGGATATAGTAGATGAGATGATATGGTAGCTCCTGCTGAAAAGAGATTTGGTGTTGAGGTCCTCGTGACGATAATCATGATTTTTAACAGTGATAGTACTGGTAAGTTTGATGAGATGGTGAGTGCACTTGTTTGTAGGGGTTCATACATGTATGCTCAAAAAAGTTGGATCTTGATTTTAAGATTAGAATGACCCCGCTAGTCAAACCTTCTTTTGAGGAGCCTCCTATTTTAGAGATTAAAGCTCTTCCTTCTTATCTTTGTATGCATTTTTGGCAGTCAAATACACTACCAGTTATCATTGTAGTTAATATATTAGAGTGGCAGGTCGAGGACTTAGTTTCTATTTTGTAGAGGTTCATATGGGACAATGGATGGTCTATTACTGACAATATTAGAATTTCACTGGGAATTTATTCGGACGAAATCCAACTCAAGACGGATTCTATACATAGCATTAAGCACCATATAGATTAAATCTGCCCATGCAAGAGGTAGTGAAGAAGGAGATCATCAAGCGGTTGGATGCAAGGTTGTTTATCCTATTGATGACAGCAAGTGGGTTGACCCAGTCCAATATGCATCAAATATTGGTTGGATTACTGTGGTTCAAAATAAAAAAAATGATATAATTCCTATGAGTCCAGTCACCGGATGGAAAGTTTGCATGGACTATAGAAAGGTGAATTCATGGATCTTGAAGGATCATTTTCCTATGCCTTTTATAGATCTAATGCTAGTCCACCTTGGTGGTTTAGGATGACATTGTTTTCTTGATGGTTATTCGAGGTATAATCAGATTTCTATCACCCCTAAAGACCAAGAGAAGACAACTTTCACTTGTCCATATAGGACTCTCGAATCTAGGAGGATGCCTTATGGTGTGTGAAACACACTCATGTCTCAACACAAAATCTAAAGGTCATGATGACACTTGTCGCGGTAAGCCTTAAAAAGTAAACCTATTACCCAAACTGATATGAAATGAAGAATAGTGCCAAAACCTAAGGCAGGACTCTTAGAATAGAGTCGAACCATATATATATAGAAAAAATTGAAAATACATAGTCAAAGATACCATATATTATCCCAAAACCTGGTGTCATAGTGCAAGAACCAACTAATACAACTTGAAGTCAAAATAGACATTGGATATTCAGAAGGGAACAAAATCTTTGAATAAAATCTTTCAACTCCAAATGCACAGATCAATCGCTACCTTGTATAGACTTCAAGCACCGCCTGAATTAACTATCGTGCAGTGTACTCATACCCGGATCTGCACCGAAAGGATAGAGTAGGGGTGAGTATTGTCAACTTGTACTCAGTAGGTATCATAACCCGTTTGATCAAAGTAAAAAATAAAGCATACAAATAAAACATTACGTTCATATCACTTTGCAATTAGAAAATGTCCCAAATGGAAGCCCAAACCGTCTTCACTAATAACTCTACAACATTTAAATATACCAATAGCAACTACATAAAGGAAATAGAAGTATACAAATATCACACATACAAGTGTGGAAAGACATCATAGACAAATATCACATCAAGAAAATAATAAAACATAGAATGGGCATAGTATATATACATATGAAATGCAATGAATATGATGAGGACGAAGATGATAATGATTATTATGTGATATGATGTACGAGGTCGTCGCACAACTTCCGTATACACCTACCGATTTGTACTTTCTATTAGGACCCATGGGGGGTCGACAACCCATATACAATCCCAATCAAATTCCAATATCTATAACTCCTCTCTGGCACATCCATCGGTAGAGGGTTTCAAAAGATGTCACATTTTCTGTCAGAAAAATGTAGTGTTTCTAATATTTCTACAGTGGTACCAATGTTTCATGAATGTATGTTATATGAGGATGTAATGTTCACAACCGACCATAATGAGAATTTCAGACTCCAACCAATATGCAAACCATGTTAGCCATAACTCACTCAATATTTCAACCATCAATGAATCTAATGTAATCTATATTCCAATAGAGTAAAGATTCACAGTAATATGCCATTGATACCACATAAACTTCAATCTAGGCTTTTTCATCAGAAAAGATACAACCAAATACATATACACAAGGCCAAATACATCTAAAAGATCCCACACGGTCACACATGGAAAATAATATCATAAAACCACAAAATAACAATAATACAGGCCCCCACACAAGCACATCACAGTAATATAGCCATTTCCATAATTGGTTCCCACATCCATAACATGATTTTTTACTAATATTTACTACTTGTCCCTCTATGAAGAAAGTTAAGCCATAACCTTCCTTAAATGCTGATAACTGGTCCAAGAAACCTTCTTCACGGAGCATTTCCCTCATGAACAAACCTGGAATTAACTAAAATACCCAAATATAGAATCTATGCTTGAAAAAGCTAACGATACCCATATTGCCCATTTTTGGGTTAGGGTCAAAATGGATCCCTAAAATGGGTTTGCAAAAAAGTAGTGAAAAATTGATATTATTTGTCCTAAAATGCATTTTCAAAGGCACCCATTGGAGAAAACCCATGTCAAAATGGGTTAAAATTGGGTTTTGAATTGAAGAGTTGCTAATTTAGGCCTTCTGAGCCATATTCCCCAAATTCTACTTTCAAATTCAAGTTTTTGAGGCATTTAAATAACAAGAATCAAAGAAAATTGATAAAAATTAGGATTTGAAGCTTAACCAAGCTTGCAAATGGAAGAAATTTCTCAAAAACTAGATACCTCAATCTCCAAATCTCAAAAATAGTGAAAAATTACAAAAATGGGGTATATAAATGATCCAGGCATTGGTTAAGCAATCACCCGACCGTTTAAGTTACCAAGGGTCGATTATGCAATACCCACAGGGGCTGCACTGGTTATTTAAGTGAGACTATATCACTTACCCGATACTCTCTTAAGTAAGTGGGTTATTTGTTAAGCAATACTCAGTTGATATGTCAGGTTGCTTAAGCAGCCAAAAAGTATCTTAAGAGGTGCACTAGCTGAGTGGTGCACCAACTAGAGACTTGGAGAATTCCAAATCTTTGCAGACCTCTCAAGATTCATTCCAAATCGCAAGAATGCTAATAAACTATGCTACCCCACCTAATTTGATGCTCCAGACTTAATGACGATATCAAATTTTCAAAAAAAATATCATTTTTAAAAAGTTGACCCCCAAAACCAATTTGACAACTTTATGAATTGAGGGTCGAAATGCAATATAAAAGCCATAAAACCATGCCAACTATGTTACCAACCTAAAATTCACGTTCTAGATCTACTAGCATTGTTTGTTTTGCCGTCCATCACATAGATCAATAAATGTTGACGTAAGTCAACTATAGAACCTTTTTAACAACCAAAAACCACAATTTCACATAAAACACATGCATTGGGAATCATGCCAGTCATCCCCATACCCCATAAATACCATAAAGGAACCCCATGGAGGGGTATAATAGTTAAATCACACAGAAATTAGTAATTCACAAAAATCATAAGAAGTCAAGTCGTTACATCATCAACTAAAAATCTTGTTTGTCCTCGAACTAAAGATGAGAGAAATTCCTAAAATAGCAAAAACTTGAGGATAACTACAACACATATAAGACTCGACCTCCAGAGTAGCTTCATCTATAGGTCGATGTCTCCATTGGACCTTAATCACTCCAATATCTCTAGAACGCAATTGTCTAACATCCCTACATAGAATGGAGATGGTCTCCTTCACAAAAGACAACAACTTATCTAACAGGACTAAATCACAATGAATGACATGAGACTCATCTGGAATGTATTACTGAGGCATGGAAATATGAAAAACTGGATGAACAACTGCTAAATTTGGGGGGTAATGCTAACTCATAAGCCATATCCCCGTAGTTCAATGAATCTCAAAATGTTTATTATGCCTTGACTAAGCTTTTCCCTCTTCCCAAAGCTCATTATGCCCATAATAGGTGACACACAAAGGAAAACTTAATCTCCAACAGCAAATCTCAAGGCGCAAAGTCTACGATCCACATAGCACTTCTACCTACTTTGAGTCGCTTGAAGTCTATCCTGAATGACCCAAACTCTATCCAAAGACACACGAAGCAAGTTTGTACCTCATGATCTCATCTCAAAAACCTCAAACCAACCCACTGGAGAGCAATAACTCTATCATACAAAGCCTCGAAAGGAGCCATGCGAATACTGGAATGGTAGCTTTTGTTATACCCAAACTCCACCAAAGCTAGATGCTACTCCCACTGACCAACACAGTCTATCATGGGGTAAAATATTATGCTAAGATCAACTCGAGTGACCAACTCCTCCAGAAAAGCCTTCTAAAAGTAAGATATGAACCGTGAACCTCAATCTGAGATGATAGACTTTGGCACACCATAATGATACACTATATCACAAATATTGATAATGGCCAACCTCTTGCAACTGAAGGTAACCTGCATAGAAATAAAATAAGTAGAATTGGCCAATCGATCCACAATTACCCAAACACTATCCGAACCATAAGAAGTATGAGGCAACCTGGTCGTGAAGTCCATAGTGATCCATTCCTATTTCCACTCAAGATTGGGTAACCTTTGAAACAAAACACCAGATATCAAATGTTTGACCTTCACATGCTAGTAACATAGGAAACCAACTACAAAATCCTCTACATCCTTCCTCATATAATCCCACCAGTAATGCTGCCTTAATTTATGATACATCTTAGTCACTCCCAGTTGGATGGAATACCTAGAACAATAAGCCTCCTCCAATATCAATTTAATCCAATCACCCACTCTCTGTGCATAAACTCAACATCAAATCCTTAAAATACAATCTAAATCAAGTGAGGCTTTCTTAGCCTCACCACTCAACACCTCATCCCGAATCACTCTTAATCCAACATCATTAAGTTAATGAGCCTCAACCTTCTCCATCAAGGAAATCCAACCTCCATAAATGCCAAAACACACCCAGGTGTTAAAATATCTAGACTAACCATCTGCTTAGCCAAAAACTAAAACTCTAAGGCCAAAGGACTCTCTTGCTTCAAAAGATGCACCAAGCTACCCAAGCTAGTCGACTTTCAGCTCAAGTCAACTGCAACCACATTAGCTTTGCCCCAATGATAGAGAATAGTAAAATCACTATTCATAAGAAACTCAAGAGACCTATGCTTCCTTATATTAAGTTCTCACCGTGTGAAGAAATTCTAAAGGCTATGATGATCTGAAAAAATCTCACAACAGACCCCATATAAGTTGTGCCTCTATAACTCTAAAGCAAAAACAACTGCACACAACCCAAATCCTGTGTAGGGAAATTTCTCTCATAGGTCTTCAAATGATAAAAAGCAGAAGCAATTACCTTAAATTCCTAAATTAACATAATAAATAACCCAACTCTTAAAACATCACAAAAGATGGTAAAAATCATTCCCACCTTAGGCAAAGCAAAGATATGAGCTGATGTCAACAAAATCATAAGATTTTGAAAGCCGACCTCACAAACATCAAACCACTAAAAGGAAATCTTCTTCTGAGTCAACTTGGCCTATGGAACTGAAATAGAAGAAAAGCCCTTAACAAAAAATAGGTAGTAACCTAGCAAAATAATAAAACTCCAATTTGCGATAAGCAAGGTAGACCTAGCCTAATCACGAACCGCTGTAATCTTGAATAGATCAACCATAATACCTTAATTAGTAACCACATGTCTCAAGTAGGAAAAGACTCACAAAATTAAACTTGGAAAATATTGCATACAACTTCTAATTCCTTAATCTTTGAATTACATTCCGCAAATGCTCCTAATGATTTTCGTCAATCTTGGAATAAGTCAAGATATCATCAATAAATCAGTTACAAAGGAGTTGAGTTACAATTAAACACCCAATTCATCAACTCCATGAAAGCGGTTGGGGCATTGGTCAACTCAAAAGACATGGCCAAGAACTCATAATTGTACCGAGTCTGAAAAGATGTCTTCAAATTATTCAAATCTCTAATTCTTAATCGGTGATACTCAGATCTCAAATCAATCATTGGAAACACTGTAGCACCTTGAAGCTCATCAAATAAATCATTAATACGAGGATCAAGATACATATTCTTAATCATCACCTTGTTCAACTATCGATAATCATAAACATACGCATAGACCCCTACTTTTTTGTCACAAACAAGACAGGGTCATCCCAAGGTGATACACTAGGTTGAATAAATCCTTTACCTTATGACTCTTATAACTGATCCTTTAATTTTATTAACTCATCTAGGGCCATCCTATAAGGAGGAATAGAAATGTGCTTGGTGCTCCACTCAACATAAATGGCAAAGTCAATATAACAATCTGGAGGCATACAAGGAGAATTCATAGGGAAAATATTTATGAACTTATGAACAATATGAATAATATCTACAAAAAGAAGTGAAGTAACACGAGTATCACCAATATAAATCAAATAAGATGAAAATTCCCTCTCTACCAAGCAATGAGACTGAATGAAACATATAACTCTCTTAGGACCCAAACGAGTCACACGCCTCCAAGCTATCCTTGGCACACCTGACGAAGATAAAGTTATGGTTTTAGCAAAATAATCTAGGACAACATGGTAAAGATCCAATAAATCCATACCTAAGATAACGTCAAAATCTACCATATCTAAGACAAGCAGATTGACCCAAGCCTCATGCCTAGCAAAAGTCACAACACAGGATTGGTATATCTAATCCTCCACTACGGAGTCTCCTCTAGGGGTAGATACATAGATCGGCATGACAAGAGGCTTAATAGAAGAATAAAAACCCAAAAAAAAATATGCAGACACATTGAAAAAGTCAATCTTGGATCCAAAAACACAAATGCAGATCCAAAATAAATAGGGACAATATCTATGATAATAATGGCGGAAGACTCTACCTCTGGTCTAGCACGTATATTATAGCATTGTCCACGGCCACCACCTGACTGAGCAACCCTGTAACCACCTTCACGGGCACCACTACCTCTGCCCTGAGAACCTTTAATAACACCTCTACTTCTCATAGAAAAAATGTGAGCATATCTAAAAACATAGTGGGGATAGTCCTTGGACACATGGCCAACCTCAACACAAACAACGAATACTCTATAGCAAGACTAATAGGAGAAGGTATGACTGAGCTTGAAAAATCATTCAAAGCTGATGAAATAGAAGACTCAATACCTAAAATCTTTAAAGTTGCCCACACGAGTCTACTGTACCAATAAAAATCTCTAGAATTACTACCTCAAGAAGTTTGAACCTCTAAACTCGCCCTAACGGTGCACCTTCTTGGTACCTCCCTGAGATACTTGAAAAATAGACTTAGTAATCTTAGAATCATCCACTATACTATGGAATGATACTCCAAAGACTACCATTTAAGTCATATCTAATTGAAGAGAAACATCAAAACCCTTCAAAAACTTCTGAATCTTCTCACACTCGATAGTAATACTGGTATAAGAATATCTAGAGATGGCTTAGAAACGTGTATCATACTCTGCAATAGTTCTGAAGCCCTACTTCAGGTAATCAAACTCATCTCTCATCTAATCCTTCAGACTGTATGGTACAAACCTCTCTAAAAAGGCCTTAGAAAACTGATCCCGAGTCATCTCAAGATATTCGAGAGGTATACTACAAACAATAGACCTCTACTAGTATCTAGCTGCATCTTTTAACTTATAAGTAGTATAAGCAACCCCATGCGACTCAAGCAAACCATGATTATGCAACTTCTCATGACAATCAATCAAAAACACATAGGCATCCTCGCTTATAAAACTACTATACCTAGGAGGTCCCAAACGAGTGAATCTATCAAACCTTTTCAGATTCTTAAAATAAATAACTATACACACAATAAGAGAAAGCATACTAAGTCTAGGTAATTGAATTCCAACCTAAGAAGGTAACTAAATGAAGGCTCAACTATTGATCTCAAAATACCATACTCAAACACTGATGATGAAGAAGGAATAACACTTGGAGTCTGCGGATTACCATTAGTCGATATTGGTACGACTGGAGGATCCATACCCCAACCCAAAGGATCAACATAGGAAGTCTCTAGCATAAACAGAGTTACAATACTCAGAGATGGAGGAGCATTAGGTACACTCACATAGAGAGAGTAAAACTCAATTTAGAATACATGGTATGAAAGATCCTTACCATAAGGAACTAAATAAGGAAAGTTTCCTAAAGACAACTTATAGATTCTCAAAGATAGATACAAACATCTACATATTGATCTATGAGACTCTATTTGACACCCCCGACCTTACACAGTTGAGACTAATAAACCTGACATCTCTAATACTAATTTGTCACAACCAAAAATCCAAAGACCATGATGGTAATTGTCGTGACAAGCCTTAACAAGTATGTCTATCACCTAAACTAATACAAAATAAGAAATAATACCAATACCCAAGGCAGTACTCTTACAATAGAGTCAAACCTTACATATATACTAAAAATGGAAAATACATAGCCAAAGATACTATATAATATCTAAAAACTTGGTATTACAGTGTAAGAACCAACTGATACAACTCGAAGTCAAAATATATATAGGATACCTAACAGGGTTCAAATTCTATCTCTGAATACAATAAAACATAGTCTAAATAAGAAAAAAGATGTAGTCAACTTCTAATGCATAGATCAATCGATACCTCAAATGAACTCTAAGTACCGCCTTAACCAACTATTGTATGGCACACTAGTACTTAGAACTGCACCAAAAAGGCATATTATAGGTGAGTATGGTCCACTTGTATCTAGTAGATATCATAGGTTGACTTATAAAAGTAAAAAATAAAGCATATAAAAAACACACTATAGGCACATCACCTGCAATTAGAAAATATCCCAAATGGTAGACCACACCATCTCCAATAATAGTTCTACAATATTCACATATACCACTTGCAAATACTACAAGGAAATACAAGTATATAGATATCACACATACAAGTATGGAAAGACAAACATTGATAGATATCACATCAAATCAATAATACAACATAGAATGAGCACATTATATATACATATGAAATGCAATGAATATTATGATGATGATGATGATGTGATATGATGCATGAGGTCATCATACAACCTCCGAATATACTTACCAAGATCTGCTCCTAGGTTGGACCCATGAGGGGTTTGTCAACCCATATACAATCCAAATCCAATACCATTATCCAAAAATACTCTCCAATACATCCATCGGTAAAGGATTTTTAAATATGTCAAATTTTCTATCAGAAAAAGTTAGTGTTTCCTATATTTCCAAGATGGTACCAATGTTTCATAAATGTGTGTGATTTGAGTAATATTCACAACTAACAAGAATGAGAATTTATAAATCTAACCAATAAATATACCATGTAAGTCATAATCCACTATATATTCCAATCATTCATGAATCCAATGTAATGTATATGCCAATAGAGTAAAGATACACATTAATATACTGTCGATACAACATAAACTTCAATTTAGACTTTTTCATTAGAAAAGGTATATCCAATGTATACAAAAGGCCAATAACATCATATAAGACCATACATGGTCACATATAGCAAATAATATCTCAAAACCACCAAATAACAATAACATAGGCCCCTACAAGGGCACAACATAATAATATAGCCATTTCTATGATTGGTTCCCATACCCATAACCTAATTTTTTTTACCATATTTACTACTCTTCTAAGTTTAAAGAAAGCTATGCCATAAGCTTATTTGAAAGCCAAAATTCAATCCAAAAAGCCTTCTTTATGAAGCCTTTCCCTTCTGAACAAACCTGTAATCAACTAAATACACAAATATAGAATCTACGTGTTAAAAGAAATCCAACTATTCCTATATTGCCCCTTTTCAAGTTAAGGTCAGAATGGACCATCGAAATGAGTTTGCAAAATAGAAGGGTAAAACCAACAGTTTTATCCAAAAATATATTGTCTATGATTAAAGAAACCCATGGGAGAAAATCAAATAAAAATGGGTTGAAAATAGGGTTTAAATCAATGAATTACTAATTTAAGCCTTTTGGGCCAAAATCCCCAAATTCAACTTTTAAATTAGAGTTTTTGAAGGATTTACATGACAAGCATAAAAAAATGATCAAAATAAGGATTTGGAGCTTACCCAAGCTTGAAAATTGAAGAAAGTGCTCAAAATGTCAATAACCGAATTCTAAGTCTCGATAATAGAGAAAAATTGCAAAAATGGGGAATATAAATGGCCCATGCATCGCTTAAGTGATCATCGAATTGCTTAACCGGAGATCATTTGAGCGACCAAGTATGGCTAATGTGATACCCATGGGGACTGCACTGGTCACTTACGAGAGACAAGTACCATCACTCGCATAACTCAGCTGGTCATTAGTTAAAGAACGCTCGGATGATATGCCAGGTAGCTTAAGAAACCAAGAAGTCACTTAAGTAGTGCGCCAACTGGAGTTTAGAGAATTCTAGATTTCCAAAGACCCCTCAGAATTCATTTGAAACCCTAAGAACACAAATGAACTGTGCTATCCTATCAAATTTGATGCTCCAGAAGCAATGATGATATCAGATTTTAGTAAAGACATAATTTTAAAAAATTTAACCCCAAAACCCAATTTTAAAACTTTTCAAACTGAGGATTGAAATGCAATATAAGAGACATAAGACTATACGAACCACGTTACCAACTTAAAATCAATGTTCTAAATCTACTACCGTAGTCTATTTTTTCATCCAAGGAACAAATAAATAAATATTGACTGAAGTCAACTATAGAGCCTTTATAACCAGTAAAACCATAATTTCACATAAATCACATTGAAATGCATTAGAAATTATGCCAATTATCCCAACACTCCAGATATACCACAACGCAACCATATGGAGGGGTCAAATAATCTAGTCTCTCAAAAATGAGTAATTCATAAAAATCACCTAAAATTAAGTCATTACAACTGGTAACTCTTTAGCATTTTATGATGGTTATCTTTTCTAACATGGTTGAGTACACTATTGAGGTTTTCATAGATGACTTCTCAATTGTGGTTATTCATTTGATGATTTCTTGGAACATCTTGTCAATGTTCTAAGAAGAAGTGAGGAGTGTAACTTGGTGTAAAATTAGGAGAAGTATCACTTTTTTTAAAATAAGGAATATTGCTTGGGCACAAAATTATAAAGATCGGGATTGAGTTTGGCAAGGCCAAGATTGAAGGGATTAAAAAATTGCCACCACCAATTTCTATGAAGGTATTTATTGTTTTTGGGGCATGCAAATTTTTATTGAATATTTCTCAAGGGCATCTCTAGAATTGAAAATTCATTATGTAATTTGTTGGAGTAGGAAGTGAAATTATGTTTGATTAGGCATGTCTAAAAGTACTTGAGTGTCTAAAAGAGAAGTTGATTTAATCCTCCATTATTGTGTTTCCTAATTAAACCCAGCCATTTGCGGTTATGTATGATTCTAGTAGCATGGAGTTAGGTGCCATCCTAAGCCAAAGGCAAGAGAAGATCTTACATTCCATGCACAATTCTAGAAAATCACTTAATCCTGCTCAAAGGAATTACACTATCACTAAACAAGAGTTGCTTTCTGTTGTGTTTGATTTAGACTAATTTTTGTGTTATTTGCTTTGCACATAGTAATTGTGCATACTTACCATGCGACTCTTATATATCTCATGGCAAGAAAAGAGGAAAATATAAGGTTGATTAGATGAGTACTTCTATTATAGGAATTAGAATTTGAATTTAAGGACTGAATGGTGATTAAAAATTAGGTGGCCAACCATTTATAATGACTTGAAGAGGATGCAATGCTGAAACTAAGGGATGAGATTAAGATTGATGCTAATTTTCTAGACAAGCAAGTGCTGGTAGCTTTATAAGACTTAATCCCTTGGTTTGCATATTTTGCAATTATTTGGCAAGTGATATAGTTCTGGAAGATATGTTATTTCAACAGCAAAAAGGTTCATGCATAAGGTTACAAATTCTTTTTGGATTAAGAATGATTGTTTCGAGTATATGAAGATGGTGTGATTTGGATATGTGCTTCTGAGGTTTAGATGATGAGTATCTTAGAGGTATATCACTCTTCACTAGTTGACGGTCATCATGGTGGTTCGTTCACTGCGCATAAGATTTTTCAATGTGGTTACTATTGTCCCACTATTCACAAAGATGCATATGACTATGCTAGAGCTTGTGAAGAATGTCAAAGGCAAAGGAATATGTCATAAAGACATAACTTATAATGACTAATATCCTTGAGTTTGAGTTGTTTGATGTTGGGGAATTGACTTTATGGGCCCCTTTGTGAGCTTGCATGGCATAGAGTAAATATTGATGGCTGTCGACTATGTTTTGAAGGTGGTGGAGGCACTTGCGAATCCTAATAATGAAGGTATGAGTATCACAACTTTCTTGAAGAAAAACATATTTTCCATATATGGGACACTTTGGGTTATTATTAGAGATGAAGGATCCTATTTTAGCAATCATCTATTTGAGTTCCTGCTTGAGAAATATGGTGAGAAACATAAGGTGTAAACACCTTACCATCCTGAAATAGTTCAGCAAGTTGAGGCTCCAACTGGGAGATCTAGTCTATTTTTGAAAAGACTCTGAATACCAATAGGATGGATTAAGCTAGGATGTTAGACATGTATTATTGGATTAACGAAAAACCTTAAAAACTCTTATTTGTGACTCCCCACATAATCTTTTGTATGGAAAAGCATACCATTTGCATGTCAAACTTGAGCATAAGGCATTGTGGGCGTTGAAGAAACTAAAAAAGGAATGGAGTGATGCCACAAAGATGATATTAGAACAAATGAATACGATGGGCCAATTTTGTCTCTAAAATTATGAGAGCTTAGCCCTGTATAAAGAAAAGATAAAGTTGTATCATGATTACAAGATTGAGAGAAGAGAATTTAATGTAGGAGATATGGTATTAATGTTTGACTTAAGGTTGAATCTATTTTTTAGAAAGTGAAATCTAAATGGAAAGGCCCATATAGGGTTGTTACAGTGTCTCCCTATGGCACAGTTGAACTTAGGATGAAAGAAAGGCTGAAATTTAAGGTCAATGGCCAAAGGGTGAAACACTATTTATACGAAAATAAGGACTTGAAGTTGATTGGTGACGTTGACTTAAAGGAGTCTAAAGGAATCAAGCCAACCTGAGTCGGGTCAAAACATTAAATCAGGCACTTCTAGGAGGCAACCAATGGTCTTGTTGGTGAAGTATTAGTAACCAATATAGCCATGTTGTTCCATGACAATAAATCAAGTGATTCTTTAGAGGAAATCTATGATTTTGTACTTTTACTTTTATAGGGTAATGCTTGTGTTATTTATGCAGGGATTATGCAGAAAAAAATACAAAACTTGACTTTGCACTAAACCCTCGAATAGGATTGTATGACCATGGTAGGAACCCATAATCTTGGGTTTAGTCATCTGATCCTATTTCATTGAATTCCTATAGGATGAATTCTAGAGTTATCCTATGCTTGGTCATCACAATCCTACTGAGATGTCATAATCATGCTTCAATTGTCTGATCACTCTCTAGAAACCTACTTATCAAGGAATGGACCTATGATCTTAAGGAACGACAATGGTTACATTCCATGTCCATCCTTAAGTCTTGTAGTTTCCAATGAAAGTTTCCCTAAAACCGTCATACTATAAAAAGGTCTAATAATCGTGGTTTGATACCACGATCGTATGAGGCTCTCATTTGTGGAGTAAATATAAATAATGAGGACCTAATCTAATCCAACTTAGTTAGGTTTTTGATATTTAAAACTTTATGAGTAAGACACGATACAACACCTTAATCATTAACAATCATTACGACAAGCAAATTCTTAACTCCTAATTGATACTAAGGGAAAGATCAAGTGCATTACTTGTGATTCATTTGTTCATAGTCTATTCCTCATGCTTTGAATCCAGCCATTCTTTCAATTTTCATATACAATCACAAAATTATGCATTACAAGTTAAATTTTACTCTTTGTAATCAATTAAGTTCATAAGAATAGCTTCATCATGGGTGTGCTAGGAATTTCTTATGGGTCTAAGTTTTTGAGAGATAGCAAGCACAGGGGAAGTCTAAGTACCTTTTAGTGCATAAATGATCGCGGATGTTGGTATCAAATTGGTTCTAAGAGAGTCAATAATGGTATATTAAAATCATCTAAGTTTCAGTATATAACACAACCTACGATTATAGTATCTACATACGATCGTTGGTTGGATCATTATATTGTACCAATTCCATTATTATAAGTGATCTTCATACGATTACATCCCACAATAATCTTATCAAGGTATGATCATGGTATGTACTCATCAAATGTAACATATTTCCAGTACTTTAGGATTGTACCTATGATTGAAAGATACAACTATACCTTTATTGCACGCTCTTAGAAATAGTTTGTCCCAAGTAATATCTCCATAGTATGTTCGGGGAACCCTTCCTACAATAGAAAGGTATGACCGTACCTTCATTACACGATCAAAGGAAGAATTGTATATCTTTAAATTTTCAACTATTTTCAATGTTGAAAATAGAGTCTAACTATTTACAATAAAAAGACAATAGCACTAAAATCACAGGCCGAGATAAAAAGGAAATTTTTGAATAAAAGGTCACCTATAGACACATCCCTAACCTTGGAGAGTGATACAAAGAGATCTCGTGAGACTGAGGTGTAGTACTCTGCTAGCCCCTCAATTGAACAACACAATCTGAGGACTAAGAGAGAAAATGATAAGGAGCTTGAGAAGGACAATGACACACCATCCAACCTTGGTAGTAGTTGCTACCCCATCAACCTTATCTAGTTTAAAAAGGTATGGAAAGACTCACACCAAGATGAGGGTGACCATGAGGATGATGCTAAGAAGATTAGTTCCTTGGAGAAGGAGGGGATATTTAACCCCATATCTTTTCAGGATCCTGACGCCTCCCCACTGTAAAGTGCGTGGATCAACAAATATTGATAGACGCAAACTCTTAAGATTAATATATTTATAGGGTATCCTTGAAATTTAGTGAAAAAAAAGAAATATCCACAAAGAGCCTCTGATATTATTAGAGTCATTACAAAAGAGCCGAGAGTTGGTACGGGGTTTCATGATATATGAATTATGGTCGATGAACAGATTCCTCAGGACCTATCGGCTAGATTTAGTGGGAGAATTGTATGCTCACTATGCAACTATGTTAAAAAAAATAACCCCTATAGGCAAGGAGAAAAATATTATGAAGCAACCCCGTCTTGATACTGTCAGAGTCTAGGCCGATGAGGTAGATATCTCCATTAAGGAAATCTCAAGATCCTTGTTTATATGTATATTTGAGTTGGTAGAGGATACTCCAAAATATGATTTTTATATGAATGTATTGAATTAGGCAAAGAAGATGACCGTCGATGATAAGTTGATTCATCATAGGTGGTTGGAAAGCCACATTATTGACAATGGTGAAAATTCTCTAAGGTTCAATGGAGCATCAAATCATAAGAACATTTTGATGTTTTCCACCAAGGCTTGGTGGTCAGTGATAAGACACTTCATTATACTCACAACCAATGATAACACTTTGGGGGCGACCAATGTTGGGTTAGTAGCTGTGCTGATAGGAGAGTTGGAGCTAAAAATACCATAGATATTTCATCAACACATTGATATTTCCCTATTATATCTCGCAGTTTCTACAAAACTCAGGTATTCCAACCATTGATATTGTAGACATACTCTTGTAGCCTATTAGGATTGTATATATGTCACTTATAAAATATTTGAGGAACCCTACAGTTCAAACCTTGGGGATGAATATTTCTTTACATTGCTAGGGTGACCCAGCTATTATTATTTTGGCATTTGAGGTAGGTTCTACTTTGTCCAAATCATAGCTTAATACAACACCATTGGGTGTACATATATGCTCCTATCGAATAAACTTTGATAACCTTTGTCTCCCAAATTATTTCTTTTAGAAAGTTTAAAGCAATTTTCAGTCAAATATAGAGCCCAACTAGGTTGGGGTCGATCCCATAAGGAATATGTCAAAATCTATCAAGATCTTGCAGATGTAATTAGAAATTGCATAAATAAAAGATGTTTTTTTTATCAATGAAAGTAATAGTAACAGTTGCTCGACGATAGGGGTTGTTATCAACATGAGATGAACACTAGGATTGTGTTCCCCAGGACTTCATAACTTTATAGACTGTTCTTTCTTGTAAGACTATCTCGATGCCTTATATGTAAATTCTAATAGGTTATGTATCACCTAACCATCTCTCAACCTTGGTTTGAGTTAATTTAACTCATCTCCTCCTATCTCAGAGCATTACATTATGAACCCATGATTTATGATCTTATATTAATTATCTCCTCTTAGTTTGAAGTTAACTAGATAAAGGTTGATGGCTTTAATTACTGTTGTTATATCCTTTTCAAATCTCTTCCTCTTTCTCGAGCAAGTATTATATGCAACCAAGTTCCTAAAGTGTGAATCCGTTAAGAAAGCATTCAAAACAAAGGAAATCCCAATACAAACAAGAACTATAATATAAAATAACTTTGTACTCAATCTTCTTTGTTAATTTATTAGGGTTCCCATAACCCTAATTTTAGGGATTAGCTAATCATGGTGCAAGATCAAACAAAGATTCCATAGATGTAAGGATAATGATAAACTTAAAAATAAAAAGAATGAAAATAAAAAAAATTAAATCAATTATAAACCTTAAAACCAAAAACCATAATTCCAAGATCAATAATGTATCTCAAAACTAAAAGAAATAAAAAAAGTATATAGCGTACGTAAACTGATAATAAAACATCCAAGGAGGGTATTTATAGATACAAAAGTTCAATCAAACTATGGAACATCAACATCCTCAACTTATATAGTCTGCATACCCTCAGGAAACTAACATACACTGAACAAACATGATGCGTAACTAAAATAAACCTAAGACACTTACAACAGTCAATTTTCATTTTAGCTCCCTTTACACCCTCTCCTTAGCACAATATTCAAAAACACTGTGTGTATACATGTAGCACAATAGTATGAAACTAAATTAATCAAGTGATCAGATCAGATTACCAAAAAACAACTAAGAATGTATGCAATTTTTATTACTCAGAAAAATAACTAGTTAACAATACAACCCATGTACTATTACAGATAGGAAGTCCCAAATATCATAGTATCATTGTGCATGTCAATGTGGGGACTACATGAAAACACTCACTCTCACAAAGAAGTTCAAACTTGTGCAGGAAATACCATAGTCTTGCCCTTATTTACTATGCCTTAGTTTTTTGGCCAGTTAGAATCGTATCACCATAGGACTACTCTTAGCTTGTAACGTAGGATTAAGGACAGGTATGGTATATATGGAAAATAGTGAATCACACTCCTTGACTCTATACTCATATTTTTTTTGTTCCACTCCTTAACAATGCTTCTTTTATTCTCCATATATCTCCTTTTTACTATTTAGATTGGGTGTGGTTCTCTTCATTCTTTGCATTTATTATTTCTTTTTCTATAATGATTTTTTTTTATTTAAGAAAATTTTGTGTCAGACCCAACCCTAGCTTCTTTTCTTTTCTTCAACATCTTCTTCATATCCATCTTCAACTATGCACGCTATGATAGCCTCCCTTAACTTAGGTGACTTTCCTGAGTTTAGGGACATAAGGTCCAAGGAAGGACTATGTTCAAAACAAGTTCTTGTAATTAAAATGGGATGGTGAAATGGTTAATAAATAAAATAAATCACTTTAAACTCAAATTAGGGATCAACAAATACTTATTCTTGTTTGGTTGGTCTTTTAGGGTAATAGTGGAGTTAATTAAAATATGGCCTATGATCATGGCCCAACCAACTATCCAAAAACCTAGGAAAGAGTAGTAGGAAAATTTCTCTATTGAACATTGTAATGTCATGAGTCTACAACCTGGACGTCATACAGTGCTTACGACCCCGGAGGATAAAAAGGTGACCCATGACTGGTACCTACTGTGAGCATTGAATAATAATGCTAAAAAGAGATGTGAAAGTGTAATTGAAAATGACAAGGTTATAAAAATACTAAAATAATAATTGAGTGTATAGCTAATAACATCTGAAAATTGAATAACTGACTGTGCTAGTCTGAAAGCCTCTAACTATTTGAATATGGAGTTTATGGGACAAACCCCTAACTAGCTTCGATTCAAATAACCACTGAGTTAACTAAAATAGATAAACTCTATACTCAAAATATGAGGACTCACCACTCAATCTGCTGTTGATATCTTGAGTTTCTAAGTATTATCAGGAATCCGTGCATCTGAACCTATGATATGAGACATCATAGTGTAGAGAAAGTGTATGCGTCAGTACTTTGAATGTACTGGTATGCGAGCTATGGTAGGCTGGTATACATGGGTTTATATGTATGCGATAACAACTATCTGAATGAAAATCGTGAAGTAAATAGATAAGAGTACATACAAAATTGTAACTATTAAACATGCTGAATATGCAATATTATGCATATAACGCTGTCTGAATTAGACTGAAGCTGAAGTACTGAGTTCTACTTACTGAACACTGGTAACTGAAAGTTTAGACTAATACTAAAGTAATGAATTCTAATGGCTCTATAACTGATAACTGATAGCCATGGTTTTGTAGATCTGTCTGAGTTCTTTATAGAATATTGAGACTGAAAATGTACTTGTGGGAGTATTTATTTAACCGACATACCCTGCGTATTAGCTTATTTGGGGTCCAACTCGTGACCCAGTTGGAAGGGTGTTAGCACCTTGCCTCAAGATACTAACAATGCTGTGTCAACCCTAATCTGGTAGGAAGACTTATGAAATATATATGATTGCGTCAACCCTAGTCTGAAAGGATGACGACTTACTCTACGCTGGCTACGTAGTTCTGTAATGTAGGGCATGCTGCTACGGGTCAAACCCTCTTCTACCAAGAATTCCCCCATCCTTGTGTTCTCTCGGTGCTGAATCCTACTCCCAACTGAATGGACATTGAACTGATCACTAGACTGTACTAGGCTTGACTGAACTGACACTGATCATGTGGACTGACTGAATTGGACTGAGTTCACTGGGTTTCTTTTAACAAGATGAGTACTACTGATCTTGACCTTTACTGAGACTATTCTATAACTACTTCAACTAAGTAAAAAACTAGATTTCGGGTAATAAATACCCCGATAGAGTAATTGATAGACGTAGCAAATCTTTAAAGCATAGCAATAGCCAATTGTTCATAATTCATTCACTAAGACATTTTATCAAACACTTGGAGGTCATGAACTTGTACATAAATGAAAACACATGCTAACATGTCATGATTACACTATTCAATTCACATGGAAATTCTATCAAACATTTGGGGAGCATAATTATCATACAAGGTATTGAACAACACATAAACACCATGACTACAACTTAAACTTGCAAATTCAAGGGTTTTAACTTGGGAATTACATCAATCAACATACATGCTATTTTATGTTTGTGAAACTCATTGCTAAATCTTGAATTGAAAACCCATACAACAATACAAACATGAATACAACCCAATTTGCACATGTAAATCAAAAATCAATAAACTTATAGTTTGAAAAAGGGTTCTTAAACTCCAAGGATTGAATGAAACCGAAGGATGAACACCTAACACACCTTGATTATTGATTTTGTGAAGATTGTCGGGGATTTCTTGGAACTTGATCTTGAGCTTGATAAACACGGGTTTATTTTTTGTGAGGATTTTGTGAATGAGTGAGTGTATTTTCCCTATTGAGGGGCTGAATTCGTGTTATGGATGTTTAATATGGGAGTAAAATGACATAATTACCCCACAAACCAAAAACTTAATAAAAAATCTATGCCTAGTGATACGATACCCGATGCGCCACATCGATATTGTTGATGCAATTGCCGAAGCGCCGCGTTGATGTTGTCGACGCGATTACTGATACATCACGGCCTGATCACGTTGAGGATTTGTTTTGGGCATCCAAACATGACTCTAAAGAAATACAAAATTTTTGAAACACACCCAAGATGACGTATTGACATCCCTGATTATGAATTAATTGTCAAATCGATAATCTAAGATCAGAAAGATTGTAAATGATGCTGTTGAAATATCTAGGCCACAACTGAGACTAAGTGTCAACACTTGGCTGAAATTTTCTAAGTCTGGAACTTCTTTTGGCATGATATAAAGGACTAAAATGCGCTAGGTCTTTTAGAGGGTATTACAATATCTCCCCCTTGGGAACATTCGTCCCCAAATCAGACTGACTGAACTGAGTATAACTGAGGAATTGTACTTACAATGACATGCATGAAACTATATTATCTGAGAATGCAAGACCAAGTGTATAACATGATTCTAAAATAGTCTGTAAACAAAATACTGAAATATTGATAAATGAATAACCGATAACCGTATGGTATGGTAAAGCAAACCTGAAACTGAACTGAATTTTGAAATAAATACTGAAACTGAAACTATGGAGTACTATGCATATGCGATAAGGACTAACTGATCAACATGAGATGATTGAACATGAATGCATGAATGATATAAGAATATTATGCAGCTATAATTGAGTATAGAATATAGTAAATCTAAGGAAAACTGCTACCTTATACTAAGTCTGAGAATGCTGAAGAGTCTGAGATCATTTACTAAAGACGCATGAATGGTAACCAGAGAGCATAACTGAGTCAAAAACATAATACATGAACTGGATATCATGAACTGCACTAATTTCTTGAACACATGTAGTAACATGAGAATGGTTATAAGGGTGATATAGGAATGAGGGAGTCAACTTATGAGTAACCATTACCTTTGGCTGGATCTGGTTTTGTGAAGAAAATATGAGAGATTTAGTACATGAAAAGCTCGGGGGTATTACATGATACTGACTTGACTGAAATACTTGGAAAAGCAAAATGATGCACAAAACGCTTACGGACTGAATCATGACTGACTATCTGGGATTTGAAATATGATGCATGAACTGAACTAGATTCAGAATCTACATGGATACAAACAAACTATTCCTTGGAAGGGATATATTCATGAAACTTCAGATAGTAAGACTAGATCGGAGGACAGAAAAACCATAGGAACCTGTCTGTCTGACTGCTAATATGAATTATTGGCTACATAGACTAACTCATACTGAACGCTTATGCTTAATGAGAGTATTTCTTTGACACTCTTTATAAGAGGTTCTAATGACTTTTAGGGAGCAAGGAATCTCGGCATGGTCCGAATAAGACATCTAGATAAGAAATCACAAAAAGGCTAAAATTCTATAATATGGAACACAAGACTACAAAGCATCAACAAGGGTAGAGCTACTAGGACAGGCCTTATGCGCTGCAACTACTAACTTTCAAGGTTAGACATACTCCTCAAGTACTCTCTCAACTATACCTTCCACCTCTACCTACTAAAGTCTGAGCTGGACTGAATTCTCCTACTATGTACAAGCCGACTCGAATCTACGAAATTCCTACAAAATACTATAATACTAGTCTAAATCATGAATTTAACACACCTTCCATTTTCGCAACCTCTCATCTCATGAATAATTATGGTTTCCCATTTAATAAATAAATATAACCTCTTACTAGCCATTCTCTAAAGTGTAATGCATTCATCCTTTTACACACCAAAAAGACATTCAAGCATATCTTCATAACTACAACCTCGAGTAGAACAAGAATGCAACAATATTTCCTTAACATGAAACATTTACTCTCTCCCATCTAAGAAATTGCTCATCACTACTATTATTTCATAAGGAGAGGTCACTGAAAGGCTAAAACATGAGGACCGAAAGCTTGAATGAACACTATAAAGAACTTTACACTTAAAAGAGGCCTGAGGAATAGAATATCAGTATCTTGGATTCATCAAGAGAAATAAAATTTGGATATACATGACATAATCTGAATTTTGCTAACCAGTAGGAGTATAGCATGGGTACTGGAACTGAACTGACTGTAAAGCATGAATACATGAGTCATGAGATGCATGACCTGAGTTTGGAGTTCATAAATTCATGGAATATGATTTAAACTGCAGGATAAACTGGCACTCCTCTTACTAGGAACTGAAAGCATACATGATTTTCTATAAAGGTCACACGTATGAGCTATGATCCTAGTACTAATATGAAGGCATGAGTAGATATCGTGATAACTGAGAAACCTTGCACTGAGATAAGAATGGGTTGGGCATATTCATCTCATACAACTTTTCTACACATGGTGACATCACTATTAGGATCTGAGAGTGTAAATTGGTTACTTGTTCTATCATCCCCCCCTTAGTTTAAAACCATTAGTCTAAGTCTGTGAACAACTTGACCAATAACTCTAAACTGAACTATCACCACTTTACTCTAGAATCTAGGGTATAAGAATACACATAAACACTAAACTCACCTTGAAAGATTGCACTTAAAAGTGTAAAACCCTATGGCTGATATTTCCTTCTGAGATATACTCTTAACTTTCTATTGGCTTAATCTTTAAAGATTCAAACTTAGACTCTAACATATGTCCTGGATATCCCCAAATCTGTAATAACAATACTACTTTCATCATAGCCCACAATCATCATATCCACAACATATATTTCGAAGGAACAAACCTAAATTTTTGATATACTACTGCAAGCCTTCTGATTCCCCTTTTATTCAACTAGTCCCATGAAAAATGTTCTAGTTAAATTCAAATAACACTATCCCAACTCTACTACTGCTGCTAAATTCCTGGTTTTATTCTTTTAACTCTAGTTCATATGCAGTCATAGTATTCAACAAACGAATCTGAAATCACGCTGACTCCTAACCACTGAGGTACTATCCCTTCATCACTGGTTGGATCATTGAGAAGCTAAAACTGAACTACTCTATTTCTGAAATCAACTGAAGTGAATTGCTGAGACACTTTGGACGAGCATTTTCTGTATACCCGTCTGGCTAGGATAGATTCACCCACTGGGGTAGATATTGAGAAGGGCTCTGCGAATGTTTTTGGGACTGACACCAAAGTTAACAGCTATATGGAGAGGGTTATAATAAAATGCTAAGCTCTAGATCTAGTGAGACATACATAAGAATATGAATAGCCTATAACATACCCATAACCACATTAGGGGAACTTTCCTGATCTTGTTGGGACTGACTTATTTGTAACCTATTCTGATGCTGGCCACTCTTAACACTGGAAACGACAACACCCTGCTGACAGGTGATCGGAAAAAACTAGAGGATAGTTGGACCGACCCTATTAATTACTCTTTTGGTAATATCTGGCTCTGTGGCTTGTCTTGCCACACCCAAAACACATATAATATCGATCTTACACACACCCTTATGATTCATACCCCATTCTTCACAAATCAAATTAGTACGAATACCATTCCCACTACCTTGGGACTTAGACCCCAGTGCTGTATCTCGACTATTATTCATAAACTTAGGCACTAGCACACTAGCTGAAGGAGGAGCTGGGGCTGAGAATTTCTGACGGATTTAGGAGCTATTACTTCCCCTTTACCTTGGCTTAAAACTACCTGTTTTGAGCCTCTTATTCTTTCTCTCTTTCTTCCTATGCTTATGTAATACCCCATATTTACCTAGCTCAGTTTAATTCTCAGTACATGAGTATTCCTATATAAATTTTTAAAATACTTAGTATTTTCCAGTTTAAGACCTACCAATGCCTATTTGGGATGACCGCTTGCCTTTGATCGAATTCACATATAATAACCGTTATCATTCTAGTATTCTGATAGCTCCGCTTGAGGCTCTTTATGGTAGGTTATGTAGATCCCTAATTGGTTGATTCAAGGTAGGTGAGCCCGCAGTAATAGGGCCTGATTTAGTGTCTGATGCCTTAGAGTAGGTTCAGTTGATTAGGGATAGGCTTAAGGCAGCCTAAAGCCCACAAAAATCGTATGCAGATGTGAGAAGAAAGGATCTTGAGTTTGAGATTGGAGATTTCATGTACTTGAAAATCTCTCCCATGAAAGGAGTAATGAGGTTCGGCAAGAAGGTAAAGCCCAATCCTCGATATGTCGATACATATAGAATTTTTAGTGGTTTCGCAAAAGGTATATTTTGAGCTTGAGTTGCCTTCAGAACTAGCTTGAGTACACCCAGTATTCCACGTCTCCTTGCTAAAGAAATACATTGGTGACCTAACAATCATAGTTCCCTTAGAGGCCATAGTTATTCAGAATGATATCTTATTTGAAGAGGTTCCAGTCCAAATTCTCGATTGTCAAATTTGCAGACTGAGGAACAAAGAAGTTCCCTTAGTCAAAGTTCTTTAGAAAAATCATTCCGTTGAGGAAGCTATTTGGGAAGTAAAAGAAGATATGCGAACCAAGTATCCCATCTCTTCTCCGTAAACTCAGGTTTAACTTGAGGTAATAGTCTTCCTTAGATTTACTCAATTCCATATTTAGATACAGTTCCAAAATTAGTATTAATTATCATAACATATCATCTTCATGACATCATTCATTCATGAATCAGTGCAGCTATGTACTCATGCATCACATATGCATCTTCAGTATGAAAATTCAGTTTATCAATAGTATCAGTCATGTAATCATTCTTTAGTTGTGCATGTTTAGTGTGTAAACTCAATATATCAATATTTCTAAGCTTAATAAGTCTTATTCGGGGATGAATATTCCCAAGGGGGAAATATTGTAATACCCCATATTTTACTAGCTAAGTTTAATTCTCAGTACATGAGTACTCCTATATAAATTTTTTAAAATACTTAGGACTTTCTAGTTTAAGACCTACCAATATATAGGAAATTTAGTCAGCTTTCTAACGATACAAAGTTCTCCCAAATTCGATAACCAGGCAAAGAGTTAGAGCAATTTTTATAAAAGAGTGTGCCACCCGGTGCAACACCACATTGCGGAGCCAGTTCAAATGGAATTCTTCAGTTTTTAGTGAAGATCTACAATAATGGGACGTCACACCAATGATCCAGTTTATAATTATCATTTTCCAGTGAGGGACCTCGATCCCACCGCATAGCCCCTAGGGCCATTTCCCAATTGTTAAAATCTAGTGAGCCTCTGTGATGGTGCCATATCATTCCAAGGGTCAATTTCACACTAGTCCATTTTTTTACAGTGTTAGCTGGGTTCCAGTGGCTTATCACGATGCCACCGCATAGCGGTGAAAACGAATCTCGTGATTTTCAGTGTCAAAATTTAATTTCTTTCCAGGGGTAAATTGGTATTTTTCCATGAACCAAATCAGTTTTAAACACATAATTAACCCCTAAAGAACTAATTAGTCATCATTTACACACTTTCTCTCAAGAATAAATCATTCTCTCTCAAATTTAAAATATCCTAGCTTCAAGAATCAAGAATAATCCTCAAACAATCCTTCAAGAACCTTCAAGAACTCATCTTTTCAGGTATGTTAGGTGTTAATTCATGGGTTTCTTTTATCCATGGAGTCCAAGAAACCTTTTTAAACATACAAGTTTATAGATTTATGATTTCCATGCTTGAAATTGATTGTCTTCATGTTCATGATTTTAATTTGGTTTTAATACATGATTTAATTGGAAGTTTCATGAAATTTAATAGAACGTGTGATGAATATGTTATTATCTAGATAAACCCTTGAATTTATTAGTTAGTATTATATCCATGATGTTTATGTGTTGACTATTATTATGTGAAATAATCATGCTCCCCAAGTGTTTGATAAAATGCCTATGTGAATTGAATAAGGAAATCTTGACATGCTATTATATGGTCCCATTCATGTATATCAAGTGTTTGACAAAATGTATAAATGAATGCATTGTTCACAAGAGAATATCATTTTACTTTCAAGATCATGCCATGCTTTATTTTTAATGCTAGCTAGTCCTGGCGGTTTTTAATACTCAGCAATCTAGCTGTTTACCTATAACTACGGTAGCTACAAAATAGTCAAAAAAATGTCATGAATAGTAGTACTCAATCCAATTCAGTCAGTCAACACAATCAATAATGATTCAGTCAAACCCAGTACAGTCTAGAAATCAATTCAGTAGCTGTTCAGTTGGGAGTAGGATTTAGCACCGAGTGAACCCAAGAGTGGGGGCTCACCTTCCAGTAGAGGGTGTGACCTTTAGTAGCAGTCCTTATATTCTAGAACTATGTAGCCTATGTAGATTGAGATATTAACCTTCTAGTTAAGGGTTAGTAAGGTGTTTTACCTATCAATTATGAGTACCACCGTTCTCGTTCAGGGAACCTGCCAGATAAGGATGACTCTCCATCTTGTCTTCACCCATGGCACGGTACTAATACCTTTCTATCTAGGGTTACAGGTTGGACCCTAATCTATTTAAAGAGAGGCATATCAGTTAGATGATTACCTTCCATAATTTAAGTTACATTCTCAGTATAGAACTCAATTCAGTTCTACAGAATCAAAACTGTCAAACACAACCACCCAGTTATCAATAATTCAGTTATCAGGAAATCTATAATATAAGTTACTTATTCATCAAAAATCAGTGCTTAGCTTTAGTAAAAGCTCAGTTATAAGATATATGTATATGCACAATATGCGTCTAGTGATTATAGTAGCATCAGTTATTCAGGTACTCTTATATAGTTATTCCATATCATTCAGTTAGTTTACTTCATGCATATGAACCCTTGCATTCTGCCTTACCTTATCTAGCATACTTATACATTCCATATACTTATATATACTCTTTATTTGCGCTATGATGTCTAATGTCATAGGTTTGGAGACTCAGGTTCCTGACCGTGCTTAGAAAAATTCAGTTAGCAGTCGCAAATTCAGTAGTGAGTCCTCATCTATCGAGGATGTTCTTTTATTTCAACATTATAGTAGCTTCAGTATTTCAAAAGTCTTAGTTAGTTGGGGGCTTTTCCCATCAAATCCTCCTTCAGATAGTTAATTTTGAGGCTTTTCAGACTAGATTAGTTCAGACAGTATTCATATTTAAGATGTTTTTATCAGATGTTATATTTTATCAGTATTTTGGATTATGAACCTTATGTCATTTCATCCTAACTTTTGCATTTATTTTAGTATTATTATTTAGTGCTCACAATAGGTACCAGTCATGGGTTAGCTTGTGGTCCTTCGGGGTCATAAGCACCGTGTGGCATTCGGGGTGCAGATTTGTGGCATTACAAACTTGGTATCAGAGCCTAAGGTTCAATAGAGTCCTAAAGAGTCTAAAAGCCACGTCTAGTAGAATCTTTTCCATGGGTGTGTAGCATGCCACACTTATGGACAAGAGGCTATGAGACATTTTTAGGAAAGTTTCCCTTCTTTGAGTATTCATGTCATACGAGTGAGCATGAGTTCAAATTAAACTCTCAGTCTAATTCTTTTATTCCTTTCATATATAGAACATTCCTCCCAAAAATACCAATGAAAGAAGAATAGGAAACCAGCGAGCACCTCAACCGGTTTATGAAGATCCCCTAGATGAGCATGTCTCACATGCAGAATTTAGAGCTACTTTCACCATTTTAGCCAATTTCATAGCAGTTCAGAATGAACGACCAAATACTATACAAGCCAACCTAGTGTCCAATACTGCTATATCTAGGGTTCGAGACTTCACCCAAATGAATCCTCCTCTATTCTTAGGATCTAAGTCTGAAGAAGATTTATAGGAGTTCCTCAATTAGGTTCAGAAAGTCACATATATTATGGGAGTGACTTCCAGTGAGAGTGCTGAGTTAGCTGCCTATTATCTATAAGTCATATCTCATACGTTGTTTAAGTAGTGAAAGGTAGACAGGGGTATAGATGCAGAGCCCATAGATGGGGAAGAGTTTGATACTACTTTTCTAGATAGATTCTTTCTCTTAGAGCTGAGAGAAGCCAAGGTGTAAGCATTGATAAATCTCAGGAAAGGTAACATGAGTATGAAAGAGTATTCCTTTAAGTTTACTCAGTTATCCATGTCTTCTCCCTATGTAGTAGAAGATAGTAGGTCCAGAATGAGCATGTTTGTATCTGGTGCGTCAGAGAGTATGGTTAAGGAGTGTAGAAACGCGATGTTAATTAATAAGATAGACATATCTAGGATCATGGTCTATGCTCAACAGATAAAATAGTCTATGAATAAGGAGAGATATAGAAGGAGAATAAGAGCCAGAACAGGTAGCTTTAATTTCACTCAGTCTAAGTCAGAGGGCAGTAACCGTTCCCAATTTTGTCCAAAATCTTCAGTTCCAGCTCTGTCCTTAGCCAGTGCTCCAGTACCTAAGTTCATAAATTGTAACAAATATAGGGCGCCAGGATCTAAATCTTAGGGTAGTGTTTATAGTGCTCTAATAAATCCTCTTTGTCAAAAATGTGGTAGAAACCGTCAGGGTGTCTACAGAGCTGGTTGTCATGTATGTTTTCGGTGTGGAAAAAAAGGCCATAGAATATGACATTTTCCTCAGTCAAGTTCTCAGGTTCAGTATAATCATCCCCCAGCTCAATCCGTTCGCATGAATCAGTAGGGAGCTGCTTCTAGTGCCACTAGTGGGCAATGCTCAAATAGGCTCTATGCACTTCAGTCCAGATAAGATCAAGAAAGTTCTCATGACATGGTCACTTGTATGTTACAGATCTTCCATTTACATATTTATTTCTTATTATATCAAGGAGCCACTCTATCTTTTGTAACTCCTTACATAGCAGTCAATTTCCATGTCAGACTAGAAATCTTAACAGAACCTTTCTCAGTTTATCATAGCCCAGTGGGTATACAAGAACTATCTGATTATGATATCTAAGAAATTAACTTTAGCAGACTTAGTAGAGTTAGAGATGACAAATTTCCACATCATTCTTGACATGGATTGGCTCCACTCATGCTATGCCTCAGTTGATTGTAGTAATAGAATTGTTCATTTTTACTTTCCAAATGAACCCATCCTTGAATAGAGGGGTAGTACTACCTTGTGTGAGTCAAATACTCTAGTTTAGATACTCCTTGTCTTTAGTCAATTCTAGTAGTAAATGAATTCTCAAATGTGTTTCCTGAAGATCTTCCCGGAGTTTCTCCCAAAAGGAAAATCGAATTTAGAATAGACCTTCTTCCAGATACTCATCCCATCTCTATTTCTCCATACAAAATTTCTCTAGCAACACTCAAAGACTTAAAAGAATAGTTGAAAGATCTCCTAGATAAGGGATTCATCAGACCCAATATTTCTCCGTGGGGCACACCAGTTTTATTTGTGTATAAGAAAGATGGGTCACTTAGAATATTTATAGACTACTCTCAGTGGAACAAAGTCATAGTTAAGAATAAATACCCACTTCCGAGAATCAATGAATTGGTTGACCAACTTCAGGGAGCCAGTTACTTTTGTATGATAAACCTCTGATCAGGTTATCATCAGCTCAGAGACAGAGAATGTGACATTCTGAAAATAGCTTTCCAAACTCGATATGGTCACTTTGAGTTTCTATTCATGTCCTTTGGTCTAAAAAATGCCCCAGCAGCCTTCATGGACTTAATGAATCATGTGTTCAAGAAGTATTTAAACATGTTCGTCATAGTCTTCATCGATGTCATTCTTATCTATTCCCATAGTGAAAATGATCATACATATAACCTTAGAATTGTACTTCTGACTCTCAAAGCCCATTAGTTGTTCTCTAAATTTAGTAAGTGTGAATTTTGGCTAAGGTCAGTAACATTTCTTGGTCATCTTGTCTCCGGTGATGGCATTAGAGTTGATCCTCAAAAGGCAGAAGCGGTGAAAAACTAGCCTAGATGTATTTCTCCATCAGATATCAAGAGTTTCTTAGGTTTAGCTGGATATTACCATTGATTTATTGAAGGGTTTTTATCTATTACATCCCTCATGTCCAGATTGACTTAGAAGAAAGCTAACTTTTAGTGGCCAGATTTTTGTGAGAAGAGTTTTCAGGAGTTGAAGACTCGACTCACTACAACCCCAATTTTAATGTTACCAGATGGTTTAGATGAGTTTGTTGTGTACTTTAATGTATCCCCAGTAGGTTTAGGATGTGTCCTCATGTAGATAGGTAAGGTCATAGCCTATGCCTCTAGATAGCTTAAGCCCCATGAGAAGAATTACACTATCCATGATCTTGATTTAGCAGCTGTAGTGTTTTCCATAAAGATTTAGAGACACTATTTGTATGGGGTGCATGTTGATGTGTTCACAGATCACAAAGTCTTATATTATGTGTTCTCTTTAAAAGATTTAAATTTATGTTAGAAAAGGTGGTTAGAGTAGTTAAAAGATTATGATATAAGTGTTCTTTATCATCCGGGAAAGACCAATATAGTGGCAGATGCTCTCAGCAGATTGTCTATAGGTAGTGTTACTATAAAACTCCACAAAAATCTCTCATAGTCTAAGCCTTAGAGCGTGTTTAGTAAAGTGTTAATCCGCCCCTAAAAGGTTGAGAAGTGTCTTCCCAAGAAAGAAGTATTTTGAAACGTGTAGAATTTTACTAATATCAACTTTTTGTCATGTAGAGCATTGAAATATCTTTCCTTCGATACCAAATTCGGCCAAATACGACACTCGATAGAAGAGTTAGAGCCATTTCTCGAAGCCATTTTGTCAAATTCCAGTGAGCCTCCGCGATTCCACCGCATCGCGATGTTTTTCCAGTTCGCAACCAAGGTGGCAACACGAATTACACCGCATCACGCCAAGGCTCAGTTTTCCAATTGTCCTATTTCTAGTAAGCTGGTGTGATTATGGCGCGTTGCCCAACACGTAAAATTGGGATTTTTCCAGTTCCAGATTTTTAATTCCAAGGGCAAAAAGGGTCTTTTCCCAACCCCAATATGTACTCTTTAACATGAGATTCAGCACATTTACACCCAAATATTATTGGTTTCTCTCAATTTTTTTCAAGAACAAGACCTAGGGTTTCTAATCCAAGACCCTAGTCATCAAGATGCCTTCGTAAATCTTCCGAGAATGATATAACAAGGTATGCAGATGTTGATTTTTGGGTTCCTTCCACCCAAGAAGTTCAAGAATCCTTTTCTAAATTCAAAGCTCTTATATTTATGTGTTTTCATGATTTATGTGAATTGAAGTTGAAGTTCATATCATTATTGAGTTTGAATTCATGTTTTGTTTACAAAGTTTCAAGATTTGATCCTAGTATATGATATTCATATGATGTTCATGATAAACCCTTTTCAATTTTCATGTTAGGTGATGTGTTTATATCAATTAACTGTAGAAATTGTGAATAACCAAAGCATGCTCCCCATATATTTGATAAAATGCTTATGTGAAAGAATTAGAGCCATTATAGCATGTGGACTAGAAATCCCCAATTGTGTGAAAACCCATGCATGCCAAGTGTTTGTTGAAAAGCCTTAGTTAATGAATTGTGATATGATAGCATAAAATTCCCCAATTATGTGCTCTTCGATGAATGCAAAGAGTTTAATACATGCTGAGTGTTTAATGTAAAACCTTGTTGAATAGAGTATGAGCCAATAGCATGTCTCCCTATACTATCACATGTTTATGATTTCTAAATACTTGAAGAGATACTTTAGTAATTGTGATGGTGAATGAATGTCCATCGTTTTGATTATTCAAGAATGGTTATGTTTTACTTTTATGTTATCGAGTACTGGGGGTATTTATACCCAACAAATTAGCTCCATTCTAGATCCTGTGTTAGTTTCCTCGATAATCTCAATTAAACCACGATTCTCAGAACTCAGTGAGTTATAAAACTCTGTACTCTCAAACAGATACAGAACTTAAGGAATCTTTGAAATCTTAGTAATCTCAGTATCGCTAGTATTCCAGCCTCAGTTCAGTACTCAGCTCAGATATAGTAGTATTCATGCGTTCAGTTCAGAATTCAGTCTCATATAGTTAGATAACGATATTTAGTAGCATTCCATCATATATGGAACTAAGTGAATTCATCATAACTCAGTTAGGTCATTCGAGAAATATAATTAATAACAGATTCAACTTAGTTAAAGTTCAGTTAAGAATCAGTTTAGAGTCTTTTAATTGGGAGAAGGAGCTAGCACCGAGTGAGTGTAGTGATGGTGGTTCCCCATTAGAGAGGCAGAGTCGTTAGGAGAAACCCCTAAACTCCACAACTACATAGCCAGCACAGGAGCAGGAGTCACCCGTTAGAATAAGGCTTGACTATTATACTGCCTTAGGCTTGATTCCTAGGAGGGTCACCCATTAGAGAGGCTTGACCAGAGTAGTGATCTTTACCCGTGGCATGGTATTGAAACTTTTACAGCTGGGTTTACAATTTAGACCTCACCAGTTTAGATTTTGGGCATGTCGCTTAAGTGAGAACTTCCACAGTTGCAGATTTAGTATCAATCTTCAGAGTAGAAGTCAGAAATCAGGACTGTCAGATACAGTCACCTATATCATTAAGGAACCCAAGTAGTTCCATTTATTCATGGACCACTCGATATATAGGCATGGCATCATGTAATGTTATTTAGTATCAGTATTATCAGATCTAGAGATTACCTGTTAGATAGGTTTGATCTCAGTCTCAGATTCAGTTGAGTTATCTCACCATTGGATCCAGAGATCACCCATTAGATAGGCTTGGTCTATATCTCAGATTCAGTAATCTTATTATAAGATACAGAGATCACTCGTTAGATAGGCTTGATCTCAATCTCTAATTCGGTTGAGTATTCTCATTATCAGATTCATAGATCTTCCGTTAGATA
Source organism: Capsicum pubescens (assembly GCA_030864215.1). Lineage (NCBI taxonomy): Eukaryota > Viridiplantae > Streptophyta > Magnoliopsida > Solanales > Solanaceae > Capsicum > Capsicum pubescens. The sequence goes on along the minus strand of CM061544.1, from coordinate 240,683,178 downwards.
GGTTTGATCTCTGACATAATTTTTTCTTATCATTGATAGTAGATTCAGGGAACATTCGTTAGAGAGGTTTGATCTCAGAGTCAGACAGTAAAGAGTAGTAGGCTCAACTTTCAGTCATTGATATGAGTATATTCAGTTAATCAGCTTAAGTATCATCAGTTTCTGAGATCACTCACTAGATGGGACTGATCTTAATTTTAGTACTTAGTTTTCTATATTAGGAGATTCAGTTGTTTAGTGTCTCAAGTTAAGTAGTGAGTTCAGATGTTAGTAAATCTATATCCTAGTTTCAGTATTTCATGTTTCAATGTTTTCAATTATGGTTTATGCATTCATGCATATGTCCTCATTCAGTATTCTCATGAGTATTTAGTTAAGTAATTGTTCATGCATAAGCCCTTACATTTCGCCTTACCTCATCTTCATACTCAGTATATTCCCGTAATGATGCATTTGCACTATGGTGTTTTATTTGACACCATAGGGTCAGAGGAACAAAATCCAGAATACCCCTAGTAGCTCAGTTTCAGTCAACAGCAATAGACATAGCAATGAGTCCCTTTTATTTGAAGATGATTCTTATTTTATTATCGTATTAGATTTAGTTTATTTTCAGTAGACCGAGTTAGTTGGGGACATGTTCCATCACTTCATAGTTTAGACAATTTAGAGGTTTTTCAGATAGATATATCAGTATTCAATTTTTAGTTTTAAGTATTCTTGATATTTTGAACCTTATGGATGGTTTTTTCCAGTTTTCCACATTTATTATTGATATTATATAGTGCTCAGGTATAGATATTAGTAGAGGGTTAGCTTGTGATTATTTGGGATCATGAGTACCGTGTGACATTCCTCTTATAGAAAAATTGGGTCGTTACCAACTTAGTATCATAGTCTAAGGTTCAATAGTATACCAGGGAGTCTGAAAAGCCACATCTAGTAGAGTCTTGTGCATGGGTATGTTGCGCGCCACACTTATGTACAAGAGGCTATAAGAAGTTTTTAGGAGCAGTTTCCCTTCTTTCAGTATTCATGTTATATAAGTGAGCATGAGCTCAAGTTGATCCTCAGTCTAATACACTTTTTTCTTCTATTAACATAATATGCCTCCTCACAGAGATTGTGCCCATAGGGTTGATGACCAGCCACCTCAGCTAGTAGATCCTGAGAATGAGATTGTATCACATGCTGAGTTTCTGGTAGCTTTTCATATGCTAGCCCAAGCTGTGATGACTAAAGTTCAGGGGAACCGTCAGTCTGTAGCCCCTTCTCTAAAAGATGAGGCTTCAACCACTGCCAGAATTAGAGATTTCATGAGGATGAGCCCACCAGAATTCTTTAGGTCAGTAGCAGGTAGGGACCCACAACTTTATCTATATAAGGTGAGGAAGATCACCCAGATTATGCATGTTTCTTAGGTGGAGAGTTTAGAGTTTACATCCTATAGGCTGAAAGATATTTCTCATGATTGGGTATTGATATGGAAGAAGGGTAGAGGGGAGGATGCAGCTACTGTGACTTGGCAAGAGTTTTAGGATGCCTTTTTATATAAGTTTTTCCCACTAGAGATGAGAGAGGAAAAGTTACAGGAGTTCTTGAACATAAGGCATGGATCCATGATAGTGAAAGAGTATTGTCTTAAGATCAACCAGTTAGCTAAGTATGCTCCTGACTTGATAGCTGAACCTAGAGTGAGTATGAGTAAGTTTGTGACTGGTGTATGCGGGTTAGTGTTGAAAGAGTGTAGGGTTTCTATGATCAATAGAGATATGAACCTTGCTAGATTGATGATGCATGCACAACAGATTGAGGCAGATAAGACGAAAGAAAGAGAGAGAGTTAGTAAGAAAGCCAGAATAGATAGTCATGGTTTCTCTCAGGCAGGGTCCCAGGGTGGTAGTCGTTCTCAGTATAGCTAGATATTTTCAGTCCTAGCTTTATCCTAAGATAGTGTACCCACACCAAAGTTCAGGGATGCCAGTCATGATGGAGAACCAGGCTCCAAATTCTAGAGTAGTGCTAGTGGTGTTTGTTCCAATCCACTTTGTAGAGAGTATGGCAAGAGTCACCTAGGTATGTGTAGAGATGGTAGGGATATGTGCTTTGGGTATGGTGAGCCAGGCCATAGAATGCGAGAGTGTAGATTGCTAGCTCAGAGGGGTAGAGAGTTTCGTCAGCAGGGTGCCCCTTCCGGTGCCAATAGTGGTCAGCGTTAGAATAGACTTCATGCATTTCAGACCCACCATGATCAGTAAAGGTTCCCTGATATAAATTCGGGTATGTTATGAGTCCTTCATCTTTATGACATGCATTGTTAGATCCTTTTCTCCCATTTTGAGCTTATATATTATCATGAGTCATGCATTAGTTTTAGATCTCTGTTGGTCAATCATGACCAGTTCATAGGTGCCTTGTGCACCGCCCCAATATTTTAGCGAAGAGTGTTTAGAGGGACATAGAGTCCCAAGAGGGAGATACCCCATGATATTACAATGCTTTCATGTCCTTGGACTCATTCAGTTGCATGTTCAGACTCTTCTTATAATGTTAACGTCAGTTTTCATTGAATAACCAGTCATGCTATCAAGAGTCAGTTCAGTCATACATTTATCCATTAGATATGCATGTTCAGTAGAAAGAGTTGAGTTTTTTAGTGTATTCAGTCATGCATTTACAAGAACAACTCAGTTACGCATCCATGCATAAAATATGCATGTCTATTATGAGAATTAAGCTTATGAGTAGCTTCAGTCGAGTATTTCATGCATCAGATATGTATGTCCAGTATGAGAGATCAGTATATCAGTAGTTCTAGTTGCATGATCATGTTTCATATGCTACCGTTCCTTGAGTAAGTTCAGTCGATCAGTATTCTTAGCCTATCAAGAGAAATTCAAGGATGAATATTTCTAAGAGGGAGGTATTGTATGACCCCACAAAATTCTCTCATAGTCTGAGCCTTAGAGTGTGTTCATTAAAGTATTAGTCCATCTCTAAAAAGTTGAGAAGTGTCTTCCCAAGTGAGAAGTAATTTGAACCGTGTAAAATTTCCCAACTATTGACTTTTTTTCATGTAGAGCGTTGAATAAGGTTTCCGTTGATACCAAATTCTCACAAATTCGACACTCGGGCAAAGAGTTAGAGCCATTTAGTGAGACTGTATTCCACCTGGCACTTTAGCGCATCGCGAAACCAGCCAAAATGGCAATTATCAAATTCCTGTGAGCCTCTGTGATTCCACTATGTTGCGGTTTTTTTCCAATTCGTAACCAAGGTGGCAACACAATTTCCACCGCGTCGCATTCCAGTAAGTTGGGGCGATTATGGCGCGTCGTGCCAGCATGTAAAATCAAGATTTTTCCAGTTCTGGATTTTTAATTCTAAGGGTAAAACGGGTCTTTTCCCAACCCCAATATATATTCTTTAACATGAGATTTAGCATATTTACACCCAAATATTATTGGTTTCTCTAAATTTTCTTCAAGAACAAGACCTAGGGTTTCTAATTCAAAACCCAAGTCATCAAGATTCCTCCGTAAATCTTCCGAGAATCATATAACAAGGTATGCAGATGTTGATTTTTTCATTTCTTACTTCCAAGAAGTTAAAGAATCCTTTTCTAAATTCAAAGATCTTATATTTATGAGTTTTCATGATTCATGTGAATTGAAATTGAAGTTCATGTTATTATTGAGTTTTAAATCATGTTTTGTTTACAAAGTTTCAAGCTTTGATCCTAGTATATGATATTCATGTGATGTTCATGATAAACCCTCTTCAAGTTGCATGTTAGGTGATGTGTTTATGTCTATTAAGTGTAGAAATTGTGAATAACCAAAGCATGCTCCCCATATGTTTGCTAAAATGCTTATGTGAAAGAATTAGAGCCATTATAGCATGTGAACTAAAAATCTCCAATTGTGTGTAAACCCATGCATGCCAAGTGATTGTTGAAAAGTATTAGTGAATTAATTGTGATATGATAGCATAAAATTCCCCAATTATGTGCTCTTTGATACATGCTAAGACTTTAATTCATGCTGAGTGTTTGATGTAAGACCTTTTTGAATGGAGTTTGAGACAATAGTATGTCTCCCTATACAATCACATGTTTATGATTTCTAAATACTTGGCAAGATGCTTTAGTGATTGTGATGGTGAATGAATGTCTATGGTCTTCATTCTTCAAGAATCGTTATGTTTTACTTTTATGTTATCGAGTACTGGGGGTATTTATACCCGAAAAATTAGCTGCAGTCTAGAGCCCATGTCAATTTCCTTGATAATATCGATTAAGCCTCACTTCTCAGAACTCAATGAGTAATAGAACTTTGTACTCTCAGACAGATACAGAACTTAAGGAATCTTAGAAATCTCAGTAATCTCAGTATCGCTAGTATTCTAGCATCAATTCAGTACTCAGTGCTAATCTAGTGGTATTCAAGTATTCAGTTCGGAACTCAGTATCTTGCAGTCAGATAATGAGATTTAGTAGTATTTCGTTAGATACGGAACCAATTGAATTCAGCATAACCCAGTCCCATCATTCGAGAAATATGATCAGTAATAGATTCATCTCAGTTTAAGTTCAGTTAAGAATTAGTTTAGAGTCTTTAATTTGGGAGTAGGAGCTAGCACCAGGAGAATACATGGATGGAGGCTCCCCATTAGAGAGGCAAAGTCGTTAGGATCAATACCTGAACTCTAGAACTGCGTAGACAGCGCAGGAGCAGGAGTCACCCATTAGAATAAGGCTTGACTATTATACTGCCTTAGGCTTGACTTCCCGTGAGGGTCACCCGTTAGAGAGGCTTGAATAGAGTAGAAGTATTTACCCGTTGCACAATATTGATACCTTTCTAGCTGGGGTTACAGGTTGGACCCCACTAGTTCAGATTTGGGGCATGTCGGTTAAGTGAGAACTCCTAAAGTTGCAGATTCAGTATCAACCTTTAGAATAGAAGTCAGAAATCATGGCTGCTAGATACAACTACCTATATCAGTAAGGAACCTAGATAGTTCCATTGGTTCATGGACCACCCGCTAGATAGTCATGGTCTTATATAAAGTTATTTAGTATGAGTATTATCAGATCCAGAGATCACCCATTAGATAGGCTTGATCTCAGTCTCAGATCCAGTTGAGTAATCTCATTATCAGTTCCAGAGATCACCCGTTAGATATGATTGATCTCAGTCTCAGATTCAGTTGAGTAATCTCATTATCAGATCCACAGATCACCCGTTAGATAGGCTTTCTCTTAGTCTCAGATTCAGTTAAATATTCTCATTATCAGATTCAGAGATCTTCCACTAGATAGGTTTGATCTCAGACATAATCTTTTCTTATCATTGATAGTAGATTTAGGGATCATCCATTAGAGATATTTGATCTCATATTCAGACAGTTGAGAGTAGTAAGCTCAGCTTTCAGTCATTGATATGAGTAGATTCAGTTAATCAACTTCAGTATCATCAGTTTCCGAGATCACTAACTAGATGGTACTAATCTCTATTTTAGTACTCAGTTTTCTATATCAGTAGATTCAGTTATTCAGTATCTCAGTATTAGTAGTGAGTTCTGATGTTAGTAAAGCAGTATCCGAGTTTCAGTATTTTGAGTTGCGATGTTTTTAGTTATGGTTTGTGCAGTCATGCATATATCATTATTCAGTATTCTCATGATTATTCAGTTAAGTAATTGTTCATGCATAAGCCCTTGCATTTAAACTTACCTCATCTTCATATTTAGTACATTCTCGCACTTACGCATTTGCGCTATGGTGTTTTATTTGACACCATAGGTTCAGAGGCACGAGATCCAGAGTACCCTTAGCAGCTCATTCCCAGTCAGCAGCAGTAGACATAGCAGTGAGTCTCTTTTATTCGAGGATGATCCTTATTTTATTATCGTATCAGATTTAGTTTATTTTTAGTAGACGAAGTTAGTTGGGGACATGTCCCATCAACTCCACAGTTCAGCCAGTTTAGAGGCTTTTCGCAAAGTTGTATCAGTATTCAGTTTTTAGTTTTGAGTATTCTAGACGTTTTGAACCTTATAACTAGTTTTTTCCAGTTTTTTGCATTTATTATGTATATTATGCATTGCTCAGGTATAGATATCAATTGAGGGATAGCTTGTCGTCCTTTGGAATCATGAGCACCGTGTGACGTTCCGGCTCTAGAAAAATTGGATCATTACAGTTGCTCACGTTGATAATGATAAGAAAAAGTTAGTCCAGGAAGTTCATCATATTTACCGACTAGGTGTACTCTTAGTCGATTCCATAGAGGGTAGTGTGTGGGTGCATAACAGTTCAAAATCATCTTTGGTTTTTGGAGCGAAGGAAAAGCAAGACAGAGATCCCAGTCTTATTAAGTTAAAAGAGTCAATCAGAGATTAGAAAGTAGAGGTTTCCCTCCAAGGTAGAGATGGAGTGTTTCATTTATAGGGTTGTCTATGCGGTCTAGGTATACATGACTTAAGGCGACAAATTTTTGCAGAAGCGTACGGTGCTCGTTACTCGATTCATCCAGTGGGCACTAAGATGTACCACAAATTACGGGTGATCTATTAGTGGAGTGGGATAAAGAGGGCTAACACAGAGTTTGTATCTAAGTGATCTATGTGTCAGCAGGTTAAGATTGAGCACCAGAAACCCAGTGGGTCCATGTAGGAGTTCAGTGTTCCCATATGGAAATGGGAAGAAGTGAACATGGACTTTGTGACAGGTTTTCCTCGTACTCATCATCAACATGATTCAATTTGGGTTATTATAGACAGGATGAACAAATCAACTCATTTATTTCCATTACATACTTCCTACTCTGCCAAGGACCACACCAATCTCTATATCATAGAGTTGGTCAGGTTACACGGAGTCCCAGTATGCATCATCTCAAATAGAGGTACCCAATTTACCTCTCACTTTTGGAAAGCATTTCTAAAGGGTCTTGGTACCCAAATTCACCTTAGTGCAGCGTTCCACTCTCAAACAGATGGTCAAGCAGAAAGGACCTTTTAGACTTTTGAAGATATGTTAAGATCCTGTGTTGTTGATTTTAAAGATAGTTAGGATGACCACTTGCCTTTGATCGAATTTACATATAATAATATTTATCATTCCAGTATTCTGATGGCTCCATTCTAGTCACTTTATGGTAGGATATGTAGATCCCCAATTAGTTGGTTCGAGGAAGGTGAGGCCATAGTTGTAGGGCCTGATTTAGTGTTTGATGCTTTAGAGAAGGTACAGTTGATCTGGGAAAGGCTTAAGGCATCCCAGAGCCGACAGAAATCGCATGCAGATGTGAGAATAAAGGATCTCGAGTTTGAGATTGGTGATTTTGTGTACTTTAAAATCTCTCCCATGAAGGGAGCAAAGAGGTTCGGCAAGAAAGGAAAGCTCAGTTCCCGATATGTCGGTCCTTATAGAATTATCAGTCATTTCAAAAAGGTAGCTTACGAGCTCGAGTTGCCTTCAAAACTAGTTTAAGTACAGTCAGTATTCCACGTCTCCTTGCTAAAGAAATATATTGGTGACCCTACAGTCATAGTTCCCTTAGAGGGCATAGATATTCAGAATAATTTCTCTTTTGAAGATATTCCAGTATAAATTCTCGATCATCAAATTCACAGACTGAGGAATAAAGAAGTTCTTTTAGTCAAAGTTCTTTGGAGGAATCATTCCACTGAGAGAGATACTAGGATGATAGAAAAAGATATGCAGACTATATATACTCACCTCTTTTCCACAAACTTAGATTCAGCTTGAGGTAAGATTATTCCTTAGGTTTATTCACTTCCATCTTTAGATACAGTTACAAACTTGGTATTAATTACCATTGAATATCATCTTCATGACATTATACATTCATGAATTAGTTTAGCCATGTGCTCATGCATCAGATATGCATGTTCTGTATTAAAACTCAGTTTATCAGTAGTACCAGTCATGTAATCATGATTTACTTATGCATGTTTAGTATGTAAACTCAGTATATCAGTATTTCTCTACGTAATCAGTCTCATTCGAGGATGATGTTCCTTACGGGGAAATATTGTGATACCCCATATTTTCCTAGGTCAGCTTAATTCTCAGTACATGAGCATTCCTATATAATTTTTTTAAAATCATTAGGATTTTTTACTTTAAGACCTACCAATGTGTAGGAAATTCAGTCATCTTTCCAACGATATAAAGTTCGTCCAAATTCGATTCCCGGACAAAAAGTTAGAGCATTTTTTGTAAAATAGTGTACCACCTTGTGCGGCACCGCATCGAGGAGCCAGTTCAAATGTCATTCGTCAGTTTTCAGTGATGCTCTTCTATAATGGCGCAGCGCAAATATTTCAGTTCACAATTTTCATTTTCAAGTGAGGGACAACAATCCCACCGCATCGCGCCAAGGGATATTTTCCCAATTTTCAAAATCCATTGTAAATCCGTGATGGTGCCGCATCGCGCCAAGGGTCAATTTCACGCTCGTCCATTTTTGTACAGTTTCATCTGGGTTCCAGTGGCTCGTCGCAATGCCACCGTATCACTGTGAAGGCCAAACTCAGGATTTTTCAGTGACGAAATTTAATTTCTTTCCAGGGGTAAATTGATATTTTTCTAGATCGCAAATCAGTATTAAACACATAATTAACCCCTAAATAACCTAATTATTTATTATTTACTCTCTTTCTCTCCGGAATAAATCATTCTCTCTAAATTAACAAAACCCTAGCTTCAAGAATCAAAAACAATCCTCAAGCAATCCTCCAAGAAATCATCTTTTCAGGTATTTAGGTGTTCATTCATGGGTTACTTTCACCCATGGAGTCCAAGAACCCTATTTAAACATACAAGTTTATGAATTTATGAGTTCCATGCTTTAAATTGATTGTATTCATGTTTATTGAAATTGAAATTGAATAGCATGTGTGATGAATAAGTGATTATATTGATAAACCCTTGAATTTACAAGTTAGTATTGTATCCATGATGTTCATGTGTTGAATATTATTATGTGAAATCATCATGATCCCCAAGTGTTTGATAAAATGCCTATGTGAATTGAATAGGGAAATTATGACTGTAGCTTAAGTATTTCAGTAGTCAAAGTTAGTTGAGGGCTTGTCCCATCAACTCCACATTCAGAAAGTTTTGTTAGAAGGTTTTCAGACTAGACTTGTTCAGACAATATTCAAATTTTAGTATTTTTATCAGATGTTATGTTTTATTAGTAATTTAGATTATGAACCTTATGTCATTTCATTCTAAATTCCACATTTATTTCAGCATTATTATTTAGTGCTCACAGTAGGTACTAGTCATGGGTTAGAATGTGGTCCTTCGGGGTTGTAAGTACTATGTGGCGTCTGGGGTATAGACTCGGGGCATTATAGATTTCCTTCCTCACTCTGCTGAGTATTAATCAAAAGCCTTGATAGGATAAAATCCTACAGATTGCTCAGAGAAACTACTGAATAAGATAAGGTAGTAAAAGCAGCTCTAAATTAGGCGTGAGAGACATGCTTATTCATAGGATCTTCCTAAACAGATGGAGGTACAGGATGATTCCCATTTCTTCTTACGTCGTTTTTTCAATGAGGCATTTTCTATACACAAATGTATTGATGAGTTAGGAAGATATTATTAAATAGAACTCATGCTCTTTCGTAAGACATGAACACTGAAGTAAGGGAAACTTTTTCCTAAAAACATCTTGTAGCCTCTTATCCATAAGTGTGGTGAGCTACACACCCATGCACAAGACTCTACTTGATGCAACTTTCTGACTCCCTAGGATTCTTTAGTATCTTAGGCTCTGATAACAAGTTTGTAACGGCCCGAGTCTACACCCTGGACGTCATACGGTGCTTACGACTCTGGAGGATCACAAACTAACCCATGACTGGTACCTGCTGTTTGCATTGAATTATAATACTGAAAATATATGTGAAAGTGTAACTAAAAATTCCATAAGTTTCTCAAAATATTGAAATAATAACATAGTGTACTGATAATAACATTGGAAAACTGAATAACTGACTGTGCTATTCTGAAAGCCTCTCACTATCTGAATATGGAGTTAATAGGACAAACCCCCAACTAACTTTGACTGAAATAACTACTGAGCTAACTGAAAGAGATAAACTCTATCCTCGGAATATGAGGACTCACCACTAAATTTTCTGCTGATTTCCTAAGTTGCTAAGTATGATCAGGAACCCATGCGTCGAACCTATGATATGAGACATCATAGCTCAAAGAACGAGTATGTGTCCGTACTTTGAATGTACTGGTATGCTAAGTGAAGTAGGTTGGTATACATGGGATTATATGCATAAGTTATCAATTGACTGAATGAAAATTATGAAGTAACTATGAGATTATATGCAAAACTGTAAATACTGAACATGCTAATTATGCAATACTAGGCATATAACATCTGTTTGAATTAGTCTAATGCTAAAGTACTAAGTTCTGATAATGGAACACTAGTAACTGATCATTTAGAATGATACTGAAATACTTGATTTTGATGGCTGTGTAACTGATAACTGATAGCTATGGTTCTATAGAACTATCTGAGTTCTCTACTGTATACTGAGACTGTAACTGTAACTATGGGAGTGTTCATTTAACCGACATACCCTGATTATAAATTCATCCGGGTCCAACCTATGCCTAATATGGAAAGAAGACTCATGAAATATATATGATTGCATCAACCCTAGTCAGGCAGGAGGACGACTTACCCTATACTGGCTACATAGTTCTGTAATGCAGGAACTGCTTCTAGGGGTCAAACCCTTTCCTGACAGGAATGCCCCCATCCCTATGTTTTCTCTATACTGAATCCTACTCCTAACTAAATAGACATTAAACTAATCACTAGATTGTACTAGGCTTGACTGAACTGACACTGATCGTGTGGACTAACTGTACTGGACCGAGTTCACTAGGTTTTGTTAACTGACAGAGTTCTACTGATCTTGACCTTTACTGTGACTATTGTATAACTACTGCAACTAAGTAAAGAGCTAGATTTCGAGATATAAATACCCCTAAGACTCAATAGAGTAGTTGACAAACATAGCAAATCTTGAAGGTATAGTAATAGCCTATTGTTCATAATTCATTCACTGAGACATTTTATCAAACACTTAAAGGTCATGAACTTGTACATGAATGAAAACACATGCTAACATGTCATGATTGCACTATTTAATTCACATGGACATTCTATCAAACACTTGGGGAGCATAATTAGGATACATGGTAATGAACAACACATACGCATCATTACTATAACTTAAACTAGCAAATTCAAGGGTTTTAGCATGGGAATTACATCAATCAATATACATGGTATCTTATGTTCATGAAACTCATAATTAAATCTTGAATTAAAAACCAATACAACAATACAAACATGAATACAACCCAATTTGCACATGTAAATCATAAATCAATAAACTTATAATTTTAAAAAGGGTTCTTGATCTCCAAGGGAGGAAAGAAACCCAAGGATGAACACCTAACATACCTTGATTATTGATTTCATGAGGATTGTTGGGGATTTCTGGGAACTTGATCTTGAGCTTGATGAACTAGAGTTTATTTCTAAAGAGGATTTTGTGAATGAGTGAGTGTATTTTTCTTATTGAGGGGCTGAATTTCGTGTTATGGGGATTTAATGTGGGAGAAAAATGACTAAATTACCCCCACTTACTTGTAACCTAATAAAAAATCTTTGTCCAGTGATGCAATACCTGACATACCACGTCGATGTTGTCAACGCAATTGTTGACGCACCGCGTCGATGCTGTCGACGAGATTATTGATGCGTCGTGGCCTGATCGCATCGATGCACTATTTTACGCATCCAAACATGACTCTAAAGATGTCCCCAAATTCCAAAACTCACCCAAGATGACCTATTAAAATCCCTGATCATGAATTAATTTAAAAATCAATAACATAAGTCCAGAAAGATCATAAATGATGTCGTTGAAATATCGAGGATAAAAATGAGACTAATTATCAACACTTATCTGAAATTTTCTAAGTCAGGGACTTCTTTTGGCATGCTATAATGGACTAAAATAGGCTAGGACTTTTATGGGGTCTTACAAACATACAACATGAACTAACTAATTACCTCACACACACATGGCACAAAGTTACATTATCAACTACTACCTATCTAGTTCATAAAATACTAAGCTGTGATTATTTTTCCCTAATACTAACATAGTACAAAGATTCAGCAGTGATCAATTCATATCTTCTCTACACATAGTTTATAAAATATTTAGGAGGGGCATAATTTTTATAAAACACAAAAAACATGAAAATTTGATTGCACCAGGGTTCCTCATATTTCTCCAAGTCAAACAAAACTTACATAACACACAAAACAAACATAGCACAATAACCTTAATATACTTTCTCTACTATGTCAACACAATCTTGGGAAAAGTGACATGGCAACAAAAACCTCAAGATGACATCTAGACTTATAAGCAACCCCACCCAAATTTGATAAGCATGCATTGTCCCTAATGTATTAAGACACCATAAACCCAGTGAGTTAGGACTATACCTATGGCACCTTAGGTTCATATATCTCATGTCAATCACAATAACAAGAATGATCACAAATTTAGAAATAACAAGATACCTTGGGCTGTCTCCCAAGAAATGCTTGATTTGACATCATGGAACAACGAGGGGATTTTGATTATTCACACTTTATCAAGGTATACATAGGGTTGATTTCTAAGGTCATCAAAAATATTTATTATCATAAACACCCTCATATACACCAATGCTCAACCCATGACTAAAAATGGTCTCCCCAAAGTTATGGGCATCTTAAAACCAACGTTACAGTTCAAGCACACAAAGTCGGCTGGAAAGGTTAAGTTGTCCACCTTTTCAAAAATATCAATTGGTATGCCTATGGTATTTTTAACCGTATAATCATCCATCAATTACCACATTGTTGTTGGTTCGAGAGGTATTCTAGCTTAACTATTTGAACACTTCCAGGGGATTAAAGATAATGTTTACACCCAAGTCAGATAAAGCCCTGGCAAGAACAGATGATCCAATCATACAAGGAATTGTGAAGTCGTTGGGGTCACATTTCTTTTGCATAAGAGATTGTGATGTAATTTCACTACAATGGTGCAATCCACCAACCACCTCACAATTGACAATTCTTTTCTTTGTCTCCAAATATTTTATAAATTTTACATAGCCAGTCATATACTCTTGAGCTATTAGAAGAGGGTTGTTCATAGTCAACTCCTTCAGCAAAGAAATAAACTTCTTATACTTTCCTTTATTGAGTTTCTGCTTTGATTATTTGGGAAAGAGTAGAGGAGGTCGGGGAATGGGTTTTAGTGGTGGTGTGACCTCTTTTACCTTTTCTTTATTTTTAGCTCTTTTATTGCAACTATATTTTCCTTAGAGGCCTCGTCATTTTCTACCATTTTCTATTTCATCCTTCATTCTCACAAATCCTCTCATATATTATCAACTAAATACATATGTGGAGCATAGTGTTGGCCAGTTAAGAACTTCCACATCCAAAAGTTGAAGGTGGTAGAGATAAAGATGCTGTGATGGATGTGTGGACATACCAGGAAAGATAGAGTGAGGAATGAGATTATTGGGGAGAAGGTGGGAGTGTCTTCGGTAGAGGAAAATATGCGAGAAGTGATGTTATGATGGTTTGGTCACATGATAAGGAGGGGCTCTTATTCTCCAATGCGGAGGTGTGACATTAACTAAAGAAATTCACAAGATGGTTGGTGATACATATCTAATTAGATTTTGTATGAAAGGTATTGGGATAGTTCAGTGGAGCATAATAAGTCTACGGAGTTAGCAAATTAGGGGGAACACAGTCCCTGGATTCATCTCATATTGATTTCAACCAAAGAGATCAAGACTTTTTAATATTGACTGTGTTCTCAGAAAATCCCCCCATTTACTTAACTACATTGTTCTTACTACTTCAGCAAATTCGTGATAGATATTTTTCCTATTCCTTATGTGTTCGACCTAGCCTATCTTGCGTTATATATTTGACAGAGATCACATTATATTTCTTGCAGGTATAGTTTGGGTGACATCGAATTTTCGCAGCGTTGTTGGGGAATACAGTTATAAATTGATTGATTGAGGTTATTGAGATTGTTAGGTTTTGTTGATCATTTTTTTATGGGGTGTACGCCGGTGGTAATCCAGTACTCGGAGTCAAGGAAATCCCTTTATCACACTTCATATTGATCTAAAGCAAATCTTACGTAGAGTAGTAAGATAGACGAGCAGGAGAAAAGGGTTCATGATAACCTAAATAGGACTCCTCCACCTACATTGGGTGTTTAAGAGAGAGCCACACTATCCACTACGTTATTACTGGTCGAAGAGAATGAGAATATGGATATTGCTACCTATTGTGTAGCTCAAGAGAAAAGAGTGAGACAAGAAGAATAGTGTCAAGCTATCACGACCCAATTTTTGAGTCATAATGGCACCTACCACACCCCACTAGTAGGTAAGCCAATATTGTAACCCAAAGCTAATGTAATGGGTTACCATGATAAGAACATCCAACAAGGACCCTATATAGGGATACAATATATAAACAACAATGATTTACAACTAAAGACAACCGATACTCAAACACAAATCCCATGACCTGATAGTATTAATACAAGAGCTTCTAAACATGATAATAGGAATTTATAATCTCAAAGACTACACTGTCTTAGATAAGTTCATACATTTGTCTTGAATGCAAAAGACATATAAAGATAGAGGGGAAAGAGGGCAACTCAAACTCCAAGAGCTTACACTGTCTACAAAAAGTCAACGCAACACGAACTAGCTCAACAACGACAAGAACCTGGGTCTGGGCCAAAAAGGTACAGAAGTGTAGTATGGGTACAAAAACACGGGTACTCAGTAGGCATCATCGGTCGACTGATCTAAACTGTAATATAAAGACGATATAAAGTAACAAAAAAACTTAAAGTCAAGGTATAGGATCTAACCTAAACCTCTATCAATATCACTGTAACAATATCTATACTACAATAATAATAATTTTCCTATCATGATAATCACTAACCATCTTTAGAATACAAAGCACAAGAACTTACCACGATGTCCCACACCGTCGGGAAGTACTAGAAAAGGAACACAACAAAGAAATAATCATGGTGTTCCATACCACTAGAGAGTACACACAAAGTTCAACCAATAATACATCAAGGTAGAACTACTTAACCATTAACCAGATCCGCGGGTAGCACAACCCCGCCGTGGCATATACCAAGGTCCACAATCATTATATATACCATAATTTAATCACAACAAAACCAATATTGTTATAGAATAATCATGTAATTTTTTTATCTACAATTTTAAACTGAACTCAATGTTAGGTCTAAACTAGTTAACCTCTATTTCCATTAGCCACTAGGTTACAAGTTTTATAGGTACTAGATATCAAATAGATAAAAGCTACAAGTTACCACTACTATCAATTTTCCCCCTATCACAAGTCCATTTCAGGTTAGCATTCTCATTATACAAGTCATCAACTAAGCCACCATGATATTACATATTTGAAGTCAACCTCGTTATTTATCATGCAATACCAAGCCTATTATCATTAGGCATATTATAAGCTTATGGACTGGTTCCCATATTTTAAGCAAGTAAGGTCCGCCAACTAGTTCACATGACTTCTAATATTCAAGTTATAGTCATTTATTAGAAATAACAAGTCAAATAGATTAAGCCACTTAACGAGGTGAAATTCTAAAACATAACCATTATTCCAAGTCAAATAGATTTGCTAGGTAAGCCTTTGGTTCAACGCAAGGTTTCATATTCCAACTAGCCTTAACCCATAAATAGGCATATGTTACTTCTAGTTACCAATTAGGGTCAATAAGGGTCACACCTCTCATTTAGTGAATAAGGACAAGGGATGAATAACCCTTTACCAAAGGAGACATCATGTCCTACATACATAAGCAGTTTAGGCCCACATGGCCCAACATCTCAAGTATCAATGTATTTACGTAAATTTTCCCAAACGGCATCTTAACATCTTTACCTCTTCTGGATTCACAAGGTATCAACATATCAGCTGAATTAACTGGATATCAGTCATAACATCAACATACCCTTTGGATTCACCAGGTATGAACATAACATCAACTTATCCTTTGGATTTATCAGGTATAATTATAACATCATCACCTCCTTAGGATTTACCAAGTATCTACATCACATACACATATCCTCCGAATATACCGAGAAATATCATAATATCAACATATACTTCGGAATCACCGAGCAACATCATACATCATTACCTCCTCTGAATTCACAGGGTATTATAATTACATCAACATATCTTCTGGATTCACCGAGCATCATCATGCCATTTTACTTTTCTAAAGGTAACAACATACATACACGTACATAGCCAAATCAATAAGCAAATACAAGCTCATAATAATAGAGTAGTAGGATATAAGAGAGCATGTATCTTCCTACTTTGCTATTAAGCATTACCATATAACATGAGCATAAACAAGAGCATGTGTATCCATATTATATATATAATCATCACTTTCCCAAGGCTATCTATATCAATAACCTATAAGAACCAACTAATCCCAATTATCACCATTCAACAATTTATCATCTAATCCCCGCCCAATCTCACAGGATATCAACAATTATACTACAATCAAGCTCAATCTAACTACAAGTAAGCCTAACTTACCTTCAATCCAAGCAACTCACGAGCCAACAAGCTTTTCCTTTTCTTTTGTTTAAGCCTTATTTTACATGAGCAAACCTAACAACAGTATATTCTGAGCATTACAACAAGAATGAATATACCCATTATGGCACCATTGTGCCATAGCTTCAAAAAGATACCAAACCCCCAAGTGGGTTTCACCTTTGGAAATGAGTTTTCAAGACTAACCCATTGTTCAACTACCTTTAGGGAGTTATAACCCTCAAGAAATTTGAGTAAATTAATTAAATTTGGGGATACACTTGAGCTTCAAAGATTTAGGGGTTTTGAGTCAAGAAATCAAGAGATCAATACCAAACTAGAATCAATTTTACCTTAGATTGTAGCACATTAAATATCACAATTTGTTCAAGCTCAAATTCAATTCACAAGCCTTACTTAGAGGATTTCAAACTTTATTAGTGTTTGTAGGTTAAGAGGGAGGCATAAATCGGCCAAAATTTTGAAGAAAATAGCCTTTAAATAGGCTTGCCCAGCCCTTAGGTCTAGCGACTGTGCCCTAGTCATCACGGTCCTGGCATCTCAGATAACACAAGGCATGGCTTAAGCTTGGAACATGATTTCGAGCTTCGGCCAATGCCTTGAGATGCATCTAGAGTTGTTTTTGAATAAACAAGATATGTAACCCCAAAGTTTTTGACGTTTTGAACGCCTTGGCGAGGTCAAATTTTGTATATGAGGCTATTTTACCAAGGTTTTCTCTTAGTGGTCAATTAGGACCAATAAAGACTTCAAATTGATAAAGTGGTTCAAAGAACCAAACGAACCGCTAGGTAACCGATCTATCGGTTCCGACAAGACACTAATGAGTTGGGGCGTCTATAGAGTTGCTCTATTGGAAAAAATAAGTAAGAACGCGGAAAATGACCTAAAGGATCATTACAACATTCACTACTAAGGAACTTTCATCCCCTAAAGTAAACGAAAAAATAGTACCTGAAGTCTCAAACAAGTGAGGATACGGGGCTCGCATATCACTGTCAACCTCCTAAGTAGCCTCCTCTATTTGGCGATGCCTCCACTAAACCGTGACCACTGGAATCTTTCTAGTACATATTTCCTTACATCACTTGCTAAAATAAGACCGGGCTCCTCCACAAAGGTCAACTAATCTTTTATCTGGACCGAGTCTTACCTAAGTATAGGAGAAGGATCGAGAATATACATTCGCAACATAGAGATATTTTAAATTGGATGAACAATGGTGAAGTATGGTGGTAAATCCAACTCATTGGACACCTCACCAACTACACAAAGAATCTCATTAGGACCAATATAGAGAGGGCTAAGATTACCCTTTCTCCAAAATATCACCATATCTCATATAGTTGAAACATAAAGGAACACACGGTAGCCAACTTTGAATTTCAAGGCACGGAGTCTACATTCAGTAGAGGCCTTTTGCCTACTTTGGACCACTCTCAACCTATCCTGAATCACCCTGACCCTATCTAACGAGTCCTGAAGCAAATATACACTGCACGGTCTAACCTTAAAAGTCTTAAATCATTTAATAGGGGAACGACACCGCCTACCTTGTAATTCCTGATAAGGCGCCATCTTAATACTCGAATGATAACTAATGTTGTAGGCTAACTATGTCATTACTTAGTGTTGATCCCACTGACCTCCAAAGTCCATAACACATGCTTGAAGCATATCCTCATGCACCTAAATAGTCTGCTCAGACTAACCATCTATCTGTGGATGAAGGTCTATACTCAAATCCACTCGAGTACCCAACTCCTCCTTAAATGCTCTCCAAAACAATCGATGTAAACATAGAACTACGATCTGATATGCTAGACACAAGGACCCCATCCAAACAAACTATCTCTCGAATATAAATCCGGGCTAATCTCTCAGCAATGAAGGTTATCTGAATAAGAATAAAATGAATCGACTTAGTCAAATGATCCTTAATAACCCAACTACCATCATGACCATAGGAAGAATGAGCCAGTCACTAATTAAATCCATAGAAATCCCTTCCCCTTTCCACTTAAGAATGGGAAATCTCTGAGTCTATTCACCTGGATGCTGATGCTCGGCCTTAATCTACTGACAACATAGGTAACGAGCTATAGAGTTGGCCATAATATTCATACCATCCCACCAGTACAACTACCTCAAATCTCTATATATCTTGGCTATACCTTCATGAATAGAATACCTAAAGCAATGATCCTCATGTAGAATCGACTGAATCAAGTCATCAAATTGAGGTACACACCATAAAATCTCTAGACACCCTATGAATCCACGGTGTGTCTCCCAGACTAACCACTCACCACCCTATCAAAGACAAGGCATAATTTACTCTCCTCGAATTGATGGTCATGAATTTGCTCAGACAAGGAGGACCTCGCTTCCGCACAAGCAAAAATCCTATCAGGATCTGAAATGCCTAGAAGAACAATCAAATTGGCTAAGGACTGGATGTACCTTGCCATGGGCCTCTGTGAAACTGAATTACAAGCCAAACTACCAATACTTATTTCCTTTCAACTCAAGGCATCCGCCTCAATATTTGCCTTATATGGATAATACAAAATAGGCATATCATAGTCCTTTAGAAACTCTATTGACCTACGCTGGTGGGTATTAATCTACCGCTGGGTCATAAGGTGCTGAAGACTATGATTATTGTTGAAAATCTCACAACGCACACCATACACGTATTGACTCCAAATCTTGAGCGCAAAATAAACCACCATCAACTCTAAATCATGAGTGGGGTAGTTGCGCTCATGCACCTTAAGTTTTCTAGAAACATAGGAAACAACACAACCCCACTGCATCAAAACACAAGCAAGACCAACACTAGAAGCATCATAAAACATAGTAAATCCCTCGCCCTTAACTGGAAGAGCTATTACCAGGGCTGAAGTGAGATAATCATTGAGTTTTTCAAGGATCAACACACACTCCTCGAACCATCGGAAGAAAACTTTCTTTTGGGTCAATCTAGTCATAGGGGATCATATGGTAACAAAGCTCTCAACCAAGCACCTATAATAATCAGCCAAACCAATAAAACTGCGAACCTTAATTAGAGACATAAGATTAGCCTAAATCATGAATTTCTAAAATCATAGCCAGCTCTACCATAATACCCACCTTGGACACCACGTATTCAAGAAAATATACTGAATCAAGCCAATACTTGATTTTAGAGAACTTGGCAAAAAAAAACATGTTGTCTAAAAACCTGGATATCATGAATGAACACAATAACAGAGGAGGCTAGATAAGGTATAAACACACGGTTCAATAAGTCCATAAATGTGGCTGGGCATTAGTCAGCCCAAAAGACATCACCAAAAACTCATAGTGACCATAACGGTTCCTAAAGGTTTTTTTTGGGATATCCTCCCCCCGAATCCTCAACTGATGATAACCGAACCTCAAATCTATCTTAGGGAATATAGTTGCGCCCTAAAGCTGATAAAAAAATCCATTAATTAAAGGCATAAGATAACTGTTCTTCACCTTCACCTCATTAGACTATCTATAGTAATTACACATCCACATCAAACTTTCATTTTTACAAACAAAACAGAGGCTCCTTACGAGGACACACTCGGTCTAATAAACCCCTTACCAAGAAGATTCTGGAGCTGAGAGTTCAACTCTTTAAGCTCTGCAGGATCCATACGATAAGGTACCATAGAAATAGGTCAAGTACAAGACTCAAGGTTAATAGAAAACTTAATCTCAGGATCAGGAGAGATACCAGGCAGATCGTCAGGAAACACAGACATAATAGGAATAGAGTCAAGCGTTGGACACTATACATAGGTATCACATACATAGGAGAAATAATACTCTCAACCCCTCAACATAAGTCGTCTAGTATAAACATAAGAAATTATCCCTATTGGCTTGCGGCTTATCGCTCCCTGCCACACAGTTGGGGGTACACCAGGCATGGCTAAGGTAACAGCCTTGGTAAGATAATCCATGATCGCATGATAGTTTGATAAACAGTCCATGCCCAGAATCACATCAAAATTCAACATATCCAAAATAATAAGATCAACATAAGTTTCAATATCACTAACTATCATGACACATGATCTGCATTCCCGATCCACTATTAAAGAATCACCTACGGGAGTAGATACACACAATGAAACTAATAATAAATCACTGGACAACTCCAACCATAGTGCATAATAAGTAGATATATGAGAATAAGTATATCCAGGATCAAATAAAGTAAGAGCCGACTTGCGGCACACCAAAATTGCACCTGTGACTATTGCATGTGAAGTCTCAGCCTCAGGCTTAACAGTTACTGCATACAACTGACCACACCCGCCAGCTGGTGGGGCACCTGAACGACCACCTGTCCTGCCTGCCTGAGTACTACCCTAAGCACTCTAGTAACCACCTCTACGACCTTATGCACCACCCATACCCGAAGAATGAATTGCCATAATGGGCGTAGATCCCTGGGCTGAAACAACCATCGCCCCTCGAATAGGACACTCTTTAGAGAAATGACCATGAAGATCACAAGTAAAACAAGACTCATAAGATGAAGAAAACTAAAAAATTCGGCTGATCTAGCATAACTAAAACACCTAGCATGGCCCAGAAATTAACCCCTCAAAGACTAATCACCCTCCCTACTAAGGCGCTCACTAGAAATAAACTGATGCTCGTCATCTGTCTACACTGGTTGACTAATCTCACCCTAAGGCTAAAAAGATGGATGCAGAGGAGGTCCAGCATAAGGAATACCACTTTTTAATTGGGAACTACTATGGCTCCAACCAAATCTTCCCTGATACTTGGGCCTCTTATCATGACCCTTACGCTGCATATCCTCTATCTCTATAATGATTAGCAACCTCAACAAAGGTCCTACCAGGATTTACCAAACTCTGAGTAGCCATTTAAATTGGTAGTATCAATCCTCTCACAAAGCAGCAAACTCTCTCATACACAGTATCCAATATAGAAGTCGCATGCCTGGCCAACTCATGGAAATGGGTCTCATACTCAGCAACTATCATAGAAACCTCCTCCAACCTAGTGAACTGATCTCTCAAATGAAAGAAGCAATGTGGCATAGGGTTCTCTAAAAACATCATAGAGAACTGAATTTAAGAGAGAAGGGAAGATCAAACTGGTCTAGAACTCATAAAACCCTTTCACTAGTGTCTAGTAGACAAGTTCAACTGAAATGTAGTGTAGTCCATCTCACAAGTCTCAATAAGGACTAACCCACAAAGCCTATCCTCATAAGCAGTCAGAAACTCAAATGCATCCTCTCTGAGAGAACTAACAAATCTTGGTGGAGCTAACCTCAAGAACCTACCCAATATCTTGTGCTAATCAGAAGACATAGTTGGCTGGGTCACAACTGGCTGAATAATTGTCGGCTGAACAACAATTAAAATAGGAGGAACCTCAACTCCAGGAGCTATAGTTGCAGGCTATACACATGATTTAGAAGATTATGAACTGTCAATAATATCCAATAGCTGATCTAAAGAATCCCTAAGAAAAGAAGAGGGGTTGAATCCTAGTGGAGCCTGGGATGGTCCTTGGCCCAGCACTAGTTGAGGTGGAAGAGTCTCTTGCTCGGGTGAAGGAATATAATCTTGGGGAGGTACACCCTTATCCTTAACTGGGGATAAATTATGAGTCTAGGTGTCGGAACCCTGCTCATATATCACTGAGGCAGGTGTCCTGGGAATCTACAAAAGAGTAAAGTCAATAAAATATCCTACAAATCAACTCAGACTCTAAGTACGATATGAGTGAAATAAATGAAAGACTCCTAAGAATGTCTCATAGCCTCCCGAAGATAGGAAATAGACGTTAACATTCCAATCCATAGGACTCAATTAGGCGCTCTTGTACATATAATATTAGTAAAACTAAGGCTCAGATACCAATTTGTACAACCTAATTTCTGAGTCATTATGGCACCAACAACATTCCCTTGGTGGGTAAGCCGATACCGTAACTCGAAGCTAATGCAATGGGTTACCTTAGTAAGAACTTCCAAGATGGACCCTATAAAAGGATACAATATATAAACAACAACATTTCACAACTAAAGACAACTGATATTCAAACACAAATCCCACGACCCGATAGTATTAATACAAGAGCTTCTAACTTGACAATAGGAATTTACAATCTCAAAGTCTAAACTATCTTAGCTAGTCTTATATATTTGTCTCAAAATCAAAAGGTAAATAAAGTTAGAGGGGAAAGAGAACAACTCAAACTCCAAAAGCTCACCCTATCTCTAAATAGTCAATGCAGTATAAACCAGCTCAACGACAGCAACTAGAACCTGGGTCTATGCCAAAAAGGTATAGAAGTGTAGTATGAGTTCAAAAACACGGGTACTAAGTAGGTATCATCGGCCGACTAGCTATATTATAATATCAAGATGATATAAAGTAAGATAATAAATTAAAGTCAATGTATAGGATTGAACCTGAATCTCCACAAATATCACTGTAACATTATCTATACAACTAAGGCAATAGCACGACATTCCATATAAATATACTATATAATCTCCATACCCACTGAGTATCAGTTTAGAAGCATAAAGTCACATGTAGAATAACAAGCATTTTTCTACCATAATCATCACCAACCATCTTTAGAACACAAAGCACAAGAACTTACCACAACATCCCATACCACCGGGAACTACAAAAAATAAACACAACATAGAACTCGTCACGGCATCCTATACCACTGGAGAGTACACTGAGGAATACAATACAAGAACTCATTACGACGTCCCATACCACTTGAGAGTACACCAAAAGTTCAACAAAAAATACATCAAAGTACAACTACTCAACAATTAACTAGAGCCGCAGGTAGTACAACCTCGCTATGGCTTATACAAAGGTCCACAATAATTATCCATACCTCAATTTAATCATAATAAAACCAATATTAATATATCATAATCATGTAATTACTTATCCTCGAATTTTCCACTAAACTCCACGTGAGGTCTAAGCTAGTTAACCTCTATTTCCATAAACCACTAGGTTAGAAGTCTTATTGTTACTCGCTATCAAATAGAGAAAAGCTACAAGTTACCACTACT
The DNA here is from genome assembly GCA_030864215.1 of Capsicum pubescens. Classification (NCBI taxonomy): domain Eukaryota; kingdom Viridiplantae; phylum Streptophyta; class Magnoliopsida; order Solanales; family Solanaceae; genus Capsicum; species Capsicum pubescens. The sequence goes on along the minus strand of CM061544.1, from coordinate 240,659,223 downwards.
ATCAATTAGTCCCCTCTCAGAAGGACATTTTCTACTTAGCACTCTCATTATAAAAGTCATCAACTAAGCCACCATGACATTACTTATTAGAAGTGACCTAGTTATTCATCATGAAATACTAAGCCTATTATCATTAGGAATGTTATAACCTTAAGGATTAGTTCCCATATTTTATGCAAGTAAGGTCACCCAACTAGTTCACTAGACTTCTCATTTTCAAGTCGTAGTCATTGATTAGAAATAACTAATTATCACATAAGCCACTTAACTAGGAAAAATTCCATAACATAACCATTAATCTAAGTCTAATAGATTTGCTAGGTAAACCTTTTGTCCTACACAAGGTTTCATATACCAATTAGCCTTAACCCATTAATAGGAATAATTTATATCCAGTTACCAATTAGGGGGAACAAGGGTCACTCTTTTCATTTAGTCAATAAGGAAAAGGAATAAATAACCCTTTACCAAAGGAGATATCATGTCCCACGTACATAAGTGGTTTGGCCCCAGAAGGCCCAACCTTATAAGTATCAATGCATTTATGTAACTTTGCCCCACATGGCATCATAACATCTTTACCTCTTCCGAATTTACCTGGTATCAACATAACATTAATAAATCTTTGAAATTCACTGGTATCAATCATATCTTCAACATATCCTCCGGATTCAACGGGTATCAACATAACAATAACATATCCTCCAGATTTATCGAGTATCATTATAACATTATCACCTCTTCTGAATTAACCTGGTATCAACATCGTATCAACATATCCTCCAAATTCACTAGACAATATCATAACATCGACATATCCTCAAAATTTACCAACCCATATCATAAATATACCTCTTCTAGATTTACCAGGTGTTATCATCACATCAAAAAATCTTCCAAATTCACCGAGCATCATCATGCCATTTCACATTTCTGAAGGAAATAACATACATACACGTACATAGCAAAATTAATAAGCAAATACAAGCTCACAATAATAGAGTAATAATGATGTAAGAGAACATATATCATCCTACTTTTCTATTATGCTTTACCATATAACATGAGCATAAACGAGAGCATGAGTATCCATACTATATATAATCATCACTTTCCCAAGGCTATCCATATCAATAACCTATAAGAACCAACTAATTTTGATTATCACCATTCAACCATTTATCATATAATCCCTACTCAATCTCAAAAGATATCAATAATTATACTACAATCAAGGTCAATCTAATAACAAGTAAGCCTAACCTACCTTCAATCCAAGCAACTCACGAGCCAATAAGCTTTTCCTTTTCTTTTGTTTAAGATTTGTTTATCACGAGCAAAGCTATCAACAGTACAATCTAAGTATTACAACAAGAATGACAATACCCATTATGGCACCATTGTGCCATGGGTTCAAAAGGACACAAAACCTCCAAGTGCATTTCACCTTTGGAAATAAGATTCCAAGACCAAGCCATTGTTCAACTACCTTTAGGGAGTTATAACCCTCGTGAAATTTACGTCAATTAGTCATATTTAGGGCTACACTTGAGCTTCAAATATTTAGAGGTTATGAGTCAAGAAATCATGAGATCAATACAAAATTAGATGAGATTTTACCTTAGATTGTAGCACATTCAATTTCACAAGTTGTTCAAGCTCCAATTCAACTCGTAAGACTTATTTAGAAGATTTTGCACTCCATTAGGTTTGTAAGTTAAGAGGAAGGCACAAATCGGCCAAAATTTTAAAGAAAATAGCTTTCAAATAGGCTTTCCTAACCCTCAAGTCTCGCCGTCACGCCTTAGTCATCACGGTCGCGACATCTCAGTTAACACAAGGCATGGCTGAAGCATAGAATGTGGTTCCGAGCTTTTTTTAATGCCTTGAGATGCATCTGAGATCCGTTTATAAAAAACAAGAAATGTAACCCCATAGTTTTTGATGTTTCAGAGGTGTTGGTGAAGTCGAATTTTGCATATGAGGATATTTTACCAAGGTTTTTTCTTAGTGTTCAATCAGGACCAACGAAGATTTCAAATTGATAAAGTGGTTCAAAGAACCAAATGAACCGCCATATCAGTAATAGAGTAATGAGGATATAATAAAACATGTATAATCCTACTTTATAATAAGCATTACCATATAACATATGCATAAACATGCGTGTGAGTATCTTTATGATATATATAATCACCACTTTCACAAAGATATCCATATCATAATACTAGATAATCAATCAAGTAACATATTAACCTACCATTATACACATGTATAACCAAACCAATAGGGATTAACCATTAATAATCTCAACAATGTAATTTAGACATTCATCTATTATTTAGGTCTCTACGGGATATCATAGTTCAAGCTTAAGGAGGGTCAAGTCCCACTCCTAAATTCCAAGAATGCCAAAGTCCACCATCACAAGTATATCACCTATCCGTATTAGACTAAGTTATCTAAATCATATCATAAGGGCTTATAAATCCTTGCTAAGCCTATCGGGAAACCTTCTTCAAGTATTCCTCCGAAGTCAATCCACACCAAGGTCATTTCTTAACAAAGCACTAGCAAGTTCAATATAATCCTAAAATTAGGGAGAAACACCATTCTCATCTATTAGAGCCACCAGAGTATTATCTTACTATTCATGAAACTATAAGTAGACTATCCAAAGTTATAGGCTAAGGGTCTAGCATCACACTTGCAAGTTCAATAACCTGTTAGAACAACTAATCCCAATTATCACATAAAACTATTTATCATCTAAACCCCACTCAATCTCTCAGGATATCAACAATTAAACTTTACTCAAGATCAATCTAAATTCTAGTAAGTCTAACCTGCCTTAAGTCCAAGTAACTCACGATCCAACAAATTTTCCTTTCCTTCTGTTGAATCCTTCTTTTTCACAAGGAAATCTATAAACAATACAATCTAAGCATTACAACAAGAAAGACAATACCCATTATGGCACCATTGTACCATGGGTTCAAAAGGACACCAAACCCCGAAGTGGGTTTTACCTTTGGAAATGAGTTTCCAACACCAACCCATTCTTCAACTACCATTAGGGAGTTATTACTCTCAAGAAATTTGAGTCAATCAATCAAATTTAGGGATACTCTTGAGCCTCAATGATTTAGGGGTTTTGAGTCATGAAAACATGAAATCAATATGAAACTAGAATAGATTTTACCTTAGATTATAACAAGATTCTATTTCACAAGTTGTTTAGGCTCCAATTAAACCCAAAAGACTTACTTAGAAGATTTCACACTCTATTAGGGTTTGTAGGTTAAGAGGGAGGCGCAAAATGGACAAATATTTTGAGAAAACAAGCTTCAAATAGGCTTGCCCACCCCTCAAGTCTCTTAATCGTACCACCTGCCTAGCCACAATTATGACATTGCAGTTGTGACACCACAGTCATGCCTTAGTCATTACGATCTTGATATCTCAGTCAATACAAAGCATGGCTGAAGCCTCGAACTTGGTTTTGAGCTTTGGCCAATGCCTCAAGATGCATTTAGGGTCTTTTTCAAATCAACAAGATATGTAACCCTCTAATTTTTAATTTTATGGATGCATTGGAGAAGTTATATTTTGCTTACGAGGCTATTTTACCAAGATTTTTGCTTAGTGGTCAATTAATACTAACAAAGACTTCAATTTGAGAGAGTGGTTCAAGGAACTAAACGAACCACCAGGTAATCGATCTATCGATTCTTGCTATTAATTAATGACTTGGGGTAGCTATATCAAAGCTCTATCATAAAAAATAAGCCATAACATGGAAAATGACCTGAAGGGTCATTACACAAGCATAACTTGATAGAGCTAGAAGAGGTAAACATTACTTACCCCCATCCTTCCCATTTTTTCCATCATACGGTGATCTAGAAGAGGATATAGGTATGTTGATCCTATCACATTAGGAACTCTTATTCCTCCTTAGTTACCTTAAGGGGTGAAATTTTATATTACCAGTGCTATGATCCAATTGCTAATTATGAAGGATGTGTTTGTTGGCCTACCTATTGATGATGCCAACATGACTATCATGAATTTTTTTGGATCTACACTTTGTATATTTTACTTAATATGAGTGAGGATGCTTTGAGACTTAGGTTGTTCCCATTCTCACTTATAGGTGAAGTGACATTATGGCTAAGGGAGATACCTCATGGATCCATCAATAGCTGGAATGAGTTATGAGAACAGTTCTTGGATCGATTCTTTCAATCTTCAAGAATGCTGTAGTTGAAGGATGAGATTTTGAATTTTAGGGAGTTACATTTAGAATCATTGAATAAATTATGGTTGAGCTTTAAAAAAGAAATTGATGATGGTGCCTAATCATAAAATTTCAGGGAGAAATTTGCTTATGATATTTTATAGAGCTCTAACTACTAATACCAAAGTTGTTCATGATACTATAACTGGTGGGGCTTTCATAAGCCTTTGTGGGGAGTTAGCCTTCAATGATACTACCAATTCTAACCAAGGTTGGAATACTCAAGAGGTAGAAAGAGGAGCTGGTACATATGCTATTAGTGCTTCCAGTGAGTAGAAAATGATAGAAGATACAGTACATTGGTTCAATAGTTGCACAATTAAGGATGGACATTGGGCGATTGACCAAGTAATTTTCAACTATGAATTTGGAAAAGGTGAATACTGAGGGCAACAAAGGTAAATACCCTAGGTAAAATACCATATTGAGAGTTTTTGAGCAAGCACTAAGGGTCCAATTAGGACACTTAGTATTTGAGGGAAGAGAATTAAGGTTGAAACTATTATGGGGATATATATAGCCATTAAAGTTAAGAGAGATGGTGATTGGAGGCAAATTGATGACTATCAGGACAAAAATAGTTCATATGTTCCACTGGGGAATCGTGATAATGGTTTAAGAATGGAAGCAATGAAGACTAAGCTAGTTTAGGATTTAGAGAATCAAGAGAAATTCCTTAAATAGATTAAGGCGGATATATTGGGACTGAGTCAAAAAGTTCAAGAAAGTAGAATCGCATGCTACCGCGATTAAGAAATAAGTTTGGTCAAATATCAGCTACTTTGAATCAATATCAACCAGGTACTATTTCAAGAAATACTTTACAGAATCTAAAGAGCGACAGTAACTGCTTAGCCATCCCCACTTGGAGTGGGTAAGTGATTATTGTTCCCCCTATGCCTATGGTTGATTAGGTTTGAGATGATGTTGTGGATGTTGATGAGAACCTAATGTTGAATCTAAAAATTTGGTGACTATCGATGAGTCATCACAAAAATTAATGGGTGCGGATAGGCGAGTTAAGAAGGATAAAGGAAAGGGGAAAGAAGCTGAGCTGTTGAGAAGACCAATCTATGATCTCCCCAACCTTTTCCTTAGAGATTAAAAAAAAGAAAGAGGAAGAGAAATATCAAAATTTATGCCGATGTTGAAGGAATTTCTAGTAATAATCCTTTTGTGGAAGCATTAGATAAGATGCTTGGTGTCACAATCCGAGGCTAGCCCTAGTCGCGACAACGGTACTTACAGTCATAAATGGCCACAAGATAACCCTACGACTGGTACCTTCTTTGAGCACCGAATAATGTACTGATAATGAACATGTACAAAGATAACTGGATAAATCCAAAACGTTCAAATACTGAAACTACATTTTAAATCATACGTCTGAACATCTGATGACATACTAAAAAAGATCAAAATAGCTAAAAAACTGACTAACTTTATAAATGACAGAAAACAACTAAAAATCGTTAATTGATTGAAGATTTGATGGGAACGGAACCAACTAACTCCAAACTAAACTTATTGAAAATAAATGCAGAAATATGAAAATAACATAACAGGTCCTCGACATATGAGGACTTATTACAAGTGCTGCTGCTGATATGTTGAACTGTGTAAGTACGGTCAAGAAACTGAGTGTTCGAACATATGAAATAAGATATCCTAGAGAGAAGAAAAGTTTGTGATCAGTACTTTGAATGTACTGGTATATGAGATGAGGTTATGCTAAAATGCAAGGGTTAGCTGTGCATAAAGTAATGACAGACTGAATAGCACGAAATAACTGAGTATGCATACGTGAAATAGCTGAGCAAAATACATAAGAACTGTAAAATCAAAAAATGTATGACCAAGCATATATCATTTATGAGATAATCTGCAAGCTAAAATACTGAAATCTGATAACTAAATACTGGAAATTTATAGGCTTTGGTCAAGCAAACCTAAACTGAATTATGTTCTAAACTAAGACCATAGAAGGTATCATCTAAACGACATGCCCTAATCTGAGCTAATCGGGTTCCAACTTGTACCCCAGTTGGAAGGGTGTTAGTACCGTGCCATAGACACTAACACTATTGTGTAGATCCATTAAAATGGTGTCCCTCAGGACTAGGGGTTCATTTCTAAACTAGTGGGTGAACCCTAAGAGAATGTCAGTTCTATAATGGTAGGTGAAATCTCAAAGAATGTTTGTCCTAGTCTGGCGGGTGAAATCTCATAATCTTACGCTGGCTACGTAGTTCTTCAACTTAGGGTCTACTTCTAAGGACCCAGTCCTAACTAGCGGGTGAGCCCCTATCTCTAGGTTCGCTCGGTGCTAAATCCTACTACCAATTGAACTGACACCGTTTACTTGATTAAACTAAGCTTAACTAAATAATTGATCATAAATAATCGACTGAATGATAATGCTCTTGGTATATCTAAATTCATTTTGAAGATACTTAAATTATGTAAATAGCTAAGTATCGGCTGTTCATAACCAACCAACACAATGTAAAAATAACAGTAAGGACATATGAAGCTTTAAAAACAATAATAAAGGATCACTGGTCAAAACCAAACATTTAGACATTTCATCAAACACATAGGAGTCATGAATTTTGGCATGGGAATGGGATAAACATGCGTTTGAAAACATAGATACAATACTTAACCCATGAATTAGGGATTTAACATGAGCATTTCCATTACATAAATCATATAAGGGATCATTCCATCGAAACACACTTGTAACATAACTTGTAATGAAAATAATAACAACTTCATGGAGACAATTCATCATAAACATGTAAAAACTCATAATTTGATATTAAAAGGGGATTCTTGGTCTCCATGGATGAAAAGGGCCCATGGATGAACATTACACATACCATAAACCTTAAATCTTGAAAGAGAAACACAAATCATTAAGATTCCTTGAAGGTTCTTAGATTTGAAAACTTGATTTCTTGGTTTTCAAAAAGAAGAGATAATTTAATTTGACAAACTTGGGGGATGATTAGAGTTTCTATAAGAGGAGAATAGGGGAAAATGGGCATACAATGCCCTAACTGCCATTTTAATTTGTGTTTTTACAAATTGGATTGAGGGGAAAAGACTCAAATGCCCCTTAGAGAATTAAATTTGCAACCAAATTGTTAATCAAAGGCTTACCTCAATGAGATGAAGGAACGATCTCTATAACCACCACAACGCGCCACTATCACAACAAGCTGCTGGAATCAAAATCTAAACATGACCCAGTCCTTAATCGAAAAATCCGAAACTTCTTTGAGATATGCTCCTTACACCCCTGCATATGAATTAACTTAAATGCCTATGGCTTAGGGTCGGGAAGATCAATTTAAAAATCGTCAAAGTTAAGAGGACAAAAATAAGACTAAGTCCCCAATACTTAGTGAAATTTTCAGGCTTTAAGCCTTTTATGGATGGACATAGGATCTAAACTAAGCTAAGTATAATACAAGGTCTTATAATATCTTCCCCTTGGGAATATTGGTCCTCGAATGAGACTGATTAAGCTGAGAATACCGGTGAAACTAAAATCCCGTACTGAACATGCATAACTAAATACATGATTGGATGTCTAAGCCTGAAATATGATCCATGATTTAACTAAATTTGTGAATGCATATGAAGACAAGATAATGATTATATAGCTACGACTGAGAATCGAAAAGAGTCAGTCTAAGAAAAAATGATACCTTAAGCTAGGTTTGAGTTAGTGAATAAAAGGTGAGGGTACTTGGTACGCATATCTGCTTCTACTTCCGAAGTGGCTTCGTTAACGAACTGATTCTTCCAATGAATATGAGCTAGGGAACTTCTTTGTTCCATAGCCTTCGAATTTGACAATCAAGGATCTCGACTGAGATTTCTTCGTTAGAAAGGCTATCCTAAACATCCACACTTTTTATCGAAATGACTACAACTAGGTCACTAATACACCTCTTTAATAGAGAAACATGGCACACTGGATGAACGGATACCAAATCTGCAGGCAACTCAAGATCATAATCTACCTTTCTAAAATGACTTTAGATTCTATAAGGGCTAATATATCGAGGACTGATTTTCCCTTTCATTTTAAATCTCTTTACTCCCTTCAATGGAGAGATTTTCAAATATACCAAATAACCAACCTCAAACTCAAGGTCTCTTTTTCAAACATGTGCATAGTATTTCTGGTGACTTTGGGCTATCTTAAGCTTCTCCTTGATCAACTGAACATTCTCTATTGTATCAGACCCCGAATCTGTCCCTATCAAAGTAGCCTCACCTACCTCAAACCAAAAATAAGAGATCTACATCTTCTCCCATAGAGAGCCTAAAATAGAGCCATTTAACTACTAGAGATATAAGTGTTATTGTAGGTAAACTCGATCAAAGGTAAGTGACCATCCCATCTACCCTTTAAATCAAGAACATATGCCCTTAACATATCCTCTAGGTTCTAAATGGTCCTCTCTTCTTGATCGTTTGTCAGAGGATAGGAAGTTGTATTGAGATGAACTTGGGTACCAAGACCCTTTTGAAAAGGTCTCCAAAAGTCAAAGGTAAAATGAATACCTTTATCGCAATGATAGACATCGAGACTCCATGAAACTTATCCAACTCTTTAATATAGAGATTGGTGTAATCCTTAGCAAAATAAGAGGTTTGAACAGGCAAGAAATAAGATGATTTGGTCATTCTATATACAATCACCCATATTGAATCATACTGACGACGCATCTGAGGCAAACCCATCAAAAAATCCATCTTCACCTCTTCCCACTCAAAGTAAGGATGCTAAACTCCTGTAATGTACCACTAGACCTCTGGTGTTTAACCTTGACTTGCTAACAGTTAGAATACTTCACAACAAATTATGCAATATCTCTCTTCATACCACTCCACGAATAGATTTCCCTATAGTCAGGATATATATTTATGGCTCCAGGTTGTAATGAGTAGCATGTACTAGGTGCTTCTGCCAAAATACGCTATCTCAAACCATCAAAAAATGACACACACAGCTTACCCTAACAACACAACACACTATATCCCCCTTTGGAGAAAACCTCTACTTTCTAATCTCTAATTGATTCATTCAACTTAACTAAACTGGGATCCCTATCTTGTTTCTCCCTTACTTTGGAAACCAAAGAAGATTCCAAACTATTCTAAGCCCAAACACTACCTTTAGCTGAATTAACCGACAGAATGCCTAATCTAGATAGCTGATGAACCTCCCTAACTAACTTTTTCTTATCATCCCCAACATGAGTAACACTACCCATAGACAATCTACTAAGGCCATCTTCTACTACATTGTCCTTGTTCGAATGATACAACACACTTATATCATAATTTTTTAACAACTCAAGCTACCTTCCCTAACAAAGATTTAAATGCTTTCATAAAAAAACATACTACAAACTTTTTGATCCTTGAACACATCAATATGAACTCCATAAAGATTATGCCTCCAAATTTTCAAGGCAAAAAAAACTGCTGCCAACTCAAGATCATGGGTAGGGTAATTCTTTTCTTGGGGTTTAAGATGTCTAGAGGCATAAGCTATGACCTTACCTCTCTACGTCAATCCCCAACCAAGACCAACTCTAGAATCATCATAATAAGCAACAACCCAGATGAACCATTTAGTTATGTCAAGACTGGGGCTGAGGTATGTCGAATCATCAACTCTTAAAAACTATTTTCATAAGAATTTGACCATAAAAATTTTACTTTCTTCTAAGTCAATCCAGACAAGGGGGATGCAATCATCAAAAACCCTTCATTAAACCGTCTGTAATTGCCAGCCAAACCCAAGAAACTCCTAATATTTGACAGAGAGATGGGTCTTCCCTAGTTTCTTACGACTTTGGTATTTTTAGGGTCAAGTCTACTGCCACCACAGGAAATAATATGGCCAAGAAAAGTAACTATCTTAGCAAACACTCGCACTTATTGAATTTGTAAAATAACTAATGGGCTCTTAGAGTTTGCAATAAAATTTTGAGATGGTCTGTATGATAATTTTCACTATGGGAGTCGACAAGAATATCATCAATAAATTCAATGAAGAACATGTCCAAGTACTTCTTGAACACTCTATTAATCAATTTTATGAAATCTGCTAGGGAATTCGTTAGTCCAAAAGACATAGCTATAAATTCAAAGAGACCATTCCTTGTTCTGAAAGTTATTTTTGGAATGTCACATTCTCTGACTCTGAGCTGATAATAGTAGTATCTGGGGTCTATCTTAGAGAAATAACTAGCACCCAGAAGTTGGTTGAATAAGTCATCAATACTTGAGGGTGGGTATTTATTCTTGATTGTGACTTTCATCAACTAATGGTAATCAATGCATATTTTGAGAGAACCGTCTTTCTTACAAATGAAAAATTCTGGAACACCTAATAGGGAAACAATTGATCAGATGAATTACTTATCTAAGATATCTTTCAACTATTCTTTTAACTCTTTTAGCTCAGCTGGAGACATTCAATAGGGAGGAATAGAGATAGGCTGGGTATTCGCAAGAAGATCTATTCCGAATTCCATTTCCATTTTGGGAAAAACTCTGGGAAGATATTCAGGGAACACATTTAGAAATTCCCTTATTACAGAAACTGACTCGAGACTTGGGGTCTCAAAACTAAAGTCTTTGACTCAAACAATATGGTACATGGTTCCCTTAGATTTCGTTTTTCTTGCCTTAAGATATAACACATTCTCCCCCCTAAAAACTAAAGTATTACCCCTCAATTCAATAACTGGGTCATTAAGGAACTGAAACTGAATGACATTATTTCTATAATAATCTGTAGCATAACATGAGTGGAGCCAATCCATACAAAAAATTACATCAAAATCAGTCATCTCTAACTCTACTAATTCAACTGAGGTGACTTTTTGGGATACTATGACCGGACAGTTCCTCTATACCTTCCTGGATATAATAAAGACACCTACTGGAGTAGACACTAAGAAGAGTGCCACTAAAGATTCAGGATTGATACCAAAATTGGCTCCTATATATGGGGTTACAAGGGGGAGCGAATCTCCAAGGTCATATAAAGAATAAACATCAAGGTGAAATACATGTAACATACCCATAACCATATTAGGAGAGATTTCCTAATCATAACGAGGATAAAGTGCATACAACCTATTTTGGCATGTCCACTGGTGGCACTGGAAGTAGTGCCCTACTGAGTTGGGCGACCTTCTAGAGCTGATGACAGATTGGACTAGCCTTGTTGGTGCAAATCCTTTCCCCTCAGAGATACTACTCAACATTCACTGACCGTGTGACCTTGCTTACCACACCTAAAACATACATCACTACCAGCTTTACACTCACCTTGATTATTTCAACCACATTTCTCACAAAATGGATTAGTATAACCACTGTTCACACTACCTTGGAGCTTAGAGCCTTGCGTCCTATCTCAAATATCATTCTTGTACTTTGGTAATGGCACACTAGATAAAGATGAAGTTGGAAAAGAAAAATTCTGATGGAAATGAGAACGGTTTCCACCCTCTGACTTCGGCTAAGAAAAATTGAAGCTACCTATTCTAGCCCTCTTATTCTGCCTCTCTCTCTGCTTAAGTTTTTGTTCCTCAATCTATTAAGCATGGACCATAAGCCTAGATATATCCATTTTCTTAATCAACATGGTATTTCTATACTTTTGGACCCCACTATCAGCTACACCAAAAACAAACTTACTGATTCTAAACCTATTATTAGCCACCCCCAAAGAAGCATACCTCGCCAACTGAGTAAACTTAAGTGAATACTCCTTCACACTCATATTACACTACTTCAAATTAATAAAATCCAGCCCCTTAGCTTCCCTCAACTCTAAAGGAAATAACTTGTCTAAAATGGTTATGGCAAACTCCTCCCACTCTATAGGCCCTACCTCAGCACCCCTATCCTCCTTAGACTGCTAATACCATGTATTAGATACTTCCTTCAACTGGTAAGTACCCAAATCTACACTCTTACTCGAATTGATACCCATGATATAGGTCACTTTCTGAATTATATCAAGAAATTCGTATGGATCCTCCTAAAACTTGCGTCCTAAAAACAAAGGGCATTTATTTGGGTGAAATCCCGAATCCTAGCTGCAACTGTATTTTCCATAGGATAAGCTGAGGCAACAACCTATTGATTATTTTGAGTGCTACTAAATGAGCTTAGGTAGCCGAGGAAACTCTAAATTTAACATGGGAGACATACTTATTTAGGGGATCTTCTTAAATATGTGGAGGTGCGGGTTGGTTCCTATTCCTTCTTCCATTATTCTTTTTGGGAGGCATTTTTCTGTAATAGAATAAAGGATGGATTATAAAGAGAGTATAAATAGAGATCATGCTTACTCGCACGACATGACTACTGAAAGAACAGAAACTTTTCCTAAAACTTCGTGTAGTCTCTTATCCATAAGTATGGTGCACTTCACACCCATGCACAAGCCTCTACTTAGCATATCTTTCAGACTTCTTAGGACACTATAAATCCTTAGGCTCTGATACCAATTTTTATCATGACCTGAGGCTACCCCCTTGTCGCGACAACAGATCTTATGATCACAAGTGACCACAAGCTAACCCATGGACTGGTACGTGCTATATGTACTAAATAATATATTAATTCTGAACATATACGAAAACAACTGAATAAAGCAATAAGGTTGAAATACTAAAAATACGATATAAATCATATGTCTAAATATATGATGACATACTGAAAAGAATGATCAAAATAAAAGATAAACTGACTAACTTTCTGAATGATTAAAAATATCTAAAAACCTCTAACTGACTGAAGAGTTGATGGGATAGGCCCAAACTAACTCCAAATTGAACTACTTAAAAGAAATACGGAAATACTAAAATAAAATAACAGGTCTTCGACATATGAGAACTTACTACAACTGATGCTGCTGATAAGATGAACTGTCTAAGCATGGTAAGGAAACTGAGCATCCTAACCTATGATATAAGATATCATAGAAAGAAGAAACGTATGCGATTGGTACTTTGAATGTAGTAGTATATGAGATAAGGTTAAACTATAATGAACGGATTAACTATGCATGAAGTAAAGACTGACTGAATAGCATGAAATAACTGAGTAGCTTGCATGAAATAATTGACCAAAACACATAAGAACTGTAAAATCTGAGAATACATGACCAAGCATATATCATTTCTGAGATAATTTGTAAGCTAAAATACTGAAATTTGATAACTGAATAACTGGTAGTTTATATACGTTAGTCAATCAAACCTGAACTGAATTTTATACTAAACTAAGACTGTGGGAGGTATCATCTAACCGATATGCCCCAATCTGTGTCAGTACCGTGCCACAAGACTAACATAGGCTATGTGGATCAACTAAACTGTTGTCCCAAAGGACTAGAGAGGCAGTCCTAAATTGGCGGGTGACCCCTAAGAAAATGTCAGTCCTAAACTGGTCGATGACATCTCAGAGAATGTCAGTCGAAACTTGTGGGCGACATCTCAGAATCCTACACTGTCTACATAGTTGTAGAACTTAGGGGTTGCATCTAAGGACCCAGTCATAACTAGTGGGTGAGCCTTCATCCCTAGGTTTGCTCAGTGCTAAATCCTACTCCCAACTTTACTGACATAGATTACTGGATAGAACAAAGCTTAACTGAGTAACTAATCATAAATAACTGACTAAATGATAATGCTCATGGTATATCTGAATTCATATTAAAGATACTGAAATTATGTAACAACTAAGTATCGGGTCTTCATAACCCACCAGCACTGAATACAGATAACAATAAGGACATATGAAGCATTAAAACCCATAATAAAGGATCATTTCCAAAAACCCAACATTTAGACATTTCATCAAACACATGAGAGTCATGAATTTAAGCATGGGAATGGGAAAAACATATGATTGTAAACATATTAACAATACTAAAACCATGAATTAGGGATTTAACACGAGGATTTCCATTACTCAAATCATATAAGGGCTTATTCCATCAGAAAACACTTGTAACATAACTTGTAATCAAAATTATTAACAACTTCATTGAGACAATTCATCATAAACATGTACAAAGTCATAAATAGATATCAAAAGGGGAATTTTGGACTCCTTGGGTGAAAAGGGACCAAGGATCACACATACCTTAAAACTTAAATCTTGAAAGAGAAACATAAATCTTTAAGCTTCCTTGAAGGTTCTTGGATTTGGGAACTTGATTTCTTGGTTTTCATAAAGAGGAGGTAATTTAATTTGATGAACTTGGGGGATAGTTAGGGTTTGTTTGAGAGGAGAATTAGGGAAAATGGGCATATAATGCGCTAACCGATGCTTTAGTTCATTTTCTTACGAATTGGATTGAGGGGAAAAAACTCAATTTCTCCTCAGAGAATTAAGTTCGCCACGAAAACATGGATTAAAGACTCCCCAAAATTTGGTGAAGACTCCATTGCTATTAACACTATGCCACATCACTATCACAGTGAGTTACTGGAATTGAAATCCAAATACTACCCAATCCTTATCCAAAAAATCTGAAATTTCCTCGATATATGCTTTTTATACCCCTGAACATGAATTAACTCAAAATCCTATGCCTTGAGTTTGAGAAGACCAATTTAAAAATCCTCAAAGTTAAGAGGCCAAAAATAAGACTAAGTCCCCTAAACTTAGTGAAATATTAAAGCTTTAAGCCTCTTATGTATGCAACTAGAAGATAAACTAAGCTAACTATGATATAGGGTATTACACCTGGATATGCAAAGTTGATGAAAAACTTTGTTACTAGGAAGAAGACATTGAGTTTCGAGTCTACTTATAATATGCATCATTGTAGTGCTATTGTTTCTCGGTCTTTAGTTGAGAAGAATAAGGACCCCAGAGCTTTCACTATTCCTTGCGTTATTTGGTTTATAAATTTTCATGAGCATAGTGTAAGTTGGGAGAAAACAGTAATTTGATTCCACTGGTTTTGAATAACCAGTTGTGGTTGGGGTCACCTGAGCTGATGTCGATGAGATTATTGATGGTTGATCAGACTGTGATGTAATCGATTGGTATTTCGTGTGATTTCTTAGTGAAGGTATACTCCATAATATTCCCAACCAATTATGTAATTCATGACTATGAGGTGGATTTCGATGTTCTTATTTATTTCGGAAGGCGTTCCCTTGGTACTAGTAAGGCACTGGTTGACATGGAGATGGGACATATAAAATTAAGGCTCAATAACTAACAGGTTACTTCTAATGAGGGTTATCCATTATGACATCCAAAATATATGAGGGTGTTGTATGGGATAGATATTTTTGATTAAGAGGCATTAACTGCACCCATTAAAGAGTGACTTGGGGTTGAGGTGTTAGCCACAGTGATCATGAACTTTGATAGTGATGACATAGAGAATTATGATAAGATGGTGAACACACTCTATGGATGAGGTACTTAATATTTTACACTAAAAAAGTTAGATCTTGACATAAAGAATAGAGAAACTCTTATAGCTCGACAATCTGTTGAAGTACCATTGGT
Organism: Capsicum pubescens; assembly: GCA_030864215.1. NCBI lineage: Eukaryota > Viridiplantae > Streptophyta > Magnoliopsida > Solanales > Solanaceae > Capsicum > Capsicum pubescens. The sequence continues at coordinate 240,643,337 of CM061544.1, read as the reverse complement.
CATGGATTTGAAGGAGCTCCCTTTTCACTTGTGATATGTATTATTGGGGGCCGAAAATACCTTACTGATCATTATTGTGGTTGATTTTTTTGATACATAGGTCGAGGCATTAATTTCAGTATTGTAGTGATTTAAAAGGGCTCGAATGGACTATTACAGATATTAAGGGGATCCCACATAGGATTTGTACTAACAAAATTTAGCTTGAACTAGATTGTGCACCCATTATCGAGCAACAATGTTGACTGAATCCACCTATGATGGAGGTGGTGAAGAAGGAAGTTATAAAGTGTTTTAATGCAGGCATGGTTTATCCTATTATAGATAACAAATGGGAGAGCTCAGTTCAAGGTTTACCTAAGAATGGTGGGATCACTCTCATCCTGAATGAGAACAATGAGTTAGTTCTAATGAGATCAGTTACTAGATAGTGATTGTGCATGATTTACTCAAAGTTGAACACTTGGACGGAAAATAACCATTTTCCAATCCCGTTTATGGATCAGATGCTAGACATAATTACAGGTAGAGGTTGGTACTATTTTCTTGATGGTTATTTGGGGTATAAACTGATTTCTATTACCTCCTCTAACCAAGATAAGACTAATTTTACATGCCTATATGGTACTTTTGCATTCAAGATAATGCCATTCAAACATTGCAATGCTCTTTCCACCTTTTAGTGTTGTATGATGTCGATATTTTTTGATATAGTGAAGGACATTGTAGATGTCTTTAAGGATGTGTATTGACCCATCTAGTTATTTTTTGTATTTTTACCTATTTTTTTTCATTAGAGCTTTCCCGTAGCTACCCCAATTTATTTATTACTTGCTGGGACTCGCAGTTCATTTGTTTTTTAGAGTTAATTCCCTCTTTTGAAGTCCTCGCTGGTTCAAATTAGCTACCAGGCAAGAGATTCAGTCAAATGACCTCATATGCTAATCCTGACTATTCTAACAGCTCTAGAATGCCGATTTTAGGGTAGTTGGACCATTGGTTTGATTCTAGAGGCACCCAAGCATATTTTAATCTATTGGTCAAAAGTTAAGAAAATGGTAAGTTGGGTGTGCGATGCACTTTTCCTTGAAACTACCTCAAATGGAAATTTCTACAATTCCATTGAGTCTGAAAATTCAGATTAGATAGGGTATCATAGTCCAATTTAAAATATGAGATTTTGGATTAATCTTGAGGGGTCGGCAAAGACTTGGAAATTTCTATATCTCAGCTGGGACCTATGATTAATCGCATAAGTAATCATATTACCAGTGGAAAGTGTCTCATAAGTGACAATCTGATTGCAAAGGTACATCATCAGTAGCGACATAAGAGTCATATATACAATTGCTAAGTATCGCATTAGCGATAGGAGACCAACTGTCAAGTATCGCCTATGCGATTGATAGATCGCGAATGCGATTGCCATCTACCTGGGAAGGGTGTGAATACCCCATTCAACCTATTTTACCTGTCTCTTATCCATTATCAAGAGTTTTAAACCATAAAGACAGAGATAACTTGGAAATAAAATTATAGGTGCTTTTGGGAGCTTGGATAAAGGTTAATTACGTGATTTTCCTTCAAATTTGAGGTAAGATTTCTTAATTTTCATAATTGATTTTCCTACTCTCATCTAAAAGTCCCAAAAGATTGCTGACTTGATTTGAATGCCAAATTCGCTCTGAATTCACCCAATTTGATGGTAAATGTTCCTTGAGCATAGAGGGTCATTGAGTTGGTTCCAAAAATACAATCTCCATAAACGATCCCCACATGGGATTTTTGCGTGATTTTGGACACAAAGCATAATAGTGAAATATTGGTATCATTGTTCTTGTTTTGATGAGTAGAATGTGAATTTGATAGCGGATACCTCATGGAAGCATCCCAAAAGTGAAAATCAGAGATTTAGTAGATTCCTTGAGTTTTCGATGGAATACTGGTTGGATTGGTTTTCCTTCTTTATAGATTGAGCCATTTCTAAGTCTTTTTATGATATTATGTTAGATTTGGGATGTGTTTCAAATAATGGTGATACGAATGGCATTAGTCAGGTAGTTGGACTGTTTAGGCTATTTGAAAATCATATTTGGGAATTGTTAGTTTAATTGCTTTGTTACTTAGTAGAATTTCTATCTTAGGATATTTAAGACTTGCTTAAAATCTAAAAGTTTATTTTGATAGCTTAGTTTAGTCCGGTGAGAGTTTCCTTATAATGGATTCGAGGACTAGAAGAGGGTCCCTTCAAACCGCCTTAAGCCAAAACTTGAACTAGTTTTGTTAGACCTTTATACACTCGTTATACATTTTAAAATGATTACTATAAGACCTGATGAGACTAGATATTTGATATTCATGACGGTTTGGTAATGGGATTTAATGCTAACTACGATAAACCCTGGTAATTAGATATTAATAATATGAATATCGATTTAAGTGCAGCTATTGGTTTTTATATTTATGATATATGTACCAATTTGAGTCCGACAATTGATTATGATAATGATGATACAAATACCGATTCAAGTCTGGCTATTAGTTATGACATTGATGATATGAACAGTAATTCGAGTCCAGTAGGGGGAGTGGATCTTAGTGTGACATATTGTGGATGAGTTCTCGATTATAGCATAAAGGTTGGCAAACTATTGTTTCTCGGGTATATGTGTTATATGTTTCCTTGATTGTACCTCCTAATTTGTGTGGGCTATTTATTTTTCCTTATTTATTGTCTTATAGGGGTAAATTTTGTAGTAATAACTTCTTGATCTTTATGTTTTGTTCTAGTTTATGTATTCAATTATGTATAGAAAGGTTGGAGTTACTTCAAAGTTCTTCCCTTTATTTCAATTTAGTTATGTTATCTTGTATCTTATTGTATTTATATCGTGATTTAGCACAGTTGGTCTCTAATGCATTGTGAGTACCCACGATTTTTGTACTCATACTACACTTCTATACCTTTTTGGTACAGATCTGAGTATTATTTACTATCGTTGATTTGGGGGTCATGTTGGGATGGATTTCAGAGTTAGGTGAGCTCTTGTATTTGGATTTACCCATTCTCTTTCTATTTATCTATGTCTAGTCTTTGCTTTTAAGACATATTGTATTGACTATTCATGAAATTTTGGTGTATATGTTGTAGCTCTTGTACTAACTATACCAGGTCGTGGGATGGTTTTATATGTTATGTCTACCTTTTAGACTATTCCTTTGCCTTCCTTATTTATGAGTTGTACTGTCAAATTTTCCCTTTTAGGGACTTTTCAACTAAGTTAGCTCATTGCACTCAACTCTGGGATACAATTTGGGCTTACCTACTGGAAGGTTTTAGTAGGTGCCATCATGAACTTCAAATCAGATCGTCACAAATTGGTAGAAGAGCAAGTGCCTAGTAGAGTCTGATATTCTTGGTAGAAGAGCAAGTTCCTAGTAGAGTGAAACCATAACCTGATGTACCAAGAATATCAGACTTTCTGAAATAGAGTGATCCCGTAGAGTTTAGAATCACCCATTTCCTTCAATATTAATGTTATTCAGTCTTTTGTATCTTACTGATGTACAGACTATATTCTATGTTTCTTTGGTTGTATTATTGACATTAAGATTCTCTCGTACTAGCTCTACCAAGTCTTGTGATTGGTACTTATGTTTTGTCTGCTTTTATATTTAGAACACACTGTTTATATTTTAACTTGTGTGCATTGAATTTGGCCTATGTGGGGAATTTCCTACCAAATTAACCCATTTTGTTAGCTCCAGGTAATTAGTAGGCATCATCGGCCGGCTAAGCTAAATCATGATATAAAGAAGATATAATGCAAGATAGCTATAACTAAGTCTAGGGAAAAAATAGAACTCGAATCATCTAGATCACCACTATATGTATATAAGGAGTATGTAAATCAACATTAAAACATAACATAAGGTGAAAAAACATGCCAATATTCTTGTACATAAGAGAAGGATAATTTGGAATCATAACGCATCATAAAGCATCAACATAAGCAAACAAGAGTACAAAGTTGGATCCTATATGCCAATGGGTGCATAAGTAAACAACTCTCACAACATCCCATACTATTGGATAGTACATCGAAGAGAAGAATAAATTAATCAATATTACACCAATCTCATCGTTGTTCAACCGTCATTCAATAACTTACCGTCAATCAGTTATTTGCTGACATTCGTCATTTTCCAACACATGATAACATAGGCACCACCTTAATATTACCATTATTTAACAATCGTAGCATCAATATACACCAATCCTGCTTTACTATACAGTAAACTTTCATTAACTAATCCATTTACTTACTATCCATCAAACGACTTCTATTTGTTATTTCAAAACTGTTCACCACATAAACCCTTATTCAGGGGTTATTATCTAGTTATTACACACCACTAACTAAATTTTTTTCCACTAGGCTATATTTATCACTAAGCAATATTTTTGCAACTATGCACTATTTATTAACTAGCCATCACCATTAACTTAATCATTATTATCAACCAATCATCATGGTTTCTAATCAATGTAGCCTTATGCATCATTATCGATTGCCCATTATTATCACTGGCCCTTAACATGACCATTCTTTATTTTCTAGTATCCAATAATATATAAGTTATTTCGAGCCACTTAAACAATATCCCCAACAATTTCTCATTTAGTGCTAAACATCATCTATACTACTTTATAAGAACTCATCACTAGTGAGATAAAACCAATATCCATAATATCGACAACATACCCAAATTATACATAAGGATATTAATGTGCATGTGATTTCCATACATAGGGCTAGTCGGACTCAAACTGTTAGATATGTACGTAGTCTCATCAATTTAATAATCCTTTTGTCTTGTCAGGTATATATCATCATAAACAATATCCTCTGACATTGGCAGGTATCAATATTTAATCAAAATATCCTCCATACTTATTAGGTATCATCACATCATCATAATACCTTCTAGATATGCCGGTATAAATATATCATCATATTATTCGCTGGCCTTGCCAGGTATCATCATATCATCAGAATATCCTCCGTCCATACCAATGTCATCATCATATCCAATTCAATGTCGATAATAGAGAACAATCCCTACAAGGGCTAACACAAAGAACTACCCCTATGAAGGTTTAAGTACAAAACAATCCCCACGAGGGATAAAGTAAAGAAACATAAAAGAAGAAGCAAGAAGAGCATACCTCCATATTTTCTTATTCAACATGAATGTCACATTATCAGTTAGTGTATATATATGTAACATGAATATTATAAGTTATTAGCCAATAATATATTCCATTAGATCATGAGCATAACCATAAGAATTATCTTGAGTAATGGCTCATAAGTAACCTATTATTAGGCCACCATTTGCATAAAGAAAGTTAATCACTAACTTGAGAAATAGCAAACCAATGGCATAATCTATAGCTTATTCATATCATAGTCGATATCGAACTTTTTGTATTAGGCATTGTTATAGTCAAGGGATCATTAAATAAGGTGTTCGTTGGCCCAATTAATAGCCAAGCAATGGCATAATAAATAGCCCAAGTAGTAGCTAAAACCATGGCATAATTACTAACATGGTCATGGGCTTCTTTAATCGTATAAACAATAGCTCATAATGGCATTATCAATAATTGTTTTCAACTAGACCATTAACATTAGTTATAATGGAATCACTATAATTTACAACGAAGGTTCCTCAATATTGCCTCAAGGGGTATTTTCTAGGCATTTCAAAAGCACATATGGGTCTCATGAGGACTACCTTAATCTTGGCTTAAGGTAGGAAAAGGGCCCACTTTTAAATTCCCCTATTTACTTTCTAAGTTCATTTCATCCCTAGACTAGGCTATGGTATCTAATTCAACCCTTAGATGTATAGAAAGACACCATTAGGTCCAAGGTAGGGATCTTTATTAAATACTATCACTAAGTCCATTGAATCTAAATCAACTTCATTAGAGTAAGAAACTAAGGCCAATCTTGCCCTAAGCATGAGTGATAAGGTCACTTCCGTCTAACTAAAGTAATTTAAAGCATTTTCATGCTAAATATGATATGTTAAGTCTAATCCATCGAGGTTGAAGACAAAAATCTAGTTTTACTATATTGGTCCAAATTCCCTAAAAGATCCAACTAATAACAAGTCTTGCATAATCATCAAACCAATACCTAAAACCCCTCCCAATCTTACAAGATATCACAATTATGCTATGCCAACGCTCATTCTAATAAGGGATAAACCTAACCTCTCTCAAAATAATATAATGCTCAGTAATCCACTAAACCTTCACTTTCCCATTTGGAGAAGCATCTTCAAGGTTCCAACCTATCAAAATAATATTCTACACATTATCACTAGGATATCGATACATATATTGCACCATTATGCTTTGGGTCCAAATTTTTTGTCAAAACTCCATGTGGGTATCACTTATGGAAAAAACATTTTGAAGACCAACCCACGATTATACAAAGCTTGTGGAATCAAACCCCTCAAAAGTGGGGTAAAACCAAGCTATGTTTGTGCTAAAAACAAGCCAAAAGGATTTGGAGCTTTGGTAAAAAATTCTAGGAATTCAAGCATGAATTTGAAAGAATTTTACCTTAAATCCAAAGAAATTTGAAAAAATATATGTTAATCAATCCCTAATGTTAGCCCAAAGACTCAATTTTAAGTGATCACACTCTTTTAGGGTTTATAGGTCTTAAAGATGAGTAAAAATAGCCAAAACATGGCCTAAAGGGTCATTTTATACCCAAACCAGGTGTCCAGGCATCACTATTGCACAAAAGAGTCTAAAATCACACTACTTGAGTGTAGGAGAAGGTATGAAAATAGCCATCCTCCCCTGTGCAATTGTAGTATCCTCTTCGGCACCAGATATCAGATGAAACTTGGAAAATTTTCCAAGTTTCTGCTAAGGCGTCCGGATTCATTCATAATCTGATTTACATAAATGAAATATCTAACCACACTAAATTCGATGTTTTAGATGCAATGGAAAATTTGGATTTTCCATTAAATGTTGTTTCGACCAAATATGGGTTCCACACTCTTATTTCTAATTTTTCAAATTTCTATCCAATAGGTTGAAATAAGCTTGGGTGCATCGGGACCTGGACCAAAGGTCTATCTAGGCTAAAATTGCTTTTTTGCAATTGCTAGAATAGTCAATTTTCATTTGAGATGTTTTAATAAAGATTTTCTCGGTGGATATTTGGAACCAATAAAGACTTTCAAATAGGAAATTGGCTCTAAAACTAAATGAACTGCCCGATAATTAAACTATTAGTTTTTACATCTAACAAATGACTAAGGGAATATATGGAAAAGCTCTAATGACAAAAATAAGTGGAAATATGGAAAATGACAAGAAGGGTCATAATATTTGTCTTTACTTTTTTCACAGATGGCTAGGAAACACACTACAACTATACGAGATTAGTGTCTCGAGGCTGAACCTAGGGATCAAATTGCTATTTGTGGATGACCCATAGGTCATGTATAGACTTGAGTTGTTTCCTCACCCAGGATCCAGGATGGGGTACTTCACCAGTCCCTATTTTCGCTTTTGAGTAAGAGGTTCTTCTACCCTAGCCAATGGTGGGCCACAAATTGGCCCTGGTTCCACAAGGATTTATTTCTTCTTTAGTTCTTTGGGATAATTTGGTTAAGATCTTGGGGTTTGTTGGTGGTGTATCGACTGATGGTGCATAGTCTGCAGATTATAATGATACTTAGGTGAGGGTGCAACCTGTAGATTCGACACCTAGAGTTGAGGTCCTTTTTACACTAATAGTTTCTCAGCCAGTGGTTTCCCAGCCTGTTATGTCTATTGATGAGAAGTATATGTTGGGTAGACTCTTGATATTAGCTTCACCAAGGTTTTTTGTTGCACCCGGCGAGGATGCATATGAGTTTTTGATTACTTGTGAGGATAGGCTACATAATTTAGGCCTAGTTGAGACTCGTGGTATGCATTACACTAATTTTTAGTTAGACTTGGTAGCTCGACATTGGTGGAGAGGTCATATTTATTCCAGTATAGTTGGATTTTCTTATTTTAGGCTCACTTCTAGGAGATCTTTTTGTAAAATTACATGCCTCACATTCTTAGGGATTATTTGAGGGATTAGTTCTCGATATCGAAGAAGGGCTCCATGATTGTTGTAGAGTATGATGCTCATTTTCAATAGTTTCCTACGCATACTATTTCCATTCAGTCTGTTGAGTATGGAAGGGTTCATTTCTTTGCTCGAGGATTGAGACATCCTTTTAGAATGTCCACCCACAGTCTGGTTGCTGTAGGTCTATCTTTTAATAAGGTGTCTAGCCATGCTCAGGTGATGAATGACATGCATCATAGGGCCAAAAAGAGAAGCAATAAGAGACCTCAATATCAGAGCAATTTCAGTTGTAGACATTGTAACTCTCAATTTTAAGTTTGCAGTTCTCAATGTAGATACCTGCTACAACTTCCATAACAACATCAAAGTCATCCTAGTATATCCATTCAGGTAGCTTTAAATTACTGGTGAAGGCCAATCTTGTGTTAGGGATCACCCTGGTCAGGGTAATGGTCATTCCTCGAGGGTCTTATTTTCTTGTTATTTATGTCGAGGTGGTTATTACTGGTCATTCACATATTCTTGTTCTTGTATAGCTCAGGGACATGTCATTATTGTGGAGATTTTGGTCATCACTCACAAAGTGCCCTACTCGTGGGGCATTTGTTAGTGTAGCTTAGAGTGTTCTCTCTATTAGAGTATTTAATACATCTAAAAAGGTTGTATGCATGGTCGTAGAGGTTGTCCTAGGGAACTCATGGTGGTTCTTAGACAGGTATGATAGGAGATTGGTTAGGAGCCCAGACAGGTGGCGGGTGTGGTTAGTTGTATACAGTAACCGTGAGGACTGAAGTTGAGTATCACATAATTGATAGGGGGCCAATTGGAATGTATCGCATATGCAATCGACCGATCACGAACGTAATTCCCATGTACTTGGGAAGGGGATAAATACCCCATTCAACCCATTTTTCCAATTTCTCATCCATTCTTAAGAGTTTTAAATCCTAAATAATGGGATAACTTTGGAAAAATAATGTGGGAGATTTTGGGAACTTTGATAAAGGTTAATTACGTGATGAGGTGAGATTCTTTCATTTTCATAATTGATTTTTCCATGCTCATCTAAAAATCTCAAAATATTGGTAGCTTGATTTTTTCACCAAAATAGCTCTGAATTCATCCATTTTGAGTGTAAATGTACCCTAAGCATAGAGGGTCATTGAGTTGGTTTCATATATGCAATTTCCATAAACAGGCCCCATATGAGATTTTTGCATCATTTTGGAGCGGAAGCATAATAGTGCAAAATGGTATCATTAATCTCATTTTGATTAGTATATTGTGAATTTGATAGTGTGGCACCTCGCAAAACCTTCTCAAAAGGAAAAATCAGTGATTTATTTGATTCTTCAAGCTTTCATCAGTATCTAGGTGAGCTAGGTTTTCCTCTTTTATAGATTTAGCCATTTTATTGTATGTTTATGATATTATGTTATATTTGGGATGGGTTTCAATTATTGGTGATAGAAATGACCTTACTCGTGTTATCTGGATCATTTAGGCTGTCTGAAAATTATAGTTTAGGCGTTGTTGGTTTAGTTGCTTAGTTACTAAAATGAATTTTTATACAAGGGCTAATTATGTTTTATTAACAACTAAAAGTGTATTTATACACCTTAGTCTAGTCAGGGGTTGGGTTATCTTATAATTGATTTGGGGATTAGAAGAGGGCCCCTTTGTCCCGTCTAAGACCAAGACTTAAACTAGTTTTGGTAGACCTTTACACATACGTTATACATTCTAAAATGCTTATTATGAAGCCTATTAAGACTATATACTTAATAGACATGATGGTTTGATATTGGGAGTTGATGCTAACTATGGTAAAAACTGGTAGTTATGATATTGATGATATGAATATTAGTTCAAGTCCAACTATTGCTTTTGATATTAATGATAGATGTACTGGTTTGAGTTTGACAATTCATTATGATATTAATGATACATATGCCAATTTTAAGTCCTGCTATTGGTTATGATATTGAGGATGCGAACATCAATTTGTGTCCAGTGGGGGGAGTGGTTCTTAATGTGACATATTGCGGATGAGTTCTCGGTGATAGCATGAACGTTGGAAAATTTTGGTGCTCAGGTATATGTGTTATATTTTTCCTTGATTGTACCCTCCAGACTTACGGGGGCTTGCATTGGGTTATTTACTTTTTCATATTTATTGGCTTATGGGGGCTATTTTTTTAGTTATAATTACTTGAACATTATGTTTTATTTTGGTTAATATATTTTATTTTGTACAACAAGGTTGGAGTTACGTCTAGGTTTGTTCCATTATTTTAGCTTTGTTGAGTTATCTTGTATGTTATCGTATTCCGATTTATCACAGTCGGCTGATGATGCCTACTCTGTACCCATGGTTTTAGTGCTCATACTACACATCTATACATTTTTTATGCAGATCTGAGTACTGGTTGCCTCCGTTGAGTCAGGGATCATGCTGTGGTGGATTTTAGAGATAGAGTGAGCTCTTAGAGTTGGAGTTTCTCCTTCTCCTTCTATTTATCTATTTCTAGTCTTTTATTTCGCGATAGATTGTATTGGCTATTCTAGAACTTGTCTTGTTTATGTAATAGGTCTTGTACTGGCTCTACTAGGTCAAGGGATGTTTTTTTGTGTTATGGCTACCTTTTTTACTATACCTATTTCCTTGGTTATTTATGAGTCATATTGTTTAATTAGGCCTTTTGGGGCATTTTCCACAAAATTAGCCCATTGCTACTGGCTGCGTGCTATAGTTTGGGATTACCAATTGGCAGGTTTTTGTAGGTGCCATCATGACTCACAAATTGGGTAATGATAGGATGAATTTTTGGTTGTTGGAGACTCATTTAATGATTGTCTGGCCCATTTGCCAATGCACTTTAGAGATGTGAGGAGTGCACTTTGTTTAAAACTGGGATCAAAGTCATTTTTTCATTCTGATTAAGCATCTTTGAGGTATCTTATGTTGAAGAAAGATGCTATGATGAGGTTGATTTATTTGGTACTATTGATGCAGAAATTTTACTTTGAGGTGAAAAACCACAAGGGCACTGAAAACCAATGGAATGCCTCGAGTATGTACCCCAGACGCTACATGACCCTAATAATCTTGAAGGACCACTAGCTAACCCATAACTGGTACCTGCTATGAAGACTAAATAATAAATATGCTGTAATAAAAAAATAACAAAGTAAATGCAAAAACTGCCATAAGGTTCAAATCTGAATACATTACTGTTACGGAAAATAGAATGCTAGAAAACAACTGTCTGAAAACACTAGTCTGATAAACCTCTAAACTGTGTGAAATATGGAGTAGATGGGACAATTCCCCAACTAATTCCAACTGACTACTAAAATAACTAAAATGCTAAAAATAATCATGTCCTCAAAATATGAGGACTCACCATTACTCTGTCTGCTGAGAAACTGTACTACTGAGTATGCTCTGGGGCCCGTGAATCTGAACCTATGATATAAGACATCATAGCACAAAAAACATGCATCAATACCTTGAATGTACTAGTATGCTCAGTGAGGTAGGCTAAAATGCATGGGTTCATGATGCATGAACAATATTAATTGAATAACATGGATATGACTGAATGGGATTGCGTCCATGAATACGTAGATTGTAACTAAAATTATGAAGATATCAGATACTAAAATGTATACTAATTTACTGATATCTGTATTACTGATTATATGGATGACTGTATCTGACAGTCCTAAACTTTGTAGAACTATACTGAGTTCTAATCTGATTCTGAATCTGAAACTGAGACTGTAGGAGGTAATCATCTAATCGACATGCCCCTTTTCTAAATAGATTTTAGGGTCCAACCTGTAATACCAATTGAAAGGGTGCCAATACTATGCCACAAGTAAAGAAAACTGAAGAGATACCCTCATCTGACAAGTATTCTAATGAGAATGGTGGAACCCTTAACTGACAGGTTAAAATACCTCATCAACCCTCGTTTGGCGGGTTTGATATCTCAATCTACGCTGGCTACATAGTTATTGAATACAAGGAATGGTCCTAAGAATCACACCCTCTACTGGCTGGTGAGTCCCCATCGTTGGGTTCAATCGGTGCTTAATCCTACTCCTAACTGAATAGACGCTGAACTGATTTCCTAGTTCATACTAGGCTTGACTGAACTGTACTGGATTAGTACTGAGTTTACTGAGTTTTCCTGATTTCTGTAACTGACTAAAAGTACCACAGATCTTGACTTGACTGAGACTATTCTATAACTGACACTGGCTCTAGATATACAGATAAATTGTCGGGTATTAAATATCCCAGAACTCGATAGTGTAATCATCAAACACTTGTAAATCTTGAACTTGTTCATGTATAGAGATGCATGATATCATGTCATAAGTACACTAACAATTCACATAGGCATTTCAACAAACACCTTCAAGGCAAATCATAAACATGGGAGTCCTTCAGACAAATAGTTCTTTAATGAGTTCATAATTAAGAGCAACAATAGATCAAATTTCATAATTACTATACTTAGGCATTTTTGTCTAACACATAGAAGGAATCACATCATGGCTACATTAATCACTTCAATTTCAAAGACTTCAACCCACATGCTAACAAAAATTCATGAAATTCATTCAAGACATCATTTTGGAAATCACACAACAAGATTAACCTGAATACAAACAAACCACAACATGGAAATCATGATTTAAGATTTTAAAAAGGGTTTCTTGAACTCCAAGGGTGAAAGGGTCCTTTTATGAACACTTCTCATACCTTTATGCTTGTTTTTGAGAAGATTGATGGTAGAATTCTTGAGGTTTGAATCTTGAATTGAAAAACCAAATGCTTGCTCTTTATAAAGTTTGTGAGAAAGAATGAGATTTTTCCATATAGGCTGATTAATTTCGTGTTAAGGATGAATAAGGTGGGGAAAATAACCCATTTGCCCCCCATAACCCGTATTAAAATAATATTGAACAGGGCTTCCCTCACATCGTGAGCCTTTCTTGGATCAAATATCCATCACAGTACGACCCATACTCGAGTCAAGTAGCCATCGCGGTGCGACCCTTACTTGGGTTGACTAGCCCTTACGATGTGGGGATATCACAGCCCTTCACAGTTTGGGCCTCCAAACTCGCCCTTATACTTGTACGAAAAATTTGAAACTTGCCTGAGATGACCTAAAAGTGAACCTAGTCATGAATTAATTATAAAATTTACTAACTAAGGCCGAGAAGGTAAGAAATAAAATCCTCCAAATTTAGAAGGCTAAAATGATTCTTAGCTAAAATTTTCTAAGTCTGGGACCCTTTAGTAGGCTTTAAAGGACTGAGTCAATCTTAGAATTTTTAGGTGTCTTATAGTATCTCCCCCTTGGGAACATTCATACTCGAATGAGGATGACAAAGATGAGATTACTAATGTACTGAACTTATTTAGCGGAACGAATAATTAAACATGATTGAAACTACTGATGTACTGAATTTTTCATACTAAACAGGTATATCTGAATGTAAAAAATACATGACTAAATATAACGTCAAACTGGGTTTGTATACTGAATATGTATATCTGAATGCAATGAATACATGACTGAAAATAATTCATGAATGCATGACTAAATGGAAGGGCAACTTATACCAAGTTTTGCAAGGGAATTTTGAGTAAGTTTTAAGGAAAACTGTTCCCAAGAGAGGTGGTGAGGGTACTTGGTTCGCATATCTTCTTCTGCTTTCAAAGTATCTCCCTCAACGGATTGATTCCGCCAAAGAACTTTGACTAGAGAGACTTTTTTGTTCCTCAGTCAATGAATCTGATAGTCAAGGATTTTGAATGGAACCTCTTCATAAGAGAGACTATTCTGAACGTCTATGTCCTTTATCATAACTACTTCTACTGGGCCACTTATGCATTTATTTTGCAAGGAGACATGAAACACGGGATAAATTGAAGCTAGATCTGAAGGTAACTCAAGCTCGTAAGCTATCTTTCCGAAAAGGTTGAGAATTTGGTAAGGACCGACATATCGGTTAATGAGTTTCCTTTTCTTGCCAAACCTCTTTACCCCTTTCATAGAAGAGAATTTCAAATACATATAGTCACTAATCTCAAACTCGAGATCCTTTTTATGCACATCTGCTACGATTTCTATCGGTTCTGAGCTGTCTTAAGCCTTTCTCTGATCAACTGAACTTTTTCCAAGGCAACAAATACCAGGTTAGATGCTACCACTACGGCCTCACCTACTTTGAACTCACCAATGGGAGATATACATATCCTCCCATAAAGTGCCTCAAACAGAGCCATCTGAATGTTGAAAGGATAGCTGTTGTTATATTCGAACTCAATCAAAGACAAGTAGTTATCTCACCTACCTTTAAAATCAATCTCACATGCTCACAACATATCTTCCAAAGTCTTGATGGTCCTTTCTACCTAACCATCTATCTGAGGATAAAAAAAGTACTGAGGTGAATTTAGGTACCAAGACCCTTTTGGAATGCCTTCTAGAAATGATAGGTGAACTGTGTTCCTCTATCTAAGACAATGGACAACGAAACACCATATAATCTGACCAACTGCCTGATATAGAGTTTGGCATAATCCTCATCGTAGAAAGAGGTATGGTTTGGTAGGAAATGAGATGATTTGGTCATTTTGTGTACAATGACCCAAACTAAATTTTGCTGAAGACGAGTACGAGGCAAACCCATCACAAAGTCCATGTTCACTTCTTCCCACTTCCAAGTAGGAATGCTGAACTCCTACATGGACCCACTAGGTTTTTGTTGCTCAATCTTTACCTGATGACTTGTATAGAACCTAGCTATAAACTCTACAATGTCTCTCTTCATCCCACTCCACCAATTGATTTCCCAAAAATTGCGGTACATCTTCGTGGCCCCTAGATAAATAGATTAACGCGCACCATGCGCCACTGCAAGAATTCACTACCTCAAGTCATCAAAACTCAGCACACCCAGGAAACTGTGACAACGCAATATAGTATCTCTCCCTTGGGAGAAAACCTCTACCTTCTGATTGCTGACTAACTCTCTAAACTTTACTAAACTGGAATCTCTATCCTACTTTTTCTTTAGTTCAGAAACTTGAGATGATTCTTTACTGTTTTGAACCCACACACTACCTTCTGTTGAGTCGAATAAGTGGACACCTAGCCAGGCAAGCTGATGGACTTCCTGAGCTAACTTATTCTTACTGTCCTCAACATGAGAAACTCTACCCATAGACAACCTACTGAGAGCATCAACCACTATATTGGACTTGATGGATGGTATAGTACATTTATGTAAAAATTGTTCAACAACTCTAACCACCTTCTCTGATGGAGGTTAAGATCTTTCTGGGAGAACACATACTGCAGGATCTTATGATCTATGAACACATCAACGTGCACCCCATACAAGTAATGCCTCTAAATCTATAAGGCAAAAACTACTGTTGCTAACATAAGATCATGAGTAGGATAGTTCTTCTCATGAGGTTTTATCTATCTGGAGGCATAGGATATGACCCTACCTCTCTGCATAAAGACACATCCAAACCTACTCTAGATGCATCACAGTACACACGAAAGCCATCGAAACTATCTGGTAGGGTCCACACTAGAGCTTTATTGAGTCGAGTCTTCTACTCCTGCAAACTCTTCTCACAAGAATTTGACCACAAGAATTTAACATTCTTCCGAGTTAATCTAGACATAGGGGATGCAATAGGTGAAAATCCCTCAACAAACCATCTGCAATAGACAACCAAACCTAAGAAAATCCTGATATCTAATGGAGAGATGGGTCTGGGCCAGTTTCTCACTACTTCAGTCTTTTGGGGATCAACTCTAATGCCATCACTGGAAACTATATGGCCTAGGAAAGTTAATGACCTTAGCCAAAATTTACTCTTACTGAATTTGACGTATAGTAGATGGTTTTTGAGAGTCTGTAATACTATTCTATGATGATATGCATGATCATGTTCACTGCGGGAGTAAACAAGAATATAGTCTTTGAAGACTATGACAAACATTTCCAAGTACTGCTTGAACACATGGTTCATAAAGTCCATGAAAGATGCTGGGGCATTGGTAAGACCAAAGGACATGACTAAGAATTTGAAGTGACCATACCAAGTTCTGAAGGCTATTTTTGGGATATCATATTCCCTGACTCTTATCTGATGATAGCCCGATCTGAGGTCTATCTTAGAGAAGTTACTGGAACCTTGAAGTTGATCAAACAGGTCATCAATTTTGGGGAAGTAGATACTTCTTCTTGACTGTAACTTTGTTTAACTAATAATAGTCAATGCACATTTTGAGAAAGCCATCTTTCTTTTGCACGAATAGAACTAGTTTGCCCTGCGGGGACACACTAGGTATGATGAATCCCTTATCTAAGAGATCTTTTAACTACTCTTTTAATTCTCCGAGTTCTACTGGAGCCTTTTTGTATGGAGGAATAGAGATGGGCTGAGTATCTTGAAGGAGATCGATTCCAAAATCAATTTCCCTTTTGGGAGGTACTCCAGGAAGATCTTCAGGAAATACCTCTGGGAATTCACAAGATGCTGACACTAATTCAAGAGTAGGGGTTTCGTATATGGAGTGCTCGACTCAGAAAAGATGGTAGATACACACCTTAGATATCATTTTCTAGCATGAAGGTAAGAAATAAGCTGACCCCTAAGTGCTGAAGTACTACCCCTCCACTCTAGAATGGGTTCATTAGGAAAATAAAACTGGATAATTTAATTTTTGCTGTCGACTGAGGCATAGTAGGAATGAAGCCAATCTATGCTGAGAATGATATCAAAATCCGTCATCTCTAATTTGACTAAGTCTGCTAAAGTGACTTTCTGAGATACCACAACCGGACA
Organism: Capsicum pubescens; assembly: GCA_030864215.1. Classification (NCBI taxonomy): domain Eukaryota; kingdom Viridiplantae; phylum Streptophyta; class Magnoliopsida; order Solanales; family Solanaceae; genus Capsicum; species Capsicum pubescens. Next base: position 240,626,270 of record CM061544.1, on the reverse strand, counting down.
GTTCCTGTATACCCGCCGGTTTGTGATGGATTTACCTACTGGGGTAGATATTGAGATAGGATCTGCTAGGATTTCAAAACTGACTCTGAAATTAACTGCTATATATGGAGGATCAAAAGAAAAAGAATCTCCCTGATCTAGCAAAGCATAAACATGAAAATAATAAACTTGTTACGTACTAGTGACCACATTAGGAGAATTTTCTTGATCCAGTCGGTAATGAAGAGCATAGAGTGTATTTGGACGCTTCCCACTGGTGACACAGGATGAGGTACTCTATTGATTTGGGTGATCAGACTGAGATGAAGGACGGTTACGCTGACCTTGGGAACCCGACTGGGGACAATCTCTGACTCTGTGGCCTGGCTTGCCACATTCGAAACATACTTCACTTTCTGCTCTGTAGACACGCTAATTGTTTCTTCTACACTTTTGGTAGAGAGGATTTGTTCGGGCATTGCTAACACTAACCTGAGGTTTAGGCCTCGATTCACTATCTCTATTGCTGTCTCTAAATTTCGGCACTAGAGCACTAGTTGAGGACGGGGCTGGAACTAAAGATTTTGGGAGAAACTACAAAAAATTCCCACCCTCTAATTTAGGTTGAGCAAAGTTGAAACTACCTATTCTAGCCCTCTTGTTCTACTTGTCTCTGTCTTTATTCTTCTACTTTTTGATTTGTTGAGTATGGACCATCAGTCTATACAAGTCCATCTCACTAATTAGCATCGCGATTCTGCACTCCTTAAACATAATATCATTCACCCAGACACAAACTTGTCCATTTTAGACCTACTATCTGCTACTACGTGAGGAGCATATCTTGTTAATTGAGTATACTTTAGATAATACTCTATCACCATCATGCTTCCCTACTTCAGATTGATAAATTCTAGAGCCTTTGCTTCCCTCAACTCCTGTGGGAAGAACCTATCTAGAAAAATAGTGGTGAAATCCTCCCATTCTATAGACCCTGCGTCTGCGACCCTTCCTGCTTTCCACTATTCGAACCACGAGTGAACTACATCCTATAACTGATATAAAAATATCTCAACACTCTCACTACCTATCACCCCCATAACATTAGTAACTTTCTGCACCTGAACAATAAATTCATAAGGGTCCTCATCTAACTTAGACCCGGTGAAAGGTGGAGGGTTTATTTGGCTGAAATCTCAAATCCTAGCAGCCACTATGTTGGCTACTGGGTTGGCTGGAACAATTGTTGGACGCTCATTCAGGGCTACTACAGCATTAGCTAGGGTGGTGAAAGCTGTTATGAACTTAGCATAGGAGACATATTCGTCCATAGGGTCTGGATGGACGGGATGGGGTTCTAGATGGTCTCCTATTCCTCTTTCCTTAGTTCTTTTGGGAGGCATAAACTATAAAATTTAGAGAAACTTAGATTAGGAAGAGGGTTTAACTGGAGCTCATGCTCACTGGCACGACATGAATACTGAAAGAAGTATTCCTAAACATCTTGTAGCCTCCTGTCCATATGTGTGGCGCGTTACACACCCATGCACAAGACTCTACTAGATGTGGCTTCCAGACTTCCTTGGAATCTATTGAACCTTAGGCTTTGATACTAAGTTTTTTAATGCCCGAGTCTATACCCCAGATGCTACACAGAGATAAAAATCCCGAAGGACCACTAGCTAACCCATGACTAGTACCTGCTGTGAGCACTAAATAATAAAGATACTGTAATAACAAAATAAGGAAGAAAATGCATAAACTTTCATAAGGTTCAAATTTAAAAACAATACCCTATACGAAAAATAAAAAGCTAGAAAAAAACTATCTGAAAACACTCAAGTCTAATAAGCCTCTAAACTGTCTGAAATATGGAGTTGATGGGGTAAGTCCCAAATTAACTCCGACTGACTGCTGAAATAACTAAAATGCTAAAAATAATCATGTACTCAAAATATGAGGACTCACTACTACGCTGTCTACTGAGAAGCTGTACTCCTTAGGATGCTCTGGGGCCCGTGCATCTCAACGTGTAATATAAGACATCATAGCACAAAAATCATGTGTCATTACTTTGAATGTACTTCTATGCTCAGTTAGGTAGGCTGAAATGCATGGGTTTATGATGCATGAACAATACTAACTGATTAACATGGATATGACTGAATGGGTGTGCATGCATGAATACATAGACTATAAATGAAATTATGATGATACTGAATACTGAGTCTGAATACTAATTTACTGATAGCTATATTATTGATTATCTACATGACTGTATCTGACAGTCCTGAAGTCTATAGAACTATACTGAGTTCTAATCTGAGATTGAATCTAAAACTGAGACTGTGGGAGGTAATCATCTAATTGACATGCCCCTTTTCCAAATAGATTTTGGGGTCCAACTTGTAACCCAAGTTGGAAGGGTTCCTGTACCATGCTATGGGTAAAGACAACTAAAGTGATACCCTTATTTAAAAGCTACTTTAATGAGAATGGTGGAACCCTCAACTGACATGTTAAAACACCTCATCAACCCTCGACTGAAAGGTTTAATGTCTCAACCTATGCTGGCTACATAGTTCTAGAATTAAAGAATTTCTTCTAAGAATCACACCCTCTACTGACAGGTGAATCCCTATCCTTGGGTTCACTCGGTGCTGAATCCTACTCCCAACTGAGTAGACACTGAACTGATTTCCTAGTTCATAGTAGGCTTGACTGAATTGTTACTAAACTGGACTAGATTAACACCGAGTTTACTGAGTTTTCCTAGATTCTGGAACTGACTAAAAGTACCACTGATCATGACCTGACTAAGACTATTCTGTAACTGACACTAGCTTTAGGTATATAACTAAATTGTCGGGTATTAAATACTCCCAGGACTTGATAGCGTAAAGAGTAAAGAGTAACATAAATCTTAAAGGCACGGCAATGGCCACATGTTCATAATTCACTTTCTAAGGAATTCATCAAACACTTGTAAATCTTGACCTTGTACATGTATAGGGATGCATGCTATCATGTCATAAGTACACTAACAATTCAGATAGGCATTTCAACAAACACCTTCAAGGCATAACTTTAACATGGGAGTCCTTTGGACATGTATTTCTTTCATGAGTTCATAATTATGATTAACAATGGATCAAATTGCACAATTACTTCACTTAGGCATTTTTTGCAAACTCATGGGAGGCATCATATTATACTTGGGCTTAAATAATAATTCAATACACCATGGCCGCATCAATCACTTCAGTTTCAAATATTTCAACCCACATGCTAACTTAAATTCATGGAATTAATTAAAGACATCATCTTGGAAATCACACAATTAGATTAACATGAATACAAACAACCCATAACATAAAAATCATAATTTAAGATTTTAAAAAGGGTTTCTTGAACTCCAAGGATGAAAGGTCCCTTGGATGAACACTTCACATACCTTTTTGCTTGTTTTTGACAAGATTAAAGGTAGAATTCTTAAGGTTTGAATCTTGAATTGAAAACCCTAATTCTTGGTCTTGAGAGAGTTCGAGTGAAAGAAAGAGATGTTGCCCTATAGGCTGATTAATTTCGTGTTAAGGCTGAATAAGGTTGGGAAAAAGACCCATTTTCTCCTGGACAACCCATATTAAAATAATGCTGAATAGGGTTGCCCTCGCATCGCGACCCCTGCTTGGGTCAAGTATCCATCACGGCGTGACCCCTACTTGGGTCTAGTATCCATCGCAGCACGACCGTTACTTGGGTTAACTGGCCCTTGCGACGCGGGGATATCATAACCCTTCACTATTTTATGCATCCAATATCACCTTTATACTAGTCCAAAAAATCTGAAACTCTGTTGAAATGACCTACAAGTGACCCGGATCATGAATCAATTTAAAAATTGACTAAGGTCGGGAAGGTCGTAAATAAAATCCTCCAAATTTGGAAGGCTAAAATGATTCTAAGTATTGATACTTAGCTAAAATTTTCTAAGTTAGGGACCACTTAGTAGGCTTTAAGGGACTGAGTCAAGATTAGAATTTTGTGGGTTCTTACAACAAAGTTGTAGGCCATATATACCACCTTGAAGATGAATCAATGCTGAAATTAGGGGATGAGCTTGAAATTGATGATACTTTTCCAGATGAGTAGGTCTTGACAACATTTCAAGACTTAATCCCCTGATTTGCTTATTTTACCAACTATTTGTCAAGTGATATTATCCTGGAAGACTTATCCTTTTAACTGTGCAATGATTTATGAAAATATTTATTGAACGAGCATTATATATTTTGGTTTTTTGCGGATGGAGTTATTCAGAAGTGTATTCTTAAGGTGGAGATGATTAGCATTCTTAAGGCTTGTCATTCATTACCATTTGGTGGTCATCATGGTGGTACCTGTATAGCCCACAAAGTTTTGCAGTATCTATTGGATGAATATCTACAAAGCTGCCTATGATCATAGTTTGGCCTGTGATCTATGTTAGCAGCAAGGAAACATTTTGCAGAAACATGAGCTCCCCATGACTCATATTTTAGAGTTTAGGTTGTTTGATGTTTTAGTAATTTATTTCATAAGTCTTTGTATGAGTTTTTTGGGATGAAGAATATATTAGTGGTAGTCGACTATGTTTTGAAATGGGTGGAGGTGACATTTCATTGTCTTATCTCACAGTTTCTACCAAACTCAGGTATTCTAACCATTGATGCGGTAGACACAATCTTGTAGCTTAGGAGGATTGCATATATGTCACTTAGAAAAGATTTGATTAACCATAATGCTCAACACATGGGGATGGATATTCCTAACGTAGCTAGGGTGAACCACGTGGTATTATTTCAGCATTTGAAGCCAGTTCTACTTGGTCCACATCACAACAAACTACAACATCGTTGGGTGTAAACATATACTCCTATCGAATAATCATTGATACCTATTGCCACTCAAATTACTTCTCTAAGAAAGTATAAAGTAGTCGTCAGTCAAATATAAAAACCAACTAGGTTGGGGTCAATCCCACTAGGAATATGCCAAAATCTATCAAGATCTTATTTATGTAATTAGAAATTACGTAAATAATAAGAGGGATTTTGTATCACCGAATGTAATAGTAATAGTTTCTGGGCAATTAGTGTTATGATTAACATGAGAAGAGAACTAGGATTGCGTTCTCCCTGACTTCATAACTCCACAGACTGTTCATGCTTGTGAAATTATCTCGATTCCTTGCATGCAAAGTCTAACATGTTATCTATCACCTAATCGTCTCTCGACCTTGGTTTGGGTAAATTTCACTCATCTCCTTATATCTTAGAGCATAACATTACTAACCTATGTTTCATGATCTTATATTAATTAACTCCTCTTGGTTTGAAGTTAAATAGATGAGGTTGATGGCTTTAAATTACTGTTGTTATCTCTATTTTCAAATCTCTGCCTCTCTCTCGAGCAAGTATCATATGCATGCAAGTTCCTAAAGTGTGAACTCATTAAGAAATGATTTGAGACAATGGAAATCCCAATACATGAAAGAAAAACAATCTAAAATAACTTTGCACTCAATCTTCTTTGTCAATTTATTAGGCTTCCCGCAACCCTAGTTTTGGGGCTTTGCTAATCATGGTGAAAGATCAAACAAAGATTCTATAGATGAAAGAATAATGCTGAACTTACAAATAATAAGAATGAAAATGCAATAATTGAAATCAAATATAATCCTTAAAGCAAAATACAATAATTCCAAGATCAATAATGTCTATCAAAACTCAAAGCAATGTAAAATGTATAGACAATGCCTAAATTTATATTGAAACATCCAAGGAGGGTATTTATAGATATAAATAAAACTTATCCTAAGCAATGTGGAAAACTATGGTTAGAATCAACTCATAATTCATGGGGTTATATAGTAGGTACGACCCGCAAATTGTTCCTTAGACTAATAAAAATCAGGGCAAACTTTTATCCTTTAGAACCTCAACTCAAGATTACAACCCACGTGTCGTGGGTTGCTCCAACGAATCATAGGTTCCCTTGTAGGAATCAGCCTAAAAAACATCTCAGTAAATCAATGTACTAAGGATACTTACAATCTGTAGGTACTACCCACGAGTCGTAGGTTGACTCATGGGTTACCTCTTCTGTAACTCTTGTTTCTTTTTTGTCAGTCTTTACTCTGAACCTTGCTTACGTGCAAATAAACATAAACTCACATCATATATAATGATAAATACCTATGTTCCATCAGTTTTCCTTATTTTAACCATCAAAAATCACATAAAACTATGGAACATCAACAACCTCAACTTAAAATGTTTGCATGTCCTCGGGCATCTAACACACACTAAACAAACACGATGCGTAACTAAAAGAAACCTAAGGAACCTTCGATAGTCAATTTTTATTTTAGGTCCCTTTACACCCTCTCCTATGCACAATACTCAGAACCACTGTGTGTATACATGTAGCACAATATCATGACAGTAAGGTAATCAAGTGATGACATAAGATTAGCAATAAACAGTCAAGCATGTATGCAATTTTTATTACCCAGATAATTATGTAGTTAAGAATATAACCCATCCATTATTAAAGAATAGAATTCCTAACTCTCATAATATCATAGTGCATATCAATGCAGGGAATACATGAAAACACTCATGCTCGCAATGAAGTTCAAACAATGTGCATGAAATACCATAGTCTTGCCCTTATTTTCTATGCCTTAGTTTTTTGGACAGTAGGACTGAGATCACTGTAGGACTATTCTCAGCATTTAATGTAGGGATTAAGGGAAGGTATGGCATATATAGAAATAGTGACTCACACCTTTTGACTCTATACTTACATTTTTTGCTCCACTACTTAACAATGTATTTTTTATTCTTCATTAATCTTATTTTTACTATTTAGATTGGGTGTGGTTCTCTTCATTCCTTGCATTTACTATTTATTTTTCTCTCCTTATTTTCTCGTACATAATTTTTATATCACACCCAAAATTTTCTCTTATTTTGGCAAATAAATAATATCCAAGAGGCAAATGCCATTGTTACAAACATGGGCTTTGATACCAAGAAGGATCCAAGAGTTTAAATAAAAGTGGAAGACAATAGTAAAATAAGAATTTGAAGAAACTTACTAAGTTTATTAAGAGGATTGCATTATAAAATTACAAAGAGGGAGAGAAGAGAGCAGGGAGAATAGCAAGAAGGATCCAAGAGTTTAAATAATAGCGGAAGACAATAGTAAAATAAGAAGTTGAAGAAACTTACTAAGTTTATTAAGAGGATTGCATTATAAAATTACAAAGAGGGAGAGAAGGGAGCAGGGAGAATAGCAGGGTAGAAGATATCTAGGATATTTTCTGATAGGGCTGTATACCTGTTCTGAGACGGTAATTGAAATTCTTCTTTGAGTACGGGTCGTTATGGGACTGACGGCCTCAAAGGATTCATTGACGTTGTAGGAGGATCAAATGGTCTTGCCATTTTTTATTCTGGTTTATTCACAACTGGGGTTTTACCCAGTGTGGTGGGTCTCATTTCTTCCCTGTAAAAATTCTCGTGTTAGAAAATCTGGGAGGGAATTATTTTCTCTTTTTATAAATTCTATTTGAAAATCAAACCTAGATAGGAGAGCTTGCCATCTAGCAAATATTTGTATAGAAATGAGGTTTTTTACATCTTTTTGTAAAATCTCTTTAGCGGATTTACAGTCCACTCATAATAAAAATTCCTTGTTTACAAGATCATCTTGAAATTTCGTAATACATAGTACTATAGCTAAAACTTCTTTTTTAACGGTGCTATAATATTTTTGGGCGGAGTTCCATACTCCAGAAGTAAACCTGACTACTAGTTCAGGAGAGGTAGTCTCTATCCGTTGCTTAAGAATACCTCCGTATCCAATATCAGAGGCATCTGTTTCCACAATCATGAATGCATCACGATTTGGGATTCCTAAGCAAGGAAGACTTTTGACAAGGCTTTTTACCTTAATGACGACATTGGTTTGATCAGGACCCCAAGGTACGGGGGTCTTCTTAAGCCTTCTGTAGAGAGGTTCACAAACCTGTCTTATAATAGGGATAAAATCTGCTACTTAGTTAAGACTTCCCAAGAATCTTTGGAGTTGGGTTTTATCACTAATCTCATTAGGAAATTTGGAAGAGAATTCTATGGATCTGCAAATTGGTTTGTAACTTCCTTGGTTAAGGTCGTGCCCTAGAAATCTGATAGAAGTTTGAAAAAGCTTCATCTTTGTGGCACTGATGACTAACCCGTTAAATTTAACAATCTTAAAGAAAGTGGTAAGGTGCTTAAAATGAGAATCGATGTCTTCAGAAAAAATGAGCACATCATCAATATAAACAATTAGCATATAACTATAAGGATTGAAGATGTTATTCATGATATTCTGATACTCAGAGGGGGCATTCTTTCAGCCAAAAGGCAAGATGTTCCACTCATAATGGCTAAAAGGGCCATTGAAGGCAGTCTTGAACTTATATTTTTCAGCAATCTGGATTTTCCAGAAACCTAATTTCATGTCGAACTTACTATAAAGATTAGCTTTACAAGTTCGTTTTAGAAGATCCCTTTTGTTTGGGATTGGATGCCTGATCCATTTTAGGACAGAATTCAGAGACTTGTAATTTATTACCAGCCTGGGAGTCCCTCTTTCTTTTTCAGCGCTTTTATTGACGTAGAAAGTAGAACAGCTCCATGGGGAATTAGAATTCCTGATGATTCCATTTTTTAGCAAATGGTTTATTTCTGTTTTGCAGATTTCCATCATTTCTTGATTCATTTGAATAGGCCTAGATTTAGTAGGGATAGCCTGTTCATTGAATCCAGAAATGTATGGGAGTTCTACACAATGCTTCTTTCTTTACCAGAAGGCATTAGGAAGTTCTGAACAAATTTCATTTTCGAAATTCCTTTGAAGATTGGTTATCTTTGTAACCATTTCTGGGGTTTTTAAACGGTGTTCAATTTGTTTTAGAATAACTTCTTGTTTTAGGAAACCAATATGCAAAGAAAGTCTATTGATTTTAAAAGCAGTTTCTTTCTTAATAAGCTCGCCTTGTTGTTGTGAAAGGGGCCTTAATAAGGTGAAAAATAGGTTTTGATCAAGAATGGTGGCGCAAATTCCATCGAAATCGCTAATGTAAGGTTTGATTTGGTTTACAAAAGGTATTCCAAGGATGATATCCTCCGTAATACCTTCTGTAATAACAAAATCATTGATGAGGCAAATGCCATTGTTACAAACATGGGCTTTGGAAAGCTTATAATCAATCTTCATCATTTCTCCGATGGCGGAGTATAGGCGAGAGGAACTCTTTTGGAGATACTTGGTAGGTATTAAACCCTTAACAATGCAGTTACTAGCTGCTCCTGTATAAAAAAGGGTGACTCTGTTTAAACTAAAGTCTTTGTTAATGAAAATTTTTACCACAATGTGCTCACTATAGCCTTTGATGGAGGCGATAGATGTACCTGGAGTAGACGGTGAGCTTTGTCCAGGGAAGCAACTAGGCACTTTCAGGTGATCATTTTCGATATGATTGGTTATCTCTGGGGTGATCACTGGAGTTGAAGTCTCCTGTGGGGTTGAGACATTCTTAAGGACTTGTTCTGTAAGAATATAAAGTTCGACTCTATCGAGTCTAACCTTGAGATCTCTAATTTCTCCTTTTAGGGTAGAAATTTCTCCCTTAAGGTCAGATATCATAGGTTCTGTAGGTTTGCCAAATCTTGACATAACCTGTTTCATGCTGAAGGGCTGAACGGTTGGTCTAGGAAGCTTTTCATCTTGAGAAAGCATGAGTCTTTTGAGTTCTAGAAGATATTTGTTCCTAGCCTCATCGTCTTGGATATGTTCTATAATGTCAAACAAGATCTCTTTAGGATTTTCGGTAATGACATTAATAGACTTCTTAGTAGAAGTGCAGAAAGTACTATTGCAAGCACATTCTTGACTTGACTGGGATTGGTCAGACTCAAAAGCGGCGTTGATGAACTCATCGTCGCTAAAGTCTTCACTCTAAGAGCTGGTAGTACTTGAAGAATCTGAAGAGTCGTCTTCCATGAGGGAAAATAACTTTTCTCTAATTTCTTCTGAAAGACCCAGCTGATTGATTTTGGTCTTTTTGCCAGATTTACAGTCCCTGGCTCTATGTCCAGTTTTACCACAAGTCCAACAAACGTCTCTCTTAGAAGACTTTCTCTTAGCTTTTCTCCTAGGCTTAGAGGTGCTAGAATCCTTTTGTGCGGACTCCTTTCTAGACTTATGCTTCATAAAGGATTTCTTCCTATGTTTTTTACTGGATGAGGAAGGGAGTTTTGGAAAACCATAATCTTGACAAAAGGTTCCTAACCCATATTTAGAAGAACTATCTTTTTTAAGTTGCTTCTTAAGTTTTATGTCTGTGCAGAGATCAATCCCTACGGTTGTAATAAAACTAATTAAGTCACCATAAGTCAAGGTATCATAAGGGATTTGTCCTTCGAATCTATCCTTGATTTTGGTTCTGACTTTGTCAGCAAATAAAGTTGGGAGACCACTAATAAATCTTTCTTTCCAGAAATCCTTATTGCAGTCTGGTCGGATCATAACTTTGACTAGAAAGGTGTCTTTGTACCACCTAAAGTCTGCTAAGTCCTTACAGTTAAGGTTGTTAAGAATTTCTAAGCTCCTATCCTGGAATAACTTAGGTTCTCTTATGAAGTGTCTAGCTATGTGGTATAGTAAGGTTGCACAGGCGTCTTCCTTTACGACCTGTTGGACGCTTTCTTGACCACTTTATTCTTTGACAACAGCCGTTTCAGTGGCTGTGGCTTCCCATATAAGACTTCTAACGTCATCGGCGAAATAATTATCCCTCTAGTGTTTTATCATACCAGTAAAACCTGATACAATTAAAGTGGCAGCTTGCTTGTCTGAAGCTTCCTTGATTTTATAGGCTGTAATTGCCATACTCATTTCATGGAGTTTGTTGTAGATTTGGTGTTCAGCCAAACCGTCAACATTCCATTCGGTTATTCCTCTACCATCATAGTTCGTATTGGAGAGAAAAGAATTCTCCTCGAACTGGACATCAGGAGGAGAGGGCTTCTTGTAGTAATTTTTCTTTGCAGAAAATCGTTCACTGGTTAGTTTAGAAAGTGAACTCTTCTCTTTTTGGCTATTGGTGGTAGGTTCATCCTTTCCAGAGATTTTAAACTTAGAAAGCTTCTCATTGATCTGATCAAGGATTTTTGCTGAGCCTTTAAAGTCATCACTTAGCGTCGGGAATTTCTCTTTTTGAAATTCAGGAATCTTAAAGATAGGATTGGTATTGAGATTAGTACCAGGAGTACTTTTCTCTGGAGTAGGAGAGGTAAAAGGTGCTTTGGAATCCTTAGTATCTCCTATTTGTTGGGAGATGGAATGGAGAACTTGGTTCGTATAGTTGTTTTGTTCAACTATTCGATCTAGATCTCTGTTACAAGGGGCTGATGAAGGTCGATCATGCTTCTCTTTGAAAGGAGAAGCATTTAAGACCTCATTGGAATGAGGAATCTTTATTCCTTCAAGTGGGGGAGTAACAGATTCAATAACTTTGTTACTCTGGGTGTACCACTTGTTAATGATGACTTGGAGGGATTCCTTTTGGTTTTCAATCCTTCCGGTGAATTCAAACCACCTAAAGAATTCGATATCATATCGAAGCCTTTTCATGTCAGCTATCCAGAGCTGTCCAAACTCTTTTTGCTGTTCTTTAGAATAGGTACTTGTGTACCATTTTCTTTTCAAAGCATCTTGAGGAAGGTTCCAACGGATTTCCAGAGCTTTGAGATCTGGGGTAAACTCTTCATAAGATTTGATGACGTTTAACCCTGGATCATTTTTAATCTTTTGATTAGATAGTTTAGGAGGGGGTTCCATGTCCGAGGCTGTAGGACTACCTGGGTCATAGAGGTTCTCGGGTGCAGGTTCGCTCACTCGAGTATGTTGTTGATAATAAACCTTGGTAACGGGACCAGAGAAGTCAACTTCTCTGATTTTCCCTTTATCATTATCATTCTCGTCACTCCCTCCTAAGTGTTTTGAAGTAGATGGTCTGTGTGAGACAGATCTTCTAAAAGAAGAGGTCCTCGATGTCTCAAAACCAAGAAATTTTAAATCGATAGACCCATCAGGGTGTTGTATCACCCTTTCAATCAGTGATTTTTCCAGGTAGGTAGGGAGAGGATGAGCGATTGCATCAAAGTGCCAATCATTTTGGTGTAAAATTTCATCCCAGACGAGAGGCTTAGGGAAAAAAATATTAGCTCGCGATCTATTGGCCTCCATGAGGGTTGTTACACCCTTGGGGCTAGTGATTCTAGCCTTTGGGGCCAAAGTTGTACCCATTAGCCTATAATATACTCGGTATATTATTGCTATTTCTCGTGTATTATCCTTACTGTTCATGTTCTTTGTTTTGACATTTAGTGTCAAGACATCCATGATGTTAGGATCATTTATATCTACTGAGAAATTTGGGTAACAATTGAAGTATACCGGACCATTGACGAGGTTACTTTGTATTAATCCTAAGAGAAAATCATCAAAATTTAAGAGACGAGCATCTCTGAGGATAGCACAGACAGGGATGTCCAGACTTTGTCTAAACAGTGGCTTAATAGCTACTTGAACAAGACCAATATGCAAATAATTAAACTGGTTTTTGAACCGGTTTATGTCATGCTCATTCAATAATTGAATAATTTCTAAAGAATTATTAATAGCAACAGTAGACTCAGAGGTCTTGATATTATGGTTTTTAATAAAACTAAATTTACCAAGTTGATAAATAGTCTTAAAAGTTTCTTCTGGAATACTCCAGTTTTGAAGATTATTTTCAATAGTAGCAATCTGAGTTGCTTGGGAAGAAAGGTTGATAGTATTTTTGATATGGCTATTTGATTCCATTTTTTGAAAATACTGTCTAGAGGCTGATAGGGAAACAGTTATTAACACATAAGATAGTTTCAGACAATAATCTTTAATAACATAACTTATAACAAATTAACCTAATGCATAAGAGTCCTATGGGATCTAGCAGGTCTTAATGGCTTTTACAACAGCTCCCTCCTAGTGTCATCTTAGCGACGGGACCACCAATAAGGTCAAACACTTACATTAGCTTGAGTCCATACTTTCAGGATGACCAACGTCTGAAACCGGATATTAATCGGACACTTCAAACACCATGAGAAAGCGAATACCCCATACTAGCATAAACCCCTTTATAGGACAATATCCATTAAAATAATTTAATTAGAAGTTGCGTTATTGAAAGATTACCTTTGAAAATACCTTATAGAAAATAAGTTTCCCGTGCTCTAGACAATATATGTGCTTAGCTGCTCATGCTAAGATCATATATTGCCCACATGGCTTTGATACCAAGAATGATCCGAGAGTTTAAATAAAAGCGAAAGACAATAGTAAAATAAGAAGTTTTACTATTTTCTTCTTGGATATTATTTTCTCTTACATATTTTCTCTTCAAAATTTGGCATTGTTATTGCAAAATATAGTTATAGATTGATTGATTGAAGTTGTTGAGATTGTTGGGTTTTGTTTTTGATTTGTTTTTAAAGCGTATACTGGTGTAAGACTAGTACTCAGAGTAAAGGCAATCCCTTTATCACACTTGATATTGAGGTAGAGCAAACCTTACCATAGAGTAGTAAGATGGAAGAGCAGGAGGAAAGTGTTCATAACGACCTTAATAGGATTCCTCAACCTATATTGGGTTTTTGATAGAAAGCCGCACAAACCATAATATGATTACTGGTAGAAAAGAATGGGAATATAGATATTTCTACCTATTGTGAAAATCAATAGGAAAGAGTTATACAAGAAGAATAGTTTCAAGAAGAACAAGGCAGAGCTAGAAGAGATAAACCCTAAGTACCCCCATACTTCCCATTTTTGCCATCATATGGTGATCCAGAGGAGGACTTGAGGTATGTTGAGCCTATCAAGCAAGGAGCTATCATTTCTCCTAATTTACCCCAAGGGGTGAAATTTAATATTACGATTGCTATGATCCAGTTTCTAAATCTAAAGGGGGTGTTTGCTGGCCTGCAGATTGATGATGCTAACATGACCATCATAAAATTTGTTGGGATCTACCTTTTGTATAATTTACTAAGGGTGAGTCAAGATGCTTTGAGACTTATGTTGTTCCCATCTCTTTTATAGGTGAAGTGACATTATGGATAGGGGAGATGCCTCATGGATCCATCACTAATTGGTGTAGTGAGAACAATTCTTGGATTGATTCTTTCCACCTTCTAGAATACTGTAGTTGAAGGATGAGATTTTGGATTTTAGGCAGTTGTATTTAGAATCATTGTACAAATTATGGTTGAACTTTAAAAAAGAACTTGATAATGGTTTCCACTCACAAAATTTCAGGGAGAAATTTGCTTAAGATATTTTATAGAGCTCTGAATACCCATACCAAAGTTGTTGATGATACTACAACTGGTCGGGCTTTTATGAGACTTTGTTGGGAGTTAACCCTGGGAATCTTAGATGAGGTCTCTAATACTAACCAAGGTTGGCATACTCAGGTGGTAGAAAGACAAGTTAGTACATATGCTACTAGTGCTTCCAATGAGCAGAAAATGATTGAAGATATAGTATAGTAGCTCAAGAGGTTGCACAATTGAGGATGGAGAGTGGGTGATTGACTAAGCAATTTGCAACTATGTATTTGGACAAGGAAAATACTCTGGTAGCACAAGGTAAATCCCCTAGGTAAAATAAGATATGGAGAGTTTTTGAGAAATAAAAAAGGGTCCAATTAGGTCTCTATGAATTTGATGTAAGGTAATTAAGGTTGAAACTATTATAGGGACATATATAGGGATTGAAGTAGATAAAAATGGTGATTGGAGGCAAAAGGATGAATATAAGGAGAAAAATAGTGCATTTGTTCCACTGGGGAATCGTGATATTGGTTAAAGGATGGAAGCATTGCAGACTAAGCTAGTTTTGGGTTTATGAGAATTAAGAGAAATTCCTTAAAGAGATTAAGGCAAATATTTCGGGACATAGTCAGAAAGTGCCAGAAAGTAGTATTGCATGCTACCGCTATTAAGAAGCTTGAGCAGAAGTTTTGTCAAATATCGACTACTTTGAATCAATATTTGTTAGGCACTCTTCGAAGCAATACTTTAAAGAATCTAAAGAACGATAGTCACTTCTTAGCTATCAATACTCAGAGTGGGTAGGCAATTATTTACCCCCTATGCCTATGGTTTATAAGGTTTGAGATGATGTTGTGGATGTTGATTAACACATAAAGTGGAATCTAAAAAGTTAGTGACTACCAATTATTCATCAAAAGAATTAATGGGTTTAGATAAGATATTTGATAAGGATAAAGGTAAGGGGAAGGAAGTTGAGCTGTAGTGAAGACCATTCCATGATCTCCCCCCAACTTTTCCTTAGAGTTTTAATAAGAAGAAAGAGAAATGGAGGTATTAAAATTTATGCTGATATTGAAGGAATAATCTAGTAATATTCCTCTTGTAGAAGCATTACAGGAGATGCTTGGTGTCACAAACTGAGGTTGCCCCCTAGTCACGACAATGGTGCTTACGATAAAAAGTAACCACAAGTTAACCCATGGACTGGTACTTGCTGTGAGGACTAAATAATATAATTATAATAAACTTATACGAAAACAAATGAATAATTCCATAAGGTTCAAATACTGAAAATTCGATTTAAATAATATGTCTGAACATCTGATAACATACTGAAAAGACTGATCAAAACAACTGATAAACTAACAAACTTTCTAAATGGCTGAAAACATCAAAAATCCTCTAACAAACTAAAGAGTTGATGGGACTGGCCCCAACTAACTCCTAAAAGATCCAACTGAAAATAAATACATAAATACTAAAATAATATAATAGATCCTCAAAATATAAGGACTCACCATAACTACTACTAATGATAAGATGAACTGTCTATGCGCGGTTAGGAAACTAAGCATCCGAACCTATGATATAAGACATCATAGCGCGAAGAAAAGTATGTAATTAGTACTTTGAATGTACTAGTATGTGAGATGAGATTAGGATGTAATGTAAGGGTTAACTGTGCATGAAGTAATGACCGACTGAATAGCATGAAATAAATGAGTATGCATGCATGAAATATTTGAGCAAAATGCATAAAAACTGTAAAATCTAAGAATGCATGACCAAGCATATATCATTTATGAGATAATATATAAGCTGAAATTCTAAAATCTGATAACTGAATAATCGATAATCAAGCAAACCTGAACTAAATTATGTACAAAATACTAAACTGAGACTGTGGGAGGTATCATCTAAACGACACCACCTAATTTTAGTTATTCGAGTTCCAACCTTTATCCAGTTAGAAGGGTTTCAGTACCGTGCTACGGGTACTAACACTCGTTGTATGGATCCACCAACTGTAGTCTAGAAAGACTAGGAAGTCAGTCCTATATTGGCAGGTGATACCTAAGAGAATGCCAGTCCTAAACTAACGGGTGACATCTCAGAGAATGTTAGTCCTAAACTTGTTGTTGACATCTTATAATCCTACGTAGGCTTCGTAGTTCTAAAACTTAAGGACTACTTTTAAAGACACTGTCGTAACTTGTAGGTAATCCTCCATCCCTAGGTTCGCTCGGTGATACATCCTACTCCCAACTTAACAGACACTGATTACTAGACTGAACTAAGATTAACTGAATAACTGATCTTAAATAACTGACTTAATGATAATGCTCATTGTATATCTTAATTCATTTTGAAGATACTGAAATTTTGTAAACAACTAAGTATCGGGTGTTCCTAACCCATCAACACTAAATAAAAATAACAATAAGGACATAAGAAACTTTAAAAACCATAATAAAGGATCATTGCTCAAAACCCAACGTTTAGACATTTCATCAAACACGTGGGAGTCATGAATTTAAGCATATGAATGGGTAAAACATATGATTGAAAATATAATTACAATATTTGAACCATGAATTAGTGATTTAACAGGAGGATTTCCTTTACCCTAATCATATAAGGGCTCATTCCATCAAAAAACACTTTTAACATAACTTGTAATCAAAATCAATAACAACTTCATGGAGAAAATTCATCATAAACATGTAAAAACTCATAATTTGATAACAAAAGGGGATGCTTAGACTCCATGGATGAAAATGGCCCAAGTATGAACATCACACATACCTTAAACCTTAAATATTGAAAGAGAAATACAAATCTTTAACCTTCTTTGAAGGTTCTTGGAGTTGGGAACTTGATTTCTTGAAGAGGAGGTAATTGAATTTGACTAACTTAGGGGATGATTAGCGTTTCTTTAAGAGGAGAATTGGGGAAAATGGGCATATAATGACCTAACCGATGTTTTAGTTCGTGTTTTTACAAATTGGATTGAGGGGAAAATACTCAATTGCCCGTCAGAAAATTAGATATGCAACTGAAATATGTATTAAAGGCTCATCGCGATGTGATGAAGGATCCATTGCTATAACAACCACGATGCGGCACTATCGCGGTGAGCTATTGGAATTGAAATCCAAACACGACCCAATCCTCATCCTAATAATCCAAAGCATCACCAAGGCATGCTCCTTACACCCCTGAACATGAATTAACTCATAAACCTACGCCTCGGGGTTGGTAAGACCAAAAATAAGAGTAAGTCCCCAACACTTAGGGAATTTTTTAGGCGTTAAGCCTCTTATACGAGTAACTAGGAGCTAAACTTAGATAAGTATAATAAGAGGTATTATAATATCTCCCCTTGGGAAAATTCATCCTTGAATAAGACTGATTAAGCTGAGAATACTGGGGAAATTGAAATCACATTCTGAATATACAAAACTTAAAACATGATTACATGACTGAGCCTAAAACATGATAAATGATTGAACTGAATTTATGAATGCATACAAAGACATGAGAATTATTATATAGCTAGGACTGAGAATGGAAAAGAGTCAACCTAAGAAAAACTATTACCTTAAGCTGAGTCTGAGTTTGTGGAGAAAAGGTGAGGGTACTTGGCATACATATTTGCTTCTTCTTCCCTAGTGGTTCCCTCAACGGACTGATTCCGCCAAAGAACTTTGACCAAGGGAACTTCTTTGTTCCTTAGCCTTCAAATCTGACAATCAAGGATCTCGATTGGGATTTCTTCCTACGAAAGGCTATCCTGAACATCCACACTTTCTAATGAAATGACCATAGCTGGGTCACTAATACACTTCTTTAATATAGAAACATGGAGCACTAGATGCACTAATGCCAAATCTGTAGGCAAATTAAGCTCATAAGCTACCATTCTAAAATGGCTAAAGATTCTGTAAGGGCTAACATATTGGGAATTGAGTTTCCCCTTCTTTCCAAATATCTGCCTCATCTCTACCTCTCTCTTGAGAAAGTATCACATTAAGAAAGTATTCAAAATAAAGAAAATTCCAATGCATTCAAAAATTCCAACCTAGAATAACTTCATACTCACTCTACCTTATTAACTCATTAGGATCCTATAGACCTAGTAATAGGGTTTAGGGACTTATGATTGCAAGATAAAATTTTGTTTACACACTCTTTATATTTGTTACACTATATTGATTCTAAGATTTAACTTTTGATCTTGGAATCCGTTATTCTTGGGATTACAATAAAATATTTATTTGAGATTCTAGATTTTGTTCTTGAGTTATTGTAAGATAATTCATATTTATTCTTTATTGAATTCAATGGATATTCTTGAAACCATGAGTGATTAAACCACGTAAGTTGAATTGTGGGAATCCTGATGGAATAACAAAGTTTAGGAAGTGTGAAGTCATTCTTGAATAACATTTCTGCATACATTGTGATCTTCTTTGGTTTGATTGCTTTCTTAATGACTGTAGAAGTTAAGACCATGCCTTATTTGATACTTACATCAAAATAGAGGCACAAATTAGGAAAAAAGATCACAATAGTAATTTAATTCTACTAACTCTCATCTAATTAACTTGACACTCAAAAGGTAATAGTTAATCTAGGATACAGGAAAAGGGTTAGTAGGGCGACACTCAAAGCTCAAATGGTAAAGAGTCAAATTCACTAAAGGCATTCAAAAGATGACTGGTTATACATATCTTATTAGATTTTGCATGCATGGTGTTGGGATATTTTAGGGGAACAAAATAAGTATACGGAGTTAGGAAATCAAGGGGGACGCAGTCCCAACTCATATTGATTTTAACCAAAGCGATCAAGAGTTTTTACTATTGACAGTGTTCTCACAAAATCCCTCTTATACTTTTAAACATTTTCCTGTCTACTTTAGCAAATTCATGATAGATATTTTGCCTTTCACCTGTGGGTTCGACCCCAACCTTTGTTGGGTTATATATTCAACAATGACCACATTATATTTCTTGGAGGTATAATTTGGGTGACATCATATTTTAACACCGTTGTTGGGGAATAAAGTTATAGACTAATTAATTGAAGTTGTTGAGATTGTTGGATTTTGTTTTTATTTTGTTTTTGAGGCGTACACTAGTGTAAGCTCAGGAGTCAAGGAAATCCCTTTATCATACTTGATATTGAGTTGGATCAAACCTTACAATAACATAGTAAGATGGAAAAGCAGGAGCATAGGGTTCAAGATGACCTTAATAAGATTTCTCGACCTCCATTGGGTGTTTAAGAGAGAGCTGCACAAACCACTACTTGATTAATTATTTAAGAGAATGCTAATATAGATATTGCTTCCTGTTATTCAACTTAAGAAGATTGAGTGACACAAGAAGAATAGTGTCAAAAAGAACTTGATAGAGCTAGAAGAGATAAAGCTCAAGTACCCTCGACCTTCCCGTTCTTGCCATCATATAATTATCTAGAGAAAGACTTAGGGTTTGTTGAGCCTATCGATCTAGGAGATATCATTCCTTTTGAGTTACCCCAAGGGCTGAAATTTTATATTACGAGTGCTATGATCAAATTGCTGAATCTGAAGGGTATATTTTATAGTCTGCCGATTAATGATGCCAACATGACCATTATGAATTTCTTTGTGATTTACACTTCGTATAATTTACTTGGAGTGACTCAGGACGTGTTGAGTCTTAGGTTGTTCCCATTCTCCCTTACAGGTGAACTGACACTATGGTTAAGGGAGCTACCTCGTAGGTCCATCACTAACTGGAATAAGTTGCAAAAATAGTTCTTGGACTAATTCTTTCCACCTTCTAGAATGATGTAGTTGCAGGATGAGATCTATAATTTTAGGAAGTTGCATTCAGATCCATTGCATGAATTATGGTTGAGCTTTCAAAAAAAACTTGATGATGGTTCCCAATCAAAAAATTTTAGGGAGAAATTATCTTAAGATATTTTATAGAGCTTTGACTACCAATACCAAAGTTGGTGATGATACTATTATTGGTGTGGATTTCACGAGCTTTTGTTGGGATTTAGCCATGGATCTTAGATCGAGTCTCTAATACTAACCAAGGGTGGAATATATAAGAAGTAGAAAGAGGAGCCCATACATATGCTATTAGTTCTTATAGTGAAGAGAAAATCATAGAAGATACAATACAGTGACTCAAGAGGTTGCACAATTGAGGATGGAAATTGGTTGATTGACCAAGAAATTTGCAACTATGAATTTGGAAAAGGTGATTACTGTGGGCGGCAAAATTAAATCCTCTTGGTAAAAGAAGATAGAGAGAGTTCTTGAGCAAGGGACAAGGGTCCAATTAGGACTCTTAGATTTTAAGGCAGGGAAATTAAGGTTGACTCTATTATATGGACCACTATAGGGATTGGAGCAGAGAGAGAGATGGTGATTTCTGGCCAAATAATGACTATAAGGAGAAAAATAGTGCGTATGTTGCACTGAGGAATCATGATATTGGTTCAAGGATAGAAGCATTATAGACTAAGCTAGTTTAGGGTTCAGAGAATCATGAGATGTGCCTTAAGGAGATTAAGGAAGATATTTCGGGACTGTGTTAATAAGTGCTAAAAAGTAGAATCACATGCTACCGGATTAAGCAACTTGAGTAACAGTTGTCAAATATCGACTACTTTGAATCAACATTAACCAGGCATTCTTTTGACCAATACTTTACCGAAACTAAAGAGCGACAATCATTTCTTATCCATCACCACTTGGAGTGGGAAGGCATCTATTGTTCCCCTTATGCTTGTGGTTGATAAGGTTTAAGATGACGTTGTGGTTGTTGATGATTCTCCCAAAGTGGTATATAAATAATTGGTGACTGTCGATGTGTCATCACAAAAATTGATAGGTGTGGACAAGATAGTTGAGAATGATAAATAAAAAGAAAAGAAAGTCCAGCTGTAGTGAAGACCAATCCATAATCTCTCCTATCTTTTCCTCAGAGATTAAAGAAGAAGAAAGAGGAGGACAAGTATCAAAATTTATGTCTATGTTAAAGAAATTGTCTTTTAATATTCCTCTTGTGGAAGTATTAGAGAATACGCCTGGATATGCAAAGTTCATGAAATCTGGTTACTAAGAAGTGGACAGTGAGTTTCGAGCCTTCTAATAATATGCATCATTATAGTGCTATTTCTTCTCAATCTTTGGTTAAAAAAAATAAGAACCCATAGCTTTCACTATTTCTTTCACTATTAGGTTTCTAAATTATTCTTGAGCATTGTGTGACTTGGGAGCTACTATTAATTTGATTCCACTAGTTGTGTACAAGAAGTTAGGGTTGGGGTAACCTAAGACGACATCGATGAGATTATTAATGGCAGACCAGACTATGATGAAATCAGTTGTTATTTTGTGTGATTTCTTATTGAATGTAGCTTTCTTAATATTCCTAGCCGATATTATGATTGTTGATTGTGAAGTGGATTTCAATGATCTTATTTATTTTGGAAGGCCTTTCCTAGCCACTGGTAGGGAACTGGTTGACGTGGAGATGGGACATATAAAATTCAGGCTCAATGACTAATAAGTTACTTTTAATATGGGTCTTCCACTGCAACAATCGAAAAATATGTGGGTGGTGTCTGTAATGCATATTATTGATTAAGAGGCATTGATAGCATCCATTGAGGATTGACTTGGGTTGATGTATTAGCGGTAGTGATCATGAACATTACTAATAATGGCATAGAGAATCATGATGAGATGGTGAACACACTTTATAACCGAGGTACTTATTGATATGAACTGAAAAAGTTAGATCCTGACATAAAGAATCGAGAAACTCCACCAGCTGGACCATCTGTTGAAGAACCACTGGGCTTTGAATTAAAGTCCTACCTTCTTACTTTCAATATGTATTCTTAGGGGCCAACAATACCTTAATGATTATTATTGTCTTTGATTTATTGGATACATATGTCGAGGCTTCACAGATTTAAAAGGGCTCTCGAATAGATTATTATAGTTATTATGAGGATCTCACATATGATTTGTACTGACAAAGTTTAGTTTGAACTGGATTGTACGCCTAGTATTGAGCACCAGGGTCGTTTAAACCCACCTATGCAGGAGGTGTAAAGAAGGAGATCATAAAGTGGTTTGATGCAGGTATGGTTTATCCTATTATTGACATCAAATGGGAGAGTTTGGTTTAATATGTATCTAAGAAGGGTGGGATTACTGTGGCCCCAATTAGAAGAATGAGTTAGTTCTGATAAGATCGGTTACTTGATAGAGAATGTGCATGGATTACCGAAAGTTGAACACTTTGACAGAAAAAAAGATTTTTCCTATGCTGGTTTTGGATCAGATGCAAGACATACTTGTAGTCAGAGGTTTGTACTACTTTCTTGATGGATATTTAGGGTATAATCAGAGTTTTGTTACCTTTATAGACCAATAGAATAATTATTTTATATTCCTATATAGAACTTTTGCATTCTAGAGGATGCCATTCAGACATTGCAATGGTGTTTCCACCTTTTAGTGTTGTATGATGTCATTATTTTTTGATATTGTAGAGGGAACTATAGAGGTTTTTAAGGATGTGTAATGACCCTTCAGGCCATTTTTTGTATTTTTGTCCATGTTTTTCATTAGTGCTTTCCCGTAGCTTCCCCAAGTCATTTATGACTTACTGGGTCTGGCAGATCGACAACTGAGCAGTTTATTTGTTTTTTATAGCTAATTGCCTGTTTTGATGTCCTCGCTGGTTTAAATTATCTACCAAGCAAAAACATCAGTCAAAAAACCTTATATGCTAATTCTCACTATTCTCACAGTTTCAGAATGTTGATTTAAGTCTAAGTGGACCTTTGTTTTGATTCTCGAGGCACCCAAGCTAAATTTAAGTTACTGGCTGAGAGTGAAGAAAGTGGTAAGCTTGGTGTGGGACCAACTTTTCATCTAAATGACCTAAAATAAAATTTTCTATTATTCTATTGAGTCCGAAAAGTCAAATTAGATATGGTAGCATAGTCCGTTTGCAAACAAGGGATTTTGGATGAATCCTGAGGGGTTGGCGGAGACTTGGAAATTTCCATATCTCAGTTGGTAATGGTGCACTCGCATTTTTGAGTTACTAATTACATAAGCGATCAATTAACCAATGAAAATTATTTCATAAGCAACAAGCTTTTCGCATAAACGACATCCTCAGTGGCGACACAAGAGTCGCGTACATAATTGTTGAGTATTGTTTAAGCAACAGGGGACCAGTGGGTGAGTATCACCTATTCAATTGAATGATAAGGAATGCAATTCCCATGTACCTGGGAAGGGAATAAATACCCCATTCAGCCTATTTTGCCTATTTCTCATCCATTCTCAAGAGTTTTAAACCCTAAAGAGTGGGATCACTTGGGAATATCATTGTGGGTGCTTTTAGGAGCTTTAATAAAGGTTAATTACGTGATTTTCCTTCAAATTTTAGGTAATATTACTCTATTTTCATAATTGATTTTCTCATTCTCATAGAAAAATCCCAAAAGTTTGGTGACTTGATTTTATCACCAAAATATCTCCGAATTCACCCATTTTGATGGTAAATGTTCCTTGAGCATAGATGGTCATTTAGTTGGTTCCAAAAATGCAATTTTTATAAACAAGACCCACATGAGATTTTGCATGATTTTGGAATCAAAGCGCAATAGTGAAATATTGGTATCATTGCTCTTGTTTTAATGAGTAGAATAGGAATTTGATAGCGGGCACCTCCCAGAAGTATCCCTAAAGGGAAAATCAATGATTTAGCAAATTCTTTTAGTTTTCTTTAGGCTAGGTTTTCCTACTTTCTAAATTATTCCATTTCATAGTATGTTTATGTTATTATTTTATATTTGGGATAGGTTTCAAATATTGGTGATATGAATGATATTAGTCGGGTAGTTGGACCGTTTAGGTTATCCGAAAATCATAATTTGGGCATCGTTAGTTTAGTCTCTTAGTTACTTAGGAGAATTTCTATCTTAGGTCTATTTAAGACTTGCTTAACAACTAAAAGATGATTTAGATACCATAGTCTAGTCCTGGGGAGAGTTTCATTATAATGGATTTGGGGACTAGAAGAGGGACCCTTCAGACTGCCTTATACGAAGACCTTAACTAGTTTATGTAGATCTTTATACACTCGTTCTACATTTTAAAATGATTATTATGAGGATTTATTAGATTAGATACTTAATATTCATGATGGTATGATATTGGTAGTCGATGCTAACTATGGTAAGACCTAGTAATTAGATATTAATGATATCAATACCGGTTCGAAACCAGCTATTGATTTTGACATTGAGGATATAAGAACCAATTCAATTCTGACAATTGATTATGATATTAATGATATATATACCAGTTTGAGTATGGCTATTAGTTATGATATTGAGGATATGAACACCAGTTCGAGTTCAGTAGAGGTCTGGATCTTAGTGTGACATATTATTGATAAGTTCTCGGTGTTAGCATAAAGATTGGCAAACTGTTGTTGCTTGGGTATATGTGTTATATTTTTCCTTGATTGTACCTCCTGGCTTATGTGGTCCTGTATTGGATTATTTACTTTTTCATATTTATTGTCTTATGGGGGCCAATTTTGCAGTAATAATTGCTTGATCTTTATGTTTTGTTCCTTTTTATGTATTTAATTATGTTTAGCAAGGTTGGATTAACTTCTAGGTTCATACCATTATTTCACTTAGTTATTTTATCTTACATCTTATCACATTAATATCATGATTTAGTATAGTCGGTCGGTGATACCTCCAGAATACCCATGGATTTGGTACTCATACTACACTTCTGTACTTTTTTGGTGTAGATCTAAGTACTATTTACCACCATTGTTGAGGGATCATACTGGGGTGTATTTTTGAGATTGGGTGAGCTCTTGGAGTTGGAGTTGCCCCTTCTCTTTCTATTTATCTATGTCTACTCACGATCCAATTTACGTGTTATGATGGCACCTACTAAACCCCACTAGTAGGTAAGCCAAACCATAACCCGGAGCTTATGTAATGGGTTAATTCAGTAGGAAATTCCCAATATAGGCAAAATTTAATGAACACAAGTTAAAATATAAACAATGTGTTCAAAAACGGACAACACATGAATAACAACCCCCAAACCAAGTAGAGCTAGTTCAAGAGCATCTAAATGCCAATAATACAACCAAAAAGACTAGAATATAGTCTATACATCTGTCTCGATAAAAAATATTAAATAACAATAAGATAGAAGGAAATGGGCGAATTTGAATAGTAAGAGCTCACCGTATTTCTGAAAGGTCAACTCTGTATGAAAAACAAGCAATATCTAGTACTCAAATCTTCACCAAAAAGGTAAAGAACTGTAGTATGAGTACCTAAACAATGGGTACTTAGAAGGCATCATTGGCTGACTGAGCTAAATCATGATATAATGATGATATAATGCAAGATAACCATAACTTAGTCAAGGGACAAAATCAAACTTGAATCATCTCCATCATCACAATATGTATATAAAGAGTAGGTAAATCAACATAACAATATAACACAAGGTGGCAACACATGCCAATATTCCTGTACATAAGCGATAGATAATTTGGAATCATAACACATCAGCATAAAAATATAGGAGTACAAAGTTGGCTCCTGTATGCCAACTACTTCATAAAGTAAAGAAATCATTACAATATCCCATACTATTGTATAGTACATCCAAGAGAAGAATAAATCAATCAATCAATTAATAAATATTAACACCGACCTCATTGTTGTTCAACCATTATTCCACAACTTACCATCAATTGGTCTTTTGCCGAGATTTATCATTTTCCAACACATGACAACTTATACACAACCTTAATATCACCATTATTTAACAATCTTAGTATCAATATACACCAATCACACTTTACTGGCTAGTCAACTCTCATTAACTAATCCATTTACTTAGTAGCCATCAAAATACTTCTAGCTGTTATTTCACAACTATACACCACATAACCTCTTATTCAGGGTTTATCATGTAGTCATTAATCACCACTAACCAAATTTTAGCCACTAGGCTATATTTATCACAAAGCAATATTTTAGTAAGTAAGCACCGTTTATTAACTAGCTATCACTATTAACATAATCATTATTATTAACTAAACATCATGGTTGCTAATCATTGCTAGACTTAAGAATCATTATCGATTACCTGTCATTATCACAGGTGATTAAAAATACTATTCTTCATTTTTTTAGTGTTCGATAATTTGTTAGTCATTTTTATCCACTCAAACAATATCCCTCATAATTCATCATTTAGTGTTAAACATCAACTGTACCTCTTTATAAGCACTTATCACTAGTAGGTTGTAATCGATATCCATAAAATCAAAAACATTCTGAATTTATACATAAGTATATAGATGATCATGTGATGGCCATACATAGGACTAGCCAGATTTGAACTAGTAGATGTGCACTTAGACGCATCAATTTAATCATCCTTCTACCTTATCAGGTATATATGATCATAATAATATCCTACAGCATTTCCAGGTATCAACATCTTATCATAATATCCTCCGTCCTTTTTGGGTATTATTATATCATCATAATAGCCTCTAGCCATGCCAGATATAAATATATCATCATAATATCCTCTGGCCTTGCCGGGTATCATCACATTATCATTATATCCTTTGACAATACCGGTATCATCATCATATAAAATTCACTATTGATAATAAATAGCAAGATCCACAAGGGCTAAAGTCAAGAACATGCCCCACGAGGGCTAAAGTGAACAAACATGAAAGAAGAAGCAAGAAGAGCATACCTTTATATTTCCTTGTTCATCATCAATGTCACATTTTCAATAAGTGTATATATATGTAACATGATTACTATAAGTTATATACCAATAATATAGTCCATTAGATCATGAGCATAACCATAAGATTTATTATGAGGAAAGTCCCACAAGTAACCTATTCATTGGCCTACCATTCGCACAAAGAAAGTTTATCAGTAACTTGAGAAATAGCAAATCCATGTCATAATCTATAAATTATTCATTGCATAGTCAATATCATACATTATGGATTAGGCCATGTTACAGTAAAGGGATCATTCAGTAAGGTGTTCGTTGGCCCAATCAAGAAACATCCAAAACTTTTTCCCTTTCAAATTTCTAAGTCTTGAGCCTTCTGAATGTCATACGACACACACCATACCTCTCATATGTTATGGATACAGTCTATAACCCTAGGAATAAGTTGTCTAGTATGATATTTCCCATAATATATTCAAGGTAAGAGAAGACTCCATACGAGTCATAGTTTATGATACGAGAGCTATAGTGCCCAACCATATGTTGTCCAGTCTCTAACCTTTGATGTTCTTCTAAGGGTACTACTTGAAGGGTACTAGTCATATCGTCATGGTACGAGTTAGGATAAGGAGTCATATGTTGGTAATAATGTGTTGTCCAACTTTTTGATCAATTTGCAAGTTAAGGGTACTATTTGTATGATGCACATACAAGTTAAGGGGTCCAACCATACCCTCCTACATTTTTTACAAATTTTTAACTGAGGGTATTTTGGATAATTCCTACCCCAAGCCCTTAAGACCCCATATCTTATAACACTTTTTGTTCTTTCATTCTTCACTTTAGAAGATCAAAACTCTATAAAAACCTCTCAAGAAGATTGGTCTAGGGTTTCTTTAAGGTGGTCATCTCGAGGCTTAAGGATCAAAATATCTCTGTGAATCTTCTTAACTCAATGTGACTCTTTCTTCATTGATAGATCATAAAAATAATATGTTTTAAATATTGTTCTTGAATCATATGTTGTGCTTTTAAAATCCATGATGGAGGGTTTGAATGCATATTATTGAGTATTGTTGTCTCCTTATTTAGCTTGTATTTATACATGTTTTAATAATGGTTTTTCACATGTGGGTTCTTGGAAATTATGAATTAAATTAAGGGTTCATGGTTAACCCTAACTTGATGGTTTATGGCTTGAAGAATGGTTTGACAATGGTATGCCATCAACCTATTTGTGAAAATGCCTATGAGAAGAATTTTGTCACATGCTGAATTGTGTTTTGAACTAATGCTTAGCATAATAATTTTAAATGAAGATGAATGGCTTTATAAATATCTTGATGACCATAAATTGAATTGAATTATGATTTGAACTAAGGCATTGGCCTATTAATGTAAATGGTCGGTAAATTGTTTCATGACGTTCTTGTTGGCCATAAGTTGATTTGAATGGTAACCTTGGTGGTTTGAATTGCTAAATGGGTTTGAGTCTCTAAAATATTGAATTGAATTAATGTTTTTGTATAGGTGATTGGTTTGATTTCCAAATGTTGAATGATAATTGTTATGTCATGTTTTACTCTTGCAAGTAGGGTTGGTATGAAGATACCAATGGGATGACTTTGGTAAGTTATAGAGATAATAGTTGTGTGTATGCGTTAAAATTTTTTTAATTACGCTTTTAAATAGGAATATATAGCCAGGACGTGAAAGTGGAGTTTGAAGGACTAACACTTGAAACTGCACTAGTCCTGTAACACCCTGCATTTTTAGGTTAGACTTTGAACCATCGTTCCTACATGTGTAAACTCTAATTCCATTATTTGTATGTGAATACATGTGTTATGATATTTATAGTAGTGTGTGAAGTGCTTATGAGGTAAAAAATGTTCATGGGAATCACTTAGAGTAAAGTTGAGCTAAGATCCCTTGATTCGGCAAAATTTTTGTATTTGATTCTACAAGGGTATACTTTGAAAGCTTATAAATTTTGATACATGTGGAATTTTTTAGATCAAGACTCGACAAATGTTAGATAATTGAGTTAGATTTCCAACGATACCAATTTTGCCTTAATCTAATGCCCAAGCGAAAAGTTATGGCCTTTTTTGTGAGAGATAGTAAGGGCAGGCAATAAGCCCGCGCCGCAGGGGATATTACCTCAGAATAAGGTTGGAGGAGCGGGGACTACTCCCAAAAACTAAGGGGCACTCTGCAGGGTCTATTCCTTCGCTGTTTAAGCTTCATAAGGGTCAAGGGGCACTTTTGTCCTTTCCCCTCAATCCCATACATCCAATGCACACATTATACTTCTAAAATGGAATTATTGACCATATTCTTCAAATAAACTCACATAAAAACCCTCCTATTTCCCAAGAACAATAATCTAACATTTTACTTTCAAGAACACATGAATTCATGCTTCTAAGTACAAGAATCTTCAATAAAACATCAAGAATATAGTTTTTTCATAAGTTTATCATTAAAGTCCCAAGATTTAGGCTTTCATTCTTAAGAATTCAAGGGTTTAAGTTCCAATTTCAAGTTTCTTAAAGAATTCATTCAATTAAGGTATGTGGGAGTTAATTTATGGGTCCCTTTAACCCATGGAGCCCAAAAACTTTTTCCTGACTAAAAAGATGAGTTTTATTTTATTATGAAGATGTATATGTTCAAGATGAATTTATTTTATGCTTTTCGTTATTTATTTGAACTCAATTTATGTCCATATGATTCCACGGATAGTTATGCTATCTCATGTTTCAAGTTTCATGTTCCTATATCATTTTCAAGTAAATTTTATGTTAAACCCTTAATTTATGAATTTATCCATGTAATCATGTTGATTTCTCATGTTTAACACATTCCCATTTTCAAGTTCATGATTCTCACATATTTGGTGGAATGTTCATGTTTTGGGTCTTTGAACCATAGTTCCCATTCTACAGTTTTAAGTGTTCATAACGTGCTTTATAGTCATTCAGTGCTGGCGGGTTTGAACACCCAATACCTATGTGGTTACTTACGCTTCAGATTTTTCAAGTAATAATTTAGTAAAACCACGAGTCTTATTATTTACATAGATATTTATGATCATGATGAGCACTATCAGTTATGTAAAAATGTTTACTCTAGTTTAGTTTAATTCAGTATCAGTGTCAGTTCAGTTGGGAGTAGGTTTTAGTATCGAGCGAATGCAGGGATGGCGGTTTCCCCATTAATTTAGTTGAGTCGTTAGTAGCAATCCTTGCATTCGAGGAATACATAGACATCGTAGGATATAAAGGGTCACCCGTAATTTTAGGCTTGACACCTTTGTTCTTTTGGATACTAGTTTAGTGGATCCACAAAATTAGTGTTAGTACTCATGGCATTGCACTGACACCCTTCCAACTGGGGTTATAGGTTGGACCCTTATTAGCTCAAATTAGGAAATGTCGGTTGCCTGATACCTCCCATAGTTTCAGTTCAGTTATTCAGACTATGTATAGTTTAGTTTTATATGATCAGTATTCAGATATCAGTTAATCAGTATACAGTTATCAGATAACCAAAAATAGATACCAATTAATCAATATTCAGATATTAGTTGGTCAGTATTTATATATCCATGACTCAGCATACAAATATTAGTTACCCCTTTTACTTAAATTTCAGTAATTCAGTCACACATGTATTAATCATTTAGTTAATTATCTCTGCATAGTACATATTTTGTTTAGTATTTGTATGTTTAGTCTTTCATGCTTAGTTTATTGCTATATTCAGATCCTTGAGTTTTGTCAGTTTCCACCACCTAGTTTCAGACCCAGTATTCGTATATCTTGCTTAGTACAACTTTTACAGCATATTCATCTTTCATGATGTTTAAATACAATATTCATGTTTTTACTGATTCCCAGCTTCAGTTCTACTTATTTTTAAAAAGCAAAGATTTAAGAAACTAAGTGTAGTGACTCACCAGCTTATTAGATTATGTTTGCTACTTATGTTTTAAGATACTTAAGCTTTCAGTTGATTTCAGTCTCTTGGTGAGTCTACTAGCACTTAGCATGTATGTTTTATGATTATGTATCAACTCAGTTTTACTTATTGCATTCACCCTCTCTTACTCAGTACATTCCAAAGTACTGATCCATATATGTCTATGTGATACATTGTCTTATAATGTTAGTACTAGTTGTAACCTACACATCATAATCAGACAATTGTAGTTTTCAGTCAGCAGGTGATGAGTATCATATTTTTGGGACTCCCGTCAGTTGTAGTTTATGTACTTTATTTTTATTATTCATATGTATTGATTAGTGTTAGTTGGAGGCATTTCCCAGCTATCTATAGCCAATATAGTAGAGGCTTCATAGATAGTTAGTTAGAGTCATGAAATGTAAATTCCACTTCTCTCTTCAGTTCCATCAGGTTGTAAACTTCATCAACATTTTATTTATCTAGATTATGTTATGATTTGATTTGATTTCCACATAAATAATTTAGCTATTTTGTTTATTATAAATCAGTTGCTCAAGTATAATGCCAGTTCATGGGTTAGCTAGGGATCACTTGTGGTTCTAAGAATTGTGTTACGACTAACGGGAATTCTCAAGTTGTGACAAGCCGGTGCGGGTGCTATATGACCAGGAGGTTTGAGTCTCCGGAATAAATATATTCATAGGAGTTTGATACCCCCATATTGTATACGGTGCTAAGTCACCTTGATTATTCCGGGAGGTTTGAGTCCCCTATAATGGAATATATAGTTATGGATATTCTCTAGTTTGTGCAGTTACACGTACTGAGGCCCTTCCAGCTAGGGATAGCTGGGACCATATAGCCTGTGGGTGCCTTTTTATATGATGGTTATGATACACACCCTAGGTTAACGTTTTCAAAGTGCATTTTATGCCTTGTTACCTATCCTACATGATATATATATATGTGTGTGTGTGATTTAATATGATGATTTGACTTTGCTTTGAATGGTGGAATTATTTTATTACTCTATCCTTGAGCTACATACTAACTCTTCAACCGCTAACTGTGTATCCCCACGAGACGTAGGTCCCAGAACTTCTTCTACTTTACATGCACAGTGACCAGGTATTTGAGTGGTTGGCGAGTTAACATTGAAGTAGTGAGCTTTCATACTTTGAAAGGCTTCATTTCATGGTCTTTATATTGTATGTCTTAGACTTATTTAGTCTTTGGTTTTGGGTATTTTTGGGGTCTTGTCCTGATATTTTATTGAGTTTAGATTTGTAGAGGCTTTATCGGATTAATGTGGACTTGAGTGTGTTTCTTATTAGAATAGTTTAGACACTTAATAAGTTTTCATTAGTCTTATTTTTGCACTATCGTGTTAGATGTTTTGAATTCACCTGACACTTGAGGTGGTTGACCTAACCATGTTTGGTGAAAGGGGTGATCTCTGGTCCATGATGGACTTGAGATACCCATCACAGCCAGTACCTGGTTTGGGTCATGACAAATCAATAGCCAATCAATGGCCTAATAAATAGCCTGAGTTGTAGCCAAAACTATGTCTTAATTAATAACAAAGTCTCTAAAAACCAAACAAACTGCCTAGTAACCAAACTAGTAGACTAAAAGCTTCTATGTAAAAGCTATAACGGAAAAAATAAGCAAAATTATAGAAAATAACCAGAATGGTTATAACATTCTGTTTCACTCTTTCGCAGATGGCTAGGACATGCACTACTACTACATGAGATTAGGGTCCCAAGGCTGAGCCTAGGGATCTTATTGCTGTTTTTGGATGAACCAAAGGGCATGGATAGTGATATTGGGTGAATTTATGCATTTTAGCATTGCTATTCTAGCCTCTTTAGCCTTGTTTTGAGGATGATTCATGTGAATAATGTGTTTATAATGATATAAATTGAATTTAAGTGTCCATGTATGTGTTTACTATGTTTAATGGTGTTCTCAGATAAGTTTTGAATCACATTTATCATTTACAGTTCAACCGAGAAAACTAGTGTTACTAGCTTGACTTAGGTGCTTGTCTAGTCTATCATGTTGAGTTCTAATCTGTTTTAATAAGATCCTAAGGATTTTATTTTGTATTTATATGTGAAACAAATTTTGGTAATGTTCAAGGGTCAATTGGATCAAGAGAAGAGTCAAAACAAAAAATTAGAAATCAAAGTGAATGAAGCCTATGCTTAGATCGTGTTTCTAGTTCTCCGTCTTGGATGTTGTGTTGTTTTGAGCTCTAAATTGTTGTTTTTAATGATATATGATTCTTTGTGAAAGGATTATGATTATATATTAAGGATTTACAAACATAAATTCAAGTGGAAACAACTCAAAAGGCTTGGACTGGATCACGGAAGAGAAAAACACAGCTTGACACAAATTTGTACACCTGAAATGTATTGGGAGAGTCAGGGCACGTGAGAAGGGATCTGGGCGCATCCGACAAATAAATTGACTTAAAAGGGACCCGAAATAGTGTGTACTTGTGATATGCATGCATCGCCTTCTTCATTCCTATGGAATACAACATGCGACCCTATGCCCGTTTCTGAGATGGAGGTTCTTCCAACCCAACCCATGGTGGGCCAAGGAATAGCATAGGCTCCATTATGATTTATCTCTTCCTCATCTCTTACGGATGCTTTGGTTCATCTATTGAAGTTGGTTGGTTGTGCATCATCTGATGGTGCATAGTTTACAGATTAGAATGGTACTGAGGCAGGGGTGTTGCCTTTAGCTGTGGCACCTAGAAGTGAGGTCCCTTTTGCATCAATAGTTGCTTATTTGATAGTTGCTCTGCCATTTATTTCCCAACATTCTATGTCTGTTGAGGAGCAGAAGATGTTGGGATGATTCTTAAGATTGGCTCCACCATGATTTTTTGGTGCACCGAGCGAATATGCACATGATTGTCTAATTACTTTTGAGGATAGACACCATAATTTAGGCCTAGTTTTGACTTATGGTATGGATTACACTAATTTTTAGTTAGAATTGACAACTCGACATTGGTGGAGAGGTTATCTTTATTCCAGTACAACTGGATCTTCTCCTTTTGGGCTTAATTCTATGAGTTATTTTTGGTGAAGTATATGCCTCATAGCCTTTGGGATCATATAAGGGATCAATTCTCAAGATTGGAGAAGGGCTCCATGACTGTTGTGGATTATGATGCACATTTTCACAAGTTGCCTCGGTATGCTACTTCTATTCTTTCTACTGAGTCTGAGAGGGTTCATTGCTTTGTTTGTGGATTGCAACTTCCTTTTAGCATGTCCAACCAGGGTCTGGTTGCTGTAGTTCTATCTTTTATTGAGGTGTTATGTGTTGTAAGGCGTAAGGGGAAAGTGATAAGAGACCTCAATTTTTTGGAAATTTCTGTGGAAGCCGTAGTAACTCTAGATTTGGAGGTAACAGTCTCACGGAAGATACCCTCCGCATCTATTGTATCAGCCTTAGAGTTATCCAAGTAGACCCATTCAGGTAGCACTTTAGATTATAGACAAAGGTTAGTCTTGTGTATTCGATCACCCTGGTCAGGGTAGCAGTTAGTTATCGAGGGTCTCATCTTCTAGTTATTTAAGTCAAAGTTATTTTTTTTGGTCAGTCAGATATTCTAGTTCTGGTACAGCTTAGGGGGTATGTTATGTTAGTGGAGCTTTTGGTCATCACTCGCAAAGTTCCCTAGTCGTGGGACGATTGTTACTGCTGCTCAGAGTGTTCCCTCTATTAGAGAAATTCATCCCTCAACTAAAGGTTGTACACATGGTCGTAGGGGTCATCCTAGGGTTCTCAAGCATGTACGATAGGAGATTGGTCAGGAGCCCAGCCAGTTGGAGGGCGTGCTAAGTTGTATGTTGTAACTAGAAGGCCCTAGGCTGAGTATCACATACTGACGCAACTTGAACTAGGGCCTTTTTGTAATGGGCATCCCAAGTCTATCCCGGATCGGGGATTGACCCCTTAACCCAACCCAACCACCTTATACAACCTTGGATGAGCTTAATTTCGAGCATATAAAAAGATTACATAATGCTCTCATGAAGACTCTAGGATAGGGTCATAATCATGATCGACCCAACCAAGTCTAACCATACCAAATCAACCATCCATTCCATACCAAACCATTTAGAAAATATCAAACCTAATATGACAATCAAACCCAAAATTTAATACGATCGAACAACCAATAATATCATTGAATGATGTCATCCCCAACGCCAATGCCAATGCTAAGGCCGACACCCATACCGATCCCGCCAATACCAACCCCCATAAGTACCACAAAGCCTTTATCCAAAAGAATACAAATATCTGGTTGGGACATGCCCCCAACCATGGAAAAAACAAATATTTGAAAAGAAAGTAAAAAGACTAAGAATTTCCAACATTAAATGATGCCTTCCGAAAAGATGGAAGCTCACCACTTCAGTTTAATAAGATGTGCCCAAATCAAATACTACAAGGAGGAGTCGAACGGCCAGTTCCTTCATAGCGTGGGTATACAACCGCCAGAAGATGGGTTAGTGGGTGAACATTAGCATGAAACTTGGGATAAGAATAAAGTAATGCCATTTATCAAATCCAAGTGAAAACCATCTAATCCAAACAACCATACATATATATATATATATAAGTGCTGGGTAAAAAGATCGGGTTTAGCATGCCATTAAAACCACTACCTGGGTTATGTAGCTTAGCCGTCCTACCACTCATAAGACATATGGGTTCAGCTCCCCCTACTGAAAGGGTCCCATATGTGTAGTCACACGACTAGGTAATATCCCTAGGATGACTAGTACATCCCTCTAATAGATACGTGACACTCGCACGTGGCTATCGAAAACCCCTCATATCAGCAAATATGAGTTTCCAGTTTTGATCCCCCGGGACCACCACCTTCCACGACTTAGCTTACATTTTCCGCCATTAATGCCCAATTAAAACCAAGTCCAAACAATCTAATAATCCTTTTATTAACCATGGTTATTCAATAAAACGGTGGTATCCTCATACCACCATACTTAAAAGCATTATCCATAGCCAAACCTTTTAGATTAAGGGGACATTCAAGTGCCTTATCATTAGCCATATTAAACTTCTTGGGAGACTACCATGTTCTCTGCAAGCATAAA
This sequence comes from Capsicum pubescens, assembly GCA_030864215.1. Taxonomy (NCBI): domain Eukaryota; kingdom Viridiplantae; phylum Streptophyta; class Magnoliopsida; order Solanales; family Solanaceae; genus Capsicum; species Capsicum pubescens. Next base: position 240,589,818 of record CM061544.1, on the reverse strand, counting down.
CAATTAGACATTAACATTTGTTAAACCATTTCAAAACATTTTAGATTTCATATATAAGACGAAAACAAATAAGAGTTCCATTAAAATAAGACAATGCACTGAACATATCTTTATATGCATTTTATCAACCCCCTTGGGGGTATAGTATAACCAAAACCAAATTCCATTACCATTAAACTATTACCATGCAATTCAATTGTCCAAAAACACCGTTAATGCATAGAAAACATAACTAAAACCATAGGCAATCATAACCAAGCATTTAACATAAAAAAACCCCAAATCAATAGTTGAAAGCCATAATCATGCAAGAGAAAATCCATGAAATCAACCATGTAACCATGCCTTTAATTGAAATTACAATTAGGGAAGAGACATGCCTTTAACCAAGAAGACTGATTGAAAAAATTCTCCAAGACAAGCCCCAAAGTAATCCCATAGTTGAAACCCTAGCCTTTTGCCCCTAAAGCTCTTGAGAGAAATATGATATGTTTAGGGAGAGTTTCTAAGTGTATAAGAGTAAAATAATATGGTAAATAACCTCCTAAGTGTATTAGATGTCATGGGTCCTTAGTAGGGTAATTTGGAAAATGTCTAGAATGCCCCCACTTAAATCCCATAAAAACTTGATTTAGGGTTACGACTGACCTCCTTACGAATTATTAACTCCCTTACGGTTGATACCTACCCAATCGTAACCAATCCTTAACCATAGATCAGAAACTTTCCAGTCTATGACCCTCAACCTAAGTCGTAACCTCAGCATACGATCAATACCTTTGACCCGTATCCTTGGAAGAATGTAACACCAAGAGGATCAAACTCTGCTCACATTATGATTTACCTATACGACTCTTACCGAACCATACGACACTCAACCCTAAGTCGTATCCATTCCAGTGACCAAGACCATCCCCCCAACTAACACTATTTATCTAACGACAGGACATCACCACTCGTACCCCAATATACGGTTTGTACCATAAGTCGTATTGGGTCTGAAGAATGAGATTCATAAAAATTTCTATGGGACCAAACCTGGGATGCTTTAGTCTTCCTCACTCGGAACATTCATCCCTGAAAGATGGATATGGCCGGGGAAACCACACACAGAGTCATTTGCATCATCAAACGTCGATCCCACCTTTTTGATGTCTCTACTCTTACCTTTACAAAATGAAAAAAAAAATGCAAGAGAGGCAATTCTTACTTTAAAAAACTCAGAAAATAAAGATGTGTTCAAGAACATATACTTCCGCATGAATATTAGGAGTTGAAAACAAGAGTGGATACTTGGACCTCATGTCCTCCTCCGCATCCCACATGGCCTCTTCCACCTTGTGGTTCTACCAAAGAACCTTAACCAAAGACAAATACTTGGTCTGCAACCGACGAACTTTCCTATCCAATATTTTTAGTGGGACCTCTTCATAAGATAGAAAATCTGAGATATCTAACCCCTACTAAGGAATAATCAAAGACGGATCTCTAATGTGCATCCTCAACATAGAAACATGGAATACCATATGAACCAAATTCAAGCTAGATGGAAACTCCAACTCATACGCTACATTGCCCGCTCTCCGCAAAATCTCATAAGGACCAATGGAAGGAGGATTGAACTTTCCTGGTTTTCCAAACCGCACTACTCCCTTCATAGGAGAGACCTGAAGGAAAACCATATCCCCAACTGCATACTTCGCGTCTCTACGCCTAACGTTCGTGCAGGACTTTTGACGCCTATGGGCATCTTTGATCCTATCCCAAATCACCTTTACCTTTTTCATAGCTTGACAAACCAAATTTGAGTCAAACAAATCAGCCTCGCCTAGCTCAAGATAACCAATAGGGATCTACACTTCCTACCATACAACACCTTAAAAAGAGCTTTAACAATACTTTTATAATAGCTATTGTTGTAAGCAAGCTCTACCAAATGTAGAAGCTCCACCCAACTGCCACCATAATCAATCACAGAGGCTCAATGCATATCTTCCAAGGTCTAAATAGTTCTTTCTGCCTACCCCATCAGAATTTGTATAGAAATATTACCCAGACTCACCTTAGCCCCTAACCTTTTCTGTAAAGACCACCAGAAGTTGGATTTAAACTGCGTACCGTGATCAGAAATAATTGAAATAGGCACCCTAAGCAATTTCAAAATCTCTTAAAGATAAAGCTTCGCATAATCCCCCACTGAAAAGTTAGTCCGCACAAGTAAGAAATGCGCAGACTTTGTCATCCTATTCACGATGACCCAAATCCAATCAAATTTGTTTCGAGACCGAGGAAGACCGATAACAAAATCCATATAGATCTCCTCCCACTTCCATTCAGGAAACTCAATTTCTTGATAGAACCCACCAGGCCTCATGTGCTCAACCTTATCTTGTTGACATACCATGTGTTTAGAAACAAAAGAAACCACATCCTGCTTCATGCCACTCCACCACTAAATCTCTATGAGATCATGGTACATCGTAGTAGAACCAGGATGGACAACAGAGCATAAATCGTGCACCTCAGAAAATATCCTTTTCCACAAATCATTTACATCAGGAACACACAACCTCCCCTAGTACCTCAAAGTGCCATCGCTGCTAATCTTAAAACCCACCACCTTTTTCCCTGTAACACTACCCTTGATATTTATCTAGGCATAATCTAACACTTGCTTCTCCTTAATCTCCACACCAAAAGATGATCTAACCACTTCTTACACTATCACACCACAATCCTTGTAGTTCAAGAGAAGAACCCTAAAATCTGCCAAACCGTGAATATCATTCACAAATTCTAGCTTTCCTTCTTCCACTTGAAACAAACTACCCATGGACAACCTACTAAGAGCATCAGCAACCATGTTAGTTTTACCTGGGTGGTAGTGAAGACTCATATCATAGTTCTTGAGAAGATCAAGCCATCTCCTCTGCTAGAGATTAAGCTCTTTCTGTGAGAACACATACTATAAACTCTTGTGATTTGAAAACCTATCCATGTGAGCACTATAGGAATAATGCTGCCATATTTTAAAGCAACCACAATGGCCAATACCTTCAAATAAATTGTAGGATAGTTCCTCTCATGCACCTTTAACTGCCCAAAAACATAGGCTATTACCTTTCCATGTTGCATAAACACACAACCAAGACCAACCTGAGATGCAACACAATAAGCCACGAACCCATTATTTTCCTCCAGTAAAGTAACAACTTGAACCGAAGGAAACTGATCCTTTAACTTCTAAAATCTCCCCTAACACGTATTTGACCAAGAAAACTTAACATTCTTCTAATTTAACTTAGTCAATAGAGCAAAAATCAATGAAAAACTCTCTATAAACCGCCTATAATACCTGACTAAACCCAAGAAGCTTTGAATACCAGATAGAGTCGTAGGACTAGGCCACATCTTCACCACAACCACCTTCTACAAATCCACCATGATCCCCGCACTAGAAATGATATGACCTAAGAAAGTCAAAATATTCAACAAAAATTTGTACGTACAGAACTTAACAAACAACCGTTATTCCTTTATGGTCTGCAACACTACATGAAAGTGATTAGCGTGATCCTCATCATGCTTTGAATACACCATAATATCATCCTTAAACACAATGCTGAAGATGTCCAAATACTTCCGAAACACCTTGTTCATCAAATCCATAAATGTTGCCGGAGCATTTATTATTCCAAAAATATCACCAAAAACTAATAATGCCCATACCAAGTGTGAAAATCCATCTTAGGGATATCCACCTCCCTAATATTCAACTGATGGTACCCATACCAAAGAAATATCTTAGAGAAGAACTTGGAACCTTGCAACTAGTAAAACAAATCAACTATTTGAGAAAAAGGATATTTGTTCTTGACTGTTACCTTATTCAACTGCCAATACTCATTGCACATATGAAGGGAACCATCCTTCTAGCGTAGGAATAACCCCGATTCATCCAATGGAGAAACTCTAGGACAAATAAACCCTTTGTATAGAAGATCATAAATTTTCTTCTTGAGTTCTCATAACTCAGCAGAGCCATTCTACATGGAGGAATAGAAATTAGATAAGTGTCCAAAAAATATCAATGCCAAACTCTAATTCTCTATATTAAGGAACACCTAGAAGATCATTCTAAAAGACCTCTCGAAACTCATTAACCAAAAGGACCGATGATAAAGAAGGACCTTCTAAATTAGAATCTTTAACCCGGACCAAGTGATAAAGAAAACCCATAGAGATTAACATCAGAGCTCAAAGGTAAGAAATAAACTTCCTCTTTGGTGCTAAGGAACAACCTTCCCATTCTATTTCTGGCTCACCAGGGAACCAAAAAATGACCCTATGGGGTTGACAATACAAATTTACATAACAAGAATGCAACAAATCCATGCCCAAGATTATATCAAAATCTAACATACTCAACTCAAATAGATCCCCTGAAGTTTATTTACCATTCAGAAATACCACACATCCCCTATAAACCCATTCAGTAATGACCGAATTTCAAACCGGGGTTGAAATAGAAAACAAATCCAATATAATCTCAAATTGAAACCGAAAGGCACAATTATATAAGGAGTCATATAGGAAAGGTAGATCCCGAATCATGAAAATAGGATACATGACGAAAAAAACTATAATGTACCAGTAACAACATCAGGTGATGCCTTGGATTCCTAATGGGACACCAAAGCATACGACCTATTTTGACCAGCACTGGAACTAGGAGCAGTAACAAAAGAAAATACCACACCGCCGGGTGTAGTAACAGAAGATGAAGCCACCGAAATCTTATTCACCCCCGTAGCGACCTTGTTAGACAGGAAATACCTGAGCCGATGGCCCACTTTGTCATACTTTAAGAACTTATCCCTTCTCTCCTCACAAAATCCCCGATGAGGATGATCGGAAAATCGACAAGGAGGGAATAAAGAAATATAGTGACCTTCAATTTCCTGAGACTTGGCTCCCTTTGTCCCAAGAATTGTCACCACCATGATGACGCCTTTCACCCGAATGCTGGGGAAAGGAGCACTAGCAGTAGAGAAGGAACCAGAATGCCCCCACATCTCTTTTTGCCGCTTCCCACCGTCTTAACCACTTTGAGATTGGGTACTTCCTTGATAAAAATACATGTCCCACTTACTCTGCCTGTTTTCTCTTCTCATCCTTAATATTCTATATATGAATATTCAGCCTCGACATGTCCATATTCTTCATGAGAAAAATAGTCTTTCTCTAAAAAATTAGATCTTTGATCATCCCCAAATTGACCTTCCTTATTCTTGACCTCGTATCAACCATCAAATTAGGAGCATACCTCGACAATTGATAGAACTTTAAAGTATACTCCTTCACAGGCATTCTTTTTTTCTTGAGGTTCACAAACTCCTCCATCTTAGCTTCCCACAACTCTTGAGAAAATAACCAATCCATAAAGGTATTCAGAATGGCCTCCCACAAACCATCTTCTTCTACATCACCCTTATCTCTGCCCAACTCTTCATATAACAGATAATCAACATCTTTGAGTTAATAAGGCTACAAAGTTTACTCCTTCCATATTAGTAGTCCTTATTACCTAAAAAAATCTTCTCCATCTCATAAAAAATGACTTGTGGGTCTTCCTCCACCTCTACTCCCATAAAGGTCAGAGGACCCATATTTATAGACTGTCCAACTCTATCCACCTCAACAGACACAACACTATCTATACCCCGCTCGACCTGAGCAGCAAATAGTTGGGCAATAATATGCATAGACTGACAAAATTCTGCATTCATCACGTTGCTTTGAGGGAACTGAGAATCAATCTAAGAAATAAGGGAAACTTTGGTACAATTAGGAATAGGATAATGAGATCAAAGATAAACACCGGGAGTAGAATGTGATCCTTTTGCATCACTTCTAGATGGGGAAAAAGAATTTTCTTGTTTTATAGATCTAGGAGGCATGATCTGAAAGATGAACAAACAAGGATTAGAGGAGATTCAAGGACTGAGAAGTCAAGTTTCAAGAAAGAATACCAAGAAAGTAAAACATACCTAAAAATCTTGTAGCCTATCTCTTATGAGTGTGGTGCGCTACACACCCCTAAATGAGACTCTACTCGACGTGGCTCTGTGGATTCCCAATTGACCCTGAACCTAGGCTCTGATGCCAACTTTACGCAGCCCAAACTAGGGCCTTATCGTAATGGGAATCTATAATGCCCAAAATTTGGTACCTTTAATAGTACACGGTGCTCATGCTACTGAAGGACCACAAGCTAACACATGATTGATATTTATACCTATATATTGCATAACATAGCATGTAATGCGGAAACATGATCTGGAAGGACATAAGATTCAAAATAGTAACATAAGATCTAATAAATCATAACAGATGGATGAGGTATGGAATACCCAAAACAAAGTTGAAATAAGCTATTTGAACATACTGTAGTCTGAAAAGCATCTAAACATGACTTTATGAATAAGGAGTTGATGGGACATATCCCCAACTAACTCTAACTAATAAATTAATTAATGAGATATTAAAATAGTAATCGTGTCCTCGAAAGATGAGGTCTCACTTCTAACTCTGGCTGTTGAAACTGGAATCTACTGATACTCTGGAGCTCATGTCTCTGAACTTATGGTATAAGACACCATAGAGAAAATACGTCAGTACTTTGAATGTACTGGTATGCATATGAGGTAGGCTGAATGCATGGGGTTCATATGCATGAACAATACTTACTAGCTGACTAATATGAGAGTGAGAATACATGCATACATACTTAGTAACTATAATTGAAACTGTGATAACGTGAGTTTAGTGATAACTAACATGACTAATGAATATGTTCTAATAACTAATATAACTGATAATATGAGTGACTGTATCTAACAGTCCTGAATCTGATGGAACTAGATGAATTCCGTACTGAATCTGAGTTGATTGTATTTGACAATCTTGAATTCTAAAGAACTATCTGAGTTCTATTACTAAGACTGATTGGATGTATTTGACAGTCCTGGTTCTATAATATGAAACTTTGGGAAGTACTTATCTAACAGACATGCCCCAAATGACGCATTATATATGAATTGATGTCTAATATATGCCCTGATTGGAAGGGTGTCAATACTGCGCCACTGGTAAGGACAACATGTGAGTGACCCTCAACTAGCAGGTTACTCAAATGATAACGGTGGGAATCCTCAACTAGCCGGTTAAGCCACCTCATCTACCCTCAACTAGTAGGTATGATGTCTCAACCTACACTTGCTACGTAGTTTTGAAACGCAAGGAATACTCCTAAAATCACACCCTCTACTAGTGGGTGATTTCCCATCCGTGGGTTTACTCGGTGCTAATTTCTACTCCCATCTGAATAGACACTAAACACAGGTTATTGAACTGAACTGGACTGAGTTAACTGAGTTTCGTTGACTGATAGAGTATTACTGAGATTACTGAGATTACTGAGTTTTCTTGAGTCATGAGACTGACTGAATTCTACTGAACATGGCTTGACTGAGAGTATCTTGAAAACATGACATTGGCTCTAGGCATACAACTAAATTGTTGGGTACAAGTACCCTCAGGACTCGACGGAAGGAAACTGACAAAGCCTGACTTTCTTGAATACATGACCAATATGAACAATCCATAAAATAATAAGTTGGGGATTTCATAAAGTACATGGTTATCATACTATCTAACATGGATGGGAATAGTTATAATTATATCATAATCTCATGTTCTAATTTCATGGCATTCCAACAACATACACATTTCACAATAATAGCATAAAAACCATATAAACATAAGAGGATGACAAGCATGTTACATTTAGTTTATGTTTTTGGGCTATAAGGCATGATTTCTACTCTTCCAAGCATTTTATCCAACACCTTGCATGCACAATTTTGGGCATAGGTGAAATCACCAGATTACACATCATAAGCAACTAAATTCATGGATTTTATCTTGCATGTTAACATAATATCATACAAAAAAACACAAAAATATTCCAACTTTGGAATCAATCAACGTCAACAACATGATTACAAATAACCCACAACATAAATACCATGATTTATAGAAAAAACAAGGTTCTTGTTCTTCATGGATGGAAGGAATCCATGAATGAATACTATGCATACCTTGGTTCGTAAATACTCAAAGATTGATGGAGGAAATTCTTGATTTTGAATCTTCTTTGAAAAGCCCTAGGTTGTTCTTGAGAGGCTTTTGAGGGAAGAGAGCATAATTTAGGTTCCCAATAGCTGAATATCATGTTAATAGGCTTAAATAGGGGTGCAAAATTGATCCTTTAAACCTTGGACGTGTCTCTTAATTTCATTGAAAATTTCCCAAATCGAACCCCTGGCGCGACACGGTGTTGTCGCACCGTTTCACTGAAATTTGACAACTGGGAAATTGAGGGATGACACGATGCGGAGCCATCACGTTGCCACTTCCTTTGTGACATGGAAGTTTGAAGTGATGCAGGGGAAATCACGCTAAGACATTGGAAAACGACAATTGCCATTTTATCTTGTGGTGCGGCGTGCCACTGACCAATATGGTGCTATTTTATGATGGGAAATTGAAATAGTCATTACTTTTTACCCGGTTATCAGATTTAAGCGAATCTTATATCGATGAAAAGCTTGTTGAAATTTACACGTGACAAAAAGAGAAAATATTAAAAATACCCCATGTACAAAGGAGGATTAATCTTTCAAAAAAAGCTTCTAACATTTTTTTGGATACGATTTCAAGCTTGTAAAGAGTATGGGGTACTACCACATACCTAGTCCAACCAAGACCGAGGAACAGCCCCATAACCCAACCCAACCACCTTATACAACCTTGGATTAGATGAATTTCAAGCATATAACAATATTGCATAATGCCCTCATGAAGACTCTGGGATAGGGTCACAATCATGACCAACCCAACTGAGTCTAACCATAACAAACAAACTATACATACCATACAAAAATATTTAGAAAATATCAAACAAAATATGATAATAAAAAAAATGTAATAAAATGGAATAACGAACAATATCATCCAATAATGCCTACCCTAATACCAATGTCAATGCTAAGGCTGACACCCATACCGATCCCTCCTATACCACCCTCAAAAGTACATTAAAGACTCTATCTAATAGAATACAAATATCTGGTTGGGATATGACCCCATCCATGAAATAATGCCTTCCGAAAGGATGAAAGCTCCCCACTTCAGTCCAATAAGATGTCCCCAAATTAAGTACTCAAAGGAGTATTCAAACGGCCAAATCCTGCATAGCGTGGGTATACAACCTCCAGTAGATGGGTTAGTGGGTGAACACTAGCATGAAACCCGAGAGAAGGATAAAGTAATGCCAGTTATCAAATCTATGTGAAAATAGTTCAATACAAACTACATACGTATATAGATACACACAAGTGCTGGGAAAAGGGACAAGGTTTATAATGGCATTAAAACCTTTACCTGGGTTGTGTAGCTTAGCCATCGTAACAACTATGGGCCATATGTGTTTATCTCCCCTTGCTGATATGGTCCTAGTGCGTGTAGCCGCACGACCAGGAAATATCCCTGGGATGACTAGTACATCCCTCTAATATAAACATTACACTGGCACATGGCCATCGAAGATCCCTCATATCAGCAAATATGAGTTCCCAATTTTGATCCCCCTAGACTGTCACCTTTCACGATTTATCTTTCATTTTCCATCATTAATGCCTAATTAAAACTAAGTCCAAACAATCCAATTATCCTTTTATTAATAAAGGCTATTTGATAAAAGAATGGTATGATTGTACCACTATACTTGCAATAAGTATCCATAGCCAAACCATTTAGATTAAGGGGACATACAAGTGCCCTATCATTAGTCTTATTAAACGTCTCGGGAGATTGCCATGTTCTCCACAAGCATAACCAACTAGGAATTAACCTTTGTAAACTATTTAAAACATTTAAGTTTTCATATATAATCCAAAAAAAGAAAGAGTTCCTTTAAAATAAGCCAATGCAATGAACATATCTTTATAAGGATTTTATCAAATAGCTTGGGGGCGTAATATAACCAAAACCAAATTCCATTACCATTAAACCATTTCCATGTAATTCAATTGTCCAAAACCACCATTAATGCATATAAAATATACTTAAAACCATAGTAAATCATAACCAAGCATTTAACATCAAAAACCCAAAATCAATAGTTGAAAGCCATAATTATTAAGGAGAAAACCATGAAATTAACCATGTTACCATGCCTTTAATTGAAATTACAATTAGGGAAGAGAATTACACCTTAAACCAAGAAAATTGATGGAAAGAATTTACCAAGACAAACACCAAAGTAATCCCTTAGTTCAAACTCTTGCTCTTTTCCCCAAAAGATCTTGAGAGAACTATGATATGTTTAGGGAATGTTTCTAAGTATAAGAATAAAATAATTGGGTAAATAAACTCCTAAGTGTATTAGAAATTGTGGGTCCTTGTTAGGGTAAGTAGGGAAATATCCAGAATCCCCAACGTAAATCCCATAAAAACCCAAAATAGGGTCACGACTGACCTCCTTACGAGTCATAACCTCCCTTATAGTTGATACCCACCCGATCATTACCAAACCTCAACCATGTATCTATCTATATCCAGTATATGACTCATCCAACTAAGTCATAACCTCAGCATACGATCCGTACCCATGACCTATATCTATGGAAGAATGTAACACTAGGAGTATCAAACACTGTTCACCTTACAAGTAGCCTATACGACTCATACTTAACTATATGAAACTCACCCAAAAGTCGTATACATTATAGTGACCAAGGCCACCCCCAATAAATATGGAAAAGCAAAAGGCATTAGCCCCCATACAAATGACATTACTTGTGTTAGTTGGATCATTTAGGCTAACTGAAAACTTAAATTTGGGCATGGTTGGTTTAGTTGTCTAATTACCTAAATGATTTTTTATCTTTGGTCTAATTAAGACTTTATTAACATCTAAAAGTGTTTTTATACACCTTAGTCTAGTTCGAGGTTGAGTTTCCATATAATGGATTTGGTGATTAGAAGAGGGCCCCCTCGGCCCACCTTAGGCTATGACTTGAACTAGTTTTGGTATACTTTAATACACATGTTATAAATTATAAAATACTCATTATGAGGTTTGATTAGACTATATACTTAATAGTAATGATTGGTTGATATTATGAGTTGAAGCTAAACTATGGTAAAAACTAGTAGTTATGATGTTGGTGATATGAATATCGGTTCAAGTCCAATTATTGACTTTTATATTAATGATATATGTACTGGTTCGAGTCCGATAATTTATTAAGATATTAATGATACAATACTGGTTTGAGTCCAGCTAAGGGTTATGATATTGAGGATGTGAACATCGATTCAAGTCTAGTAGGGGGAGTGATTTTTAATTTTACATATTAGGGATGAGCTCTCAGTGATAGCATAAAGGTTGGCAATTTGTAGTTCTCAGGTATATGTGTTGTATTTTTCCTTTATTGTACCCTCCAAGCTTATGGGGTCCTGTATTGGGTTATTTGCTTTTCCATATTTATAGGCTTATAGGGGCTAATTTTGCATTTATAACTGCTTGATTGTTATGTTTTGTTCTAGTTCATTTATTTAATTATGTACAATAAGGCTGGAGTTACTTCAAGGTTTATGTTTTTATTTTTGCTTTGTTATGTTATCTTGCATCTTATCATATTTATATCATGATTTAGAAAAATCAGCCGATGATCCTTACTGAGTAGCCGTGATTTTTGTGCTCATAAATACACATCTATACCATTTTTGGTTCATATACGAGAACTAGTTACTACCGTTGATTCAGAGATCATACTGCAGTGGATTTTTGAGATAGAGTGAGCTCTTGGTGTCCGAGTTTCCCATTCTCCTTCTATTAATCTATTGCTAGTCTTTTGTTTTGAGATAAATTATATTGAATATTCTAGAACTTGTGGTGTATGTGTAGTAACTCTTTTACTAACTCAATCAGGTCATGGGATAGTTTTATATGTTATGGCTATCTTATAGACTATTACTATTGCCTTGGTTATTTATGAGTTGTTTTTTCTACTTTGGCATTTTGGTCATTTTCCATCAAGTTAGCCCATTGCAATCATCTTCGAGCTACAGTTTGGGCTTACCTATTGGCGGGTTTTAGTAGGAGACCTTATGACTTGTAAATCGGGTCATGACAAAATGACTTTTTGGTTATTGGAGACTCATTTGATGATTGTCTTGTCCATTTGGCCAGTGCACATTAGATATGTGAGGAGTGCAACCTTGTTTTAAATTAGGAAAAATGCCACTTCATGATGAAAGGATGGATTTTTCTAGGACAAAATATTTCATAGAGGGCTACTGAGGTTGACAGGGCAAAGATAGAGGTGATTGAAAAATTTCCTACACCATTTTCAGTCAAAGGTATTAGAAGTTTCTTGAGTCATGTTGGGTTCTATTGGAGGTTTATCAAGGAGTTCTCTAAAATTGGTAATCCATTTTACAAGCTTTTAAAGAGGAGGTGAAGTTAGTATTTTCTAATGATTGTCTTAAGGATTTTGAGAGCCGTAAGGAGTAGATGATCTTGGATCCTATTTTTGTATCCCTATATTAGCCCGCACCTTCCGAAGTGAGGTACGATGCTAGTTGTGCGATTGTAGGAACTGTACTTGGCCAATGATGAGAGAATATCATTCACCTAATCTACTATTCATCAAATCATTAAACCTCACATAGAAGAATTATACAGTCACTGAGCAAGAGTTACTTGTGGTGGTGTTTTATTTTGACAAAATTCTTATCCTACTTGATTAGGACCAAATTCATTGTTCATACTGATCTTGCAACTTTGAGGTAACTTATACTGAAGAAATATGCAAAGCTTATATTGATTCGTTTGGTACTATTGCAACAAGAATTTGACTTTGAGGTGACAGACCGTAAAGGCACTGAAAACCAAGTTACATACCATGTATCCCACCTTGAAGATGAGTCAATGCTTCAATTTGGGGATGATCTTAAAATTGATGATATTTTGCTAGATGAGTGGGTCTTGGCAGCATCTCAAGATTTAATCCCCTGATTTCTTGATTTTTCCAACTATTTGGCAAATGATCTTATCCTGGAAAACTTATCCTTTACGCTGTGCAACAATTAATTTATGAGCTATGCAAATTTTTCTAGAATGAGCCTTATATGCTTTGTTTAATGCATATGCAGTTATTCTGAGGTATATTCCTAAAGTAGCCATGTTAATCATTCTTGAGGCTTGTCATTCATCACCAGTTGGGGGTCATCATGATGGTAGTCATACAACCTAAAAAATTTTGTAGTATGGGTATTATTTGGTGACTATATACAAAGATGCACATGATTATGCTTTAGCCTAGGATTAGTGTCAGCGGAAAGGAAATATTTTGTAGAAACATGAGCAACCAAGGAGTCTTATTTTAGAGTTTTAGTTGTTTGTTATATTAGGATTTCATTTCATGGGTCTTTTTGTGAGTTCATATGGGATGAAGTATATATTATTTAAAGTCTACTATGTTTTAAAATCTGTGGAGGTGGTTGTGTTTCCACATAAAGAGGGTCAAAGTACCACCATATTTTAAAAAAAGAACATTTTGTCTTAGTTTGGCACTCCTTATGCTATCGTTAGTAATGGTGGGTCCTATATATATTATTGTCAATTTAAGTTCCTGCTAAAAAAATATGGTATGAAACACAGGTTATCTTCTCCAATCATGAGATCAAGTCCATATTGGTGAAGACTGTGAATGACAATCAGACTGATTGGTAAAGAAAGCTAGACAACGTACTTTGGGATTATCAGAAAACTTTTAAAACTCCCAGTATGTGACTCTCCATATTATCTTGTATACGGAAAGGCACGCCACTTTCCAGTTGATCTTGAGAACCAGACACTTTAGGTATTGAAAAAGATGAATATTAAGTGGAGTGATGCTGCAAATTTGAGCATGAGTAAGGTAAATATGTTTGATGAATTTCTGCTCCTAACTTTTAGGATTTCAACTTTTTACAAGGAGAAGATAAAGTGGTTTCATGACTAATAAATTAAGAGAAGGGTGTTCGATCCTGGTGATATAGTCCTATTGTATAATTTGAGATTTCTCTAGTTTTTAGGCTAGTTGAAGTCTACTTGGTATGGACCATTGACTGTGGTGAAAGTGTTCCTGCATGGTGCAATTAAGCTGAATCGAGGGGGAGAAGCCCCATTCAAGGTAAATGGGCAGCGTGTTAAGCACTATATAGGGAATTTGGAGGAAGCGATTGAATGTGAATAAACCTTAGGGAAGTCTGAGTAGCAAAGTCAATTGAGTTGTACCACGATGTTAAATCAGGCGTTGCATAGGAGAAACCCCATGGTCTTTTTGGTGAACTATAAGTATCCAACATAGCCACATCAAGACGTAATATTAAATATAGCATTGTGTGGGAGGCAACCTATGTATTGTAATTTTTAATTATAGGGTAACTTGTGTGATCAGTTTACAGGGCTGAAAAATACAATAAAAGAGCAAAAAATAATTTGGTGCCCAAGTTCCTATGAGGGACCCTATGACTCTTTCAAATCCTGAATTCATCTAGTTGCATCGATTATTACATCATGAGCAGCTAAATTCCTTTAACCTGAATTATGGGATCTAGGGGTAGGTCTTGATAAGGTGCTGAGTGTTCAAGATTAGAAATGTGGTAGGACTCCTTGATAATTCTGATGTTTTAATTATTGTCTGTTGGTTGCAAATGATAGATAACACCTGTTTTGATTTTCTTGAGAATGAAATCAAATATAGTGGGATGTGAATTATAAACAGGGACTTAGAAACACTAAACTTCCGTTTAATAATCAGTGCTGTAACAAGGTTGGTTTCGCTGAGGTAAAATTTGGGCACTGAATATAAATTCCCTAAGTCCGAGAGTATTAGGTAATTAAATGCTTAAGTAGGTCGAGAAACATTTAAGCATTACTTCGCTAAAGATAATTTGTTGTCCTACATACCGTGAGAATCTTGACTCACTAGTAGCATTTGTCAAGTACCAAAACCCCTAGTGAACATAATTCTGGTTTTTCATAAACTCTTGATTACAAACATTTAAACTAAAGTGACCAACAATTACTTGTAGACTAAAACCTCTCTTTTTCTAGAAATATCCAACTATCAGTTGATTAAATCGCAAACAACTTACGTTCACACCATATTCCCTGTGGGATTCGAATCCAACCTAGTTGGGTTTTATATTGACAACGATTGATTATATTCTCATTGAGAGGTGTAGTTTTAGTGTTATTGAAAATGGCGCCGTTGCCGGGGAATACAGTTGTAAACTGAAGTTTGTTTGCGCAAATTGACTGTTAGTTAAGTTTCCTAGTTTTACGTTTTTTATTATTTCTATTTATTTGTAGGATCTTTATAGTGTATGCCAAGAACCACAAGTTCCAGTGAATCATTATTACCACTAAATCCGAAACCGCAAGGAATTGGAAGCATGGTAAAACAACAAGAGGCTCAAAGATTAGTAGCCTTAACTAGAGCTCAGGTGAATGTGTAAAATGTCGGGAAACAAGTACGACATACAAATCCTGAGGATGAATATTTAGGAGATGAGGAGCTACTGAATCCTGGTAACCCAAGGAGTGTAGAGCAAAAGCTGCACTAGTACAACGTAATGTTAATAGGAACCATCCATTCCAAGAAAGGCAAGAGTACCAGCCGATCCAATATAATCTTAATGATGATGATGATGGAATGGAAGGATAAGGTGCAACGGGTGAAATTATTCCTCCACCGTTGGAACCTGGGGGAAAATTCAATATTACAAGTACTATGATTCAACTCCTAAATCTGAAAGGGTTGTTTGGTGGACTTCCTGGGGATGACCCAAATCTGCATCTGGTGAATTTTTTTACCATCTGTAAATATTTTAATAACCCAGGAGTAGGTCAAAATGCTATACGTCTGAGATTGTTTCTGTTGACTCTATCTGGGAAGGCAACATTGTGGCTAAATTAGTTGATATCTGATTCTATAACCAACTGGAGGCAGATGAAAGGAGGTTTCTTAGAAAGGTTCTTTCTGCTTTCCAGGAAGGTATAGTTGAGGGACGAGATCATCAACTTTAGGCAGCTCCCAACTGAAGCCTTACATGAAACCTCGAAAAGATTCAAGAAGAAGCTGACAAAGTGTCCGAACCACAACATGACAGACATACATTTGATGGAGACTTTGTACAGGGCTTTTAACTCTGTTACAAAGCCAATTTTAGACAATGCTGTTGGTGGTTCGTTTGTTGATTTTACATTCCTAGAGGGTTCAGAGATGCTGGACAAAATGACCAAACAAAGTCGGGCATGGTATACAAGAGACTCTGTGGTGGCCAGCCCCACTACTTCTATGGTTATTACTTCAGAACAATGCCGAAGAGAAGAGGATCTGACTAGTAATGGATCACCTTAAAACACAGATGGACTTGCTAACCAAACACTTGCTATCAGGCAATGTTGAAATGGTGAAAGTTGTGGGATCTCAAGATAGAGTTGATTTTGATGCAGAAGAAGAGGCGAACTATGTTATTAATCAGGGGGGTTTCCGAGGCAATAGCCAAGGAAATCAAGGTCGGAACGTTTGTGATAAACCTAGTTATAAAGATAGGAAGCAAGGAAATTGAAGGAATAATAATGATAGGAGCAGGTTATATATTCCTCATGGAAATCGTGAGGCTGCTTCAACAAGTTCTGAAAAAATATCCATGGAGGACATGATGGATAAGTCATTTGCTGCACTCACACTCCACCGTAATCAAATAGTTGGGGCAGCAGATGAGCCAACTCTCCGCAGCATTCAATCAGAGGAGGAGCAGAAAATTACCAAGTGATACGGTCTAGAATCCACGGAATAATGTCTCATGCATGGCTATTATCACTAGAAGTGGTAAGATTTTACTTGGCCCTTCTATGGGCAAACCTGTAGTTGATGAAGTAGTTGATGCTGAACCGGAAGAAAGTGCTCCAATGTAGTCTGAGAAGCTGGATAATTTTGATGACGCTCTAGAAAAAGAAAAAGAGAAGGAGAAGGAGGTAGTGTTGAAAACTATCCCAAGACCACCACCTCCCTTTCCTCAATGATTGAAGAAGAAAACTGATGATGCAAAATTCAGTAAATTCATGGCAATGCTCAAGCAATTAACAATAAATGTGACTTTGGTTGAGGCACTTGGGCAAATGCTAGGATACGGGAAGTTTATGAAAGACCTTGTGACTAAGAAACAGAAGGTTAGCCAAGACTCGGAGGACAATCTCTTTCATTGTGGAGCTGTCTCTACAAGGTTTTTAGTGCATAAAAATGCAGATCTGGGAGCGTTTACCCTCTCGTGTACTATTGGTTCCCTTAATTTCACAAAATCACAATGCGATTTGGGAGCTAGTATAAACCTAATTCCACTCACTGTGTACAATAAACTGGGTTTGGTGGATCCTACCCTGACGAACATGCGATTGGTGATGGCAGATAGGTCTGTAAAGCAGCCAGTGGGTCTATTACAGGTGTATTGGTAAAGGTGGCTGACTTTATTTTGCCTGCTGATTTTGTACTCTTGAACTATGAGGTGGACTTCGAAGTGCCCATCATTTTGGGTAGACCATTCCTTGCAACTGGGAGAGTGATAGTGGATATGGAACTGAATAAGCTGAAGTTTAGGTTCACTGACAAGGAAGTAAGATTAAAAATACACTCATCTATTCCACCGGCAAAGGAGATTATAGTTTTATCAATCATGGACGTATTCTATAAAGATGGTAAAGGGGAATCAATAGGTTGTCTTGGCAACCCAAAATTTTTATATTCCAGCAAATTATTTATTTTTGTAGATAGGTTCTAGTTCAAAGAAGGTTGAATCGATATATCCAGCCAAGTGCTCCTAACGATATTTTTGATGGGCTGTCACAATTGTGATAAGACGTCAGAAACAGCAGCTCGAAGACAATTCCTGTTAAGGCTGACTATATTTGTGATAATCTATCAAAATTGTGATGGCTTATCAGCAATGTCATCACAAAAATCCCAACATTAACTGAAACTGTGGGCCAAATTAAAAAGACCCAACCCGGCCCACAGCTAGGCCTTTCCACCTTTCCACTTAGTTTTTATTTCCTTTAAGTTATTCTCTTTCCATCTTTGGTTTATTTTCTTCCCTTTTCAGAGTCTCTCCAACTAGAAAAAAGAAAGTTTCCTTGTATGTGTGGGTTTGCAATCAAAATGAAGAACCACTCTTTATTTTCTGTTGCTCGTGTAACCACATTGAAGGCTCCCATCAGGTATGCTCGAAACCAAGACTTTCTTTTCAAGTGGTAAGTGATAAATTGATGAAAACACAAGTTCCTAAGAAGCTTGAACCAAGTTAAGCTTGCCAAAATGGCTAAAAATTGGAACTATGGTTTGCTGTGCAATCTTAAGGTTTAAAAGTACAGCTCAAAAATGAAAATCGAGTGGATTTTAAGAAAAAAATGGGTCCAAAAATTGAGTCAAAATCAAGTTGGGGTTCTGATTGTAGCTGACGAGATTCGTGATAAGCTATCAAAACTGTGACGGCTTGTCAAAAATGTCATCAGAAGTTGATAAGAATTTTGTGGTTTCTATTTAGGGCCGACGACATTCATGATAAGCTATCATAAATGTGATGGCTTATTAGAAATGTCGTCACACCTGGGACCTGAAATATTACTACACCCATTCATGGAGTGTGGAATTTTAATAATCGATGTGTTTGTGTTTATACTCTTGAGGGTCAACTAATGATTTTTCTCTTGCTATAGGTCTTGAAATGGCACCCAAGGGAAAGAACTCAAAATCCACAAAGAAAGTGACCAAGGTAAGTGTACCTCGGAGACTCTTCAATGAAGAGTCTGATTATGAAGAGGAAGGGCCTCTGCTCAGGAAGAAAAAGAAGAAGAAAATCCCTAAAAATACTCCACCACCCTCACCAGTTGAAGTGGAGGAGAGTGAAGAAAGTGACACTGAGCCAACAACATCCGAGCATACAACTTCTAAGAAGACGGTCTCTGAGCAACAAGAGTGTGAACATGCTGAATTTGAAGAGCATTGTTTTGATCATCCTAATTTTGAGGGGCATGAGTCTGAGGGACCATCAATTGAGTCCTCTTCTTCTAAGACACAGGATGATGAAGACTCTCTGATTTTGGGAACTATGGTCAAATGTAAGAATCCTGAAGTCTGAGATGGCACTAGATGGAAGATTCCCAAAGCTTAGAAAATCTTCTTTGATGGGCTTCGCAGAACCAATAGAAGAGCTGTCAAGAGGAAAATCTTTGAGGAGAAGAGAATCATCACTAAGGGTTTGAGCAGGTACCCAGAGGTGGAGCAGAAATTTCATGGCTATAATTTGGGATGGACTACACGAGGAGGAAATTAATTTTGACCGATACTAGTTAGGCAGTTCTATGCAAACTACCAATCTTGCTTGGAAAACATGTGTAGAGAAGGAGAGAAAGAAGCTAACCAACCTTTGTTTGATAATTTTCCGGTGCGGGGTATAATGGTAGTTGTTTCTGTAGCAACAATCAACAGGTTCCTATATGTTTCTGTAGAAACAATCAACAGGTTTCTTCATGGACCGAACTTCAATCCTAAGGCCACTTCAACTACTTTCTATGCCCAGTTGAAGCATCGGAAAATCAGCAGAATTGGTTAGCCACACTCATAGCCGATGGAGAATCAAAATGACTAATAAATCTGAGTGAAAGGATCTTTAATGCCTCCCTGACTTCAGAGGCAAGATTTTGGTGGGGTATTGTACGTACGTGGTTGATGCCCATAGATGGTGATAATATCCTCAGGGATGATAGAGCAATATTATTCGCAAGTTTTATGGCTAACCTCAAATTGAATTTTATAGAGATTATCATTGAAGACATAAAAATTTGGGTCTTGAGGTCTGATAAAGCATATCCCTTCCCTTGTTTAATTACAAGGTTGTGTAGCACAATAAATGTGCCAAAGATTGTAGGGTTCGAAGAAGAACTCCTTTCTAGGAAGACTCACAATCCTATTTGAAATGAGGCAAATCATCCAAGGCTAATGCTTGACAGGGGCGCAGATATTCTAACGGATCCACCGATTACAGGTACTAGTTCAGCACCTAATGTAGAGGTGCCTAATTCTGAAGTTGTACCTCCAACATTCGCAATAATGGAAGAATCATCAGTGCCCAGAACTGAGACAATTTCTCCAGCTGCAGTGCCTACAATAGAATTTACCTTCAACCCTATGAATTTTAGGAGAGTAGCAAAGCAGTCTAAGTGGTGCGAGGCTCAGCTTAAACTCTCTGCCAAGCATTTCGTAGCTGTAGTTGACAAAAGAGTTAAGGCTTCACTTGAGCCTTACAAGGCTCTGTCGGGATGGATTAATGAATTGGAGAACTGCTTCAATGCGCAGTCAAGAGAGAGGTCAGCTCCAGATATGGCATTATTCAGATCAGACCTAGACAAAGTAAATACAGAGGTTGGAAAGTTACTACAACACCACTTTATGGTGTCAATAGATCTAGTAGATGAGGAGTATGAGGGATAAATCTCAATGCTTGATCTCACAGAGGAGACAATGAAGAAAAAGAAGAAGAAAGGTGAGAAGAAAGGAAAAGAAAAGAGAGAGAGGCCCGATAGTGATGAAGAAAGAAAAGTAAGAAAGAGGGAAAGAAAGAAGTCTGAAAAGGAGGAGATGAAAAAGGCGAGAATTGAGTCCTTAGTTGACAATGGGAGATGAGAGGCAGCCATCCGAGCGAGAGCCGCAGGTTCCTCTACTAGTAGGCCTTCAGAGAGTGATAGACCAGCTGCAGCAGAACAGAAAAAGGATCCTGATGAAGATGCGACAACAGGGTAAGGAACCCATGACCCTCGGGATTGATCTATTCCAGATATACTCTAACCCTTAGTTTAGATTTTCTTTGATTTTAAGTTGAGGGTGTAAGGTAAATTTGTTGTTGTAAAATTTTATAGTCAACTAGTAGAAATACTTGTACTTGAGGCAGTTGAATTGTTTTTGTGATTTTTGTACATCTCTTCAAGTGGAATCCTACTTTAAACTGAGAGATTTTCATTTAAGTGTGACCACCGTGCATCTTTGTATGGCATTAGTTCTAGTAACATAATAAGCATTGCTAAACAGAAGCACGAATTGAATAAGTAGTCGAATGCGATATACTTGTGCGCCAAGTATGTGTGTGAGATGTTACTCAGTTCCCTTTGTATGCTGAAGATAGAACTTCCCGGTTAGTCTTACCTAGGTTGAAGGATAGCGGTTAGGAAAGAATCATAAGGCATTTTAATATTAGCTCACTTTTGCCTAAATAACCTTCCTTGTGTGTATCATATCCCTTGATCCCTATTTTGGGCATAATTAGCCTATTTTCTTGTATGACACCTATCACCTTCTTATTTAGATCATAATGAACCTATTTTGGCCCTAGTACTCCTTGGACACTGTGTTTCTTGACTTAGGAAAATGGCCTAAGTTGAGGGTGGCTATCATATGGGTGCGTGATATAGAATCAGTATGAAGAAAGATAGCATAGAAGAAAAGAATAAAAAGTTGGGTGCAGAGGAAAAGAGCAAGAAAAAGAAAATTTGTGAAAAATAATAAGTAACAGAGAAAAGACTGCACCCATCCTAAATAATTATGATCAATAAAAGAGAAGAACGGAAAAGACTAATGAGTGAAAACCCAAAAAAGCTAGTGTAGTGTCAAGGAGGATTAGTCACTTTAAATACCATCGAGTATCATACCAAACCCTAGCCTACACTACAAGCCTAAGAGAAGTCCTATAGTGATCTTAGCTAACCTATCTGAAGATCTGGGTAATGAAAATAAGGGCAAGCCTATGGTACTTGGCATACACTGATTGGAACTTTGTTCTGAGAGTGAGTGTTTTGATTGTCACCATGGTTAAATATATAAGTATTGATATGATATGAGGGGGATTTATTTGCTATAAGGGCACAGTAGTTACATTGCTAGTTACTAACTTGTTCGGATAGTGTAATACTAGTTTATGCATGGTTGTTATAGTTAAATTGATGCCATATCTTGATTCCTGTGTGTTTTATTGGTGTTCTTCATTGGAATTGTATTGACTGACTTTTGAGATGGTGAAAGTGTTTTGAGATGATATGGATAATTGATTGCCAAATGTGCTTTGTATTCTCTTAGTTGTGCTGAGTTACTTAAGGACAATCAATTATTTTATGATGAGGGTGTTGATGTATGAGCTAATGCTAACACATTTGAGGCTTTTAACTAAGAATAATTGTGATGTCTTAAGAAACTTTTATCGTTTTTGATTGCTTTATGTTTGATTTTGTAGTAGAAGCTAAGATGATAGAGAACCAACAAGAATTGAGGAAAATGAGCTGAAATCTGAAGTAAATAAAGTCGAAGTGTGTCTATCGACATTTGTGATAAGTTGTCAGCCCTGTGATAAGCTATGAGCTTCATCATCTGCAGCATATAGAGAATTGGCCTAAGTTGAAAGCTACGATGACATTTTTTGATAGGCTATCAAGGAGCTGATAAGTCATCAAGATTGTCGTCAGCCTAAGGTAGAACATGAGAGCTGAGGATAAGCCTTGACGACATTTGTGATAGGTCATCAAGGAGCTGCTAGGGTTTTACCATTTATCGTTAGCGTTAGGTAGCGAGTACCAAAATCATAAAGGAAGCTGACAACATTTGTGATAAGTCGTCAGCCTCCTGATAGGCTATCACAAATGGCGTCACCTAATCTGAGGATTTTATGAATTTTATAATTTTGTTTACATAATTAGGGTGAGATATTTAAAGCTTTGTTTAGCGGTTTCATAAGAGTTTCGAACCTTGAGTTTTGAGACACGATACTTTGATATTTTTCTCCCTTTTTTTTGGCTTGAGGAAACAATTACCCCAAAGAGACTATCATCATTATTTTGGGATTTTCTTTGGTTAGTTAATATGAGAATCTCTAGTTTCTATTAATTATTTGGTAAGTTCATCTTTCACAGCATGAATTCATCTAGTTGTTTCAATTATTACGTCATGAGCAGCTAAATTCCTTTAACCTAAATTATGGGATCTAGGGGTAGGTCTTGATAAGGTGCTGAGTGTTCAAGATTCGAAAGGTGGTAGGAATCCTTGATAATTATAATGTTTTAATTATTGTATGTTGGTTGCAAGTGAAAGATAACACCTACTTTGATTTGCTTGAGAAAGAAATCAAATATAGTGGGAAGTGAATTATCAACAGGGACTTGGAAACACTAAAGTTCCATTTAATAATCAGTGCTGTAACAAGGTTGGTTAACATGAGGTAAAATTTGGGCAGTGAATATAAATTCCTTACGTCCGAGAGTATTAGGTAATTAAATGCTTAAGTAGGTCAAGAGTCATTTAAGCAAAACTTTGTTAAGAATAACTTGTTGTCCTACTTACCATGAAAATCTTGAACCACTTGTAGCATCTGTCAAGTACCAAAACCCCTAGTGAACATAATTCTAGTTTTTCATAAACTCTTTATTACAAACATTTAAACTAAAGTGACCAACAATTACTTGTTAACTAAAACCCTCCTTTTTAGGGAAACATCCAACTATCAGGTGATTAAATCACAAATGACTTACATTCACACCATATTCCCTGTGGGATTCAACCCTAACCTAGTTGTGTTTTATATAGACAACGATCGCTTACATTCTCGTTGGGAGGTGTAGTTTGAGCGTTATCAAAAATGGCATCATTGCTTGGGAATACGATTGTAAACTGAAGTTTGTGTGTGCAAATCGACAGTTATTTAAGTTTCCTAGTTTTATTTTTATTTGTTGTTTTTGTTTATTTGTAGGATCTATGTAGTGTATTCCAAGAACCAGAAGTTTCGGAGAACCATTATTACCACTTAATCCGGAACCACAATGAATTGGAAGAATGGCAGAACAGCAAGAGGCTGACAGATTAGCAACCTTAGCTAGAGGGCTAATCTGATACCTGGAAACGACACTGTTTTTTATAAATCTCAAACTACACCTCTCAACAAGAATGTAAGAGATCATTGTCAATATAAAACCCAACTAGGTTGGGGTCGAATCTCACAACGTAAATCGTTTGCGATTTAATCAACTGATAGTTGAATGTTTCCAGAAAAAGAGGGGTTTTAGTTAACAAGTAACTGTTGGTCACTTTTGTTTAAATATTTGTAATTAAGAGTTTAGGAAAAACCAGAATTATGTTCACTAGGGTTTTGGGTACTTGACAGATGCTACAAGTGGTTCAAGATTCTCATGGTAGGTAGGACAACAGGTTATCTTTAGCGAAGTTATGATTAAATGTCTCTCGACCTACTTAAGAAATTAATTACCTAATAATCTCAGACTTAGCAAATTTATTTTCACTGCCTAGATTTTAGCTCAGGTTAACCAACCTTGTTAGATTGCTGATTATTAAATGGAAGTTTAGTGTTTCCAAGTCCCCATTGATAATTCACTTTCCTTTATATTTGATTTCTTTCTCAAGCAAATCAAAGTAGGTGTTATCAATCATTTGCAACCAACAAAAAATAATTAAAACATCAAAATTATCAAGGAGTCCAACCACTTTTCTAATCTTGAACACTCAGTACCTTTTCAAGACCTACCCCTAAATCCCATAATTCAGGTTAAAGGAATTTAGCTGCTCATGACGTAATAATCGAAGCAACTAGATAAATTCAGGCTTTGAAAGTTGAACTTACCAAATGATGAATAGAAACTAGAGATTCTAATATTAAACCACCAAAGAAAATCTCAAAATAATGATGATAGTCTCTTTAAGGTAGTTGCTTTCTCAAGCCAAAAGAAGAGGGAGAAAAATATCAAAGTATTGTGTCTCAAAATTCAAGGTTCGTAACTCTTAAGAAAACCCTAAACAAGGCTTTAAATAGTTCACCCTAATTATGGAAATAAAATAATAAAATTCAGAAATTCCTCGGATTAGGTGACGCCATTTGCGATAGCCTATCAGGAGACTGACGACTTATCATAAATGTTGTCAGCTTTCTTTATTCTTTTGGTACTCACTGCCTAATGCTGACGACAAATGGTGACGCCCTATCAGCTGCTTGACGACCTATCACAAATGTCGTCAAGGATTTTGCTCAGCTCTCATGTTCTGCCTTAGGCTGATGGCAATCTAGATGACTTATCAACTTCTTGACGTCCTATCATAAAATGTTGTCACAGCTTTCAACTTAGGACAATTCTATGTCTACTGCTGACGATGAACCTTATATCTTATCACATAGATGACGACCTATCACAAATGTTGTCAGCCACACTTTGCCTTTATTTACTTCAGATTTCAGCTCATTTGCTTCTATTTTTTTGGTTCTCTAGCATCTTAGACTCTACTGCAAAATCAAACATAAAGCAATAAAAAACGACAAAAGATGCTTAAGACTTCATAATTATTCTAGGTTAAAAGCCTCAAATATGTTAGCATTAGCTCACACATCACCTACATTGACCCATTTTCTTATTTTTACCTTTCACCTTCATAAAATTGATTACAATGAACTTGTTTTTGCCTTGGTCCGTCCTTGGACATTGTACACCTCAAATCAATCAAATCGTCTAAGTTGAGGGTAGCTATAATAGGGTGGATAGTCAAAATTGGGAAGAAGGGTTTAAATAAGAGAAGAAAAGTAGGGTTGGGTGTGTTAAAAGGGAAAAAGAAAAAAAAATTAAAAGAAAGAAAATTGAAAAATAAAAGAAAAAGAAGAGGAGAAAATAAGGAAATCACATTCAACTAGAATAAGCAATAAAAGAGAAAAAAGAGATATAAAAGGAAGTTGGTCTTGAAGTGGACCCTAAATTTAATAATAGTGTTGAGGGTGAGTCACTATTTCTCAAATATAGCATATCAACCCCAATCCTACGTTACAAGATGATTAAAGTCCTATAGTGATCCTAGTTCAACTGTCCGAGAAACTAAGGTAGAGTAGATAAGGTCAAGCCTTTGGTATTCTATGCGCATTGATTGGAACTTCTTTTGTGAGTATGAGTGCCTTAATATTGTCCTTACATTAACATGCATGATTACCCTATGAGATTGGGACTTCTTTATTGTGAGGGTACATAGGTTATGTTGATAGCTACCTATCTATTCGGGTAGTGTGTGCTGCTTATTTTCTTGGTTGTTTGTTGCTAAATAATGCCATAGCTTTATTCCTTCATGTTGCATTATAGTGATGTATAGATCAACACAATTGGTTTTGAAAAATTTTAAAATAAGATGGGGTAAAACTGGTTAAGCCAAAACTGTGATGACTTCCGTAGGTGCCTTAAGTTTGTCTATGTTAAGCATCTTCTTATTGTTTTGTTATTATATTTGTTGCCTGAGGACACACAAACATTCTAAGTATAGGTTGTTGATGTGCCATGGTTTCATGGCGCTTTTGATGTATAAACCAAAAAATATGTAAGTAGATGGGTCATTTTATTAGATATGATGTGTTTTTATATTTATATTGTAGAAAAAGAGGTTGGAAGTGAGTAGAAAAAAATATGAAGAAAAATCTCTAGAAAGTGAAATCTTAAATTGGATAATGAGTCATTGGGTGATTGTACGACTTGTCCTCCAAGTTGTCAAGTCACTAGTGATGGATGATGAGAAGAAAAACAAAGTGGATGTTGGCTACGACTCGTAGGATATGACTATGAGTCGTATAAAGGATCATTATATGCAAACTTGATGGTAAGTCGAAAGAGTATACTCATTGGAGTACTAGTGAAATCGAGACTAATAATGAGTCATAGAAACTTACTATGACTCATAGTTATAACCGTTCTGAGCACTTGAAGAAAAGACCTGAAAGCTGAAAATTTACTTGTGACGCCACGAGTCTAGATAATAAACCATATCTAGATAAGATGAATCGTTACTAGTATGTAAAATATAAGAAGTAGAGCTGACAAGGAGTCGTCATCAGTTCGAACGACTCGTTGCATGAGGAATAGCCACTGCCGTCCTTATTTTGCGATTTTATTTTAGTTAGAATTTTTAGGTTATTTTATGTAACTATAAATACCCCTTTGTTTTTTTGTATTAATTTACGCACTCTTTATATTCACAACATAATATTGATTCTAATATTTGACCTTTGGTCATGATATCCTTTGTTCTTTGTTTAGCGGCTGAATATTAACTTGAGATTCTTGGTTTTATTCTTAAATTATTTTAATATTATTCATATGCATTCTTTATTAAATTTAATGGATGTTTTTCAACCATGAGTGGCTAAACCACCTAACTAGGGTTATGGGAACCGAGAAGGAATAACAAAGTAGAGGAACTGTGAAGTTGTTATTGATCAATATTCTTGCATGAATTATGATCTTCTTTGGTATTATTCTTTTCTAAATGACTGCAGAAGTTAAGACCATGTCTGTATTTGATACTTACTTCAAAACAGGGGTAGAGATTAGGAAAATAAGATCACAATAGTTATTTGAGGCTACCAACCCTACTCTAATTAACTTGATACTCTAAAGATAATAGTTAATCTGGGATCCAGGATAATGATTTGTAAGGCGATACTTAGAGACAAAAAATAAAGAGTGAAATTCACTAAAGGAGTTCATAAGATAGTTGGTGACACATATCTTATTAGCTTCCATGCAAGGTATTGGGATAGTTTAATACATCACAATAAGTCTACAATGTTAGTTAATTAGGGGGAATACAGTCCTAGTATTCATCTCATATTGATTTCAACCAAAGCGATCAAGATTTATTACTATTGATGCCGTTCTCACAAACTCCCCTATGTACTTTTCTACATTTCATTGGCTACTTCAACAAATTTGTGATTGATATTTGTACTATTCCCTATGGGTTTTCCCCAACCTTTGTTGGGTTGTATATTTGGCAGCGACCACATTATATTTCTTGGATGTATAATTTGACTGACACCACATACATCTTCATAACTTTACTTACTAATTCTACTCACTATCTATAGGTACTATCCATGAGTCGTAGGTTGCCTAATGGGTTACCACTTCAATAACTCTTAGTCCTTTTTTTAGTTTTTTCTCCAAACTTGATTTTCTATAAAATTAACACAAAAAAATATCATATCTAACAAGAATACTTAAGTTCCAACTCATTTTCCATATTTTTAATATCAAAAGTGTTATGAAACCATGTCACATCAATATCGACTTCTCAACATAAAAAAATACTAGGGACACATGTATATCAGTATGCGAGGATACAAAAATTAGAATTAGGGGTCAAACACTACGTGACTGATGATATTAAGGAGGCTTTACAGGTAGTTTAGACCTATTTTGATGGATTTGTGAGTCGAATGATGGCCAGGATAGTTGAAGTGCAGACTTATAATGTGAAAAAATTAAGACCTATGTGGCTACACTTAAGGAAGCAGTCAAGGCTCTAACATAGTGTATAGTTTTGGTTGCACCTCCTCCACTCGACCCTTAAAGGTTGAGTGTGGTGATACTGACATAGAAGAAATGGGTGAGGATTCTAAGCCCCATTAGAGAAGGAGAAAAAAATGAAAAGAGAGGATGAAAAAGAAAAATATGACTGAGCATACCTCTAAGGTTTTAATTCCAAAATAAGTGGAGATACCACACACAATGAGGTAGTTGAGTTGAAAATGGGGGCTACAGTTATTGCCCCAAAAATTGAGATATTGAGCGCATCGGCCGCCATCCGTGCCACATAGATGAGAGTTCTCCCACCACAATCGAGGCACAAGAGGAGAAATAATGAAGGGGTCCCAGGTATGTAACTTTCCCCAATTTTATTTTCAATAATTTAGTACAATAGAGACAAACATTTCATTAATTATAAGTTGGGGTGAGGGTGTACTACAATCGAGGGTTTTTTGCCAACGATAAGAGAATATTATTCACCCAATTTATGATGCCAACAAATCATTAAATCTCACATAGAAGAATTATATGTCACTGAGCAGGAGTTAGTTTTGGCGGTGTTTTCTTTTGATAAATTCTAATCCTATTTGATAGGGACCAAAATCATTGTTCATATTGATCATGCAACTTTGAGGTATATTATGTTGAAGAAATATGTTAAGTTGAGGTTGATTCATTTGGTATTATTCGGGAAGAACTTTGACTTTAAGGTGAAAGACTAAACGAGCACCGGAAACCAAGTTGCAGGACACCTATCCTACCTTAAAGAGGAATTAATTCTAAAATTAGGGGATGAGCTTGAAATTGATGAAATTTTTCTAGATGAGAGAGTCTTGGCAGCATCTTATGATTTAATTCCTCGATTTGTTGATTTTACCATCTATTTGGCAGGTTATTTTATCTTGGAAGACTTGTCGTTTCTGTAGTGCAAATGATTCATGAATGATCTATGCAATATTTTCTAGAACAAGACCTATATATTTAAGTTATGAATGGAATTATTTAGAGGTGTATTCCTAAAATTGAGATGATAAGCATTCTTAAGTCATGTCATTCATCACTAGTTCGGTGTTATCATGGTGGTACCCGAATAGCCCACAAAATTTTGCATTGTGGGCACTATTGGAAAATTATGTAGCAAAATTCCCATGATTATGATCTGTCTTATGATTAGTTTCAGCAGCAAGGAAAAATCTCTCAAAAACATGAACTCCCCATCACTCATGATTTGGGGTTTTAGTTGTTTGATGTGTGGGGAATTGATTTCATAGGCCTTTTTGTGAGTTCTCAAGGGATGAAGTATATATTAGTGTAAGTCGACTATGTATTGAAATAGGTGAAAGAAGTTGTGCTTCCCAATCATAAGTGTCAATGTGTCACCACGTTCTTAATAATGAACATCTTATCTTATTTTTGCACTCCATATGCTATTATTAGTGATTTTTGGTCCTTCTTATGTAATTGTCTATTTAAGGATCTTATTGAAAATTATGGTATGAAACACAAGGGGGAAATACTTTTCCATTCACAGACAAGTATGCAGGTTATGGTCTGCAATCATAGGATAAAGTCCATGTTGGTGAAGATTGTCAATGCCAACCAGACTGATTAGTTAAGAAATCTAGAAAACGTACTTTGGGCCTTTTAGACAACTTTTAAAACCCCCAATATGTGCCTATACATATTAGCTTGTATACGGAAATACATACCACTTTCCAGTTGATGGTGAGAAGAAGGCACTACGGGCATTAAAAAAGCTGAATATTGAGTGTAGTGATGCTTCAAATTTGAGGATGAGTAAGGTTAATAAGTTGGATGAATTTTAGCACCAAACTTATAGGAGTTCAGCTTTGTACAAGAAGAATATGAAGTGTTTTTATGACATTAATATTGAGAAAATGGTGTTCGAGCCTGGTGATATAGTACTATTGTATAATTTGAGACGTTGCTTGTTTCTTGGTAAGTTGATGTCTAGGTGGTATGGACCATTCACTATGGTTAAAGTGTTCCTTCATCGTGCATTTAAGATGAAGAATGATTGAGAAGTCCCATTTAAGGTAAATGGGCATCGTATTAAGCACTATATAGGATGTAGAGGAAGTAAATAAATGTGAATAAACCTTGGGAAGTATAAGTAGCCAAGGAAACCAAGTCGTGTTGTGATGTTAAATCAGGCGTTTCGTAGGAAAAATCCCATGAGATTCTTTGTGAAGTCTGAGTATCCAGTATAGCCACATTGTTCATCAGGGATAAATCAAGCATTGAGAGGGAGGCAACCCATGTTTTGTACTTATTACATTATAGGGTAACTTATGTTTTAAGTTTATAGGGTTAAAAAATATAGGAAAAGACCAAAATTATTTTAGTGCCCATGTCCCTATGAGGGACCTTATGATCTATCACTTGACTCGTCAGGAGGAGCCTAGGTGCAAACCTTCAGGTAAGTGGTCTTCAAAGTCTTAAAGACTCTCAAAATGAGTCATTGTTTGTGGAAATGACTCATCACCTTTAGTCATCAAGAATGGTGAACAAAGTAAGGCTAGGGGACTACGACTCGTATCCATCAGCTACGAGTGGTCATCAAGAGTCATTGTCAAGCACGACATTACAAACCCTAAGTGATGACCCAACCCGATTCAGGTGAAAAAAAGAAGGAAGGCTGATTCAAAATAATTCCCTTTTATTTTAATAATTCCTAAACTCCCTCTATTCCCATAAGTGTCCTACAATACCTTAAATAAATCCTTAATCATCTTCCAACACCCCAAAATCAAGGTTTAATCACTTCAAAGAAAACTAAGGTTACATCCCCAAGAAAAAGGCTACAAAATTTTTAGGAATCCAAGTGAGACTTTCTCTATTTCAATGTAAGTACTTTAATCTCATATTGTATATTCAAAATTCATGTTTAATAATGAAAATAATGCTTTGGTTCCATATTTATTCCGTGCCTAGTGTTAAAATCTTATCATGTCGTTCTTTAGAAACTTGTAAACAATAATAACATAGAGTAGACCTTGATGTGAGGTCTAAACTAAGGATTAATTTGGTTGTTAAAATTATGAGGGAAGTCTAAGTACTCCTTGGAAAATTGGAATGTAAGAAAACTATTCTTTATATGGCATGTTGCAGTCGTTATAGGCCTCGTAATTACTCGTAGGGTCATCTAACGAGTCTTAAAGTAACTTCTACCCACTAGTAACATGAGTGGGTAACGGTGAGGTTTCTCTGGAAATACTATGACTCACAATATAAGTCATTGTCTTTCCCTATTACTCATAGTATAGACTTGTATGGACATTAGGGAAAAATAAGGAATTATGTTCTAGACATAGTACGAGTTACTTGATGAGTCATGGAGTGACCTAATGACTCATTGAGTGGATTCCTAAGGTGACCAATGTCGAGTCATTAAATGCCATTTCAGCTTACGAGTGTCAGGATTACTCGTAGCCTTAGGCAACGAGTCGTAGCCTGATCCGAAGGATGCCCAGCCATGGTTCATACCTTTAGTTTTTGCTTATTTTTATTCCCTATTCTTCGGACTAACTAATATATATTTTTTTCATTAGGTACAAATAGAATCGAAGAACAACTCAACCAAGTAAAGTCAAAAGAGGAAAGCTTATCCCACCATTCATTAACTTAGGGATAAGTGATGCATAGTAATTCTACAACACATTTGTACAAATTATACATACTTACTACCTTGTTTAGTATTCGAAAATACGGCATTATCTGGGTTGAAGTGCACTAACACCCACATTTTGCAGGTATGAAGTAAAGAAAGTGAGCATAGGTAGAATGGAGCTAAAAAGGGAGAAAATTAAAGCAAAAGGAGTGCAGCGGGAAACCTGAAGAATTCATCCTCAGTTACCGCGATTGCGGTCCTTAGAACGCGGTCACCGTCAGTGTAGGTGGTCAGCAAAGTACAGTCGTAGAACCTAACTGCGGTCACGTAGCCGTAGTCGTGGTCAAACACACACGATTACAGATCTGCATGAATGGGACCTAAGGCCGAATTGTAAAATGTCAAGGACGAATCCCAAATCATATATAAGAAAAAACCCTTTCTTAATTTGGTATCACTTATCTCATAAGATAGTTTTGAATTCTAAGCTTGAAACCCTAATTGGGCAAGTGTGTGATAAACTTTTGAGGCTTAAATTTCTTAGTTTCTTATTGAAGAATGAATGATTTGATTGACCCACATGGTATATCTCTCTTTACTTTCTTCATGAGTAGATAAATAATTTTGTCTTGGGATTATGTTGAACTAGAGTGTGATTGTGTGTGGGTATTATTGTGTTTGCATGAATTTTAGCTGTTGAGTATGGATTTCACCATTGCTTGAGATTATGTGTTGGAATTTGATGGTTGAAAACTCCAAATATCCAAATGGGTTTGGTGGGTGAAATCTCCAAGCTCTATAAACCTTTTTTCATCCTCAAAGAGGGATTTAGGTGAATCTTAGGTAACCCATAACATCCTCGAAAGAGGGTTATCGGGGGACAAAGCAATGGTGAACAACTAAGTCTATGGTTTACTACCCTTTTCAATTGTAGAAATAAGTGTTTAGGGAGTGTAAATCATGTCAAGAGCATCATTCTAGAAATATTGATGCTTGGTTGTGGTTTTGGGTGACTCTATAAACTCCACACTTGTTAAGTACTCAAAAGGTCCAATGGGTGAAATTGTTGAGGTTTTGTCGTAAGATTGATCCTAATGATCTCCGACCTAGACTATCAATTAATTAACAACTAAATCCCATGATAAACCAACATTGTCCCACATGCTTGACCTCTAAAGAGACATAATCCTAAGACTTATCCAAACCTTGAATTCAAACCAAAGATAGCATTCACTACATACCTATAGAAGTTTGTATGAAGAATTTTCAAACAACCCCCCCCCATTACTTCTGCATGTTGTTTCCATTAACATTGCGGGTAACCTTATAGTAACTTGAGTACCCATAGGTTGGAAGTCTATAACATTCACTCCTTGAGATTCGACCCCAATTAACAATGGAGTTTTTTTAAAGAAAATTTATGATTTTATTTATTAATGAAGTAAATAAAACACATACAGTAATTTTTTAATACGATGAACCCAAAACATCAGGCCAATAGGATCCCTACCCGGCCTACCTTTAAAATACATAAAATTAAAAGAAAATCAACCTTCGTAGGATTACTAAAATCATCTTTGGCTACCAAATTTATCTATCCGCCACCTCTATTACCATCTTGATTTCTAATTTTGGGTAGATGATGACTTGTCTTTCCCATTCCTGCTGATTTTTTATTGTAGCTAATATGGATAAGCTCAAATTCACTTTTTTTCCTTTGCTTTGTACTTTGAATTAGCTCTCTAATCATCATTTTCCTCCACTTCATCTTTGATCTCCAGTGAACAGAAATCTTTTATGTTTTTTGATAATAATCTAGGGTTGTAATCTCAATAGCATAGTGAATCTATCCAAGTATGTATAAAAATTCCCTAAATTCTACTATTCCCTCCCAAAATGTTATACTAATCATCTTATCCCTTCTTAAACATATTTGGAAATAAAATGATGGAATGTTCTTCCCTAGAATTGCATGGATAATGCATTGCTCCTCAGAATATTTATGATGTATCTATCTTTTAGCCCCCTCCTCCTTAATGAGAACTCTTTTTTGTTTGCTTTAAAGTATTATGATAGCCCATTCACTTTTTTATTTTATTCTAAATATGTAATTAACCTATTTAGTGAAAAACTAGCTTAATCATTCCCCATCCCTTCATCCCTTTGCTGGTGACAATCTCAAATAGGGGCATTATAACTTGTCACTATCTATTAGCCTCTTTTCTATTGTATATAATTTCTTAATTTATGTGTATATGAAATTACCATTATCCTGAGCCCAATTAGCAAGAAAATCAGTCAACTAATTGCCTTCCCTGTGTATATGTTGGAAAATTATCTTCTTCCCTTTAACTAGCTTCCATATTTGATCTACATTCTCTTGTATGCTCCATGGAAATTCCCACTCTCTTGTTAGCATACTTTGCATTTCCAGAGAATCTGTTTGTATGATAATCTTCTCAAAATGCATATGCTTACAATGTTTAGCTGCATTTTATATAGCAATAGTTCCTGCTTCTATGTTGTTTGTGTTTTCAATCATTGCCCCATCTGCATAAGTCAAGTTCCCTCTATCATTTTTCATACAAAAAAAATATGAAGTACTTCCTGGATTTCCCCTTAATGCTCCATCTATATTGTAATTTACCTATCCACTCTAAGGTAATTCCCATAAAATTGTAGTTACTCTTATTGGAGGTTTTAATTGAGCAAAATCCTTCAATATACCTGGCTAGCATGTTGAGAAAAACTTATTGGGTTTCCTCACTCCTATCAACATTTGTATGTTTCTGGTGTTGTTAGAAATATACCTATGAAAGTTGATATCTTTTCCTTCATGTTTATTTTCATTCCTTCTCTTTCACATTTCCTAGATGATAAAACTGGGAAGAACTTTGAAATATACTTTATCCCTGGGTTTAATAACTTCTGTCCACAATTGAGTAATTCATTCTCTCATACTAGCTCCTTGAATATGAATACCTGCAAAATTAGAAAAATAGGACCAGGTCTTGTTAGTAAAAAATGATCTTCTGAAGACCTGAGACAATGTCTCCTGTGTTGGATTAGTGCAACACCAACCCCTTGATGGACCCTCCACTCCCCATATTCTTATATTTTCCTCCATAGGAATCTTCCCATTCCATAATCTCCACATTAAGAAATATATCTTTAAAGGTAATCCTTTAATCTTTTTATCCAAATATCTTTTTATGTAGAATTCTTCTCTTCTTTCACTCTCACATACTGCCATTCTATATTAACAGTGAATCCTCTTTTAGTGTCAATACTCCAAATTGCAATATCTATGCCTCTTTCTTTATTGGGTGGTCTTATCTTCTGCATAATATGATGAGAAGCTGCTTCAGGAAACAGATCCATGATCAATTCCTTATTACATTCCCCACTAACAGTAAGTTCCTTTACTTGTTTGTATCTGGTACCTTCTACAACGTCCTCCAAAAAGTATAAACTCCCAAGCTCAGTCTAGTTATCATGCCAAATAATAGTATCTTCTTTCCCACTTTTCCACAAGATATTATGATCAACCAAAGCCCTAACCATCAAAATCTTTTTCCAAACCTGAGATCCTCCACCTAGTTTCCATATCATTTTATTAGGATGTTTAGTTTTCAATACTTATTCAACATGAAATTGCTCTAAATTGTTTTTGTAGTTTTGAATTTCAACCATAACTTTAAAAAGGAGCATTAGATATGTCATGAATCCATTTGAATCCTAATCCTCCCTCAATTTATGGTAATAACATATTCTTCCATCGTACCCAATTTCTTCTCCTTCCTCCTATTGTGTTACTCCATAAAAATTAAGAAAAGGCTCTATGCATTACATTTAGCACATTAAAAGGTGGATTAATAATAGAAAGACAATGAATGGGTACACTTTGAAGGACATGTTTAATTAGTACTGCTCTACCCCCATAAGATAGCAATTTACCTTTCCAACTTTGTTGTTTACTTGTTATTCTACTCATCAAAATCTTGTAGTATTCTTTCTTCTTCCTCTTGAAGTAAATTAGTCACCCCAGATAAGTAAATGGAAATTCCTGCCATATAATCCTTGTAGCTACCTAATCCATGACTATTGTACCATTTGAGAATCCTCCATGAAAAATAAAAAGAACTTTTCTCTCTATTGATTATTTGCTCTGAGACCTGTTCATACTTTTCTAGAGTGTCTGTAATCATCTTCAATTTTCGCACCTTCTTCCTTACACAATATAATCATATTATCTTCAAAGGAAAGATGAATTGTATTAGGTCTTCCTCGAGGCATTCCAAACATCTTAAACTGTTTCTGTGTTAACAATGTTTTCAAACTTCTTGTTAGCACTTCAGCAACTAGGATGAATAATGTAGAGGATAAGGGATATCTTTTTTTCTAATCCTGGATGATATAAAGAAAACCTTAGGCTGGTCATTAGTAATATTGAGTACTAATTATTAGCTACCAGTCTGTAAACCATGTTACTTGACAATGACCGCATCACCCTTCAATTATGGGAGTGAGTTGAGTGTTATCAATAAGCCCAATGATAATGAGTCAAGCAGCTTTATAGAAGAGTGTACAATGGTAGAGCCACTTGAGCCATAGACTAGCGTACCTTAGGGAACTAAGTCTACTTATTTGGGCTTGTTACCTCCTTGGGCTAGGCCTCAAATAAAGAACCTAATTCAATCACCTTCATACTCAGCTTCCTAGTTTGGAAAGAAATGAGAGGCCAAGATAGACCATAACGGTAAAAAGGAACTAGATATTGTTGCATCTAGAAATAGTTCCATATATAAAGGATTGGGGTTGGGTTAAAAAATGATGAGAAGGATAAGCAAAGAGAGTCGAGTAAGAGCTCACTAGTGGAGATACCTTTTTCTCCTAAACAAGTTCAGTCTTTACAGATTGAGCCCGCCCAGGTTCCCATTATTAATTAGGAGGGGTACCCCGAGATGTAGAAATTTTATTAATAGGATAGTGTCATCATCCCCACTACACAGAACATAAAGTGAGGGTTCTACCTTGACCACGTCGGGTATGTTTGAGATGCTAGAGTTTAAGGCCCGGTTCAAGAAATATCATATTGAGTGGATAATGAGGGACCCATGTAGATACATCCAAAAATTGATTCAAGAAATTTATGTCACTTATTATATGTAGTTGAGGCAGATTTATCTGTAAGGAATGGAATAGAAGTGTGGGGATCCCTTACTCTCTATAATGATTTGAGGTGTTCGTGTCAACTTCCCAGCTCAGATTATTTCAAGATTCCTTCATGAGGAAGACTTCAAGGTCCCAACAGATACTTCTGAGATTGATCACCATATGGAGGAAACACAGAAAGTGAACACAAAGAAAATAGGTTTGAAAAAAAAGTTTTTGCATTTTCAGTGGATTATTGAGATTATCATTACAGCGTGGAAGGAGGTGACTTGGGTTGTAGGTCTTACTACTTAGATTACTAAAGGCACCTTCAGTCTTATGTCTAAGGTATGGTAGACCTTGGTGCGATATCGGTTGTGTCCTACTATTGGGGATAATATGTTGAGTCGTAATAAAGAAGCGTTGGTCACTAGTATTAGAGAGAGCTATGAGATTAATTAAGCCAAGATTTTAGCGATGGAGATTCGATACCGGATTATGAGTATGGGAACCAATCTAGCCTTTCTTTTCCTATTTATGTAGATTTTCTTAGTTGAGTGGGTGCCAAAAATTTTAGGTGTTTGTTGGTGTTTGACGGTCCATTGGTCTACAGATTTAGTTCTGATTCAGGATTTTTCTAGCTCAATCTCAAAGGACAAGGTTGGTTCTTTAGGTATTTTTCTAGGCTAAAATACAGATGGATGTTGATACTCATGTTTTTTTCGATCTTAACGACACCCCCACAATGACTGCCCCAG
Source organism: Capsicum pubescens (assembly GCA_030864215.1). Lineage (NCBI taxonomy): Eukaryota > Viridiplantae > Streptophyta > Magnoliopsida > Solanales > Solanaceae > Capsicum > Capsicum pubescens. The sequence goes on along the minus strand of CM061544.1, from coordinate 240,551,714 downwards.
TTGAGCCACAGGCCTCTACTTATTCTTTAGGGTCCTCATAGGCCCAGACTCCACATATTATTATGAGACCATTTATATCTAGGCCACTTACAGGTGGCTATACTTTAGTCCCACATGAGTTCCTGACTAATATTCTAAAGTGAATGGGCATCCTTGAGCGACGAGCGATAAAAAACTAGCAGAGGGTGTAGGCTTGGGTGAACAATGAGATCAGGAGTGAGGTACTAGGTATGCAGACTTGGTTCTATGATTTTGAGTAGCATATTATAGAGACGTTTACGTGCGTTCACGACCCAGATCTAGCGAGTATGTATAAGGAGTTATACTCACTTAGGGTTGCTGTTGAGGAAATGAATGCAAATCCATTCCCTATATTCTTGATCATTTTGGAGATCTCTATTAATGTTGTTCTAAATTTTGGGGCATAAAAGAAAGAGAAAATACCAATAAAGAAGAAGGTAGAGAGAGATATGAGAAGAGAAGAAAGAGCAAAAAGATAAATAGGATGTACAGGCAGCAAAGGTCGCCAACCTGTAGACTTCACAAGACTATCTAACTAGGGTCCATGAGATGGGGAGGGAGTAGGTAGTTCCCAAATGGTTGATACGACAGCTTGAATAGATGTGAGTGGGGGCACCATTCCCCCTCTTGTGATCCAAAAAACTATGAGCGCACCGACCATCATTGGTGTTATTGTGGATGAGAGTGTCCCAGTAACTGAAAGGACCATGATTGATGAGAGTGAAGCCCATTCTGAGGCCCCACTTGATGAAACATTATGAAATAACACTTTGTATATAAAGTTATATCCTTATTCCTTGTTTTATATAGTAGTTATGCACTAAAGACTTTGCATAGTCTCTAGTTAGGGTGGGGGTATACCATAATCGAGGGTTTTTCTTGCTATGTTTCATTTTTCATCGGATGAGCTATTATAGTAAAACAAGCATGTTCAGGTTGTCTTGTGTTTGTGATATGTATGTTTTTGTTTTTTTTTGTTTAATTAAGAGGAAAATAAGGAACCTAAGTGCAGTGACATATTCTATTATTTTTAACTCTTTTGAAAAAATAATACCCTTCTAAAAGATATTTTAAACAGTGTAATATGAATATATGCGTGACTATTGTGACTCTTGTTATGGTATTATAATTAGGAGAAATAATCATATCTTAGTGTTGCATAATATAGATAAGTAGTAGTTTGTAATGTAACCTTATATCATGTGTGTGTGAGATACTTACCTAATTGCCTTTGTGCATTTAATCCAGAACTTTCCTAGTTAGTTTTGCCTAGGTTGTAGGATAGTTGGTTACGACGTGATCATAGGTTGTTTTTGAATTTAGTCCACTCTTATCCTAAAAGACCATCCAAATGTGAATATGTATCCCTTGGTCCCTGAATTTGAGCCTACCATGACCCATTATCTTTTTTTACCTTTCACCTTCCCAAATTTAATTACATGAACCCATTTTGGCCCTTGTCCCTCCCTGGACATTATATACCACAACTCAAGAAAATTGCTTCAGTTTAGGGTGGCTATCATTGGTGACCATGGTTAGAATTAGGATGTAGTCTGTAAATAAGAAAAAGAAAGTAGGTTTGAGTGTGATAAAAATTAAAAAATAGAAAACAAGAAAAGAGAAAAGAAACAAAAATGAAAAATAAAAATAATAGAAGGAGTGAAAATGAAGAAATCACATCCAACCAGAATAAGCAATAAAAGAAAAAGGGGGAAATAAAAGGAAACTGGTTTTGAAGTGGACCTTAAATGTAATCATAGTGTTAAGGAGGGTGAGGAACTATTTTGCAAGTGTACCATATCAACCCCAAGCCTACATTACAAGATGAATAAATTCCTATAGTGATCCTAGTTCAACTATCTGAAAAACTAAGTTAAAGAAGGTAAGGGAAAATCTATGGTTTTCTATGCACATTGATTCGATCTTCTTTTGTGAGTGTGAGTGTCTCAATATTTTCCTCGCGTTGACATGCTTGATCATTCTATGTGATTGGGACTTCTTTGTTGTGAGGGTACATAGGTTGTGTTCCTAGTTCTTTATATATTCGGGTAATGTATACTGCATATTTTGTTTGATATTTGTTGCTAATTTAATACCATAATTTGACCCCTTTGCGTTGCATTGTTGTGATACATAGATCCACATAATTGGTTTTGAAAAAGTCAAAAATAAGAGGGGGTAGAAGTTTTTGAGCTAAAATTGTATTGACGGCTATAGGTTCCATATACTTTTTTTGACATTAAGCATCGTTGTATTGTTTTGTTATTATGTTATTTTTTCCATGGACATGAAAACATTCTAAGTATAAGGTGTTGATGTGCGATGGTTTCATGGTACTTTCAATGCTTAAGAAAAGAAAATATGCAAGTACTTGGCTTATTTTTATTTGATATGATGTGTTGTTGTGTTTATATCGAAAAAAAATGGGGTTGAAAGTGAGTAGAACAAAATAAGAATAACAATTTCTAGAATAAGAAGTCTTTACTTGGACAACGAGTTATTGGGTGACTATACGGCTCGTCGTTGAAGTCGTCAGGTGACTAGTGATGGATGCTGAGAAGAAAAAAAAGTGGAGGTTGGCTATGACTCGTAAGATCTGACTATGAGTAATATAGAGGATCATTTTGAGGAAACATGGTGGAAATTCCTGAGTGTTTACTAGTTGGAGTCCCACTGAAATTGAGACTAATGATGAGTCATTGAAACTTACTACTACTCGTAGCGATAACCATTTTGAGCACTTGAAGAAAAGATCTGAAAGCTGAAAATTAACTTGAGAGGCCACTAGTATAGCTAATGATCCGTAGGTAGACTTTACAAGTTGTTACCACTGAGTATAAAATATAGGAAATAGAGTTGAGAACAAGTCGTCATCAGTCCAAATGACTCATTGCTTGAGGCATAGTCACTGTCGATCTTATTTTCTAATTTTTTTTAGTTAGAATTTATAGATTATTTAATGAAACTATAAATACCCCTTTGATGTTTTTGTATTAATTTAAGCACTCTTTAAATTCACAACATTATATTAATTCTAATATTTGACTTTTGGTCTTGGAATCCATTGTTCTTGCTTTAATGAATGAATATTAATTTGAGATTCTAGGTTTTATTTTTAAATTATTTGAAGATTATTCATATGTATTCTTTATTGAATTCAATGGATGTTCTTTCAACCATGAGTGGCTAAACCACCTAATTAGTGTTGTGGAATCCCAGATGGAATAATAAAGTAGAGGAACTGTGAAGTCGTTCTTGTTCAATATTCTTGAGTTAATTATAATCTTCTTTGGTTTAATTCCTTTCTAAACGACTGCAGAAGTTAAGACCATTCCTGTATTTGATGCTTACTTTAAAAAAGAGTAGAGATCAGGAAAAAAAGATCACAACAGTAATTTAAGGCTACCAAACATCATCTAATTAACTTGACACTTAAAATGTAATAGTTAATATGGGATACAAGATAAGGGATAATAAGGTGGAACTCTAAGACTCAAAAGATAAAGAATGAAATTCACTAAAGGCGTTAAGAAGATGATTTATGATACATATCTTATTAGAATCCAAACAAGGTATTGGGATAGTTCGATGAAGCACAATAAGTCTACAAAGTTAGGAAATAAGGGGGAACACAGTCCTAGTATTCATCCCATATTGATTTCAACTAAAGTAATCAAGATTTGTTACTATTGACACCATTCTCACCAAATCCCCCCTTGTTATTTTTTGTATTTCTTTGGCTATTTCAGAAAATTTGTGATCGATATTTGGCCTATTCCCTGTGGGTTTCCCCCAACCTTTGTTTGGTTCTACATTTGACAACGACCGCATTATATTTCTTGGATGTATAATTTAGATGACATCACATACATCTTTATAAATTTACTTACTAATGCTACTCATGATGTGTAGGTATAACCCATGAGTCGTAGGTTGACTCATGGTTTACAACTTTAATAACTCTTAGTCCTTTTTTCTTAGTATTTCCCCCAAATCCCATTTTCCTACAAAATTAACACAAAAGCACATAATATCTAACAAGAATACCTAAGTTCCTACATTAATTTCCTTATTTTACGTATCAAAAGTGTTATAAAACCATGGCACATCAATACTGATTTCTCAACTTGAAAAAATTATACGGACACACGCATATCAAGATACGAGGATCAGGAAATTAGAGTTAGGGGTCAAACCCTATGTGACTGATGATATTAATGGGGCTTTACGAGTAGTTTAGATAAATTTTGGTGGATTTAAGAATTGGATGGAAGCTAGATGAAGTGTAGATAATATGGAAAAACAGGACTTATGTGGCTACGCTTTAAAAATGATCTAGGTTATAACAGAGTGTAGAATTTAGGTTGTACCTCCTCACCTACCACCTATGCCTTTATTAGAGGATCTTATGGTTTATGTAGACTCTATGGCCCTAAATTTTTGCATTAACCCTCAAGGGTTGAGGGTGATGCTGCAGATAAAGAGGATATGGGTGAGGATTTTTATCCCCATAAGAGGAGAAGAAGAGAATTAAAAGAGAAGGGGAAAAAAAGAGGTGACTGAGCAGACCTCTAAGGTAGTAATTCCATATAAAGTGTAGATACCATATATAATGAGGTAATTGCACAAAGATTGAGGGCTACGCTGATTTCCCCAACAATTGAGACATCTAGTGCATTAGTCACCACCGGTGCCCATATAGATGAGAATGCTCAATCCAGAATTGAGGCATAAGAGAAGAAAATCATGAAGAGGTTTGTACCACCCCGACAGTACACCATGGATGCCACACGGATCTTGGAATAACAAGTGACCCAAGCTAATCCATGAACTGGCATATTGTTAAGCAGTTGATGTAATATGCATAAAATAGTTGAGTTTACTGTGTGGAAACATAATCATGGCATAATTTGAATAAATAAAATATTGATAAAGCTTACAATCTGATAATATTAAGAAAATAACTGAATTTACATGACTAACTCTGATTGATATCTATGAAGCCTCTACTATACTTACTATGGATAGCTAGGACATGCCTCCAACTATCATTAATCAATATATATGAAAAATAAATGAATTGTACATGAACTAAAACTGTCTGGAGTTCCCCAAAAAAGAGAACTCACCAGTTGCTTACTGGAAACTGCAGCTGTCTAATCATGATGTGTAGGCTACAAATGGTACCTACATTATGAAATAATGTAGACACACAGACGTATATGTGGATCAGTACTTTTGTAATGTACTGAGTATGCAGGGGTGAATACAATAAGTAAAACTACTTTCATGCGTAATCTTAAATCATGCATGCTAAGTGTAAGTAGACTCACCAATAGGTTGGAATAAACTAAAAGTTGAAATATGTTAAGAGCATGAGTAACAAACATAATCTTGTAAGATGGTGAATCTCTACACTTTGTTTATGTAAAACTATACTTTTATGATATATGTAGAACTGAAGCTAGGATAAGGAAAAACATAGATATATGAACATGTGAGACAAAACATACTTGTACTAAGATAATCTTATTAACTAAATAACTGATGTCTGGGTTACAGAATAATTGAACTCTAAGTAAAGGCGGTAACTAGTACCTATATACATAGTAGTTGATATATGAATATGGACTACTGATATTTGAACACTGAATAGATGATGACTGAATACTGATCACGTAATACTTAACTGCAGTTAGTTTGAATAATTGGGATAAAACTATGGGATATAGTGCACAAGAGATAAGGAATAATGGAACAACATGAGATAATTGAGTAGGAATGCATGAAAATTATATTATCTGAGAATGTAGGGCTAACTTTATATCTTTTATGGTACTGAGATACTCTATAATCTGATAGACTGAAAGATATACAATGGAGTGTCTAAAAGATTGTACAGTTAGTCAAGAAATCCTGAAACTAAACTTTGAAACCACGTATTAAAGTTATACTTTGAAAGGTATCATCTAACTGACATGCCTAAATCTGAGCTAATCGAGGCCCAACCTGTAACCCAGTTAGAAGGGTGTCAGTATCGTACCACAGTTATTAATAATGGATGTGTGGATCCACTAAAATAAAGTATTAAAGGACTAAATAGTCACCCTCTAATGTTAGGTGCTTTGGTGAGATAAGTGTCAACCATCAACTGGAAGGTTAACATCTCAAACCTACATTGGCTACGTAGTTCTAGAACGCAGTGATTGATACTAAGGGTCACACCCTCTAATGGCAGGTAATCCCCCATCCCTGCGTTTTCTCGGTGCTATATCCTACTTCCAACTGAATAAAACTGGAATACTAATTGGTGCATGCACTATTAACTGATAACTAATAAGCTCAGGTCATGGTAATCTGAAAATAATAGTGCATATGGATTCTGAGGTACTTATTAGCATTTAAACAAATTATGATGACTAACTAGATGAAAAGACTCATGGTTTATTTGAAACTATTTTGAACCTACTGAAGCTAAGTAAACAACTAAATTTTGGGTGTTCATGACCCCCAGGACTCGATAGAAATAACAATAAAGAAACATGAAAGAATTTGAAACCATGATAAGTAAGCATTATTCAAAACCCTCACTTGGGAAATTCATCATAAATATGGGGATCATGAACTTGAATATTGGAATATCTTAAACATGGAAACATAGCATGATTACATCACTAAAATCATGAATTAAGAGATTTGCATGAGATTCACTTGAAATAGGACATGGGCGTTTCATCATAACATGTAAAGATCATAACTTGATCATAAGATTATCTTAAACATGATGGAACAATAGTGTTACCGGGAAAAATTTATAGCATGGGGATTCATCTTAAAATTGATTGAACATGATACAGGAATTTCATCAAACATGTGGAAAGCATGAATTTAAAATATGGGAATATTGCATTACATCATAAATTTAGGATCTATCATGGAATTTACCTGAATAAAGCATAGGAAACTCAACTTCATAGCATGAGAAATTCAAAATCTTGCATGGAATCAAACACGGGCTGAACTAAATTAAAAACACCATGAAAAAAATGTAATTCAATCTTTCTTGAAAATACAAAATACTATAATAATGGAAAATTAATTCTTTAATTGAAAGAAAAAAGATTTTGGGCTCCATGGGTGAAAGAAAATCCATGGATGAACTCCCGCATACCTTAAAACTTTAAATCTTAAAGAAGAAACAAAATCTTGAAAGCTTTCTTGAATTTGGAAACTTGAAATCTTGTTTTTTCTTTAAGAGGAGGTGATGGAAAGGATGATCTTTAAGGGGATTGATTAGGGTTTGTTCTTGAGAGTAAAATTCTATAATGAGGGAAAATAATTCCCTAATAGACGCTCAAAATCGTATTTTTATGATCTGGGTTGAGGCGGGAAAATACCCCATTGACCCCCCATCATTTAAACCAAAAATTTATAACCTGAATTGTAATTTGAAGGCTCACCGCAATGCGGTGTAATTGCGGTGGGTCACTGGCTCACATGAAAAATGCCATAACTTTTCACTCGGGTATCAGATTAAGGCGAAATTTGTATCATTGGAATACTAATTCAGTTATCTACAATTTGGTAGTTCTTGAGATAAAAAATTCTACGTACATCAAAAGTTATATAATTTCAAATTTGACCCTTGTAGAATCAAATTCCATACTTTGGATGAATGAAAGGATCTTAGCTCAAATTGGCTCTAAGTGATTTTGATGAGCATTCTAACTCTAATAAGAACTTTACATTCTAGGATAAAGATCATGACACATGAATTCGAATTATGAATCAAGAAAATGACAAATACACCTTCACAGCGATGCGCCAATTGTGACACCACTATAGTGGCCGCGATGCACCACAATCGTTGTGAGCTACTATTTAGGAAATCCAAACATGGTCTAAACATCGTCCGAAAAATCTAAAACTTACCTGAGATATGCTACTTACACCCCTGAATAAGAATTAACTCAAAAACTTAAGTATCGCGGTTGGGAAGGTCACTTTAAAAATCTTCAAAGTTAAGAGGCCAAAACATAAACTAAGTCCCCAACACATAGCTATATTTTCAAGCTTTTAGCCTCTTATGCAAGCACTAGGAGCTGAACTGAGCTAAGAAAAGTACGGGGTATTACAGGGTCCTATGTTGGACACCGTTGATTAGAGTATGATGAGTGTCTAGTTTGTCCCAGGTAAATCCCTTGCCCAATGTTTATTGCCAATATTTTTTTACAATGGGGACATTGTATGATTTCTAAGTTTGGAGTAAGGGTGTACAACAATCGAGGGTTTTGTTGTTGTGTTTTTTCCTCGGTTATGTTATCATAGTTATAACTGGCCAGTTTAGGTGTTTATTATTATATTTCTGTTAATTTATGTCTTATGGAGAGCTTAAAGTAAAATGAGAAATTTGATCCAGTCAAAAGTTACAAAGAGCATGAAATTAGTTTTTGAGTATTTTAAATGATACCCCCCCAAAATTTTACTTTTGGTGTTGTATTGTGTGCTTCCTTCAACTGTAACCAATATTTGGATCTTGTCCTAGCATTTTTATTAGTTTAATAACCTAGCCTAACTATGCATGAAAAACATAGGTAGTGATTGAGAAAATATCCCTAAGACAATAGTATGTGAGGACATACCTAGTCGGTGTGTGCATACGATTTAGAACTTGCCCAATTAGATTTTTTAAAGTTGAATGATAAAAGAATAGGAACGGAACACAATGCATTTTTGAAATAAGTGCACTAAAAGCCTAATAAGCTTACCAAATGAACAAAATATCCTGTAACTTAATTTTGAGCCTCATTAGATGTTTTCTTTGAATTATCCTAGTCACCTTTACAATTTTCACGATGAACCTACTTTGGACCTAGTATGTGCTTGGATATTGTGTACCTCAACTTAGGCAAATCACCTAAGTTGAGGGTGTCTACTATTGAAGTGTGTATAAATTTGAGTATAATGAATGTTTAGTAAAAATAAAAAGAGATGTAGTTTTGGTGTGAAAACAAAAAAGAAAATAGAATGAGAATGAGAAAAAAAAGGGAGTTGAGAAGGAAAAAAAATTTGAACAAAATAAAATCGCACCGGGGTCTAAAATAGTGAATGGTTGAAAATAAAATAAAATAAAATAAAAGAACACAGATAAAGTGGAAGTCAGAACTAGTATATTATCAAGGAATACCCATATATACCATACCCCACCCACCAAGCTTACATTACAAACCAATAAACTCCTATAGTGATCCTAATTCAATTGTCAAGCTAGACTTAGAAATTAAGGGCAACCCTAGAGTACTAATTGATTGTAATAGTACTCCTATGGCACTTATTGATTTTAATATCATTAGATGGTGTTAAACTATGTTTTGGTGTATGCATGCTGGAAAGTTGGTTTTTGTGAAAATTGGACTTTCGTAGTATTCTTGGTTTTTCCTAGATTAAGCATCTTATTTAGGTTATTGTGTTTTATTTGTCTGAAAACATGCAAACCTTCTATGTTGAGGGTGTTGATGTGTGATAAATTTACAACACTAGATACACTAAAAATGGTGAATCTTTATAAGTACAAAGGTATGTCTATGTAGATATGATGGATTTTTTAAGCTTGTATGTCAAATAGGGCACATAAAATTGAGCGCTGGAATTTGAATAAATAGGACCCATACGATTCTTACCATGATTGTGGAATCTAACTAATAGAATTTTGATAAATAGGCCCATACGATCATTACCAAAATCGATGCCACGTTTAAAGAATCAGAGAAATATGATTCAGAAGTTTTGCAGATGAATAGCTCTCACGACCGTACTATGATCATATGACTTTACCGTTTAGACGTGTGAGAACGGCTTAAAACAAAGTTTGAGGAGCTAATTGTGAGAATAACTAGATGAAAAGTATCCATGATAGTACCATCATTATATGATCATACTTTAAGATTGTGGGACTAAAATAAAGATATGAATGTTAAAAGATGTTTAAGTGTAGGATGATCAGATAACGACATGATACTGTGGTATGTTAATACAACAAAGACATACATGAGAGTCGTACCATCAAATACAAAATAATGATAAAGTTCCTAGTAAAACCATGTGAACTAAAGAATGATCGTGGTATCCAACCCTGATCATACCTTTCACTCATATGCGATGTCTAAGACTGATTTTCTATTTGAACTAGGATAGATTTTATTTTGTCTATAAATACTCTTTTAGGATTTTTTTGTTTGAGTTTTTACAATCTTTCATATTTTATAGTACTATATTGTAAGATTTTAAGTAAAATTCTTTGTTTTCACAAACATAAATTCTAGGGTTTTAATTTATGTTGAGATTTTGGTGTATTCTTGTTATTACTGTAAGTGCATAACTATGTTTTAGTCCATGAAGTCTTACTTTGTGGTTTTAATTATGATTTTCTAAACACCACAAGTTGGGTTGTGAGAACCATAATGGATTAATAAAGTAGTGTTTGAAGTACAAGGTAATTCTTAAAGTTTAGCTGGGCATGTATTGTTTGTTTCTTAGATTTGGTTGCTTTGAAGAGAGTGCCTACATTGTAACTCGACCTATATCTACTCTAGACTTTAGCAAGAGTAATCAGAGAAGAATATTTAATCAATAACAAAACTTTGAGTTATCTTAATTTAGGTATGCAAAATTCATGACGCATGAAACTTTGTTCTTGGAGATAGTCATCTAAATGAGGCTTAATATAGTCGGTTAGATGAAATATAACTTATTGATTTTGCATGCCTAAAACCATAAAATATCACTAAAGTACGTATAACCTATGAAGTTATTATGGACCATAGTCCTAGTCCTTTCTTATATTGATTAAAAAGCCAACAATCAACCATTGTTACTATTATTATTTTGTTTCAAAAACCCTACTCTTTTACTTCTTTTTCGATTACATAGACAAACACTTAATAGAGATTTGGTCCATTTCCTATGGGATCGACCCCAATCTTATTGGGTTCTATAGTTGATTCATCTATAGCTATATATTTTTTTGGGAGGTGTAATTTGGGTTACATTAAGTAATGAGAAATTTTATGCTAAGTTGTTAAAATGAGATTTTTGGCTTAGTATTGTGTTATTCAGATGGCATGTTGTGTCCAAAGATGATATTAAGGTCGATCTATCCAAGGTTTAGGTGGTTTAAGATTGGTCTAGGTCTTCACATACAATAATTTGGAGATTTGTTAGGTTGACTAAGTACTATAGATGATTCATACCTAGCTTTTTTCTATTGTATCTCTTTTGACTTAATTGACTCTAAGGAATCTTGACTTTCTGTATTTCTATTAGTGTGAAGAGAGATTTGGAAATGTCAAAGATTTATTAACTTAAGCAACCATTTTGACCTTAACTATGAAAGGTGAAAGTTTTATCATATATTGTGATGCTTTAGGAGTTGTCCTTGGTGGTATGTTGAACCAAGAGAGAAAGGTCATACCCTACGACTTGAGGTAGCTAAGGAACCATGAGAAAATATATACTATTTATGATTTGGAATTCACGATAGTAGTGTTTTAATTATAGTTTAAATAGAATCATTTGTATAAGGTTCATTGTGAGGTGTTCACAGATCATCAAAACCTTTTGTACATTCTAAAATAAAAGGATATGAATTTAACACGTCAGGTAGTTTGAGTTGTTCAAGAATTATGACATAACTATTCTCTATCATCCAAAAAAAGGCCAATGCAGTAGCAGATGCTATGGGTATGAAAGTGATGAGTATGGGTATGTAGAAGAGATACCATTTCCTATGGCTTTGTATATTTAGAGTTTGACCAATAACTTTATGAGAATTCATATTTTTGAGCCAAGGTCAGGATTTTGACTATGCTGAGGCACAATCCTTATTGCTAGAGTATATTAAGCATAAATAATTTGAGAATGGAAAATTGTGTATTATTTGGAAAAAGTGTTGAGTGGTGAACCTAAGTAAATAATTTTTAATCTAGAGAAAATTTTTTAGACCAAGGGTGGGTTTGTGTTCCTTGACTTGACTGTATTGATCTTGGAGTTGGCTCATAGTTTGAGGTATTCTATTCATCTGAGGTAACACTAGATGTATCATTTTCTAAAGTACCATTGTTGGTGGTGCAGGATGAAAATTATTTCACAAAGTTTGTGCCAAAGTGATTGAATCACCAGCAAGTAAATTTTGAAACAAACACTAGGTGGTATGACTCAGAAGATGGTTGTACTTGAGTGGAAGCGGGAGTACATTACTTAGAAGATGCCTATACTTGAGTGAAAGTGGGAGCATCACTATGGACTTCATAGTTGGTTCTCCTAAGACTTTTGTGATGTTTTCATCTATTTGGATGATTGTAAATATATAGACAAAATCTTTTGACGTGTTGGGGAGGTGGATTATAAGTTAACCTTACCTTCAAATGTTTTAGTTTTACTTCAAATTTTTTATGTCACAATGTTAAAGAAATATCATTTTGATGGAACTTATGTCATTTGTTAGAATTTTTTAAATTTGGATCAGAATATGACCTTTGAGAAGGAGACCATAGCAATTTTGGATAGACAGACTACAAGGTTAAGATCTATGGAGATAGCCAAAGTGAAGATTTTATGGAATCAACATTCAATTGATGAATCTAATTGAGAGAAAAAGTTGGACATGTAAAGTATATAGCCAATACTTTTTAATAGTTCAAGTACCTTTCGTACTCTTATATTCGAGGACATATAGGTATTTTAAAGGTGGATAATGTAAACCCTTTTTTTGAGTTTAGGTTTTTGATGCATTTTGACTATTTTAGCCCTTTTCATGGTTGTACTATATTATTCATGTTCTTTGAGAGGGTTTGCATGGTGTACAAGGTGGTTGGTTAAGCAATATGCAAGTTTTTCAGTTTAGAAGATTTTGAAGTTGGTATGATTGACATTGGTAATTTTTTGGATATTTAGGATTCCATAAGAATTCTATTAGTTTCACTAGCTCCGGAATGCCATTTTTTTATGTAGAACATTTGATTTGGATCCAAAGATAGATAATTTTCAATGATTAGTTGAATAATTGGAAAGTCAATACATAGAGTTGACTTTGATCAACATGCTTTGATAATGACTTATATTTGCAAATCGATTGTTTCATTGATCCAGAATGTTAATGTTGGTCTAGTATCATTGTCGGTATGTGAACATAGGCTTCATAATGAATTATAAAGGTCTAATTAAGGATGTTTGATTGACAAGGTTTCTAGTTTTAGTAGTTACATATACAACCTCCTATATAATTTTTGCATTTTTATTGTCCCTATCACAATAGTGGAGAAGGGTTTGCATGGATCATTGTGATTACGTGAAAGTCTTCACATAGCATAGAAAGAATTAGGCAGTTTTGAGTCAAAAGTTTTTTTATTAATCATGATAAAGATGTGGGTTTTATTATTTTGTTGGGTCAGGTTAGGTTATCCCTTAACTGTGAGTGACCCATCAAAATTGTGTTAAATAATTGCACCTAGACAGAGTATAAAATCCATTTGATTCTACTCTAAAACATAATTTTTCAAACTTAGAAACTCATTTTTAAGAGATTCAAAAGGTGCTTCTCGACAATTCTTCTTTGGGTTAGATCCTACACTATGTTAAAATTTCGTCCAAAAAATATTTCATAATTTCATCTTCAAATATTAGTTGTTCTACTTGAAAATTTGGGATTTTTTGGATAAAGCTAAAGATAGATAACTTGATAATTCAGAGGTTAATTATGACTTCATTTTTAATGCAATTTCTGATTTGAACTCCTTATGTTATGAGCCACTTGATTTTCTAAAAAAATTCTACTTTTGCCTATGGAGGCTTGGGGTTGACTTGGATGAATATTTTTGTTCCATTATAGAAGTGTAGTAATATGAGTTTGATAGACTCATTTATTCCATGTCGAACTTGTTTTTGATTAAATGAGAGTGACTTGAAGCCATTCAAAAGGATAAGGATAGTTCTTGACCTTTGGTGGCTTGCAATTTGGTTTCGTAGTCGGTTATTACTTAACTTTCTTCATATATGGCATAGGAAAGAATTTATCGTGTAAGCATTTATGGGTTAGGTGAGTTAGTGAATTATTATAGTAAATAGATAAATTATTACTGTGATGCTCATTTGGGGGCTTGTGGTAATAATTTGTTCATAAGCTGGGAAGATTGATTTATATTTTACATTATGAGGATTTTCAATGCATTATTGACAAATATCATGTTCTGTATTTATTATGATCGTGCATATTCATTTACTCATCCTACAAAGTTCTGAACATGGATATTTACTTGAAATTGACATTTAAAGGATTTACATCATTTTTTACTTTTTATATCACTGTGAGTAAAGATCAAACTACGCAAGTCATTAGGCAACAATCCATCTTATATTATGATGCCATCACCATAGGCAAAGATCCATCTATGAAAGTTTATAAGAAAAGATGTAGACAGGTATATAGGCTTCGCAAGTATTCCATGGGTCCTACTAGTATACTATTATTGAAGGGGTATATTAGTCCTACCTAATAGTATACCACTGCCCTTGCATGAGTCCATTCAGCCGGTATTCTATGAGTTGCATTGGGGTAAGGTGTGGATGGTTCTTGGTTGGTTAGTTCCTTTAAGTGGTATTAGTTTTTTAGATATTTTGTTATTTAAGGAGGTCCCAATGAGTATCATCTAATAGTAAGTTTCTTGGTTGCATTCAAAAGGTATGACTTTGGTAAAGGTTTCATAGTGGAGCTGAAGGTCTGAGAAAGTAATTTGGAATACGGAAGGGGACATAGAGTCCACGTGTCAGCATTGGTTCTATATTTAGGAAATTTATGCATAAAGTGTGTGCTCTTTAACATGCCTTCTTGTTTTATTGCTAGGTTGAAGGTAAGGAATGATTCCTCTTGTATCTTATTTTCTAACATAGTTAGAGGAGTCTGCGTTGGTTCTATATCTAGTGTTTTTTCTTACCCTTACCTATCTTTCAAGGATGAATGATCCTACTAGAGGAGACAGAAACACCCCAAGTCTTGGACCCTAGCAAAATTTCCTTAGTTTTGGACTTTCTAGGCTTGGTACGACTCAAGTGTTCCACTCTTACCCTTGGATATGAGTTAGGGGGAATCTTGGTGATTCAATCATACACTTGGTAGTATGTTTAGTGTGGCAACTTTCTAAGATACAACTCATCCTTGTATGATATGTATAGGAGCATACGAGTGGTCCAAGGAAAGTTATGTAGTACTTGTTTGAGCTGTCTTATGGAATCTTCTGAAGGTATGGTTGGTGAGTATGATTTGGTATACCACTCACACCTCTAAGCGTGAATAAAGGATGTGTGAGTCAAATATAAACTAGTAGATAGGGTCTTTTCAAGGTCTTGGGTGTGAGTTGGATTACCACTTGTACCCTAGGATATAGATGGTATAGGTGAGTCGTACCCCTGGATGTGGCTTGATTTAATTTAAGTCAAGGGTAGTCCGGACATTTTCTACTTCAAATCCCTTATGTTCTCACATTATATAAACCTTTGTGGCCTCTCTTAACACTCATTAAAGGATGGAAAAACTTCAAATACTCTCTCAAACTCATTCTTTAAGATTGGAGGCTAGGATTTCTTCATGTATTCTTATAAGGACTCAAGCTTCTCATAATCACTTCTCCTGCTTAGTGATTGGATTCGGGGACAGTCGATATTGGATTAAAGTGGTGAGCTTCCATAGTTCGAAAGGCATCTATTTCATGTTGTGAGTTACTCTACATATTTCTTGTCTTTCATATATTATTATTTTATCTATGGTTGGTGGGCATGTTCCGACTAGGTACTCTTTGGTTTGTCTAGAGGCTTTGTATGGACAAATGTAGACTTAGGTATGGTATGGATTTTTCTTGTATATATATCTACATACATTGGCTTATTATCTTGGTATTAGATTATGGTTTCCTTATTAGTTTGGGTTGGTTTTTGGGTGGTTAGACATTGGGTTGATCTTGGATATAGACTTATCGCAAAGTCACCAAATGGTCATATATTCTATCTTGTTATATATTAAACTTAACCAACTCAAGGTATGCATTTGGTGGTTGGGTTGGGTAATGAGGAGAGTTCTTGATCCTGGTTGGGCTTGAGATTGCCCATTACGACAAAGCCCTATTTTAGGTCGTGTTAAGTTGGTATTAGAGCTTTAGGTTTCAGTTTCATAGGGTGTCCACAAAGCCATGTCTAGTAGATTCTTGCTTATGTATATATCATGCACCACACTTATAATAAGTAGGCTACGAGGAATTTAGGAATGTATCACTTTCAAGGTTATTCTACTTTTGGGATATGGAATATAAGTTCTTGAACTCTTCTCTAAATTTTTCTTTGTTCTCTCTTCGGATCATGTTTTCTCAATGATCTAAAGTTTGTGAAAACTCTCCTGTCCCGCCCAAGGACAACATGGATGGATCTATTTCAACTAATGAAGCACAGACCCGACAAAGGGTCGTAACTTTTGGTATTCCTCGTGGACTCCCACCGGTCTCCACTGACATTATCTTTGAAGGTGATATTCATACTCGAAACAACAAAGATAGGTTACCAATGCTTAATTTTGGTATCCTAACTATTTATTGACCTGTATAGTGAGAACTCTATCGTGCTATTCTTGTTCTATTAGTACGGGAAAAAAATAAGGTAAGGTGGGTAAATAGGAAAGGTAAGGGGGTCTTACTCTTTTAAACAAAAGGGGAGACCAATGGTATGGCGGTAAAAGGTCCATAAAGGAAGAGTTGGGTGAGTCCTAACTCCTATTCTATGTTTTTTGTCCCCTACCTGAATTCAATTTAAAGGTAGAAGTTTTTAAATTGGTAAATTCTTCTAGGGTACAAGGTAAACAATCTCAGGCTAATGGGGCCCATTTTGTATCATCCCATTTTCTTTATAAATTTTATGGTTTGTCGCACTGTAGTTGTTGCGAGAGAGGAAGAAATCAATATTTTAGTTGTGATCAGTTGGGTCTCGTGTGATTAGGATGTGCCACAAGGGTTGCCGCTTGGGAAAATAGAGTATTGGCTACTACCTCTTGGTTCATCCATGGTCAAAATTATCTTAATGTTCTTACTATTCCTCGAGAGTCCGAGGTATCTTTTGATGACGACACTGGTACGTTGAAAAATTCTTTCCTTATGGCGTGTGTGGTTTACTTTGTTCGAGGTCCCTTCTCTTTTGTGACATCATTTATGGTAGATTATTTTGGTCTCAAGATTATTTTAAGCTCTTTACTTATTCTATTTCTACACAGTATGTGACTGCAATTTCTAAAAGAGTCTATAAGAGGTTTATGATGTTTGTTGATAGTAAAGAGGTCTTGGTGGTTTTTTTTGACTCAAATGTCATGGATTTTAGTGTCATTCGATGGTTGGATGGGTTTCACTCGTGCTTTTCATTATTAGTTTGTTGGACTTGTTAGGCTCCCTGGTGAGTCGGTTTTGGAATGGGATAATGGTTTTGTTCCCTAGATATTAACGGAAGGTTATATCTTGGAAATTTGAGATTAGTCTCTAAAGGGATTTCCTTATTATTTGGTCCATATTAAGGATACTAACTCGGAAGGTACTTTTCTAGTGTGGATTCGGTGGTGAATAAATTTCCTAAGGTCTTCTTCACGACCCCACCGTGTCTTTCTAATTTGGAGATTTGTTTGGGATTGGTCTTATTTTAGACACATGTCCAATTTATATTCTTTCTTTATAGAATAGTTCTGGTGGGTTTAAAGGATCTTACGGAGAAATTTAGGTATCTCTTAGATGAAGCTCTCATCAGTCTTAATGTTTCCCTGTGGAGTGTTTTGTTCTTACGTGCATAAGGGGAATGGTTTTCCCTGGGAGTTTATAGGTTGTCGGTGGGCGACTAAGGAATTGGGAATGTCCTTCTTGTGGGGTGGACCTTATATGTTTATTCTATTCTATATAGGGCATTTTGATTGTATTGAAGGGTGGTTGGTAGATCCCAGGCTTGAACCTAGATGCTTGATATTGATCAAAGGGAGTATGATAAGCTCGGGAATAGAAATACGGGAGTTGTTGAGGTAAACTGGTAGATTTGATGAGGTTGATGATTTGGAATTACAATAGTGGGAGAGTTGTACCCTATAGGCTAGGAGTTTAGGTTGAACGGGGGGGGACTGAGGATCTAGTCATTTGACATGTTAGATCGTGGATCTTGCATACTGTCTTTATCCCTATACTTGTACTTGATTGTTGGCATGCAACTGATTATAAAAATTCATGATTTTAAATGCGTGTTTTGGCACAATTGAAGGATTAGACATTATTACTCATTTAATTGATTTACGTTGGATTACAAAGCATTATTCACACTTTTTTATGTATGTGAACATTGTAGGAGGCATGGGAATGTTAAATGGATTACGGGGTAATATGGATTCCCCAATTACTTGGTTTTGTCTTGGAAATTATATGCCCTAAATATATTTGTAAAATTGCCTTTGAATATAATTTTGTCATATGGTTTGAATCTTTACATTGCATAAATGATTAAAGAAACATGAAATAGTTATGTTTGGATTTAAATGATTTTGAAAAGACCTTGGTTTCTATGTTTTTATTTTGAATAGATTTCGTTTAATTGAAAACATTGGAGTAAATTTTGTCTCATGGTTTTTGCATGTCTATGTTGGGCTCTAGGTAGAATTGGTATAAAGGTTAGCGGTTTATCTAGAATTCTCTTTTAGAAGTGGACTTCAAGGGAAGGTCGAGTTGCTTATTCTAGTGATACTTCTCTTTGTTGGTTTATAGATTACTCTACTAGTATTGTATGCATTCATATAACACTTTTGACTAAGGTTCACATTTTGCATTCGCCTTGTTCCCTGTATATAAGCTTTACCTTGTGTTAAGTTACTTATGGTATGTGTGGTTGTGCTTCTTTTGGTGTCCAGTCTTAAGGACTCCTCTTATGGTATGGTTTGGTCGAGATGTTTCTTCGTAATGGTCTAGGTGGTTTTTATGAAGTGCTCGTGCCAATAGTTTCCTGTCTTATCTTTGGGATCCTTCCTTAGGAGGCATGGATAACTCTTGTAATTTGGTTTCTTAAATAAATCTTTTTATTTTAGGATGGTAGTGGTTTGGGAAGTATGGTGATATATTGAAATAGTGATTGTAAAAGCCCTTAAGTGGGGTATAGTCTAGGGTGACAACCAGAATTAAGGTTTTGGAAAGTGAGGTAAGGTTGTTGTCATGAGAAATCGTTAGGAAAAGAATAGGTGGTGAAAAATCCTTGTGGAAATGATAGAGGGTTCTAGATCTCTTGATGGATAGATCATACTGCGAGTATATAAGTGGTAGGCTTGAAGGTTGTGGTTGGTTGATTTACCAATAAGTTGTGTTGGGTACCTGAGAGGTCTGGTAAGGCATGGTTCTCTGAATTATTTTCATGGCATAGTAGTGTATGGTTTTAGATGTTCAACTATAGGTTAGGAGGTTTCGATTATAGTTGTTGGATATGGTTTGTCTATGTCCTTTACTCATTGTTTCCATATTAAAAAGGTGATGGAAACTAGTGGTGTTTTGGGATAGATGTGATGAGTAGAGCCCGGTGGCCTAAGTTAACTCCTTTAAGCTTTGGATAGGCTTGAACATGGAGGTGGTGTATAGCTAGACTAGAGCTCTCGTAGTGGTGTGTCTTGGTAAATTCTAAGTTGAATTGGAACTACCATTGCATGAGTCCATTCATCCAGTATTCTATGAGTTACATTAGGGTAAGGTTTGGATGGTCCTTAGTTGGTTGGTTCCTTTGGGTGGTATTGGTATCTAGGATTCTTTGTTATTTACGGATCTCTCGATGAGGATCATGGAATCATAATTTTGCCGATTGCGAACAAAAGGTGTGGCTTTAGCAAAGGTTCCATGGTGGAACTAAAAGTCTGAGAAAGTCAATTGGAATGCGGATGGAGACATGGAGTCCACGTGTCCGCGTAAAGTGAGTACTCTTTAACACGTCTTCTTGTTTTCTAATTCAAATGAAGTTAAGCAATGGTTTCTCTTGCATTTTATTTTCTAACTTACTTAGAGGTCGGAATAAAAGTCTGGAGGGTTTAAATCATGTTTAGGATATGTGATAATTTTCTCACCTTGATTTATGTCCTTTTTTCCTATTTTTGGTTGAGGTAAAATTTGATGGGTGTTAATGTGATATTTCATGCTTGTTCTTACCCTTATCCGTCATTCGAGGATGAATGACCCTAGTGGTGGAGACTGAAACTCTGCAAGTTTTGGACCCTTGCAAAATTTCATTAGTTTCGGACTTGTTAGTCTTTGTATGACTCAAGGGTACCAATCGTACATTTTGATACGTGTTAGGGGAAGGCTTGATGGTTTAATCATACGCTAGACAGTCTGTTTGGTGTGGCTACTGCTCAATATATGACTCATCTTTGTACTAGTCGTGTAGGAGCATACAAGTGGCTCAAGGCAAGTCGTATGATGCTTGTTTGAGTTGTCTTGTGGAATCTGTCCAAGGTACAGTTTGTGGGTAAGATTTTCTATACAACTCTCACCCTTAGTTATAAGGTAGGGAGGTGTGAGTTGTATAGAAACCAGTAGGTAGGGTCTTGGCAAGGTCTTGTGTACGATTTGGGGAACCATACGTACCCTAGGATACAGATAGTATATGTGAGTCGTACCCATGAAAACCAATTGATTTAATTTAAGTTAGGGGTCGTTCGGAAATTTCCTAATTCAATTCCCTTATGTTCTCACATTATATAGACCTTGGTCACCTTTTATAGCACATATTAAAGGATGAAAACACATTTACTTTCTCAAACTCACTATTGAAGATTAAATGGTAGGGTTTTTTCTATATTCATCAAAGGGATTAAGAGTCATGGTTTTCTGTTGAATCTTGTTGTATAAGGCATGTAATCCTGCTTTCTTTGTTAATTCCAACTAAAGACATGTGTATTGTGTTTTAAACATTGATTTATGAACCCTGAATGGTGGTTTTCGAAATATATATTGAGGGTTTGGTATTGGTTTAAACTATGTTTTTACATGTTATTGGTAATGGTTTGCGAATGTTGGTACTTATTGGTTATGGTTTAACAAATGTGTCTTGAGTAACCCCAATTATGGTGGTTTATGCATTGGTTTTGGTCTTTATAATGGTATGCCCTCAACATGTTTGATAAAATGACTAAAAGAATGTTTTCACTCTATTGTTGAACCTACATTGGAACTCTTGCATGGCTTGGTTTGGTAATCGAATCCTAAATAGATTTGGATGGTTTAAATGATATAAATGCTTGAATGTTTGGCATGGTCATAAATAGTTTTAAATGGTAAAAATGGTGTACATAGTTTGGAAGGACTAAATAGTAAAGCCTGGTGGATATGAATTTTTTTTTGCTTGTGGGGTACATGAAATTCCCCAAGTGGTTTACTCTAGTAAATGGAAGGGTACTCGAAAGTCTCTTGAACCTCAATATGGTTGTCTATAGATAGTACTTTCAAGTATGGTTGTTATGATGATACCACTACCAATAGCCTTGGTTAATAATAATGGTAAAATGGTTTTAATTGGGTAATAATGGTGGGGTGTGTAGCAAAGTCGTAGAAGGTGGAGGTCCGGGGGGACGAAAATTGGAAACTCATATTTGCTGATGTGAGGTTTTTCCTTGGTGACTGTGTGCATGATGTCACACATTATATATGGGGGATGTACTAGTCATTCCTGGTTTTCTTCCCTGGTCGTGCGAATACATGTACTAGAGCCCTTTCAGTAGGGGACTAAACCCATATAGCCCATGGGTAATGTAGGACAACAAAGCTACACAACCCAGGTAAAGGTTTTAAAGGCACGCTATACCCGATTCCCTTTCCCAGCATAGTTACATATCTTTATATATGTATTATTGTGTTCATATGGATGGTTTTACTTGGTTTAATGCATGTCATTATTTTATCCTTATCCTAAGTAGATGATAGTGTTCACAGATTAACCCGTCTTTCGACGGCTATATACCCACGCTATGCAGGGACCTGCCATTCTAGTTCTCCTACTTAGTGATCAAATTTAGGGACAGTCGATGTTGGAATGAAGTGGTGAGCTTCCATAGTCCAGAAGGCATCTATTTCATGTTTTGTCTATGGTCGGGGGCATGTCTCGACTAGGTACTCTTTGTTTGGTCTAGAGGTTTTGTATGGACAACTGTGGACTTGGATACGCTATGGATTATTCTTATATATATATCTACATACATTGGCTTATTATCATGGTATTGGCTTATGGTTTCTGTATTGGTTCGGGTTGGTTATAGGGTGGTTGGACTTGATTGGGTTGGTCTCGGATATAGACTTATCCCAGAGTCATCAAATGGGTGCCAACTCAAGGCATGTGTTTGGTGGTTGGGTCGGGCATCGGGGGTAGTTCCTGATCCTTGTTGGTTTTGGGATTGCCCAGTATGGCAAGGACCGGATTCGGGTCGCGTCATGCGCTAACCTATGACAATTGAACTATTTAACAATGACTTTTACTTAGTTAAGTGTTATTCTTATCCTCTTGTTAATATTAAATCATGCTTTTAACAAGTACTAGAATAGCCTCACACAACAACTAATAATCATTGGATGACATTATCATTCATAAAATCAATAGAGTTAAAAAACCACTTTTTGTTATGATTCCCAGGACATGAAATCACAGTATAATAACATTTACTAATGACTAATACTAGAAATAGAGAGAGTATCCCTAAAATATAAAACATGGAAAATTGTCTTTGTCTCGAAAACAAGGGAAGTCAACTGTAGTAACCCATATTTTCGTGCTAAAATTCTAACCGTCGATCTTACGTGTCTAAGCTCTAATCCAAAAGAGTTGAATGTAAATACAATTTTCATGATCATTATCCTAGTCTATGGAGTAGCTTAGAGGTGAAAAATGTTCATAGCAATGACCTAGAACAAAGTTGAGCTAAGACCAATTGATTCATCCAAAGTTTGACATTCGATTCTACAAAGGTCAACTTCAAACGTGTATATCTCTTAATATACATGGAATTTTTCATCCCAAGACCTATCAAATTTTAGATAATTGAATTATCTTTCGAACGATACCAATTTTGCAAAAATTCGATACCCCAACAAAAAGTTATGCCCATTTTCGTGAGAGGCAGTAAGGGTGTGCGATGGACAATGCGCCGCCCAATCAAATGTCTGCCATAAGGTGTGCAACGCATACCTTAAGGTAGGCCATGGGTTGTGCACCGCATACCTCAGTTCCAAGTGCCAAAAACACCCCTATATATGTCCAATATCTGGAGATTCAACCGTGAGAATTCTATAATTTTTACATTTTAGGAATCCCCATTACGAAGGCTACGAGTGACACTTAAAAGTTTGTGAATAGCATTACGTCATTCGTAAAGTCATTAAAAGCTTCAACTTTAAGGTATGTGGGGTTTTTCAACAAGAACACTCTTTCATTCATGTCCCCAAAAATACTTTCTTTTACGAAGTTATGGATTTCATATGTTTTACTATGATTTTGAAACATGAACTTATATCCTATATTGATTATCAAGAGATTATGATATTTTTGATATTTTAGAAGCGGAATTATATGAGAATGATGATATTTTGTGCCTTATAACTGAATTTTCCAGATTTTGAAGGGATTTATATATGTTTATGATGTAAAGCTTGAATCTTGATAAGTTTTAACGTGATATTGAGAGATGAGTTTTGAACTCTATTTGAGATTGTTGTTTTTGAGAAATCATGTGTTATAAACACCTTGAGTCTGAATGATTTGAGATGGTGAAGAAGCTTTGACCTTTCGGTCGTAAAAAGTGGTGTTTTAGAACCCGAGATAAGAAAAGAAATTCACTTTTATTGATTATTATAAAAAGGGTACCAATATGGCTCCCGTTGTGAATTGTTGAACTGTTTATTAGTGGATTTTCTTTTGAAAAGATCTGAGCTAAGTACGAGAGTAGTCTTTAGCACCGAGCGGGAGGTATAGGTATTTTGGTACTGCCCTAGAACCACGTTCCCACGTAGGATGTGAGCCTGAGGCTAATTTATAAAATGATCACTAGTGTTTGTATTGATGATTTAAGGTCCTAATCTGATGGCAAGGAATAGGGAGACTCTCCCCAACGTGGGTAGAACGTTGGACTCCATGTAGCTCACATGGTTTATGTCGGTTGTAAGAGACTCCTAATGTGTGTGTATTCTTCAGTCTGAGATGAAAATATAATTTCTTGAAAGATTGAGTTTGAGAAAGTCATTGTTTTCGAAAGATCTAAAGACTATATATTCTAAACAGATTTGTCATGAGATTTGACTGCTTTGATGAATTGGAATTGAGATAAAAGTGAATTGAGATTTATATGACGACTCACATGTTTTACTTTACATATATTACTCATCCATGATTTTGATGATTTAATTCAAGCTAAGTGAGTAATTAATATCAACATGCATAATTATATAAACTGTGATGATATTAAGATATTATTTTATATATGCATTACACCCCCATATGCTTGGTACATTTCTATGGTACTGACCCACATATTCGTATGTGGCCTACATTTTCTTGGAATATAGGTACAAGGTATAGTATGCACCTTCAGATCTAGTCAGTTCATGATATCTAGTCAGCAGGTGATGAGTCCTTTTGATTCAAGAGCTTGGGTCAGTTATGCAGAACTAATAGTGTTATTTTATCTTTATTCAGTCATATTGAGTTGGGGTAGTCGGGAGTCATGACCCGACTACCTATATTCAGTACTAGTAGAGGCTTCATAGAGAGTCAGTAGAAGTTGATATATTCTGTTTTAGTTTTGGTTGTTAAAGCAGAGTTGTAATCTTGTAAATTTAGTTTTGTATCTATCATATTCAGAAAAGAGTTATTTTCCATTGATTTGTATAGATTTATACTTTTTGATCACTTGCTTATGAGTTATGCCAGTCGAAGGGTTAGCTTGGGGACACTTGTGATCCTAAGCACCGTGAGACATTTCGGGACCCGATTTTGGGGCGTTACAAACTTGGTATCTGAGCACAGAGTTCAAGTATCCTAGGGTGTCTATGAAGCCTTGTCTAGTAGAGTCTTGCAAAACGGTACGGAGATGTCTATACTTTTCTTTAAGAGGCTACAGGGCATTTAGTAAATTTTTCCCTTCTTCCAAGTCTAGGACCGTGCCATGAAAAGGTTCTCCTAGAAACTTATATAAATTCTTATGTTACTCTATTCTGGCCAATTCTACCTCATTTCCAAGGTATCAGAAACAGTTGAGCTTTATTCTCCATAGATAGTTATGGGACTGTAAGAGAGCTAGAAATTATCTTGTCAGTACTTTTGAGTCCCGAATATTGAAGTGTTTTATCATGTCTATAGAAATTGTGCACAAAGCCTGAGTCAGATTTGCTTTCGAATTTCTCCTCATAATCCATAATGATAATCCATACTTCTCTATCTATGTTCTTGAAGTAACATGTTCGGCAAGTTCTAGTTCCTCCCCAGATAATGCTTTAATAATTCCTAGAAGAAGTTTCAGAAGTTACATAAAGTGGCTTGAGAGGAGCCTTCTAGTATATTATAAGTCTCTCAGATTTGAAGTTATACCCTTGTTCTTTTGAGTTATTCAATTAAGATAGAGTAAGGTGTATTCTTTGATCATTGAATATCGTGTGTCAAGTTTCTATCTCTTGTATTATGTAATCTTGTTATCATTATGTTTGTGAAAAGTCAAAGTCTAGTGAAGCTGTGTGGGGTTATTTCGATTCATTAGCATATTTGCTTTGTTATTTATTCATTTTCTTGTTCAAAATACAAAACCAAAGTCTAGTGAAGCCGTGTGAGTCCTATTTTGATTCACTAGCAAATTGTTGTTTATCTTGTTGTTTTTGTGTTGGTTGAAAGTTTGAGTTTATAGTGGTAGTGATGAGAAAAGTGGTAAGGGCAAATTATTGAATATGTATAGCTAAATTCTTGCTTATGATTGAATTAGTAATGAAGTGATATACCCCTGTTTGTTAGTTTAGTGAAGGTAGAGAATGAGTTATTTGTTAAGGTGAATTATAGTTAGCTTAGATTATGAAAAGAGTTGTTGATGGTATTTGCTATGCTACAAAAAGTATAGGTTTTGATGGAAGTACTTGGTGGGTGACTGTAGTTAATTTATGCTTTTATGAGATTGCAAGGGGAAGTTTAGTTAAAATTTATAGATCTATGAAAGTAATTTAGGTGTGAATATGGGTAAATAGTAATGATGTGAAGAAGGAGAATGTGTTAACGGATTATGAATAAGATAGGTCATATGATTATGATCGATTGTCATTGTGTACTAGTTTTTCTTAATGTTGTGTTCTATAGTTTTGAAGTGAGAATTGTGTGGGAGATTGGGTTGTAAAACATGTTTAGCACTAGACATTAAGTTTGAACAGTTAATGGTCCGGTTGTTAATGCAAGTTATATGGAGGTGATCTAGTAAGACTGAACAGTGTATGCAAGAGTGTAAGATCATGTGTTCGTAATTAAGTATGATGTAGAGGTGTGCCCAAGGTGCTATGGGGCTGCATTATTTTTCAAGGATTATTGTATATTGTGTGGTTAGTAGTAACATTGAGTTGCTAGGTGGAGAAAGACAAGTTAGATAATTTATGTTGTTCTTGATAGATAAGTTAAGGAGTTATGATTGAAGATGTTGAGTCTTTTTAGTATGATTTTATTCTCATGGTTTGGGAAAAATATAAGTATAGAAGTGTGATCTTGGTAGGCTATGATTATGTGATTAGAGATGTAGATATGGTTGAAAATGAGAGTGTAAGTCTTATGATGATTATTGAAGCTAGGAATTAAGGATGGCATATGGATAGGTTGTTCAAGAATGAAGTCGGTAAGTTTGAAATTAGTATATTCTTGTGAGTTTAACATTTATTTGTAGATATGAAATTATGGCTTAGTCTCGAGGATATGGAGTAGACCATCATGCTTAGAATACTAGCTTTGACCTAAGGGGGAGATGGTTAGAGAAGAACCAAACCAAGTTTTGAGAATTTAATTGTGATACATGTCAATAATGAGTTATGATGAGATAGTGATCCTTTCTTACTCTAGAGTATTCCTTGGATTTCAGTCATTATAACACCAAATCCATCACTTGCGGGATAAATCCATGCCACATGCCTATGCTTATACCTATCATGTATGCTCAAGCCGATTCTCAGTTTCTAGCAAGTATGTAACAGCTTCACTCTATGATTCGAATTATCTATCATGAACTCCAGTCTTATGTTGAATAGATCATAATAAGTATAAACTCATGTTTCAGAGTATGACCAGTTTTTTGAAACTTATGATACCAGTGAAGTTCGCATTATATCATGCATGTCCTCCGGTCAGATTTCTTTAATGAATCCATGCCTTTGATATTTTATTTCTCAGGACAAAGATAAGTGTTAATGTTATGTATTGTAGTTTTCATGCTTCAGGTTCTTATGTGTTAGCCCTACGGTGACCTTTTCCTATGTTAAGATTGTGGCGAAGATAGCTGATAAGGAATGGTTTATCTATGAGAGAGTTGATCCTCATTAAGAAAGATTATTTATGATTTTCTATCTAAGGCTAAAGTGTGAAGTAAGATTGAGGCCAAGTCTTTGATACATGTCATGGTTAGTTAGAAATTGTGTGTATGTTTTTAAGAAGAGTGCTAGAATATTGTTGTTGATAAATGTTTAGAGAATATGTGGAGTATGCCTTTAGGGGTATTTGCCTTAAAGTTATATGTGGTTTTATTGATAGGCTTGAATGGCATGTTGGGTATAAGATGATGTATGCAATATGCGCTAGTGAATCCATATCAAGAGTTTTGAATTAGTCATTGAAGTGGTAAGGTATGTTATGCTTAGGGTGTGAGCTCTAAGAAGATATAAAATATTGAACCTTGTGGTTTAGACTAGTATTGTGGTTTGGCATGTTGTATCTTATGATTTAGTGTTAGGCTTGATCATGGTGAGAGAACTTAGTTTAGTTTAGACCTTAGTAGAAAGATTTCGCAGTTCCAATATGAGAATTATAAGTTGAATAAAATGAGTATGGTATTTAAGGGGAATAGTATAGTTGAGAGAGTATTTGAGAAGTGATGCTAAGCTTGAAAGTAAGAAGTTGCGATGCCTACGGCCTAGCAATCCTATCCTAGTTTATGAGTTATATAATTATATTCCATGCTATAGAGTTATATCAATGTTGTAATTCCTTAGTCAAATGTCTTTTTCAGAGCATGCCCAAAATTCTATGTTCCCTAATGTCAATAGAATTTCATAGAAAAGTGCTAAAGAAATACTCCATTTGAGTATGGGTAGTCAGTATAATCCAGTCCGTATAGCCTGTAATCTAGTTTAGTAAGCAAGGAGATAAGCTCCTATAGATTCTTAATTTTCCAACTAGTCTTACTATCCACAGTCTTATACGTATGTACATTCCAAGAGGCAATGTGTTTGTGTCCAATTAAATAATGAATTCAACTCAGTTCATGCATCAGTTTCAGTTTCAGATATTAAGTTATGATTCAGTTCGTAAGTATCCTGTGTAGTATCACAATCTCTTCCTAGTATTTTCATCAAATTATTATTATTCGGGGACGAACGATCCCAAGAGGGGGATGTTGTAATACCCTAAATTTTCATGTCATAAACCTCTCAAAATTTCTCATTAGATCAGATCTAGTGCAAAGTAATGGTTACTCATAAGTTGACACTCTCGTTTCTATCTGAGCCATATAATTATTTTCATAAGAATTCAGGCACATGCAGTTCAGTTCAGTGAATCATTATGTTTGAGATTCAGTGATTTATTTTATATCAGTTGTACAAGTTATCTTAAAGACTGAGATTCCTCTGTGTTTCAGCTTAATTATCCACATTCGAGGATGAATGTTCCGAAGGGGAAGATAATGTAATAACCCGTATTTTTATGCTAAAATTCTAACCGTTGATCTTACTCGTATAAGCTCTAATCCAAATGAGTTGAATGTGAATACAAGTTTCATGATCATTATCCTAGTCTATGGAGTAGTTTAGAGGTGAATAATGTTCATAGCAATGACCTAGAACAAAGTTGAGCTAAGACCAATTGATTCATCCAAAGTTTGACATTCGATCCTACTAGGGTTAACTTCAAACGTGTATATCTCCTAATATACATGGAATTTTTCATCCAAAGACCTATAAATTTTTAGATAATTGAATTATATTTCCAACGATACCAATTTCCCAAAAATTCGATATCCGAGAAAAGAGTTATGCCCATTTTCGTGAGAGGCAGTAAGGTCGTGCGATGGGCAATGCGCCGCCCAATCAAATGTGTGCGATTGGGAGTGGGAGGCACACTTAAATGTCTGCCATAAGGTGTGCGACTCACACCTTAAAGTCTCCCATGGGTTGTGCTTCGCATACCTCACTTCCAAGTGCCAAAAACACCCCTATATATGTCTATAACACGGGATAAAACTCCCACAAGATCAAAATAAGTTTACTTTCTATCAAAATCACCAAGAACAACCTTTAGGGTTTCAACATAAAAACTCCAATAGCTAGAGATTCAACCATGAGAATTCTATAATTTTTACATACTCGGAATCCTCGTTAAGAAGGCTAAGAGTGACACCCAAAAGTTTGTGAATAGCATTACATCATTCGGAAAGTCATTCAAAGCTTCAAGTTTAAGGTATGTGGGGTTTTTCAACGAGAACACTCTTTCGTTCTTGTGCCCAAAAAGACTTTCTTTTACGATGTTATGGATTTCATATGTTTTCTATGATTTTGAAGCATGAACTTATGTCCTATATTGATTATCACGAGATTATGATATTTTTGATATTTTAGAAGAGGAATTATATGAGGATGATGATATTTTGTGCCTTATAACTAAATTTCCCATATTTTGAATGTATTTATATATGTTTATGATGTAAAGCTTGAATCTTGATAAGTTTTAATGTGATATTGAGACATGAGTTTTGAACTCTATTTGATATTGTTGTTTTTGAGAAATCATGTGTTATAAACACCTTGAGTCTGAAAGATTTGAGATGATGAAGAAGATTTGACCTTTTGGTCGTAAAAAGGGGTGTTTTTGAACCCGAGATGAGAAAAGAAATCCACATTTATTGATTATTATTAAAAGGGTAGCAAGATGTCTCCCGTTGTGAATTGTTGAACTATTTATTAGTGGATTTTCTTTTGAAAAGATCAGAGCTAAGTCTGAGAGTAGTCTTTAGCACCGAGCGGGAGGTATAGCTTTTTTGGTACTTCCCTAGAACTACGTGCCCCCATAGGATGTGAGTCTAAGGCTGATTTATATAGTGATCACTAGTGTTTGGATTGATGATTTAAGGTCCTACTCCGATGGCAAGGAATAAGGAGACTCTCCCCAACGTGGGTAGAACGTTGGACTCCATGTAGCTCACATGGTTTATGTCGGTTGTAAGAGACTCCAAATGTGTGTGTTTATTCTTCTATCTGAGATGAAAATATAATTTCTTGAAAGATTGAGTTTGACAAAGTCATTATTTTCGAAAGATTTAAAGACTATATATTCTAAAGAAATTTGTCATGAGATTTGATTGCTTTGATGAATTGGAATTGAGATGAAAGTGAATTGAGATTTATATGATGACTCACGTGTTTTACTTTACATATAATACTCGTCCATGATTTCAATGATTTAATTCAAGCTAAGTGAGTCATTTATATAGGCATGCTTAATTTTATAAACTGTGATGATATTAAGATATTATTTTATATATGCATTGCACCCCCATATGCTCGGTACATTTCTATGGTACTGACCCACATATTCGTATGTGGGCTGCATTTTCTCGGAATGTAGGTACAAGGTATAGTATGCACCTTTAGATCCAGTCAATTCATTATATCCAGTCAGCAGGTGATGAGTTCTTTTGATTAAAGGGCTTGGGTCAGTTATGCAAAACTAATAGTGTTGTTTTCTCTTTATTCAGTCATATTGAGTTGGGTTAGTCGGGATTCATGACCGAGCTACCTACAGTGAGTACTAGCAGAGGCTTCATAGACATTCAGTAGACGTTGATGTATTCCATTTTAGTTTTAGTTGTAAAAGTAGAGTTGTAATATTTTAAATTTAGTTTTGTATCTATCATATTCAGAAAAGAGTTATTTTCTATAGATTTGTATAGAGTTATACTTTTTGTTCAGTTTCTTATGAGTTATGCCAGTAGAAAGGTTATCTTGAGGTCACTTGTGATCCTAAGAACCAGGTGACGTCTTGGGACCCGATTTTGGGGTGTTACATCAACATCATATGAGGATTTGAAGGTTGCACGAACAGGGTGTTCACGCTCAAAATCAAGACTGAATTACTATATAGAGCCGAGGTCACGTGTCAACCACTGGAAGATGTTACACATTAAATAAAAAGAAGAGTTTACATAACATTAGTACATCAACAAGTAGTAGTAAGCATCATAGGTCGACTAACTCAACAATTTACAAGTAAGAAAGCCAAAAAAGTATAAAAGTGATCATAAAAAAACCTATAACTAATGATATTATTTAGCTCAACACAACATATATCATCACAAAATTAGAATCCATAAATTTTCTTCACATGCTTTCAAACTTAATCATTTTTGTCAATAAATTATCATCATTTAAAATTATCAATATGCTCCCAATGCGTATGTTTGAGTGTATTCATGCAAGATGTGTGCATTATCTCTTACCCTTCCTAACCTCACATCAATAGAACATTATTCCAATGTAATATCCAACCCATTATCACATTAACAATGGTACTCGACCCATTTTTACAATCATACTGGTGTAGTAACCGACCCATAATCCCAACACATCAACACAATGCAAATAAAATGCTACGTAATTATTAAATCACAAGTCATGCCAGAAGGCAGTCATAGATGTCAAGTTCACAAACAAGAACAAAGCCAAGAAATTATAAATACTACAAAAACCATATCATAACTCAAATCCTTTTCTAAAAATCACCTATAAGCCACTCTTTTTCTCTTTCATTTTGTTCAGTTCGTTTTGGATCTGTTCAACAAAGGAATGCACCACTATTTTAATAATTCATTCTCTTTAATTCGTTAGGGTTCAAAACTCATTGATTTTATCCATTAATTAATTCTATTTCATTATATTAAGATTTTCTTATCAATAAAACCTCATGAATTTTACTTGAATTAGAATAAACAACCACAATCCTTGATCCATTAGTGTTTTCTAACACCCTAAGATCGTTACATACAGTATTCTAAAGATTCATTTTAATCAATTTATATAAACTAGTCTTAAATAAAAAAACCTCTATCAATCTATTTTAAGTGATTTTCTGTGGTTAATGAAGGTGAATTCATGTCCAGAACATAATTACCTACTAGAAACTCCAAAACCCTTTTTAAAATAGCCTCCTTATGAACTCACTTGCATTTTTTTATAAAGAGATGGAATAAACATTTTTGTTCTTCTAAAAACTATAATTTTACTGCACATTACCAATGCAATGGGTAATTACTATTACAATAGGACCATTATAGTGCTTCAAGTTCTTTTGCAATGGCTCTCCCCTTTTTCACTGAGGGTGCTACTGCATTTCTTGTTACTACCATAGTGGTATCACTGCAGGGTCTGATAAATAAACTTGATACCTCTCCTCAGCTTTCCACATTATAATTCATCTCATTAATTTTTACCTTGCTAACTAATTCGTCCATGAAAAAAACTATAATCAGTGTTTTATAACTCTTCTTTAGGTACCAAAAGTTTCCATGAATTCTTATGCACGTTGGATATCTAAATATCATATAAAATACTTCCATTATAACCTACATTAGTAGCATATTTCATTTAATCATCAAATCTTCAAAAATAAGCCTACCCTAGGGTAGCCTTGAATTTTTAAAAATTAAACAAAGGAGGTCTAGGCTCAAATTCTACCTCCTATTTTAGCATAACAACATTTTAGGCCATTACATTAGAGAAAAATTTACCACTCGTTCATTCCCAAATAACAATTGTCTTAAGCATAAAACATAACAACTAAAATAGACTGTACTTGAGTTAATAAATAGGTGCAAGTACCACCTATGTATGCCCGCTTATATCTCCTATGTAGCCTCATTCATAGTATGGTTACTTCACTAAAAATTTACGAAATGAATATCTCAAAAATTTCTCATATCTTTATCCAAAAAAGTAATTTGTTCTTCATCATAGGATAGTTCCTTGTCAAATATTTCCAGGTCCCAATGAATATTATAGTCATTATCTCTATGACACAACTTTAACATTGACACATGGAATAGAAGGTGAATACCAGACATATTAGGGTGTAAGTCTATCATGAATTATACCAAATCCACTTTCTTCAACACCTCAAATGATCCAATGTACCCTAGTCTCAAATTACCCTTCTTGCTGAATCATATCACGCCCTTCATGGTTGATACCTCAAGAGTACCTTCTCCCTCTTCTCAAAATTCATGTCTCTCACCATTTTTTGGCATATTATTTATGTCGTCTTTGAGCTACAATGATCTTCTCCCATATAAATATCACTTTCTCCATAGATTTCTTAAGAACATATATGCCCAAAGCCACACTTTAAATGAGTCAATCCACCAAATTGGGTAACTACATTATCTACCATCTAAGCCCTAAAAAAATCATGTAAATATTTGAGTGTTAGCTATTATTGCAGGCAAACTAAAATGGTAAGTATTGGTCCAACTTACTCCTAAAATCCATCACACAATCTCGATGCATGTCTCTATTCTGTTTGACGTTCGGTTTGTGGATGATAGCATATATGCCCAAGTCTAATCTAGAACCCAACTCAAACTAAAAACTTTGCAAAAAACTAAAAGTGAATTGAGTATCTTAGTATGACACACGAACATGGTACCCCTTGTTCCTTATAATTTTCTTCACATAAATTTTGGCTAACTAAGACACATTATATTCAACTCTTACAGGAAAAAGTTATCTAACTGAATCAACTGGTCAGAAATAGCCCACAAGGAGTTGCTTTTCTTAAGGTTTTTGGATGACTAACCACAAAATCCACTTTTATTCATTCCCACTTCCATTTCAGAATGAGCATCTGCTAAAAAGTATAACCAGACTTCTAATATTTGTATTTGATTTGCTGCTAGTTCGGACACTTAAGCCCAAAATCTACAATTTCACGCTTTATCATTGACCACCAATGGTGTTGCTTTATGTCTCTATACAAATTGTTGGGACCCAAAATTATAGGCCTCTACTAGAATAGTTGGAATCAAATTTATCAATCAAAGGTATATATAACCGACCTCGAATTCTGAATACCCCTCATCATATAGAATGGACTTTTTCACTGCCTTTGCAACACATTTTCTTTGAGTTTGTTCAAGTTCTTATTTTCAACTGTCTACTCTTAATATAATCATTCAATGTGGACTTAGCCTACCTATTGACATGACTAGAACCAGGGCGTTATCATAATGGGCAATCCCAAGTTCAACCAGGATCGGAAACCACCCCTATAACCCAACCCAAGAACCAAATACATACCTTGAGTTGAATGAAGTCTGAACATATAACAAGATAGCGTATCCAACCATGTGGTGATTATGGGACAAGTCAATAACAAAGACTAACCCTATCAAGTCCAACCACCCAATAATCAACTAACAAATCCATAAACCAATAACAAAACCAATTATAATAATCCAACGTATATATATATATAAAATAAAACATCCATACCATACCGAAGTCCAAAGTTGTCTATTCAAATACTCTAAACCAACCAAAGAGTACATAGTCGGGACATGCCCCTGACTATAGCAAAAAATCAAAGTCTATGAAAGAAAAGAGATATGTAAAGTAAACCATGATACAGAATAAATGCCTTCTGAACTATGAAAGCTCACCACTTTAATCTAACATCGACTTTCCCCGAATCCGATCACTAAGTGGGAGAAATAGAATGGCTAGTTTCTATATAGCCAGGGTACACAGCCTCCAGTAGATGGGTTAATGGGCGAACACTAGCATGCACTCAAGATAATAATAAGATAATGCCATTTATAAAACCAAGTAAAACCATATGCATTTATACAACTATGCATATATATAACCATGATGAAAAAGGGAATTGTGTTTAGCATTCCCTTAAAACTATTACCTGGGTTATGTAGCTTTGTCATCCTAAACCACCCATATTCTATATGTGTTCAACTTCGCCTGCTGAAAGGGCCTCAGTTTATGTAGAAGGACGACTAAGAAAGAAAACTTGGGATGACTACTACATCCCCTACAATATAGTGTGACATTTTGCACATGGTCACCAAGACCAACCTCACATCGGCAAATTTGAGTTTCCAGTTTTAGCCCCCCCAGGACCTCCACCTTTCATGACTTTGCTACATATCCTACCTTATTTCCCAATTTAACCCATTAATAATCAACCAACCAATCTATTTACCATTTATAAACCAAGGCCTTTATTAGTGGTATCATCATACCACAATACTTGCAAGAACTATCCATACCCAACAATGTATAGGTCTAAGGGATTCCATGTACCCTTCCATTTACCATATTAAACCACTTGGGGGACTTCCATGTTCCCAATAAGCATAAAAAATTAGCCTTTTACCTTTGTAAACTATTAAACTAATTCCATTAATGCATTCACTCGAGGGATTTCCAGGTATCCCGCAAGGCTTTCAAAATAGACCAACCATGGCCACCAAAACCTTTACCCTTTAACCTATTACAAACTATTTTAGACCATGCCAAGAATTTAAAAAATTTATGTCATTTAAACTATTTAAACCATTAAAAACAATACAAAACTATTTAGAGTTCCATTACCAAACAAAACTATGCAAGAGTTCCAATGAAAGTTCAACAATAGAATGAAAAAATTCTTTGAGGCATTTTATCAAACATGTTAATGGCATACCTTTACCAAGTACAAAACCAATGCATAAACAACCATAATTTGGGTTACTCAAGACCCATTTGTTAAACCATAACAAATCAATAACCACATAGACAAACCGTTACCAAAAAAATGTAAAAATATTGTTTAAACAAATACCAAACCATATGCATTAGACCGTCAAAATATATTTTGAAAATCTCAATTCAAGATTCATAAATCAATGTTTTAAAAAAATACACATGAATTTAGTTGTAAATAACAATGAGGTAAGGAGTACATGCCTTATTTAAGAAGATTCACGGAAGAAATCTCAACCTTTGTGCCCTTTGAAGAACATATGAAGAAACCCTAGACTCCAATCTTTAAGAGTGAGTTTGAGAGAGTAATTGAAGTGTTTTAACCCTTTAAAAAGTGTTATGTAATTCCACCAAGGGCTATATAACATGAGGACATAAGGTTTTAGGAGTAGGAAATATCAAAACTACCTTTGACTTAAAATTAAATCAAGTCACGCACAGGGGTACGACTCTTCCTTACCATCCATATCTTAGGGTACGAGTGGTACACCAACTCATACCTAAGACCACTCCAAGACCCTACCTAATGGTTTCTATATGACTCACACCTCCCTAGGGTACAAATGAACCCTCAAGAAAGCCTACGAGTTATATTCAAGGGTACGATTGGTACCCTTGAGTTGTACCAAGTACAAAAGATCCGAATCTTGAGAAATTTTACAAGGGTGGAAATCCTAGTGTTTCTTACCCCTGTTTCAATACCTTACCTTTGTTAGTTTTCTGCAATCTAAAATAATCATTTTCCAATGAATGTATCTCTCTTACCAATGGGTGTCTGGACACCTTCAGAATTGCTAAGCTTTCCATGCTCATTAGTTTGTGGCTTAATGCATCTTCCACCACATCATTTTTATCTGGGTGATATGAGATTCGAACATCATAATATATAATACAATCTATATCTCTCCTCTATATAAAATTAAGTTCTGTCTAGTTGAATAGGTGTTGTAAATTATGCTAGTCTCTGAGCACCTCACACTTCACCCCATAAAGATAGTCCCCATTAAATTTTATAGCTAACATTGAGCTGCCAATTTTGATTCAAGCATGGATTAGTTCTTCTCAATGGGATTTAGTTTTCTCAAAGCATAATAAATTATATTTTAATCCTACATCAACATACACCTTAACCTAAAAGTGTGACATCATAAAATTCAATAAAATCCTTACCCTTGATGGATAGGGTTAGTACTAGTGGTGAAATCCTTAACGAATAAATGATAGTAACTAACTGATCAAACAAAACTAAAAATTTCTATCTAATTCGTCGGTCTAGCCTAACTTCTAACTACTGATGTTGGATGTATTTATGCACTCTAGTGTTGATATTCTAGCCTTTTTAGCCATATTTTGAGGATAATTCTTATTCTATATGTGTTGATAATGACATAAATGAGTATTTATGTATACAAGTATGTGTTGACAATGTTTAATGGTGGTTTCACATGAGTTTTGATTCAATTAATGCATTTCTAGTTCAACCGAGAAATTCAGTGTAACTAGCTTGAGCTAGGTGTTTTTCTAGTCTATTGTGTTGAGTTTTAATGTGTTTTAATGAGTTAATAAGGTTTTTATTATGTATTTATATTAAAAATATTTTATTTATAAAGTTCAAGGACTAATTGAATCAAGAAAAAAGTCAAAACAATGAGTTAAAGCTCAATGTGAATTTAGCCTATGTTTAGCTCGTGTTTCTAGTTCATCATAGAGGATGTTGTGTTGTTTTGATCTCTAAATTATTGTATTTTAAGCTATATAATTCTTGGTAAATGGATTATTATGTTATATAAAGGATATACAAGCTTTAAATCAAGTGGTAACAACTCCAATAGCATAATCTTATTATTCAGAGTGCTTCAACCCTTGGTTTTATCCTATTGATTGTTACAAGATCTTTACTTTATGCGTTATTTAATTTACTTGAAATATACAAACTGAATTCTATCTTTTGGTTACTCTCGCATCAAGTGAATCTAAATTATGAACTGAAAGTAAATCGTTGCCAAATCTAGTCTATGTGGGATCAATAACTCGGCTTTCTTGAAGGCCACTATATTACTTGGTAGACCACGTACACTTGCGTGTGAGATGTCAAGTTTCTGGCTCCTTTTTTGGGAACTTTTTATTTTGTAATTGTTTATTTTAGTTTAACTTTTAGATTTATTTGGTGTTTTTTATGCTTTGTCTTGGTTTTCTTTTTTGCAGGAAACAGGTTTCAAAGTTTATAAGCTGGCAAGGGATCATATGCTGGTATAACCAAGCCCGAAACTCGATAAAAATTACCATCAATGAAGGATATAAGCAATCATTCTCCCTAGAATTTTACAAATCCAAGAAGGCCAAGAGAATACCATTTCTATGGCTAAATAACAAACACCTGGTAGGAAGGTTAGGGAAGTGGCAGTCCCACTTCCAACGAACTTGACTTCCCTAATTTAAAGACTGGCAGTTGAGGGGAATTTTTAGTTGAAATACAATATGGTGGATGTTCTTAATAAAAGTGGAAAGTTTGTAGGGCTTTCACACGAGGATCCGCTAGTCCACTTGCAGACCTTCATTGATCTTACAGATACATTCCTTCCAACCGGGGAGACTCCAGATTATGTGAGGCTGACACTCTTTCCCTATTGACTTATTGGGGAAGCTAAAAGGTGGTTGAATATAGAGTCGGCTAGTTCAATCAAAACATGGGATGACTTAGCCAGAAGGTTCCTCATCAGATTCTTTCCATCAGCCAAGACTACGAGACTTCACAGTGAGATAATGAGATTCAAATAGAAGCCTGATAAAAACCTCTATCATGCTTGGGAATTATTAAAGGCTCTTCTTAGATATTTTCCACATCACCAAAAGTTTAATGAGGTACTTGCTCATAATTTTGTAGAAGCACTTGATCACAATACAAAGATTTTGCTAGATTCAGTCGTAGGTGGTCAAGCATTGGAGCTAACCTATGATGATCTTTGCACATTGTTGAACTGCATAGCACAAGGAAATCCAGAGTGGCATTAAAATTCTAGAAGTGCTACGAAAAAAATTGCGAGAGTATTGGAGGTGGACTAATTCACAGCCTTATCAGCACAGGTTTCTGCCATACAAAATTTGATCAACATTACATTCAGTACCATGAAGTTTGTAGCAGCACAACCTGTAACAACAGTCAATGCTATCCAACAAGCTGCGAGTTGGTGTGAGGTATGCAAAAATAGTAGTCATGCAACGGCCATGGGTGCTTCAAATCTAAAATTTGTAATGTATGTGGGCAATGCTCAAAGTCCAAATTATCGTAATGCATATAACATGAAGTGGAAAAATGAAACATCAAATTAGTCATAGATGCCCGACAGCCACAGGCCTAATCGAGTCAATCAACTAGCACCATGGAATAGATGATGAACCAACTCATAGATGGTCAAACATAATTAATTATGGATCTGAACAGTCAAAGGGATGATTATAAAATCAAAATGTGGCATAGAGAAATTTAGAGTTTCAGGTTGAACAAATATAGCAAGCATTAAATACCCATCCACAAGGTGGTTTGCCCTCTGAAACAGAAAATTCAAAGAAAGTCATGGAAATTACCTTACGGAATGGTAAAGAGCTTCAAGGATAACCTCCCAAGGCAACAAAGGAGGTAGATGTTGAGATGGTGACCTAACAGTTAAAGAATAGAGTTGTTGTAAATTCAAGGAAGTTTGAGTACTTGAAGGAAAAACTTGTTGAACCAAAGAAGAAAATGACACTGCCATTGACATTCCCTCAAAAGTACATAAAAGCAAAGGGGGATGGATTATTCAAAAATTTCATTGACACATTCAGATAGTTGCTTATTAATCTACATTTGCTAGATTTTTTGCAGAGTATGCCTAAGTATACAAAGTACTTGAGAGATGTGGTGACGAAGAAAGTGAAACTGCAAGATGTGGGAACTATAACACTCATTGAAGAGTGTAGTATGTTAATGACACAAAAACTCCCTAAGAAATTAAAAGATCAAGGGAATTTTGCTATCCCTATTCAAATAGTGGGAAAAGAAGTCCATGCATTGAGTGATTTAGGGGAAAGCATAAATTTAATTCCTCTATCATTATTTAGAAAATTGGGCTTGGGAGAGCCTAAAGCTACATAAATGGTGATGCAGCTAACAGACGTATCTATAGCATATTCGGATGGAATCATTGAGGATATCCTCATAAAGGTTGGTAAATTTGTTATTCCTGTTGACTTTTTTTATTGATTTTGTGGTAGACGAACAAGTACCAATTATTTTTGGGCATCCATTCTTAGCAACCGGAAGGGCTTTAATTGATGTTAGTGAAGGAACACTCAAGATGAGGGTAGATGATAAAGACGGTGTATTTGATGTTTACAAGGCGCCCATTGAAAATCCCTTATATAAAGATTTATGAATAATCAATTTGTTTGAAAGGGATGAGTGTGAAGTGCCTATGCCACTAAAGACCTCTTCCAAATACCTGATTGAGCAGCCTAAGATGAAACAACAAATTCCCAACATTTTAAAAGGTAAAATAGGTATGAAACGAATGAAAAATGGCTCCTAAAAAGGGGTAAAAGGGTGAAGGAATATGGTTGAGTTTATATGGGTCGTGCCGCGAGACTAAATCAGGCGCTGCTTGGGAGGCAACTAAAGTTAATTAGGTATGTTTTCTTTTCAGTTTATTTTAGTTTTTATTTCATGTAGTTTTTGTTTTTGGTTGAGTCATAGGTTCATGGAAAGTCTAAGTACCATAAACTTGAGCTTGAAGCATGTCAAAGATATAGTGTAGGGTACCATGGATCCTATTTCTATGTGAAGTTGCTACTAGCTAGGCCTAGAGGCCTCAAGGAGTATTTCTATCTTTTTACTTTTAAATTCACTTTGGGGACAAAGTAGATTTTTAAGTGTAGAGTGGGGAAATTCACAAATTTTGGCTAAATTCTAAAATTTAGGATAGGAATAAGTGATATATTTTTGTTGGTGCTATTTTTTGTTGCTTTGTTCAAGTGGATTTTCTTGTAAAAGCATGTTGAATTGTGTGAATTTCTACTTTTGAGACTCTTAGGCTCATGTTTTTGAATCTTGTATTTATGGCTTAAATTTGAATTCATGTTATTATTTGTTTGGGAGTCTATGATGATCCTATTGAGTTAAACATGTTCCATGTGAGTGTAAGGTTTTTTTAATATATTCCTTGTTGCATGTGATGTCTAGAACTTTCCCGGTGTGTGTGTGAAGCAAAATAAAGAATGTGGGTTTAGGAGATGATATAGGCATTTCTTTGATAGCTTTGTTTTATACCTTCTTTTTACCTACCCTTTATGCATTATCCTAGTTAACCCCATTGAGCCTTTAGCTTATTTTCTTATTAAGTATGTGCTTCAGTCTCTTCCTATTCACATTCTTTACGGAGTGGTCCCTACTAGTACCACTCTTAAATAAATTTTTAGCTTGTTTGCTGATTTGTTTTGGGGGTGTTCTGATAACAATAAGAAATATCATTGGTCCTCGAGGAGAAATCTTAGTTATCCTACTGAAGAAGGGGGAATTGGTACTAGACACCTCAACGATATTTGTGTTGCTCTTCAATTTAAGTAGTGGTGGATTTTTTGATCAAAAGATATCTTGTGGTATGACTTTCTCAGAGCTAAGTATTGTCAGAGATCTTATCTAGTTATCAAGAAATGACATACTGGTAACTCACTGTTTTGGAAACACATGATGCACAACAAACAAATTGCTAAAAGTCACATTCGTTGGAGATTGAAATGTGGTACTTGTTCCTTTTGGTAGGATGATTGGCTAGGTGTTGGTCCGCTTTATTACAACAAGGAGAGACGGATAGAGCTAATATCATAAAAGTCAATCATTTATGGGTTCAAGGTGAATGGCATATTGAAAGGCTCAATCAGTTGTTAGCTCCGGTTATAGTTCATTAGATCAAGGAAACTCAATTTTATTTTCAAGAAGGGGTTGCTGATCAACCTGTTTGGATGCCTACTACTAGTGGTAAGTTCACTATTTCTCCGGCTAGGGACCTTATAAGACCTCAAAGAAGTACGATGATGAAAAATAGGTATACTTGGCATAAGTATGATCCTTATAAGTGTTCTTTTCTTTTGTGGAGAGCACAAAGAGGAAAATTACCTACTGATAAGAAGTTAACTTTTTTCGACATGAGCCATCAAATTGCCATTGTTGTTATAATCCAGGACCTGATATAGTTAGGAATATAATGGTTAGTTGTTATTTTTCAAGAAATATCTGGCAATTTTTATCTAACTCCTTAGGGGGTAAGCTCACCAAAATGCCTCTTAGAAATATGATAATGAGATGGTGGATGTTTGGACATTAAAATGAAGCTCATAAGAAAGTTATACATTGTATCCATATATTAATTTGCTAGAACTTATGGAAGAATAGAAGTGAGGTGAAATATGGAGATAAGACATCAAACATGGCTAGAGTGAAATTTATGATTTTGAAGATGGTGGTATGGTGGAGGGGTACATCTCTTGGCCTCAAAACTGGAAAGACATGGTGGTATTTTTGGAGTGGTGATACCAGATGACTAGGGTGCAGGAGGATGGTTGGGTCAAGCTTACTAATTCTATGGTGAAGTTGAATACAGATGGTAGTACAGTTGAACACCCTGGCAGGATTGGAGACGGGGGTGTAGTGAGAGATTATCAAGGAGTTCTTATTTGTGCATATACCACCCCTCTTGGGTTTGGAACTAACAATCAAGAAGATATAATAACAACTAGTATTGGTCTCAATTGGTGTTTACAAAATGGTTATACAAAGGTTATTTTAGAGGTCGATTCAGAACACATTGTTAAGTGAATCAAGAAACATGCTACAGCTCCTTGGAAACTTCAAACTTATCTTGACAACATTAAAGGGATCATGGCATAGATGGAGTAGGTTACTTGCAGGTATACTTATCGAGAACCAAATTTTGTTGCCGATTCTCAGACTAAAATCAATTACAATTATGATATTTCTCAACACTATTTCAATTTCCAGAAATTACCATAAGAAACAAGAGAATATTTCTTGCTTGACAAACTTTGTATGATTAATTTTAGAAGAAGAAAGATAAAGAGAATCAAAGAGCCGTTGTGAAGTTTTATGAATTTGTACTACATTAGTTGATATCTCATTTGTAGTGCTTCTTCGTTGGTTTCACCTTATTATTTCCTTCTTCACCTAGGCTGCATTATGATAGGTTGTTTTACAATCTTTTTGTAGAAGTTTTTTCTTTTTCTTTATAAGGTGAGAGTCTCCCTTATTTATGCATTCCTAGATTATATTGTACTGAGAGGAGTTCTCTATTCTAGGTTCTTAGATCTAGGTTTCCCTTTTAGTATCATGGATGTGTCGACCGACCTTAGAAGGCTAGTT
This sequence comes from Capsicum pubescens, assembly GCA_030864215.1. Lineage (NCBI taxonomy): Eukaryota > Viridiplantae > Streptophyta > Magnoliopsida > Solanales > Solanaceae > Capsicum > Capsicum pubescens. The sequence continues at coordinate 240,508,184 of CM061544.1, read as the reverse complement.
GACTTTTAACCACCATAGGATCGGAGGTAAGGTTTATGTCCAATTCCATATACTTTTTTTTGTTTTATTTATGATAAGGTTTGGGGGTGAGTGGTTGAAACCCTGACCTCTACAGGAGGTGAAAGCCTCGGGTAAGGTCCTCTCTAAAAAAATAAAAATTGAGGGATTGATGAGAACTTAATAAGAATTTAGAGAAAAAATGCATTACTCAAGCTTACGAACACCCCAAAATCTCCTATAAATATTTCTCCCAAATTTCTACATGTTTTAGGGGTTTTCATTTTTTAACTTATGTGAAAAATAGGAGAAACTAAGGCTATGTGAGGGACTTATAAGGTTGAAGTTGCCTCTAAAATGGGAATTTGGCCTTTTTAGCCGTCAGTGATAAAATACCCAAGTGCTGCTAATGCGGTACCCACACTTATATGGCAGGCCGCTAAAGTGAACAAGCCAGTACTAAAGAATCTTGAACTCCTTAACCTTACTATTAAAATGGCACACAATGAGATAGATAGGGCCGCAAAAGAACCTGGAAGGAAGCTAAATTACCCAAAGGGCCTCTTTAGCGTTCACACTATATGGAGACTTAGAATTTTTTTTAGCTTTCAAAAACTACTTGGGATTCATCAGAAATCCTATACATGCAAACAAACTATGATAGTGTATCAAATTTGACATTTCAGACTTAATGACATAGTCACATTTTCTATCTGATCTTGATTCGAGGAATAGTGGTTCCCATTGTCAATTTTCTTAACTTTCCACCAATAGCTCAGAATAAGTCTGGAATCCTTGAGACTCAATCTAAAGGTCAACTTATCCTGAAATCAATATTCTTGAGTTGTAGGAACTTTCAAATTTGGTGCATAAGGTCATTTGATTAAATCTTTTTCGATATCCAATTCTTACCAGCGAAGACTTCAAAATAGGGCATTGGCTCTTTGAACTAAACAAACTTTGCAGTAATTGAATTGCCAGCTCCAACAAGTCAGAAATGACTTGCGAAATCTATATGAAATCTCTAAATTGTGAAAATATGTGGAAATGCAAAAAATAATCAGAAAGGTCATTATAATATCCACTACTAAAAGAACTTTTATCTGCAAAAGTAAAGGGTTAGCATGTACCTGAATCCCCAAATAGGTAAGGATACTGGACCTATATATATCTTTCAATGTCCTAAGTAGACTCCTCAAATAAGCGGTGATTCCACTGAAAATTGGCTACAAGAATCTCTCAGGAGCCTAAGTACCCGGCATCACTAGCTAATTTGAACACCAGCTCTTTCACAAAGGCTTACCGCTTGCCTAACTAAATCGAGTCCCATTTGAGCACATGATATGTATCTTAAATGTTTTGATAAAAAATAACAATATAGAAAACAAAATGAACAACATCAAATTTGAGGGATAATATAACTCATAAAGCACTGATGAGCCATGGTTTTATGGCAACTTTGAGGCTTAAAATGGTAAAAATATGCATTTACTTAGGTCATTTTTCAGATATGATATGTGTTTTGGGTATGTTGTAGGTGAATAAGGTTGGAAGTGTTTATGAGGATGAAAAATCTTTGAAAAATTGTAAGTATTATCCAGGCAACAAATCATTTAGTCACCTAACAACTCGTTGCTAGAGTCATGATGTTAAATGTGGCACATGCTGAGTTCTAAGAATAAAGTGAAGAATCACCACTACTCATTTTCCTATAGGTTATGGTGTAAAGTAATTATGAGTATAGTAGCTAAAAGTCCTGAAGGTTGACAAAGTGAAGCTCTAGTGGTAATGAGTGAAAGACCACGAGTAGTCATGACTGACGACTTATGGTACAAAATCGTGATAAGAACATAAGACATGAGTTAAAAGCTAAAAGTTAATTGGACCAATAATAGGTATAGCTTATGACTATTTCACATAACGAGTCATGAGAAATGGAGCCAAGAAAGATCTATGACAGCATGCAATGAATCGTTGCCAGTCCTACCGACTCATTGCCAAGGGAGTAACCACTTCCAACCATATTTTCCTAATTTTATTTGGTTACATTTCATTTGTTATCTTGAGACTCTATAAATATCCTTAGGGTTCTTTTCCAATAGTTTATGCACTTTTGATATTTTTCTCGTACTCTTTACATATTTATACTCTTATTCTTGGTTTTTGGTTTAATAATTAATTGGAGACTTTGGACTTTACTATTTCATTCTTATGCAATTGATTTTATGTTTTCTTCGTTGACCTGAGCAACCAGACTTTGATTGTTGCATAACCATGAGCAACTAAAATTCCTTAGCTAGGATTATGGGAACCTTGGTGTAGTAATGAATTAGGGGAAGTGTAAGATTCGGCGAAATCATTATTGCAGTGTGTATTGTTATGTTCTTTGATTTGAATTCTTTCCTCACGGCAAAAAACATAAAGCAGCAACCTATATTTTAGATTATCCTCACAAGGGATGTCTAAATTGGGAAAAAATGGTTTTGACGGTGATTCGAGGCTATCAACCATCATCTAATAACTTTATCCTCATAAGGTGATATTTATACTGGGATTGAAGAGAAGGTTTTGGAAGGAGACACTCTAAGACTTACAAGGTAAAGGGTGATATTTCCCAATTCATCTATAAAAAAGCTAGTGATACCTAGCTTGTTAGATTTGGCACATGTAGTAGTTTATTTAGTTAGATTGATCTTGAGAATCCTTTCAAGTTACGAAGCCAGAGGAACACAATCCTAGTTTCTCTCTAAAATAGATTACAACCAGAAGGGTCTATAATTATTACTTTTTGTTGTTTGATACAAACCCCCCATTTACTCTTTTGCATTGCCCGACTATCATAGCAAGTTTGAGGTATAAGTTCGATCTAATCCCAATGGGAACGACCCCAACCTTTTTGAGTGATGTCGCCCAAAACTAAACTCCAAATAAGTATGCTGTGATCGATGCCAAATATAGTAATCCAACTAAGGTTGGGGTTGAACCCAGAAGGAAAACATTGAACAATATCTCAAATTTGACAAACTGCACAAGTAGTGCAGAAAAGTAAATGGAGGAAATTTGAATACAAAAGTAAGTAACTAAACTGGAATGTTTGAGTTTGTAAAGAATAGAATACGAAAACTAGTACTATGCTCCCCCTATCCTCATAACTACATAATATTCTCGTATTCAATCAACTTAACCTGCTTCTCTGCATGCAAAGTGGAAAAGCTATCTACTATCAACCATCTTGTGAACACATTAATATATTTCACCCTTTACCTTGTGAGTCTCACGGTGCTTCCTTGTTGTCCCTTTTCTATAACCTTAATACAACTCTCACCTATTGAGTATCGAGTTTATTAGATGAGGGTTGATTTCTTTGAATCACTTTTGCAACCTCTTTTTTCAAATCTCAATCTTCCTTGTGAGGTCGTTCTCAAATAAAAGTGATTCCCAATCTTCTGAAGTAGCTTGGGTTCAATAAATACGACAAAGTTTTCAATACACACAACTACAATAGACTAGATGAAACTCTCACTTCCCTTACGTAGCTAATCCTCCATGGTTCCCACAACCCTAGTCAAGGAAATTTTCCTCTTATGTTCTTGCAACAATCCTTGATAATCAATAAATAACACATGTAATTAATTTTACAATGCTGAAATATTAAAATCTAAAATCTATAATTGAATACAATACAAAAGATCCGAGACAATTGTATCAATTTTCAAAGTGTGTGAAAGTATCTCTAAAAAAGTTGTAAAAGTACGTAACTTAATAAATGAATAACCCTATGGTATTTATAATATCTCTAAATTATAAGGAAATCCTAATTAAAATGGAATTGGAAAATTAAGTAGGTAATCATCAGGATCTATTAATCATAGGACTTTTAGTGAATTCTCATTTTCCAGGATCCAAGCTTCTATTGCCATTACGATTCATCATCATGAGTCATGGTGAGTCCTTACGACTCGTGGACATCACTCTTTCTACCATTTTTAAATTTAATCGACCCTTATATCTCCTTTTTATTCTTTTGCATGCTTTTTTTTTTGGGTTGGGTGAGGTTCGCTTTCTTTTTCATGGGTTTTTCTTTTCCTTTTACTTTTATTTTTATTTCTCTTGTGTTTCTACCGCACTTGCCTTAAATCGTTTTTCTATCTACACCTTTCTTCGTACTCACTTTTCACTATGCACCCCTATGATAGAAACCCTAAACATAGGCGATTTACCAGAGTTGATTTGCATAGTGTCCAAAGAGGACAAGGGAAAAAATGGTTCATTGTAGTCAAGTGGGAAGGTAAAATTGGTGTAAGCAATAAAAATCGATCAATTATGGCCTATGAGCAAGGGATTCCTATCTAATTTTTTTGTCATTTTAGGATTGAGTGGACTAATTAGAAAAATGGCCTATGAGCATATCCTACCACAACCATCCTACATTATAGGAAAAAGTGACCCAGGCAAGTGTTGGACTCCCTACACACTAGAAACTAAGTAACGCCTCACACTCACTTTGTATATGCTAATATTATTAGTCACTACCTATCTTATTCATGCACCTACATTCCATAGTTATTTCGTTCCTTATTCTAGTGCCATTAAGGGATTCTCAACAGTTGCATATGCATATAGATCACAAACTTTTTCACAATAAAAATTTTTAGGAGGGGTATAACCTTTTATAGAAAAACTTATTTTTCAACCAGAATCATTTAACACAAAGTTATCGACTGCCTATGCCCCTAATTTACTCACTTACGCATCACAATGCCCCTCAATCTACTCACTTAATAATCACACAATAAAATACACATACACGTGTCAATTCATCATTCATACTATGGCCTATGAGTTTTGAAACATGACCATTACAACCTGTGGTGACTATGGTACACTCCCACCGCCAAATAAAAGTTATGCTCTATGGTGAACTAATTACCAGGAAGTGTTCTTGGTTCCAGGTCCTTATGAATCCTTCTTACGAGTCATAATGTTTTCTTATGACCCGTAAAGAGCCCGTATGACCTATTTTTTTCAAATTTCTGGATAACTCCTGCAATCTTCAGTTCTACACACTGAACACACATATTACCCTATAATTTATTAATTACAAAACAAGGGTTACCTCCTACAAAGTGTTTGATTTAACATCGTGGAACGAAATGACGAAGTTGGATACTTAGAATATTCCAACTAGCCCCATGGGTTGCCTCCCATTCTTGATTTAACGTCGGGAAATAATTCAATTGCCTTGGTTACTCAAACTTTACTGAGGTCCATTTCAAGAACCATTTTAACCTCCGTAGTGTTAGACAAATATTTATTTACCTTTTTCCTATTCTATTTGAATGGGGTTTCACCATCACACTTCAATTCTAAATCACCATATAGAAACACTCTTACTACAACAAATGGACTATACCACCTAGACTTCTACTTAAATAGAAATAGGCAAAGTCTTGAGTTATATAGAAATACCCAATCACCTTGCTCAAGTATTCTTTTCTCAAATTTAAGATCATGATGCAACTTCATCTTCTTTTGTAAAGTGAAAAACTCTGATAAACCTAGAGTAGGAACTCATCCAACTCATTAAGTTTGCGTAGTCTCACTTTGTTGCATTCTGCCACTCAAAATTCAACTTCTTCAATGCCCATAGTGCTTTATTATCAAGTTCAATGGGAAAGTGAATCCTTGCCATACAACACCTAATAAATAGAAGTACCCATGGGAGTTTTGAAAGTTATTCGGTAGGCCCATAATACATCATCTAGCTTTCTTGACCAATCAATACTATTGGGATTTATAGTCTTCGCCAAAATAGATTTATCTCTCTGTGGGACACCTTAACTAGCCCAACAATTTGCAGATGGTAAGGTATTGACACCTTATACTTGAATCCATACTTCCCAAGTAGACTCTTAAATAGGTGATTACGGAATTGCAACCCACCATTACTAATTATTGCATGTGGTGTGCCAAATTAAGAAAAGATATACCTCTTCAAGAAGACCGTGACACTTTTTCCTTAAATACTGGGGACCTCAACCTCTTCCACAACCTTTGACACATAGTCCATCACCACAAGAATGTATTTCATACAAAGGAGCTCACAAATGGCCCAATGAAGTCCACACCCCATACATAAAAAAAATTTAATTCTAAATAGGGGCCATAGGAAGTTCATGGCACTGAGATATATTTCCTTGACGTTGACATTGGTCACAGTCTGAAAAAAAGTTATGATCATCCTTGTATATCATTGGCAAGTAGTACCCACATTGTTAGATTTTTAGAGTTATGTGGGTTCCTCCATGGTGACCCCAAACTGGTTAAGAATGAAAAGCCTCAAGGATGCTCACCATCTCCACTTCAAGGATGCATCTACTAATAACCCCATCCACAAATATATAGAATAAGTAAGGTTCATCCCAGAAAATTTTCCTTACCTCATGCATAAATCACTTTCTCTGCTGAAAAGACAAATATTTTGGGACTAAATCACTTGCCTAGTAACTTGAGAAGATATAAAACCAGGGAATTAGGTCTGGCAATGCTACCAATATCTTCTCTCCTTGAAAAGTATCATCGATTTCAAGCCCATTCCATAATTTTTGCATTGCTTCATCCTCAAGTTTGAACAAATGATCAACAAATTATTTCTCTATACCCTTTCAATCTTTTACCTTAAAATAAAACTCTTCCAGTAAGAGAATCCACCAGATTAATCTAGGATTTGAATTTTATTTTCCATAAAGTATCTCAAGGTTGCATGATTAGTATGCACAACCACCTTAGCGCCAATAAGATAAGACCAATATTTCTCAAAGACAAAAACCACTGCTAATAACTCTTATTCAGTCACAACATAATTTTCCATCTAGGGTTTAATGCCTTGCTAGAATAATAAATAGGGTGCAGAATCTTCTCTTGCTTTTTGCCAAGGACAGCATCTAGAGCCACTTCACTTAGATCAAATATGATCTCAAAAGGCAAGGACCAGTCAGGGGAAACAATGATACCAGTAGAAACCAACCATAACTTTAAGAACTTAAAATATTTTAGACATGCCTCATCAAAACCAAACATCACCTCTTTCTCAAGAAGTTTGCGTAAGGTAAAGGCAGTCTTTGAGATTTCCTTAATGAATTGCCTGTAGAAACCTATATGTTCGATAAAGCTTTGAATTCCCTTAACTAAAATTGGCAGTGGTATCTTCCTAATCACTTCAATTTTTTCCTTGTCAACCTCTATGCCTCATTTCAAGATATTGTGCCCAAGAATAATTCCTTCTTTCACCATAAAGTTGCACTTCTCCTAAATAAGTACCAAGTTGCATTCTTCACATCGATACAGATCATTGGCAAGGTGAAAAAAGAAGTCATCCAAAGAATCACCAACTATAGCATATTCATCCATGAATACTTTAATGGTGTCTTCTACTATGTCAAAGTAGATGGACATCATGCATCTCTAAAATGTCGCTGGAGACCCAAATGGCATTCTCTTGAATACAAATGTACTATAAGGGAGGGTAAAACGTTTCTTCTCCTTATCTTCTGGAGAAATCATAATCTGATTTTACCCTGAATAACCATGTAAAAAAAATACCAACCCCTTCCAACATGTCTATCTAGCATCTTGTCCATGAAGGGCATTAAGAAGTGGTTATTTTGGGTCCATGTGTTCAATTTTTCTGTAGTCCATGCACACCCTCTAGACTGTGACTGTTCTCATTGGCACTAGATCATTCTTTACATTTGGCACTACTATAATGTCGCCTTTATTCAATATGAATTGAACAAGACTAATCCACTTGCTATCAGTAATAGGATAAACAACAAAAATGTCCAACCACTTAATGATATCTTTGTTGACTACCTTCTGCATAGGAGGATTCAGTAATTGTTGATGTTTAATAGTTGAGATACACTCCAGTTCAAGTCAATTTTGTGAGTGAAAATTCCTTGTAGAATACCCATAATATCCACAATAGTCCAACTATAGCTCATTTGAATTTCTTGAATACAGATAATAATGCCTCTACCTCAGTCTCCATCAAATCCATAGTAATGATCACTGGAAATGCATTGTTAGCCCCCAAGAAAGTATATCGCAAATGGAATGGGAGGACCTTATACTCTAATACTGGTGGATGTTCAATCGATGGACGAGCAACAGAAGTAGTTCTATTCTTCAAATCTAAATTAAGTTTTTTTGGAGTGCATGTATATGAACATCTCCTATACAGAGCACCAAAAATATCATCGTACTCCTCAATTCCATCAATGTTGAAAGTCATAATCACTGCTTCTAGTGCTATAACACCCAACCTCTATTTAATTAGAACTATCACAGCCTCAACGACATCATTAATGGAGTCTATCATAGACCCAACTCTCATATTATTTGGTTGTCTTATTAAGTGGTATACATTAAATATTACCTGTTCATTATTGAGTTTAAACCTTATTTGTACTAATTCCATATAATCTAACATCCTACCCATAGATAAGAAGGGTTTACCTAAGATGCTAGGGACTTGGAAGTCCACCTCACAATCAATCATCACAAAATCGACTTGGAATATGAAAGATGACACCTTTATCAACACATCAAATAGAATACCAATTGGTTTTTTCACAGTCCAGTCAGTCGTCAATAATCTCATCGATGTTGGTTAACGTGCTCCTAACCCCAATAACACAACTAATCACATAAGATTAATGCTTGCTTCTAAATCACATAAAGCCTGAGAAAAGTTGAAAGACCTAATAGTGTATGGAATGGTTAAGGCTTCGGGGTCTTCCTTCTTCTCTACCAATGATCTAGAGGCAATAGCACAATAGTGACAAAAATTGATAACACGCTCATAGCTTATAGTCCTCTTTCTAGTGACCATAATTTCATGAATTTTGCATGGCCTGGCATTTTAATAAATGCCTCAACTAATGGAATTTTTATAGACATCTCCTGTAATATAGAGAGAAAGTTCTGATATTTACTCTCTCCTTATTTCTTTTTCAATCTCTAGGGATAAGGTGGTTGAGGTCTTTAGATGGTTTTCAAAATATGTTCCTCAACCTTGACCTCACCTTTGTCTCCTATACTAATATCCTCAACATCTAATAATTTCACTACTTCTACATCAGGTGCTTCCTTAAGAGTAACATGATCAATATTATTCATTTGTTTATACACAGTGGACATAGGCAGATCCATGATGGATTTACCTCTCTGAGTAGTAATTGCATAGTAATAACAATATTTTTTTGAGTTATGAACTATATTACTAGGAAGAGTGCTAGGCTACCTTTGATTCAACGTGGCTGATATTTGGCTGAACTGCTACTCCAGTTGTTTGATTGTAGGAGCATGTGATTCAACCTTTTGATTTAACCCTGATAGATATGCCTTAATCTCATTAAGACAACTCTCTTGACTTTTTTTGAATTTTACTAATTTTGAAAATATTGCTTCCATTATAGACTCGGTAACTCAGATGCCCGGTGGAACATATCTGTCACTCTTCTCTTTGTAGTCATCCTTGTTCCTCCAATCACTATATTGTTCTCTACTACTGTCTCAGTACCTATGACCATAATATTTCCAACCATGATTTCCTTGCTCTTTGGATCAGAAACCTGCTTCTTCACGATCAGAATACTTTGTTTCCTCTTCTAAATTCAATTTATAAATTCTTGAAGTGTGTCTTTGTTCCCTCACTACATTCACCTTTTCAACTATCATTGCTATAAATTATTTTAATGTATCCTAATTTTAGTTTTAAGCTTTGAAAATACTTGTGCAACTATATCATCACTAGCTCTATAGTCACTTGCATCCCCAATAACATATATAACAACTCCTCTATTAACCTCTCAAGTATGCCATCCTAGGTAAGTGATAGAAATCTCATCTAGTATATATTGGGCCATCTCCCAACATAGATGCATAAGTACACCTCCAGATATTGTGCCTATTATTTATGTAGAGATGGAATTCAAAGATCAATAGAATATCTCCAATAGGTTGGATCCTAGAATCCTGTGATGGGGTACCATGATCAACTTCTTTTTTAATTAGAACCACACTTCATACATACACTCTGCAGGTAACTATCAAAAATTATAAATCTCATCTTTTGAAAGCAGCATCCTAGTAGGAGGGAAAAATTAATTTAGAAATTATCTATATATCTCATGCCAATTCGTTGTTAAGTCTCTAAGGAGTTCTCCTTGCCCCAATGATGCTTTAACTGTCAGTGAAAATAGGAACAACCGTAACCTAAATGCTTTTTGATCCACCCCAACTATATTATATTAAGTACATATCCCAATGAAATGTTCTTGGTTCATGTTTGTATCATCTATTGCTTCCCCCGAGAATAAACCTTTTAGATTCAATAGTTAAATTATTACACTGGTAATATTGAACTTTATATTTGGGGGTAAGGTAGGTGGAACGATGGCTTCAGTATCAACAAGATCTATATAACCTATGTCTTCATCCTCATCATATGGTGGTAGAAACTAATATGCAGGTATAACTCAATCTCTGCCACTTCTAGCTCTGTCCTAACTGCCGCCGACAGCTGCATATTGATCAACTTTTTATGTTGCCTTGGCTAGTTATTCTTGCTGAGCTAACCTGTCTTTCTCAACCATTCTTCACTTTTCATCTGCCTCTGCTAAAAATTTCTCCATCTATCTATTTGGAACATTCTATGGGTCAACAATTGGAGAAGGAGGTAAAATTTAAGGGTCTCAAACCCTAGCAGGAACACCATTACGAACTTGCTCTGACATCCTCTATGGTGTTTGTAAAATTCACTCTAGTTCAAGATCAATTGGTATTAAGGGATTTCCATAACTCCTGGTTCTAAAAAACACCAATGTATACCCAACTAACAACAAATAATAAAGACTAAAGAACTTTATAAGCTTTAATCAACAATTCACACCATCTTCCAAGACAACGATGCCAAAATTTCATGTCGCTCAAAACTAACCTCCAAAGAATTATTCTCCAGTCAATGCAAAATATAATAACCCAACTAAGGTTGGGGTCTAACCCACTGGGAAAATGTTAAAAAGTTTTTCAAATTTAACGAACTCCACGAGATGTGCAGAATAGTAAATGGGGGAATTTGAAGTCAACAGTAAGTAAATAAAATTAAATGCTTGAGTTTGTAAACAATAGAAGACGAACACTAGGACTATTTTCCCATGGCTTCACAACTACTTAAGATTATCGTGTTCAATCCACCTATCCTCCTGCTCTATATGCAAAGTTTACAAGCTATGTACTATTAACCATCTAGTGAACGCATTAATAGATTTCACCCTTTACCTTTTGAGTCTCAGGGTGTTGCCTTGTTGTCCCTTTTCTATAGCCTTCATACAACTCTTATTTTTTGAGTCTCGAGTTTATTATATAAGGGTTGATAGCCTGAAATCACTGTTGAAACCTCTTTTTCCCAATCTCAAACTCCTTAGAGGATGTTCTCGAATACAGGTGATTCTAAAGATTTTGTTGTAGCTTGGGTTTAGAAAATATGAATAAGGATGCAATACACATAACTATTGTAGACTACATTTATTTCTCACTTCCGTTTAATGTTCTATAGAAACATAACTCTTACGATGCTTAAACCAATGATAATATACATATAATTAAGGCTATTTTTTTTAGATTTGATATGTTTTTAGAGTGTTTTGCAAAAAATCATATTTTGGATGGTAATTTAGTGAAAAATATAAAAAAAAGGTGTTTTTTGGCTATTTCTTGGTGCAATTAAGGATATTCGGGACACTTTCTGACTTGGTCATGATCAAAGAATGTTCAAGAATTGAAGAAGAGCTGAAAAGATGACTCCCGATGCTTAGTTAGCCTATGGACCTCATATAGGACATACAAACCATAAATTGGTAAAACAAGTACAAAAAATCAAATATCCTGAGAGCTGAACATTGTTGGATTTTTTGATCCGCTACCTACGCCCTGTACCTGCGCCTAGGGTCAGGACCGTAGGTAGTACCTGTGCCCGGGGCTAGACTGTAATTGCAGACCATAAGTGGCTACCGATAGAGATTTTTTTGGATTATTCCTAAATTGTTTCCTAGGTTTCCATGTATCCCAATTACAATCTTATGATGTTTTTAAGCCCTGTTATGTATGGGTAGTTAAGTTTTCCTATTTTAGTTAGGATTTGAACTCTAGGTTTTCTTGTAAACTATAAATACCATTTGTTCTTTATTTAGGTTATAAATTATACATTAATTAACACATTAATTATTTATATAATGAGGCAACTCAGAGGGAAGTCCTTTGGGGACAAGCTCACAAACATCTAGTTGTTCATGGTTTATTTTTCAATGTAAGACTTTTGGATTTATTATTTCATTTTTTTAGATTGATTTAGTAATTTTTTCTGTGGATTCTATGATTTATCTCATAATTATGAATGACTAATTCCTTTAACTAGGGTTGTGGGAAGCCTGGTGATTTAATGAAGTAAGGGAAGTGCCAAGTCGTTCTATATAAATATTCTTGCATGTATTGGATTTTCTTCATTCTTATTGATTTTTAGCGGTGTCCAACGTTAAGATCCCACCTAGATTATACTACTTTCTTCAAAAGAAGAGCAGTGACTAGAAAAAGAAGATCACAATATTAATTTGAACATTAACGATCGATCCACACTACTAGGTATTATCTCAGTAAGATTATTAATTATAATCTTAAACTAGAGACCCAAAATTTAAGTGTTAGCTAGATCTAGGATAAGAGTTAGTTAGGCTACATCCTAAGACTTAAAAGTTAAAGGGTGAAATCTATCTTCTTGTCCAAAAGACTGTTGATGGTAAATAACTTATCAAATTTTACATGCAAGGTATTGTAATAGTTTGACAGTGAACAATAAGTTTGTTGAGTTGAGAATCCATAGGGGAACACAAGCCTAGTGTTCATCTTATATTTTTTTAAAACCAAGAGCAACCAATTCCTTTCTTTTTTCTATTTCAGCAAAATACCCCCTTTTACTTTCCCGCACTACCTGGTGATTTGAACAAGTTTGAGATACATTTTTAGCCTATTTCCTGTGGTATCGACCCCAACCTAGTTTGGCTACTATATTTGACAGCGACTACTTCATCCTTCAATTGGAGGTGTATTTTGAGTGTTATAAAATTTTGGCATTATTTTCGGGGAATATAGTCTTAGAATTCTTGATTGAAGGTTTTGGAGTTATTGGGTTTTATTTTCTTTTGTTTTGCTTATTTTGTGACCTACTCTTCTTGAGATGACAACCTGGCTAGGGAAAGAGTGGTGTGATAATGACTCTTTATTTATTGATCCTTATCCTTTTGATATGGTTCATTATTGTATGAGTGTGGCTAATATAGTGTGTAAGCTCAATGATTGCCTATTATAAAAATAATCCACCTTGTTCACAACAATCATAAGCTTATTCAAGAGGTTGAAAGGTTTTTCTTTGATATTTACTACCTAAAAATAGAGTTAAATAAAAATATTGTTGTGTGTAATGAACAACAACTAAGTTATGGGTGGTGTGATAATAAAAGAATTCAACAAAGCCAACTTCAGTAGCTAAATTTGGAGGAGTCTAAAATTACTCATGATCTTATGTATAGCGTCACTCTTAAGGAGAGCTTATTATAATTATGTAGGGATGTAAAGAAGGATGCAATTCTTGAGTTGGGGTGTATTGGACCTCATTCTAAGCATTTTTGCATATTCTATTTGGATAGTCAGATATCCGTCGAGCCATCCGAGCCAAAAGAAGAGTGAAAGGAGAAGGAAACATATGTCTATATTTTTGAATTTGCTGAGCCAAAATCTAAGAACCACATTTCTCCCATAAGGGCCAAGAAGTACAACATGCCAAATCTATTTCTGGGGTCCTTTAGTTTTATACCACTGACCTATGACCATAATGGAAAATTAGATAAATAATTAGGGTACAATTATTAGTTCAAAGGGGGAAGAAAAAGATGGAGGAAAACTTTTGGGGTACCTTGATGAAGTCTGAGTAATCAAGGAACCTATGCACTCGTTGGGAAGTTTAAGTACCCAACCAAGTCCTGCCATACCGCGAGGTGAAATCAGACACTACTTGGGAGGTAACCAAAGGTAGTTTTTTGTTTGTATTTGTATTTGTATTCGTGATTGATGTCAGATCTTTATACCTATAGTGCCACAAGTTTGTTGCTAAATCACTTATTTTGTAGAGGTTTGATACATTGGGGATATTGAATGATTTTAAGTTGGGGTTGGAGCTTGTTATGGGTCGTGATGTCCTCTTAGGGTTTTTGTTGTTTTGCCTATTTTCCTCAGATTCTTATTCCTAGTAGATCTAGCATGTTTAGGCGTACTATGTTTTGTTTCATGATGTTTTGTGGTTAATCATCGTCGTATTGTTTTGTTATGTTTAGTTTTCTTATGACATGCAATATTCCAAGTTGAGGGTTTTCCCTTGTGTAGTTTATTCGCCAGGGTTCCAACAACCCTAGTTAAGGAAAATAACTTCTCATGTTCAGGAAACAATCCATGATAATCAATAACGAACCCATGTAATTAACCGCTCAATAGTTAAATAGTAAAATCCAAAATCTCGAATTGAATATGAAATGAAAAACCTAAGAAATTGCATCATTTCTCAAAGTATGTTAAAGTATATCTAAAAAGTAGTCAAAGTACATAACCTGATAAACGAATAACCATAAGGTATTTATAGTATCTCAAATTAATATAGAAATCCTAATAAAAATAATATAGGAATAGTAAGTTGGAAATTATTACGACTCGTCACGTCTCATTATGAGTCGTGTGCTATTAGTCGTAGGTATTCTGGTGAATTTTCATCTTCCAGGATCATAGAATTTGTTGGAATTATGATTCATCACCACGAGTCGTAGTGAGTCCTTATGAATCCTAGACTTCACTCATTATCACTTGTGCCTTAAACTTCAGGGTTTTGAATACTGATTTCTTTACAATTGCGCACTACTAGTCATAGTCATACCTTACAACTTGTAGTCTTCTTTTACTTCACCTTTGTACTTTGGCTTTACTTCTACTCAATTTATGATTGTTCTTAATGACTCATAGCTACTTTTTACGAGTTGTAGTCACTAATCGTGGTCACATTATAATTGGTTTCTCAGCTTCACTCTTGCTTCTTGTGTCCTGATGAATATGGATACGAGTTGTATAGCGTATTGACGACTCGTAGCCTAACCAGTTGATCAGTTTTTCAAGAATTTTCATCCATCTTTCAATCCAACCCCAATGTTAACCTATTTCACTTACAACAACAAACAAAACCACATCATATCCAACAAGATAGCCTAATCCCAAACATAATTCCTTGTTTTAAGCATCAAATATGCGATGTTTCCATGGTACATCATTAAGTTATGATATTTGACTTCAATTCCTTTATACTTCATAGAGTTGTAAGTTTGGGTGACATCAAATTTTGGCATCGGTGTCAAGGAATAATTTATGAAGTTGTTGATTAAATATGTTACCTCGGGAAGCCAAATAAGCAAAAGACGAAGAGATACCACCACCTTGAAAGAATAGGATAAACAATCCTAGCACATCACCACCCCATTCACCATCCCAGTAGGAAGAGGACATTGATGAAGATAAAGATAATGATGACATCGAAGAGTTTGACCCTGAGAAAAAAGATGATGAGGGAGAAGATATTTCTTAGAATGAGGGGTCCAATAATTAAGAGGAGGTTAAGAGTGAGTGAAGAGGCACCTAGTTGAAGTACACCCTCCTCTATTACCATCACCTATTCTACAGTTTTCATAGAGCCTGCTCTGGTTCCCCACGTTGAATGGTGGAGGTATACTGGAATGAAGGCCTTATATAACCAATATAGCACAATCAACCCTTTCACGAAAAAACTACAGAGGAATGAATTTAGAGAGAAATATGAGTACCATAAGAATGTCTAATATGTTTGACTTGGATGGTCGATTCAGATATTACCATATTGAGTAGATGACCATACATCTTGTGTAACACCCGAGATTTTGGCCTCTAAAATTTCTTGATTTTTGTGCTAACTACCAATGTAATATCTCAACTAACAAATTGTGAAAACTCATTATAAGTAGTAGAGCTCAACTCATAGGCAAACCAATAAGGATTGTTCAAGTTTCTGTCTTGGTCATGACTTCTACCTTGCGAGTTGTAAGGTGAGGTCACGAATCATATGGAGGGACTCATGAACAAACCGTTATGGATTCTATATCCTCCTTCCCAGACTATGAGTCTAGGCTAATACTCGTAGCTAGTCGTTATGAGTCGTGACATGACCCGTAACGACTAGGCGACATTTTCTTGCACGTATTATTAATGTCACATTGGTTATTTCCTCTCATCCCCAATTATAACCCATGGCATAAAACACCCTAAAGGACCCCATAACTCTTAATTAATCAATAAAATACACTTTTCTCTTTTCTTATACTATCCAAGTAAGAACAATTAGGGTTTTTAAGGGATTCATCATCTAGGGCTCAAATTGGTAGTTTCTCTACATAACTCTTGGTATCTCATGAATGTATCTCGTCCGTATAACTAATTTTGTTAAAATCATGAATTTAATTGTTAACGAAATGAATTTAATTATTGGTTTTGAAATTGGGTTAGGGACTTTTGGATGTTACTTCGTTGAATTGCGTTTCCCATGGTTTTTATGGATTATTCATGTTTTGAATTGAAGGTTTTTTAACTAATAGTTTCTCAGGTTTGGAATTTGAAAGGTGGTCATAGATTACCCCAAATTTAAGAATAATGGAATAGGGGTCATGGATTTCCCTATTTTATGGACTTTTGGTATTGGAATTAGTAATAACCTCAACCCACTTTATGAAATTAGCTTTGAAACATTGCTATTGCATAATTTACACAATTTTGATATAATGACATTGCATAAAAGTTTAATGGAATATAAATGGCTTTGAAAGGCCTTAATATCCATTATTTAGTTTTGAATTGGACCTTGAGAATCATGGATTCCCCTAAGTTAATGGATAACTGAAATGGCATAATGATATTTTCTTGTAAGAAAAATTGGTGTGACGATAGCAATGATATATGACTTAATGGATGACTCTTGGTTTAATATATGGCAATATGTAAATTTTTAAATTAGGCTTAAAGGAGGTTGTGTAGCTCACTATGAAGGTAGAGGTCACATGGTACCAATACTGAAAACCAGTATTTGTCAGCGTGGGTTTTTTCTTAATGACTATGTGCATATTGCACACTTTATATATATATATATTTGTATCCGAGATGAAGTATGATCAAGGATTCCTCATCCTTTCTTTATACCTCTATTTCATGCGAATAACATGCATTAGGGCACTTTCAGTTCTAGGAGCTGGACCTCTATAGACCATGTGTGACTTTATGATAGTTCAAGTAACACACTCTAGGTTAACATTTTGAATTTCTTGCTAAACCCTGTACCCTATCCCAACACTTATGTATATGTGTATGGATGTATGTGAATACAAACATTGGTTTTAGATTTAATTTGAAAATAGAATTATTTTATTACATGCTAGTACTTAACCCGCTAACTATTCCCGGATGTTGTATCCCCGTGCTATGTAGGGTTTGATGACACTTTAGTTTTTTTGTGCTGTGGTAGGTATCCGAGTGTCATCTTTTATATAGTGAGCTTCCATTCTCTGAAAGGCCCTTAGTTCATGGTCTTATATTTACGTATGTCATAGATTGTCTTTTGTAGTTTTTGGGCTATGATTTGGGGAATGTCCCTACTTAGGTTGATATTTGGTATCTTAGAGGCTTTTATGGATAGGATGTGGGTGGAATTGGTATTGTGGATTTTTATATCCTTTATATTGAATTATCTATGTTATTCATATATTGGTTTATACTACTTATACTACTATTATTGTTGTGTTATATTGGTTAGGCAAATGGGGAAGGTCTTTGATCCTCGATGGACTTGTGATACCCGTAATTACTAGGACTTGGTTGGATTCATGAATAGATTGGTATCAAAGCCTACGTTCAGGGTCATTAGGTGTCCACAAAGACATGTCAATTAGAGTATCATTCATGGGTATGGAGCATGCCACACTTCTAAGGGAGATACTATAAGACAATTATAAATATTCCCTTTATTATGTTATATTTGTGGCTATAGATCATGGTTTATTGACATTTCTCTAATCCCTGCCTTACTCACATTTTAGATCATGCCTCCTCAAAGATCTAATTCTTGTAAAACTCTGTCGGACCCTCTATCCTACCTTAGGAAAATATGTATGGAACTCGACCTACTTATGGGTTACAAAACCAGTCTAGGGTCCCTACTCCTGATTGCACTACCCAATGCAGAGTTCCACTGATTCCCACTATCCCTCCTCTGGTTGGTGACACTCATGGTCAGTCACCTCAATGAGATATCTCTAATATGGAGTTGCATCATTCTATTTATTTGTTGACTTAATTTGTGACTTTCTAGTCTCGCTAATTATGTAAGGGTGGTTTCGTTGGTCTTTCTTCGTAGGTTACACGGGTTGTCTAGTTCATGATCTTGAATCCCCCAACCTCCACTAGCTTTAAGGTTGAGGAGGATCTTCAAGGATTCATTATTGAGATGGAAAAAATCTGTAGGTTTATGCTTGTTTCTGATTCTAAGGGTGTGGAGTTAGTTGTATATCAATTGAAAGATGTTGTGTATTAGTTTTATGATGAGTAGGAGAAGTTGTGGACTAATGATGATGATACGTACTTATGGAAGGAGTTCTCCAGTGCCTTTGTTGATCATTTCTTTCCTCAGCAGTTGAGGGAGGATAAGTAAAGGGAGTTTGCAAATCTTGAGTAGGGTGGATTAGTGTGAAGGAGTATTCTTTGAAATTTCATCAGTTATCTTGCTATGCTCTAAAGTTAGTATCTATCATTAGAGATAGAATGAGGAAGTTTGCTTTTGGTTTGTCTCGTGACTTGGTATGTGTATGTAAGGTCTTCGTATTAAACAATGATATGGATATCTCCAAACTTTTAGTTTATATGCAGTATGTGGAGGATGAGATAAAAGAATAAGAAAAGATAGGAGAGAAGAAGAATAAGAAGTTCATGTATTTAGATCAGGGTGGAGGTTATCAATCTAGTAGGAGAGACGATAGAAAGTGGTCCATAAGGAATTTTTGGGGGAGTTCTAATTCGTATTATTCGGCTTGTACTTCTTATCCTATGCCTTTTGGTAATCATCATTTTAAGACTAATAGTGGGTTTAAGTCATAAGGTGCCCAGTCTTAGGCTAGTGAACTTCAGCCAGCACAACGTTATTGTCCTTGATGATTTTATGGTCCAATGTATCATGGTCAATGGGATAAGGGGAGGAATCAGTGCTAAAATTGTTGCCATCTGGGGCATATGCAGTGACACGGCCCTCAGCTAAGATTGCCACGGTGGATAATAAGGTCCTTGTTGCTACTTCATCAACTCCTGCGCAAAAGAATGCTACTTTTGGTACCGATAGTGGCCCTTGACACTGCCCTTCAACTCATATTGACCATATGGGTAATAAAATAAGTCTTAGAGATATCCACCTCCCTTATCTTCAATTGATGATAACCCGACCAAAGATCAATCTTAGATAATATCTATCACCCTGAAGATGGTCAAAGAGATCATAAATCCTAGGAAGAAAGTACTTATTATTCACTATAACCTTATTTAGATGACAATAATCGATACACATCCGAAGTGACCCATCCTTATTACGCACAAAAATCATGGGATCACCCTATGGTGAAACACCGGGATGGATTAAACCCTTATTAAGAAGAACTTGTAACTGCTCCAAAAGTTCTTTTAACTCAACCTGAGCAATTTTATACGGAAGGATAGAGATAGGAAAGGTATCTGATAGAAGACCAATCCCAAAGTCTGTTTCCCTATCGAAAGGAATACTTAGAATATTATTGAGAAAAACTTTAGGGAACTCATTAACCACAGGGACAAATTGCCAAGAGGACCTTTAGAACTAGAATGCTTAACCTAAACCAGATGATATAAACACCTTTTGGAAATCAACTTTCAGGCTCTAAGTCAAGAACTAAACATTTCTTTAGACACTAAGGAACTTTCCTCCAATTCTATTACTTGTATCTTATAGCTTTTCTCTTATTATGTGTATTGTTTACTTGATCTGAGGTCTACCATTTCTTATATGACCCCATATGTGGCTGTTTATTTTGGTTTCAATCCTGAGAGTATTTTCGATCCTTTTTTCTTTTTCTACCCCATTAGGTGATTTTATTTAGCGAGAAAGGTCTGTAGGGGTTGTGTGGTGTCTACCTATGGTAAGGAAACATTGATGGATTTTACAGAGTTGGATACGGTGGATTTCGATGTTATATTAGCGATGGATTGGATTCATTTTTGCTAATATTCTCTGGATTATCTGACCCAAAATATCAGTTTCCAATTCCCTAATGAACTGATAATAGAATAGGAGGGAAGTTCCTTAGTGACTAAAAAAATGTTTATTTCTTGACATAGAGCCCAAAAGTTGATTTCCAAAGGGTGTTTATATTATCTGGTTTAGGTTAAGGATTCTAATTTTGAAGGCCCCTCTCAGCAATTTGTCCCTGTTGTTAATGACTTCCCTAAAGTTTTTCTCGATGATCTTCTAAGTATTCCTATCGATTGGGAAATAGATTTTAAGATTAATCTTCTATCAAAGACCTATTCTATCGTTATCCTTCTTTATAGAATTGCTCAGGTTAAGTTGAAAGAACTTATAGAGCAGTTACAAGGTCTACTTAATAAGGGTTTCATCCATTCTGATGTTTCACCATAGGGTGATGCTTTTTGTGCGTGAGAAGGATGGGTGACTTCGGATGTGTATCGAATATTGTCAGCTAAATAAGGTTATAGTGAAGAATAAATACCTTCTTCCTAGGATTTATGATCTCTTTGACCATTTTCAGGGTGCTAGATATTATCTAAGATTGATCTTTTCTCGGGTTACCATCAATTGAAGATAAGGGAGGTGGATATCCCTAATACTTGTTTTATTACCCATATGTTCAATATGAGTTTTTAGTGGTGTCATTTTGATTGAGTAATGCTCCATCTACATTTAGATATCTCATGAACCTAGTGTTTAGGTAGTTTCTGGATATATTTATGATAGTGTTTATGGATGACATATTGGGGTATTCTAAGAGTGAGGAGGACCATGCCAATCACCTTTTAGTAGTGTTGAAGACTTTGAAGGATCAACAATTTTATGCTATATTTTCTAAGTATGAGTTTTGGTCGAATTTTGTAAGTTTTCGTGGTCACTTGATTTCTCGTAAGGGGATCAAGGTGCACCCACAAAGAGTCGAGGAGGTTATGAAATAGCCTAGACCTACGACTTCAATCGACATTTAGAGTTTCTTGGTCTTGGCCGGGCATTACATGAGGTATTTGTTTTTTACTGTGATACATTCCCCTGGGACTAAGTTGTGTCTTGATGTAGCACAAAAAGTTTGTGGCATATTTTTCTAGGAAACTTATGGTTCATGAAAGGAATTATCCAACTAACGACATGGAGTTGGCAGTCATGATTTGTTCCTTTAAGATTTGGCATCATTACTTGCATGGGGTACACGTTGACATCTATTTAGATCATATGAGCTTCCAGTATGTATTTACTAGGAAGAAATTGAATCACATTCAAAGGCAGTGTCTTAAATTTATAAAGGACTATGATATGAGACTTCGCGACCATCTAGGAAAAGCTAATGTGGTTGCTGATGCTCCTAGTAGGTTTTTCATAGGGGACTTATACCATGTGTATGAAGAGTAGTGAGGCTTGGTTAAGGATACTCACTAGTTGGCTAATCTAGGAGTTCATCTTTTCGACTCTGAATATGGAAAGATGATTGTTCAATAAACGTTTAAGTAATCCCTTGGTGCTGAGGTGAAAGAGAAACAAACTTTGGATACCATTCTTATGCAGATTAAGGATGATGTGGGTCGATAAAAGTTTATGGCTTTTGAGATTGAGAGAGATGGTATATTGAGGTACCAAGGCACATTGCGGGTTTCTGATATTGATAAGCTGTGAGAAAGGATTTTGAATGAGACTCACGAGTCAAGATATACAGTTCATCTGGGTTCAACAAAGATGTAGCATGACTTGAAGGGGATCTATTAGTGGAATAATATGAAGAAAGATGTGGCCAACATTGGGGTTAAGTGCATAGTTTGTCAATAAGTAAAAGTTGAGCACTTGAGGCCTGGTGGCATGTCTCTAGAGACTGGGTTACCTATGTGAAAGTGGGAGATAATAAACATAGATTTAATTATAGGACTTCTGCGAACTCGAAATTAGTAGTATGATTTTATTTAGGTCATCATGGATAGGATGACTAAGTGTACTCACTTTTTTCCTGTGAGGAATACTTATTCCAAAGAGAATTAAGTTAACTTATTTTATTAAGAGATACTCTCAATTTTGGCATTCATTTGAGAATGGCTTGGACACATGGGTTAACCTTAGCACCGTATTCTACCCTCAGACAGATGAACATATAGAGAGGACCATTCAGGCTTTGGAAGATATACTAAGGGACTGTGTGATTATATTGCAGGTAGTTGGGTGGATCATTTACCTCTCATCGAGTATGCTTACAATAATAGTTATCACTCTAGTATTGGGATGGATCCTTTTGAATCCCTTTAAGGTACAAGTTGTAGGTCTCCATTGGATGGTTTAAGGTTAGTGAGACTCAATTTCTTGGTCCCAACATGGTTTACCAATCCATAGAGAAGGTGAAGGTGATTCAGGATTGACTTAAGACTGCCTAAAGTCGCCCAAAGTCCTTCTAAGGTGAGAGGTAAAGAGAGTTGGAGTTTGAGGTTAGTGATTGGGCATTCTTTAAGGTATCTCATAAGAAGAGAGTGATGAGATTTTGAAATAATAAGAAATTCGGTCCCCTTTATATGGGGTTGTACTTGATATTGAGAAGGTTTGGGAATGTTTCTTATGAACTGGAGTTGCCTCTGGGTTCTATTCATCTGATTTTCCATGTGTTAATATTGAAAAAGTGTGTGGGCGGTCCTTCTTTCGTTGTGCCTATTGAGAGTGTTGGTATTTTAGATTCCTTCTCTTATGAGGAAGTTCTAATAGAGATTTTGGATAGGCAAGTCTGTTGTTTGATAACTAAGGATGTATCTTTGGTAAAAGTCCTTTGGAGGAACCAAAAGGTGAAAGAAGCTACTTGAGAGGCTGAAGTGGACTTGAATTCAAGATATCCATTCTTGTTCCCCGAGTTTGATAATTCTGCTTAAGGTATGTGTTTTCCTATCCTTTATGCTTTTCGAATTTTGTTCAAGGCTTTGTGGTTGCATTTTTGTCATATAATCATGCCAATAGGTACCTTTACTCCTCATTGGGGTGGAATGATCCTTGGAGAATGATCATTAACTTATGAGAATAGTAGGAGAAATCCTAAATTTTGATAATGAAACAAAGCAAAAAACCCAGTATCCAAGTATGTTTATTGCTCAAAACCAAAGAATATTTTCTCTTTAAGAGACACAATACGTAAAAATAAGGTAATATTGTGTAAATTATAAATAAAATCCTAAGAAATGAATTTTTACATAATTTATCATGTCCTCAACATAATAGGAGCTTTGGCTCGTCAGCAATCTGTGAGTCATGGTTAGAGAGTATGACTCATGGTTTAGAATTAAGGCTGATATTATGCTAAATTCAGTGAAATATCTTTAGATTATCATGATCCTTACTTGGTTCATGGTCTAGGACTATGATTTGTGGTCTAGAGACTTAATTTGTAGACCTTCAGATATAAACTATACAACTCTCACAATAGCTCATTGTTTTACTTCATGAGTCGTAGATAGTCCCGTGAGATCTAGGTTATGTACATATATTTATATGTCCATATATGGACAACAATATGGATCATACTTGATGCACCATGTAAACCCAAAACTTTTGATTCTTAAAATAAAGAATTTATACTTGGACTTAGGTTATTTTAGTAGGTATGATGTGGTTTTGTGGTTGTTGTAGGTGAAACGGGTGAATAATAGTCTTGGCATGAATTTGTAAGAAAAAAATAAAAAAAAGATAAAGTTTATGCAACATATGAGTCATTTTATAAGTCGTCAACATATCATATGGCTCATAGGTTTACTCGTAAGCACAACAGTAACAAAAGTCAAGCAGGGAAGTTAAGTGAAGAGTGAATACGACTGGAGAGTACAAACAATAAGATGAACCTACGAGTATGTAGAAATAGACTTTAAGATAATAGAGAACAAATTTAAAGTTACAATTTAATTTACAAAATAATACGAGTTGTAAGATTTGAGTACGACTCATAAGGATAAGTCGTGAAGAGACCAGTGTCCTAAGCATAGAAAGATTAAGGCCCAGGTGGTGACGAGTGAAGATCACAAGTTGTATGGTCAAGGTACGACTCATGTGGATGAGTCATAAAGACAAAAAAAACCTGAAGCCTTTAAACATCAGTCACTGGAGTACATACGAAAGCACTATACGACTCGTAAGAAGACCTTACGAGTGGACTATGTGAGTCGTACCTTGGGCTGACATACTTTTTCTATTCCGTCTTAATTAGGATTTATAGGTTATTTTGAGATACTATAAATACCTTAGGGTTATTCCTTTATTAGGTAATGCACTTTCACAATAATTTTACTACATTTTACGTACTTTAATCATTGAGATTTTATTCTTGAGATTTTTGGGTTATTATTAAATTAAAGACATTGGATTTTCTTCTTCTTATTCTTGTGCAATTAATTAAATGTTCTCTTTATTGATAACAATGGATTTTTGCATGAACATGAGTAGCTAATTTTCTTTACTAGAGTTGTGGGAACCTTGGTAAATTAACCCTATAAAAGATGTGAAAGATTCATCTATTCTACCATGGTGGAATATATCTTAATCTTTTTCATATTAATTGACCTTAGAGCTGCTGCAGAATCATGAGGATTGCATATATTTGAGAACTTCCTCACAAAGGAGTTTGATATTGGGAAAAGGGGATTAAGACAATAATTTGAGATTCACGTCCATTTTATTATTCCCCCATCTCATCTGAATCAACTTGAGACATAAACAATGAAATTTGAACTAAAGTGATAGACAAGGATCAATTAGACGACACTTTGAGTATCAAAATGTAAAGGGTGATACTTATTAACGCGTTCACAAGAAAGTTGATAATACATAACTTGTTGGATTTACATGCAAAGAAACAAAGTATGTGGTTAAACATGAGAAATTTATGGAGTTGAGAAGCCACGATGAACACAGTCCTATTTTTTGTCTTCTCATTTTTACAAACTCAAGGCATTCAAGTTTGGTGACTACTTACTGTTAATTCCAAATTCCCCCCATTTACGTTTCCTCTATGCTCATGAATTTTTTCAAGTTAAGAAACTATTTAATGTTTTCCCTATAGGTTCGACCCAAATCTGGTTTGGGTTACTATATTTGACATGACCATAGCATATTTATTTGGATGTTAGTTTTTTGGCGACACAAAATTTTGGCGTCGTTGCCGGGGAAGACAGAGTTAATTATTGATTAAAGTTGGTAAAGTTCACGGGCTTTATTTACTATTCTTGATTTAGTATACGCCGGTGTATGTCAACCACTAGGAGAAGAGGAAATCCTTTACTCCCTTTTGATCCAAAGCCTGAAAGAATTCTTCAAACACTACAAAGTATGTAAGGGCAAGTTCGTCATGGTGTTCCTGCTGGATTTGAGATCCTTAAATTATAACCCCTCCTCCACCTATTGATCCCAATGGATCACTTTCTCATTCTCTAGGAGATGTACAAAAGATTGAAGATAGACAAATGGAGCATTTATTAGAAAAATTAACTGAAGAGGCGATATAGGTAAAGGAGTCACGGTTAGCTGAAGAGGCAAGGCTAGATTAGCAAGCAGAACTATACATCTTAGAAAACTAGACGACCTTCGAGATAGAACTCAAAGAGGCAGAGCTCAAGTGATTCCTCTATATCAGTATCTCCAGCCATATGATCAAGACGAGGACATGGGATACATTGATCCTACTGAAACAGGAGCTATCATTGCTCCTGCTCTACCCCCAATGTTAAATTTTACATTACTAGTGCTATAATCTAATTTCTAAACATGAAGGGTGTTTTTTTAGGATAAAAAATAGGTGATGCAAACATGTATATTACTAATTTTACTGAGATCTGTACATCATCTACTATTTAGGGGTGAATTAGGAAGATTTGAGGTTGAGGTTGTTTCCATTTTCACTGGATGGAGAAGAATCACTATGGTTAGGGGAGTTTTTGATAGGTTCAATCACTTCTTGACATAAGTTGTATAGACAATTTTTGAATAAATTCTTCCCTTCTACAAGGATGTTACAATTGAATGATGAAATCTACAATTTAGCTATCTACCTGCAGAATCCATGTATGAGGCATGGTTTAGGTTCAAAAAGAAGTTAAGCGTGGTACCTAATCATAGAATCACATGATCAAATCTATTGGAAATCTTTTATAGATTACTAAATGTCAATTGGGAGCAATGGTAGATACGATTTTGGGAGGTGCATTTATGCGTCCGTGCTGAGATGCTACATAAGAGATGCTAGATGATATTTTGGTGATGAATCGATTGTGGCATACTAGTTATGCTGAGTGTAGTGCAAGTACATATACTATTGGTTCAAGTAATGATTATGGACCTGGTCATGATTTATGCACCATAGTGTTGTCATCCGAGCTTATTTATCCTTGTTTTGAGGACAACATGTGTGCTTAAAGTGTTAATGATGATATAATTAAGAATCGAAGTGTTTAAGTATTTTATTACAATTTTTAAGGTGTTTTCCAAACAACTTTATACTTAAATTGGTCACTTAGTTTGAAAATGAGAAAACTAGTGTTACTAGCTTGAGCTAGGTGTTGTTCTAGTTAATCTCGATTATTCTAATGTGCGTAATGAGTTACTAATATTATTATTATGTATTTATGTGTATAATTTTTTTTTTGAGTTTTCAATGTTAAATTTAATCAAGTCAAGAGTCAAAACACTAAGCTAAAGATTCATAGGATAAAACTAGTTCTTAGCTTAAGCTTCTAGTTCACCGTTATGGATTATGTGTCCTTTTGGGCTATAAGTTTTTGTGTTTAATCATATAGTATGCTTTTTAAGTTGATTGAAATTTTATATGAATGATATAAAATCTATATAAATCAAGTGAAAACAAAACAAAAAGGTTTTGAATGGATCAACGAAAGCACAGGACAAGATTTGACGTAAAATGAACACTTTGGATATCCATGGCGCGTAGCTGACCCAAGCAATTGTGATTGGGAGAATGCAACACATATAGGTCTTAAAAAGGAACCCAAAACAGTGTTTTTCCATTATTAGGTCACTTCTCATACTCTAGTTCTCGCTATGAGCTCCGCGACGTGGACCCTAGGTCAATTTTGGCAGTTTTGTCCTCCTATAAATAGGACAGTTGAACTTGATGATATACACCTTGAACGATATTCACAATTGGAAAGGGGATGTAAAACAATCAAATTAGGGTTTTTATATCTTTAATTTAGTTTTCTAATGGATTTTATCATGTATTCAATTATCTTGATTATGGTTATGTTCATGAGTGGCTAAAAGCCCTTTTTCATGGTTTAAGGCCAACAACATAACTATTATTGCTTTAAATTTATTTGTTTTTTATTAATTATCATATTTGGTTGTTTATTTATACTTTTTATAACTATTATAAGCATTAAAAACCATTAGCATACATCCATTATTATCTTTGTGAGTTGGGGAGGTGAAATAAGAGGATAGAACGTAAGGAGAAATAGAGCAAGGTTCTTATTCTTTGATAAAATAAAGGATTTGAATTAGCATGTAGGATAGGGATATACCTAGAATTCTTGTTTGGTTCACTTTTAGGATGACATCTTATTGCATCTAAATGGATTCTTCCATTCCCGCTCAACAATTTACTTGTAATGTCTAGTTAGATAAAATTCGAGGTTAGGAGACCATGACCATACTATAAACCCTGTGAATCAACAACAAAGATAAGTAATCTAACCAATGAAGTTCAATATCTTAGTATGAATTTTCAACGTTCTTTAACCCCCTGTTTCTCTTAATTGATTATCCAAGCTCTTACTTTTCCTCATTTTTTAATACAATTTAAAATTACAACTCAAAAAGTTTTTACGTTATGTTTTCACTGATTAATCTCAATAGGTGTATTATAATTGGATAAGTTATCAACAAAAGTCCCTCTGGGATCAATTCTTGTCTTTGAAAAGGCCACTTTAATACTTGGTGAGACCACATACCCTTGTGTGTGAGCTTGGGCACAACAAATTTGGCGTTGTTGTCAGGGACTTGTAAATTGGAAAATATTTTAGCTGTAGTTTTACTTTTTAGATATTTTTGGTGCTTTACGCTTGGTCTTGGTGATGAATTTGTATGAAACAAGTATACATTGTAGTAAGCTGGCAAGAGAGAGGGAATTGAATGAACTAAGCCCCGAACCCGAGCAATGCTTTCACCAATTGAGGAGAGAAGATGTCCTTATATACCATATCCCGCAAATTCAATAGGAATAAGACAATTTTTCTCTCATGGATGAAGATCAACCATCCCACAGGATAGCTCGCAAAGTGCCAATCCAACTTTAGATGAATCTTACCTCTCTTTTTTATAAATAAACTACTGGAGGTAATATTCAGCTAAAAGAAAACATGGTGCAACTTTTGATTAGCAGTGGATAGTTTATAGGGCTTTCACATGAAGATCTACAATTCCACTTGTGGAAATTCTTGGAGATCAGTGACATATTCATCTCCATGGGTGTGTCAACTGACTATGTTAGGTTGACGTTTTCCCCCTTTTAACTATTAGGGGAAGTAAATAAGTGGTTGAATGGTGAGTCAAAAATTTCAATCACAACCTGGGATGACTTAGCTCAAAAATTCATTATCCGATTCTTTCAATCTAGGAAGACTGCAAGACTGCGTAGTGATATTTTTAGCTTCAAACAGAGCCAAATAAGTACTTATATCATGCGTAGGAGAGGTTCAAATCTCTTCTTCAGTACTTTCCCTATCCCCAATAGTCCAATGAGGTACTAGATCACACTTTTGTTGAGGAACTTGATCACAACACGAAAATTTTGATAGATTCAGCTTTAGGTGGTCGAGTATTGGAATTGACATATAAATATCTATACACCTTATTGAACCAAATTTCACAATTGAATACTGAGTGGCATGATAACTCAAGAAGTGCTCCAAAGAAGGTTACAGGGGTGTTAGAGGTGGACCAGTTTACCACTATATCATATTAGATTGTTGCGCTATAAAATTAGTTAACTACTCGGCTCAACAATATACTATTGGGGGTTACACAACCTATAATAACAACTAATTCAATTCATTAGACAAATACTTGGTGTGAAATTTGTGGCAACACTGGTCATTCAAAAACCATTTGTGGTGCAAATCCTGAGTCTGTGATGTTTGTGGAAAATGATCAAAGGTTGAATTATGGGAACATCTATAATAAAAAGTGGCATACTCAACCACCAATTCCATCACAAAAAAACTAGCAGTAGCGATTTCAAAGGAATCAAACCATATCTTAGACTAGCAATATTGAATAAATGTTAAAGAATATTATGGCTAGTCAAGCACGGTTTTGTAGCAGATGT
Organism: Capsicum pubescens; assembly: GCA_030864215.1. Classification (NCBI taxonomy): domain Eukaryota; kingdom Viridiplantae; phylum Streptophyta; class Magnoliopsida; order Solanales; family Solanaceae; genus Capsicum; species Capsicum pubescens. The sequence goes on along the minus strand of CM061544.1, from coordinate 240,478,368 downwards.
GAAGAGCCGGTAGATTATACTACAAAGAACTTAGATATGTAGATTGATCATATGGCAGGAGCACAAAATACTAGGCCTCAAGGTGGTTTGCCAAGTGATACCAAATCTCCTAAATAAGTAGTGAAAATCACTTTAAGGAGTGGTAAATATCTCAAAGAAGAACCTCCAAAGAAGATTGAGGTAGATGTGAAGATGGTTCCTCAACAGGTAGATGACAAAGTTTTGGAAAATTTATAGAAGTCTGAGTACTCAAAAACAAAATTTGTTGAACAGGTGAAGGAAAGACCACCACCACCTTCCCCATAAAGGCTAGGAAAAGCTAAGCAGGAGGAATTCTTCAAGATGTTATTTAACACGTTTAGAAAGTTTTACATATATCGTCCTCTGTTAGAGTTTTTTCAGGGAATGCCCAAGTACGCTATGTACTTAAAGGATGTATTTTCTAACAATGTAAAGTTGCAGGATGCTAAGACAGTAGCACTTACTTAGGACTGTAGTTCTGTGGTGATGCATAAGATTCCCAAAAATCTCAAAAACCTTGAGAGTTTCATGCTCCCTATTTAAATTGGAAACAATTAGGTAGTCTAGGAACTTAGTGATTTGGGGGCTAGCAAAAATTTTATGTCCCTTTCTTAGTTCATCACTTTGGGCGTGAGAAACCGATATCAAGCTCTGTGAGACTCTAATTGGCTAACTGGATCCTATCCCACCCTGAAGGAATCATAGATAATGTTCTCATCAAGTTTAGTAAGTTTATTATTCCTGTTGATTTTATTGTTTTAGATTTCAGGTAGATGAAAGATTGGCAATTATCTTGGGAAATCCATTCTCAGTGATGGGAGGAAAATTAATAGATGTGAGAGCTTTCATAGTCACAATGAGGTTGGATGATGAAGAGGCGATTTTTAAAGCTTACAAACCACTCAATGCATTATCCCACTACAACGATTTATGCATGATTACAGTGATTAAAGGAGATAAGTTTGGGATATAAGATTTTAGTTCACCGAAGACCTCTTCAAATTTCTTTATTGATCTACCCAAGCCACAAATACCTAGCCCAAACTGATGCATATTGATGAGCCTAAAAAGGCTATTATTGAGAAATTTATTAACTTTAAGTGTTCACACTCAAAAGGTAAGAAACGAAAAATAATATGGCCTCCAAGTAAGAAGGAGAAGATGTTGGAAAATAACTAAGATAATGCGTGTCGTGGCGCAACACTAAATCAAGCGCTGCTTGGAAGGCAACCCAAGTTAATCTATGATTTATTTTTAGTATTTTAGTTTTTAATTCCCTAGTTATTGTTATTGTTAATTCACAGGTTGATGGGAAGTTTGAGTACCAAAACACCTGAGCTAAGGAGCATGGAGAAGACTAAGTATGAGGTCCCAGGACCCTCTTAATATATAAAGATGCTACTAGCTAGGCATAGAGGCCTTAAAGGGTATTTCCATCTCTACTTTTAAGTACAGTTTTGAGACAAAGTATATTATTAAGTATGGGGTGGGGAAATTCTGATTTTTAGGAGTAATTTTAAAAAAAAATTATGTTAGGAATAAGTGGGATGTTCTTATTGGTGCTATATTTGACTGCATGATGCAAGTGTTTTGGTTGTAAAAGTGTCTTGATTGTATGAATTACTACTTTTGAGACTCTCAGGCTCATATTATGACTCTTGTACTTGTTGGCTTAATCATTGAATTGATGTGATTGTCGGTTGAGAGTCTATGAGGATCGTACTTAGGTTGAGAATGTGCCATATGTGTGAGGTTGTTATGTTTTCCTTGGTGAATAGAACTTGCCTGGTATGTATGCAAAGCAAAATAAAGAGTGTGAGTTAATAAGATGATATTGGTATTTCTTTGATAGCCATGTTTATATGCTTTTTCTGACCTATCATTCTGTATAATCCTAGTTAGCTTCATTGACCCTTTAGTTTATTTTCTTTGGTAGCCTCATATGTAGCTTGTATACCCTTCTTTAAATGACCTAAATTTGATCCAAAGCTCCTAAGTACTTTCGTTGAAATTTAATTGTGTTAAGGAGTTTGAAATTCAAGTAGGATAAAGGTGAAATTAAAGCCCCAAAGTAATTATTATTGGTGTGTACAATTGATGTGTTGTGGTTGGGAGCGAAAGAAATTTGTACTGAAAATTGAATTGTGAATTTAGACAATACTCCCTCTTATATTGTATGTAAATAAGCTTAATGAGATGGGAAAAAATAAAAGATAAGGGTAGAAAAAAGTGGTGTAAAGTTGTTATTAGAAGTTAATTGAATGAAAAATGTGATGTATTAAAACTCTTAGGGATAATTGTCACTATTCTTGGCAAAAATATTCACACTGCCCCATAGCCTACATTAAAACCTTTGAAGATCTATTTGATCCTATGCTTCATCATTTTAATATTAGTGCAGTACTACACTAATGTCAAGAACATGGTTCATCTTGTGTAACTTGTGAATTCTTTGTGAGAGTGAGCATAATTTGATTCTTATACCCAGTTTGTGATAAACTGCTTTAGTGTGAGTAATTATGGGTTACTCACTTATTGTGAGGGCACATGTTTAATGATAGTTGGATGATTTGTATGATCTCTTTTATTTGTAAATATTCTTGAGTTTTCCTACTTGTTGAGTCAATTCTTGAGGCTAGGATGTTTTGAAGTAGTATTCTTGAACTTTCAATTGTTTATGAAACATGCTTAGTGTCGAAACTCACATTCTGTGTAGTCATCCGATCTGAGGTGATCTGAGGTGGATTTATGTACCTCAGTGTGGGGTGGTGATCTGAGGTGGATTTATGTACCTCAGTGTTGTTATCCGATGTTATTTAGTCTTGTTTTGAGGATCCCTTGTGTGCTTACTGTGTTAATGATGATATAATTTAGCATCTTTATTTTTAAGTATTTTATTACAATTTTTTGGTGTTTTCCAAATAATTTTGTACTTAAATTTTTCACTTAGAGTAAAAATGAGAAAAATAGTGTTACTAGCTTGAGCTAGGTGTTGTTCTAGTTCATCTCGATGACTCTAATGTGTGTAATGAGTTCCAAATGGTATTATTGTGTAATTATTTGTGGGAAACTTATTTTGAGTGTTAAATTTTAAATTTAATCAATCCAAGAGTCAAAACACTAAGCTTAAGATCAATAGGACGAAACTAGCTTCTAGCTTAAGTTTTGAGTTCACCATTATGGATTGTGTGTTGTTTTGAGCCCTATTTTGAGGTGTTTAATATAAAGGATTCTTTCTAAGTTTATGATGATGATATATTAATGATATATAATCTGGAAATAAAATTAAAACAACTCAAAAAGGATTGGAATGTATCAACGAAAGCATGGGACAAGATTTAACATAAAACGAAATATTGGGATGTCCATGGCACGTAGCTGGAAAAATCCATGGATATAGGGTGTTTGGCTCATATATAAATCTTCAAAAGGGAACTAAAATAGTGTGCCTCTATTATTAGGGCTTTTCACATACCCTACTTCCTGCGATGAGCTCCACGACATGAACCCTAGGTTAATTTCGACAGTTTGTTCTCCTATAAATAGGACACTTGAACTTGATGTTAAGACACGTCGGAAGACTTTGAAACTTTGAGAGGGGATGTAAAACACATCAATTAGGGTTTTTATCTCCTTAATTTAGTTTTATAATGGATTCTATCATGTATTCATTTATCTTGATTACTATTATGCCCATGAGTGGCTAAAAATCGTTTTTCGATGGTTAAGCCTAAGAACATGATTACTATTGCTTTGAAGTTATTTTGTTTTGATTTATTATCATATTTGGTTGCTTATTTATCCTTTTTATAACTATTTTAATGATAATCTACCCTTATAATATATCCATTGTCATGTTTGTAAGCTCGGGAGAGGGAATAGGAGGATAGAATGTGGGGGTAAATAGAGCATGGTTGTTATTATTTTATAAAATTAGGAATTTGATTTAGCGTCTAGGATAGGGATACACAAAGAAGAATTGTTTGGTTCACTTGTAGGATGGCATCTTAATGCATCTAAATCGATTATTTCATCCCCACTCAACAATGTAGCTGTAGTGTCCAGTTAGATAGAAGATTAGAGATCGGGAGATCATGATCATACTATAAACCCTGTGAATCAACAACCAAGGTAAGTAATCTAAATAATGAAGTTGAATATCTTAGTTTGAATGTTCGCAGTACTTTAACCCCTGGTTTTCTTTATTGATTGTCCAAGCTCTTACTATTCCGCATTGTTTACTTTAATTTCAATTTACAACTCAAAAACTCTTTTGGTTACGTTTGTACTAATTAATCAACAATTCAACTAGAATTTGATAAGTTGTCAACACAAGTCCCTGTGGGATCGATAATTGGATTCAAAAGGGACAATTTACTACTTGGTGAGACCACATACACTTGCGTGTGTGCTTGGGCACAATATATATGAGTCTAGAATAGAGGAAATTTTATCAAAACTAGTCAAAGCACAAGAAAGTAAAAAGAGTTGCCTTAAGGAGATTAAGGCAGACCTTTCAGAGCTGAATAAGAATGTTGGTTCAAATACTACCGTAATCAAACAACTGGAGCAACAGTATGTCAAGATGTCGTCCATATTGAATCAAAGGCAACCTGACACTCTTTCTATTAATATTTTGAAGAATCCGAAGAATGACAGTCATTGTCATGCTATTACCACTCGAAGTGGTAAAACCACCATTGATTTATCTGCACCTACCTTGATTGATCAAGCTAATGAAGATGATCATGTTGATGTTGATAATAGTAGAGAGCAAACAAAGGTAAGAATAAGGACGAGAAGCCTATTTTTAATACTATCCAAGACCTCTCCCTCCATTTTCTCATAGACTAAAAAAGAAGAAAGAAGATAGTAAATATCATAAGTTTCTGTCTACGTGAATGGAGATGTCTGTCAATATTCCATTTGTAGAGGAATTGGGGAAAAGTCCTGTCTTTGTAAAGTTCATGAAAGACTTAGTCACCAAGAAGCAAACAATGATTTATGAGCCAGTTGACAATGTTCATTACTGCAGTGTTGTTGCTACTAGATCGTTGGTTGAGAAGAAGAAAGATCCGGGCGCATTCATCATTCCTTGATCCATTGATCTTCTAACTTTGTTAGGGCAATATATGATATGGGCGCTAGCATAACTATTAAGCCACTAGTGGTGTTTAATAAGTTGGGGTTTGGGGCACTCTAATCCACTACTATGATACTAGTAATACCATACCGGACGGTGAAAAAGCTAGTTGGTATTCTCTGTGATGTGTTGGTCAAGTTGGCTTCCTTTATGTTTCCTGTTTATTCTATGATATTGGATTGTTAAGTGGACTTTCATGTTCGAATTATCATAGAAAAGACATTCTTGCTATAGAATGGACTTAGATTGATATGGAGCTAGGACATCTAATGTTCGGACTCAATGATAAGAAGGTGATATTTAATGTATACTAGTTCATGAAATAGCCGGATAAGTTAAGTATAGTGTCTATGATTGTTGTTTCTGATGAACAGATATTCTCATCCCTTGATCTTGATGCGGTAACTAATTGGGATGATAGTTCTGAGGCTATTTCTATTGAAGAATGTTCGGTGTTGAAGCCTTACCATCATTGATATTGAAATTTGACAATGATGGAATTGATGACTTTGATGAGATAGTATATGTACTCTGTGGGATTGGTTCGTATACTTTTGTACCAAAGAAGCTTGATTTGGATCTTAAAAATAAAACTACTACACCTGCTCACTTGTGTATTAAGAAGCCATCCGTCTTAGAGTTGAAGGCTCTCTCAAGTGGTTCAGTTCGGTATAATGTGGTTTGAATAAAGGTCGTATTATTGTTTTACCTAATGAGAAGAATGAGATAGTTCCAATGAGCCCAGTTACAAGATGGGGAGTGTACATGGATTACAACAAATTCAATGCATGGACCTAGAAGGACCATTCCCTTATGCCTTTTATGGACCAAATGCTTGTGGAAAGAGGGTGGTACTATTTTCTAGATTGATATTCAGTCTACAACCAAATCACTATTTCACCCAAAGACCCATAGAAGACAACCTTCACTCATCTATATGTGACCTTTGCATTCAGACGTATGTCATTCAAGTGAATTAATGCACCAGCTACTTTTTCAGAGATGTATGACGCCAATATTCTCTGACATAGTAGAAGATACCATCGAAGTATTTATGGATGATTTTTTGGTAGTTGGGGATTCTTTTGATGACTACTTGGTTAACTTGGCAAAAACTCTTTGTAGATATGTGGAATAAAACTTAGTACTTAATAGGGAAAAGTGCCACTTTCATAGTTAAATAAGGTATTGTGCTTGACCAAAATATATCAAAAAGGGGTATAGAGGTAGATAGAGCTAAGATTAAATTAATTGAGAAATTACCTCCACCGATTTCTATGAAGGGTATTCGGAGTTATTTAGGACATGTTGGGTTCTACAGTCATTTCATCAAGTATTTCTAGAAGATTGCCAATCCTCTTTGTAGGCTACTTGAAGAAGAGGTGAAGTTTGATTTCGATGAAGTATGCTTGATGACTTTTGAATATCTGAAAGAGTAGTTGATGATGGATCCTATCATCGTGTCCCCTAATTGGTCCTTGCCTTTTGATATTATATGTGATTCTAGTGGAGTGGCCTTAGGTGTTGTACAAGGCCAATGAAAGAAAAAGATCATGTATTCCATCTACTATGCCATCAAGGCACTAACACTACTAAAAAGAACTACACAATTACTGAACAAGAGTTGTTAGCAGTGGTTTTTGCCTTTGAGAAATTTCAATCTTATTTAATTGGGACAAAGGTAGTTGTACACATTAATCATGAATCATTAAGACACTTAATAGTACAAAAATATGCAAAGCCTAGACTGATTAGGTGGGTTATGTTTCTGCAAGAGTTTGATTTCAAGGGCAATGAAAGAAAAGGCACTGAGAATCAAGTTGCAGATCATTTGTCTAGACTTAAGGAAGAAGCTATGCAGAAAGTTGAAGATGGAATAGAGGTTGATGAAAGTTTTCTAGAAGACCAAATATTGGTTGCTTCTACAGATCTAATTACATAGTTCACCGACTCTGCAAATTATTTAGAAAGTAAGATAATCCCAGAAGATCTTTCCTTCTACCAGAGAAAGAATTTATGCATGAGGTAAGGAAATTTTTCTGGGATGGGCCTTATTTATTCAGCATTTGTGCGGATGGGATTATTTGTCAATGTATACTTTAAATGGAGTCGATGAGCATACTTGAGGCTTCTCATTCTTCACCAGTTGAGGGTCATATAGGAGGAACCCACACAACCCATAAGATCTTGCAATGTGGGTACTACTGGCCAACAATATACATGGAAGATAATGATTTTTCTTCATCTTTCGATCAATGTCAATGCCAATTTAACATCTATAGGTGCCTTTAAAGCAGTTTCACTCCCCAATAATGAAGAAAGAAGTGCCAAACCCTTTTGAAAAAGTATATCTTCTCTCAATTCGGCACCCCACCTACAATTATTAGTAATGGTGGGTCATATTTCTATAATCGTATGTTCAAGAGTCTTCTTGAGAAGTATGAGGTAAAGAACATGGTTGAAATACCATACCATCCATAGACTAGTGGATAGGTTAAGGTGTCCAACAGAGTAATCAAGTCCCTTTTTGCAACGACAGTCAATTCCAATAGGATTTATTGGTCATGAAATGTAGTTGATGTATTTTGGGTTTAACACACAACTTTTAAGACTCCCACAGGTGATTCTCCTTATCAGTTGGTATAAGACAAATCATGTCACTTTCCTGTTGAACTTGAGCACAAAGCACTATGGGCATTGTAGAAGCTGAATTTTGAGTGTCAAGATGTAGCAAAGCCATTGATGAACAAGATTGATACATTGGTTGAATTCTGACTCTAGGACTATGAATGTTCTGCACTTTATAAAAATAATATGGAGTTGCATCATGATCGCAAAAATGATAAGAGGATATTTGACAAAGATGACCAAGTATTTCTCTACAACCCAAAACTTCACTTGTTTACAGGTAAGTTAAAATCTGGATGGTATAGTCCATTTTCTATGCTAAGAGTGTTCCCATATGGTGCTTTAGAATTAAAGTAGGATGGTAAAGCCCCATTCAAGGTTAACGGTCAAAGAGTAAGACTTTATATAAGGAAATTTATTTTATTCTTGAGATGGACCTTGCTGATGTATAAGTAACCAAGGCAATTATGTCGTGCCCCAACGTTAAATTAAGCATTGTATAGGAGTCAACCCATGAGACTAGTTGGTGAATTGTAGTATACAACTTAGCCACGTCGTTCCATGATGTTAAATCAAGAGTTGTATGGGAGGCAACCCATGTTTTGTACTTAATAATTTAAAGGGTAATATGTGTGTTCTATATGCAAGATTAAAGATAGCAGAAAAGAGATAGAAATTCAAGAATTCAAGTCATACGAACAAGTCTTAACTTAACATGATGAATCGTGTGAGAGAGTATTAAAGCATGGGACTTGATACATATCTAGGTAAGAAGTTTTTGGAGTCCTTATGACACCCTGAATGATTCGTAACCTTTGGTTATGGTTCGTCACTTGAGTCTACCGACTCCAGAACCAGGTAAGAGCTCCCAGCCTGTACGGAGGAAGTAAGTGATGCGTAAGCATTGTCTATGAGTAGTATTCATGACTCATATCTTTTCTGACTAGGTCATAGGTCGCTAGTCAACCCGTCCCAGTTCACGGTTTTAAACAAAATAGGGGTATCTAATCTGTGCACTCGACATTGCGAACATCAAATTCCCTCCATTGTTTACCAACTTCTAGGATCTAAATGTTATAAGATCTTAATCCAAACATCACTCAATCTATTGGAACCTCCCAAGTCCATCGATTTCATTAAGCATTAGGATGGAAAACATTATTAACTCAAGAAATCTAACTTCTCAACCAAGAAAGTAACTTTTTGAGCTTAAACTTTCTATATTTTGAGTTGAATATGAAAATGAGTTTATAATTTAGTATTTCTTCGAGTTGAATATCTATGAGAATGCAAAATGTGAACCCTATTGCAAGAAATTTGAGTTTGAAATAGGATTTGGAAGTGAACATAAATTTGTGTACTAAAAATATGTGTTTTGGACTGATATGGGGTGGTAATACTGTACATTGAAGGGTAGCTTGGGGATTGTATTTTGGAACTAACTCTAAATTAAACCCTTAGGTTGCAATGGATATGGGGCTCCTTACGACTCGTACCTACGCATAACGAGTCATTATGAGACTCATAACTATGAATAAAATAAAGGCATAGAAAGGTGTAGATTCTGTTATAGTTACGACTTGCCAATTGAATCTTATCAAACCCCTATGAGTTTTAAAATAGAGTCGTGAATAACTAGGTAGAGTGAACTAAATAGATATTTGTTTATGATCTAATTATGAGTGTTGGTAATGATTCGTAAGCTGTCCTTATGACTAATTTATGACTAGTTAGGAGGACTCATAAGTTGACCAGTAAACATGATGGAATACGTTGTTTACCTTATTGTTTGTTCATATGAGTCGCAACCAGTGAATGTGAATCTTAACCACAGTCGTAAATGAATAAAATATGCACGTTGTTACTAAATTTTCCTATTTTTCTTTCCTTTCCTCAGTAGTAACTAATAAGTGTATGCATACTAGTACAAATGGCACCAAAAAGTGACTAATCAAAGGAGAATACTAAGTAGAAGACAACTCCCAAGTCCACTCACCATTTGATAAATAAGGAAATAAGTGAATCAAGTGGTGATCTCATTGAATACCCATTAAAAGGGAAAGCAGGACCAAGGGAAACACTTCCATGGGGTAAGAAAGTTGTCGCACCAGAGGGTACACCTCCAAGGGGACCTTGAATGAAAAATCAAGCATGTCCCCTCCACACTCACCATCATATTTAAAAGATGAAAATGATGAACAAAAAGTAGAATTTAATGGTAAAGCAAGTACTGAGATCTCAAGTTCCTTTAAGGGAGAATATAAGAATGAGGGTGAGACCAAGGAATATGTAACCCCTATCAACAAATAGGAGCCACGAGAAATCCCTTTACCCTTTGAACCTGTCCCGGTGCCCACTGTTGAATGGTGGGGGTACCCCATTATGCAGGAAACTTACAATGACAGGATGAGTGTAAAGTATGCTAATGGAAGAATCAAAAGGGGTATCTATCTTGAAAGGAGGTTAACCACTGTACGTATATCCGAGTTTCCTGGATTTGAGGCCATATTTCAGCAGTACAGGTTCCAATGGATGACTACAGCACTACGAAGTTTAATCCTACACTAGTGTGGGAATTTTATGTTGCATATAAGGATAAGCTGATGAGACAACATCCTTAAGGAAAATTGTAGAGAGGTGATGACCTAGTTACATCAGTGACAGTTTGAGGAGTGCGGGAGCATATATCCGCTGACTATTTTGAGGTTCTTGAGCAGAACATCTTTCTAGCCACCAGTAAGCATCAGTGAGATGGATTATCTGATAGATAAAATTTAGAAGGTTATACAGAAACAGATGGGGTCGAAAGATAAAATAAGGAATTTTTGGTGGATTGTAGGTATAATCAACTTGATTGGGGAGAAAGCCAATTAGCCAAACAAACCTTGACTTTCAAGGCCAAAGCATGGTGGACATTGGCTACGCAAAGATTGTGTCCCACTATAGGGGACAATGGTCTCTGTCTGGTACGTGTTGCATTGATAGAAGGACTCATGATGGGTTATGAGTTTGATGTATGGTAGTACTTAGCAAGATAAATACGAGACCCAATAGTAGGCAGAGAAAAGCTATATTTGGCATATCCATGTATAATCACCCAGATTTGGTTAGCTGTAGGGGGTAAGAAATTCCAGTGATTAACGAGTTCAGTAGGACTAAAAATACCAATGATTTGGGGATGATTTGGGATGCAACAAATCTCATGAAAAGGGAGGCAAAGCAAGGTGCAACATTAATAGCTCAATTGATATGGAGCATAGGAAAAAAAATGAAGGATACTAGGCTTACTAAGGTTCCTGTTGAGGGTGGCCAGTCTAAGACACAATATTTGGATACATCAGGCCCAACCTATACTCCAGTTTTACTACCTACTATAGCCCCACGACCATCATCAGCCAGATCTGCAACACCAGGGTATGTGATTATTTCACAGTCTAGCTTAAATGATATTATTCAAATGTTAGGAACTGTCGAAGAAAAGGTAGAGTCGATAGAAAGTGGTGTGAAACCGTGTGCCTTGAACAGGCAAAAAGAACAAAGCAGATGGATCCAGGGTAGACTAGATTCATTTGAGCAGAAGATGACACGTCAGTTGGGAAGTAGCCAAATCCCTAACATTGTGGAGTTGAAAGCTGAATTGGATAAAATATGAAAGCTTGTTGATAAGCTATATGACAGGACATTTATCCCGGCACCTTTTACAACAGAGATTGATCATGAAATAGAAGTTGAAAACATCCAGCGTATTTTGGTGGGAGAAAAAATCCGAGAGAGAAATAAAATAAAGCATTGAATCACTAAAAAGGAAAATCTAAAGAAGGTAAAGAAAGATAGCTTAGTGTGTTAAAAGGAACAACACGTTAGGGTCTAAGAGATAACAACTAGGGCCTGTAGCTCAAAATCAACAAGTGATTATGTTGAGGGGGTAAGTGATGTAGCCCCGACATCTGACATACAATTGAACGCACCGAAAACAATCATTGCCACTATTTCGGAGATAGTCTCGATAGTTGATGGGACTATCATTGAGAGTGATAGGACCAAATATAAGGACCCATGTAATGATACAACATGTGCTAGTACCTTGAGTACCCAGGTATATCCTTCTCCCTTAAATTACATTGATAGATGCACTAAGGACAGTTCATAGGATTTAGTTGGGGTGGGGGTGTACCAAGGTCGTGATGGGTTACACTTGCCGTGTTTTTAAATTCGTGGCCATAATCTATAAAGTTTGTGAACCGACATGTGTTTGTTTCTTTTGTGTGTTGTGTGAAGCTAAAAATAGGAAGAAAATTTTTATTTGTGGCAGTAGATGTGGTATCAAATGATTATGCTGAGTCTGTTTGATTTTGAATAATTATGCTGAAAAATTGATACCCCTCCTACAATTTTGCTGATTGTGTGACCTGTGTATGTGTGAGAGATGACCATGAATATGATAATGTCAATAGAATTTGGGATAAAACAACTATGGAAAATATTTTCATATCAAGATAAGTAGTAACTAGTAATATGACCTTGTACGAGGTGTGTATAAGGTGTTACCTAGTTCCTGGTGTGTCAAAATTTAGTACATGCCTGGTTGCTCTTACCTAGGGTTCAAGATAGTCAAGTAGGAGATGATTATAGGCCATTTTTATCTTAAGTCCACTTTAGACTAAAACTCCTAACAAAAAGTAATATGAATCCCCTGATCCAAAAAGTCGAGCCAAATAGACCCATTTTTGTTTAAACTGATTTCACCTTCCCGTTACAACTACAATGAAACTTTTTTTTATCTCTAGTCCTCCATTGATACTGTGCACCCCAACTCACGAAAATTGCCTAAGTTTAGGGAGGCTATTATAGGAGTGCGTAGAGAAAAATGATTACAAAGAAAAAAGTGTAGAAAGAAAAATAAAGAAGGGCAGGTACGGTGAAAATAAAAAAGATAAAAAAAGAAAAATAAAATGCAAAAAAAGAAAAAGAGAACACAAAGAGTGTGAGAAAAGAAAACTGCACCTCACCCAATCTGAATGTTCTTTAAAATAAAAAGGGTGACATAAGGGCTGAAATAAAAGAAAGAAAAAAAGGAAAATAATTGGACCGAAAATAAAGAGTAGTGTCAAGAAGGCGCTGTCACTAAAAAATCACAAAATGAAATATACCAGCCCCAAAACTACATTACAAGATAAATAAAGTCATTTACTAATCCAATCCCAACTGTCCAAAAGCGCAAGAAAAGACCATATGGGCAAGCCTATGGTATTCTTTATACACCGATCGATATTGTACTGAGCGAGATTACCTTTTGAAATATCCCTGCACAACATGATTAATTGGATTTGAGTGAAGGGGATTTTTTTGTTTGTGAGCATACATGCATTATGTCGTTTGGTTGCAAGACTATTCGGCGAGTGTGATTATACCTAGTTGTGTGTCACTAATGTAATGTCGTCATTTGATTCCTTTATGTTTCTCTGTGTGCCAAATCTATATACATATTTGGATTCTTGAAAATTTAAGACAAGAGGGGGAATAATAATGCTGAAAATTAATCTGAAAATCATTGCCATAGGTATCTTAGGATCTTCCTGTTTAAGCCACGTTGTTGTGTTAGATTTTTTATTTTGGTTTTTCCTGAGGACACACAAACTTTCTAAGTTGAGGGTGTTGATGCTCCATGAAAACACGACACTTTAAATTCTTAAAACAAATAATTTATGTTGTGACTTAGGCTATTTTAGTAGGTATGATGTGGTTTTATGGTTGTTGCAGGTGAAATAAGTGAATAATACTCGAATAAAATTGGAAGAAAAAGCTAAAAAACTGATAAATTTTGTGCATTATACAAGTCGTCATCATATCATACAACTCTTAGGTTTACTCATAAGCACAACAGTAACAAAATTAAAGCGGGGAAGTTAAGTGAAGAGTGAATACGACTTGAGAGTACAAACCGTAAGATGAGGCTATGAGACTAGGGAAGCAGTCATTGAGAGAATAAAAAACAAAGTTAAAGTTAGAATTAAAGTCACAGAATGAGACGAGGCATAAGATCTGGGTACTACTCATAACGATAAGTCGTGAAGAGACATGTGTCAAAAGTGTTGAAAGATTAACGCCCGTGTGGTAACTAGTGAAGACCACGAGTTGTATGGTCAAGGTAATACTCGTAAAGATGATCCGTAAAGACAATAGATACCTGCATCCTTGAAAGATTAGTCACTAGAGAACATATGATAAGCACTATACAACTCCTAAGATAACCTTATGAGTCGACTGTTCGAGTCGTATCTTATGTCGATATACTATTCCTATTTCATTTTTAGTAGGATTCTAGGTTATTTTAAGATACTAAAAATACCTTAGGATTATTCCTTTAATAGAGTACGCACTATTACAATAATGTTACTACTTTTTACATACTTTGATCATTGAGATTTTGTTTTTGAGATTTTTGGGTTGTTATTTAATTAAAGACTTTGAATTTTCTTCTTCTTATTCTTGTGTAATTAATTACATGTGGTATTTATTGATTATCATGGATTATGTCTTAAACATAAGCAAATAATTTCCTTGACTGGGGTTGTGGGAACCCTAGATGATTAACTATGCAAAGGAAGTGGGAGATTTATCTAGCATGTATCCTATTCTTCATATTAATTGACCACAAAGTTACTGCAGAAGCTTGAGGGTTTCCTGTATTCAAGAACGTCCTCACAAAGGAGTTTGATATTGGGAAAAAGGTATTAAGACAGTAATTTGTGATTCTCGTCCATCTTATTATTTTGCCATCTTATCTAATAACCTTGAAACTCAAAAGTTGAAAGTTGAACTGAAGTGATTGACAGGGAGCGATAAGGTGACACCATGAGATTCACAATTTAAAGGCTATGAATTGTCAACGCATTAACAAGATAATTAATTATTCATAACTTATCAAATTTACATGCGGAGCAACATAATAGGTAATTGAACACGGAAAATTTATGGAGTTGCGAACTGGGAGAGCACAATACTAGTATTTTTCTTCTCTTGTTTACAAACTTAAAGCATTCATGTTTGGTGATTACTTAGTATTAATTCAAATTCCCTTATTTACCTTTCCCCAATGCTCATGAATTTTGTCAAGTTAAGTAATTGTTTAATAATTTCCTTTCGGGTTCGACACCAACCTCGTATGGGTTACTATATTTGACATCAGCTGCTACATACTTCTTTGGAGGTTAGTTTTTGGGAGACATTATTACTCTTAGTTCATAAGTTGTTGAATGAATCTAGGTACCAATTTGAGTTTGTACTCTAATTGATCACCCTCTACGAGTCTCAATATGAGTTATACTTTCCATGTCATGAAAGGGTTCACATAAGTAACCCTTAGTAGTTTTTAGGATATTTTATCACTTTTGCTTTCAAAACCTATTTTTTTGTTTAAACGCAAATAACATGTCGTATCGTACTATTAGTCAAGTTGTTGAGTGAATTGTGGTATCAACTTGAATTTATACTTTCTTTGATCAACCTTTGTGAGTATCAATATGAGTTTTACTTCAATTATCATGTCATGGACGAGTTTCCACAAGTCACACTTGGCAATTTTTAGAACATTTTTCAACTTTTGCTTTTGAAACCTATTTGTACAAACACATAAAACATAGCATACATACTAAAACAACTTAATAATGTTAAAATTTTCATGTTTTTTGCATCAAAAGAGATGAAATCTCAATACGTTAATAGCCTCAACTTAGAACATTTGCTTGTCATTAAGAAACAAAAACTAAAACCATACTAACACAATGCAAAAGTAAAATTAACCTATTATATTTATGATAATCGCATGGCATTTGGAAACACACATTTCATTTGTTTCAAACTCCCATATTTTCAAAATAAAATACATATGCACAATAAAAAATCATCAAACTTTCATAAAATGATCTATGAACTCTATCATTCTATCAATGGACATCCCTACAAAAATAAGTGACAAAGAACCCATAAACAGTCAGACAATGCTACCCTTGTTCCCTTATAACAAAAAAATTCCTAACACGCATTATCAATTAAAATAGGACCAATACTAATGTCCTCACTCTCACAAAAAAAATTGGACTGTAAGCTTTCCCTATTTTCTTTAATTTTACTTTCAGACAATCATTATACGACTTTACTTATATTGTAATGTAGGATTGATGACATGTATAGTGGATTTGGAATAAGTGACTCAATTCTTCTTGACACTACACAATTTTCATTTCACTTCAATCCCTTGTTCCTTCTTTCCTTCCCTTCTTTTATTGTTTTATCAACTATGCATGTGGTTTTACTTTTAACTCGACATTTATTTTTTTATTTCTTTGTTTTTTTTACAACTTTCTATAGGTTTATTTCTTTTTTTTCAGCACATACCGCACTCATTTTTCTGTTGATGACAAGTTTTATGTTTTCATACTAAACTCTATTATTCCTTCTGTCCCTATAATAACAATCCTCAACATAGACGATTTGATTCAATTAATGTTTAGTGTCCAAGGAGGGACCAAAGCTACAAAAAAGGTTCAAAATAAAATTAGGAAGGTGAATAGGCTAATCAACAAAAGGCTATATTAGGGTCAAAACACTTATCTAGCTATTATTTTGTCATTTGATAGGTTATTTAGGCTCAAAGTGGACTTATTAAGAAAATGACCTATGATACTTTCCTAACCAACTATCTTCCAGCATCAGCTAGACTAACTAGACATGTTATAGATTATCCACACTAAGTATGAACGAGGTAATGCAACACACACACACGTACACAGTATCACAACTAGCTATTGTGTTCATGCCCTTTCTTAAACAATGATTATCATACCCATTATCAAAATATTACATAAATATCCATGAAGGTCAATCTATCAAAGCAATGAAGCATACAACAAATATACTAGTAAATTTACCAAAACAATTATTTTACATATGGCATTTGTTTATTGTAGATTATCGTAAGTTTTCCTAATTTTTTTATATCTAATCACAAAATAAAAAATAAAGATACACAAAACAAAATATAAAACAAAAACTACCAAGTCTTGTCATTTAAATAAAAGATAAACACATTTAAGAAAAGAAATGGGGCAAGAAAATTACTTAGTTGGATGCAAGATACAAGTACTCTCATCCTCATCAAAAGACATACATAGTCCCCTATGCATAAAAATATAAATAAATGGAATTAGGACTTAATTATGTAACCATAGGTGCATTGATCTATTGTCAAAGTGTCTGTAGGGGTTGTGGTTGCACCCCCATGTGGCACCAACTTCATTGTCCATAGTCAGCATACTCAATGATCAAGGATCATTTGTGATTCATTTTCATCAACAAATATTAGCACTCATAGGTGTCACACTAGATGACACCACTTTAGCTCTTGGATGATCATCTTACTCTTATTTCCTATATTATTTTAATAAGACACACTAAGCATCATCAAGGTCACTCTCTGCTCTCTTGAGTGCCCTCTATGGGTTTATCTCATTAGTGTCATCCTTAGTCCTTTTTCACTTTCCTATATCAACAGTAGGCTCATAACTTATAAATAGGTTAAAGAACTATGGTGCCTCCTATAGGTCCTCACCAATCATGGTTATGGGATACTAAACAACCTGGGCATACCACTTAAATAACATTGAAACATCAATCAATGGCTGAGCAAGATAGTTAAACAATTTCCCAACTCAAAAATTGTAGAAACTATATCCTCTTATTCATTTTAATCTTAACACCATTCATATGATCATGTAAGTATTGCATATACTAATCAATTAAATCTCACAAACTATCCTAAGAAGCCTTAGTAGTAGACTTAATCCATGGTTTTAGATACTTCATTAGTTGGTCCTTTTGATTCTTCATATAAGTTGTCTGCTTTGCAAGGTCCTTTAAGAAGTCTTTTGCAATTTTGATCATGGCAGTATAAACTGGCAGCTATGGAACTACGAGAGTTTTGGCAGCTGTGGGTGGTGTAGTTGGAGTTGAAGTAGTATCATTCGTAGCATTTGACTTCTCAGTATCAATCAATGACTTTATAGTATCTTGATTTGTTTACTTGGCAAACAATGCAACATGTAAATAACCTATAGGCCAAGAACTCAATCACACAAACAAATTTTCTTCATTGTGAATCATACTGATATCATTCTATGTAGGTCACTTCCATAATATTATCAATACCCAAAAATAACAACACTAAATATTTGTTCTATAAAGTAAATACAAAGCAGGAAAATGTGATATTGATATTATAACTAAGATCTCACTCTCGAATCTCCTTAACAATATACTGGGATATATCTAAGGCTTACTTAGGCATGATACTAGCTGCTAAATTTTCTATGTTGGGAGTCAGAGTGCTTTTATTATTGGTCGAACCTAAAATAAGTTGCAAAATAGACCACTAGGACATGACAACAAAATTTAAGAAAACCTTTATAATTTACCATTTTCCATCCACCCAATAAACTTTCTCCTTCTTCTCATCGATAATATTAGAAATTGACTTGAACTATCTTTTGTTCTCATAGAGTTTTATCTTTTTTAAATCTTCTATTTTATTCACCGGGTACTCATACTCACAAATATTCATAAAGGTCTTGAACTAAGGGACAAATAAGAAGAACTGAATGGCATGCTTAAAAATATCAACCAACTTGCCTCAAACTTACACCATATCCAGTGCATGCTGCTGCTTCACACCCTATTCTTTTAGAGTCTAATTTTTCAAGGTGGTTGTAAATATAGGATAAAAATTTTGCACCATCTCTGAGTTGTACTTTCTTTAAGACTTTCCCATACAAACAAGTTGAATTTTATAAAGTAACTTCTTAATCTCACGTAGATCACTAAACCTAATAGTTTGGATACTTGGTTCTTCATAGATGCTGCTTCTCAAATTACTCTTTTGAGTGGGTGAAGTTATACAACTAGATTTCCCTCATGCTAAGAATAATTTACTAAACATTTTCTTATTTCTTGGATGATCTCCACTTATCTCTACATATCCTATTCTTTAGGAAGAGATTGTATGGACTCTTAAAATCTCATCGTGTATCCTAGTCTTGTATCTAAATTCCTCAGATCCAAACTCACTATTGATGACTTACCCAAATGATTTTTATCCCTTATATTAATAGGGAAAGGTTTCATGTTTCATAGCTTATTGATATTATGTATTCCATTGCCTCATGGTGTTAAGCTCTAACTACAGCTACACAAATTCACAAGGATCATCCTAAAAATATAGGAGAATATCTTGGGGTTGACACCACCTAGTTGGTGAGTTTTTCTTCTTTACATGGGATTCATCTTAGAAGGGATTGTACTTATGTGTGAAAATATTATACAAAATAAAATTAAAAAGTAATACTACGCACAGTTTCACGACTCATGGTTTGAGTTTACAACTCATGAACTAACTGGTGATCAAGGTTGCAATAACAAACTTTGTCAACCCATATCAGTATGACTTAGACTACAACTTGTGGAATGAGACCGTGATTCATAGAATGACTCAGGAATTAGTGTCCAAAAAATGATGTATCTTCCTAGGTTACCACAACTAAAATTATGACTCATAAACTGAATGTATGTATTGTACTGTTGTAGGTGGTCCACAAACAAAAATTTAACACTTTGGAACAAGAATCAAGATTGATACCATGACTTAGTAAGTTATACCACAAATCATAAAGTCAGTTATACCTCTTGTTATTGGTCCTTTTTAAAACATTTTAGTTTAAAACTTGTTATTTTATCCTACATTAAGATTATGACCAGGGAAATTATTTCAATGTGTTTTAAGCCTAAATTAGTTAAATTATCAAGTCTCGATCAATACTATTAGTCCAAGGATTAAGTATGATCATTGGAAACACAATTTTCACCTATTCATCCTATTTACACATTAATGGACTTTGGGCTATACAGACTTCATCAGTATTATCACAATGAAGATTTGTTAAGAGTTGGTAGCAAAAAACGACATCTATTTCATTTCCACAAAAAATTTGGATTATATTGCCTACAGACTTAATGAGTATGAACACCCAAACCAATAATATATATAGTTTAACCCTAATTATGAATAAATCACTAATTAATTTTCAGGTTTTTGTCTCCACTCCAAATATTTTAACAAAATCATCACTAATTCACATTACAAAATAAAGTCTATGAAACTAGCTTATTTTTGTTCAAAACATCTCTCACATTGTTGAACATAATCATGTAATTATACATTAAATAATGCATACAAATATGGAATAAAGAACTAACTCATAATATGTCTCTAAACTTTGTCCTAGGATTTCATTAATCAAATTATTAAACACAAGAACCCATTAGAAAAAATAGAAATCAATAATCATAATTATAGAAAATAATTTGATGATCTTACTGACTTCAGCTTGATTTTTAAACTGTAAAGGAGAGTAAATAGTCAGTGCTAGTAATTTTGAGAGAGATGGAAATTGAATTGAGGTAGTGGGGATTGAGGAATAGTAGTTAAGGGATAGAGGGAGTGATATAGGAGTGATTTGTAGGGTTTGGAAATTGAAATAATAGACAAAGAAATTAGTTGATTCTATTTTTAGCAAAGAAATATCAGGTATCAGTTATTTGGGTTATTGGATGAAAGGCAAAATCAAGTTGGATCAACAAGATTTTCTTAAAATCAATTTTGACATATAGTTGACCATAAATCATTATGTGCTTCATGATTTAATATCATGAGTCATGAATTAAATATTATGATTGACAAGTAAAGGGACTTACCAGGGATCTATGAATGGTAAAGTATAACTCATGAGTCGAGTCCATGATTTGTACTATAGCCCATAGATCTTTGTTATTTTAAACCGTTTAGCTAGGTTTCCATAAGGGACAATAAAATCTATGAAACCAAATTACATATCATTCTGAGTATATCGTACTATTATTCTATAAAGATGTAATGTTGGGTCAGAAACAATTGTGACAGTCATGACTAGTGGTTTGAGACTATGATTTGTAAACCAGTCATATTTCCACCGCTTGAATTTCAAATTATGTTTTCAAATTTCCACAGTGGTAACCATGAGTGGTCAAAGATTTTCATGACTCAACGTTTAGCTTTTCGTACCTATTTTTCCAAATTTTTCTTTTTCTCCACATTCATATTCAAGTCATACCTGCACACTTCAGCAAATATCAAACCAACACAAAAATCAAAATAAGGATAAAAAGAAATAAAACATCTTGGATTGCCTTCAATGCATCTATTCCTGTAACGTGGAAACATAATGTGGATATCTTGATTACTCATACTACACCAAGATTTACCTTAGGTTGAATTGTCAAGAGGTGTCTAATTTAATGTCACAATATGATTCAAGTACCTTTTTCTTCTTTGTGGTTCCTAGACATAGTTTCATACGCTAAATATTTACCTTAAATTGTTGACCTTTATTATTCTCAAGCCCAATATCACCATATTGAAGAACATGTACCACTCTAAATTGTCACAACCACTTATAATTCAACTTACCAGGAAATAAGTGAAGCCTTGAGTTGAATAACAAGACCAAATCACCCAAACTAAATTCTTGCTTTTCAATATTCCAGTAATGATATATTTTCATCTTCTCCTTGTAGAGGGATGAGCATTCATAATCTCAAGAAAAATATCATTCATCTCATGTAGTTGCTTGAGCCTCAAGTTAGAAACATCACCCAAATTTAAATTCAGCTTCTTAAGTACCCCACAAGGCTTTTAGCTCAAGCTCCACCGATAAATGACATACATAAACAACATGCTAATAAAGGGAAATACTTATTTGTCTCTCATATGAATTATGATATTCCTATTGAGTGTCCTCCAACTTGTAGGTGTAATCCTATTCACCTGTACAGTCGTTACAAGAATGGTATTTACTTGCCAGCTTATCTACAGATGCTAAAGTATTTCCACCTTGTGATTTACACCATATTTCTCAAGCAAGGTTCTAGACAAATAAATACAAAATTGAGAGACACCATTTCTAATTATGGGTCTTGGATTACCAAATCTTGAAAAGCTATTTTGCCTTAAGAATACTATGATGATCTTTCTCTCATTATTGGGAAGTTCAATCGCCTCCACCCATTTAGAAATATAGTCAACAACAAGAAGTATATACTTTATCCCATATAAAAACACCAACAAGCCCATGAAATAAATACACAAGACATTAAATAACTCTAGGTCAAGAATTTAATTTAAAGGAAACTCATGCTTTCTTGATATACTACCATGACTTTGCTATTAATAACATACCCTCATGGATAATCATGTGTGTGTTAATGAATGGTGCATGTATAACACCGTATTACAAGATCTTATATGCTTTATGTATGCCTCTATGATGACCCCAACCGAATATGAGTGACACACTATTGGAATTTATATTATCTAAACATTAAAAACACACATCTAAATTATGTTGTTAACGAAAACTTGGAAGAAATATAGATCTCCCAAAAAGAACTTCTTCACATCATAAATAAACTTTATCTATGGATGAAAACTTAAATCCTTAATAATTGTTCACTCACCAAGAAATTAGAATAATCGAGAAACCATAGGATTAGATAGATGTAACCAATAATTTGTCACCAAGAATATCATCATTTATTTTGACTTAGTTCTTTACTATGTTCTCTTTCTTAGGTCTGGAAAATGGGTTACCCACTTGCTTTTTGTGCTCTTCAAGTCCTTTACATCAAAGTTAGATTCATATAACGAAAACTAAATTATCAATAAAATTAGGTTTCATATATTTCTTTACTATGAGACAACATAGATTTGCATGTTTAGTATCCACAGTAAATTGTGCCAATCAAGTAAGTCCTAAACTTCTCAGAAGCATACACCACACCAAATAACTTTTGTTCCATCGTAGTGTAATTTTTCTAGGTTAGATTAATTGTTTTACTAACATAATAGAAGGGATGAAGATCTACTCATGACTTTATCTTAGGACTACTTTAGCGCCACTCCACTAGCATCATAAATAACCTAAAATAGAGAAGACTAATTTAGAGCAGCACTGATAAAGGGATGAAGTCAACCGTCCATTAAAGCATTCAAATACCTTTATAAAACATTATAACATACAAACTTCACCTTCCTTTGAAGTATATCTCACAAAGGGTGTGTACTCTTAGAGAAATTATTGATGAACCTGTGCTAGAACCTAAAGTGCCTAAAAAGACATATAAATACCCTTCACAATAATAATAGAGAGCATTTTAAAAAAAATATCAACCTTGTCTCTATAAACCTCTATACATATAGTAGAAATTTTATGGACAAGCACTATATCTTCCTTCACTATAAAAAGATATTTCTTTCAATTGAGCATAAGGTTCATCTCTTTGCATCTTCTCAACAAATTTCCCAGATGAGTGTAAAGACACATTCATTTGTTATAGCATTTCATGTGGTGTAAGAATTCAAGTAGATTTTCCCTTAGGATGATTGTAATGAAAATCTCTAATGTAGAGTGAATTAGGACAAAATATGAGTGTCGTGTAGTGTGGAGAGCTTTTATGTCTTGTAGTGGTTGACATGTTGATTTAATACGTATGGTGTGATAGAATGGAGGTTTAGTGATCCATAGAAAATTATGGAATGATATTAATATTTATAGAACTCCCATTATAGTATTCACGATGGTAGGATAAAGTTATGTTGTTAAAAATAAGATATGTCTTGTTAGAATGGAGAAAATATAAAATTCTCCTAAATTACTATTTAGGCTCACTATAGTGGCCTGGGGTTCACTATTGCAATACCATTATATTAGTCTATAGATTTGACCATTGATTGTTATAGTGGTAGTACTATAATTTATGGGGAGATGGTATAACAGATGTCGAGTAGATAAAATACTTAGGTTCTATGTTTTGATGATATATTCTTCCGAAACTCAACCTAGGGGTTGTGTCAAGAAATTTTTTCTAACTTTAGATTATTTGCATTATTGAGTTAAGTTATTCTACCATTCTTTTATAAATTAACTCATTTAACCTATAAAATTATTATAATCATTATGTTATGAAGAATTTAAGGTTTAAATAAAAAAATGATGAACTAAAGAAAATTGACCTTTGGTAAGTTTAAAAATAGATGTAAATGGATCTAGGTTGCAAGACTTGACTTACTAACATAGATTATTTACTCTTTAATGTTAAATTTAGTGGATTAATGGATGGAGAACTTATAATTAGGGTTTTATGCTATGAACTAGGTTAAAATTTATGGGTTGTACTTTCTAATGCTTGTAAATGGAGAATAAGTTAATAATTTCTCTTAATTTACTAAGACCATGAACATTCATAAAATGAAAGAAAAGGGAAAGCTTTGGTAAATTAGAACATTCTAGGCTTACATTTTAGGTAGGTTACAATTTAAATTTAGATATAGACTAAATTCAATTTTAGTGCTTACGCATAAATTAATTAATTATGAAATAGCCTTCTACCATACTTGTGAATGATGAATTGATGTGATGATTAATTTAATTTAAAAATGTGATGAAACTTGAATTTGACATTATGTCCAGATAAATTATGTTATCATGATTTGATACACTTTAATATATTATTGTTGATTTTGGTGGAGCTGTTCACAAATTGTGATATTTGTCAATCGAGTACCACATTGGTAAATACACCTTATAGCTTAAAATTTGTTAGGATTTCTAACATACTAGTACAGTACATTAACTGAGCTTGTCCCTTGCAAGTCATGAGTATTGGGTATATAAGAACCCTTAGTAAGTCTGTATCATGATTGGGTTGCTTGCCGGGATGTATTATTGCATATCATTTATTCATTGATATTATGGTTGTTTGATATAAGTGTTGATTCAACTATAAGTAGCTTAAAATTACTTGTGAAATGGCTAGTTGAAAGTAACTTGGTATGTTATACTTGAGATAATTATAGGGTCTTAGGGTATTCCTTGGTTATGATTAAACTTGGATTGATATGATAGAATAATAATGGAAAGAGACTATCAAATGTAGTGTTGTATTATTTAGATTATGTAAATAGGTAAGTTTGGATGGTAGTATATTATTGCATAATTTTTTGTATTTCTTGATTTCTAGTTGCTTTTATTTGATTTATGTTTATGTATAGTTTTATAGTTAAATTAGTTGATGCTACCTATTCATACATAGTGTTTGATTGATATTACATATACTCTTTGTTTGTTGAGTGCAATTAATGTCTAGTGACTGATACAAGACCTCAAATTTAGTACTTGAACAATATCTTTTCAATCCAAAGGTGAGAACCCATCTTTGAGAAGCCATTGGATATTCTCATTGATTATGTCCACTTATTTCGATCGTAGGGTTTTTAATAGATAGTTGTGATTTCTAAATTTATTGTTAATTAGTTTATGGATTCCAGTTTTATTAAATTAGTGTTAGGTTGGAAACTGGGTTAAATTGTTCTCCCTCGGAGAATTAGTTTGGATTTCACTCATGATTATTTTTGTCATGATAGAGATTGTTTCACAATCTTAAGTTTTTTTATCCTATTTTACAACAAAAAATATAGTTGAGCCTCGTTAAATGGTATGAATACATATAATACCCAAGATTTTGGCCATAAAAATGTCTGAGTTTTTGAACTCACTGCCCTGACCACGACTTGACTTATAAGTTATAAGGTCACCTTATGAGTAGTAGGATCCCAATAATAGGGTGACCAGTGAGGTTTCCTAAGGTGTCTGATCTGAGTACGACTAGACTCGGTAAGTCGTTAAGACTTAAAACGAGTCGTATAGTGCTTCTCATAGCCAAAGTAGTATGGTTCCCAAATATTTTTTACCTGGATATGACTGGACCGTATATTTTATAATGATACCTCATGTCTCATATGGTGTGATTCATAAGGTCACTAATGAAGGGTCCCGGAGTTACTATCTTGACTACGATTCATGGTGATCACTCATGACAAATCCTCACAAGTCGTAGGGTGACCCATCGTTAGAGGCAATAAATTTCCATATTTTATTTAAGGGCACTCTGGTAAATTCCCTTCTTCCACAATCATAACCCACGTCCATAAAACATGTTTGGGGGACCTAATATCAACACTTAACTATCAAATATACTATCTCAAACACTCTCAAGTTACTAAGTTAATAACACATAGTGTTTCAAAGGAATTTGCAATTAGAGGTTCCAAGGGTTGATTTCTCTCCCTAATTATTTATATCACAGGCATGTTACTAATCCCCAAAGTTCATTTTGTCAAAGGCATGTATTTACATTTATTATATATGTGGTTTAATTGTGGTTATGTATGTGGATTGATGGTTTTGAGATTTAGTGAATGAATTGTTTTTCCATAGCTTTGACGAATAATTCATGGTTTAAATTGACGGTTTTAAACTATTTGGGATGCATGGGTATGGATAATTAGAATGGGGGTCATAGATTTCCCAAACTAATGATTTTGAGTAATGTATTTGGTATAACCTCATCCCAATCTTGTGAAACTTATTTTGAACATGAAGGTATGCACATTGAACTACTTTTGGAATCATTACATAATATTTATATATTTGATAAAGCCCAAACTACAGCTCTCGTAAGAGTGTAAGCGGTCGCTGTCAAATATAGAACCCAACTGGGTTGGGTGTTGAATCCCACAGGGAATACTTGGTCACTAAGTGGTGCAATTATTAGTAAACTGTTGATCGAAAATTCCACGAAAAAGGGGGTATTGGATTGTGGCGTGAATTAATGCTATCAAAGTAACAACAGAATGCTTTGTTTAGTAAGATTTAATCACAGAGAAAAATAAGTTAGGGTTATGTCCACCTTATGAGTTCTACGTATCTATTAACTATGAGTAATGCAGAATTCAGACATGCATGCACTTATAGAGATTCGTATTCTAATGGTAAATCCTAGTGTTTCTCAACCATCAACGATTATTTCACTTTAACTCTCTCGAGCTTAAAGCGTATAACTAATGGTACGAACTCTCCAAGAGGTTAACCCAGTTACAGCACTAACGTGTAAATAGGGGTTGGTAGCCCTATTTCCTTGTCACACTCTGTTTTCCAAACATGTAACTTTTCTCTCGAACAAGTTAATGCTATAATGGGGTATTCTATATGTTTGCAACCACAAGAATTAAATTAAAACGAAGAGAGTAATGATATAAGTAGCATACACATCAAGAATTCACAAACTCATAGTAATAAATAGTCTCATAAGGCTTCCATAACCCTAACAGAGATGTTTAGCTACTCATGATTACAACGGAGATCACAATAGATATAATCATCATACCACAACCTAGAATAAACTTGGCGATGGAGATGGTTTAGGCGTCAACTAGGGTTTGACGTTTTCCCTTCTCCGTTGCTCACAAGAGCCATGCTTTCTCTGTCAGAAAATAACGTGAATAATCCAAAAGTGGCGTCTCAAGATTGAAAAACAATAATGAATGAATGAAATCGTCGATGAATGAATGAATGAATGCTGAAAAATTCAGCAAATATGGTTTTTATAACATCCTTGTCCTAGTCCTATTAAGTTACTGCTGCACCCCTAAGTATTTAAAAATACTGCTTTTGCCCGGAACAATTTCTCCATGCGTCACATTCAGTCCATAAGCTTCCAAAAGCTGCCTTCCCTCTTCTGTGAAGTTTTCCTTTGTTGTGTTTTCCTTTGCTACCCAAAGGTCCACAAAGTGCTGAAATCTTCATCATTAATACCTGAAAACATGCTAATCACGTAGGTTAGCTCACTTACAGGAAAATGGACTAAAAGGGCAGGAATTATATATTTGATCCTCAAAACTTAGCTATAACATGGGTAAATTATGGTGTTTAGGCGTGTAAATACACCCAAAATCAACACCCCACACTTAAAGCTTTGTTCGTCTTCGAACAAAATATTACATCCATGCAAACATCTAACTAGGATTTCACAGCAGTAACACAAAATATTCATCAAGACATGCACGACAATTATTAACAAAGAGTAGTTTTCTGGATCACTACTAGAAACCATTCAACCTCCAACATAGACTCGTGATGATGGCTAATTCGCATCCACAAGTTAAGGCACCAAGAATCATACAAAACTACCCAACAATCATCAACCATGTGTGTCTCACATAAGATATCACCCATAATCACTCACAAGTTTTGCATTTTTCGGAACATGGGTATAAGATTCTCCTTTCTCTCACTCTCACAAAGGATTCATATGTTGCAACTGATGGTCATAGGCTTGCCCTTAGTGTAATGCTCTACTAATATCAGAATGCTAAGCTTAGAATCAAATAGGTCTTTACAGGTTGTAATGTAGGCTAAGGGACAGGTAGGAATATTTTGGCCAGAAATAGTGACTATTTTCCCTAAGCGCTTTAATACATCACATTATGCCATTAACACTCTCTTTTAAACAACCCTTCTACCTTTCTTTTCATCTAACACCCCTTTTCACCTATTTTGTTATTCAATTATAAACACAAAGATGAGAATATACAACTTATTTTTTTTTTATTTTCCTATTTCTATTTTTTTTCTTTTTTTATTTTTTATAAAACATTTCTATGATAGCCACTCTTATTCACAACAATTTCAAGTACCAATACACTCTGAGGCATCACTCTCACCCACTTTCCTCTTATTTTGTCACATGACTCTACAATTTAAAGTGCTTAGGAATTTGGATCAAATTATGGTCTTGAAAAAAATTGGATTAGGCTACATATGAGGCTGTCAAAGAAAATAGCTAAAGGCTCAAAAGGGGTTAACTAGGATAATGTCCACGGGTAGGTAAAAAGAAGGTAAACAATCACAGGCTGCCAAACAAATGCCTAAATCATCTCCTAAACTCACACTTTTTATTTCTCTTTACACACACACCAGGCAAGTTCTAACATCAGTCACAACACAGAATATACTATAACCTCACATACACAAGGCACATGGTCAACTTTATTGGGAGCAGTTTAGACTCTTGACCTAATAGGTGAATGAATTAAACCACACAATTATCACACAGTGAGTCACACTTAGAGCCTAAATGTCTCAATAGTAATGATTTTGGCACAAACTATTGTCATAACACCATGCCGCCTATCAGAAAAATTTCATGCAAAATCTAAAAAAATCTAAAATTAAACTAACTAATTACGACTAATTAAAACAAGAACTAGAATAAATGTAGGCAAAGAAGTACAGGAAGCATACAAATACCAGCACCCCACACTTAGACGGGACACACTGCCCTTAGTGGAAAACAAATAAGGAGAACCTGATTAGTCGGATTCCTCTTCTATGTCTGGGGTCATACCCCCTGCGTCGGAATCATCATCAGAGTTGTCATCCTCAGAGTTTCCTCAAAATGTACCCCACTTGATCCCAAAAGTGCATCGAGGTATTTGTAGAGAGGAGGACTCAACTTGCTCCTTTTTTTACCTTTTCTGTCCTTTCTGTGAGGTGAACGCTTTTTCTTTTCCTTGTCGTCCTTTTGAGGCCATTCTACCTGAGATTAGAAATAGAGTCATGTTAGCTTCATCTCGGAAGATTCAATCAAAAAACAAACAATAATGGCACCACCCCATACTTAATTTGTTGGCACCAACTAATTATGTGAATGATATCGATTACTTAGACTTCATCGACATACATGTAGGCGATATGTTCCAACAATATGTTCAGCACAGTCATACTTTCATGGAACCTTAAATATTCTTTACAACTCTATTTCATGTAATCTTAACTACACTTTCATGTTTGGATTAATGCACCTTTTGAATAAGACTACTACATAGAGATCGTATCAAGTTATGGCATAGAAATAATCACAACATCTCATGCTTGTATTCAATCACGATCTTTATCTCGATGAACGAGTCATTCAAACATTCAATCTTTCATCTTACAAGATTATGTAATTAACTTTACCATTTCAATTCCACAAAAAGATGACAGTGTATAACAATCAAATACAAATCGGAACAAAGTCAAGAACACCCAAGCGTATTCTTTCACTCAACTAGATGTATCATAACAAACCAACCACATTCAAATCACCAACACCACTTCAAGATCTAACAAATCATTATAAACGTAGCATTTCAACAACTATGGAATATAAAAGAATGACTTACTTGGTGATTGATCCAGAAGATAAGCTTGCAAGATTAGATTAGCAAAAAGAAAGATTTTGAAAGAATGGGGAAGCTTGGGCGGCGCCTAGGTTGAGCAAACAATGTGATTTTGTCTCAAGATTGAAATTCTATTTATAGACCAAGGCTTGGGTCGGGTTTGACCCATGAAAAATCGGGTTAGGAGACCAAAAAGCATAAGTAGGCGGCGCCGACGCCTTTAGCAAAGCCTAGTTGAACATAGGCGGCGCCTATGCTATGGCATTGTAGATTCAGAGAGCAAAGGCAATGGCATAGGCAGCATCTTTAGCTTTGCCTATTTGAACATAGGCGGCGCCTATGCTATGGCCTAGTTGGGTATAGGAGGCTCCTATGCTATGGCATTGTAGATTCAGAGAGCAAAGGCAATGGCATAGGCAACACCTTTAGCATTGCCTAGTTGAGCATAGGCGGCGCCTATGCTATAGCATTGTCGATTCAGAGAGAAAAGGCAATAGCATAGGCCTTTCCTTATCCGTTGCCTAGATTTACATAGGCCTTGCCTTGACCATTGCCTAGATTTGTATAGGCAATGCCTAACCTAAAGTCTTTTGCTCCTTCATTACTCACTTACCACCTTTAACATTGCTCACTTTCAAATCAAAATTTGAGACCAAGCTCCTCCTTTATACGTCTTCCCCTACACTTAATCAAAAACAACAAAAATGATTAGAAAGATGGGTTGCCTCCCACCAAGAACCTTAGTTTTGGTCGTGGCTCGACTCTTCTTTTTGGATTTTTATTTAACAAAACAAACTCCTAGGAAAACAAAACGACTACAAACGATAAGTTGCCTCCCATTTAGCGCTTGATTTATTGTCGCGGAACGACATAGCTATATCGATTACTTAGACTTCATCGAGATAGATGGTGCATCATTTTCTGAATGGATTCAGACGACGTTGATGCTTACTTGTAGGCATGCAATCTTCTTTGAGATAACTCTTGTGCATACATATCCCAAGAGGGATACCAATTATATCATCAATAGTCCAACCCATAGCTCTCTTGTACCTCTTCAGAGAAGAGATGAGAGCCTCTACGTGTTGTTCACCTAAATCAGCCGCAACACTCACCGAAAGTGTATTTCCACTTCCCAAGAACACATACCTTAGGTGACTGGGGAGCTCTTTCGATTTTATCACTGGTGGTTCTTCAATGGAAGTCTTCGCTGTTGGTGACGGTCGATTCTTAAGATCAAAGTCCAGCTTCTTAGTAGCTTGAGAATAGGACTTTATTCCTGTTAGAGAACAAACAGTTTCTTCATATTCTTCCACCTCCTCACGCTCAAAATTCAACAGAACCCCAGACAATGGCTCAACAATAAGCTGCTTCTCTACAGATAATTCTTTCTCATCCTCATAATAAACATAAGCTACAGAGAACACATCCATATCTCTAGGCTGCTTCAGCGATTTGCATACACCAAAACGGACCACTTCATCTTTCAGCCGAAATAAAAGCTCATTAGCTCTTAAATCAATAAGCACACATCCAGTTGCGAGGAAAGGATGCCCCAAGATTATGGGAACTTCCGAATCCACCTCGCAATCCAAAATAACAAAGTCTGCAGGAAAGATGAAGGTGGAAACCTTCACCAACACATCATATAAGATACCAACAGGCTATTTTACCGACCTATCTGCCATTACGAGCCGCATATTGGTTGGTGTAGGATCACCCAACCCCAACTTTCTGTAAATAGATAGCGGCATCAAATTGATGCTAGCTCCCAAATCGCACAACGCCTTAGCAAAATCCAACGATCCAATCGTGCAAAGAATAGTAAAAGCACCAGGATCTGCCTTCTTCTGTACTAGCGATCTTGTAGCGATTGCACCGCAATGATGAACATTATCTGCCAGCTCATAACTTGCTGCCGCTTCTTTGTCAACAGGTCCTTCATGAATTTCGCATACCCAGGCATCTGTTCCAGCGCCTCCACCAATGGAACATTAATAGTCATCTTCTTCAACATGGTCATGAATTTACTGAACCTGGTGTCATCAGCTTTCTTCTTCAGTCTCTGCGGAAAAGGTGGTGGTGGAAGGGGAATCGTTTTCTCCACCACTTCCTCTTTATCTTTCTTCTGATTATCAACCTTTTCAGAAGTGTCATCAGCCTTCTTCTTCAGTCTCTGAGGAAAAGATGGTGGTGGAAGAGGTATCGTTTTCTCCACCACTTCCTTTTTATCTTGCTTCCGATTATCACTCTTTTCAGGCTGGTGACGTCTAGGTGTAACATTATGAGCACTCACTTCAGCTTCTACGGTATTTTCAAACTCTGCTTAATCAACATTCTTTGTTATATCATCAACCACCTGCTTGCCTTTGGATGGATTTTCCAACACTTTACCACTCCGGGTAGTAATAGCCATACACGATTCGTCATTCCTTGGGTTTTGCACAGTGTCATTGGGTAGCGTGCCAACCTTTCTTGGTTGAATTCCGCTGATAATTGACTCAATTATTGCTCCAGCTATTTTATTGTAGTAGAATGCGAGTCAACCAATTGATTTATTGATGACAAATCATTCTTTACCTCAGTAATGCCCATGTTGGTTGCCTCCACTCCTTTCAACAGCTTAGCCATTATATCTTCCATAGATATCTTCCCAGAGCCAGACGCCACAGCCTCACGGTTTCCAGGAGGAACATACAAACCACTCCTGTCAGTCTTATTCTTCCAACCACCTTGATCGCAGTCCTTGTATCCAGATTTATCATAATAGTTTTGACCTTTGTTTCCTTAGGCATTGCCTTGGAAATCCCCCTGATTATTCAAGTAATTTGCTTCCCCCTCAAAATCGAAATTATATCTTCCCTGTGATACAACGGCTTTAACCTTTTCGGTCTTCCTTAATAATAAATTCTTGGTAAGAAGATCCATCTGCGTTTTCATGTGAGCCATATCTTGGTCACGTTCCTCTTGTCTATGC
Organism: Capsicum pubescens; assembly: GCA_030864215.1. NCBI lineage: Eukaryota > Viridiplantae > Streptophyta > Magnoliopsida > Solanales > Solanaceae > Capsicum > Capsicum pubescens. Next base: position 240,445,395 of record CM061544.1, on the reverse strand, counting down.
CTCTGCTCTGCAGTCATGCCAACAGATAAAGTAGAGTTTGCTACCTCAGCATCCCTGGTATGCCAGGATCTACTCTGCTTTGTCATACGGTCCAGCATATCACTTGCCTCAATAAAAGTAAGGTCCATGAATGACCCACCTGCAGCATTATCAACCACTGGCTTTGTAACTGAGTTCAAAGCCCTGTATAATATCTCCATCAAATAGATGTTGGTCATCTGATGATTTGGGCACCGCATAAGCTTCTTCTTGAACCTCTCCCATGTTTCGTGGAGAGCTTCAGTTGGAAGCTGTCGGAAATTGCTGATCTCATCTCTTAACTGTGCTCTCTTGGATGGCGGAAAGAATCTTTCTAGGAAAGCGTCTTTCAGTTGCCTCCAATTAGTAATAGAATCAGGAGTTAGCCCATTCAGCCATAGAGTTGCCTCCCCAGACAGAGACAATGGAAATAAGCGCAGCCGAATTCCATTCTGCCCAACTCCTAGATTGTCAAATGACTTTCATGTTGAAATAAAATTGACCAGATGCATATTCGGATCATCGCCTGCAAGACAACCAAATAAACCTTTGAGCTGCAATAGCTGAATCATGGTGATAGTGATATTGAACTTGGATCCAGGTGCTAAGGGAGGAGGAATAATAGCTCCTATGGCACCAGCTCCATCAAGATCGTCATCATCATCATCAAAAGAGGCCTGCACAGCTCGGCGTTCAGGTCTCATTCTAGCTTGACGATCTCTCCTATTCACAGGCGCTGCCACCTCATCTGCACGCCGTGGATTAAGTAACTTATCATCACCCAGGTCCTCATCATCAATATTTATTGCTCGCCCTGGGTTATTAATATTCTGTTGATGCACTTGAGCAGCTGCCAACACAGCTAATCTAGCCTGCTCCTGTTGATCAGCCCTTCTTTCAATGCCACGTTGTGCATCCATTCTGCCAATAAGTTGTGGTTCAGGATTTATGGGTAATAATGGCTGACCAGAACTTCGTGTATTTGGCATGCACTCTACCAAACCTGAACAAAACAAAAACAACAAAAAAAAGTAATATTCGAGAATCTTTGACCAAAGGGTCTAGTAACTATCACAAACTTTGTTGACAACCGTATTCCCCGAGAACGGCGCAAAAATTTGATAAAGCCCAAACTACATCTCTCGTAATAGTGTAAGCGGTCGCTGTCACATATAGAACCCAAGTGGGTTGGGTGTCGAATCCCACAGGGAATACTTGGTCACTAAGTGTTGCAATTATTAGTAGACTGTTGATCGAAAATTCCACGGAAAAGAGGGAATTGGATTGTGGTGTGAATTAATGCTATCAAAGTAACAACAGAATGCTTTGTTTAGTAAGATTTAATCACAAAGAAAAATAAGTTAGGGTTATGTCCACCTTATGAGTTCTACGTATCTATTAACTATGAGTAATGCAGAATTCATACATGCATGCACTTATAGAGATTCGTATTCTAATGGTAAATCCTAGTGTTTCTCAACCATCAAGGATTATTTCACTTTAACTCTCTCAAGCTTAAAGCGTATAACTAATGGTACGAACTCTCCAAGAGGTTAACCCAGTTACGGCACTAACGTGTAAATAGGGGTTGGTAGCCCTATTTTCTTGTCACACTCTCTTTTCCAAACATGTAACTTTTCTCTCGAACAAGTTAATTCTATAATGGCGTATTCTATATGTTTGCAACCACAAGAATTAAATTAAAATGAAGAGAGTAATGATATAAGTAGCATACACATCAAGAATTCACAAACTCATAGTAATAGATAGAGTCTCATAAGGCTTCAACTATGGTTTGACGTTTTCCCTTCTCCGTTGCTCACAAGAGCCGTGCTTTCTCTGTCAGAAAATAACGTGAATAATCCAAAAGTGGTGTCTCAAGATTGAAAAACAATAATGAATGGATGAATTCGTCGATGAATGAATGAATGAATGCTGAAAAATTCATCAAATAGGGTTTTTATAACATCCTTGTCCTAGTCCTATTAAGTTACTGCTGCACCCCTAAGTATTTAAAAATACTGCTTTTGCCCGGGACAATTTCTCCATGCGTCATATTCAGTCCATAAGCTTCCAAAAGCTGCCTTCCCTCTTCTGTGAAGTTTTCCTTTGCTGCCCAAAGGTCCACAAAGTGCTGAAATCTTCATCATTAATACCTGAAAACATGCTAATCACGTAGGTTAGCTCACTTACAGGAAAATGGACTAAAAGTGCAGGAATTATATATTTTATCCTCAAAACTTAGCTAGAACATGGGTAAATTATGGTGTTTAGGCGTGTAAATACACCCAACATCAATATTATAGAAACATAACGATTTTGATTTAATGAAAAAAGGGGGTTGTTTCCCCATGTCAATAGAATTGTAATAGCATGATTATATTACCTTGTAAGTGTAGTTGGTATGATGATAACGGAAATGTATGCTTGATATGTATCATGGTTCAATTCATGGGTTGAGTGAAACTTGTTTTAGTTGGTCTTAAAGGTGGTTGTGTAGATGGTCTATGAAAGTAGAGGTCTTGAAAGACCAATATCAAAAATTGTATTTGCTAGTGCGGAAGTCAAAATGCCTAAGTGTTCGAGCCACTCTTTCTTTATGATCGAGTGGTTCGAGTCTCTCTTGTTGAATGACTGGGTGTTCATGTTACCCTTGATATATTACTTGGTGGTTTTAGTCCCCCAGGGTACATATGCACATTTTATTATTCTCAAGTTCATACGGATACATACATTGGGGCCCTATATATGGGGAGAGTTGAGCCTATATAGCCCATGGGTGCCTTTTTATGATGGTTGAGCTACAAAGTCTAGGATAATGTTTTAAAGTTCATGCTAAGCGTTGTTCCCTATCCCAGTATGTTATATTTAAGTATATATATTTGCATATAATTATGTTCATAGGTTTTGGTTGATTTTATATTGTTGATCATGGAATTATTTTATCTGTTCCTTGTGTTACATGCTAGTGTTTGCCCCGCTGACCATCTTAGGATGTTGTATCCCCATGCTATTTAAGAACCGGAGACACTTCTACTTTTCTTGCGTAGTACTAGGATTTTTGGGTTGTCGACAGTCAGCTTTGAAGTGGCGAGCATTTATTCTCTAAAAGGGTTATCATTTTGATGTCTTATTTTATCCCTATCTTAGATTGATTCTACTATATTCGTTTAGCTATCATCAGGGGAATGTACCAACTTAGTTTGGCCTTCTTCTATTCAGAGACTTTACGGATTACTATGGATTGGGATGTTCATGAAATTCTTAAACTCTTTTCTGAGTTTCTTATGTTTTTATACATTTGGAACTCAGCTTATCTTATTTGATGTTCAGAATTCATCTACTTCTAGATGAATTATGTTCTATTTTCCTAGGCAAAAGGGATGGTTTTTGTCCTTTGTGAACTTGGGATATTGGTAATGGCCAAGCCTTAGTTTGGGTCATAATAACCTTGGTATTAGAGCCTAGGTTCATGCTCAATTGGTATCCACAAAGTCATGTAAAATAGAGTTATTTTTATGGGTGTGTAGCGCACCACATTTATAAGGGAGAGCTATGAGGAATTTATTAATGTTACTCTTGCTTGTGTTCTGCTTTTGGGATGTAGAGTCTAGGATGTTGAAATCTCCTTTAATTCCCATTTATTTGCATTTTGGATCATGCCTCCAAAAAGATTTGATGCTCTGGAAACTCGTCTACCCACCTGACAACAACATAGATGGAACTCATCCTACTTATGGGGTACAGACCAAATCTTGGGTCCCTTCTTCTAATTTCCCCCGTGAAGTTCCACCGGTTTCTTCTAGTCCTCTTTTAACTCCTTAAGGTTTTGTGTCTAATGGTATGTTTTGCTAATCCATCAATTTGCTTACTCAGTTGGTGGCCTCTCGATTGTGCCATCCTTAGCGTGTTGCTCTTGTCACTCATTCTTCTAAGGCCATAAGGGTTGGCTAGTTCATAAGGTTAAGCCCTCTGACTTTCAATGGTTTCAAGGTTGAGGAATATCCTCAAGGGTTCATAGATGAGATGGAAAAGATCTTTCTAGTGATGCATTCTTCTTATTCTAAGGGTGTTGAGTTTGCTGCATCTTAGTTTAAAGATATGTCGTAGCATTTTTATGAAGAGTGGGAGAAGTTAAAGGGTGAGGATGTTGAGCCAGCTATGTGGAATGACTTCTCTAGTGCCTTTTGTGATCGCTTCTTTCATAAGGAGTTCAGGAAGAAAAGGTTGAGGAGTTTTTAAATTAGTAGTGAGGTATAATGACTAGGAAGGAGTATGCCTTGCAATTTCATCTGTTGTCTCGCTATACTTCAGAGTTGGTGTCTTCTATAAGGTCTAAGATGAAGAATTTTCTTCGGGTTTGCCTCAGGACTTTGTATTGGAGTGCAAGGCCATCTTTCTGAATAATGACAAGGATATTTCTAGGCTTCTGGTGTATATACAATAACTTGAGAATGAAAAAAAGAAGCGAGCCGAGATAGGGGAAAGGAAATATAAGAAATTTTGGTATTTTGAGCAGGGTGGAGTTCAGCAGAATAGTTGTAGAGATGATAGGTAATGGTCTAAGAAGAAGTGAGGAAATTTTGTTTCTTATTCTACAACTAGTTCTCCATATCCTAGGCCATCTGGTAATCGTCACTTTCAGAGTGACAGTGTATTTAGGGCACCAGGTCCCTAGTCTCAGGCCTGTACAACTCAATTGGCCCCGTCTTATCCCTCTTGTTGTTTTTCTGGGTAGATCGATCATAGAGTATGTGATATGGTAAGGAATATGTCCTTTAAGTGCAGTTAGCTTGGTCACATGGAATTAGATTGTCCTTCAATGGTTGCTTCTAGAACTAATAAATTTTTAGTTGCTACTTCTCCTGCTCCTACACAAAAGGGTGATACTTTTAGTATCGACACTCACTAGAATCATCTGTTTTCTCTTTCCACCAACCAGGAATATGAGGGTTCTGATGTTGTCACTGGTACATTATGGCTTTCTCTAGGGATGTGTATTATCTACTTGATCTGGGGTCTACTCTTTCTTATGTAATCCCTTATGTGGCTATTCATTTTTGTTTTGGTCTTTAGTGTATTTCATATCCCTTTTTTATCTACCCCAGTGGGTGATCCTGTTATGGCTAGAAAAGTCTATAGATGTATCTGTGGTAGGGAGACATTAGTGGATTTCATAGAGTTGAATATGGTAGACTTTCATGTTATTTTAGGGATTGATTAGATCTATTCATCTCTGGTATCTTTTGATTGTTGTAACGCCTAGAGTTTGTACCTCGAATGCTATGCAGTGCTCATAATCTTGGAGGACCACAAGCCAAACCATGTCTGTTACCTGCTACAATAACTGAATAATAATAATATAAATATGCGAAAAGTAGGCAAAAACTGTCCATAAGGTTCAACACTGTAAATAGAACTGAATACGGTGTAATAATACAAAAACTGAAAAATCTATCTGAAAATACTCTAGTTTGAAAAGCCTCTAAACTGTATAAACTATTTAGTTGATAGGACAAGCCCCCAACAAACTCAAACTACTGAAACTGAATTGATAACTGAAATATTGAAAGAAAACAATCATGTCCTCGAACTATGAGGACTCGCCGCTAACTATGAATGCTGAAAGTCTGAACTGCTAAGGGTTCTCGGGAGCCCGTGCATCTAAACCTATGATATAAGACATCATAGCATAATAGAAAGGCATCCATCAGTACTTTGAATGTTTCGGTATGCTCAGTGAGGTAGGATGAAATGCATGGGTTTATATGCATGAACAATACTAACTGAATATCACGAATATGACTGAATAAGAGTACATGCAGGAATACGTATACTGTAACTGAAATCATGATAAAACTGGACACTGAATATAAATATTGATTAACTGATATCTGAGTATACTAATACTCAATTACTGATAACTGAATGACTGTATCTGACAGTCCTAAAATTTGTGGAACTATACTGAGTTCTGAGCTAAACTGAGCTGCTATATCTGACAGTCCTGAATCTGTAGAACTGAACTGAGTTCTATACTGAGACTGAATGTGAGATAGAGACTATGGGAAGTAATCATATAACCAAAATGTCCCTTCTCTAACTGATTTGGGGTCCAACTTGTAACCCCAGTTGGAAGGATGTCAACACCGTGCCATGGGTAAGGACAAGTGCTGAGTCACCCTCATCAGGTAGGTGCTCTAAACGAGAATGGTGGTACCCTCAACTAGCTGGTAAATAACCTCCTCAACCCTGAACTGGAAGGTTGATGTCTCAACCTACATTGGCTACGTAGTTCTGGAATGCAAGGACTACTTCAAAGGATTACACCCTCTACTGGCAGGTGAGTCCCCATCCTTGGGTTCACTCGGTGCTGAATACTACTCCTAACTGAATAGACACAAGACTCAATTCTAAACTTGTCTAGGTTAGACTTAACTATTACTAATCATACTGTTTCACTGAACTGAACTGAGTTCACTGAGTTCCGTGGACTGATGGACTACTACTGAATTTTGTTAACTGAATGAGTAATATTGAGTTTTGAGCAGAATATTGTGACTGACTTATGAATACTATTGAGATTTTCATGAGATCTATAACTGACTGAAGTTCTACGTAAATAGCTAAGTTTTCGGGTAAAGAGAACCCCCAGAACTTGATAGTAGGAAAGGTGAATCATAGCATAACCTTGAAAAGCATAATCATGTGCACTTTTTCACAACTCATTCATGGAAATATTTTATCAAACACTTTCATGATACAACTTGCACATAAGCTAACATGACATGATCTCTTTCCCTTATTAATTCACATGAGTAATTCATCAAGCACTTGTTGAGCATACATATGCACATAACAATAAACAACAAGATGACATCATAATACAAATCCCCATTGATAATTTCAAGGGTTTTACCTGGATCCTCATGATATTACATACATATAAATTAACCTCACATAAATCTCATCATAAAACATGGATTAGAATCCCAATTAATCATTATAAGCATGGATATAATCAAACCCAACATGGAATTCATGAAATCCATAAACGTGAAGTTTAAAAATAGTTTCTTCGACTCCAAGGGTGGAAGGGACCCTTGAATGAACACTTCACATAACTTGATTACTACTTTCAAGAAGAGTGATGTGAGTTCTTGAGACTTGAATTCTTGAACTTGATGTGGCTAGGACTTGATCTTGAGAGATTTTATAAGTAAAGAATGAGATTTCGCCCTATAGGCTGATTAATTTTGTGTTAAGGCTGAATAAGGGTGGGAAAAATAACCCATTTGCCCCCATAACCCGTATTAAAATAATGTTGAATAGGGCTTTTTTCGCATCGCGACCCCTGATTGGGTCAAGTAGCCATCGCAATGCGACCCCTACTTGGGTCAATAGCCGTCGCGGTGCGACCCTTACTTGTGTTGACTGGCCCTTGCGATGCGGGGCGATCACGACCCTTCATAATTATGGGAATCCAAATTTGCCCTTACACTAGTTCAAAAGATCCAAAACTCACCTAATATGACCAACAAGTGACCCTGATCATGAATCAATTTAAAAATCGACTAAGGCCGGGAAGGTCAAAAATAAAATCCTCCGAATCTGGAAGGCTAAAATAATTGTAAGTCTTGATACTTAGCTAAAATTTTCTAAGTCTGACACCGTCGTAATAATCTTAAAGGACTGAGTTAAGCTAAGAATTTTGTGGGGTCTTATAATATCTCCCCTTTGGAACCATTCATCCTTGAATAAGACTAACTAAGATGGAAGAACTGACAGACTGCATGTACGTACTGTACATACAGAACTGAAACATGATTCATGGCTGAGACTACTATTATATTGGAATTTGATACTGAACATGCATATCTGATGCATGATTTTGTAACTAATATTACTGATAAGTTGAGTTTTATATACTTAGCATGCATGTCTGATGCATGAGTACATGACTAAACACGATTCATGAATGCATGGCTGAATATGCAACGGTAACTGATACCAAGTTAGCGAGGAACATCTGAGCATGGAACTGAGTAAGTTTTTAAGGAAAACTACTACTTTGAGTTGACTCTGAGTTTTTGGAGAAACAGTGAGGATACTTGGTCCGTATAACCTCTTCATAATAGAGACTATTCTGGATACCTACGCCCTCTATCGAGACTATGGTTGTTGGGTCACCTATGCATTTCCTAATCAAGGTGACCTGGAACACTAGATGGACTGAAGATAAGTATAAAGGAAACTCAAGCTCGTAAGCTACCTTTCCAAAACGATTAAGAATTCGGTATGGATCGACATACCCGAGACTGAGTTTCCCATTCTTGTCAAACCTCTTCACTCCTTTCATAGGAGAGATTTTCAAATACACATAATCACTAATCTCAAACTCGAGATCCTTTCTGCGTACATTGGAGTACGATTTCTGCCAGCTCTGAGCTATGTTAAGCCTCTCCCTAATGAACTGGACTTTCTCTAATGAATGAATTACCAAATCAGGCCCTACCATTGTTGCCTCACCCACTTCAAACCAATAAATAGGAGATCTACACCTCCTCCCATAAAGCACCTTAAATGGAGCCATCTAAATGCTGGAATGATAGCTATTATTATATATGAATTCAATCAAAGGCAAGTGGTCATACCAATTACCTTTAAACTCTATCTCTCACGCTCGCAGTATATCCTCTAAAGTTTGAATGGTCCTTTTTTCTTGACCATCTATCTGAGGATAAAAGGCTATACTGAGATGAACTCGGGTACCAAGACCATTTTGGAATGCCTTCTAGAAATAAGAGGTAAACTGGGTATCTCTATATGAGATAATCAACAATGGAACACCATGTAATCTGACCAACTCTCTGATATAGAGTTTGGAATAATACTCGGCTAAGTACGAGTTATGGACTGGTATGAAGTGAGATGATTTGGTCATCCTGTCTACGAGGACCCAAACTAAATCATGCTGACGATGAGTAAAAGGAAAACCCATCGAAAAATCCATGTTCACTTTTTCCCACTTCTACATGGGAATGTTGAACTCCTACATGGACCCACTAGGCTTATGATACTCAATATTAACCTACTGAAATGTTGAGCACTTAGCCACAAATTCTACAATGTCTTTTTTCATCCCACTTCACCAATAGATCACCAACAAATCACAGTACATCATAGTGGCCCCTGGATGAATAAAGTAGTGCGCACCATGCATTTTTTGCAGGAATTCACTGTGTTAAGTTGTCTACACTAGATACATATAGAGGTCCCTGACAACGCAACACACCATCTCCCCCTTGGGAGAAAACCTCTATCTTCTGATCTCTAACTAATTCTGTCAACTTGACTAGACTAGGATCTCTGTCCTGCTTTTCCTTCCCCTCAGAATCCAGGGATGATTTTGAACTACTATACACCTACAACTACCTTATTCTTATCATCATCCACGTGAGCAACACTACCCATAGACATTCTACTGAGAGAATCAACAACTACATTGGCCTTGCCCGGATGATACAACACACTCATGTCATAGTCTTTCAGCATTTCCAACCACCTTCTCTAATGGAGGTTTAGATATTTCTAAGAGAACACATACTAGAGGCTCTTATGGTCTGTGAACATATCAACGTTCACCCCATACAAATAGTGCCTCCAAATCTTTAGGGAAAATACTACTGCTTCTAACTCAAGATCATGAGTGGGGTAATTCTTGTCATGGGGCTTAAGCTATATAGAGGCATAGGCTATGGCCTTTCCTCTATGCATCAGCATATACCTTAAATCAACCTGGAAGCATCACAATACACAACGAAGTCGTCTAAACCATCAGCTAAAGTAAACACTGGAGCTATAGTGACTCAAATCTTCAACTCCTAAAAACTCTTTTCACAAGAATCTGTCCACTAGAATTTATCTTTCTTCTGGGTCAGTCTGTACATGGGGTATGCAATAGACAATAATCCCTCAATAAACCATCGGTAATAGCTGGCCAAACCCAAGAAACTCCTAATATCTGATGGAGAGATGGTTCTGGACTAGTTTCTCACTACTTAGGTCTCTTGGGAATCTACTCTAATACCATCACCAGAAATGATGTGGCTGAGGAAATCTAATGACCTTAGCCAAAATTTGCACTTATCGAAGTTAGCGAATAGATGGTGGTTTCTAAGTGTCTGTAATACTATTATGAAATGGTCTGCATAATCACGCTCACTGCAAAAGTACACAAGGATGTCATCTATGAATACTATGATCAACATGTTCAAGTACTGCATGAAAAAATGGTTCATCAAGTCCATGAAAGCTGCTAGGGCATTGGTAAGACCACATGACATGACTAAGATTATGAAGTGACCATACCAAGTTTTGAAAGCTATTTTTGGAATGTCATATTCTTGGACTCTGAGCTGATGATAGACTAATTTGAGGTCTATCTTAGAAAAATAACTGACCCCTTGAAGTTGGTAAAATAAGTCATTGATTCAGGAAAGGGGATACTTGTTCTTGACCATGACTTTATTCAGCTAACGATAGTCAATACACAATCTGAGAGAACTTTCTTTCTTATGTACTAATAAAACTAGTGCATACCACATGGACACACTGGGTCTGATGAATCCCTTATTTAGGAGATCCTACTACTGTTCTTTTAATTCTCTGAGTTCTGTAGGTGCCATTCTGTAGCCCCGACATCTGATATACAACTGAACACACCAAACACAACCATTACCACTATTGCAGAGATAGTCTAGGTAGTTGTTGGGACCATTGTTGAGAATGGTGGACCCTAATCTAAGGATCCATGTGAGATAGAACATATACTAGCACCTTGAGTGCCCAGGTATGTCCTCCTCCTTGAATTACATTGATAGATGTATTGAGGACAATACATAGTATTTAGTTGGGGTAGGGGTGTACCAAGGTCGCGATGGGTTACACTTGTCGTGTTTTGAAACCCGTGGCCACAATTTAAAAAGTTTGTAAACCGATATGTGTCTGTTTCTTTTGTGTGTTGTGTAAAGATAAAATTAGGAAGAAAATTTTTGTTTGGAGTAGTAGATGTGGTACTGAAAGATTATGGTGGGTCTATTTGATTTTGAATAATTGTGTTAAAATATTGGTACTCCTCCTACAATTTTGTTGATTGTGTGATGTGTGTATATGTGAGAGATAACCATGAATTTGATAATGTCATTAGAATTAGGGATAGATCAACTATGGAAAATAATTGCATAACATGATAAGTAGTAACTAGTAGTATGACCTTGTACGAGGTATGTGTAAGGTGTTACCTAGTTCCCAGTGTGTCAAAATTTAGTACATACCCGGTTGCTCTTACCTAGGGTTCAGGATAGTCGAGTAGGAGATGATAATCGGCTATTTTTGTCTTAAGTCCACTTGAGCCTAAAACTCCTAACCAAAAGTAATATGAATCCCTTGATCCAAAAAGTCAAGCCTAATGGACCCATTTTTGTTTAAACTGATTTCACCTTTCCGTTACAACTACAACAAACCTTTTTTATCCCTAGTCCTTCATATATACTTTGCACCTCAACTCAGAAAAATTGCCTATGTTTAGGGGGGCTATGATAGGAGTGTGTATAAAAAATAATTACAAAGAAAAAAGTTTAGAAAGAGAAATGAAGAAAGGAAGGTATGGTGAAAATAAAAAGATAATAAAAGAGAAATAAAAGTGTAATAAAAGAAAAAGAGAACAAAAAGAATGTGAGAAAAGAAAACCGCACCTCGCCCAATCTGAAAGTGGTTTAAAATAAAAAGGGTGACATAAGGGCTTAAGTAAAAGGAAGAAAAGGTGGAAAATAAGTGGACGCCAAAGAAAGATTAGCGTCAAAGAGGAGTTGTCACTAAGAAATCACAAAATGAACTATACCATCCCTAAAGCTACATTAAAAGCTAAACAAAGTCCTTTATTAATATAATCCCGACTGTTCGAAAACATAGGAAAAGGGCATATGGGCAGGCCTATGGTATTCTTTATACACCGATCCATACTTTAGTAAGCGAGAGCACCTTTTTAAATATACCTGCACAACATGATTAATCAGATTTAAGTAAAGGGGATTTCTTTGATTGTGAGCATACATGCATTATGTCGTTAGGTTGCTAGACAGTTCGGTGAGTGTGATTATACCTAGTTGTCTGTCACTAATGTAATTCCATCATTGGATTCCTTTATTTTTTTCTATGTGCCAAATCGATATGCACATTTTTATTCTTGAAAAGTTAATACTAGAGGGGGAATAACAATGCTGAAAATTGAGCTGAGAATCACTGCCATAGGTTTCTTATGATCTTCCTGTTTAAGCCTCGTTGTTGTGTTAGAGTTTTGATTTCGTTTTTTCCTGAGATCACACAAACTTTAAAAGTTGAAGGTGTTGATGTTCCATGGAAACACGACACTTTCAATGCTTAAAATAAAGGATTTATGTTATGACTTTGGCTATTTTAGTAGGTATGATGTCTTTTTATGGACGTTGCAAATGAAACAGGTGAATAATAGTCGAATGAAATTGGAAGAAAAAACTCAAAAAATGATGAATTATGTTCATCATACAATTCATCTTACATGTTGGCATCACATCATATAACTCTTAGGTTTACTCGTAACCACAACAGTAACAAATTTAAAGTAGGGACGTTAAGTGAAGAGTAAATACAACTTGAGAGTACGAACCGTAAGATGAGGCTATGAGTCTAGATAAGAAGTCATTGAGATAAAAAACAAAGTTATAGTTAGAATTAAAGTAACAGAAGAAGAAGAGGCATAAGATCTGAGTACGACTCGTAAGGATAAGTCATAAGGAGACCTGTGTCTAAAACATTGAATGATTAATGCCCGGGTGGTGACGTATGAAGACCACAAGTTGTATGGTCAAGGTAATAATCATGAGGATGAGTCATAAAGACAATACAAGCCTAAATCCTTTAAAGATCAGTAACTATGTTACATAAAACAAGCGCTGTACAACTCCTAAGATGACCTTACGAGTCGACTACTAGATTCATATCTTATGTCAACATACTTTTCCTATTTTATTTTAATTAGGATTCTGGGTTATTTTAAGATACTATAAATACCTTAGGGCTATTCATTTATTAGGTTATGCACTATTACAATACTTTTACTGCTTTTTATATACTTTGATCATTGAGATTTTGTTCTTGAGATTTTTAGGTTTTTATCTAATTGAAGACTTCGGATTTTCTTCTTCTTATTCTTGTGTAATTAATTACATGTGTTATTTATTAATTATCATGGATAGTTGCATAAACATGCGCAACTAATTTCCTTGACTAGAGTTTTGGGAACCCTAGTAGATTAACTATGCAAAGAAAGTGAGAGATTTATCTATTCTAACGTGGTTGCATGTATCCTATTCTTCTTCATATTAATTGACCTCAAAGATAATACAGAATCTTGAGGGTTGCATGTATTCAAGAACGTCCTCACCAAGGAGTTTGAGATTGGGAAAAAGGGATTAAGACAGTAATTTCAGATTCACATCCATCTTATTATTTCGCCATCTTATCTAATAACCTTGAGACTTATAAGGTTAAAGTTGAACTGAAGTGATTGACAGGGAGAGATAAGGAGACACCATGAAAATCACCACTTAAAGAATGCGAATTTTCAACGTATTCACAAGACGATTGATTATACATAACTTATCTACTTTACATGCGGAGTAACAAAATAGGTGATTCAGCACAAGAAATTTATGGAGTTGTGAACTGGGGGAGCACAGTACTAGTGTTTGTCTTCTCTTGTTTACAAACTTAAAGAATTAAAGTTTGGTGACTACTTAGTATTAATTCAAAATTCCCCCATGTACTTTTCCACACTTCTTACAAATTTTGTAAAGTTAAGCAATTGTTCAACGTTTTCCTTTTTGGTTCGACCCCAACCTATTTTGGGTTAATATATTTGACATCAACCGCTACATACTTATTTGGAGGTTAGGTTTTGGGAGACATCATTATACTCAGTTCACAAGTTGTTGAATGAATCTGAGTACCAATTTGAGTTTGTACTCTCTTTGATCACCCTCTACGAGTATCAATATGAGTTGTACATTATTTACCATGTCATGGAAGGGTTTACATGAGTCACCTTTAGTAGTTTTTAGAATATTTTATCACATTTTCTTTTGAAACCTATTTTTTTGTTTGAACACACATAACATATCGTATCGTACTATTAGTTAACAAGTTGTTGAGTGAATTGTAGTATAAACTTGAATTTATACTTTCTTTGATCACCTTTTGCAAGTATCAATATGAATTTTAATTCAATTACCAAGTCATGGACGAGTTTCCATGAGTCACACTTGGCAATTTTTAGCACATTTTTCAACTTTAGATTTTGAAACCTATTTGTGAAAACACATAAAACATAGCATACATACTAAAACAACTTAAAAGTGTTAAAATTTTCATGTTTTATGCATCAAAAGTGATATGAAATCTCAACACGTCAATAGCCTCAACTTAGAACATTTGCTTGTCTTTAAGCAACAAAAACCAAAACCATACTTACACGATACAAAGGTAGAAGTAACCTAGTATATTTATGATAATCACATGGCATTTGGAAACACACATTTCATAAGTTTCAAAATCCCATATTTTCAAAATAATATACATGTGCAGAATCAAAAATCATCAAACTGTCATAAAATGATCTATGAACTCTATCAAGCTATCAATGGACATCCATATAAAAATAAGTGACAAAGAACCCACAAACGATCAGACAATGCTACCCTTGTTCCCTTTAACCAAAATATTCCTAACACGCATGATCAATTAAAATAAGACAAAAACAAACATCCTTACTCTAACAAAAAAGATTGGACTGTCAGCTTTCCCATATTTTCTTTAATTTTACTTTCAGACAATCATAATAGAATCACTATTGGACTTTACTTATATTGTAATGTAGGATTGCTGACATGTATGGTGGATTTGGAAAAAGCGACTGAATCCTTCTTGACACTACACAATTTTCATTTCACTTCAATCCCTTGTTCCTTCTTCCCTTCCCTTCTTTTATTCTTTAATCAACTATGCATATGGTTTTACTACTAACTCGACATTTATTTTTTTATTTCTTTCTTTTTTTGTCCAACTTTCTATAGGTTTTTTTTTCTAGCTCATACCGAACTCATTTTCCTTTTAATGACAAGTTTTTTCTTTTCATACTAAACTCTATTATTTTATAGGTCCCTACAATAACAATCCTCAACTCAGATGATTTACCTCAATTAATGTTTAGTATCCAAAGAGGGACCAAAGACAAAAAAAAGGTTCAAAATAAAATTAGGAAGGTGAATAGGCCAACCAACAAAAGGCTATATTAGGGTCAAAACACTTATCTAGCGATTATTTTGTCATTTGATAGGTTATTTAGGCTCAAAGTGGACTTAATAAGAAAATGACCTATGATCCTTTCCTAACCAACCATCTTGCAGCATCAACTAGACTAACTAGACATGTTTTAGATTATACACACAAAGTATGAACGAGGTAATGCAACTCACACGCACGTACACACAATCACAACTAGTTATTCTGTTCATGCCCTTTCTTAAACAATAATTATCATACCCATTATCAGAATATCACATAAAGATCCATGAAGGTAAATATATCAAAGCAATGAAGCATACAACAAATATACTAGTAAATTTACCAAATCTATTATTTTACATGTGGCATTTGCTTATTGTAGATTGCCGTAAGTTTTCCTAATTTTGTTCTATCTAATCACAAAATAAAAAATAAAGACACACAAAACAAAACATAAAACAAAAACTACCTAAACCTGTCGGATAAATAAAAGATAAACACCTTTAAGAAAATAAATGGGGAAAGAAAATCACTATGTTGGATGCAAGATACAAGTACTCTCATCCTTATCAAAAGACATACATATTCCCTATACATCTTAATATAAATAAATGTAAGTAGGACTTAATTATGTAACCATAGGTGTACTGATGTGTGGTCAAAGTGTCTGTAGGGGTTGTGGTTACACCCCCAGGTGGAACCAACCTCAGTGTCCATAGTCAGCACACTCAATGATCAAGGATCGTTTGTGATTTATTTTCTTCAAAAAATATTAGCACTCATAGGTGTCACTCTAGATGACATAACTTTAGCTCTTGGATGATCATCTTTCTCTAATTTCCTATATTATTTTAATAAGACACACTAAGCATCATCAAGGTCACTCTCTACTCTCTTGAGTGCCTTCTATGGGTTGATCTCATTAGTTCTATCCTTAGTCCTCTTTCACTTTCCTATATCAGCAGTAGGCTCATCATTTATAAATAGGTTAAAGAACTATGGTGCCTCCTATAGGTCCTCACCAATCATGGTTATGGGATACTATAAAACTAGGGCATACCACCTAAATAACACTACAACATCAATCAATGGATGATCAATCTCATTAAATAACTTCCCAACTCAAGAAGTGTAGAAACTATAGCCTCTTACTGATTTTATCATGGAAACCATTCCTATGATCATGCAAGTATTGAAAATACTGTGCAATTAAATCTCTCAAACTATACTAAGAAGCCTTAATAGTAGACTTAATCCATTGTTTTAGATAATTCATTAGTTGGTCCATTTGATTCTTCATATGAGTTGTCTACTTTGCAAGGTCCTTTAAGAAGTCTTTTGCGATTTTGATCATGGAAGTATAAACTGGCAGATATGGAACTAAAAGAGTTTTGGCAGCTGTGGGTGGTGCAGTTGGAGTTTAAGTAGTATCATTCTTAGTATTTGACTTCTCAGTATCAATCAGTGACTTTATAGTATCTAGATTTGTTTACTTGGAAAACAATGTAACTCCTAAAGAACCTGTAGGCTGAGACCACAATCACGCAACCAAATTTTCTTCATCGTGAATTATACTGATATCGTACTATGTAGGTCACCTCTATAATATTATCAATACCCAAAAATAACAACACTAAACATTTATTGTATAAAGCAAAGACAAACCATGAAAATTTGATGTTGATATTGTCATTAAGTGCTCGCTCTCGAATCTCCATTACAATATACTAGGATGTGTTTAAGGCTTACTTAGTCATGATACTAGCTACTAATTTTTCTATGTTAGGAGTAAGACTGCTTTTATTATTGGTCGAAACCAAAATATGTTGCATAATAAACCACTAGGACATGGCAACGAAATTTAAGAAAACCTTTATACTTTACCGTTTTTCATCCACCCAATCAACTTTGTATTTTTTCTTATCGATAATATTTGAAATCCACTTGAACTATCTTTTGTTCTCCTAGAGTTCTAACTTTTTTATATCTTCTATTTTATTCACCCGATACTCATACTAAAAAATATTCATAAAGGCCTTGAACCAAGGGACAAATAAGAAAAAATGAATGGCATGATTAAAAATATCAACCAACTTTCCTCAAACTTACAGCATAGCCAATGCATGCTGCTACATCACACCTATTCTTTTAGAGTCTGATTTTTCAAGGTGGTTGTAAATATAGGATGAAATTTATGAACAATCTCAGAGTTGTACTCTCTTAAAGATTTTCCCAAACAACCAAGTTAATTTTTATCAAGTAACTTATTAATATCACGTAACTCACTAAACCTAATAGTTTATATCCTTGATTCTTCATGGATGCTCCTTCTCAAATTACTCTTTTTAGCGGGTGAAAGTCATACATCTAGATTTCCTTCTTGCCAAGAATTATTTAATAAACATTTTCTCGTTTCTTGGATGATCACCCCTTATCTATACATATCTTATTCTTTGGGAAGAGATGGTATGGACCCTCAAAATCTCATCGTGTATCCTAGTCCTGTATCTAAATTCATCAGATCCAAACTCACTATTGATGGCTTACCCAAATGAGTTTTTTCCCTTATCATAATAGTGAAAGATTTCATGTTTCAGAGATTATTTATATTCTATATTCCATTGCCTCATGGTGTGAAGCTCTAACTGTAGCTACAAAAATTCACAAGGCTTATCCTAAAATATATGAGCTTATCTTGGGGATGACACCACCTAGTTAGTGTAGTTTTCTTCTTTATTTGGGATTCTTCTTAGAATTGATTGTACTTATGTGTGAAAATATTATACTAAATAAAATTAAAAAGTAATACTACGTACATGTTCACGACTCCTGGTTTGAGTTTATAACTCATGAACTTACTTGTGATCAAGGTTGTAATAACAAACTTTGTCAACCCATATAAGTATGACTCAGACTACAACTTGTGGAATGAGACCGTGATTCATAGAATGACTCGAGAATTAGAGTCCAAAAATTGATGTATCTTCCAAGGTTACCACAAATAAAATTATGACTCATAAACTGAATGTATGTATTGTACCATTTTTCGTGGTCCTCAAACAAAAACTTAACAATTTGGAACAAGAATCAAGATTGATACCATGACTTACTAATTGATACCACAAATCATAAAGTCAGTTATACCTCTTGTTAGTGGTCTTTTTTAAAACTTTTAGTTTAAAACATGTTATTTTATCCAATATTAAGATTATGACCAGTAAAATTATTTCAATGTGTTGTAAGCCTAAATTAGTTAATTTATCAAGTCTCGATCAAGAATATTAGACCAAGAATGAAGTATGATCATTATAAACATAAATTTCACCTATTCCTCCTATTTAAACATTAACGGACTTTGGGATATACATACTTTATCTGTATTATCACAATAAAGATTTGTTAGAAGTTGGCAGAAATAAACGACATTATTTCATTTCCACTGAAATTTTGGATTGTAATGCCTACATACTCAATTGTTATGAACACCCAAACCAATAGTTTAATACTAATTATGAATAAATCACTAACTAAAGTTCACACTTTTGTCTCCACTCCAAATATTTTAACCAAACCATCACTAATTCGCATTACAAATTAAAGTCTATGAAACTATCTTATTTTAGTTCAAAACATCACTCACATTGTTGAACATAATCATGTACTTATACAATAAACAATGCATACAAATATGGAATAAAGAACTAACACGTGATGTCTCTGAACTTTGTCCTAGGATTTCATTAATCAAGTTATTAAACACAAGAACCCATTGACAAAGATTGAAATCAAAAATCATAATTATAGTAAATAAGTTGATGGTCTTACTCACTTCAGCTGGATTTTTAAACTACAAAGGGGAGTTAATAGTCAGTGCTAGTAGTTTTGAGAGAGGTAGAAATTGAATTAAGATAGTGGGGATTGACGAATAGTAGTTAAGGGATAGCGGGAGTGATATAGAATTAATTTGTAATGTTTGGAAATTGAAATAATAAAGAAAAAAATTAGCTAATTCTATTTTTAGCAAACAAATATCAGGTATCAGTTATTTGGATTATTGGATGAAGGGAGAAATCAAGTTGGATCAACGAGATTTTATTAAAATCAATTTTGAAATATAGTTGACCATAAATCATTATGTGCTTCATGGTTTGATATCATGAGTCATGAATTAAATATTATGATTGACAAGTAAAGGGACTTACCAGGGATCTATGAATGGCAATGTACAACTCATGAGTCGGGTCCATGATTTGTACTATAGCCCATAGATCTTTGTTATTTTAAACCGTTTACATAGGTTTCCATGAGGGACATTAAAATCTATGAAATCAAAATACAATTCATTTTGAGACTGTCGGACTCTTGTTCTGTAAAGATGCAATGCTAGGTCAGAAACCATTGTGAGGTTCATGACTAGTGGTTTGAGACTATGATTTTTGAAACCGATCATATTTCCCTCGCTTGAATTTAAAATTATGCTTTGAAGTTTCCACATGGTAACCATGAGTGGTCAAAGATTTTTATGACTCAGTCTTTAGCTTATCATGCCTATTTTGGCCAATTTTTATTTTTCTACTCTTTCATAGTCAAGTGATACCTGCACACTTAAGAAAATATTAAACCTACACAAAAATCAAAATAAGGATAAAAACAAACGAAACATCTTGGGTTGCCTTCAATGCATCTATTTCTTTAACGTGGCAACATGATGTGGATATCTTGATCACTCAGACTAAATCCAGATATACCTTAGGTTGAATTGATAAGAGACGTCTAAGTTAATGTCTCAACATGATTCAAGTACCTTTTTCTTCTTTGTGGTTCATGGACATAGTTTCATATGCTAAATATTTACCTTAAATTGTTGACCTTCATAATTCTCAAGCCCAATTTCACCATATGGAATAACATGTACCACTCTAAATGGTCGTAACCAATTATACTTTAATTTACTAGGAAAAAAGTGAAGCCTTGAGTTGAATAACAAGACCAAAACTTGGACATCATAAAATACAAACTTCACCTTCGTTTGAAGTAGCTCTCAAAAAGGGTGTGTAATCTTAGAGAAATTATTGAAGAACCTTTGCTAGAACCCAACATGACTAAATAACATATGAATACCCTTCACAAAACAAGTAGAGAGCATTTTACAAAAAATATCAACCATGTCTCTATAAACCTCTATACATATAGTAGAAATTTTATGGTCAATCACTATATCTTACTTCACTATAAAAAAACATTTCTTTCAATTGAGCATAAGGTTCATCTCCTTGCATATTCTCAACAAATTTCCCAGATGAGTGAAAAAACACATTCATTTGTAATAGAATTTCTTGTGGTGTAGGAGTTCAAGTAGATTTTCCCTTAGGATAATAGTAATGAAAATCTTTAATGTAGAGTGAATTAGGATAAAATATGAGTTTCGTGTGGTGTGGAGACCTTTTATGTTTTGAAGTGGTTGAAATGTTTACTTTATACATATGGTGTGATAGATACGAAGTTTAGTGATCAATAAAAAATTATGGAATGATATTGATGTTTATAGAACTCCCATTATAGTATTTTCCATGGTAGGATAAATTTGTGTTATTAAAAAATAAGACATGTCTTGTTAGAAGGGAGAAAATATAAAATTCTCTTAAACTACTATTTAGACTCCACTATAGTGGCCTTGGGCTCACTATAGCAGTACCATTATATTAGTCTATAGATTTAACCATGGATTGTTATAGTGGTAGTACTACAATGTGTGGGGAGATGGTATAACAAATGTCGAGTAGATAAACTACCTAGGTTCTAAGTTTTGATGATATATTCTTTCGAAACTCATCCTAGGGGTTGTGTCAAGCAATTATCTAACTTTAGATTATTCACATTATTGAGTTAAGTTATTCTACCATTTTTTTTATAGATTAACTCATTTAACCAATAAAATCATTATAATCATTATGTTATGAAGAATTTAAGGTTGAAATCATAAAGATGATGAACTAAAGAAAATTTCCATTTGGTAAGCTTAAAATTAGATGTAAATGGCTCTAGGTTGCAAGACTTGACTTACTAACATGGATTCTTTCCTCTTTAATGCTAAATTTGGTGAATTAATGGATGAAAAACTGATAATTAGGGGTTTATGTTATGAACTAGGTTAAAACTTATGGGTTGTACTTTCTAATGCTTGTGAATGAAGAATAAGTTAACAATTTCTCTTAATTTACTGAAACCATGAACATTCATAAAGGGAAAGCTTTGGTAAATTAGAACATTCTAGGCTTACATTTTAGGTAGGTTGCAATTTAAATTTAGTTATAGACTTAATTCGATTTTAGTGCTTACGCATAAATTAATTAATTATGAAATATCCTTCTACCATACTTGTGAATGGTGAATTGATGTGATGATTAATTTAATTCAAAAAAGTAATGAAACTTGAATTTGACATTATTTCTAGATAAATTATGCTATGACAATTTGATACACTTCATTATATTATTGTTGATATTGGTGGATATGTTCTCAAATTTTGATATTTGTCGGATCGAGTACCACATTGGTACATACCCCTTATAGCTTGAAATTTGTTAGGGTTTGTAACACATTATTACATTACATTAACTGAGTTTGTCCCTTGCAAGTCATGAGTATTGGGTATATAAGAACCCTTTGTATGTCCGTATCATGATTGGGTTGCTTGCCGGGATGCATTATTGCATATTATTTATTCATTGATATTATGGTTGTTTGATATAAGTGTTAAGTCAACTAGAAGTAGCTTAAAATTACTTGTGAAATGGCTAGATGAAAGTAACTTGGTATGTTACACTTTAGATAATTAGAAGGTCTTACGCTATTCCTTGGTTATGATTAAACATTGATTGATATGATAGAATAATGATGGAAAGAGACTATCAAATGTAGTGTTGTATTATTTAGATTATGTGAAGAGGTTAGTTTGGATGGTAGTAAATTATTGTGTAATTGCTTGTATGTGTTTATTGCAAGTTGCTTTTATTTTATTTATGTTTATGTATAGTTTTAAAGTTAAATCGGTTGATGCTACCTATTGGTACAAAGTGATAGAATGATATTACATATACTCTTCTACTGTTGAGTGCAATTAATGTCTAGTGACTGATGCAAGACATCAAATTTAGTACTTGATCAATATCTTTTCGATCCACAGGTGAGAACCCATCTTCGAGAAGCCGTTGGATATTCTCATTAATTATGTCCACTTATTTGGATCGTAGGGTTTTTATTAGATAGTTGTGATGTATTAATTTATTGTTAATTAGTTTATGGATTCCATTTTTATTAAGTTGGTGTTATGTAGGAAACTGGGTTAAATTGTTCTCCCTCCGAGGATTAGTGTGAACGCCACTCAGGATTATTTTTGTCATGACAGAGATTATATCATAACCTTAAGTTCATTTATCCTATTTTACTAGAAAAAATATAGTTGACCCTCGTTAAATGGTATGTATACGTATAATACCCTAGATTTTGGCCCTGAAAATGCCTGAGTCTTTCAACTCACTGCCCTGACCAAGACTTGTCTTGCGAGTTATAAGGTCACCTTACGAGTAGTAGGATCCCAATCATAGGCTGGCCAGTGAGGTTTTCTAAGGTGTCTGATCAGAGTACGACTAGACTCAGTAAGTCGTTAAGACTCAAAACGTGCCGTATAGTGCTTATCATAGACAAAGTAGTATGGTTCCCAAATAATTTTGTCCTGTCTATGAATGGACCCTATGATTTATAATGACACCTTATGAGTCATATGGTGTGATTCGTAAGGTCACTAGTGGGGGTCCCTGAGTTACTATCGTGACTATGATTCATGGAGATTACTTGTGACAAATCCTTACAAGTCGTAGTGTGACCCATCAGCACTGGCGATAAATTTCCATCTTTTATTTAAGGGCACTCTGGTAAAATCCCTTCTTCCACAATCATAATCCATGTCCATAAAACATGTTTGGGGGACCTATTCTCAACACTTAACTATGAAATATACTCTCTCAAACACTCTCAAGTCCCTAAGTCAAGAACATATAGTGTTTCAAAGAAATTTGCAATTAGAGCTTCCAACTGTTGATTTCTCTCTTTAATTATTTATATCTCAGGCATATTACTAATCCCCAAAGTTCATTTTGTCAAAATCATGTATTTAAATTTGTTATATATGTGGCTTAATTGTGGTTATGCATGTAGGTTGATGGTTTTGAGCTTTAGTGAAGGAATTGTTTTCCCATAGCTTTTATGACCACTTCATGGTTTAAATTGATGGTTTTGAACTATTTGGGATGCTTGGGTGTGGTGAATTAGAATGAGGGTCATAGATTTTCCAAACTACTGATTTTGAGTATTGTAATTGGTATAACGTCATCCCATTCTTGTGAAATTTATTTTGAACATAAAGGTATGCAAATTGAACTTCTTTTGGAATCATTACATGATATATATATTATAGAAACATAATGGTTTTGATTTAATAAAAATGGGGGGGGGGGGTTCCCCATGTTAATGGAATTGTAATAGCATGATGTTATTACCTTGTAAGTGTAGTTGGTATGACGATAATGACAATGTATGCTTGATGATTATCATGGTTCAGTGCATGGGTTATGTGAAACTTCTTTTAGTTGGGCTTAAAGGGGATTGTGTAGATGGTCTATGAAAGTTGAGGTCATGAAAGACCAATATCGGAAATCATATTTACCGGTACAGGGGTCAAAATGCCTAGGTGTTCGGGCCACTATTGCTTTATGATCGAGTGGTTTGAGTCCCTCTTCTTGCATGTCTGGGTGTTCATATCACCCTTGAAATATGACTGGGTGGTTTTAGTCCCCTAGGGTACATATGCACATATTATTAATCTCAAGTTTGTACGGATACACACACTGGGGCCCAATCTATAGGAAGAGTTGAGCCCATCTAGACCATGGGTGCCTTTTTATGTTGGTTGAGCTACACAATCTAGGCTAATGTTTTAAAGTTCATTCTAAGCCTTGTTCCTTATCACATTATGTTATATTTATGTATATATGTATGCATATAATTGTGTGCATAGGTTTTGGATGATTTTATGTTGTTGATCATGGAATTATTTTATCCATTCCTTGTGTTACATACTAGACCTTACCCCTCTAACCTTCTTAGGATGTTATATCCCCATGAGATGCAAAAACTGGAGACACTTCTACTTTTTTTGCATAGTTGTATGATTTTTGGGTTGTCGGCAGTCATCTTTGAAGTGGTGACCTTTCATTCTCTAAAAGGGTTATCATTTTGATGTCTTATTTTGTCCCTGTCTTAGATTAATTCTACTACATTCCTTTAGCTATCATCGGGGGCATGTCCTAACATAGTTTGGTCTTGTTCTTTTCAAAGACTTTATGGATTACTGTAGATTGGAGTGTTCATGAAGTTCTTAAACTCTTTTTTGAGTTTCTTATCTTGTTATACATTTGGAACTTAGCTTATCTAATTAGATGTTCCGAATTCATCTACTGCTAGATAAATTATGTTCTATTTGGCTCGGTAAAAGGGGTGGTCTTTGTTCTTTGCGGACATGAGATACCCGTAATAGCCAGGACCTAGTTCATGTCATAATAAACTTAGTATTAGATACTAGGTTCATGCTTAATTGGTATCCACAAAGTCATGTCAAGTAGAGTCATTTTTTAGGGTGTGTAGCGCACCACACTTGTAAGGGAGAGCCATGAGGATTTTAGTAATGTTCCTCTTTCTTTTGTTCTTCGTTTGGGATGTAGAGTTTAAGATGTTGAAATCTTCTCTAATTCTCATTTTTTTACATTTTGAATCATGCCTCCCAGAAGATTTGATGCTTAGAAAACTCCTCTGTCTCACCTGACAACAAAGTAGATGGAACTCATCCTGCTTATGGGGGACATAACAAATCTTGGGTCCCTTCTTCTAATCTCCCGTATGAAGTTCCATCGGTTTCTTCTAGTCCCGTTTGAATTCCTTAAGGTTATGTGTCTAATGGTAAGTTTCGCTAATCAATCCATTTGCTTACTCAGTTAGTGGCCTCTTATTTATGCCAGTCTGAGCGTGTTTCTCCTGTAACTCATTCTTCTAAGGCAATAAGGTTTGTCCAGTTCTTAATGTTAAGCCCTCTGACTTTCACCGGTTTCAAGGTTGAGGAGGATTCTCAAGGGTTCATACATAAGATGGAAAAGATCTTTCTAGTGATGCATTCTTCTTATTCTGAGGGTGTTGAGTTTATTGCATATCAGTTGAAGGATACGATGTATCCATGTTATGAAGAGTGGGAGAAGTTAAAGGATGAGGATGCTGATCCATCTATGTGGAATGACTTCTCTAGTACATTTCTTGATCGCTTATTTCATAAGAAGTTGAGGAGTTTGTGAATTAGAAGCAAGGTAGTATGACTACGAAGGAGTATTCCTTGAAATTTTATCAGTTGTCTCGCTATACTTCAGAGTTGGTGTCTTCTATAAGGTCTAAGATGATGAAGTTTTCCTCGAGTTTTCCTCAGGACTTTGTGTTGGAGTTCAAAGACACCTTTTTGAATAATGACATGGATATTTCTAGGATTCTGGGTACATATAACAACTTGAGAATGAAAAGAAGAAGCAAGTGGAGATAGGGGAAAGGCAAAGTTATAAATTTTTGTAGTTTGAGTAGTGTGGAGGTCAACAGAATAGTTGTGCAGATGAGAGGTAATGGTCTAGGAAGAAGTGAGGAAATTTTTTTTCTTATTTAATGGCTAGTTCTCCATATCCTAGGCCATCAGGTAATCGCCACTTTCAGAGTGACAGTGTATTTAGGGCACCAGGTGCGTAGCTCAGGTAAGCATAGCTCAATCATTCCCGTCTTATCCCCCTTGTTTTTTTCTGTGTAGATCCATCCTAGAGTATGTGATGTGGTAAGTAATAAGTCCTTTTTGTGCGGTTAGCTTGGTCACATGCAATGGGATTGGCCTTGAAGGGTTGCTTCTGGAGCTAATAAATTTCTGGTTGCTACTTCTCCAGCTCCTACACAAAAAGGTGATACTTTTAGTATCGACACTCGCCAGAATCAACTGTATGCTCTTTCCACCCAACAGGAATAGAAAGGTTCTCCTGATGTTCTCACTGGTACAATATAAATTTTCTTTCAATATATGTATTGTCTTCTTGATCTGGGGTATACTCTTTCATATGTAATCCCCTATGTGGCTATTAATTTTTGTTTTTGTCTTAAGTGTATTTCTTATCCTTTTTTTGTCTATCCCAGTGGGTGAGCCTGTTGTGGCTAAAAAAGTCTATAGGTGTATCTGTGGTAGGGAGACATTAGTGGATTTGATAAAGTTGAATATAGTAGACTTTCATGTTATTTTGGGGATTGATTGGATCCATTCGTGTTTGAAGTCTCTTGATTGTTGAAACGCCTAGAGTCTGTACCCTAAATGCTACACAGTGCTCATAATCTTGGAAGACCAAAAGCTAACCCATGTCTGGTACCTGCTACAATAACTGAATAATAATAATATAAATATGCAGAAAGTAGGCAAAAACTAGCTATAAGGTTCAACACTGTAAATAGAACTTAATACGGTATAACAACTAAAAATACTCTAGTCTGAAAAGACTCTAAACTGTCTGAACTATTTAGTTGATGGGAAAAACCCCCAACTAACTCCAACTACTGAAAGGGAACTGATAACCAAAATATTGAAAGAAAACAATCATTTCCTTGAACTATGAGGACTCACCGCTAACTCCGACTGCTGAAAGTCTGAACTGCTAAGGGTGCTCGGGAGGTCGCACATCTAAACCTATGAATATACTGGTATGTTTAGTGAGGTAGGCTGAAATGCATAGGTTCATATGCATGAACAATACTAACTGAATATCATGAATGTAACTGAATGAGAGTACATGCATGAATACGTATACTGTAACTGAAATCATGATAACACTTGATATTGAATCTGAATATTGATTAATTGATATCTGAGTATACTGATAGTAAATTACTGATAACTGAATGACTGTATTTGACAGTCCTAAATCTGTGGAATTTTACAGAGTTCTGAGCTGAACTGAGCAACTATATCTAGCAGTCCTGAATCTGTAGAACTTAACTGAGTTCTATACTATGACTGAATCAGAGACTGAGACTGTGGGAAGTTATCATCTAACCGATATGTCCCTTCTCTACTAATTTGGGGTCCAACTTGTAACCCCAGTTGGAAGAGTATCATTATCTTGCCACGGGTAAGGACAAGTGCTAAGTCACCCTCATCTAGTAGGTGCTCTGAACGAGAATGGTGGTACCCTAAACTGGCTTGTAAATCACCTCATCAACCCTTAACTCGAAGGTTGATGTCTCAACCTACGTTGTCTACATAGTTCTGTAATTCAAGGACTATTTCTATGGATTACACCCTCTATTGGCAGGTGAGTCCTCATCCTTGGGTTCAATCGTTGTTGAATACTACTCCCAACTGAATATACACTAGACTAAATTCTAAACATTCCATGGTTGGATTGAACTGTTACTAATCGTACTTTTTGACTGAGCTGAACTGAGTTCACTAAGTTCTATGGACTGACGGACTACTACTGAATTCTGTTAACTGACTGAGTACTACTAAGTTATGAACAGAATATTGTGACTGACATATGAATACTACTTAGATTTTCCTTAGATCTGTAACTAAATAAAGCTCTAGGTTAATAGGTAAGTTTTCGGTTATAGAATACCCCTAGGACTTGATAGCAAGAAAGGTGAATCATAACATAAGCTTGAAAATCATAATCATGAGAACTTGTTCAAAACTCATTCATGGAAACATTTTATCAAACACTTGTATGATACAACTTGCACATAAGCTAACATGACATGAACTTTCCCTTATTAATTCACACGAGTAATTCATCAAGCAATTTGTGAGCAAACATATGCACATAACACTAATCAAAAAGTAGACATCATAATTCAAATCCCCATTGATAATTTTAAGTGTTTTACATGGATACTCATGATATTACATACATATCAATTAACCTTACATGAAACGTATCATAAAACATGGATTAGAATCCCAATTAATCATTATAAACATAGATATAATCAAACCCAACATGGAATTCATAAAATCCATAAATTAAAGCTTAAAAATAGTTTCTTGGACTCCAAGGGCGGAAGGGACCCTTGGATGAACACTTCACATACATTGATTACTACTTTTGAGAAGATTGAAGTGAGTTCTTGAGACTTGAATTCTTGAACTTGATGAGGCTAGGGCTTGCTCTTGAGAGAGTTTATGAATAGTGAATGATATTTTGCCCTATAGGCTGATTAATTTCGTATAAAGGTTTCATTAGGGAGGGGAAAATGACCCATTTTCCCCCACAACCCATATTAAAATAATACTGAACTGGGCTATCCTCTAATCGCGACCCCTGCTTGGGTCAAGTAGCCATCGCGATGCGACCCCTACTCGGGTCAAGTAGCCATCGCGGCGCGACCATTACTTGGGTTTACTGTCCCTCGCGATGCGGTGCTATCGCGACCCTTCACTATTTTGGGCATCAAAATTTTTCCTTATGCTAGTCTAAAAAATCCAAAACTCGCCTAAGATGACCTACAAGTGACCCTGATCATGAATCAATTTAAAAATTGACTAACTAAGGTCGGGAAGGTCAGTAATAAAATCCTCCAAATTTGGAAGGCTAAAATGATTCTAAGCCTTGATACTTAGCTAAAATTTTCTAAGTCTGGGACCCTCTTAACAAGCTTAAAGGACTGAGTTAAGCTAAGAATTTTGTAGGGTCATACAATATCTCCCCCTTGGGAACATTCATCCTCGAATGAGATTGACTAAGATGGGAGAACTGACAAACTACAAGTACGTACTGGACATACAAAACTGAAACATGATTTCATGGTTGAGACTACTGTTATACTAGAATTTCATACTGAACATGCATATCTGATGCATGATTTCGTAACTGATATTATTGCTAAGATAAGTTTATATATAATGAACATGCATGTCTGATGCATGAGTAAATGACTGAACATGATTCATGAATGCATGACTGAAAATGCAACGGTAACTGATACCAAGTTCGCGAGGAACATCTGAGCATAGAATACAGTAAGTTTTTAAGGAAAACTATTACCTTAAGTTGAGTTTGATTTTGCGGAGAAGAGGTGAGTATACTTGGTCCCCATAACCTCTTCATAAGAGAGACTGTTCTGGATATATACGCCCTTTATCGGGACTGCGCATGCTGGGTCACCTATGCATTTCTTAAGAAAAGAGACCAGGAACACTGGTGGACTGAAGCTAAGTCTGAAGGCAACTCAATCTCGTAAGCTAACTTTCCAAAACGACTGAGAATTCATTAAGGACCAAAATATCGGGGGATGATTTTCCCCTTTTGGCCAAACCTCTTCACTCCTTTCGTAGGAGAGATTTTCAAATACACATAATAACCAATCTCAAACTCAAGATCCTTTTTGTGCACATCTGCATACGATTTCTGCCAGCTCTGAGCTGTCTGAAACCTCTCCCTAATGAACTGTACTTTCTCTAAGGTATCAAATACCAATTCTAGCCCTACCACTGCAGCCTCACCCACTTCAAACCAACCAATGAGAGATCTATACCTCCTCATATAAAGTGCCTCAAACAGAGTTATCTGAATGTTGGATCAATAACTGTTTTTATATTTGAATTCAATCAAAGAAAAGTAGTCATCCCAATTACCTTTAAATATCATCTCACACGCTCACAACATATCCTCTAAAGTCTGAATGGTCCTTTCTGCTTGACCATCTGTCTGAGGATGAAAGGTTGTACTGAGGTGAACTCGGGTACTAAGACCCTTTTGGAATGCCTTCCAGAAATGAGAGGTGAACTGGTACCACTATCTTAGATAATGGATAATGGAACACCGTGTAATCTTACCAACTCCCTAACATAGAGTTTGGTGTAATTCTTTGCTGAATAAGAGGTACGGACTGGTAGGAAATAAGCTGATTTGGTCATCTTGTCAATGATGACCTAAACTAAATCATGCTAACGACGAGTACGAGGAAAACCCATCATAAAGTCCATGTTCTCTTCTTCCCACTTCCACATGGGAATTCTAAAATCGTGCATGGACCCACTAGGCTTCTGATGCTCAATCTTAACCTGCTGACATGTTGAGCACTTAGCCAGAAAATCTGCATTGTTTGTTTTCATCCCACTCCATCAATAAATCTCCCATAAATCACGGTACATCTTAGTGGCCCTTGGATGAATAACATGGAGATCACCATACGCTTTTGTAAGAATTAACTGTCTTAAGTAGTTTATACCCGACACACATAGTCGACCCTGACAACACAAAAAACCATCTCCCCCTTGGGAGAAAACCTCTATCTTCTGATATTTTGTTGATTCTTTTAACTTGACTAGACTGGGATCTCTGTCCTGCTTTTCCTTCACCTCAAAAACCAGGGAAGATTCTGCACTACTCTTCACCCACACACTACCTTCTACTGAATAGACTAAGTAGACACCTAGTCGGGCTAGCTAATGGACTTTCTGAACTAACTTCTTCTTATTATCATCCACGTGAGCAACACTACCCATAGACATTCTACTAAGAGCATCAACCAGTAAATTATCCTTTCTCGGATGATACAACACACTCATGTCATAGTCTTTCAGTAACTCCAACTACCTTCTTTGACGGAGGTTTAGATCTTTCTTAGAGAACACATACTAGAGTTGCTTATCGTCTGTGAACACATCAACGTGCAGCCCATACAAATAGTGCCTCCACATCTTTAGGGAAATTACTACTGCTGCTAACTTAAGATCATGTGTGGGGTAGCTCTTTTCATGGGGATTAACCTATCTAGAGGAATAGGCTATGACCTTTCCTCTATGCATCAGTACACACCCCAAACCAACCATGGAAGCATCACAATAACAATAAAGTTGTCTGAACCATCGGGTAAAGTCAACACTAGAGCTTTACTGAGTTGAGTCTTCAACTCTTGAAAACTCTTTTCACAAGAATATGACCACTGGAATTTAACTTTCTTCTGATTCAGTCTGGACATGGGGGATGCAATAGACAAAAATCACTCAACAAACCATCGGTAATAGCTGGAAAATCCCAAGAAACTCCTGATATCTGATAGAGAGATAGGTATGGACTAGTTTCTCACTACTTTGATCTCTTGGGGATCAACTCTAATGCCATCACTGGAAACGATGTTGTCGAGGAAAGCTACTGACCTTAACCAAAATTCACACTTACTAAATTTGGTGAATAGCTGGTGGTTTCTGAGAGTGTGTAATACTATTCTAACATGGTCTTCATAATCACGCTCACTACAGGAGTAGACAAGGATTTCATCTATGAAGACTATGATGAACATGTCCAAGTACTGCTTAAACACACGATTCATCAAGTCCATGAAAGTTGTTGGGGCATTGGTAAGACCAAATGACATGACTAAGAATTCAAAGTGACCATACCAAGTTCTGAAAGTTATTTATGGAATGTCACATTCTCTAACTCTGAGCTAATGTTAGCCTGATCAAAGGTCTATATTAGAAAATTAACTGGCCCCCTGAAGTTGGTCAAATAAGTCATTGATTCTGTGAAGGGTATACTTGTTATTGACCGTGACTTTATTCAATTGACTGTAGTCAATACAGATTCTGAGAGAACCTTTTTTCTTACGCATGAATAAAATTGGTGAGCCCCACAGGGACACACTAGGTCTGATGAATCCCTTATTTAGTAGATCCTAATACTATTGTTTTAAGTCTAACTATTCTGCAGGTACCATTCTATATGGCGGAGTAGATATGGGATGAGTATATGGAAGAAGGTCTATTTAAAAGTCAATTTCCTTTTTGGGATGAACTCAAAGATGATCTTCAGGAAACACATCTCAGAATTCACATGCTACTGGAACTGGCTCAAGACTAGGAGTTTTTGAACTAGAGTCTTTGACTCACACAAGATGATAGACACATCCCTTATATATCATTTTTCTTGCCCTTAGGTAGGAAACAAGCTAGCCCTTCAGTGCTGAAGTACTACCCCTCCACTCTAGGATGGGCTCATTCAAAAACTAAAATAGGAAAATTTTATTTCTGCAGTGGATTGAGGTATAGCAGGAGATTAGCCAATCCATGCCGAGAATGACATCAAAATTAGTCATCTCTAATTCAACTAAGTTTGCTGAAGTAACTTTTTGAGATACCATAATCGGACAGTTCTTATATACCCATAGGGCTATGATAGATTTGCCTACTAAGGTAGAGACAGAAAAGGGCTCTACTAGAATTTTGGGCCTATCTCTGATGTCAATACCTATATAAGGAGTAATGAAGGACAAAGAAGCTCTTAGATTTAGCAAAGCAAAAACATGTGAATGATAAACTTGTAACATACCAGTGACCATATCATGAGAACTCTCCTGATCCTATTCGGACTGAAGAGCATAGAGTCTGTTTGGGTGTTTCCCACAAGTGGCACTTGAAGTGGGCACCCTGCTGATTCGGGCGACTAGAATGAGATAGGGGACGGTTATACTGAACCTAAGAACTTGAATAGGGACAATCTCTGACTCTGGGTCTGGCTTGCCATACCCAAAATACACATCACTACTAGCTCTACAGATACCCTAGTGGTTTATGCCATATTTCTGAGAAAGGGGATTGGTTCGAGCACTGCTGACACTATCCTTAGGCTAGGACCTGGTGCCCTTCCTCTATTACCATCTCTAAATTTCACCACTGGAGTACTGGATGAGGACGGAGCTTGAACTGAGGATTATGGGAAAAAATAAAAATGATTCCCACCCTCTAACTTAGGCTGAGCGAAGTTGAAACTACCTATCCTAGCTCTCTTGTTCTCTCTCTCCTTCTCCCTATTCTTAGCCTTCTCTATCTACTGAGCATAGACTATGAGCCTAGCTATGTCCATCTATTTAATCAACATTGCGGTCCTACCTCTTTGACCACACTGCTAGACACCTGAGACACAAACTTACTCATCTTAGATCTGCTATCTGCCACCACATGAGGAGAGTATCTATCTAGTTGAGTAAACATAAGGAGATGGATATCCCTAAGATTGCTTTACGAGGGTACTGATCATTTTATTATATTTTTTTATGCATCTTGTATGGGATTTGGTTATGTTTTTATACAGCATGGCAGGGTGGTAGCGTATGCTTCTAGGTAGCTTAAGGTGCATGAGAAAAATTACCTGACTCATGATTTGGAGTTGTTAGTTGTGGTTTTTTCTTTGAAGATTTAGTGTCATTACTTGAACGAAGTTCATGTTAACATTCATTCTAATGATAAGAGATTGTAATCTATGTTCACCGAGAAGGAGTTGAATCTCAGGTAAATATGATGACATGAGTTACTCAAGGATTATGATATAGGTCTTCACTATCATCTAGGGAAAGATTATATGGTTGTTAATTCTCTTAGCAAGTTATATATGGGGAGCTTATCACATATGGATGAGTAGAATCAAGGGTTGGCGAAGGATATTCACTATGTGGCTAATCTTAGATTTCGTTTTATAGATTTTGAAGATGGTGAGGTGATCATTCAAGAGGTGGGGAAGAATTCTCTTGGTATTAAGGTAAGTATAAGTAGGTTTTGGATCCTATCATGATGTAGATCAAAGATGATATAGGTTGGCAAAATATGAAGGTTTTTGATATTGGTAGCAATGTTATCTTAAGATACCAAGGGATATTGCATGTTCACGATGTTTATAGGCTTTAGGGAAGGACTTTGGTTGAGGCTCATTAGTTGAGGTGTACTGTTCCTCCCAATTTGACAAAGATGTACCATGATTTGAAAGAAATCTATTGATGGAACAACATGAAGAGTGATTAATTTTCTTGCCAAATGTGTGGTTTGTGAGAAAGTGAATGAGGATCACTTGAAGCTTGTTGGTTTTTCTTAAGATATTGAGTTGTCTGTGTGTAAATGGGAAGTGATTAATATGTATTTCATTACAGATCTTCAACAATCTCTCCATTAGTTTGATTTAATTTGGGTCATCGTGGATAGGATGACGATGTCTGCTCATTTCTTGCTTGTGAAGGGTAATTTTTCTACGAAGGATTATTCTAAGCTTTTTATTTGGAGGTCATCAAGTTGAATGGTGCACCTATCTATATTATATCTAATCGAGGTATGCAATTCTCATCTCACTTTTGGTGGTCATTTTAGAGAGATTTAGGAACTAAGGTTAAACATAACATCATTTTCCACCCTTAGAGGGATGGACAAACGGAGAAGACTATTTAAAATTTATAAGATATGTTAAATACCTGTGTGGTTGACTTCGATAGTAGTAGTGTTGATCATTTACCTCTCATAGAGTTTGTGTATAATACCAGCTATATTTTGGTATTCAAATGGCCTCATTTAAAGCTTTGTATGGTAGGAGGTGTCGTTCTCCTATTAGGTGGTTCGAATTTGGAGATACTAGATTATTTTGCTCGAAATTATTTTATTAGGATATGGATAAGGTGAAGGTTAGTATGGATAGGATAAGACCACCCAACGTCACTAAAAGTCGTATGAGGATGTGAGGCGTAAGGAGTTGGAGTTTGATGTTAGAGACTAGGTATTCTTTAAGTTATCTCCCATGGAAGGGGTGATAAGGTTTGGAATAAAGAAAATCTTAGTCCCAGTTATGTTGGCCCATACTTGATCTTAAGGAGAGTGGGAAATGTGGCTTACGAGTTGGAGTTGCCTTTGAGTTTGGGTTCTGCCATCCGATGTTCCATTTCTTGATGTTGAAGAAGTGTATGGGTGAACATTCCTTGGTTGTCCATTTTGAGAGTGTTGGTGTTTCAGATTTCTTCTCTTATGAGAAATTCCCGATTATGTTTTAGATTTCTTGACTTATGAGAAATTTCCAATTGAGATTTTAGATAGGCAAGTCAATCGTTTGAGGACTAAGGATGTGGATTCAGTGAATGTTCTTTGGTGGAATCATAAGTTGAAGAAGATACTTACGAAGCCGAAGAGGGGACGAAGTTCAACTATTTATTCTTGTTACCCGCTTTGGATAATCGTGCATAAGGTATGTGCATTCCTTAATATCTTTGTTTTCTGTCTTAGTTAAAGGAAAGTGTGGTAGTGCTCTCTATTAAATCATTCTAATGCATGCCTTGATTCACCATTCGGGGATGAATAATCCTTGGAGTGAGAATGTAAAACCACAGATTTTGGCCCTAAAAATTCCTTAGGTTTGGAACTTACTGCCCTGAGCACGATTTGCCTTATGAGTTGTAAGGTCACATTATGCATCGTAGGACCCCAATTGTAGGTTTAACGCGCTGAGTGTGTACCCCAAACGTCACACGGTGCTTGCGATCCTGAAGTACCACAAGCTAACCCATGACTGGTACCTTCTGTGAGCACTGAATAGTAATTCTAAAATAAATGCGAAAATTAGGTTGAAGTTACCATAAGGTTCATATCTGGAAAAAACATATTGAATACTGATAATTAAATACTGAAAACTGAACATCTCTCTAAAATAATCTAGTCCAAAAGCCTATAACTTTTTGAATATGGACTTGATAGGATAAGTCTCGAACTAACTCCGACTACTGAATATACTAAACTATTAAGATACTAAAATGATAAATCTGTCCTATAACTTTGAGGACTTACTACTTTGTCTGTTGCTGATAGTCTGGGTGTCTAAGTACGGTTAGAAGCCCATGCGGCTGAACCTATGATATAAAACATCATAGCACAAAAGAAAAGTATGTGTTACTACTTTAAATGTACTGGTATTCTAATTGAGGTAGGCTGATATCTAAGGGTTCATATGCATATACATTAACTAGCTAAATAACATAAACATTATTGAATGAGAGTACATGCATGACTACATGATTCGTAACTGAGATCATGTTAATACCGGGTATTAAGTTCTAGTAATTGAGTAACTGATATCTGATTCATACTGAGAGTTGAGTTACTGATAATTGGGTTAGTGTTTCTAAGAGACCTGAGTCTGTAGAACTGAACTGAGTTCTATACTGAGCTGGTTGACTGTGTCTAATAGTCCTGGTTCTGTAGAACTAAACTGATATTTATACTGATTCTGAAGTTGAAACTGAAACTGTGGAAGTAATCATCTAACTGACATGCCCCTCTCTCAACAGATTGGGGTCCAACTTGACCCCAGTTAGAAGGGTGTCAGTACCATGCCATGGGTACAAACACTGGCTGTGTGGATCTACTGAATGTTGTCCTGAAGGACTAAGGGTCAACCTTTACTGGAAGGTTCCCTAATGAGAATGGTATTACCCTCAACTGGCAGGTAAACACCTTATCAACCCTCAATTGGTAGGTTGATATATCTACCTACGCTGTCTACGTAGTTCTGAAACTCAGGGACTACTACTAAAGGTCACACCCTCTACTAGTAGATGATCCCCCATACCTAGGTTCACTTGGTGCTAAATCCTACTCCCAACTGAAGACACTGAACTGATTGCTAGACTGTACTGGGTTTGACTAAACTGTTACTGATCGGGTTAACTAACGGAACAGGACTAAGTTCACTAAATTTTATAACTGACTAAGTACTTTTGATCATGACATTACTGAGACTATTCAGTAACTACTATAGATCTAGGTAAACAACTAGATTTTCTAGTAATGAATACCCCCAGGACTCAATATTATAGAAAGTAAAATAGAGCGTGATCTTGAAAAGCATAACAATGTTCACTTGTTCATAATTCTTTCATAGAAACATTTTATCAAATACTTGTAGGGCATAAAATTGTACATATGCTAGCATGTCAAGATTTCACCGTTTGATTCACATGGAAATTCTATCAAACACTTGGTGAACACATCTTAAAGGATATAATCATAGACAACATATAAACATTGTAACTACAATGCCCAAACTTGCAAATTCAAGGGTTATGACATGAATCCACATACATTACACACATGTTAATTAATTCACATAAAACTTGACATAAATCATGGATTAGAAACCCAAATAACAACATAATCATCAATATAATCATATTCAACATGAAATTCATGAAAGTAATCAACTTGTAATTTATAAGAGGTTCTTGAACTCCAAGGGTGGAAGAAAACCATTGGATGAACACCTAACATACCTTGATCATTAATTCTCTAAAAGTTTTGGTGAATTTCTTGGGACTTGAAACTTTAATTTGATAGGTTAGGGTTTGTTCTTTAGAGGATTTGTGAATAATGAGTGAATTTTGTCTTTAAAAAGTCTTAATCTTGTGTTTTAGGGATGACATAAGGTGGGAAAATGATCACAACACCCCTCTGGATACATAGTTTTTAAT
This sequence comes from Capsicum pubescens, assembly GCA_030864215.1. Classification (NCBI taxonomy): domain Eukaryota; kingdom Viridiplantae; phylum Streptophyta; class Magnoliopsida; order Solanales; family Solanaceae; genus Capsicum; species Capsicum pubescens. Next base: position 240,407,601 of record CM061544.1, on the reverse strand, counting down.
GAATGAAAATGTGCCCAGCGACGCGCAGGCTGATGCACTGCGTCGATGGTATCAATGCAATGACCGACGTGCCACATCGAGTTTGTATTAGTTCACTGGAATTTTCACTTAAATCAAGAGAAAAATATCCATCGATGTGATAGGCGATGTGATACATCAAGATTGCGTTGACCAACTATTTTGGTCATCTAAACATCCTTCAAACGAGGAACGAAAAATCCTAAAACTCATTCAAAGTGGCCTATTGACACACCTGATCATGATTCAATCCATGGATCAACATTTTAAGGTCATAAGGGTCATAAAAATAAGATCGCCAAATTATGAAGGCTAAAATAATTCTATGTATAAATATTTAGATGAAAATTTTAAGTCTGGGACCCCTTATCATGCTCTATGGGACTTAATTATGGTAGGAATATGTAAGGTATTACAATATCTCCCCTTTGGGAACATTCGTCCTCGAATGATACTGACTAAGCTTAGGATACTGATAAAATGAGATTACATAATGAACATGCACAACTGAAGAATGATTACATCACTGAAATTACTGATATATTGAGTTTTCGTACTGAACATGGATAACTGAAGCATGACTGAATCCTAAAGGCATGACACATTATAGATTTGTTCCATGAAGGTTTGCATGATATAAGAATTTTATGTAACTGGAAATGATACAGAGTTTTTAAAGGTAATCTAAGCATGGAACTGAGTATATTTAAGGAAAACTGTTACCTTGAGCAGAGTATGAGTTTGCGGAGAAAATGTGAGGATACTTGGTCCGCATATCTTCTTCTTCTTCCTAAGTAACTCCCTCAATGGACTAATTCTGCTAAAGAACTTTGACTAGAGGAACTTTTTTGTTCCTCAATCTGCGAACTTTATAATAAAGAATTTCGACTAGAACTTTTTCATAAGAGAGACTATTCTGAACATCTATAACCTCTATAGGGATTACAACTGTAGTTCACCAATGTATTTCTTAAGAAAGAAGTCATAAATCACTGGGTGTACCGAATCTATGTCTGAAGGTAACTTAAGGTTGTAAGCAACCTTTTTGAAAAGGCTGAGAATTCGATTAGGACCGACATATTGGGGACTGAGCTTCCCCTTCTTGCCAAACCTCTTCACTCCCATCATAGGCAATATTTTCAAATACATATAATCACCGATCTCAAACTCGAGATTCTTTCTTCGTACATCTGTATATTATTTTTTTCGGCTCTTAGCTGCCTTAAGCCTCTCCCTGATCAACTAAACTCTTTTTGAGGTATCATATACCACGTCAGGCCCTACTACTGCGTCCTTACCCACTTCAAACTAACTAATGAGAGATCTATATCTTCTCCTATAGAGCACCTTAAATGGATCCATCTGAATCTTGGAATAATAGCTACTATTAACGCGAACTCAATTAAGGCAAATGGTCATCCCAACTTCCCTTAAAATCAATGGTACATGCTCTTAACATATCTTCTAAAGTCTGAATAGTCCTTTTTATTGACCATTTGTCTGAGGGTGGAAGGCTATACTCAGGTGAACTTGGGTACCAGACCCTTTTGGAAGGCTTTCCATAAATGAGAGGTGAACTATATACCTCTATCTGAAATAACAGACAAAAAAACTCTATGCAATATGACCAACTCCCTAAAATAGAGCTTGGCATAATCCTCGGTTGAATAAGAGGTATGAACTAGTAAGAAATAAGTTGATTTGATCATCCCAACAACAATGAACAAAATCAAATCATGCTGATGATGAGTTCAAGGTAAACCCATTACAAAATCCATGTTCACCTCCTCCCACTTCTAAGTGGGAATACTAAACTCCTGCATAGATCCACTAGGCTTATGATGTTCAATCTTAACCTATTGAAATCTTAAGAGATTAGCGACAAACTCTGCATTGTCTCTCTTCATCCCAACCCATCAATAGACTTCCAACAAGTCGCGGTACATCATTGTGGCTCCTGGGTGAATTGAGTAGTGTGCACCATGCGCTGCCGCAAGAATCCGCTATCTCACGCCATCCACACATGGCACACGTAGTCTACCCTGGCAGCGTAACACACCATATTCCCCTTAGGAGAAAACTTCTACAGTGTGATCTTTGACTGACTCTTTCAGTTTATATAAACTTGTTATACTGTCCTTCTTTTCTTTTACTTCAGAAACTAGAGATGACTCCGAACTATTCTGCACCCATATGCTACTCTCTGTTGAGTGGAATAACCGAACACCTAGTCGGTCAAGCTGATGAACTTCCTGAACTAACTTCTTCTTACCATTCTCAATGTGAGAAGCACTACACATGGTCATCCTACTGAGAGCATCATATACTACATTGGCCTTGCTCGGATGATACAAAACACGTATGTCGTAGTCTTTCAACAACTCTAACCACCTTCTATGACGCAGATTTAGGTCTTTCTGAGAAAACACTTCCTGCAAGATTTTATGGTCTGTGAACACATCAATATGCACTCCATACAAATAATGCCTCCAAATATTTAAGGCAAATACTACAGCTGCTAACTCAAGATCATGAGTGGGATAGTTGTTTGCATGGGGATTAATCTTTCTAGAGGCATAGTCTATGACCTTACCTCTCTACCACAAAACACACCGCAAACCAAATCTAGAAGAATCGTAATATACCACAAACCCATTTGAATCATCTGGTAAAGTCAAAACTAGAGTTGTAGTGAGTCGAGTTTCCAACTCCTGAAAACTCTTCTTACAATAATATGACCACTGGGACTTAACTTTCTTCTGATTCAATTTGGACATGGGGGATGCAATAGATGAAAACCCTTCCACAAACCATCGGAAATATCCAGCCAAACCCAAGAAACTCTTGATATCTGATGAAGAAATAGGTCAGGTCCAGTTTCTCACTACTTCAGTCTTTTGAGGGTCAACTCTAATTCTATCACTTGAAATGATATGATCAAGTAAAGATACTGACCTTATCCAAAATTCACATTTACTGAAATTGGCAAACAACTATTGGGCTCTAAGGGTCTGTAACACAATTCTGAGATGGTCTGCATGATCATGTTCACTGCGGGAGTAGACAAGAATGGCAGCAATGAAGACTATGATGAACATGTCCATGTACTTCTTGAACACATGGTTCATCAAGTCCATGAAAGATGTTGGGGCATTGGTTAGACCAAATGACATGACTACGAATTTGAAGTGACCATATCGAGTTCTGAAAACTGTTTTCGGAATGTTACATTCTCTGACTCAGAGCTGATGATAGGCTAATCTGAGGTCTATCATGGAAAATTAACTGGCACCCTAAAGTTGGCTAAATAAGTCATCGATTATGGGAACTAGATATTTATTCTAGACTGTGAATATGTTTAATTGATGGTAGTCAATACACATTATGAGAGAACCATCTTTCTTATGCACGAATATAATTGGTACACCCTACGGGGATACACTTGGTCTGATGAATCCCTTATCTAAGAGATACTTTAAATGTTCTTTCAATTACTTGAGTTCTATTGGTGCCATTCTGTATGATAGAATAGAGATTGGTTGGGTATCTAGATAAAGGTCTATTCAGAAGTCTATTTCCCGCTCAGGAGGAACTCCGGGAAGATATTTGGGAAACACATTTGGGAATTCACTTCCTACTAAAACTAACTCAAGACTGGAAGTATCAAAACTAGAATCCTTAACTCGAAAAAGATTATAGACACATTCGTTAGATATCATTCTCCTCGCCCTAAGGTAGGAAACAACTTGACCCCTGAGTGCTGAAGTACTACCCCTCCATTCAAGGATAGGTTCATTCGATAAATGGAAATGGAAAACTCTATTTCTATAGTCAATTGAAGCATAGCATGAATAGAGCCAATCCATGCCGAGAACGACATCAAAATTTGTTATTCTAATTTTACTAAGTCTGTTGAAGTAACTTTCTGAGATACCATAAGCAGATAGTTCCTGTATACCCGCTGGACTATGATAGATTTACCCGCTAGGGTAGAGACTGACAAAGGCTCTGCTAGGATTTTGGGACTAACTTTGAAGTCAATAGGTATATAAGGAGTTACAAAGGACAAAATAGCTCATGAATATAGCAAAGCATAAAAAACTAAATGATAAACTTGTGACATACCAGTGACCACATCAGGAGAAATTTCCTGAACCTGTTGGGACTTAAGAGAATAGATCCTATTTAGTCCTTGCCCACTAGAGGCACTGGAAGCGGTACCCTATTGATTCAGGTGACCGGACTGAGCTGAAGGACGGTGGTACTGACCCTGGGAGCTTGACTGAGGAAAATCTATGATCCTATGTCCTATATCACTACACTTGAAACAAACTTCATTGCCATCCCTGCAGACACCTTGATTATTTCTATCAAACTTCTGGCAAAGAAGATTTATTCGGTCACTGCTAACACTGCCCTGTGCTTTAGGGCCTAGTGCCCAATATTTATTGCCATCTATGAATTTCAGCAATAGAGAACTGGCTGAGGACATCGATAGAACTAATGATTTCAGGCAGAATTGAGAATGATTACTGCCCTCTGACATAGGTTAAGTGAAGTTAAATCTACCTATTCTAACTGTCTTATTCTCTCTCTCTCATTCTTCTTATTCTTTGCCTCTTCAATCTACTGGGAATTTACCATAATCCTAGAGATGTCCATTTCCTTAATCTTTATTGTGGTCCTACACTCCTTTACCACACTGCTAGACACACCCAATATGAACTTACGCATCGTAGATCTGCTATTTTCTACCATATGAGGAGCATATCTTTCTAACTAAGTAAACTTGAGTGAATACTCTTTCACTTTCATTTTGCCCTATTTTAGATTAATAAACTCCAAAACCTTAGCTTCCCTTAACTCAAGTGGGAAGAACCTACCAAGTAAAGTAGTAGCAAGCTTCTCCCATTCTATGGGCCCTTAATCTGCACCCCTATCTGTCTTCCACTGTTTAAACCATGTATAAGACACATCTTGTAGATGATATATGGCTCACTTAGCACTCTCACTGGAAGTTACCCACATGATATTTGTTACTTTCTGCACCATGTCACGGAATTCATATGGGTCCTTCTCAGACTTAGAGCCAATAAATAATGGAGGATTCATTCAGGTAAAGTCTCAAATTCTAGCTACAGCAGTATTGGACACTAAGTTAGCCTAAATGGCAGTTGGGTATTTAATCTAGGCTGCCATAGAATGAGCTAGAGTGGTGAAAGCTGCTCTGAATTCTGTATGGGAGACATGCTCGTCCAGGGGATCTGCCTGAACGAGCATAGGTGTTGGATGATTTCCAGTTTTTCTTCCATTGGTTATTTTTGGAGTCATATTCTATAAACAGAAGGAAACATTTGGATTAGAGAGAGATTTTAAATTGAGATCATGCTCACTCACACGAGATGAACACTAAAAAAAGGAAAACTTTTCCTAAAAATGCCTCATAGCCTCTTGTCTATAAGTTTTGTGTGCTACACACCCATGAACAAGACTATACTAGACACAACTTTCAGACTCCCTAGGACTATGTTGAACCTAAGTCTCTGATACCAATTTTGTAACTCCCCTAGTCTGTACCCCGGCCATCATACAGTGTTTGCGACCTCGAAGGACCAGAAGTTAACCAATTACTAGTGCCTGCTGTTAGCACTAAATAGTAATACAGAAATGAATGCACAAATTAGGTTGAAGTTGCCATAAGGTTCAAATCTAAAAAAATACTGAATATTGATAATTAAATACTTATAACTAAATATCTTTCTGAAATAATCTTGTCCGACAGCCTATAACTATCTGAATATGGAGTCGATAGGAAAAGTCCCCAACTAACTCCGACTACTGAATATATATAAAACTACAAATATACTGAAATGATAACTCTATCCTCAAACTATGAAGACTCAACACTATGTTTGTTGTTGATAGTCTGGGAGTCGAAGTATTGTCAGGAGCCCGTGCGGCTGAACTTATGAAATAAAACATCATAGCACAAAAGAAAAGTATTCGTCAGAACTTTGAATATACTAGTATGCTAAGTGAGGTAGGCTGATATACAAGGGTTCATATGCATGAAAATTAACTGGCTGAATAATATAAACATAATTGAATGATAGTACATGCATGACTACATAATTCATAACTGAGATCATGTTAATACCGGGTACTAAGTTCGGGTAACTGAGTGACTGATATCTGATTCTTACTAATAACTGAATTACTAATAACTGGGTGACTATTTCTAATAGTCCTGAGTCTATAGAACTGAACTGAGTTCTATACTAAGATGGTTGACTATGTTTGACAGTCCTGATTTTGTAGAACTAAATTGAGTTCTATACTGATTTTAAGCTAAAATTAAAACTGTAGGAGGTAATCATCTAACTAACATGCCTCTCTCTGAATGGATTGGGGTCCAACTTGTAACCCCAGTTGGAAGGGTGTCAGTATCGTGCCACGGGTACAGACACTAACTGTGTGGATCAATTGAATGTCATCCCAAAGAACTAAGGGTCACCCTCTACTAGCAGGTTCCCTATTGAGAACAGTATTCTCCTAAACTGGTAGGTAAACACCTTACTAACCCTCAACTGGAAGGTTGATATCTCAACCGGCAGGTTGATATCTCAACCGGCAGGTTGATATCTCAACCGGCAGGTTGATATCTCAACCGGCAGGTTGATATCTCAACCTATGCTAGCTACGTAGTTCTGGAACTCAGGGTCTTCTACTAAAGGTCACACTCTCTACTGGCATGTGAGCCCCCGTCCCAATGTTCACTCGGTGCTGAATCCTACTCCCAACTGAGCCACTGAACTAATTCCTAGATTGTACTTGGTTTGACTGTACTATTATTGATTGGGTTAACAAACTTAATAGGACTGAGTTCACTAAATTTTGTAACCGACTGAGCACTACTGTTCGTGAAATTACTAAGACTATTCTGTAACTACTGTATCTCTAGATAAACAACTAGATTTTTAGGTATTGAATAGCCCTTGGAATTGATAGCATCAAAAGTAAAATATAGTGTGATCTTGGAAAGCATAACAATGTTCACTTATTCATAATTCATTCATGGAGACATTTTATGAAACAATTGTATGGCATAAACTTATACATATTCTAGCATGTCAAGATTTTACCATTTAATTCACATGGACATTCTATCAAACACTTGGGGGGCACAACTTAATGCATATAATAATGGAAAACATATAAACATTGTAACTACAACACCCAAACTTAAAAATTCAAAGGTTATGACATGAACCGACATACAATTACATGCGTATGTATTAATACACATGAAACTTGACATAAATCATCGATTAGAAACCCAAATAACATCATAAGCATAAGTACAATCAAATTCAACATGAAATTAATGAAAGCAATTAACTTATAGTTTAAAAGAGCTTCTTAAACTCTAGGGGTGGAAGGAAACCCTTGGATAAGCATCTAACATACCTTGATTGTTAATTCTCTAAAAGTTGTGGTGAATTTCTTGGCACTTGAATCTTGAATTTGATGGGTTAGGATTTGTTCTTGAGAGGATTTGTGAATAATGAGTGAATTTTCCTTTAGAAAGGCTTAATCTTGAGTTTTGGGGCTTATATAAGGTGGGAAAATAACATAAACACCACTCTAGATGTGGTGTTCTTAATTACTGGAAACGTGCCCAGCGATGCGTAGATCGATGTGCCGCGTCAATGGCATCGACAGAATGACCAATGCGCTACGTTTAGTTCGTGTTGGTTTACTAGAATTTGTCCTGAAAGCTGGGGAAAAATATATGTCGACATGATGGGAAATTCAGCATGTCTATATCAGGTCGACCCACTATTTTGGTCACCTAAACATACTTTAAACGAGGATAAAAAAATATGAAACTCAACCAAATTAGCCTATTGACACACCTGATCATGATTCAATCCAAGGAATGACATTTTATGATCATAAGGTTCATAAAAATAAGATCTCCAAATTATGAAGAGTAAAATAATTCTAAGTGTAAACACTTAGCTAAAATTTGTAAGTTTGGGACCCCTTACATGCTCTAAGGGACTAAATTATGCTAGGATTTTTTGGGGTCGTACAGTAGGGTGACTAGTGAGATTTTATATGGTGTCTTATATAAGTAAAACTAGATGCAGTGAGTCATTAATACTCTAAATAAGTCATAGAGTGCTTTTCATAGCCAAACTAGTATTGTGCCCAAATAATTTTATCCTGGATACGACTGGACCCTACGTATCATAATGACACCTAACTAGTCATATGGTATAACACGTAGGGTCATCAGTGAGGGGTACCTGAGTTACTGTATTAACCATGAGTCATGGTGATGACTCATGATGTATCCTCATGAATCGTACGGTGACCTATCGTCACTGGTGATAAATTTCAAGCTTTTATTTAAAAGTACTTTAGTAAAATCCCTCCTTCCCCAATTAAAATCCATATCATTAAAACAATTTGGCGTCCTTAATTTCAACTCTTAACCATCAAATATACTTTATCATACTCTCTCAAATCCCTAAGTCAAGAACACCTTGGGTTCAAAGGAATTGGCAATTTGAGCTTTCGAGAGTTGATTTCTCTCCATAATTCTAGATATCTTAGGCATGTTACTCTTCCACAAAGTTCAGTTTGTCAAACCATGTATTTAAAATTGTTATTCATGTGGTTTAATTGTTGTTTATGAATATGGGTTGAGGGTTTTGTGCTTTAGTGAATGAATTCTTTTTCTAATGTCTGTTGTGAATAATTCATGGTTAGAATTAATGATTCTTACCTATTTGGGATGCATGGGTGAGGTTAATTAGAAAGGGGTTCATGTATTCCCCAAACTAATGATTTTGAATATTATAATTGGTATAATCTCAAACCAGTTTTGTGAAACTTGTTTTGAACATAAAGGCATGCATATTGAATTACTTTTGGAACCATTGCATGATATAAAGAGGTTATTGAAACATAATGGTTTTTATTTAATGAACAAAAGTGATTGTTTTCCCAAGTTAATGGAATTATAATGGCATGATGATATTGCCTTGCAAGTGTAGTTGGTATGACGATACCAACAGTATATTCCCGATGTGTATCATGGTTCAATGAATGGGTTGTGTTAAATTTTCTTTAATTGGTCTTAAAAAGGTTGTGTAACTGGGTCGTAAAAGCAGAGATCTCGATGGACCAATACTTCAAATTGCATTTGTCGTTGCAAGGGTTAATATAGCTTAGTGTTTGAGTCGCCCTTTCTTTATGACCAGGTGGTTCAATTCCCCATTGTTACATGATTGGATGTTTATGTCACCCTTGAAATATGATCAGGTAGTTCGAGTCACTCATGGTATACATGTACATATGATTCTTCTTTAGTTTGTGAAGCTACACACACTAGGGACTTTTCAGTAAGGAGAGCTGAGCCCATATAGTCCATGGGTGCCTTTTATTGATGGTTCAAGCAAATGTTTTAAAGTTCATGCTAATCCCTATTACCTATCCTTACATTTTATATTTATGTACATGTATATTCATATGATTGTGTGTATTGGCTTTGAACGATTTTAAACTATTGATCATGACATAATTTTAACACTTCCCTGAGTTACATACTAGCACTCACCTTGCTAACTTTCTCTGGTCATTGTATCCCCATGCGATGCTTGAATTAAAGATACTTCTACTTTTATGTGCAGTGATAGGATTTCTAGGTTGTTAACAGTCAACTTTAAAGTGGTGAGCTACCATTTTCTTGAATGGTTATAATTTTAAATTCTTGTTTTTTCCTTGTCTTAGATTAATTCTACTGGATTCTTTTGACTGTCGTCGGGGGAATGCCCTAATTTAATTTGGTCTGTCTATTTAAAGGTTGCGAGATTACTGTAGTTGGGATGTTGTTTAAGTTCATAAATTCTTTTCTGAGTTTCTTATCTTGTCATAAGTTCAAAATTTAGCTTACCTTGTTATATGTTCAGAATTCATCTGTTGCTAGCTATATTGTGTTCTATTTGGCTAGGCAAAGTGGATGGTCTCTGATCCTCTACGAAATTGAGATAACCATCATGGTCAATCCATGTTTGGGTCATGACAATATGTCTATACTTTCTTGGAGAGGCTATGGGACTTTATGAAATTTCACATTTTATTGTTCTAGTACATGATTCCAATTGGTATTTGGTCCTCCGAATTGATATATGACTCTTTTCGCTCTTGTCTCATATATTGTGAATAAACATACAAATAAAGCATCAAAAGCAATAGTACTCAAGCCAGAAAATAGGATATAATTTAGTGTAAAGTTAGGTTAAAAAGGAGAGAAAGAGGCAGAGGCATTAGGGCAGCACCTGACAAAGGTGAAGCCTAGGATACCAAAGTCCTATCTATATAGATATCACTATATCTTCCCCTTTATGATGATGCTAAATATGATTTAGAGAGAGTGTGATATTAGAGGATAGGAAGGTACCAAATTGGGGAGATATTTTGCACATGCTAGGTGGTGTAGAACAAGTTCAAATATTCTCATAGTTAATTCAACATGTTTTGGGATTTTTGAGTGGGTTAGCTAGTATAGGTTCTATCCCGATAATCCTGATATTTCAACATTCAAGGTTGCAGTATACCACAACTATAATGCTTTAGATGGACAAAGGGTTAGACAAAGGTTCCCTCCCACACTAAGTATTGGGTCTAGTTATGATCGGAAATGAGCATGACTTATTTTGTAAGTTTCATAAGTTGAAACCTTATGTGTTTCATGGTACTGAGTCATAGGATGCATATATTTTTTTCATTAATTTTCATGAGTGACTTTACAAGGTGGGTATTTTAGAGAAGTTCGGTGCTGAATTTTTTATTTTCAAGTTATAGGGGGATGCTAAATTATTGTGAAGGATATCCACTGAATGTTGACTTGTAGGTAATTTTCTATTGACTTAGATTCAATTTTATTTGATTTTAATAGAGAAGTATGTCCTACATACATTGTGAGATTAAAAAGAAGCATGAGTTCATCAACTTGAGTAGGAAAATATATAGGTTATAGCTATTCTATGAGGTTAAATTTCATGCTTTGTCAGTTATTTGATATAGTTATTGACTACGAAGGAGGAGAGGATGTATTTTTATATGAATGAGTTGAATTCTAACCTTTAGGTATTTGCACTATGGATGACATCATTGGTTAAAACCTTCTAAGAGATCGTTGCTTTTGTGAAGAAGATAGATGGTGCAATACAAGGTGGCTATATTAAGATGAGGGACAATAAGGATAATAAGGCGGGTCATTATAGTGGATATTATTCATATGCCCTTAGTTTGTAGGGCTACCCTATCGATCTATTCAATTTATAATGCATGTGTTTATTTAGGGACCATCTGCGGTCAACCAACTATTCTCAATTTCTTATAGTTATATTTTTTTATCATCATTAGCTCAGTAACCTAATATATATCATACATTATATGAGTGTAATACGTTTTATGATATTAAGAGGTATTACCCTAATCTCATCCACACTAGTAGTTAGTCCATCAATAAACTTCCTAAGTCTTAGATTTATCCATGAGGGAGGTAGAGGTAACGATAGAGGTCATCCATACAATGGGCATGTCGGTCATTAGGCAGGTAGTGGTGGATACTAGGCCAATTATTTTTGGGACTTGGTGATTAAGGTGGTGCATAGATGGGTAGAGGTGATGCTTAAATAGTGGTAAGACAGCTAACTTCTCCGTTTTTCTTAGCAGCCTCAAGGATAGGGCTTCAGATACATTGATCACACATAAAGTTCTTATCTATGACTGTATGGCTTTATTTTGTTTTATCTAAGTTCTATATTCTCGTATGTTTCAGTAATGTTTTCTTTTGTTCTAGATTTGGTTTATGAAATACTTGATATTCCTATGTATGTGTCAAAACTAATTAAGGTTTTAGTAGTAGTTCATTAGGCTTATTAGGCTTGCACTATTTTGTTCATGATATATTAGACATGGGATGATTTAGTGATGTTAGACAAAATGGATTTGACATCTTCTTTGAAATATATTGGCTATATCCATACCATGTTATTCTTGACTGGCATGTAAATATACTTGAGATAAACAAATTGGAGTGGGAGAGTTATAATACGCCTGCTCATTTGAGACTTATATCTTTGAATTATTCCAAGAAGTTAATTTGCTTAGTTATTGCGATTTTCTAGCTCATATTAGGGATACTACTATTGTGATCCCTCATATCGTATCATTTTCAATGGTATGCAAACTTTTAGAAGTGCTTTTTGATAATCTACTTAGGATGCCACCTGATTGTGATATTAGTTTTTGCATGGATTTAGAGTCAGACACTTATCCTATTTCCATTCTTTCTCATATGATGCCAATGGCTGAGATAAGGGAGATAAAGGCTTATTTGCAAGAATTGTTATGCAAGGGTTTCATCCATCATAGTTCTTTTTCGTGGGATGCTCTGGTTTTTTTAATAAGACAGACAATATCGTTCATATGTGCATAACTTATCGATAGCTGAAGAAAGTTAATTTGTAACGAGTACCTTTTACCTAAAATTAATGATTTTTTATCAGCTACACAACACTTCTATTTTCTCCAAATTAACTTGTGGTTTTTCTATCACCATCTTAAGATTTGAATAGAGTACATACCTTAAAATTCTTTCCAAACTCGTTATGGTCAGTATGAATTTTTGGTAATGTCCTTTTGTTAGACAACACCCGACTGCTTTTAAGGATTGATGAGTAAGGTGTTTAAGTTGTATTTGTATCCTTCATCATTGTTTTTATTGATAATATATTAGTATACCAGAAGAGTATGGAAGATCATGAGGCTATCTTGCACATAGTTTTAGGGTTGCTAAAGGAGGAAAATTTTTTCTCTAAATATTCTAAATATAAATTTGGGGCATGTGATTTCAAAGGAAGTGGTTACGGTATACCTACAAAAGATTGAGGTGGTTAGAAATTGCACCAAGAGTACAATCGTGATCAAAATCTAAGGCTTTGTGGGACTGTGTAGTTACTGTTGTAAGTTCATCAAAGGGTTTGCCTCTATTTCTTCGCACTTCACTCTTTTGACTCTGAAGGAAGTACCTTTTGTATGTACTGATGACCGTCAAGAAAGCTTACCAAAGCTTAAGACTTTGTTTAATTTGGTTGTTATTCTTTTACTTTTTGTTACAGGAGAAGACTTTATTATTTATTATGATGCTTTATATTCTGGTTTTAGTGTTTCCTTGATATAGGATAAGAATTTGACTGCCTATGCTTCATGATAATTGAAGAATTATTCCATTCATGATTTTTCCTTTTTAGTAGTGGTACATTCTCTTAAAATATGGTTCTAGAATTTGTTTAGGGAAAAATGTAAGGTGTTCACTAATCATTGTACCTTACAACACATGTTCACTCAAAGGGACTTTAATTTGAGATAGTGAAGGTGGATACAACTACTAAAGAATTATGATATTTTGATCCTCTAACATCTAGGAAGGGTAATATGGTTATGCGTTAAGTAAAATGATAGAGCGTATGGGTAGTGTGGCATGTTTTGATGTTTCTATATGTCTGTTGCTAGAAAGGTCCAAACTTTAGATAAGGATTTATGAGATTTCAGATGACCGAGAGAGATGGATTTCTAGATAATGTTGAGGGGATGTCTACTTATTTTGACCAAATCAAATCTATACAATATAAGGATAGGAAGCTTGGTAAGATTTGTGATAAAGTGTTTAATGCTTGGATGTTTCTACGTGTCTATTGGCTAAGGAGGTCCATCCAATTTCATGTCTTGAAGCTCAAGAAGTTTCATGGAGATGGTGATTATATTATTTGTCGGGATTTTATGTTGCTAGATAAGGACCTCTCATATGGAGAGAAATCCATTGCTATTCTTGATAGAGATGTATGGGAGTGGAGAAACAAAGTTATTCAATCTATAAAAGTCTAGTGGAGTAATTGTCTTGTTGAGAAATCTACTTGGAGACTAAGCAGTCCTAATTTTTCATTAATTCAAGTAATTTTTTGTTGTGTCCTCCCTTGCTTTATAGTTATAATTTAGTGACAAATGATTGTTTAATTGGTATCTAATGTAATAACTCATTCCATCATCACAGAGTTTTTTTAGGTGTAAGAGTTTGGGTAGTGTTTCCCTTAAGATGTGAGTTATTAAAATCTTAAGCTAGGAAAAATTTGGATGAAATATAAGTGTCGTATGGTATGGAGATATCTAGTGTATTGTGTTAGTTTTAATGATGATTTTATGGGTGTGATGTGATAGATAAGACGTTAACTGATCCATTAAAAAATACATAATAAAATTTTAGTTGTAACATTTTTTTGCGGTAGGATAAATTCATGTTATTGAAAAACAAAGTCTATATTTAAAAAGGGGTAAATATAAAATTCCCCCAAGATACTGATTTGGCTCCACTATAGTGACCTTGGTCTCACAATAGCGGGACCGTTGTACTATTAGCGAAAGGACCACTTTAATTGTTCACAGCTTTAGTGAAGGACCACTATAGCGGGTGGGGAACAACTATAGTGGATGTTGTGTAGATTATTTGTCTGGGTTCTGAGTTTTGATGTTATTTACTTCAAAATCTCATCCTCTAGTTATATGACATCATTTTCTCAATTTTGGGTGATTTCAAACATTGAGGTAAGGCTACTCTACTATTTTTTCATAGATTAAATCCATTAACCTCAAGAATCTTTTGAATCATGATGTTTGGAAGATTTTACAGTTTAAATCCTAAAAAAGATAAATAAAAGAAAATTCACCGTGGGTAGCTTAAAATCATTTGTAAATAATTCTAGGATGCTAGAGTTGACTTCCTAACATTGATTACTTCGTAATTAACACAAGTTATGAGTAGATTGGGTTGCTTAATGGGTGAAAACTTTGAATTAGGGGTTTAGGCCATGAACAATGTTAAAACCTATGGGTTGTAGTTCCTAATGCTTGTGAATTTAGAATAAGTTATTAATTTCTCATCATTTATTGTTTTATATAGAGAAAAATCAAAAAAAGGCAATAAAAAGGAATGCTTTGGAAAATTGTAGAATTTTGGGCTTACATTTATGTTAGGTGATGGTTAAAATGTTTTTATAGACTAAATTTGATTTTTGTGCCTATCCATATGAAGAATAATTGTGAATTGCATATTTGGTGTACGTCTTCATCTTATTTATGATATTTCTTGAGATGTTTACATATTGTGATATCCAGAGGGTCGGGTACCACACTGTTACATATTTGTTACAAATTGATATTTAGTGGATCAGGAACCACGCTAGTATATTACATGGACTAAGCTCATCCCCTTCTAGTCTAGACTATTGGGTGTATAGACCCCTTAGTATATGTGTACACTTTCCTAATTGAGTTGATGGTCATCATTTATTGTTTATAGCATTTATTCATTGATTTGGTTTGTTTGGTATAAGTGTTCAATCAATATGAGGTAGCTTAAGACTACATGTGAAATTACTAGATCAATGTAACTTGGTAAGCTACACTTGAGATTATTTAAGGGTTGCAGGCTCTCCCCTTATTATGATTAACGTATCTTGAGATTATAGCATGATTAGGATAATGTTGACAATGGCCCAACTAATTAACTTCTTAAACCGCTTCAAAACATACACAATTGCTTCCACTTTTCATTTATGTAAATCAGTTACATTAAGAATAAGTAAAGTGTTATTAGCCCCAAGAAAGGCATATCAAATGTGAATAGGGAAAAGCCTTAAGCTAAAAAACTAGAGTCTCCTAAGTAAATGTTTTGGCCTATAGAATCTCATCATTCTCTAAATTAGGATATAACGTCATTGGTGTATACGATTATGATCATATAACGTTAAGTTTAATAATCGTATTACCATATTCATCATTGTAATCCCCATCAAATTCTATGATTGATATGGGAAAATTCTCAATAACAAATCTCTCCTTGATACCTTAGGCACCACATCATCAAACATATCAACGATAGAAAAACCATTCATCTCACTTGGTAGCTTCATTGATCAAGACTCATTAAACGCCATTTTTTTTGTTTAATTGGAACTTTAATTCACCAATTTTTCTTTCCATAAGCTCCCTTTCGATAGCTAAAAATGGTTATCCCAAGATTATTGGAACCTCAAAATCAACCTTACATTATAACATCACAAAATTTACAGGAAAGATAGACTTAATAACCTTAATTAACACATCATACATTAGGCCCATATAATTCTTAACAGTGTGATTCGTTATAACTATCTACATAGTTTTCAATTTGGGGCTCCCAGACCTAATTATTTGAACAAAGCAAGTGGAATCAGATTTATGCTTACACTATAAGTAACACAATGCCTTATCAAGACTGAATGCCCATAAAGTACAAGGAATAGTAAAAGCACCAGGATACTTCTTTTTATGCATAGGATAATGGAAAGCTAGTGCATCACAGTTCTTTAAAATATCATCCAACTCAAAACTCATGATCCTCTTCTTCATGACTAGATCCTTAACAAATATTTCATAACCAACCATTTTCTCTAGTGCCTCTACCAGTAGGATCCTCATGGAGAACTTTTTTGACATAGATATAAACTTGCGAAATTTACCATCTTCCAACTTCTTCATAAAGTGTAATAGAAAGGAGTCAGAGGCCCACAAATGTGAGTCAATAGCTTAAATACCTCATTTTTCTTTGATTTATTAGTAGTAGTCTTTTTTTTATGAATTAGTGACTTTTCAGCATTTTTGTAGGCCTCATTAGCTATAATTTCCTCTTCAGAATCGTCAAACTTATTTTTCTCTTTCACCTCATCATCATTAACAAAAACCACCTTGGCTGCTCATTAACCTACTTATAGTGGTGACTATCATACAATGCTTACTATTTCATCAATTTGGCATAGTATCACTCGGTAGTCTACCATTCTTTCTCTAATCTAGTGATGGAGAAATGTGTCCCATGTTTTTCTCTAAATACTTAATGGTAGTGGAATTGGAATCAATAAGATGGTTCATATTGGATATATCTCTTCATATTTCTTTAATTCCTACATCAGTGGATTCTTCCATTTTTAGCACCTTTGCAATCATATCATCCATTCTAGAGCTACTTGAATATCTTTGATTTCATCTCTTTGGTGGAATATATAGTCCACTTCAACCATTTTGTAATTAACTTTATTTCTTTAGTTTTCTTGATTTCAATATCTGCACATATCTCTATACCTAGACCAATGACGTTACCTAAGTTACACCTTTAAAAAGTATTTATATTTGGTAGTGATAATTCAAATGGTTTGAAATGGTGGTTGTGGTGGTAATGATTGATTTTAGTGATTAGCAATGTTGGTGGTGATAGTTGTGATGATAGATAAGTTTAGTATTCTAGTGACTGTTATGGTAATGGTGATTGGTAGTTGTGGCGTTAGTGATGTGAAGTTGGTTTATGTTAGTAGTTGTAGGTTTTGATTGTGATAACTTAAAAATGAATGCATGATAATTGATAATGTATTTTGGTAGTTTGAGATGCATTTAGTTATGGTGGTGGATATGATTATTAGTACAGATATACTGTAGAGATGATGGTGGTTGAAGAGGTGATAGATGTGGCGACACCGATGACAATAGTGGTGGTGGCCAAAGAATTTGTGGATGTCGATGATTTGTTAGTGGTAGTTAGCGGTGCCACTAGTTGTAATAGATGAGTTGGTAGTAGTGGAATTGGGCGATAGTGGTTGATGATTGTGGTGGTGTTGGTGGTGTTTTCTTTGGCGTTTACGGTGGAGATAGCGGCGGATATAATTAAAATAATAAAGGACGTAGATATGGTAGCAACTAAAAATAATGGTTAGTATCAATTATTATTATGAATGGTGGTTGTAATGGTTGAGGTTGTTGGTGGTAGTGGTGGTTGGTGGAAAGGTGGTGGTTGACAATAGTGGTGGTGGCAAAGATAGTTAGTGGTGGTATTGATGATTATGGATAAAGTGATGGTGAATATTTTTTCCAACACAAGAATACCTCTTAATGATTAAGACTTGGTTCTAGATCTTAATGATTAAATTCAGACCTATTAAGAGAAAAAATCTTAATGATAAATAAATGTAAATATTTGTCTGATGTTTGAATCATTCAAATTTAGACCTCCATTAAGTGCAAACAAATTAGGCCTTAGTCTAATCCTCCTCTACTTTAACTCTTGCAAACTCTCAATAGGATTTTCTTTCTATGACCTATTGCTACAATTGTTATTTGAAAGTACAGTCAAGGAAGGCACTCGTCTGATATCCTCTTACTTAGCTTCTATATTTTTAATTTTAGGTCTTTTACCCATGATTTAATTATACGATCGAGATGTCAAGCCATGATCATGGGAAGCTTACGTTAGATCATCTTATGAAATACATTTTTCTGAATTAATCTACGAAGGTATAGTATCTTGTGGTTACATTCCATGACCTTTGAATGGGTCATCTAATTCCCTTAAGCCCAATTCAGCATTGTATTTCTCCGAACCTGTTTGACCTGAAAATAACCAAAAATGAATCATATCCAAATTAAATATCAATATACTCATAAATATTCATAATTTTAAGCTTCAAAAGTGTCGTAAGTTTATGGCAGATCGGCAATCTCAACTTAAAATATTTGCATGCCCTCAAGCAAATAAAACACAACTATTCTACCTCGATGGTTAACCAAGTAATAATTAGGAGTACAACAACAGTTAGATTTCCACAAAACCAGCTCAAGCATGCATTATCCAAAAAGTTGTGTTAATCACCCTGAAATACCATAAGAACATCAGAAAATTATGTGTGTACACATAACCACTCACCATAACACTGTGGGATAATAAAATGGAATCACATTATCAACTGACAACCCAACACATGAATCAATGACAATACCTAAACAAGCAGCAACTATAGTACAACCCTTACACTCTCATGACAAATAAGTTATAGCACTTATCAAATGCAACCAATATTATGTCCGAGACTATAATTAATTACTAACTCACAAAAATAAGTCAGGCAGTAGGCTTGCCCTTATTTTTTATTTTTCAATTTTAGACAACCGGATTAAGATCAATATAGTATTTGATTGGTTTTAATGTAAGATAGGGGATGGGTATAATACATATTATTAAGTTACTAACCCTACTTGGCACCACACTACTTTTTCTCATCTTTTTTACCTTCTTTAATGTTCTCCCTTGGTTTAATGCTTTCAGACCCCATGTGCAGGTTTAGTTTCACAACTCTCTTTTTTTCTTTGTTATTTTTTTAAAAAATTTCAAACTTATTTTTCACATTTTTCTTATCTTTTTGTGAATTATACCGCGCACGAGTCACTTTTTCAATTTACTAATTCTACATACACAAACTTTTTCATGAACCGTTACTATAGCCACACTCAACATAGGTGATTTGCGTAATTTGAGGAGCATAGTGTCGAAGGAGGGACAAATGAAAAAGAAATTTTATTGGAGATGATTGGGAAGGTGAATATGCTATTTCAAATAAAAAAGTTTTTGTAAGCTCAAATTTTGAGATCAAGGGATATCATAGTTCTTTGGTAGGTTCTTTGTCTTTTAGTGGACTATTAGAGAAATAGTTTTTGATCATTTTATAACCTCCTTTCCTATGAACTTATCAAGATTAATCAGCCAGCTACACGCGAACTCTATATACATAAACTCACTTTGCTCAAGGCTACATATTTAGTCACTACCTATCAAGTTTCTGCAAGGTAGGCCATGGTTATCAAGATCCTAATTCTAATTACATTATGAGATCCAACATTGGTCATTGTTCGATTAAGAACACCCAACAATAAAAAAGAAAAAAAAATTAAGGGGTGTCATTTAAATCATTCAAAATAATTTTGTATGCTCTTTTCATTTTGTCTGCACTATGTTATCCTATATTTCTCTAAATTATACACATAAAATATGATAACACAAGACAAGAATAATAACCTCAACATTTTGGTTCTAACTTGATAGTGTAACCAATGGAAAAGAAACATAGCAACAAAAATCTTCAATTGTAGTACACCTCCACCCCCACTTGGAAATAATCAGATGTCCCCATTGCAATAAATCATATAAAAATGTAAAAATAGGGTAAGGGACATATCTATGGATCACTAGACGATGTTAGTACTCTGGTAAGCTATGGTCATAGATAGAACCCCTCCAATCTCCTTATTTCTCATGACTTTAGTTTTAGCGGAGGCACTTTCAGATAAGTGGGCACTGGTGGAGACTATTTCACTCAATGATATCACAAATGTAGTCTCCAGAGTACCTTCACTCTAAACCACCACCTTAGTAGTAGAAGGGATTTCATTATCTTCAAGAGCTGGTGTCTCAGTGGTCTACTTGTAAAGTTTTTCTTTGCTTTTGTTTTGATATTTATCTCTCCTTTTTGTCTCACTCTTATCATATATCCTCCTATTTCTAAACGGACATAAACCATCACCTGTGTCATCTATATTTGTATCCTCACCCCCAACCATTGGAGCCTTAGTGTATAAGTTGGGAAACAAAGATCTACATCCCACCATAAAACCTATCAAGGATGGTGTAGGAGGAGGTGGAGGTAGTACAACCTAGATAGTATATTTTGTTAACTCCTTGATTTCTTTGATTAAGTCACCTAAATCCTTTTTGATTGATCTTATATTGAAAACCTAGACTTTATTATGGTTAGATATCATCCGAATCTTAAATATATCAAAATCAGTCTAAACCATTAACACAATAACCTTTATCTTATCCGTTACGTGGGGCTTTACCCCAACCTCTAACATGTAAATATGTGCCTTATGAAATAATTAATTTCATGTGATTATAGATATATGAGTGGTAGGAATCAATGTGTATCCCATAGGTATTGCCTGATGCATACTTAATAGTGTTGTGGTTGTTATGAAGAGGAAGAAGTAGCCCCAGTATCAAATGTTTTGATCTAACAAACTAGGTCAGCCCTTGCTGCCTTTTATGGTAAATCTAGTAAAGGGCCCAGAGCTAGATCAATCGAGTTTCTCATATCCTTTATAAATGTAATATCTTTACTCTTCATTTGTTGTATTTATCAATCAATTACCCAAATATACATCACTTATTGATTTTGCATCAACTAAGTAATCAAACATGGAAAGGGATGTGTGGTGTTGAATTGGAGATCTCTATCCTAACTCTCGTCCATAATGATGCATGGAATATTTATCTCCAATTCTAACATGAATGCAACTACTAACATGAATTGGCTACACCAAGTGTATTATTTGTTGTAGGTGGAGTGCAATGCCTCACAATAGACCACCCTACCTTGGGAGTGATCTTCAAAGAATATTTATACGTGGATGCACCATTGATCCAATCCTCTGTCTCACCAGCCTCAACATTTTTATCAACCAGCTATTTGTAATATATCAACTTATCATTAGTAGTTGACTTATTCACTTATCACAACTCTATTATTTAAAATTCATACTCTAGAGTCTCTTCAACTGGCTCAAAAGTCTCACCTAATAAGGCTTTAAAAATAGCCTTGATTGAGATATAAACCTTATGATCCCGATCTCATACCATATCTAGTTGGGATTCTCCCTCATGTCTTTTCTTTACCTGGGGGAGTCATGTTTTTTTTATAATTGTCGGATAGATGGCATAGAACTTCCTAAATATCTCTAGACGGTAGTTTTGGAATGGACTAGTCATCTACCCCAACTTATACTTATTGAATACAAGAATTAACTTTGGGAATCTTTATTGTAAGTCAGGTGAGATCTGGAGCTCCTCTTGTGTATTCCTATTTTAGTTTCCTCTGTTGTTCAGTGAGACCTTAGCAATACAGTAGTCCCATGAGTTAGGAACAATCTATCACCCCCGCTCAACACCCTTTGGAGAAAAGTCAGTAGTAGGTCCCTCAGTGGATTCAAAGTTGAACTCTTCCTTCTCTACTGAGGAACTTATCTCCTCAACATCATCTCCATGCTTACCCTTACTTTGTTTATATTTTGACATTTCTATTTATATTGGGAAAGTTCAAATAGAGTAGCTGTAGAAACTAATCTTGTAGATGTATTCTCCTAGGTCTTCTTAAGTTCCTTGTCCTTATCACTAGGGGTTCATGTTATGTGTTGATCATAGGATTCACTTTGAGAATACTAGACCTCAGACCTACTTAACTTTTGAGACTCACACTACGAGGGTGGAGGTGTGTCTTAGGGTCACTAATTCTTTAAGACCTCTTTCTATATTTGATTAAGGTATTTTGGTGCCATATTAGTTGTTCAGTAATACAAGAAAGTTTTAGTGTCCATTTTGAAGCATTAATACATGTTCAAGAAACTGCTCAAATAAGCCTTCCTATGATCGTGAAATAAAGGTAAATTTATTCTTTCAATAGTAGAAAGCTTCCCCAAAATGTACTGGAAACTGGTCATATCTGATGATCACAATCCATGATCGTACTAAGATAGGAAGATTGTAGGATGTGTCGTACCAAGATAGGAAGATTGTGGGATGTCCTCATCAGATAAAATGATGTGAGGTGAAAAATTGGCACTCCACTATGATATAACCTATGATTATTGATAGATACTCTAATCGCACGTTGAATCATGGAGAGTGCATTGACAATTAGTGAGTTTTAAACACATGATATGACCTTTTAAGACCTAATTTGACCATATTTTTAGCTAAAAATCAATACACAAACTTATCCAATTTCTTATTCATTCAAAATGAACACACAACCATATTTTTGAGCTTTTTGGCTCTACTACTCCCTATGAACTGAATAAGAACCATTTAGTCACTAATTTTCAAATATGATGATAATTTTAAGACATTTAGTAGACTTACTTTTTTTTTAGTTTGAAATTCAAGTGCTTTGATCAAACACTGAAGTGAGTATCAAATTTGAACTTATTAAAGGTAAGATTTTAGGATCTTTATTTGTTTGATCATGGCATAGGTACGTATTAAGAAAGAGATGAAAACTCATGTAGGAACCTACGAAACTTAATGATGGTTGTAGTATCTATCCTATCATTCTTTAAATTCATAGGTTGGATAACTACATTGATAGTTTTCATGACCTTGATCATACAATAATTATGACATATAGTTATGATTGTGGTGACAAATCATAGGATAATTCCTGAAAATTATTCCATTGGAATCTATACAGAAGACTAAACCCACGATTGGGGGATATCCCAATAGTTGTGCAACCCTTTCACGGTTTAGTATTAGTTCCAATTCTTGGTATTTATTTTGCACAGTCCTTTCACAACCAACACACATATCCCTATATAATAGAATAAAAAGTACAAAACCATTGGGTTAACTCCCAAGAATTTCTTGATTTAATGTCGCGATAATATGTGGCTAAGCTGGTTACTAGACTTCACCAATTAGCCTATGGATTTCCTTCCACAAAGTTCCTAATTTAATGACACGACATAACTCAGGTGTGCTTGACTTATCAAGCACACTTTAGATCCACTTCATATTACAATTTTAAATCATTAATCATACCAAGTTAGTATTTCACCCTTTGGAAATTCACCTTAAAATTCAGGTCCTTTTTATTTTACAACTCAATTGCACCATAGGAAAACACTCTAATTACACTATATGACTCTCTCCATCCTGAATTTAGCTTGCCAGAAAATAGCTTCAGCTTAGAATCAAACAATAATACCATATTTCCTGTGGTGAATTCTCTTTTCCCAATCTTGTATAAAGCTTACTATTCATCGGATCAATGATAGAACTTATACATTGATTCAACTATGCAAGTCTTAATTTAGCTATAGTACTCCAATTTGAATCCTATCTCTCCATTTCTTTTAATATGTATTTCTCAAGTTTGATAGGCAAGTGGAAAGTCTTACCATACATAAGCTGGTATGATAAAGAACTATGTTGGGTTTTGAATGTTGTTTACATCATCTAACTTTCGAGCACAGTCATTCCTAAAGTCTTTTCCAAAATAGGCTATGATCTCATGATTAGATACCTCATCCTGCCCACTTATTTGATGATGGTAAGGTTTTGCCACCTTATGTTTAACACCATATTTCTCAAGCAATACTTTAAATAGATAATAGCAAAAATGTGATCCTTCATTTATAATGATATCCTATGATGTCCCAAATCTAGAATACATGTTATTTCTCAAGAATATTGTGACACTCTTCCATTCATTGTTTCGAAGCCCACATGCCTCCACCCATTTCAAAACATAGTGAACAACCAAAATATACTTCATACCATGCAAGTTCATAAAGCAACCTATGAAATCAATACCTCATATGTCAAATAGCTCAAGCTCAAGGATATTGTTCATTGTAAGCTTTTGCCTTCAAGAGATGTTTCCTTGACTTTGGCATTGGTTACAAGACCTTGAATAGTCATGAGCATCATCGTAAATTATGGGCCAATAGTATCCAAATTGTAAGATTTTATGTGCAGTTCGCCCACCACCATGATCATCCCTAACTAGTGACGAGTGATCCCTCTAAGACACTCATCATCTCAACCTTAAGAACACATCTGTCAACTAGTCCACCTACACAAATTCATAACAAGTATGGATCACCCTAAGAGAATTTCCTTACATCATGCATAAAATTCTTACATTAGTGAAATGATAGGTCTTCAGGAACCATGTCACTCATCACTTAATTTTCAAAGTCTGAAAACCACGAAATTAAATTTATGATACGTCTAACACTGACTTATCAAGAAAAGTATCATCAATCTCAAGCTCATCCTTCAATTTTAACAAGTCCACTTCTTCAGGGCATGATAAGTTCCCATACACTTGATTCTCAGTCCCCTTTTGGTCCTTGATCTAAAATTCAAATTCTTTCAATAAAAGTACCCAATAAATCAACCTTCGCTTCACATCCTTCTTTTCCATGAGGTACCTAAGAGTTGTATGGTCAATATGCATAATAACTTTTGTTCCAAGAAAAAAAAATTATAAATTTCCCAAATACAACTACAAAAGAAAGAAACTCTTGTTTAGTCATAGTATATTATGTTTTAGCAGGTTTAAGTGAGCATAGTAGAAAAAATATAAAATCTTATCTCACTTTTTTCCTAGGACAGCACCTAGCGCCACACCACTAGAATAACACATACCATGAAGGGAATGAACAAGTCGAGAGACACAATAATAGGGGCTGAAATCAACTTCTATTTTAGGAACTTAAATGCCTTCAGATATAGTAACGCCCCGAGAGTACACCTTGAATGCCACATGGTTCTTATAGTCCCAAGGGACCACAAGCTAGGCCATGAGTCGGTACCTGCTATGAGCATTGATTAATATATTAAAATATTTGAAATATCTGAATATGCCATAAGGTTTTAAGCTATAAATCTAATAAAGTCTATAACACAAAACTGATAATACTGAAAAGATATCTGACAATGACAACTGGGATCTAAAAACTAACTAACTGTCTGTAGTAGTCTAAAAAGACTCTACTAACTGACTGAGGAGCTGATGGGACAAACCCCTAAATAGCTTTGATTGAATGTTAATAGTTGGAACTGATAAAATAATCATAGTTAAATAAATCATGTGCTCGAAATATGTGAACTCACCACTGCTACGGTTTATAATCTGGAAAGTCTATACGTGATCCAGAACTTGAGCATCCAAAGCTATGATATGATACATCATAGCGCAAAAAAAGAGTATGCAATCTGTACTTTGAATGTACTAGTATGCTAAATGAGGTAGGTTGATATGCATGGTTACATGTGCGTGAATAATAACTAACTGAATAAATAGCATGAAATACTGTATAGAATGCATGAAATTTGTAAGAACTGGAGATACGTGAAATCTAATAACTATTAAGGATGCATGAAATCTGCAAATACTGAGAATGCATGAAATTTGTAAATACTGAGGATGCATGACCAACCACATAACATGTTCTGAATATAATTTTTAAATACTGAAGTACTGAAATTTGAATACTGAGTAACTGATATCTATATGCTATGGTGAATCAAACTGAAACTGAATTACAGAACTGATTACGGGACTGTGACTGTGGGAGCTATCATCTAATCGACATGCCCCAATGAGCAAGTTGGAGTCTAACCTGTGACCCTAATTGTAAAGGTGTCAATCTCAGTCC
Source organism: Capsicum pubescens (assembly GCA_030864215.1). Taxonomy (NCBI): domain Eukaryota; kingdom Viridiplantae; phylum Streptophyta; class Magnoliopsida; order Solanales; family Solanaceae; genus Capsicum; species Capsicum pubescens. The sequence continues at coordinate 240,381,369 of CM061544.1, read as the reverse complement.
AAGGGTGTTAATACTGGCTATGTGTATCCACTGATGTACTGTCCCGAAAGACTAAGGGTGTTAAGCCAAAACTAACGAGTGACCCCTACAAGGTAGTCAAGCCTAAATTGATGGGTAAAACCTTATATCCTACACTATCTACGTAGTTCTGGAGTATAGGAACTGCAAAAAATGACTCTATCTATCTGACGAGAAAGCCACCATCCCTGCACTCGCTCAGTGTTAAATCCTACTCCCAACTGAACTAACCCAGAATGCAGAACCATTCTAAGTTTAACTGACTTTGATGACTGACTGAACTGATAATGCTCATAACCTATTCTGAAACAATTCTAAAGATACTAAGACTAGGTAGAATTCTAAGTATTTTGGTTATGAACAACCCCAGGACTCAATATCAATAAAAGTAAAATAGTACTAAACTTGGAAGACAAAACATGAAATTATTTATCAAAAATTCATTCTTGTAGGCATTTCATCAAACACTTGATATTCATAGTTTAAGTTAAGCATGGAAATAGTTTAAAGCATAGAGAAATAGCATAATTTCAATACCAACATCACCAATTATGAGTTTAAAATAGTGAATAACAATATTAAAAAATATGGGCTTTAATAACAACAATAATTTCATGTAAACATGGTATAGAATTAAGATTCATGGGGATTCATGGTTAAAATCATAATTTAAAATCACAATAACTTGTAGTAATGACATCTTTGAATTTAAAATTGGTTACTTTTCCTCCATGGGTGAAAGGAACCCATGGATAAACACTTAACATACCTGGGTTGACGAATTCATGAGAATTGATGGTGAATTCTTGAGATTTGATCTTGAAGTTTGAAGCCTAAGGTTTTGTTCTTGAAAGAGGGATACTTTAACTTAGAGAGAGATGTGAAATAATGAGAAAATAATGCTCTATTGGGACTAAAATCCCGTTCTTGGACCGATTTGGGGTTATGGGAAAAGACTAAACAATCCCTGGAATTTAAGTCGCGAAAATTGGAAATCCCAATTTTGCATGCCGGCGCGATGCGGTACAATTGCAGTGCGCCTCTCAAAAAAGAAAGATCCCAATTTGGCACCTTGGCACAATGAGGCGCTATCGCGATGCCTCACTGGAAAAGGACGAATGTCATTTTGTACTCTACTGCGACTCGGTGTCTGCACTATCGAGAATTTTGATGCAATACCGGCTAATCGTGTGAGCTACTGGAAAGTGACAATTACGAAAATGCTCCTAGGCATGTTGCGGTGGAAATTGTGGTGACACACTGGGAAAGGATGAACATGAAATTGGCCATCACCGCAATGCATCCTTATCGCGTTGGGATACTGTTATGCACTAAAATTTCCATAACTTCTCACCCGGGTATCGAATTTGGACAAAATTGGTATCGTTGGAAAGCTAATTCAACTTCCTACAACTTGATGGGTCTTGATCTGGAAAATTCTGAGTACAAAAAAATATTTTCTTGTTTGAAGTTGACTAAAATAACTATCTTATAAGAAATTTAATCGATAAGGATTATTTTGATTCTTCTAATTGTTGGGAGTTATTTGGGGCCTTAATACACATCAAACTCACTCATAAAAATACCAAGGGACTATAAGATTCTTTTCAAGGGATTGGAACATGAATCTAACATGGGTTGGATTTTCAGGGTATTATAATATCTCCCCCTTGGGAACATTCGTCCTCGAATGAGATTGGTTAAGATGAAGGCACTGAGGAATTAAAATTACATGTTGAATATACGTGATGAAATGGTGGTTAAATGACTGAGTCTGAAACATGATGCATGAATGAACTAGTTCTGTGAATGCATGATTGTCATGAGAATGATATGTAGATGAAACTGAACATGGAAAAGATATATTCTAAGGAAAATTGTTACCTTAAGTTGAGAATATTGAAGAATCTAAGATCATTTACTGAACATGCCTAAATGGGAACATGAGAGTATAACTGAGTCTGAACATGATACATGAATTGGATATCATGAACTTGACTGATTTCTTGAACACACGCAGTGACATGAGAATGATTATAACGCTCAGATAGGAACGAGAGAGTCAACTTATGAGTACCCATTACCTTAAGATGGAACTTGTTACATGAAGAGAAGATGAAATATTTAAAACATGAAATCTTGGAGGACTATAGTACATCTCCCTCTTAGTATATTATTCCCCAAAAAAGGCTGACTTGGCTGAAATACTGGGGAAAACTAGGATGATGCACGGAATGCTTACGGACTAAATCATGACTGAATAGATTAGATCTGAAATATGATGCATGAACCAAACTGGACTAACAATTTAAATGGATGCATACAACTATTTCTTAGAAGGTATATATTCATGAAACTTCAGATAGTAAGATCAGATCAAAAGACGGAAAAACCTTAGGAACTTGTCTGTCTGAATGCTAATCTGAGTTACTGGATGTACAGACTAACTCATACTTAACTAGAGTATTTCTTAGAAACTTTTTCTAAGAAGTTCTAATAAATTTAGAGAGCAAAGAATCTTGGGCATGATCTAAATAAGACATCTGGATAAGAAATCACAACAAGGCTAAATTTCTGGGTCATGGAACATAGGCCTACAAAACATAAGCCTGGGTAGAATTACTTTTCTTTAAATAATACAGCAGTCATCTTCGAGCATATACATACTCCTGAATGCTTCCTCAACTATACCCTCTACTTCAAAACTGCACTATACTTGAGACTGTTGATGATACTCATATGAGCATTAATAACTCTACCTATTGATGGCTAAGCTGGACTGAATTCTCCCACTATGCACAAGCCTACTCAAATCTACGAAATGCATATATGACACTGTGATACTAGTCTAGATAATGAATTCAATACACCCTACATTTTCACCACTTCCCATCTCATGAATCATTCTGATTTCCCCTTTTCAATAACTAAATACAACCTTTTACTAGCCATTCACCAACGCGTAATGCATTTATCCACTTACACATCAATATGACATTCAAGCCTATCTTCATAACCACAGCCTCCGGCAAAACAAGTATGCAACACTTTTTTATTAACATGAAACATTAAATCTCTCCCATTTATGCAATTGTTTATCACTACACTATTTCATAAAGGAAGATCACTGAAAAGTTAGAATATGAGATCCTAAAGCATGAAAGAAATACTATGCATAACTTGGAAACTTGAATGTGGACTATGGAATAGAGTATAAATGACATGAATTTTCTTAAAGAGGTCTAAACTGAGGACATACAGGACACAAATCTGAATTTCGCTGATAATTAAGAGTATAGCATGAGTCATGGAAACTGAGCATATTGTAAAACATTAATACATGAGTCATGAACTACATGACCTGAGTCTGGAGTTTCTGAATTCATTAAGCATGATTCGTACTGCTAGATAAACTGGAACTCTTCATACTAGGGACTGACAGAGTACCTAATTTGCATGAGTAAATATTGTGATGGCTGAAAACTTTGCACTGGAATCAGGATAGGTTGGGCATCTTCCTTCCCTACTATTGTTCTATAATACGCTGGCATCACTACTAAAATCTAAGAGTTTGACTAGGTTACTTGTTCTATTATCTCCCCCTTATCTTTAAGCCATCATTATAAGTCTATGGAACCCTTTTTAAATAACTTTAAACTAAAGTGCCATCACATTACTCTAGATTTTGAGACATAACAATGCACATAAATACTATACTTACCCTAAAAGACTATTCCTGATATTGTAAACCCACTGCTAGTACTTTCTTCTGAGATACCGCTCTCAGCTTTCTATAGTCCCCAACAATCATTATATAACACTTAACCACTTACTAACTTAGAATTCTTAACTCTCCCTTCTATTAGCTCAATCCTCAAAGACCCAAACTTAGATTCTAACACTTAACATGAATATCCCCAATCCTTCAATGAACCATACTACTTTCATCATCGCCTATAATTATCACATCTCTAAACTTATATTTTCCTTACACCATGAGAATTACCACTATACCAACATCAAAAACATATAATTTAAAATTTCTAAACTTAATTTCTTGCATACAACATTTCAAACCTACTGATTCACGGTTCATACAATTATCCCCATGGAATACATACTCTGCTCGATCCGGATGATGCTACCCCAACTCTACTACTGTTGCTAAACTACTGGGTTTATGTTTCTAATTGTAGATCATATGAAATCATAATATTCTGATAATGAATCTAAAAACACGTCTAAATCCTAAGCACATGAGGTACTACCATTTCATCCACTGACTGGTTCATCGCGAAGCTGAAACTTAACTACTGTATTTCTGAAATCAATGAAAGTGATTTACTGGGATACTGTAACTAAGAAATTTCTACATACCCATCTGGCAAGGATAGATTTACCCACTGGTGTAGACACTAAGAAGAGCCTTGCTAAGGTTTCGGGACTGACACTGAACACGATAACTATATAGGGGTTAAAAAACAAAGAGAAGCATCAGGGTATAACAAGGAATAAACATGTATATGAAAAACCTGTAATGCACCTATAACCAAATCAGGAGAACTTTCCTGATCGTGTCGGGACTGGAGTGCATAAAGCATGTTCTGACGCTGGCCACTGGATGCGCTGGAAGCGACACCCTGTTAAGTCGGGTGATCGAATGAAACTGATGGATGGTTAAACTGGCCCTGATGACCATTCTTTGGCCAATATCTAGCTATGTGGCCTTGCTTTCCACACCCAAAACACTCATCACTATTAGCTCTATACACACCCTGATAATTCTTACAACATTCTCCGTAGAGTGGATTAGTACGGACACCATTCCTGCTACCTTGTGACTTAGAGCCTAGCACTCTATCTCAACTACCATTGTTAAATTTAGGCACTGGAACACTGGCTGAAGGTGGAGCTAGGGCTGAGAATTTTTGATGGAATTACGGTTACTATCACTTGACCTAGGCTTTAAACTACTTGTTCTGGCCCTCTTTTTGTTTCTCTCTTTCTTCCTATGTTCCTCTCTCTCACTCAGCTGAGCATGAATCAAAAGTATTGATAGGACAACAAACTGTAAATTGTTCATAGCAACTACTGAATAAGCTAAGGTAGTAAAAGCATCTCTAAATTTGGTGTGGATGATAGACTAATTCAGAGGATATTTCTGAATATGTTGAGGTGTCAGCTGATTCCTATTTCTTCTTCTGTTGTTCTTTTTGGGAGGAATTTTCTATACATGGAAGGATGGATGAGTTAGGAAAAGAGTTTAATTAAAGATTATGTTGTATCATACGACATGAACACTAAAAGAAGGGAAACATTTCTTTAAATGCCTCGTCGCCTCTTGACCATAAGTGTGGCGTGCTTCACACGCATGCACAAGACTCTACTTGACGTGAATTTCTGACTTCCTAGGATACTTTAAAACCTTAGGCTCTGATACCAAGTTTTTAACACCCCGAGACTACACCTTAGGCACCACACTATGTTTACAGTCTTGAGAGACCACAAGCTAACACTGAGTAATATATTAACATATGTGGAATATCTCAATATGCCATAAGTTTTTAAGCTAGAAATTTTATAAAGTCTATAAGACCAAATTGATAATACTAAAAAGTCTTCTGACAATGATAAATGAAATCTAAAAACTAACTAATTATCTGTACTAGTCTTAAAAGCATCCACTGACTGACTGAGGAGTTGATAGGACAAGCCCACAACTAGCTTCGACTGAATGGAAATGACTAGAACTAATAAAGTAATCTAAGCTAAATAAATCCTTTCCTCAAAAGATAATGGCTCACCACTGCTACGGCTGATAATATGGAAAGTCTACATATGATTCAGGAACTAAGCGTCTGGACCTATGATATAATACATCATAGCGCAAAAAAAGAGTATGCGATAAGTTCTTTGAATATACTAGTATGCTAAATAAGGTAGGCGGATCTGCATGGTTACATGTACATGAATAATAACTGACTGAATAAATATCATGAAATACTGAATAGAACCCATGAAATCTATAAACACCGGAGAAGCATGAAATCTATTAAATACTGAGGATGCTTGAAATATGTAAATACTGAGAATGTATGGAATCTATAAATACTGAAGATGCATGACCAAGCATATAAATTTTTTTGTATAAAATCTATATGTACTGAACTACTAAAATCTAAATATGAAGTAGCTTATATCTATATGCTAAGGTCAAGCAAACTAAAACTGAATTACTAAACTGACTACTGGATTGAGACTGTGGGAGCTATCATCTAACGTAGATGCCCTAATTATCAAGTTGGGTTCAAACATGTGACCCTAGTTTAAAGTGTTTCAATATCGTGCCATGGGTATTAATGTTGGCTATGTAGATCCACTAATGTACTGTCCCAAAGGACTAAGGGTGTCAAGCCTAAGCTAACGGGTGACCCCTACAAGGTAGTCTAGCCTAAAATGACGGGTGACTCCTCATATCCTACACTGCCTACGTAGTTCTGAAGTGCAGGAACTGCTACTAATCACTATGTCTATCTAACGAGGAAGACGCCATCCCTGCACTCGCTCAGTGCTAAATCCTACTTCCAACTGAATTGACTCAAAATGATGAGCTGATCAAAGTTTAACAAAATTTGATGACTGACTAAACTGATAATACTCATAAAATATTCTGAAACTATTCTTAATATACTAAGAATAGGTAAAAAGCTAAGTTTTCGGTATTCATAACCCCCAGGACTCAATATCAATAATAGTAAAATAGTACTAAACTTAGAGGACATAACTTGAAAGCATTTATAAAAAATTCATTCTTATAGGAATTTCATCAAAAACATGATATTCATAGTTTAAGCTAAGCATGGGAATAATTTAAAGCTTAGAGAAATAGAATAATTTCCACACCAACATCACCAATTATGAGTTTAAGTCAGTGATAACAATATTAAAACTTGTGGGGTTTAATAACAACAACAATTTCAGGTAAACATGGTATAGAATCAAGATTCATGGGGATTAAGGATTAAAGTCACAATTTAAAATCATAATAACTTGTAATAATCACATCTTTGCATTTAAAATTGGATACTTGGGCTCCATGGGTGAAAGGAACCCATGGATGAACACGTAACATACCTGGGTTGATGAATTTTCTGAGAATTGATGGTTAATTCTTTATATTTGATCTTGAAGTTTGAAGGGTAGGATCTTGTTCTTGAAAGAGGGAGACTTTAATTTAGAGAGAGATATGAAATAATGAACAAATAATGCTCTATTGGGACTTAAATCATGTACTTGGATGGATTTGGATTTATAGGAAAAGACTAAACAGTCCATGGAATTTAAATCACAAAAATAGGAAATCCCAATTTTGTATGCTGGCGCGATGTGGTACAATCGCGATGCACCTTAAGAAGAAGGGAAATCACAATTTGTCACCTTGGTGTGATGCGGCGCCATCGTGGTGCCTCACTAGAAAAGGATGAGTGTCATTTTGCACTCTACCACGATGTAGTGTCTACGTCATCGATAATTTTAACGAGACACCAGCCAATCGCGGTGAGCTGCTGGAATGTGACAATTGTGTAAATGCTCCTTGGCGTGATGTAGTGGCAATCACGATGACACCCTGGAAAAGAAAGAATATGAAATTGGCCATCACCGCGATGCGGCCTTATTGCGTTGGGCTACTATTCTACACTAAAAGTGCCATAACTTCTCACCCAAGTATCAGATTTGGGAAAAATTTGTATCATTGGAAAGATAATTCAATTTCCTACAACTTGGTGGATCTTGATTTGAAAAATTAAGAGTACATCAAAATATATGCTCATTTGAAGTTGACTAAAATAACATTCTTATACGAAATTCGATCGGTAAGGATTATTTAAATTCATCTATTAGATGGGAGTTATTTGGGGCCTTAATACTCGTCAAAATCACTCATAAAATTACCAAGGAGATATAGGATTATTTCTAGGATATTTGAACATGACTCTAACATGTGTTTGGATTTTTGGGGTATTACATATATACATCATCAAAAACAAACTTCATCTTTTTCCCCTCAAAACTTGCATAATGAATTTTCAGTTTTTGATAAGTCCTTGATTAATTGTTGATAAAATCCTGGATGCCCTAAAAATCTAAAAATACTCGTCATGAAATTTGGTGGAGGCAATTTTTCAATCACCTAAATCATCTCCTTGTCAACTTCAATCCCTTTTATCAAAATATTTTAACCAAGAACTATTCCTTCTTTAACCATAAAATGTCCCTAAATACCTTATTATTTCCCTCAACCATGTCAAAATCATAGCCATCATACAACTCTAAAAAGTTGTTGGTGCATTACATAAACTGAAAGGCATTTTCTTGAATGTGGAGGTCTGATATGCACATGTGAAATTGATTTCTCTTGGTCTTCAAGAGCAATATAAATCTAATTGTAACCTGAATAATCTTCATGAAAACAATACCATTCTCTACTAGGAAAATGGTCTAACATCTAATCCATGAAAGTTATTGGATAGTTATCTTTCTCATTCTATGTTTTCAACTACTTATAGTCTATACAAATATGATAACCAGTGATCGATCAGATAGGAATAAGATCATTCTTCTTATTTGGAACCATAATGATTCCACCCTTATTAGTCTTGCATTGGAATAGCCTCAGCTATTTTATTGTCTGCAATTGGGGAAGCCATAATTTCGTTCAACAACTTGATGATTTCTTTGTTCACCAACACTTGCATAGGTAGATTTATCCTCTATTGATGCTCAATACTAGGCACACAATCTATTTCAATTTGGATTCTATGCATGCTAATTAAAGGCAAAATCCCACTGATATCAATAATGGATAATCTAATTTCCCTCTAGAACTGCTTCAAAAAAGACACCAAAGCCCTAACTTGCCAATCTACCAAATCAATTGAAATAATAATTGGATAAGTATTGTTGTCTCCGAATAAATGAATAATGAAGATAGTATAGAAGATCCTTAAGTTCCAAGACTGGAGGCTCCTTAATAGAAGGCCGAGTAGGTGGGGTCACACTATTCTTCAAATAATGATCTAACTTCTTTGGTGCATAAATATATGAACCACTTCCATAAAATGAGCTTACAATCTCATCATAACCCTCAATATCATCACCCTTAAAATTCATAATTACCACTGCAAGGCCTCAAGTACAAGCCTCTCCTCTATAGAAGCAACTAAGGTATCCTTTTTTACTATATCCATCACAGATATCACATGTATATTCTTGGATTCTTTATGTATTGACACATATTAAAGGTAACATGTCATTATTCAGTAAATACTTAACTTGCCCAATCTCCATATCAAGCAATATGTGCCTAGTCGCATGAAATGGTCTCCGTAAAAAATGGAAACCTTAAAGTCAACCTCATAGTCAAAGATGATAGAATCACATAGAAATATGAATTATATAACCCTCACTAAACCATCATACAATATTCCTACTAACGTTTCCATAGTGTGGTCTTCTATAAGAAGTCTCATCGAAGGTCATTCTGAGAGACCTCAATCCCTACTATCTATATAATGCTAGAAACATCAAATTAATAATAGCACCCAAATTATACATAGCTTTTTCAAAGTTGAAACACCCTATAGTGCATGGAATCGGGAATGCTCCAGGATCTTTCTTCTTCTCAACCAAATATCTAGAGGATTTACCACCACAATGGTGAATATTATCAACAAGATCAAAACTGAGCATCGTCTTCTTAGTCACCAAATCCTTCATAAATTTTACACAACCTAGAATTTGTTATATAGCCTAAAGTAAAGGGATATTCACTATCAACTTTTTAGGCATAGATATGAACTTTTTATACTTTTCTTTTTCAACTTTCTTATTCAGTCTTTGCAAAAAAAAAAGGTCGTGGAATAGGACTCAATACTTTTGCAACCCCCTTGTCATTCCCCTTTCTTTGTTTGGCCATATTTTCCTCAACTAGAGGCTTCTCAGGTATATTGTAATACACAACCAAGTCTTCAGATTCAGTAACTTTTTCATCGTTGATAATCAAGGTTCTAACTTTATGTTATGGTAAAGAACTTTAACGAAAGTGTGATTCAATACCTTATTTGTCTATTGAACATGTAGGCAGTCCCTGAGAAGTAATTTGAACCTCCCCCATGCATGATATATGTTCTCAATCAACTTTTTTTTACTGAGAATCTCACTGTGTAACCTTTTAGACTTTTTAGATGGGAATAATCAAATGAGGAGCTTTCGCACTAAGTCTTCCCATATAGTGATTAAATTTGAGAGTTGTATGTTTAACTAATTCTTACTTCACTCAAAAGTTAAAAGGGAAAGTGAGTGAGCCTCACACAGTCCATTGAGACTCTAGTGGAAATAATATGTCAGTGATCTCTATAATGTTTTGCAAATAGACCTATAGATCCTCATATGGTAGGCCTGTGAATTTCCCAATATTGTGTAATAGTTGCACTATGTTTTGTTTGAGCTCGAATCTAACTCGAGGTTTTGTCCTGTGGATGTTGGAGGTAACATTGGTTACAAGTGGGATTTCCACTTCGCAAACTATCATGCAAGCTGGTTGATCATCAGTCATTCGTGTAGGAATATCTTCTTCTTGATGAATTTGAGGTATACATTATAGAAGTTTTTCTTCTCTCCTTAGCTGATATCGGCATCACTCTGGTTTAGGAGATTGGCCAACCAAATCCCTTTTCCTTGCCCGGTTACTTAAGTTTCAAACTTATCCTACAAATTTAGAAGTTAAGATCAAGTTGTTAGCACTTATAAACCAAAATAGAAAAACTATAGAGGAGACAATTGCCAATTTTTATGTCCCCAAGAATAAGGCTAAAAAACTGATGCATCCTAGTGCACACGTAAGTGTACATGGTCATCCATGTAGTAAAGTGGCCATTATAATCCAAGTATTAATCCCATAGAGACTTGTGCTCAGCAACAATCTAATTCTAGTATTACAAGGATGATTAAGCAAGTGCAAGAATTACCAATAACATTTAAGGTTTGAAACTTAAAGTAATCATAAACAATGTGATAATACAAATTGCTTGAACAATAATAGGGAGAAATCCAAGGTCAAGGCATTAAAAAAAATCCTACATAGCAATACAATCTTATAAGTTTAGTTAAGAGTGTTGGTTTTAGATTTACAAGGTTTATAATATAATTATGGACCGGTCATCCTCTAATTGTCTATCGAACTTAGCCCCATAACAACATCATTGAACTGGGATGTGAGATCTAAGTTAAACGCATGTATATTTTATCTCATACATGAAATAATTGGGACTAATTAGCTATATTCCTAGATTAAATGTAAATCCTAACTTCAATCCCTTGAACATTTAAGATACCACTCCGTACATCCCACGTTCTAATCTATTGTTACACCTTTCAGGATCTCAATTGAAATATAGATTTATCTGACAGGATATATGAACAACAAAACATGATAATAAATATAAAATAATTGATGTGGCCCAAAACTAACCTTCAAAGAACTATGTTGTCATTGATGCCAAAATAGTAACCCAACTAGGTTGGGGTTGAACCTACAGGAAAAATGTTAATTAGTTGCTTAACTTGATGGAATCCACGAGCAGTGCGGAAAAGTAAATAGGGGAATTTTTATGTAATTAGTAAGTAGTAACCAGACTTAAATGCTTTGGGTTGTAAATAATAGAAGACAAAACTAAGACTGTGTTCCCCCTGGTTTCTTAACTCTGTAAGTTTCTAGTGTTTAACCCCCTTATTTTGTTCCTCTACATGTTAAGTCGACAAGTTATTTATTATCAACAGTCTTGTGAACTTGTTGATAAATCTTACCCTTTACTTTGTAAGTCTCATGATGTCACCTTATTTCTACTTGTCTTTGTCTTCAATTCAACTCTCACCTTTTGAGTCTCGATCTGAGTAGATCAGATAGCAGGTTAATAGGTTGGAAGTAAATCTCAAATTACTATCTTAATCTTTTTTTCCAAATCAAAAACTCCCTTGTGAGGACGTTTATGAATACAGGCTATCACCAAGGTTTTGCAGCAGCTCTAAAGTCAATTATAATGAAAATGATTAAGATACATGCAGCTACTTTAGATGGATCTCCCACTTTTCTTAAATAGTTAATCTACCAGGGTTCTAACAACTCTGGTCAGGGAAGTTATCTGCTCATATTCGTGCAAGAATCCATGATTATCAATGAAGAAAACATATAACTAATTGAACAATATGAGATGAATAAAATATGAAGTATTCTGTTGAATATTAATCCAAAATCTCATGAATAATTGTAATGTATGTAATAAAGTATATTGGAACACAAAAGATGTTAAAGGATGTAACCTAATAAAATATAAACCTTAGGGTATTTATGGTATCCCATAAATAGATATAAATCCTAATAAAACACTTAAATGTGAAGTTATGTCGACACTAGGTACGACTTGCTCATCCACTCGTACCATCTTCTTACAAGTCGTATTGTGCCTCTCATATCCACTCCGGTGTCTATTCTTCTTGGCTTCAACTTTTAGCTTAGCTTATGACTTCTGCTTACAAGTCATACCTTGACCATACAACTCATGGCTTTTACTTATATCCCCTAGGACTTTTGACTTTCCAGCTCTAAACACTAGCCTGCTACTATTTGATCACACGATTCATACTCACACTTACAACTCATATTCTTTTGACACTTCAACTTAGATTTGCTTCCTTGGGTTTTGTCCTGCATATGACTTCATGATATGACACATACGGTCATCTTATGACTTGGATGCTTAGTCGTATCTTCTCAATACATAGCTTTTCTTCTTGTCCTTGGTTTCTTTTGTGCTTACCAGTCAGCCTTTGAGTTGTATAAGGTTTTGACTACTCATGAGGGAACTCGTACCTTCTACACACTTCATCTAAAAAGATCTTTTTTGGCATCTTTCAGCTCAGTACTATCATCGACTTGTTTCACCTGTAATAGGCTTAAAAACACATCATATCTCATAAAACAACCTAAGTCATGGCATAAATTTATGGTTTTAAGCATCAAAAGTGTCGCATTTCCACAACGCATCAACACCCTTAACTTAGACTTTTGTGTGTCCTCAAGCAAAGAAAAATCAACTATAACAAAACAAAACAATTCTTAAAATAGGAAGATCCTAAGATACTTATGGCAGTGAACTTTCATCTCAATTTTAACCACTTTATTACCCCCTCCCTTAAATCCAATTTTTCAAGAAACAAATGTGTATACGATATGGTACATCGTATGACAAATAGGACTTCGATGATAGAATTACATTAGTCACAAATAATTAGGCATATACAAATCACATGTGTCGAACAGTTTAGTAACCTAAAAACATACCCCATGTTCACTGACAATCAAAGAAATCCTTTTTTTCACTCTCATCTAAGATTAACAATTCATTTAGAGATATATCAAACAACTTTCTCTCTCACAAAGAAATTTCATCGGTGTATACATAACACCATAGGCTTGCCCATATGCTCTATTCCTAAGTTTTCATACAGTCGAGGTAGGATTACTAAAGGACATTATTCGGCTTGTAACTTAGGTTAGGGGATGGTAGTGTATCTTTTAGGGATTTATTTAGTGACTAAGCCTCCTTACCAAAATGCTTTTTTAGGGTCCACTTATTTAGACATTATCTTTTTATTTTACTTCCTCCTTTATGTACCCCTTTTTATTTTATAGCATAGTTTATCATAGACCAGGTGCGATTTTTTTCTCACCTTTTTAATTTTTTCCTTGCAATATATTTTTTTCTTTTTCTTTCATACTTTTTTATTTTCACCGCACCTATTCTTTTTATTCTTTTCTTGAACACTTCTTTCCTAACACTCATATTTCCTATGCATCCTTATAATATCCAGCCTCAACTTAGAAAATTTGCTTGAGTTGAGGTGCACAGTGTACAAGGAGGATCAAGGCCAAAATAGGTTCATTGCGGTAATGGGTAGGTGAAATTGGTGTAAGAAACTAAATTGGTCAATTAAGGCTCAAATATTTTGATCCAAGGGATTCATTCATTTGGTTTAGGCATTTAGGCTCATGTGGACTTACAATAAAAAAGGCCTATGATCATCTCTTACTTGACTATCCTAGACTTAGGTAAAAGCAACCGGGCATGTTCAAGATTTCGATACACTGGGAACTCAGTAGACCCTCACCCACACTCACACATGTTTACATTGCTAAGCACTACCTATCCAGCTATGCAAATTTTTTTCCAAGTTGTTCTATCCCTAATTATAATGCCTTTATCATATTTTTAGTCATCTCACACAAATACACAATCACACAGTTCACACAAAAATTTAGGAGGAGTATCAATTGTTCAACACAAAATTTTCAACATAGTCATTCAAAATACTCAACTACCTCATATACCTATTCGCCTCCTATTTCAGCTATTTCTAGAAAAAAAAAACAATAATAACATTTAAAAAACACAAAAACATAAATACGACAAAGAAGAAACACGACATAGCAGTTCTTTAAATTTTCAAATATGGCCACAGGTTTCGAAATATGGCAAGTGTATCCCGTGGAGACTTGGTACACTCCCAACCCCAACTTAAATCTTATGAACTGTCCCCAGTGCATCTACAAAAAATTACAAGGTCTTTGGGAATATACTTGGGCTTTCAAGGCGTAGCCTAAAAAAATATCAGCATGTGGACTCTCAGATCAGGTCCCACCATTATCATCACGAGTCCCATCAACTATTGAGACTAAGTCAACATCAATGGCACCGTTGATAGATGATGTGTTCAAAGGTATATCCATCAGTGGATCTGCATCACCGCCTTCCTAAACATCAATAATTGATGGTCTCAAACCACAGGCTCCAGCATCTATCTCACGCACCCTCACATGCTAGTCCTAATCATCCTATAGGCTATCTTTCTTAGCCTTCTTTGCAACATATTTCTTCTCACATTTCCTTTTATTTCTTTCTCTTATTTCTTATTGGGCCTCCTCAACGACCGTTTTGGTCTCCTTTATCACGTTCAAAATAGCCAAAATATTATTAATATGGACATCGGGAATGATAGTAGTGACCTCAGGATCTGGGATAATTGGTCTGTCGTATAGAGATAAAACCATCATCTTTATCTCCTCCACTTCCATCTTAACCTCCATAATATATGGGGTCTGACTACTACTCAACTGTTGGGTCATTCTCAACTCAAAAACTTCTACTCTCTGCTGAAATCATCTATCCTAGTTTGCTAACTGGGTATCAACCCAGGGCTTTATGCCCCCTTAAATATTCTGGACATTGGCCTCCAACGTACCTAATATCATCATCACCTCAGTCCACATAGCCTATGAAATCATCATGAACCCAGATGGCCTACCCCTCAAGTGAGGAGGTACAGACTGTACCAAAGGTGGGGAACTAGATGTACTTATTACATTCATAGTTAGTATGGTCTAAGTATGACCACCTTCCTCAGTAGTATAAGTATTATTTGCAACCTCAGCAGCCTCATTATGACGCCTGTATATCTCAACCAATATATCAGCTTCTTGCCTCACTTGCTTAGCTAATGGTGCGGCGGCATCTCTAATTAGGCCCAAGTCGTGATGTTCGTGGCCTCTACCATCTCATCGGCACTCAGGAGGTCCCTAACCCCCATAAAAAACACTATTTGATAATCATACAGGGGCATGCAAGCAATTATTTCTTACCCCTATAGCTAGGTCTCTATCAAAGCTGCCTTGACTGGACTCAAAACATTATCCCAGTGGTGGGATAAAACTTGTGTTGGGCCAACGTCCACCATGACTTGGCCTCAAAATTAAGATTATTCTTCTTTATATTCTATGAGGTGACACTCGATCCCCCAACTACCCATACTTCATCCTTACCATTTGATGCTATACAACTAGAAATTAACCAACTATAATCCAGTTGTTCATCCGACCCCATCTGCTTCTGAGTAATTTTTTTCATCTCCTTCAAATGATAATATTTTTCACCACTGTTTACCAGAGGATGATAATCTGGTCTGTATAAGAATTGAGAAATAGTGTGTGGAGAAACGTCGACCTGTACACCCCAAATGACTAATAAGTCTATGGGATTTCTACCCCTCCACAGCTGGCCCTATGGATACTATCTTTGTAGCTTGCCCTTGTATGCTACATAGAACTCGCACACTAGTGTGACACTGTATCTTTTGAGCACTCTGATCATCTAGTCAAAACCATACTGCCTGAACTGTGCCTCAAACCTAGGCAACTCTACCATTCAAGTAGTAATCAACCATATCACTAGGTATAGGTTCCTTTTGATTTTTCCATTCAAGAGTCTACTCAGGCCATCATTATATATGTCTGCATGTTAGTTTACCCCCACCATTCAACGGTGGGTACTGAAAAGGAGTAAGAGCTAGTGAAGGGACCTGTAGATCAATTAGAGTAGCATCAACCTCTTCTTCACCAACATTCTCTGAGATTACTTCCTCTGAACTAGACTTAACATCATTTTCGGCCACCATAGGTGGAGGTAAGTAAGGAGGAAAGGTAATTGGGTTCTTTTTCCTTGGTCCCCATGGAGGTGTTTTCTCCAGAGTTTCTACGTTCGTCCTATTTGCATCCTTTTGTTCTTTTTGATAAACCTTCCCCTTTGTTGGTTATTAGTATAGGTCTCTGCTTCTTCTAGATGCCTCAGTAGCCTTAGAACTTAATGATTATTCCTTTTTGTTTCCCTTTTTGGCCACTTGTTTGGAAGAAGATGCACGTTTGGGAGGAATTGTTCCTGAACACAAGCATACATTAGTAATTAAATTAGGAAAAGAAAACAAAAATAAAAAAGTAAATGTATGTTTACATGTTCTAGACAAGGTACGAGTAAAGGGTACTAGTTGTATCGACTAGGTAAGACTCGTATGACCAAGTCAAATAATGCTCAGTGTAGTGATGATTGTTCACTAGTCTGCTTATGAGCCCTCTTAACAAGTTGTATAGATAAGGTATGACTCATTACTAATAATCGTAAGCAGTCTAGCAACAATTATAATAAATGATATTTACCCAGGTCCTTACGACTTTAATGTACGAGTCGTATGGTATGGAAACAACTCGTTTAGGCAAATTGTACATATACTAGAATCTACACTCAGGTAGACTTCTATGTTGTCAGTTGGTACGAGTCTTGTTATGATTTATTACTTGTGTGTATGATTTGTAACAGGTCTCGTATTCACTGCAACATAGAAGTTCAACTTTAGAGTTGACTCCATTTAAAATTTCCTAAATTACTCTCTACTATATGCAGCAATATCACCCAGTTTTAACATAATGGTACTAACAAAACCTAAGTTTACCCCCGATTTCCATTCTTAACTCAAAACCTATGAACTAGTGTACGAAATTTCAATACTCATGCAAATTTAACATAAAGCAAGTTGAAAATAACTCATATTTGCAATTTCAACTTGAATGTAAAGATTTTGAGTTTGAAAACTTACGTGTTTGTTTGAGTTCTTAGCTTTTACCGATTTTAACTTTTCTTCCCCAAATTTGTGTCCAATTCGTGCAATGTAAGGGAATTGTAGCAAGTTGGTATGTGATTCAAAGTTTTTTCGCACCTTGGAAGCATAAAATTTCATCAACAATGGAGGTATTATTGGTTTGTGGGTGATTCGGATCTCGTGTACTCCATATCGAGTGCCCTTTTTCCTTTTAAATCAAGTGTTGGGATGGGTTGAACCACGACCCTAACCTTATAATCTAGGGTACGATTCATGTGTATGAATCATACCCAGGCTTACGGGTCTTTTCATCAACTCGCATAGACCTAGGACCTTACCTGTATTCTAGAGTAGATACAACTCAATTTGATGAGTCGCACCTTAAGGGTACGACTCATTTTGATAGTTGTAAAGACTCCAAAAGCTTTTACCTGATTCTAAATTATATCCTAGGTCATTACGACTCTTACTAATGAGTTATACCATTAAGATACTACTCGTGAAGAGTCTGTATCACCTACTATCTTGAATTTTCTTCCTCTTTTCTGCAATATTTAGTCCACCACACTGAACAAACCTATTACCCTATACATAAATAAGTACAAAAACCTCGGTTTCTTCTCATGCAACACTTAATTTAACATTACGACATTATATAGATAAGTTGGGTACTCAGATTTCACAAACTAGCCTTATGGGTTGCCTTTCATAAAGTGCTTGATTTAACATTGTGGCATGATGTAATTACCTTGGTTACTCAACCTTCACCA
The DNA here is from genome assembly GCA_030864215.1 of Capsicum pubescens. Taxonomy (NCBI): domain Eukaryota; kingdom Viridiplantae; phylum Streptophyta; class Magnoliopsida; order Solanales; family Solanaceae; genus Capsicum; species Capsicum pubescens. The sequence goes on along the minus strand of CM061544.1, from coordinate 240,363,040 downwards.
AGGTCCATCTCAAAAATCACATTTACTTCCTTAGTGTTACCCATATAGTACTTGACTCTTTTCCCATTCACGTTGAATGGGGCTTCACCTTCCCACTTAAATTCCAAAGCACCATATGGAAACACTCTAAGCATAGTAAAGGGACCATACTATCTAGACTTCAACTTACCTGGAAACAAGTAAAACCTTGAATTGTAGAGCAATACCTGGTCACCTTTTTTCAAATATTCTCTTCTTAATTTTCTTAACATGATGCAACTTCATCTTTTCTTTGTAAAGTGCAGAAATTTCATAAGCCTAGAGTCAAAATTCATCTAACTCATTCATACTATTTATCCTTGACTTGGCTGCATCTTGCCACTAAAAACTCAGCTTCTTCAAAGCCTACAGTGCTTTATGTTCAAGCTCAACAGGTAAGTAACAAGAATTGACATACACTAGCTTATAAGGTGAAGAACAAATTAGGGTCTTAAATGTTGTTCAGTAAACCCATAATGTGTCATCTAACTTTCGTGACTAATTAGTCCTATTGGCATTCACTGTCTTCGCCAAGATGGACTTTATTTCTCATTTGGAGGCCACAACCTGTCTACTAGTCTGCGGATGATAAGGTGCTTCTACCTTGTGCTTCACTCCATACTTCTCAAGTAGACTTTTGAATCGATGATTTCAAAAATGTGACCTAGCATCACTAATGAAAGCATGTGCCATGCCAAATTGAGAAAATATAGATTTTTTTAAGAATACATTGACACTACATGCTTTATTGTTGGGAAGTGCAAATTGTTCCACCCATTTAGAAATATAATCCACAGCCACAAGAATATACTTAATTCCTAATGATCTAAAAAAAAGGACCCATGAAGTCTATGCCCCATACATCAAACAATTCTAATTCTACGTTAGAAGTCAAAGAAAGTTCATGGCGTCTAGAGATGTTACCTTGTCGTTGACATTGATCATAAGTAGAATCAAAAACATGTGCATCTTTGTAGATTATTGGCCAATAATACCCATATTGAATGATATTTTGGGTTGTACAGGTTCCTCCATTATGACCCCCAATAGGCGAAGAATGACAAGCCTCAAGTATACTCATCATCTCTACCTTAGGTATACATCTACGAATAATCCCATCCGCACAAATTCTGAATAAATAAGGCTCATCCAAAAAAATTTCCTTACCTCATGCATAAATTTTTTTCTCTACTTAAAGGAAAGATCGTCTAGGATTAGATCACTTGCTAGATAATTTGCATAGTCCGTTTTTGGAAAGATGCTAATATCTACTCATCTGGAAAACTATCATCAATCTCTAATACATCTTCAACATTCTGCATAGCTTCCTCCTTAAGTATAGACAAATGATCTGCAACTTGATTCTCAGTGTCTTTCTGTCCTTGACCTTAAAATTAAATTCTTGCATGAATAGAACCTATATAATCAGTCTAGGCTTTGCATGTTTTTTTCTATTAAGTACCACAATGCTGCATGATCAGTGTGCACAATCGTCTTTGCCCTAATCAAATAATACCTAAACTTCTCAAAGTCAAAAACCACTTCCAACAACTCTTGTTCCATTACAGTGTAGGTCTTTTGAGAAGGATTTAGTGCGTTAATAGCATAGTAGATGGGATGAATGATCTTTTATTTTAGTTGGCCTAGTATATCCCCTAAGTAAAATCAACTCACATCATATATCACCACAAAAGACAAAGACCAATCTGGGGATACTATGATAGGAGCAGTCATCAACTACTCTTTAAGAGGCTCAAAAGCCTTCAAGCATGCTTCAGTAAACATAGATTTCGCCTCTTTATTAAGAATCATACAAAGAGGGTTGGAAATCTTAGAGAAATCCTTGATGAATTTCCTACAAAACCCAACATGACCCAAAAGCTGCAAACACCCTTCATGAAAATTGGTGGAGGTAATTTCTCAATATTTCTCAATAACTTCAATCTTCGCTCTATTTACCCAATACCCTTTTTTAAAATTTTGTGTCCAATCACTACACCTTCTTTGACCATGAAATGGAAATTTTCCTAATTAATTACCAAGTTGTATTCTTCATACCTTCTAAGAGCATTTTCCAAGTGAACTAAGTTGTCATCAAAAAATCACCAATGACTAAAAAATCATCCATAAACACTTCGATGGTGTGTTCTACCATGTCAAAGAAGATTGAGAACACACATCTCTATAATGTGAGTGGAGCATTACTTATCCAGAATTGCATATGTTTGAATGCAAAGGTCCCATAAGGACAAATAAAGGTTGTCTTCTCTTGGTCTTCAGGTACAATAGTGATCTGGCTATCATGAAAATAGTATCATCCTCTGCCCACTAACTTTTCTAACATTTGGTCCATAACGACATGGAAAAATGATGCTTTTTGTAAGGCCCCGCAAAAAATTTCTAGCTTAAATCAGTCATTTAAGCTTGTTAGGGGTCCCAGGCTTAGAATATATTAACTAGGTACTCAAACTTAGTGCCATTTTGTCCTTCAAAATTTGGAAATCTTATTTCATGACCTTTACATCCTTTAAATGTTGATATTTTAGTTAATTCATGATCAGGAATATCAGTAGAGGTTCTCGAATAAGTTTTGGATTTTTTGGACCTCGTTTAGACCATGTTTGAGTGCCCAAAATAGTGGGTAGATGCAATATTGATACATCGCATCGACCATCGCATCAATAAGATAGTTTTTCCCCAGCTTCAGTTTAATTTCCAGTGGACCGATGCGGACTCGATGCGGCGCATTGGCTATCATGTCGATGCCAATAACGTGACGTGTCGGCCTGTACGTTGGTAACACAGTTTATAAGCATTAAAAGGATGCATCCACAGAGATAATTAGGTCTTTTTTCCATGCCCTTCATCCCCTAAAGCACGAAATTAAATCCTTTGGAGAGCAATTTATTCATTCTTTCACAAATTTCTCAAGAACAAGAAACCTAGGCGTTCAAATTTCAAATCAAGAACTCAAGAACTCACCATTAACTTTTAGAAATTCATCAACTAAGGTATGTAAAGTGTCCATCCAAAGGTCCCTTCCATCCTTGGAGTCTAAGAAACTATTTTTAAATTTCAAGTTTATGGATTTTCTAAATTCCATGTTGGGTTTGATTATTTTCATGTTTACAATGATTAATTGGGATTCTAATCCATGTTTTATGATATGTTTCATGTGAGGTTAATTGATATGTATGTAATATCATGAGGATCCATGTAAAACCCTTGAAATTTTCAATAGGGATTTGAATTATGATGTCTACTTGTTGTTTAGTGTTATGTGTATATATATGCTCACCAAGTGCTTGATGTATTATTCATGTGAATGAAGAAGGGAAACAAATCATGTCATGCTAGTTTATTTACAAGTTATACTATGCAAGAGTTTGATAAGATGTCTCTATAGATGCATTATGAATTCAATGTGCATGCTTATGCTAAGAAAGATTATGTGATGCTTTATTTTTATGCTATCGAGTCATGGGGGTCTTTAATACTCGACAATTTAGCTATTTAATTAGAGACAGTGTAAGTTATGAAGTAATCCCAATAGTGACTCGATCAGTACAACTCAGCAAGTTACAGAAACCCAAGAATCTCAGTAGTGTTCTTAATTCAGTCATAGTACTCAGATCAGACCTCAGTAGACTCAGTCAATTAACAGAATTCAGAAGTATTCCATCAATAAACGAAACTCAGTGAAATCATTTCATTTTAATCAAATAGTACGATCAGTAAACAGTTCATTCTAGCCTAGTAAAATTTAGAATTCAGTCCAGTGTCTATTCAGTTGGGAGTAGGATTCAGCACTGAGTGAACCCAAGGATGGGGGATCACCATCCAATAGTGGGTGTGGTCCTTAGAAGCAATCCTTGTTTCCAGAACTGCATAGCCAGCATAGGTTGAGATATCTCCCTATGAGACTTGAGTTGATATATCTTCTTTGAGTTTTCCTACAAATGAGGGTTGACGGAATAACTTCCTGTCAAAGAAGGATAACTCATAGCTTGTCTCTACCCGTGGCACAATATTGACACCCTTTCGAATAGATTTAGAGGTTGGACCCCAATCAGTTCAGAGAGAGGAATGTTGGTTCGATGATTACCTCCCACAGTTTTAGTTTTGGACTCAGTCTCAGTATAGAACTCAATATAGTTCCACAGATTTAGGACAGTCAAATACTGTCATTCAGTTACTAGTAATTCAGTATTAGTATACTCAGATATCAGTTAATCAGTATTCAAACTCAGTATTCAGTGTTATCATAATCTCAGTTACAGTTACATATTCTTACATGTACTCTCATCCAATTATACTTATGTCCTTCAGTCAGTATTGTTCATGCATATGAACCCATATATTTTAGCCTACCTCACTTAGCATACCAGTACATTCAAAGGAGTGACACATACTTTTCTCTTGATCTATGATGTATTATATCATAGGTTGAGACGCACGGGCTCCCGAGCCTCTTTAGCAGTTTAGATTCTCAGTATACAGAGTTAGTGGTAAGTCCCCATAGTTATAGGACGTTATTATTTATTTTAGCATTTCAATTCATATTTAGTAGTCTGAGTTATTTGGTGACGTGTCCCATGAACTCCATAGTTCAGATAGTTTAGAGGCTTTTTAGACTAGAGTATTTTCAGATAGTTGTTCAATTTTTAGTATTGATGTTTAGTTTTGGTATTGAGATACCATATTCAGTATCATATATATTATTGAACCTTATGGCCAGTTTTCTGCCTAATTTTTGCATATTTTAGTATTATTGTTATCTAGTTATCACAGCATGTACCAGTCATGGGTTAGCTTGTGGTCCTTCGGAATTATGAGCACCATATAGCATCTGGGGTATAGACTCAAGGAGTTACGAACTTGGTCTCAAATACTAAGGTTCAACAGTGTCCTAGGAAGTCTGAAAGTCGTATCTAGTAGATTCTTATGCATATGTGTATTGCGCGCCACACTTATGGAAAGGAGGCTACGAGGTGTTTTAGGAACAGTTTCCCTTCTTTTAGTATTCATGTCATGCGAGTAAGCATAAGATCCAGTAAAACTCTCATTCTAATCTGCTTCTTCCTTTCTCTTACAGAACATGCCTCCCAAAAGGACTAATGAAAGAAGGACCAGAAATCAGTCAGCACCTCAGCCCGTTCAAGAAGATCCCTTGGACGAGCATGTATCTTATACAAAATTTAGGGTTGTATTCACTACTCTAGCCAATTTAATGTCAACTCAGAATGAGCGGCCAGCTGCTGTTTTGGCTGACCTAGTGGCTAATTTTGCTGCAGCCAAGATTCAGGGATTCACCCGAATGAATCCTCCCTTATTCTCAAGTTCTAAGTCTGAAGAAAATCCATAAGAATTCCACGATCATGTTCAGAAAGTCATAGATATCATGGGAGTGACTTCCAGTGAGAGTGTTGAGCTCGTCACCTATCAGCTACAAGATATAGCCCATATATGGTTTAAGTAGTGGAAGGTAGACAGGGGTGTCGATGTAGGGCCCATAAAATGGGAAGAGTTTTCAATGACCTTCTTAGATAGATTCTTTACCTTAGAGCTTGAAGAAGCCAAGGTGTTAGAGTTCATCAATATCAGGCAAGGCAATATAAGTGAAAAAGCATTCCCTCAAGTTTACTCAGTTAGCTAGGTATGCTCCCAATGTAGTAGCAGACAATAGATCCAAAATAAGCAAGTTTGTGTCTGAGATATTAGGTAGAGTGGTTAAGGAGTGCAGGACTACAATGTTTATTAGGGAGATTGACATATCTAGGCTTATGGTCCATGCTAAACAGATTGAGATACAAAGGGTGGTAACCGTTCTCGTTTTAGTCAAAAGTTTTCAGCCCCAGTTTCATCTTCAGCTAGCACACCAGTACCAAGGATCAGGAATGACAGTCATGATGGGGCACCAGACTCCAAAACCTAGAGTAGTGCAAGAGGTATTCGTACTAATATGCTTTGCAAAGAATATAGTAATAATCATAATGGTATGTGTAGAGCTGGCAGTGAAGTGTGTTTTGGATGTGGTAAGTCAGGTCACCGAGTCTTAGACTATCTTAAGGCTAGTCTATGAAGTTAACACATTCGTCCTTCAGCTCAGTCCGGATACCTAAATCAGCAGGGTGCCTCTTCTAATGGCACTACTGGGCAACGCCCAAACAGACTCTATGCTCTTCAGTCTCAATAGGTTCAGGAAAGTTCTCCTAATCTGGTCACTGGTATGTTACAAGTTTTCCATTTGCATGTTTACACTTTTCTAGATCTAGGAGATTCCTTGTCCTTTGTTATTCCATATATAGCAGTTAATTTCATAGTCAGTCTCAAAATTTTAGCATAGCCTTTCTCAGCCTCCACCCAGTGGGTCAGTATATCATAACCCGCTGGGTATAGAGGAACTGTCCAGTTATGATATCTCAGGAAGTCAGGCTTCCAAATTTTAGTAGTAATATTAGTATTTGTAGAAAAGTAATAGGTGGGAATAATGCCCAACCCATCTTTGCCTCAGTACAAAGTTTTGTTCTCCAGTTATCACGATACCTATGCATGATTTACATCTCAGCTCCATGAACACAACTTATATTCATGCACTTTCAATAGAATTGTGTGCGTTTTCTGTTCTTAGTATGAGGAGTTCTAGTTCACTCGATAGTACGAATCATGTTCCATGAACACGAAAACTCCAAACTCAGGTCATGTATCTCATGACTTCTGCACTCATTCCTTGCAGAGTGTCCAGTCCCAGTTGCCATCTGAATCAAAGTCTCAGTTACAATCTTTATTATAGTGCCATTCTCAGTCCAGTAATCAGATCAGAAACTCAGGTCAGTATAAGGTTTGCTCTACCATAGCCTGCAGTTATCAATTACTCATTTATTAGTATTTCAGTACATCAGTTTACAGAATATTTTAGAACCATGTTATACTCTTAGTATTTCATTCTTAAATAGTGTATCTTTCACGAATTCATGCTCAGTTATATCATATTACCCAGTCAGTCCTTACCTCATATACACGATACTCTACTATTTCAGTCCAGTTATTCGGGCCAAGTACTGTTCATTCTTACATGCCCAATATTCATCTATCCATTATTTAGTTAATCAGATAAGTTAGTATATTTATGCATTAGTGCTTAACGCCCATGTGAATACTTTTAGTAGTCTCAGGTGAAGTGTCGTAATGAGGTAGAGAGTGTAGTTGAAATAGTGTCAGTGAAAAGCTCAAGTTGAAAATAAGTTTTCAGTATGAGTTAGTTTGTAAAGCCAGTAATTCACTGTAGCAGTCAAGCAGATAAGTTTGTATGGTTTAGTTTTCAATCTTTAAATCTAGTCACACAATCCAAAGTCACTTAACTGTAACCATTCCAATATAGAGCACACAGGTAGTTGCATTTTCATCTCATATAATGTATCATGTCTCTGTTAATGATTCTAGATTTTCAGTCTCAACTCAGTTTGTAGGTTCCTTGTGCATTGCCCTAAATTTTCTCAGTATCTCAGCTAAGTCAGGATTCTTTGGGGGATATAATGCCCAAGGGGAAGATGCACTATAACCCCGAGCTTTCATGACCTAAACCTCCCAGTTCTCTTCATATAATGAATCCAGTATGGAGTAGTGGGTAATCATAAGTTGACCCTCAAGTTCCAATCTCAGTCGTAAGCCACGTATTCAAGGGGGCTCAATTTAGTTCACGATATTCAATTCATGTATGACGTTCCAGTCTCATTCATGTTCTCATATTCCCATTCAAGCATACTCCAAAAATAATCTTGGGTTCATCAGTATATTTCAGTTTATGTAATAGCTTTTCCTTAAGTTTTTTTAGTTTCATGCTCAGATTTTCCATTACAATCTTGGTATCAGTTACCATTACATATATAGTCATACTCTCATGAGTCAATTTAGCCATGTATTCAAGCATCAGATATGCATATTCAGTAAGACTAAATCATCTTAATAGTAATCCCAGTCATGCATGCATGAATCAACTCAGTCATGTACTCATGCATCAGATATGCATGTTCAATATGAAATTCAGTATGTTAGTAATGCCAGTCATATAATCATGTTTAGGATATTCATGTCCAGTAAGTAAGTTTAGTCTACCAAGTATTCTCAAATTAGTCAGTCTTATTCGAGGACGAATATTCCCAATGGGAGATAATGTAAGACCCCCCAAAAAATTTCTAGCTTAAATCAATCCTTTAAGCTTGTTAGGGGTTCCAGACTTATAATATATTAACTAAGTATTCATACATAGTGTCATTTTAGCCTTCTAAAGTTAGCAATCTTAATTCATGACCTTTACGTTCTTTAAATGTTGATATTAGAGTTAATTCATAATAAGGAATGTCAGTAGAGGTTCCCGGACAAGTTTTTAATTTTTTAGACCATGTTTGAGTGCCCAAAATAGTGGGTCAACGCGATCTTGATGCGTCGCTTCAACCATCGCAATGGTAAGATAGTTTTTCCCCAACTTCAATACAATTTCTAGTGAATCGATGTAGACTCGACGTGGCACATTGGCTATCATGTCGATACCAATGACGCGGAACGTTAGCCTGCACGTCGGTAACACAATTTACAGGAATTAAAAGGCCACATCCTTAGGATTAATTAGGTCTTTTCCCATGCCTTTCAGCCTCCAAAACACGAAATTAAATTATTTGGAGAGAAACTATATTCATTCTTTCACCAATTTCTCAAGAACAAGAACCCTAGGTGTTCAAATTTCAAATCAATAACTCACCATTAACTTTCAGAAATTCATCAACTAAGGTATGTGAAGTGTTCTTCCAAGGGTCCCTTCCACCCTTGGAGTCCAAGAAACCATTTTTAAATTTCAAGTTTATGGATTTCCTCCATTCCATGTTAGGTTTGAGTATGTTCATGTTTATAATAATTTATTGGGATTCTAATCCATGTTCTATGATACGTTTCATGTGAAGTTAATTGATATGTATGTAATATCATGAGGATCCATGTAAAATCCTTGAAATTGTCAACGGGGATTTGAATTATGATATCTACTTTTTGTTTAGTGTTATGTGCATATGTATGTTCACCAAGTGCTTGATAAATTGTTCATGTAAACCAAGAAGGGAAATAAATCATGTCATGTTAGTTTATTTGCAAGTTATACCATGCAAGAGTTTGATAAGATGTTTCTATAGATGCATTATTAATTCAATGTACATGTTTATGCTAAGCAAGATCATGTGATGCTTTATTTTCATTCTATCGAGTCCTGGGGGTATTTAAAACGCATCAATCTAGCTGTTTACTTAGAGCCTGTTTTACTTACCAAGTAATCTCAGTAGTGACTAGATTTGTAGAACTCATCCAGCCACATAAACCCAAGAATCTCAATAGTTTTCGTAATTCAGTCACAGTTTTCAGATCAGACCTCAGTAGACTCAGTCAATTATCAGAATTTAGTAGCATTCCATCAATCCACGAAACTGAGTGAACTCAGTTCAGTTCAGTAAAATAGTACGATCAGTAAACAATTCAGTCCAGCCTAGTACAGTTTAGAATTCAGTCCAGTGTCTATTCAGTTAAGAGTAGGATTCAGCACCGAGTAAACCCAAGGATGGGGGATCACCTTCCAGTAGAAGGTGTGGTCATTAGAAGCAATCCTTGTGTTCCAGAACTACGTAGCCAGCGTAGGTTGAGATATCTCCCTATGATTCTAGGTTTGATACATCTTATTTAAGTTTTCTTACCAGCGAGGGTTGATGAAACAACTTTCTATTAAAGAGAGATAACTCATAGCTTGTCTCTACCCGTGGAATGATATTGACACCATTTTGACCGGGGTTAGAAGTTGGATCCCAATCAGTTCAGAGAGGGGTATGTTTGTTAGATGATTACCTCCCACGGTATCAATCTTAGTATAGAACTTAGTACAGTTCCACAGATTCAGGACTGTCAGATACAGTCATTCAGTTACCAGTAATTCAATATCAGTATACTCAAATATCAGTTAATCAATATTCAGACTCAGTATTCAGTGTTATCACGATCTTAGTTACAGTTACGTATTCATGCATGTACTCTCATCCAGTTATACTCGTGTTATTCAGTCAGCATTGTTCATGCATATGAACTCATACATTTCATCCTACCTCAATAAGCATACCAGTACATTCAAAGTACTGACACATACTTTTATCTTATGCTATGATGTCTTATATCATAGGTTCAGATGCACGGGCTCCCGAGCATCTTTAGCAGTTCAGATTCTCAACATACAGAGTTAGTGGTGAGTCCTTATAGTTGAAGGACGTGATTATTTATTTCATATTTAGTAGTCAAAGTTAGTTGGGGACTTGTCCCATCAACTCCTCAATTCAGACATTTTAGAGGATTTTCAAACTAGAGTATTTTCAGACAGTTGTTCAGTTTACAGTATTGATGTTCATTTTTTGTATTGAGATACCATATTCAATATTATTTATATTATTGAAACTTATGTCTAGTTTTTTTCCTAATTTCTGCATATTTCAGTATTATTGTTATCCGGTTATTACAGCAGGTACTAGTCATGGGTTAGCATGTGATTCTTTGGTATTATGAGCACCGTGTAGCATCCAGGGTACAGACTTGGGGCGTTACACTTTTGAGTTTGTGCATTTAATTTTTTGTAATCCATGCATACTCTTCATCCTATTATTGGCCGCACTTGCACTAGCTCATTTTTCTCATAGGCACAACAGTTATACCACCTTTCTTTGAACATATTATACCAGACTAACCCACTTTCTATCAATAATAGGAAATATTTCACTAGCATCTAACCACTTTACTATCTCTTTCTTCACCACCTCCTGTATAGGAGGATTGAGTCGACACTGATGCTCTATACTTGGAACACAATACGACTCAACTTGAATTTTATGAGTACAAATACCAGGCGTTATACCCACATTATCTACAATGTACCAACCTATGCCTTCTTAAATCTCTATAGCACTAATAACAAAGATTCTACTTTTGTTTCACCCAAGTCAGCTACAATGATTACCGACAAAGTGTTGTTGTCCCCAAAATATACATATCGCAAATTAGAAGGTAATGTCTTTAACTCTAAGATGGGTGGCTCCTCAATAGATGGACGAGCAGGTGGAGTGGTTCTATTCTCTAAATCCAAATCAAGATTCTTTGGTGCATAAGAGTAAGAACTTCTACTATAGATTGAAAATACCACCTCATCATAGTCCTCAATACCATCACTATCAAAATTCATGATCAAGGTTGCTAGAGATTCAACACCCAACCTCTCTTCAATAGAAACAATATTAGAACTATCTTCTTAAGTTGTTACTGAATCAATATCATGAAAAGATTCTATCTCTTCATTATATATATATAAATCACAGATATAACTCTCAACTTATTAGGCTACTTCCTGGATTTGCAAACATTGAATATCACGTGTTCATTATTGAGTCTCAGCATCAGATGTACCAGCTCCAAATCAATCAATCAACCTTCATGTAGCCAAGAAAGGTCTTTCTAAGATAATTAGGACTTGAAAATACACTTTACATCCTGATATCATAAAATCAGCAAGAAAGATTAAATAAACCACCTTAATCAATACATCATATAGAATTCCAATTAATATTTTCACTGTCTTATCTTTCATCACTAGTCTTATGGTAGTTGGAGTAAGATCCTCTAACCCCGACTACTTAAATACTGCTAATGGCATGAGGTTGATACTAGCCCCCAAATCACATAGAGCACGAGTGAAATCAAGAGATCCAATGGTGCAAGGTATAATGAAAGCACCAGGATCCTCCTTATTCTCTACCAAAGATCTAGATGCAACAACACTGCAATGAAGAATATTATTGATTGGCTTATAACTGATGAACCTCTTCTTGGTGTTAGATCCTTTTTAAAATTTTACATATCCTGGCATTTTCTCCAATTCCCCTACAAGTTGGATACCTACTGATAGTTCCTTTAACATAGAAATTTTTTTTTGATACTTACCCTATTCTTGTTTCTTTTTTAGCCTTTGAGGAAAAGGAGGGCAAGGTTTTGAAATGGGCTTAAGAACAACTCCTCGGTTTTACCTTCTCCTGTATCTTATTTTACACTGCTTTGTATATTAACAAAATCATTCTTTTGCTCATCAATAGTGGGTACATGTGGATCCATAGTGGTTTTACCACTTCGAGTGGTAATGGCATGGCAGTGACTATCATTCTTTGGATTTGCAATCGTGTTACTCGGAAGAGTGATAGGTTGCCTATGATTTAATATAGCCGACATATGGCCATACTTCTATTCAAGTAATTTAATTGCGGTAGCATTGACTCAACTTTTTGATTCAACCCTGATAAGTCTACCTAAATCTCTTTAAGACAACTCTTTTGACTTTTTTACCCTTTGACCAGTTTTTACAACATTGCCTCTATTCTAGATTCTAAATCACTAGTGCCTGGTGGAATGTACTTGTCACTTTTCTCCTTTTAGTCATTTTTCCACTACCAATAACTAGCTCTCTCTCTTTTTATTTCTCTATCTATCATTGTAATAGTTTTGACCTTGATACCTTTTCCTTTAGGCTATAAAATCCACCAGCCTACAATCAAAGATAGTATGATTCCTCCTCATATTCAATCTTAAAAGTTCTAGAAGTAGAACCATGTGCTGCAACTACATTCATTTTCTCAACACTCATTGTTGCAAACTATTTTTTGGGCATCCCAATATCTATCTGAAGTTGTTCAATATCTTGTGCTACCATATCATAACTATCTGTATTCGTATTATCTGCTCTAATAGAAAATATACCAGTACCACACTTATCATCTTTAGTATGCCAACCTCTATTAGTCACTAAAATTTAATCAACCATATGTTGTGCAGCATCCCACCAAAGATGCATAAATGCACCTCTTAAAATTGTATCTATCATTGCTCTAGAACTGATATTCAGTGACCTGTAAAAGATTTCCAAAAAGTTATACCCTATGATTCTATGATTAGGTACCATGATCAGCTTCTTCTTGAATCTAAACAATGCATCACATATGGATTTTATAGGTAATTGCCTAAAATTATAAATTTCATCTTTCAACTGTAGCATCCTTGTAGGAGGGAAGAATTTGTTTAGAAACTATATGTGCAACTCATCCCAAAAAGTGAATGAACCTCTTAGAAGTTCCCCTAACCATAATGATGCTTATCTAATCAATGAAAATGGGAACAAATCTAGTCTCAGAGCTTCCTGATCTACTTCAAAAATAGCATATGTCTAACAAATCCTAGTAAAATTAGAAAGATACATATTTACATCATCAATTGCTGATCCTAAAAATGCAACTTTGAAATTGAGAAATTAGATCAAAGCACTGTGATGTAAAATTTAACATTGGGGGGTAATGCAGGAGGAATGATGGCTCCTATTTCAGCAGGTTCAGTATATCCTATGTATTCATCTTCATCATATGGTTGAAGATGTTGATAAGAAGGAATCATCGGAGCTCTACCTCTTTGAACTCTCTCTTGCTGTACAGGTACTTTCTTGGCCTAAATAGCACTGCATACTGAGCTAGTGTAACCTCTTCAGCTAACCATGCTTCCTCATCCACCCTAGCTTTATTAGCTGTTACTGTTAATAATTGTTTAATCTGTATATTAGCAATATTTTGTGGATAATCAAGAGGGGGAGTGGGAGGCATATTATGAGTGTCCTAAACCCCAACTGGAACACTATCACCAACTTATTATGCCATTATTTATGGTATTTAAAGAATTCTTTCTAGCTCTGGATTAAAAAAGAGTAAGGGATTGCCTCTTCTCCTAGTGTTTGAGATACACTAGCGTATGCCAAATCAAAAATAGAAAATAAAACTCACAAACTTTATCAAATCTAATCAACAAATCACATCATCTTCCCTGAAACTGGTGCCAAAATTTAATGCAGCCCAAAACTAACATCCTAAGAAGTATGTTTTATTCGATGCAAAATATAGTAATCCAACTAGGTTGGGATCGAACCGACAGGGAAAAAATTGAACAGTTGCTTAACTTGATGGAATCCATGATAAACATAGAAAAGTAAATGAGGGAATTTGGAAGTAATCGGTAAGTAGTAACTATACTTGAATTCTTTGGGTTCTAAACAATAGGAAACAAACACTAGGACTATATTACCCCTGGTTTCTTAACTCTATAAGTTTCTCGTGTTCAACCCACCTATTTTGCTATTCTGGATGTAAAGTCGACAAGATAAGTATTATCATCAGTCTTGTGAACATAGTGATAAATCTCACCCTTTACCTGGTGAGTCTCATGGCATCGCCTTATTGCTCCTTGTCTTTTTCTTCAGTTCAACTCTTAGCTTTTGAGTCTCGAATTGATTAGATGATATGGAGGGGTAATAATATGGAAGTTAATCTCAAATTACTATATTAATCCTCTATTCCCAATAACAATCTCCCTTGTGAGGATGTTTACAAATACAAGATATCCTCAAGATTTTGTAGCATCTCTAAGGTTAATTAAGATGGAAGAATATTAAGATACATGTAGCTACTTTAGAATAGATGAATCTCCCACTTCCTTTACGTGGTTAATCCACTAGAGTTCTAATAACTCTAGTTAGGGAAATTAGTTGCTCATCTTCGGGCAAGAATCCATGATTATCAATGAATAAAACATGTAATTAATTGCACAATATGAGATGAATAAAATCTAAAGTCTTCAATTGAATAAAAATCCAAAATCTCAAGAATAATTATAAAGTATGTCATAGAGTATATTGGAACGCAAAAAATGTTAAAGAATGTACCCTAATAAAAGATAAACCTTAGGGTATTTATATTATCCCATAAATACATAAAAATCCTAATAAAAAACTAAAAGGTAAAGTTATGTTGGCACCACATACGACTCGCTCATCCACTCATTCTGTCTTCTTATGAGTCGTATTGTGCCTCTCATATCCACTGCGGTGTCTAGAATTCAAGTCTTCAACTTTTAGTTCTACTTATGAATTCTTCTTATGAGTCATACCTTGACCATACAACTCGTGGCCTTCAATCGTATCTCTTTGGGACTTTTGCCTTTCCAGAAATTGACATTTTCCTTAATGTTTGATCATACTATTCATACTTAGAATTCCAACTCATATTTTTCTAAAACTTCAACTATGATTTGATGCCTTGGGTTTTTTCATACGTACAACTTCATGAGATAGCTTGTACCCTCATCTTATGACTTGGATGCTCAGTTGTATCTTCTCAATACATTGTTTTTCTTCTTGGCCTTAGTTTTTGTTATACTTACGAGTTAGCTACGAGTTGTATGAGGTATTGACGACTCATGAGTGAACTCTTACCTTCTACAAACTTCATCTGAACAAGTTTTTTTCTGCATCTTTCAGCCTAGCACTATCATTGACCTATTTCACCTACAATAGGCAAAAAAACACATCATATCTCCTAAAACAACTAAGTCCAGGCATAAATTCATGGTTTTAAGCATAAAAAGTGTCGTGTTTTCTTAGTACAACAACAACTAAACTATAAGCTTAAGTATTCATGTTCTTGGCCTCAACCCTAAAATTGGGAATTTAGAAACTCATGGATTTACAACAAATCGCAAATAAGGAATTTATGTATATAAACCCAAAGTAAGCTAAAGGGAAGATTAAGAACCCTAAAAGAAACCTACTCCAGTGTATTTCTACACCAAAATTCATCCAAGGTGTTTACAATACAAACCAAGTGTTTTATTTAAACTAGGAAGGTAATTGTCTATTTGTGAACCAAGGGCATATCACGCCCATGTCTTGGTGTGTTAAGAGCATGACACTCCCTTATCATGGATGATCACTATTTTTTCATGTTTGAATTGTGTCTTAAGGTATGGAATTCTCTTATCTCACTATCTAGAGGTTGCGTCATGCCCATGGCCTCAAAATATCCAAATTTCATACACGCTTACTCCTTCCATTTTCCTTCGAGTTCTTCACTTCATTGCTACCTTTACCTTTAAAATTCAGATTTTTTAGCTTCTCGTAAATGTTCTCAACAACATCCATGGTCTTTTATACTATCGAAAATCATAAATTAGTGCATATAACACAGTAGAATCCATCGAGATACACTAGCAAAACACGTAGCTCAAGCTAGTAACACTAGTTTGCTCATCTAAACTTACATGCTTAATTTAATTCCAAACTATTTTTGAACATACCTTAAACATCATAAACAAGTAGTTTAACAAATATATGATCAATTATACCATTTATGACTTATCACGCACACGAGAAGTCATCAAAACTTTGTTAAATAAGCATAGATTAGGACACTTCAATGAATCAATCTACCTAAGATCAATGATTTTTATCCCTTTCTCTTACAGTCATAATTATGGATGATTATATCATGTTTATATGTTTGGATTAGGGACCCTGATTATGCCGGCTTTAGGTTTCTATATCATTAGGATGCCTTGAGATTCTAGATTGACTACCTTAGATCATATTCTTTGAGCTGGTGTTGTATCCCTATATGTATATACATATACCTAGCTATGATATTATCTTATATTCCTTTATAACCTTGTTTCTTTGTAATGTATATGCACTCATTGGCCTTCTATACTACTATATATCCTTCTTCTACTCATTATTTGTATATTGGCCAGTGATATACAGTTTAGTGCTTAGGTTCTTGAGTATGGCTAGAAATGGATATTTTATCCATTTTGCCTCCCTAATTATAGTATGTTAGTTTTTAAAATTATTTGGTTGCAGTACACATTCTTGCTTGCATATTATTATATTTTCATTATCTTTGGAGCTCAGTCGGCAGTTGTCAACTAATTACCACATGTTTGGTACTCATACTACACATCGGTAGCCTGCAGATCATAGTAAAGGTTCTCATTGTTGTTGTCGGTATCATGCAAAGCAGCTCCAAATTGAAGAATTTAAGTGAGCATCTGGCATTCAGAGTATTACTATTCTTCCTCTTATAGATTAGGTTGATCCTTATGTTGTATTCAGAGATAATTTGTACATGTGTATTCAATTAGAACTTTATTTTGTATTCTTATTATATTAGAATCTCTTATATTGATTCCAACAGTTTTTTGGATAGTCTTATGTATATTAGTCTTTTATTATATTTAATCATCTATCTTTATTTATTTCTCTTCATTGTCCGTTACTAGAAGTTTTGAACTATGAGTTGGCTTACCTACTGGGGGATTATAGTAGGTTCTATCATGGCTTGAGAAATTAGGTTATGATAGTCTTTCTCCTGATTGGGATATTTTTTTTGGCATTTACTTATATCAAGAACCAAGTTTATTTGTATTTCTGTTTGTAGCATGGCCTGAGTAGATTTGAAGGAGTTACAAGAATAATTGTAGGATTTCTATGCAAGAGATCCATTAGATCTAGGTTTTGTATTGGATTACTCTAGTGTTGTTTATGAAGAATATGGATGGGTTTATGTGTATGTGTATTAACTATTAATAGTTAAACAAGGTGACCATCAATAAAAAAATATCTTCTTTTATGCATTGATGATGTATTTGATCAGTTTCAAGGAACTTTGGTGTTTTTGAAGATCAATATGAGGTTGGAGGTAGCGTCAATTGAAAATTATGTCTTTTGATATCCTTAAGATTGCTTTATGGATTTTATATGGTCATTATGACTTCTTGGTGATGTCCTTTGGGTTGACTAGTGCCTCAATGATATTTATATTGTTGGTAAATGTAGTGCTTGGACCTTATATTAATTCTTTCGTGATTGTATTCATTGATGATATCTTCGCGTATATGAATGTAAGGAACACCATTTAAAGTAATTGAAGATTGTGCTTCAGAGTTAAGGGATATGAAGTTGTATATTAAGTTCCCTAAAGTATAAGTTCTGGATTAGTTATATGGAATTATTAGGGCATATTGTGTCCTAAAATTATATTATGGCCATTCTAACATAGGTTTAAGAAGTTCAAGATTGGTCTAGATCTAGTTTACCTATAGATATTTAGAGCTTTGTTTGGTTAGTTATATACAACAGATGAATTGTGTTGGGTTTCTCTACTATTATGGCTCCTTTGACTAATTAACCTAGAATAATATTGTCTTTTAGTGGTCCAATTAGTGTTAAAAGAACTTTTAAAAACCCAAGGCTTTGTTGACTTCAGTACCTATCTTGACCATACTTATGAAAGGTAAACATTTTATCATATATTATGATTATTTTTTAGAGTTGAATTTTAGTGGAATTTTGATGTAGACTAGAAAGGTGATAGTCTATGCTTGGAGGCAATTGAAAACGCATAAGAAGAACTGACCCACTAATAATTTAGAGTTGGCATTTGTACTATTCATTTTGAAGTTGTGGTGGCATTATTTATATGGAGTTAATTTTGAGGTGTTTACCTACCATCGTAGTCTTTAGTATATATTCAACCACAAATATTTCAATTTGAGATAGAATAAGTGGTTGGAGTTGTTGAAAGGCTATAACATGACTATCTTTTGCCACCCGAGCAAGGCCAACATAGTGGTGGATACTTTGAGTATGAAGGCGGTAAGTATGAATAGTCTTTCTTTCTTAATAGCTAAAGATTGAACATTGTCTATGGTTGTTTAAAGTATAGCCAATAGCTTTGTAAGTGTTAATATTTCTAAGCCTGGTAGGGTTCTTTCTTATATTGAGGCATGGTCCTTATTGATGGAGTAAATTAAGAATAGATAGTTTAAGAATGGAAATAGGGCATCATTAGGGATAAGTTATTGAGTGGAAAGGATAAGGAAGTGATTCTTGATTCGAAGGGTGTTTTGAGAATCAAGGGCTAGATTTGTTTACGTAGAAATAGTGACTTGACTAGAATAATCATAGATGAGGCTCAAAATTTTAGGTATTCTATTCATTCTTATGCCGCAAGATATATCATGACTTGAAGCAGCATTGTTGGTGGTGTAGATTAAAGAGGAACATCATGGATTTCATGGCTAGGTTTTTGAATTGGTACCAAGTTAAGTATGAGCACCATCTATTGGCTGATATAACTCAAAGAATGGATATACCTTAGAGGAGTGGGAGCATATCACTATAGATTTTGTGGTTGGATTCCCTTAGACTTTGGGATAGTTTGATTAAATTTGCGTTATTATTGATAGATTGACCAAATTAGCTTATTTTGTGCCTGTGAAGATGAAAGAAAATATAGACTTGATGGATAAGATCTATACTTTAGACAAAGTTTAGTTGCATGGTGTTTCTATCTCCAGCATTTTAGATAGAGGTAATCAGTTGACATCACACTTTTGGAGTTCTATACAGCTAAAGTTTGGCACTCAGTTGGAGATGAGTAAAACTTTTCACCCATATTTAGGTGTTAGGAAAAGCAACTATTCAGATTTAGGAAGATATTTTTTGAATTTATAGGATGGATTTTAGTTGTCGGTATCAATTCTTTCCTTTCGTGGAGTTTTCCCAAAACAATAATTACTATTTTATAATTTAGATTGAATTATTTGAGGCATTGTATAGGAGAAAATATAGATCCTTAATAAGGTGGTTTTATTCCTTTGAGGTAATGTGTTGGGGCGTGAATTTTTATGGAATTTGATAGATAGGGTATAGTTAATATTGTACCAGATCCTGACAAATCCAAGTAAGAAAAAGTGTTATGTAAATTGGAGATATTGAGGATTTGAATTCATGGTCAGTAAGAGGATTTTGTTGAAGGTATCACCTATGAAGGGTCTGGTAAGGTTTGGGAACTCTTTTGTTGAGATTTAAAAGGTGATTTTAAATATTTCTTCCATGGTTCTAATTCTTACACTACTTTATTTCCCATTGATTATCATTAAATCTCCTTCAAATCTGGTGTTCCAACTTGAAAATTTTGAGGAAAGGGGGGGGGGGGGGGTAATGTTATAGAATGATAAATTGATTGTTTCAAGATCAATATGAACTCTTTTTTTGATTAATTTTATGTCTTAAGTAATGGGTAAATTGGATCTCTAATAAATTTGGGTTAATTTTTTGTACCTAGAGTAGAAATATAGTAATATGGAAATTGATGGACTCATATTACACAAAGAATGTGTTCTTGATAGATTAGGAGTATTTTAAAACCATTCAGAAGGGAAATGATATTTTATGATCATTAATGGTTTATAGTTAGGCTCAAGGTAGTTTATAGTTTAACATTCTTTAGCCTTTGTTCGTATGAGGACTTATCATTTAGGGAATGCTATGTGTTGGGGAAATTTATTCTCTCTGATTAGGAAAAGGCAAATTATTTTTGTGATGCCCAAATTGGGGATTATATTATTTTTGTGATATAGGATTTGAATTTCTGGTATGATATTCAGGCTTGTTCTATATGTTTAGGAGTTGATTAATGTTATAAGATTTGATACATCTTGATTATAGATGAGTTCATCTTATTATATTGATTATGCATATTCATTCATCTGATGGATCACTAAATTATATTATTGGAAACACTTTCTTATTTTTTAAAGTAAATGAACCATCTTCTATGATTTGGTTCAATGTAAGATTTCAAATGAATATATGTGATTCTTTTGCTCATTTTTATAAGGTGAAATTTAGCATAGGGTGTATGGACCTGTGAGTCTCCCATGTTTCTCATCTCCATGCAAACAAATATGGAGGAGATGTGCGTCAGTAGGTATTAGCCATGGAGATGTGCGTCAGTAGGTATTAGCCATTGTGTGGCATTAATATTAGTGTATTTGCTTTAGTTTTAGACCATTGTCATATTTTTAGATGATCTATTGTGTTTATTGTTGATAAACTAGTGGGAATGTTCTTTGTGTAGGATTATTTAACAGGATTAATTTGTTATTCTTTATTCAATAATGTATTTTCTTGAGCTCAGTAGGTCTATAAGGCCTACTGAGTACTAGTGGTTGTATTTGATGTTATTTTTCAATATTGTTCTAATATAGATCTATGTACAAGTGGGCAATGCAGTACCTGATCATATATTTTATTATTATTGAAAGTGTGGTTGAAGTCCCATGATAGGGGAATGTCCTAACATTCTAGGATTTAATTTACACTCCAAATTTCATTCCACAACTTTAGAGAGGTAATTTTTCCAAGAGTAAGGTGATTCTCTCTATTAAATAAGCAATTACATTAGTCCTTTCAACTAGTAATCCATTCCTATTAGAGAATATAACAATGAAAAATGTCATTATATTAAAAACTATGACGGAAAAATTTGTGATTAAAAATGCCTTCTCTAGATTTTATAAGGATTATTTCATGGGATAAAAGTGGGTTCACCCATAATTGGGACAAAATATTAAGTGTAATGGGTTAACTTGTTTCCTACTGGTATAGCAGTAAATACATCACTACAGCGATAAATCAACCAATACAGCAGCATTTGGATAGAAGCTAGCCTGGGTTTATTTTAAAATGCTCCCTTTATTCCAGCCTCCTTAGGAAGGTCCCTTTCTCCAAAAACATAAAGAATAAACCCAACACCTAGGGTATAGTGTTTTAAAAGACCATGCTTCACGAGGAAAATTTTAAGACATACCTGATGAGAATTCAAAGTGGGAACAAGCCTGGCACATATTGGACCTCCTCTACAAGGCAATAAAATTCATCTATGAGGTAGGTTATGATTAACTTATTGTAGAATTGGATTAGATGTATGTAATAATGATAGTAATGCTGATAGTTTTCATGTCATAGCCCTTCGATCAAAGTGATTGGATTGAAAAAAGGCTAATAAGCAATTTAGGTTTTAAATATATGATGAATTGTTATTGTTTTGAGTTTTTATGACCCTTTATGACTTGAATTAATAGTTTTTGTAAATATTGAAATGATTTGGGAGAGTATAAGGGTAATAAGGGAATAATGTAAGGGTGTGTAAGACCATCAAATTAGATAAGGGTAAACTATGGTTAAGATTGGTTGCTTATATGGCTCAAGAAAACTCTGTGAAATTGAATTAAGGATTGAGAAGAGAGTGTAAGTGTGGGGCAAGGGTCAAAATAGTAGAATGAATAGAGTTAAAGAATCATAAAAGAGCTTACTCAAGTATATATGGTGTGTTGTATTTTAGTCTAAAGATAATATTTTTTAAGGGTAGTAAGGCTTCATTTATTAACTTAAAGGTTGTAGTTAGTTTAAGTTATAAGAAATTACCTAATAGTATGGGTATTTTTCACTAGGAGAGTATTGTAAATATTCTCAATGTAGGCACCCTATGAGTTTCTTAGAATTATGTTCTTATGACTCCAGGCCAGTGGAAGTATAAACTTAAGTGCAGAATAAAACCTTGGCATTGTGTAGATAGTTTATTGGAAGTTTCTTAGTTTATTTGATTTTGTGAATATATATAAACTAAGTATTCGTAATTACTTTCAAACACTACTAGTGTTTTTTTTTACATTTCATGTTCGTTATTATTGATGATGAAGATAATAATGATGTTATTACATTTATAAACATGCTGATGATAATGATTATTTATGCTAATAGTGACGTTGGTGGTAATGATATTGAGATCATGATGATGATGGTGTTGTGATAATGTTTATAATGATATTGGTGATTATAGTATTGGTTTAATGATGATGATGATGATGTTGTGATTACTTAGATAATGATATTGATGAAGATGATAATGATACGGTGAGTATATGATGATAGATGATATGTGAATACTTCATACGTATATTCATCATATGAATATGGATGTATATTTATACTTATATGTAGTGAAGAAACTTGTTGAAGTATTTGACAAAGTGTATATGGTGTAAATCTAAATTCGTATTCTACCTAAATTAAAGTGTCACAGTTGTTCTTGGTTGTCATTAATCATATTGTACTTTATAAGTGACAAAGAATCAGACTACCCAATCTAGTTCTTAGGAGTATTAACATAGTGAAGACCATAGAACTGTCTAAATGGTCAGAAGTAGGATCACAAAATTAAAAAGACAAGATATTAAAGGACATAGAAATAGTAAAGAAGAATGACTTATCGAAAGACAAAGATACACAAAAATGATAAATGATGGGTAGGTCATGGATATGATAATGGTAATATGCTAATAATTTTATAAATAGAGTTAGAAATTGAAAAATAACTTGATATCATGATTTCTTTCTATTTTCTATTATTTTTACATGTTTCTAATCCTGGTTTACTGATGATATCTACCCATACGTGTGATTGTACTGATTAAACACTTACAATACATCCATTTGAGGGTATAGCCATGATGCAAAAAAGTTGGGGTTATGTTTTAAGTGACGAGGATCACTCTACAATAGCGCATGTCCACTCGATCTTGCACAAATGTTATGTCTTGGGTTTTTTGTTCCTTGTCTAGTGCACTTGTACCATTTTAGATGTTTATATTAGGTTCTAGGGATTCATTTTTAATTATTTTCTACATTTTTTTCACTTATCAAATGTATTAACATAAGATATAAGAGTTATTTTTTAGATAAAAGAATGATTTTGGTTTTAATAAGTTGAGTTAACTTTTGCATTAAATAAATGGTTGGGTGGAAAGGGATCTCTTATCTAGAGTAAAGATTGGTAGGTGCCTGCGCGATCCGTGAGTTGGCTCATAAAAAGATGGTATCAGCACCTAGGTAATCGGTCTCCCAATAAAAGAGAAATACTTTAGCAGAGTTCTCAAGATCCATATGTTGACATCCATATTAAATCTATCGGAAGATACAAGGCATCTAGAAAATCAATCTCACTTTGTTCTCTCTTATTGTGTTGTTTCAGTATCATATCCCCTAGTTGAGTCCATTTTGTTTCTAGCTGATTCTAATTGGCATCTCAAAATTAACAATTAGGATTAGTTGGTACAAATTGGTATTTTAGTAACATTCGGAGGGTTGGATTGTAGCAGTCTAGCCGGTATAGGCCAATAGGAGGCGTATGACTTGTAAACAAATATCTCAATTATATTTTTAATAAAGATATGTGAACCTTTTAGGTTATTATGTTGTTTGATGTAGTGAATATTGTAGTTATCTATGCAATGTGTAAGCATAAGCCTATCATTAATTGATGGATTTTGTTTACTAGAAGGATATTGTGTTTAAGGGACTTGGCATGCTATGAATTTTTTCTATGTGAATTGTTTCCAAAGGTATTATATTTTGGGTTATTGTGTAATAGTTGAACCCTTTAAGTTAAGTTAATTATTCAGTATATATATTGGAATGGACTGTATTCAAGGGACTCAAAAATCATAAGAAACGGGTGTGATCTCGAGGTATATCTTCATTTTTGTGATTTGAGACACGTCTCATTTCTGTAGGATTTGAAGTATTCCTTGATCTCCATCTAAATATCTATGAGTTACCTAGAGTATCTTGCGGTTATATAGGAAATATTTTATAGGTTGTAGCACGTGGGATAAGTAGAAGGAAAAATTATGTTATAGATAATCGAGTTAAAGGATTTGTTTGCGTTAATAATAGCTATATCTTAATTGAAGCATTCTAGTTCTTAAAATTTATGGTACGTAAGAGTTAGAAGTTGTAAAAGCATTTGTAGGATAGCATCATATAGCAAGGTATTAGGACTCGGTGGGAAAAAAGCAGAACTACTGAAAGGTATCGCTGTAGTGGTACTTTTTCCACTGCAGCTGTTTGCAGGTAGTAAGTTTCTAGGAACCTTGCCTATATTTTTATTTCATGTCCGCTATAAAAATGACCACGTATTCACTGGATTTAATGTTAGAAATCACTTCCAACATGTATAGTAAGCTAAATTGTTATTATTAAAGGTGTTGTAATGGTAAATATCCGAAAAACATGACAATGTAAAAAAATTAATTATTTTTTATAAACCACAAATAAGGGCAACCCAATATTTGAAACAATAATAAAAAAAAAAGATAGAATCTAGCAGGTGTCATCATCTCTGAGATTTGAAGCTATGATCCCTCCTCCTTCATCCAACTAAGGAAGAAGAGCTCGTGCGCATCCTTCCTAGTCAAGTTCACGAGCTTCTTGGTAGGGGAAGTCCACTTGAACATTATTTCACTGCCTATCACATCCTTATCGGCATGTGGTACCGAGAGCAGAATTGAGAAATTATTGATAATTGGATTGATACTACATGATGAACTCTGCAAACATAGAAAAATTTAGTAAAAGAAACCAAGTCGGGATTCCAAGGGGGAGGGAATTCAAAACTCAGAAAAAGGAAAAAAACTAGAACCTTTCATGACCCAAACCAGGGCCTAACCGTGACGAGCATCTCAAGTCCACCGAGGATAAGAGACCACCCACATATCCTAGTAACCTAATTCATAATATTGTATAAAATTGAAAATCCAAACATAAAAGGAGATAGACGAATATGATTCAGACTCAAAGAAGTCAATGAGTTCGACAACCAATCCCATGTCCATAGTACTGTCCAATAAAACCTCAAACAAAACCATATATAGATTGGTCGGAACATTCCCCATAGCCAAAACTAGTCCAAAATGAAGAGACAAAACATGTGAAAATTCCTAGAATAAAATGGGACTTTTAAGAAGGGAAGATCACCACTTCATTCTAACTCACGATCTGTCCCATGATCACCAATTCACTAGGCTGGGGAAGTAGGAGTATGGTCAGTTCCTGCATTGCATGGGAATAGAGCGTCTGAAGATGGTTAGCAGTTGGAATGCTAGCATGTAACTCAGGGATAAGGGAAAAAGTAATTCCATGTCAAAACCATAGTGAAATCCACATACATATAATGTACATACATACATACATATATATATATATACATACATCAGATACAACATGCTGGGAGTAGGGAAAAAGTCTTAGCATGATCTTTCAAACCTTAACCTAGATTGTGTAGCTTGACCATCATAAAATCCACCCATAGGCTATATGGGTCCAATGTCAACCCCTGGACGGGCTTCACTGTGTGTTAGCCGCATGAACCAGAGATATCATTGAAGGTCTGGGATTCCCTTGTATCCTTCTCTCTCGATGATACATATGTACATACATACACTTGGGGGATTCCCTTGTATCCTTCTCTCTCAATGATACATATGTACATACATACACTTGGGGGATTCCCTTGTAGACCACAAGCACACAATCATTAAGACCAACCCTCATGTCGCGAAACATATGTTTCCAGTATCAGTCCTTTGGACTCACACCATCACGTCTAGCTAACATAACCCTCATTAATGACCAATTAAAACATTTAACACATAACCCATCCACCAATTTTAGGACTCAATTAACAAGGCTTAAGTGGTATCGTCATAGTGACTATAGCTTGCAAGCAATATCATTTCGCCAACACTTAGGGGATTACTTCATACCCCAAAGACTTCATTATTAAAATCACTTAGGATATTCCTTAGTACACAACAAGGCTTTTATAAATCATTCACTTAGTGGATTCCATCATACGCCACAAGATTTTCAAAACCATCCTTAGCCATTTAACCATTTATGCCTTGTATAAGTTTTAAAGAAGTAGACCAAACAAATCATTTTCATACCTAAGCATTAATACAAGTGAGCAAACCAAACTTGGTGACAATCATGTTCATTGATAATTTCATAAACAGGCTGAGGAAACGTTATTTCCAAACCATATACCAAAGAAAAAATCATCAAATTAGGGATTAACCATGACCCCTCCATTTAATTACCATTCCCATGCATTCTACAATGTTCTAAAATTATAAATAAAGCATAATTATTGTATAATAAACCATGGGAAAGCATTTAAACCACACACATGTACAACCCTCAACCCATAGTTCAAAACCCATTATTAAAACCATGAATAATAACCAAGTTCATGCCATTAAGAAAATATAAGTTCAGGGGAAAGAGATACATACCTTAGACACACAAAGATCTGTGAGCAATTGAAAACTTGAAACATGAAAGACGAACGTATTATGAAACTCTTATGCTTTCTTAGGGTTTGGAGTTAAGAGTGGAATAATCGATATTGTGTCTTGAAAATTGATTGAAATAGATTAATATAGTGTTTAAAGGTCATTTATAAGTTAAAGTACTTCAATACCTCTCATCCCTAATAATCAAAACCAAAAACTTCCCGAATTTAAAGCATAAGTGTGTCACAGAGGGTAATCTCCATGATAAGCTCCGTGTGAAATCGAGGACCTTTACTGCCTCCTCACAAAAATGTTCATAAGATTTTTCTCGGGTATCAGATTAAGGAAAAATTGGATGAGTTGGAAAGAGGATTCAATTATCTATAATTTGGTGGGTATTAATCCCCAAAATTCAATATATTCTAGAAGTTAAAAACGTTCAAAGTTGACCCTTGTAGAATCGAATTCAAAAATTTGGTCAATAACGAAAGTTCTTAACTCCACTTCACTCTAAGTGCTTAATACGAACAATTTTCCCCAGAAAAGGACTTTTCACACTAGGATAATAATCATGACACTTATATTTCTATAGAAAAAATTGGATTCAAGTTTATACACGTAGGAATAATGGTTCTAATTCTAGCCCAAAAATATGGGGTGTTACATTATATCCCCCTAGAATCATTCGTCCTCTAATGATGGGTAGGAATATTTGATGCTTTAGAAGTATGGAACAAGGTATTTAACTTTAAATTAAGAATTTTCCCTCAAAAAAGCATGTAGACGAATTAAAAGAAATGCGATTCATGGAATCAGCAAGTAAATTATGTCAGCACAAATCATAAGACAATAACACTAAGGTCGTACAAGGGATAAAAGACCCAAACTCCCTCACCCCAAGTTAACTAAAACAAAATAGCACAGTTTTTACATAGGTCTGTGGCTCGAACGTTGTTGCGGAGGCTAACCTCCATTCCAAAGATCCTAACAAGGAGATTATTCTTTGTGTCATGGACCTTAATGCAGAGATTGTCCTCCATGGCACGGAGATATCATGGTGGCTCACTGCCTCTAGGGTCCAAAACCACCCCAAACCCCATTTGAAAACTTCAACACTCCCTCGGATGATCCTATTAACATACCCAAACACCTTTTTTAAGTCAAAAATTGATGTTTTGAACATGGGAGGGTCAAAAATAAAATGATAGAAATTTTGAGGGTCTTACACTAGTAGCCCTTAAATATAACAATACTTCTCAACTATTAATTCACGTATGAATACCAAACTTCACCATTTCAATCTTAAAATTTCTCCTCAAAACACATTGCTAGAAGAACCAGAGTCTAACTATGCATTGCTTCCATGTTAGAGCCTACTTCTGAAGTTAAAAGGTGCTAACTTAAGCTATGGGGTTCTATACCTTACATGAATCCAAGAATACAACTGCATCCTATCACTATAGTCAAACAACATCATGTCTTAATAATAGTAGTATCCACTTGACACAATGACTTGTGTATCTGTCAATCACAACATTCAAACCTATCTTTACTACGCCAACTTTACGAGTCCCCTCATCAAAACTTGAGGTTTCAATCATTTTCATAGAAACTTCCACCACATAATCCCCGCCTAACTATTCCACATAACAAAGGTTTCATCTCACTCCTCCTACTTCAGCTTTAACCATAGTTAAGATAGCCATACCAAAAAATTTACAGTAAAGATCAACCACTCTCTAATGTAAAACATTACTATGATTTTGTATCCACTACCATCCTAACACAAGGAGAGTAACTGAGGGAATAGAGTAAGAGATTTAAAAATAGGAGTAACGGGATTGAAATACAACATACATATGTTGCACCACTCAAGGTGGGTTTTGTGACGTAAGATATGATCCAATAAGCATGAAGGGTCTCACATATCAAAATATTTAGATCATAATTAGAGGGACGAAGGACGAATAAAGATTGTATAGAGAACTAGAAACTTATGTACATATAAAATGTTGGTTGAATGCCTCCTTAAAGCAAAATAGGAGGAATTTTCTAGAGTAAGAATTGATTTATCATGACTCATCTCTGAAACTCACCACCATGAGAAAATTCAAGATTTACATCATCCCCCCTTATATCAAAGGTCACTATCCTAAACTTTAAAGTATATCCCCTAAAAATTTCTATACACAAAACACTCCACACAAGAACACCAAAATCCCCTCGACAACTTTAATATGAGGTTGCTAAATTCTTTCTAGGACATTCCCTTCAAGGATACTATTCATAACTTCCTCTAACCTCTAAAGTCATAACCTTATAACAACCATATTTATAGGCATAGACATCTATACTTCTAAACACTCAACAATCCCTTTTCAACTACTTACAATACTAGCATTATACCTCTAATATCATAACCTCATAGATTAATAAAACTTTAATACCATACTAAGGTTTTATTTGGTCTATTTATTTCACCCTTAATTCAACTCCATATAACAACTTCCTAGAATTTTCATACTTAGAAACTGGAGAACATAGACAAGGTATACATAACACTCATAACTCAAAATCGAGCACACTTTGTTCTTATAACCCAAGGCTCTTAGCCAGCTAATGATTTAGCCACACATTCTAATTCAACACTACACCTCATGCATATATCAAAATTACATACTCCAATGTTTAATAATTCATCAACCTAATCTTTGTCACACATTATAACAAGCCTACTAATTCACTCCCACCAATCTTACATAAAAATTCTTGGGCAAACCATCTTAGCACCATAATCAACATCTATATTTCAAACTTAGTATCTAACAATAATAATGTACCACCATTGAAATAGCCCATATAATTTACTAGTCCGTCGAATAGAGAAATCAACCTAAATTCCTTATTTAACTTAACTATGTCCCACAAGCACACTCTCCTTCACCACATTACAACTACACCTTATTATTACTTACCCATATTCTCACATACTAACCCAACTGTAAGGCCCTGCAAAGTTCCCTCGTAGTTTGAGCCATAGGGCATGTCGAGTGAGGCGTGATTCTGGCCCTAAAAGTTAAAAAGTTACTTCCTAAGTGAGTAACGTGTTAACCATATAGAATTTCCCTAATCTCTAATTTTGTTTCATGTGTAAAATCTAATAATCAATATAAGATTTGCCCAAATCCAACACTCGGGTAAGAAGTTATGGCTAATTTAAGCCTTAGTCGTAAAACTACATCATTTAACTACCTGGCGCGCCGCGGAGAGGGTTGATTTGGCAATTGTCAATTTACAATGGTGCATCATGGAGGAGTCCCAGGTCCCAACCAGTGGGAAATCACGATGTCTCTGCTTTGCGGAGGATGCTAATTTCCCAATCGTAAAATTCTAGTTAGCCACCACGATAAGTGGGGCATCGCGGAGGCCAATGAAATTGGGTTCCAGTTCAATTTTTCCAGTTTTGCACGGATGTTTAAAAGGGCACTTTGGACCTTTTCCAAGCCTATAAAATTGTGGAAACACTAAATCAAAACCATTTACAAGCATCTTATAAGGTTTTTCTCGAGTTTTCTCTCAATATAAACCATAAGTATCCAAAACCTCTTCCAAGAATCTCAAGAATCCACCATGGATTTCCTAAATTGATTCAAGATTCAAGGTTCCCAAACCAAGGACCTCAAGAACCCTTATTCTAGATCACGAATAGAGTTCCAAAAGTGAGAGTTCATCAAAAACTTCTAATTCAAGGTATGTGGGGTTTTCGAACAAGGGTAACCCTTTCACCCTTGTTCCCAAAAGGATATTTACATCATGAAATTCTTGAAATATATGAGGTTTTCTTTACATAAATTTGAATTGGGTTTTTCACCCATTATTATTGAATGAATTATACTGATATCTCCCAGGAATTAAGAGTCAAATGGCATGATTTCTACATGTTTTCTTGAGTATTTACAGATGGGTATAAACCCCATGATCTTACTCCTTGATAAGCTAATATTTGCATTGTTAAGATAATGAAGCATATGGCTATATTGAGATTTTGAGGAAACTTGCTGAAATTCCCAGATTTCCACATGATTTATGAATCAATATGCTATATATTATGCTTTTGATAAGATTTAACTTGATATTGAATAATGGTTTAGTAAGCCCTATTTGAGACTTGTGAAATTATGAACTCTTGTGCTATGAGCACCCATGTTTTGAGTATTTTGAGATGATTGAGAAATGAATTGACCTAATGGTCCTTGAGCTTTGAAATCCACTTCACTATATTATCAATTTGATTATTGGATTCGTGGTGAACCATGTGATTATTCTAAAAGTGGATTTTTTTATGAGATGAGCGCAGATAATCTAAAGGGAGTAGTATTTAGCACCGAGTGGGTAAGTTACTACGATTTCTTACCCCAAAACTACGTTCCACCATAGGTTTGGCCAGACGTCGAGTTTATGATATGATTGGGTCTGAGGCTGAGTTTCATTTAGTGATCACTAGACCTAGGTTATACTCCCTGGCAAAAGTATGACACTCCTCCCCAATGTGGGGTCTCTTCCTTTGGAGGACAAAACGTTGGACTCCATGTAGCTCACATAGTTTATGACGGTTACAAGAATGTCCCTTGACATTTAGACTTCGAGATCAAATACTTATTTTCCTTCCCTGTAAGCTATTTTACTAAATGGTTGAATTGCAAAGATGTTTCCCCAACTAAAGTATTTTCTTGATGTGAGTTATTTCCTAAATGAAAGCATCTTCCTTTGTTATTGTACTTTTTATAAAGCCTTGAGATAAGTTGTTTCCATAAACTAGAATGCCTTTCCATTTAAGATGGAGTGATTTCCCTAAAGCTTGAGATGAGATATTTTCCTAAAGTGAATGAAATGCCTTCAAGTATGTTTTCAAGTTATATGATTCTGAATTCCAAGTATATGTGTTCTAAATAGTTATGAAATATTGAGCATTAAAGGAGTTTTACTCTCCATGAGACTTATGCATGAGTTGAAAGTATTGCTTAAAGTCCCTTAGCCTTTGGGTATTGAGAACAAGAGAAGATTTTGAATTTTAAGATTAAACAATGATGACTCACGAGATTTGTGTTACAAGCTCCATTCTACATGACTTATGAGCTTTATATTTTATACTTGTTCAAGATATGTGAGTCGTCTCATAATGCATATATGATTTGATTAAAGAACATTGTTACTATTTTATTCATATGCATTCACCCCCGCATACTCATTACATTCCAAGTACTGGTCCACATAGATGTCTATGTGCTACATTGTGTCATAATGTAGGTTCACTTACTCAGTCCTAGCCTCGCTCATGATTCTTTGAGTACCTTGCCTCCATTTTCTCCAGTGGCGAGTCCTCATGATTCGAGGATCGATTTTTAGATATTTATCATACCTGAGAGACTATGTTTTGTTTTATCTTCAGTTCATTTAGAGTCAGTTGGGGACCTATCCCAACGGCTCTCTAGATTTTAATTTGTAGAGTTTTGTCCGACTAGTGTCAGACTTGTGATGTATCGAGGGTTCGATAAGTGGTTTTATTGAGCTTTCTCTATATTGTGGTCTTATGGACAGAGTATATTTTCCATATTTCCTTTCATGCGATATGACTATGCTAGTGTTGAGTCTATTCTTATCTTGAATTGAGTGTCATTAGTGAAAACCAGCTCTAAGCAGTCACCGCAAATGTTCGGTCCAATAACCACACCCCAGTTGCTAACCAGTAGGGTGATGATGTAGCCGTAGCTAGGCTTCGTGACTTTATGCAGATGAACCCACCTGAGTTCTATGGGTCGAAGATAGATAAGGACCCATGGTTTTACTTGGAAGAGGTGAGAAAGATCACATATATGATGCATGTTTCAGAAGAATAAAGTGTTGAGTTTGCATCCTACAGACTGAAGGACATTTCTTATGATTGGGTTGTGTCATGGAGGAAGAGTAGAGGTGAAAATGCCGCTCCATGACTTGACAAGTTTTCCAAGATGAATTCTTGGATTAGTTCTTTCCACTTGAGATGAGGGAGGCAAAGATTGAGGAGTTCATGAACTTGAGACAGGTCTCCATGACTGTTAAGGAGTACTATTTGAAGTTCAATCAGTTGGCCAAGTACGCTCATATTTTGATTTCTGACACCCGGGCTAGTATGAGTAAGTTTTTGACTGGTGTTTCTGAGATGGTACTGAAGGAGTATAGGGTTGCGATATTGCATAACAATATGGATCTGGCTAGGTTGATAATGCATGCCCAACAGATAGAGGCATATAATCTTAGAGAAAGAGATAGAATAAGGGGTAGCAAGAGGGCGAGATCTAATCAGCATGAGTTTAGCCAACCTAGGTTCCATGGAGGGAATCACCCCTAGTTTTAGAGACTTCCATCTATTTTATTTCCTTCTTTATCTAGTGATCCTATGCCTAGAGGTAGGTTGAAGCAAGGGAGTAGGTATTTTATGTCTGGGTCGCAGAATAGTATTGGTAACTAGCCTCGTTATCCTTCGTATGCTAAATGTGGTAGTAATTACCTTGGGGAGTGTTTTGGAGATGTGAGAGGTTGTTTGGGTTATGCCAAAAAGGGCCACAGACTTAGAGATTGTCCCCATGCTAGACAGGGGAATAGAGATGCCCGACCTCAGGCACAGGCTGCTAGTGCACCAGCTTTAGTACTCTGTCCCGCCCCTGTTCATGGCGCTTCTTCTAGTACTACTGGTGGTCAGCACCAGAATAGGTTCTATGCTTTGCCACCCCATCGGGAGCAGGAGGACTCTCCTGATGTTGTTACTGGTATGCTCCATGTATTTTTTTCTTGATGTTTATGTGTTGTTGAACCCCGGGTCGAATCTCTCTTATGTGACCCCACTTATGGCTGTGAATTTCAAAATAAGTCCTGAAAAGATTCCTGAACCTTTCCTAGTTTCTACTCCAGTCGTAGCGTCAGTTGTTACGAAACAAGTGTATAAAAATTGTCATGTTACTGTGCTTCATAGAGTCATACTTGCAGATTTGATAGATTTAGACATGATAGATTTTGAACTCAATCTAGGTATGGATTGGCTTCATTCTTGTTATGCATCTATAGATTATCGTACCCGTGTGGGCAAGTTTTAGTTTCCTGATGAAATAGGTTTTGAGTGGTTCGGGAGTTTGATATCTCCCAAGAGTCATTTTATCTCCTATATCAAAGCCAGAAAGCTTATATCCAAAGGTTGCATCTACCACCTAGTTAGGGTCAAGGACACTAAGTCCGAGACTCCAACCATCTATTCGGTTGATATTGTTAATGAGTTCCCTGATGTTTTTTCGGAAGATCTCCTAGGGGTACCTCTCGATAGAGAGATAGAGTTCGGAATTGACCTTCTTCCCGACACTTGGCTTATTTCCATTCCGCCTTATCATATGGCACCTACCGAGCTTAAGGATTTGAAAGAGCAACTAAAATATCTCTTAGGCAAAGATTTCACTAGACCCAGTATTTCTCCTTAGGACGCACCTATTTTGTTCGTGCGGAAGAAAGATGGATCTTTGCATATGTGCATTAACTACCGTCAGCTGAACAAGGTCACAGTAAAAAATAAGTATCTTCTTCCGAGAATTGATGACCTGTTTGATCAGTTGCAAGGTGCAAGTTATTTTTCCAAGATAGACCTTAGATTTGTATATCATCAACTTAAAGTGAGGGAATGTGATATTCCAAAGACAGCCTTTCGAACCCATTATGGTCACTTTGAGTTTCTAGTCATGTCTTTCGGGCTAACCAATTCCCCAGCAGCCTTCATTGACCTTATGAATCGAGTGTTCAAGCAATACCTTGATAGGTTCGGCTCATCTTAGAATTGTCTTGCAAGCTCTTAGAGATCACCTGTTATTTGCCAAATTTAGTAAGTGTGAATTTTGGCGAAGGTCTGTAGCCATCCTGGGTCATATTGTTTCAGCCGAGGGTATTAAAGTTGATCCCCAAAAGATAGAAACTGTGAGAAACTGGCTTAGACCTATCTCTCCATCTGACAATAAGAGTTTCGTAGGTCTAGCGGGATATTACCATTTTTTTGTTGAGGGTTTCTCTTCCATTGCATTTCCTATGACCCAGTTGATCGAAAAGAAGGTTAAATTCTAGTGGTCTAATTCCTGTGAGAAGAGTTTTCAAGAGTTGAAGACTCGACTCACTTCAGCCCCTGTGTTGACTTTGCCTAATGGTGCTGATGGTTTTGTGGTGTATTATGATGCCTCTAGAGTTGTTTTGGGTTTTGTGTTGATGCAAAGGGATAAGGTTATAGCCTATGTCTCTAGACAGTTAAAGCCGCATGAAAAGAAATACCCGACCCATGATCTTGAGTTACCTGCTGTGGTTTTTGCTTTGAAAATTTAGAGACACTATCTTTATGGTGTCCATGTTGATGTGTTTACTGATCATAAAAGCCTGCAATACGTGTTTACCTAGAAGGAGTTGAATCTTAGAAAGAGAAGGTGGTTAGAGTTGTTGAAAGATTATGATACGAGTGTGTTGTATCTCCTGGGAAAGGCCAATGTGGTGGCGGATACCCTTAGTATGTTGTCCATGGGTAGTGTTGCGCATATTGAGGAAGGTAAGAGAGAGTTAGCTCATAAAGTTCATTAAAAAGGCTAGGTTGGGTGTTAGATTGCTTGATTCAGCAGAGGAGAGTACGTTGGTGCAGAGTAGTTCTAAATCTTCTTTAGTTTCAGAAGTGAAGGAGAAACAGGATAAGGATCTTAGTTTGGTCAACCTAAAGGAGTCAGTTAAGAACCAAAAGGTTGAGGTTTTCTCCCAAGGGGGAGATGGTTTGTTGAGGGTGTATGTTAGGTTGTGTGTTCCATGTGTTGATGATTTGAGGCGGAAGATTATTGGTGAAGCGCATGGCGCGCATTATTCCATTCATCCCGGTACTACCAAGATGTATGGCGACTTGCGGGAAATCTACTGGTGGAACGGCATGAAGAAAGACATCGCCGAGTTTGTAGCAAAGTGTGCGACATATCAACAGGTTAAGGTAGAGCACCAAAGACCGGGTGGTATGATGCAAGAGTTTAGTATACCCACTTGGAAGTGGGAGATGGTCAATATGGACTTCATGACCGGGTTGCCTTTTTTGCGTCATCATCATGATTTTATTTGGGTTGTTATGGATAGGTTGACTAAGTCCGCATATTTCTTACCCGTGGATACATCTTATACGGCTGAGGATTATGCTAGATTGTATGTCCGGGAGTTGGTCAGACTACATGGAGTTACCTTGTCTATTATTTCGGATAGTGGTACTTAATTTACTTCTCAGTTTTTGGGCATTTCAGCAGGGTCTTGGAAACCAAGTTCTTTTGAGTTCAGCTTTTCACCCGCAGACAGATGGTCAGGCTTAGAGGAACATTCAGACCCTAGAAGATATGTTGAGGGCGTGTGCTCTTGATTTCAAAGGTAGTTGGGATGAGCATTTTCCATTGATAGAATTCACCTATAACAATAGTTTCCATGCTAGCATTGAGATGGCACCATTTGAGGCTTTGTATGGTAGGAGGTTTAGATCACCCATAAGTTGGTTTAAAGTGGGTGAAGCTACTGCATGTGGGCCTGATGCAGTGTTCAAAGCTATGGAGAAAGTTAAGTTGATTAGAGAAAGGTTGAAGACCACTCAGAATCGTCAAAGGTCTTACGCAGATGTGAGAAGGAGAGATCTTGAGTTTAAGGTAGGTGATTCGGTGTACTTAAAGATTTCACCCATGAAAGGGGTGAAAAGTTTTGGTAGGAAGGGAAAGCTTAGTCCCCGTTATATTGGACCGTATAGAGTCTTGAGCCGTGTTGGTAAAGTGGCTTATGAGGTTGAGTTTCCCTCGGAGTTGTCCGCCGTTTATCCTATCTTTCATGTCTCTATGCCTGTTGTGGTTGATCCTTCAGAGAGTGTTGATATTCAGGATAGCCTTTCCTTCGATGAGATTCCTGTGGAGATCCTAGATTTTTAGATCCGTAGACTAAGGAACAAAGAAGTTCCCTTGGTAAATGATTTATGGCGGAACCAATCTGTTGAGGGTGCTACTTGGGAAGCAGAAGCAGACATACGAGCCAAATACCCGCACCTCTTTTCCATAAGTTCAGATCAATCCGAAGGTACCATTCTTTCTTGATTTATCTTTTCTAATCTAAAGTTCAGCTATGCATCTATCTTTGTATGAGCTCTTGCGATATCCGGAGTGGTCATGAGTTTAGGAAGATATTGAACTGTATAGTAATTGTTTTGGATGTGTGTACACAGTTTTTCCTGTATTCCAAGCCTAACTAGAGACATTCGAGGATGAATGTTCTCAAGGGGGAGATATTGTAAGGCACCATAAAGTTCCCTCATAGTTTGAGTCGTAGGACATGTTGAGTGAGGCGTGATTCCAGCCCTAAAAGATTGAGAAGTTGCTTCCTAAGTGAGTAACGTGTTAACCAAATAGAATTTCCTTAATTTCTACTTTTTGTCATGTGGGAAATATGATAAGCTTTCCGTAGATATAAGATTTTCCCAAATCCAACACTCGGGTAAGAAGTTATGGCTAATTTAAGCCTTAGTCGTAAAACTGCATCATTTAACTGCTTGGCGCGCCGCGGAGAGGGTTGATTTTGCAATTGTCAATTTCCAGTGGAACCCCGTGATAGTGGCGCATCGCGGAGGAGTCCCAGGTCCCAACTAGTGGGAAAACACGATGGCTCCGCACCGCGGAGCCTACTAATTTCCCAATTATCAAATTCCAGTGAGCCACCGCGATAAGTGGCGCATCGCGGATGCCAATGAAATCGGGTTCCAGTTCAATTTTTCTAGTTTCCCACGGATGTTTAAAAGAGTACTTTGGACCTTTTCCAAGCCTATAAAATTATGGAAACACTAAATCAAATCCATTTACAAGCATCTTATGAGGTTTTTCTTAAGTTTTCTCTCAACATAAACCCTAAGTATCCAAAACCTCTTCCAAGAATCTCAAGAATCCACCATGGATTTCCTAAATTGAGTCAAGATTAAAGGTTTCCAAGTCAAGGACATCAAGAACCCCTATTCTAGAGCACGAATAAAGTTTCAAAAGTGAGAGTTCATCAAAAGCTTCTAATTCAAGGTATGTGGGGTTTTTGAACAAGGGTAACCCTTTCACCCTTTTGCCCAAAAGGCTATTTACATCATGAAATTCTTGAAATATATGAGATTTTTGTACATGAATTTGAATTGGGTTTTCACCCATTATTATTGAATGCATTATAGTGATATTTCCTATGAATTAAGAGTCAAATGGCATGATTTCCACATGTTTTCTTGAGTATTTATAGCTGGGTATAAGCCCCATGATTTTACTCCTTGATAAGATTCTTTTTTTTTATGATTTTTTTTATTTAATATAGCTTTTTATTAATATTTAAGAAACAAATTGCTTTAACATCACATGACCCGGTCCAACCCGGGTCTCTTAACGCAATACGAAAAACAAAAACCTACAACTAAACACTTAGTGTAAGTAGGGTTTCTAAAATGAAATCATCTTTCCCCTCTAAGTTGATGCTCCTCTTCCTTTGTAGCTCAATTTTCTTCCTTGCTCTTCCCTCACTTGTCTTCCTTTTTTGATGATTCAGCTTCCGATCTTCACGTTCTTGGACTGTATTGAGCTGATTAATTTAAATTATCTCCATATACATGTAATAATTTAGAGAAATCTGTATCTTTCTGTACTTGCTGCTCTTTTACTATAACATCATCTCCAATTCTCAGCATATCTGCAGTGAAAGAGTCTAGATATACCCGTAGAGGCTCGACTCCTTGATAATCTAATATTTGCATTGTTGAGATATTGAAGCATATAGTTATACTGCGATTTTGAGGTAACTTGCTGAAATTCTCAGATTTCCACATAATTTATGAATCTATATGCTATATATTATGTTTTAGATAAGCTTTAACTTGAGATTAAATAATGGGTTAGTAAGCCCTATTTGAGATTTGTGAAATTATGAACTCTTGGGCTATGAGCACCCATGTTTTGATTATTTTGACATGATTGAGAAATGAATTGACCTAATGGTCCTTGAGCTTTGAAATCCACTTCATTATATTATCGATTTGATTATTGGGTTCGTGGTGAACCATGTGATTATTCTAAAAGTGGATTTTTTATGAGATGAGCGCAGATAATCTAAAGGGAGTAGTATTTAGCACCGAGTGGGTAAGTTACTGCGGTTTCTTACCCCAAAACTACATCCCACAGTAGGTTGGGCCTAAGGCCGAGTTTATGATGATTATGTTTCTGCCCGAGGTCGAGTTTCTTTTAGTGATCACTAGACCTAGGTTATACTCCCTGGCAAGAGTATGACTCTCCTCCCCAACGTGGGGTCTCTTCCTTAGGAGGATAAAATGTTGGACTCCATGTAAATCGGATGGTTTATGTCGGTTACGAGAATCTCCCTTGACATTTGGACTTCGAGATCAAATACTTATTTTCCTTCTCTATAAGTTATTTTCCTAAATGGTTGAATTGCAAAGATGTTTCCCCAACTAAAGTATTTTCTTGATGTGATTTATTTCCTAAATGAAAGCATCTTCCTTTGTTATTGTACTTTTTATAAAGCCTTGAGATAAGTTGTTTCCATAAACTTGAATGCCTTTCCATTAGAGATGGAGTGATTTCCCTAAAACTTGAGATGAGATATTTTCCTAAAGTGAATGAAATGCCTTCAAGTATGTTTTCAAGTTATATGATTCTGAATTCCAAGTATATGAGTTCTAAATTGTTATGAAATATTGAGCATTGAAGAAGTTTTACTCTCCATAAGACTTATGCATGAGTTGAAAGTATTCTTTAAAGTCCCTTAGCCTTAGGGTATTGAGAACAAGAGAATATTTCAAATTTTGAGATTAAACAATGATGACTCGTGAGATTGGTGTTACATGCTCCATTCTACATGCTTTATGATCTTTATATTTTATACTTGTTCAAGACATGTGAGTCGTCTCGTAATGAATATATGATTTGATTAAAGAAGATTGTTACTATTTTATTCATATGCATTCACCCCTGCATACTCAGTACATTCTGAGAACTGATCCACATATATGTCTATGTGCTACACTGTGTCATAATGTAGGTTCAGGTGCTCAGTTCTAGCCTCGCCCATGATTCTTGGAGTACCTTGCCTACATTTTCTACAGAGGTGAGTCCCCATGATTTTAGGACTGATCTTCAGATATTTATGGTACTTGAGAGACTATGTTTTATCTTCAGTTCATTTCGAGTCAGTTGGGGACCTGTTCCAACGGCACTCTAGATTTTGATTTGTAGAGTCTTGTCAGACTAGTGTCAAACTTGTGATGTTTCGAGGGTTCGATATTGTTGTTTTGTTGAGATTTCTCTATATTGTGGTCTTATGGACTGAGTATCTTTTCCATATTTCCTTTCATGTGACATGACTATGATAGTGTTGAGTCCATTCTTATCTTGAATTGAGTGTCATTGGTGGAAACCGGCTCTAAGGGTTATCTTGGGGCTACTCTTAGCCTTTGGCACCGTGTGACTTCCCGGGAGACTATTTTGGGTCTTTACACCAACTTACAACTATAAGATAAAAATCAAGGGTCCCTTAGCGTATTAAAACTGCCTAATAAGGATAATCGATCTTAATTTTGTTACCTAATCCATCATAGTCTATTGAACATTAACATCCCTCACATCACATCGACTTACCCATTCATACATCTGAAGCATCTTAAAAATTCTGTTAACATCATTGAATCCCAATTTTTTATGATCTCCCCAAGTGAAAGCTAGATCCATAAATTCTTAGTTGACCACTCCTTTCATTCACAATTTATGGTTTACTTTACTTCTATGATAATTATCCAACATAAGATACTTCCCTATTTTAAATAAATTCTAAATTATCATAACTAATCACTTCCTCTACTAACTATAATAAAATCTACAAATCTTTCTAAAGCCATAATTAGTCATCATACTAGAATAACACAGAACTAATCATCATAATTGCATACACCTAGTATTCATTGGGGTGTTGCCCTCGCTTCCAACTTCTAAATATAAGACTTTATATCACTAATCTTGGGATCACGTCACTAGTCATAGGTCATAACACCCCAATTTATACCACCTCTTGGGATTAAAATACCACCCTAATATTCAGATATGTATTCTCCCCTTAAGCTAGATATTTGCAACAAATTTTTCAAAAGGGAAAATTTACACATCTTACTAGCTAAAACGCACAATTCATGAAGTTAGAGGTACCCGCCTGAACCAATACACCTTGATGCAACAATGGACTCCTTTCGAGTCCTTGTGCCATCCTATGACTTTTGATAACTCATTCAGAAAGTACCACACTTTTAGGAAGATAAGACTTTACACTTTTATCGTCTCAATAAGGAGACATAGCCTACAAATTAGAGCAAAGAAGGAAGTTGGTTAACTTTCATATAGACAAAAAAATTGCACGATCTAGAGTATGAAAGAATGAGAAACATCTTCTAAGTGCCTCATAGCCTCCTGATTATAAGTATGGTGCACAACCGCCCATAAGCAGAACTCTACTAGACACGGCTTTGTGGACACCCAATGACCCTGAACCTAGTCTCTAATACCAACTTTGTCATGATCCAAACTAGGGCCTAGCCATTAAGAGCATCTCCAGTGCACCAAGGACTGGAGACCATCCCCTAATCCTAATCAACCGATTCACAATAGTTTATAACAGTAGAAATTCAATAATAAAATGAGATAAATGAATATGATTCGGACTCAAAGACAACCAATCCCATGCCCACAATACTGTCCAAAAAAGTATCTAACAAAACTAAAGATATATTGGTCGGGACATGCCCCGAGCCATATCTAATAACTAGTCGAAAAGAAAAAGATAAAACATAAGGAAATCCTTAGAATAAAATAGGTGTTCTGAAGTCGGAAAGGTCACCACTTTTGTCTAACTCAAGAGATATCCCAGGATTACCTAGTCACTCTGTCGAAGGAGTAAGAGTATGTCCAGTTCCTGCATCGCCTGGTGATACAGCATCTGAAAAAAGTTAGCAGTTCGAGCACTAGCATGTAACTCATGGATAAGGGAACAAGTAATGACATATCAAATCCACAGTGAAATCCATATGCAAACCATGTACATACACACACACACATATATAAAATATAACATGTTGGGGTAGGGAGCAATTCTTTGATGATCTTTAAAACCTTAACCTAGATTGTATAGCTTGACAGTGATAAAATCCACCCACGAGCTATATGGATCCAACTTCACCCCTAGATGGGCCTCAGTGTGTGTTATCCATACGAACCATAGATATCATAGAAGGTCGAGGATTCTCTTGCAACCTTCGTCATCCATGATACATATGTATATATATATACACTTGGGATATTCCGTTGTACCCCGCAAGCATAATATCTTTAAGACCAACTCTCATGTCAGCAAATATGAGTTTCCATTATCAATCCTTCATACTTACACCTACACGGCTAACTAACACAACCCCCATTAATTTCCAATTAAAATATTTAACACATAACCATCCTCCAATTTCTAGAGTTAATTAATAAGGAATTATTAAGTGGTATCGTCATGCGGACTATAGCTTGCAAGCAATGTCACTATGCCAACACTTAAGGGATTCCTTCATGCCCCGAAGACTTTATTATTAAAATCACTTAAGGGATTCCTT
Organism: Capsicum pubescens; assembly: GCA_030864215.1. Lineage (NCBI taxonomy): Eukaryota > Viridiplantae > Streptophyta > Magnoliopsida > Solanales > Solanaceae > Capsicum > Capsicum pubescens. The sequence goes on along the minus strand of CM061544.1, from coordinate 240,320,373 downwards.
CGTACCCTACAAAGTTTTCATAAATCATTCACTTTGGAGATTCAATAATATTCTGCAAGGTTTTGAAAACCATCGTTAACCATTTAACAATGCATACCATGCATTATTTCTAAGGAAGTAGATCAAACCAATAATTTTCATACCAACATATTATTACAAATTAGCAAACCAAATTGGTGAAAGAATCATGCTCATTGAAAATTTCACAAATAGGTTAAGGGTACATTATTTCCAAACCATATACCATAGCAAAAAATTAACAAATTAGGGATTAACCATGACCCCTCCATTTAATTACCATGCACATGTATTCCACAGTGATCCAAAATCATAATTAAAGCATAATTATTGTATAATAAACCATTGCAATTTTTTTAAACCAATCACATTCACAACCCTCAACCCATATTTCAAAACACATGATTAAAACCATGAATAATAAACAATTTCAGGCCTTTAAGAAAATATAAGTTCAAGGAAAAGAGATACATTCCTTAGACATACAAAGATTTGTGAGCAATTAAGAACTTGGAACCTGGGGGATGAATGTACGATGAAACCCTTATACTTTCATATGGTTTGGAGTTTGAGAGTGAAATAAATAATGTTGTGTCATGAAAGTTGATTGAAATAGGTTAATATGTTGTTTAGAGGACCTTTATAAGTTAAAGGACTTCAATGACCCTAATCCCAAGAAAACAAAACCAAAAACTTCTTGAATTTTAAGCATTAGTGTGTCACAGAGGGTAATCTCTGCAATAATCTCTGTATCATGCTTAAAGCGAAGACCCTTAATGACTTCTCACAAAAATGCTCATAACGTTTTGCTCAGATATTGGATTAAGGCAAAATTAGTTATATTAGAAAGAGGACCCAATTATATATAATTTGGTGGGTCTTAATCCCTAAAATTCAATTTATTAGAAAAGTTATACACATTCCTAGTTGACCCTTATAGAATCAGATTTCAAAATTTAGTCGATAACAAAAGTTCTCAACTCAACTTTACCTAAGTGTTTAATAGCATTCCTCCCTTCAAAAGAACTTTTCACACTAGGGTATGATCATGTAACTTATATTTATATATGAATAATTGAATTCAAGTTTATACACGGAGGAATAATGATTCAAAGACTAGTCTGAAAATTTGGGGTGTTATGGAGCCACTGCCATATACACCACTATAGTAGTAAGATTATTATCGTAATGGTACATCTCAGTAGAAACCTATTGGTTCATTGGTATCATTATCCCCAACCAATCAAACCCCATCCCATGCCTAATATTTCAACTTCTCATCGTAATTTTGAATTCTAAGCATAGATAGGACTTGGTAAAGTTTGTATGAAACCTTTTACACTAGAATTGGAGTGTATAACACCCAAACTATCCAAATTCATTAAAGAATATAACCCTTTACCACTGACCCCTTTCGTGGTGGAAATCTACCATGAACTACGTCAATTTTATTCCTAGAATATTGTAAGAGGGTTAGGGATGTAATAGAATCTAACATACATTCCAATTCATGCTAGAACATCACCAAAATTCAAGTTTTAGTTCCTTAAATTAAAACTAACCGAAATATCTTCTTGTACTATAGTGTTTTTCAATTATATAATGATGAAGATGTAAATGAAGTAATTGAGATGAGAAACTTAATTTGATTTGTCGACAAAAACGGGTTACACTAAGAGAATTAAGAAGATTTTAGAGTGGAAAAGTTAAATAGGGTAAATAAATATATCACACATTTGAAATTGTCATGAACCACTATAGCGGTAACTTATTGAAATGGTACCATTACAGTATTAGTTTTGTTGTTGGAATGATAAATCCTGTGTGGATTTTATTTGTTCCAACTTTTCATGCATTGTAGTATATTCCAATATCAAGGGCATTTGAAATTAACCCATGGAATTTGATTTTTAATATCCTTTCATGGTCGTTATAATTTGGAGTGATGAGTTGGGATGATTTGAAGACTTATTAATGAATAGGCTGGTTGATGCATTGGATTTGTTAATAATTAACTGGGGTTCAACAAAGTATCTTAATGTGAATTTGGGTTTGCCCTCTTATTGATAGATCAGGTACATGAAATTTAAGTTCGTACCTAGAAAATTGATGATTTCTTTTTCATGAATATTTGGGTACAAACAATGGGTAAATTAGTATCTAATGCAATGACCCAAATATCATTATAAAAATCATGCAAAAAAATTATTTTAAAGAAGAAAATACCTTTTTAGACTTTATAAGGATTATTTTGGTGGGGGATATGGGCCTCAACATACTTGGGCCAAAAAATTAAAGGAATGGGTCGGCCTATTGCCTACCGCTGCAGTGCTAAATCCATCACTGCAATGGTACTCGGGTAGTAGCAAGGACAAGTTTATTTTAAAACCCTCATTTAGTCAATCCTCCTTAAGTAGTTACCTTTATTCAAGAAAACCCATAATAAACCCAACACCTATAAATATAAGGTTTCAAAGTCCATACTCATGAAGATACTTTCAAGGCATACCAGATGACAATCTGAGTAGGAAAGAGGCTTGGCATGTGCGGGAAAACTCCCTCCTCTTCATATAAGTATATTTTGTCGACAAGGTGGGTTATTATTAACTTTTTGTAGACTTGGTATAGATGAATCTCAATAAGATTCTAATATTAAGAGTTTTCATATCATAGGCCTTTGGGAATAGTGTTTGGACGGACGAAACATTAATAATTAGTTTAAAATTTAAGTATGTGATGAATTTTTATATTTGTAGTTGGTGAGAACCTTCGTGACTTGAATTGATATTTATTATGAAGATTAAAATGAGTTAGGATAGTATAGGGTATTATGGGAATAATGTGAGGGTAAGTACGACCATCAAATGAAATAGAGATAAATTAGTTGTAAGATAGATTGCTTATAAGGCTCAAAAAAAATATGTGAAATTAAATTGGGGATTGAGAATAGAGTGTAAGTGTGGGGCAAGGGTCAAATTAGTAGAATAAATAATATTACAGAGTGATAAAATAGCTTACTCGAGTAGATATGGTGTGTTGGATGTTAGCCTAAGGATAATCTATAATATATTAAAAGTGTGAAAACCTTTAGAAAAGTGATTTGAACTTTTTACCCTTCATTAAAAGACTCTTTTTTAGACAAAACTGTCTTTTCACTTTTTTTTAATTTATTATTTAATTATTTTTTATTATATTAACTAGACTTCCTAAAATATATGGTAGGAGAATTAATTAATATTTTTCTTTCTACTAGACTTCCTAAAATATATGGCACTCCTAAAATATATGGTAGCAGAATTACTTAATATTTTTCTTTCTATTGTTCAATTAGAAAAATACTCCTAAAATAGGACTCTATTAAGAAAATATTTCTATAAATATTGAGATCTACGTTAAACTAGAGAACAAACCGGTTTGCCTATTGGGAAAATATGAATGATGCTCATCTAACTTATTTCGATTGCATGTCTAGATTGGTGGATGCTTGATTTTCTAATCCTCAACTTCTTCACTATTTTAGCCAGTATAATAGAATTTAGCATGTGTATATATATATATCTTCTTTGTTTTTATTCAAAATCATTCTTTAGGATAAAAATTCGCTCAGACAAGAATTAGTTGGATCAAAATCGAAGCTTTGTGATCACTATTATATTTTTTTATAGTTTACAAGTCGTAGATGAATGTCAGTTGGCTTTGAAAAATTTCTTGTGGAAAAGTTAGGTTTAATTGTATTATTTTGATTTTTTTTATCATATTATTTTATTTTAATTTACAGATGCTAGATAAATGTGTGTCGAATTTGAAATTTTTTTCAGGGAAAGGTTAGGTTTAATTGTATTATCGTAATATCTCTTTTTAGTTTGTTATTTTGTGATAGTTTATAGTTCGTATATGAATCTCGATTGTCTTTGAGAATTTTTGTGTGTAAAATTTAAGTTTAATTGTATAATTTTGATATCACTTTTATCATATTATTTTATTACAGATTATAGGTGATAGATAAATGTTGGTCGGCTTTGAGGAAATTTTTTTATGTTAAGCTTAGATTTATTTTTATTATTTTGATATCTCTGTTATCGTATTATTTTATTATTATTTACAGGTGATAGATGAATGTCGAAAAACTTTAAGAAAATTTTTGTGTGTAAAAATTAAATTTAATTGTATTATTTTGATGTCTCTATAATTGTATTATTTTGTTTCAATTTACAGATGATAGATGAAAGTCGATTGACTTTTAAAAATATTTTTGGTAAAGATTAGGTTTAATAAATAAATTCTCCATCTTTACATACTCAAAAGATATTAAATTTAATTACTATATTCATCTTTATTATTTAAAGAAATATTCTATTTAATGAATGTTTTAATTCATTAAAGTGAGGTACACGCGCAAGGGACTTACATCTAAACTAGTCTCCATTTAAGTGTAAGGAAATTAGGTAAAGCTCTTTAAAATACTAAAGATGTAAGCATAGTTAGGCCTCATTTATTAACTTGGGATTGTGGTTAGTTTACGGAATAAGAAATAATCTAAAAGTATGAGTGTGTGTCGGTAGGAATAGATTGTCAAAATTGTCAATGTGGGAGCCCTATGAGTTCCTTAGAATGTATGTTCTTATAAAACCCATGCTAGTGGAAGTATAATCTTTTGCGTAGAATAATACCCTAGCATTATGTGGAGGATTTACTGTAACAATTAGACTTTTTTGAATCTATGAATATATTAAAACTAAACATTCATAATTACCTTCAGAAACTACTAATGATTATTTATTGCATTACATATTCATTACTATTGATGATGATGATGATGATGATGATGTGATTACGTTGATATGCATATTCATGATGATGACACTGAGATCATGATGATGGTGAAGATGTGATTACGTTTATAATGATATTGAGATCATGATGATGATGATTATGTGTTTACATGAATAATGATATTGATGATGATATGATGCGTGCATATTTCATACATACATTCATCATATGCTTATAGATGTACACTTATACTTATATGTCGTGAAGAAACTTATTGAAGTATTTTTATTAAGTGTAGAAGGTGTAAATATGAACTCGTATTCTACATGAATTAAAGTGTCAAAGTTGTGCATGGTCATCATAAGATATATTGACCTTTATAAGTGATGAAGAGTCAGGCTACCGAGTGTAGTACGTCAGAGTATCCTAGGGTAGATGTAAAATCATCTCGAATTTATTCTAGGGTGTAACTTAACACTTCCTAGAGTAAGATTATTGTTATTGATCATGAATTATGGTTATTTGGAGCCTTGAGTTTCCTAAAGCCGAGACCATTAGCATAAAAATTGCTTAAAAAGGAGATTATTAAACTAGAAACTTCATTATTTTGGATAATATGAATATTGTGGAACTAGTGAATGGTAAATTTACCATTGGATAACATTATAGTTAATGGGTTTGAATCCCCATAGAGGTCTTTTTGAAGATTCAATGATTAATTTTTGATTGTAGTTATTTTAGATCGTGAACGATCTGATGCACTGTGAAAAGGAAAATCTCTTGCAAATTGACTTGGATTTTAATTTTTTTGGTTGAGTTAGATTTTAGTTTAAATGGAGTAGACTTAATTTAGTTTCTTGTGTACTTCTAAATTAAATAACATATTGATTGGTCTTTAGACATACCTATAGTTGACTGATTTATTGGTTTGATAATGCTTGAACAAATAAGTTGTTGATTGTTGAACTTGTTTGAATTTGGGAAATGATTGTGAAGTTTATTTATAAAATTGAGCGCACTTGTGATATTTTCCTAAGTGGGAGTAAAAAATGGAAAAATAAATTATTATTATTATTATTATTATTATTATTATGATGATGATGATGATGATAATTCTGATGATGATGATGATGATGATGGTTATGGAATGGGTACCATAGTATTATTATTATTATTATTATTATTATTAGTAGTAGTAGTAGTATTAGTATTATTATTAGTATTATTATTATTATTATTATTATTATTATTATTATTATTATGGTTATGGATTGGGCACCATAGTATTATTATTATTATTATTATTATTACTATTATTATTATTATTATTATTATGGTTGGGTACCACACTAATATAGTGTTATTTGATGGATTGGGTACCATGCCAATACGGTATTATGTTTATGGATTTGTTCTACGCTAGTATGGTATATGAACCCTAGTGTGCTCGCTACAGGTCATAACTAGTTGAGAAAAAATAAGACTCTTTACTATGTCTAAGGATTAGTGTTATGAGGTGAGTGAGTGTGATATATCAAAATATAAATGAAAAGGAAAGAAATACATTTGTGCGATTGATGTGGACATAGATCCACGATTGATGTGATTGTTGAGATTGTAGAGTTCAATGATTACTCAAAATTGATTGTTAGTGGATTAGGTGTATTTATTTGCTGACTATCACAACCCAAAAATCTAAGGGTCATGATGGCACTTGTCGTGGCAAACCTTGACAAGTAAGCCAATCACCCAAACTAATATGGAAAGAGAAAAATAACACCAAAACTCAAGGTAAGGCTTCTAGAACTAAGCTGAACCACTTATATAAAGGAATAGTACATAATCATGATACCATAAATCACCCTAAAAATGTGGTGTCACGGTGTAAGAAACAACTAACTACATTTTGAAGTCAAAATATGCAACTGATAGTCCAAAAAGGAATATGAATCTATATCTAAATAGAAAACAAGACATAAAACTAGATAGATGGGTTAAGAGATCGACTCTAGACACATAGGTCATTCCTACCTTGAATACTATACATACACCTAATATTAGCGACTGCATTACGCACGCATACCTAGATCTGCACTGAAAGAGTACAAAGGGGATGAGTATGGTCCACTTTTACTCAGTAGGTATCATAGACCGACTAAGCAAAGTAGAAAATAACATATATAAGATATACACAATGGACATATCGCCTGCAATCAGAACATATCCTAAATTGTAGACCATATCATCTCCACTAAGAGTTCTATAATAATAAAATAGAACAAATACAAGTATGAGAAAGAAACATAAATTGATAGATATCAAGTCAACAACAAAAATACAACACAGAATGTGCCCAATTTATGAAATGCAATGAAAATAATGATAATGTGAGGCACAAGGTTATCGTACAACCTCCATATACACCTACCGAGATGTGCTCCCAAAGTAGGACTGAGGGAGGGTTCATTAACCCATATAAAATCCAATAAACAAGACCAATCAAATATCCATAACACCTCTCTAGCGCATACATCAGCAGAGGGTTTTTAAAGATGTCTTATTTTCTGTCCGAAAAAACAGTATTTCTTTGGTGGTTCCAATGTTTCATGAATGTATATGATTATGATGATGTAATACACACAAACAACCAGAATGAGAATTTCAAAATCCAATAAATTTACCAAGCATGTGAGCCAAAAATATCCACTTAATAAGCCAACCATCCATGATCCAATATAATTCATATACAGTAGAGTAAGATACACAGTAATATTAAATTGATACCACATGTAGACAGTTTCTACCAAGAGAAAGCAACATAATATCTATATAAATACTAGAACAATAACATCACATTAGACTACAACAATCACACATAGCAAATAATGTCTCAAAACCATTAAATAAAAACAATATATGGCCCCATACTAGCATAAAAATAGTAATAACGTCATTTCCATGATTAGTTTCCGCACCCATAACATGCTTTTATATCAGTATTAACTACCTAACCTAGTCTGAAGAAAATTAAGTCATAACCTACCTCGAATAAAGAAAACTCGATCTAAAATCCTCCAATCATGATGCCTTCCCCTCATGAACGGCCTAAAAAATAACTAAAACATAAAAATATCATTCTACACATCAAAAGGAAGACAACGATACCCATATTGCCTATTTTTGAATCGGGGTCCAAATGAACCCCTAAAATAGATTTTTTAAAAAGAAGGGTAAAATGGAATATTTGTTCAAAAATATATTACCCATAGTTAAAGGAAGACATAGAATAAAACCCAAGGGAAAATGGGTTGAATTTGGGGTTCAAATTGAAGAAATACCAATTTAGGCCTTTCAAGAAAAAATACAAAATTTCACTTTTGAAATCGTGATTTAACAAGTTTTAGAGGACAAGGATCGAAGAAAAAAATAGTAATCAGGATTTGGAACTCACCCAATCTTGAAACTAGATGAAATCACCCAAAAACTCAAACTCAAAGCTCTAAGTCTGAAAATTGGTGGAAAAATTTAGAAAGGGATATTTATATACTATAGGTTTTGCTAGCACTAAAGCGCACTGTTGACCGCTAAAGTGGTTCCTTAGCTGAAGTGGCAGGCCACTAAAGCAGGCCCGGGGCCACTTTAGCAGTCAGCTAATGCACCCAGGTGAATGCAAAAGTTGTACTTGTTAAGCCGGTCAGTGCCGCTAAAGCGCCCTCTAATAAAGCACCCAAATGGCCGCTTTAGTTGTCACACTAGCTTGTATTGCACCAACTGGAGACTTGAAAAATTCCAAGTCTCTGTGGACACCTTAGGATTCATCCGAAATTCCAAGAACACAAACAAACTATGCTACCCTACCAAATTCGACGCTCTAAAGTCAATGGCAAAACCTAGTTTTTGAAAAGAAATTGTTTTCACAAAATTGACCCTCAAAATCTAATTTCAAAACTTTCGAAACCAAGGGTTGAATTGAGATATCAAAGCCGTAAAATCACATCAATCATGTTCCAACCTAAAATTGAAGTTCTTGAACAACTAGCACAGTCTATTTAGCCATCTAACGCACAGAATAATAAATGTTAACCGAAGTCAACTATAAATCCTTTTTAACTACCAAACCATAAACTCACACAAATCATACCAAAATGCATAAAAAACAGTGTCAATTATCTCCACACTCTAGAAATAACCACAAAGCAACTGAGGGTAGGGATAAAATAGTCAAATCAAATAAAAATAAATAATTTTAAAAACTCACCAAAAATCAAGTAAGAAAATTGACATGCGAATCAAGGCCTAGTTGTGTCGGGTATCTCAAGTCCGACTTAGATCAGATATCGCCACCAATACATAACAAAAACCACCGTGCACCCTATGTCGAATGAATTATGAACACATAACAAGATAAAAAAATATAATTCAAAGACATTTGAAAGAGTTCATAACCACACCCAGTCAAACTTTCAACCAAATATCCAACCGGTGCCAATCCCAATGCCAATACCAATACCAAGGCTGACTGACAGCGCCCAAGTGCACACGCAAGTGTACCTGGTCTATCAAGTAGTAAAGTAGTCTTCAAGAAAGCAGAGTATCGATCCCACAGGGCCTTGATCAAACAATGATTAAATTCAAGTCCACAATTCAAATTCAATTGGTTCAAGAGTAACAAAAAGAGAGTTTTGAAATTATAATTTGCAAGTAAAGTAAATAGTGCATAATTTAAAGTCTTGAAACAATGAATGGAGTAATGCCCATGGTTAAAGAACTTTGAAAAATCATACAATGTTATTGAATTCCATTTGTTAACTTGCTTATCTTGATTATTGATTCATAGGGTTAATTGCATGATCATGGTAACCCGACCTCTAACCGTTTACCTAATTTGTACCTTACAACTACATCATTCAGTGGGAATGTAATAATCCAATTAATTTCTTTAAGCTATCATCCTACTCGTGAATCAAGTAAGGCATCTAAGTACATTCCTGTCCCACACGCTAATTTGAATTTCTTATTTCACAAATGAATACAAACTATACTTTGTTCATTTCCATGTTCTATCGCCTTATTCCCCCTCCCAACATCAAAAGGTAGACAATTGATAATTTTTTGGGTGATCAATCCATCCAATAGTTCAATCAAAGATAAACAAGCACCTAAATATGATAAGAAAAATTAAATGAACTTAATTCAAAATAATAGTACTCGTGTTCTTGGATTTAACCCTAGAAAGGAGGTTTCTAGAAACTCATAGTCATAATCATAATCCAAAAGGTTGAAAACATGATATAATCTAAAAGAAAGCTAAGGGACTAATGTAAAACCTAGTAAAACATATAGTAGCATCTCCTTGATGTTCCAAGACATCCAAAGTTGATTAAAACCGTGTACAGGGATGTATTTATAACAAAAAGTCCAGCCAAAGCCCTGTAGGACAAGGAGAAGGAAACTTCGGTAGCTTATAAATAGAGGGGGTGTTCACCTGCTCTATTACACCACTCTAGAGAGGACTGAGCCTGATTTAGAGCGCCACTCCAAAAAGGACTGCACCTATTATAGAGAACCACTCCAGAGGGTACTGCGCGAGCTTATCAACATGCCCTTTCTGAAATTCTCCATCTAAATTTTGGTTAAGTCTTTATCGTCTAATCTTTCATCCCTTGACTTATGGTGTATTTCCAATGGATTTTCATACTTCATATCATTAATATATCACCATATTCAGATCATAAATATTCCTACATAATCACACTCTAGGAATTAGAGATCATAACAACACAATATCTATGATGATAACTCAAAACAAGAGCTAAGACTAGGCTAGTTCATGCTGATCTTTAACTTATTGTTCCACCTCTACACTTAATCAAATGAAACTTAGCAAATTACCAATAAGATTTTCCTCTCATAATTACACACTCAACCATTTGGAACCCTTTAAACATAATAGAATCCAACGGGATTGACTAAACAAGCATCTAGCTCAAGCTAATGATGCTAGTTTCCTCGATTAAACTCTAAATGACTCAATTAAGTACAAACTTGTTTTGAATTACTTTGAAGATTTTAGTCACTTACTTTGAAACTTAGATGCATATTTATCTCATTATCAACCCATATAGCATAGGAATCATCCTCAAAATAAGGCTAAAAAGACTAGAATAGTGACACTAGAATGTATAAATACACCCAACATCATCACCCCACACTTAATACCTTGTTCGTCCTCGAACAACTCTTACCTATCAGCATCATCAATTAAGGAGACTCTACGCTTCTACCACATGTAATACATTCATGTTAGCACTATAATGATTGCACAGAATGCAAGGTTCTTCACTAAGTATGTTATTTACAAAAATAAAAGCTCATAAACACTACTACAAAATATCCTAGCCTCAAGAATTAACTCACCAATTTTAAAACTCAAGAATATTTCTCAATCAAGGACATCATACAGATCACCCACATTCATCAAATGTGTTCCTCTCACAGTAAGAAATGTACCCATAATCACTCACATAAAAGCATTTCATAACATGATGGGTAAAAGAATCAAGTTATGCTCACTCTTACAAGGAATTCACAAGTTACACACTATGTCCAATAGGCTTTCCCTTAGTGTAGTGCTCCAATAATATCAGAGTGTTAAAGATTAGGATTAATTAGGTCATTTCGGTTTGTAATGTAGGCTAAGGGACGAGTAGGAACTATTTTGGATAAATGTGACTATCTTTCTTAATCGCTTTAATATAACACTTTTATAATTAAAACCAATCTCCAACAACCAAATTACACCATTTTTGTCTACCCCTATCTTTTATTTTTCACCCTATCTTACTAAACTCATTTACATACACTATGGTGGGAGTATTTTATTCACAACTCATTCAATTTGAACAAGGTTTTATTCTTTTCAACTCCTTACCACACAGTACAATTCTTTTTGAAAACCAATAACTAGCATTTTAGGGGCTTCAATTTTGCTTCTTCAATTTCACACTCCTTAACTCACTACTTTTATACTAAAGAGCTTAGGAGCTTTGGATCAAATTAAGGTCTATCAAAAAAGGAATTAGGCTACATATGCGGCTGCCAAAGAAAAAGTTAAAGGCTCAATAAAGCTGACTAAGATTAAGAACAAAGGGTAGATCAAAAAGAAAAAGTATAAAACATCCTAATTCCACATTATTTATTTTGCTTTGCAGACACATCAGGAAAGTTCTAGACATCACATGCAATGAGGACTATACAACACCTTACACGCACAAGTGACAAGCTCAACTCAATAGGATCATCATAGACTCTTAACCAAACAATAACATGAATTCAAATTTAAGCCAACAAGTACAAGAGTCATAAATATGTGCCTAAGAGTCTAAAAAGTTGTAATTTGCATCAATTCAGATGCTTATAAAAAAACAAAACACTTGCACCATGCAATCAAAAATAGCACCAAGAAGAATATCTTAAACACAAAAAAATTAAAAATTGTGCCTAAAATTGGGAATTTCCCTACCCCACACTTGAAAATCTACTTTTTCCCAAAAGTAAAGTTAAAAGGTAGAGATAGAAATACTTGATGAGGCCTCTAGGCCTAGCTAGTAGCATCTTTATATATCAAGGAGGTATGTGGGACCCCAAACTTAGTCTTTGCCATGCTCCTTAGTGTAATGCCCTAATTTTCTGAATCGAAATGCTACACGATGCTCATGACCCCGAGGGACCACAAGCTAGCCCATGACTGATATCTGTACCTGTACACTGCATAATATACATATAATATATGGAAAACCTAAACATATAGGCCATAAAGTTCAACTGAAGAGATATAGTAACATCCATGGGGTAATGAATACCCAAAACAACTGAATATAAAATTAAATACTGAATCTGATAGCTAAATCTGACTAAATCTAAAAGCCTCTAAGTAATGTCTGAATAAGGAGTTGAAGGAACGTGTCTCCAACTAACTCTGTAAAACTGACCTGAAGTAATAAATGAATAAATCAAATCTTATTATCCTCAGATAGATAAGGACTCACTGCAACACTGCGACTGGAAAGCTACAGCTGGTCTGAACATGTGGCTCTGGACCTATGGAGTAACATGAAAAGAAAGCACCATAGCGCAAATATGTCAGTACAATTGGAGTACTGAGTATACGAGTGAGGTATGCTAATGCAAAGGGTTTACATGCATGAATAATGCTAACTGACTGACTGATATGAATGTATGAGTACAAACATACATATATAGTAATTGAGATCGTAAATATGTGGTAGCTAAATCTATATGCTAATACATGACTGGAACTGTAGTTCTGATAACATGAGTGACTGTGTATGACAGTCCTGAATCTAGTAGAACTCTCTGAGTCCCATAATATAACTGAATTTGACTATATCTAACAGTCCTGGTATACTAATACCAGAAGAACTGTCTGAGTTCTTTTACTGAGACTGATACTGAAATTGTGGGAGGTAGTTGTTTAACCGATATGCCCTATGTATATCATTACGGCTATGTAGGGGTCCAATCTTTGCCCCGACTGGAGAGATATCACTACCGCACCACTGGTAAGGACAGTTGTGAGTGACCCTTATCTGGCAGGTACTCAAAGTGAGAACGGTGGGAACCTAAACTGACAGGTTAAGCCACCTCATCAACTCAAATCTGACAGGTTAAGATGTCTCAACCTTAGATGGCTACGTAGTTCTGGAACACAAGGATGACAACTAAGAATCACACCCTGAACTGGCAGGTGAGTTCCCATCCTTGGGTTCACTCGGTGCTAACTTCTACTCCCATCTGAAGGGACTGAACATGATTCAACTGGTTGTACATGGATTGAATAACGGACATCCGCTGACTAACAGAGTAGTACTATTATCTGAGAGTTAACTAAGATCATGAGATTTCTGATGTTTCCTGAGTCACATGACTTACTGAGTTCTATTGAGTATAGCTTGACTGAGATTAATCATGGCACATGACATGGCTTTAGGCACACAACTATATTTTTTTGGTTACGAATACCCCTGGGACTTGGTAGAAGGAAACTGGCACATATGACATGACTTGATCACAATATTAGAGTCCACAATTCACAATATTATAAAGTAGGGGATAGTATACTTCATGTATTTATTCATATCTTAACAAGGTAGGGAGAGATTGGATACATTTCATGTACATAATTCATATTTCCATTATCACACATGCTTCATGCCACAACAACAACAACTCATAAATAGCATGAAAATTCACATGGAAATGTATAGCTAATATGGATTTGTCATTTAGATATCATGGAATCATGTAATTATGGGTTTCTAGCATCCTAGGCATTTTATCAAACACCTTGCATGCATTCTTTAAAGAATAGGTGGATTTCATACATACATCACATCAAACCACCTAAATTTCATGTTTTTGAACTAACAACCACATATATTTCATGAAAACATCTTTAGATATCATTTTGAAACTTAAACAACAATCATCAACATGTACATGCTTATATCACCACAAAAAAGCTTACAAAATAACATTTAAAAACATGGTTCTTGAGATCTATGAATGGATTGGATCCATAGATGAACACTACGCATACCTTAGATTAAGAATTTGTGGAATCTATGGTTGAATTTGCTTGAAGCTTGAAACCCCAATGGAAACCCTAGACTTGTTCTTGACAGTTCTTGAGTTAATTTTGATAAAATTAATGTAAAGGGCTTCTTTGGGTCTTAAATACCATGTTTAAATTGTATAAATAGGGTTTTGGTAAGTTACCATATTTCCCTTGAGGAGTTTAAAATGAAAACTAAAAACTACCCAAAATTCATCCCGATTTAGGGCCCCGGCGCGACACGGAGCTTGGTAAAATGCCAATTATTGCAACCTGGAAGCTTGGAATGAAGTGGGGCTATCGCGTAGGCTTTATGGAAATTGGCGAGTGACATTTTGGCCTCCGGTGCGATGCTCCATGCACTGAAATGGTATTCGTCCTACAGAAGAAACTCAAAATAGCCATAACTTCTTCACCGGGTGTCTATTTTATGAAAATTTGGTATCGACGAAAATATTATTAAATTATCTATTTGTTGGTAGGTCATGGGTTAAAAAAATCATAGTATAATGAGATATATTCTAGTTTGAATTTGACGATACCAATATCCTTCTCAAGAATTCAATCGGTAAGAAATGTTTTGATTCGCACAATGTCTAGGACATATTTGAGACCTTAATTCACATCAACCTTGATCATAAAACTACCAAGGAACCATGATGTACTATGAATGAGCTTGAAACATGGATCTAATATTGAGTTGGATTTTTTGGGGTATCACAATATCTCCCCCTTGGGAATATTCATCCTCGAATGAGACTTAACTGAGAGGGAAGAATGAGACAAGATGAACATGAACTGAACATTAAGGAGTGAAATATGATCTCATGACTGACATGCTAAACATACTGAACTCATGCATATCTGACGCATGGATAACTGGTACATGGATGCGTAACTGAGCAATCTGATAAACTGAGCTTCTCAAGATAAAAATGCATATCTGATGCATGACCTTATAATTGAACTGATACATGAATGCATGACTGAGTATGCAACAATAATAAATACCAAGTTTAAACTGGGGACATAAACATGAAACTGAATAAGCTTAAGGAGAACTATTACCTTGAGCTTGATCTGAATTTGCGTGGAAGACATGAGGATACTTAGTACGCATATCTGTTTCAGTTTCCTAAGTAGCTCCCTCTGATTTGGGCTGAGAAAACCTGAAACTGCCTGATTTTTCTCTCTTTTTTTGCCTCTCTCTAGTCCTAACCTTCTGCTCCTCTATCTGCTGAGCATGGGTCATGAGTCTAGCTAAGGTCATATCACTGTTCATCATCACAGATCTACACTCATTCACCACGCTATCATTCACCCCTGACATGAACTTGCTCATCTTATCCCTATTATCTGCAACCACATGAGGGGCATACCTGGCTAGCTAAGTAAATCTAAGAGAATACTCCCTAATCATCATATTTCCCTGCATGAGGTTGATGAACTCAAGAACCTTGGCTTCCCTCAGCTCTTGGAGAAAGAATCTATCTAAGAAATCCGTGACAAATTCCTCCCACCCAATGGGACCTGCTCCATCTACCCTCTCGGACTTCCACTATTTGTACCAAGTATGAGCGAAATCTTGTAACTGATATGCGGTTAACTCAGCACTCTGAATAGAAGTAACACCCATGATGTCAATGACCTTCTGAACTTGGTCAATGAACTCCTGAGGGTCTTCATCAGACTTAGACCCATGGAAAGATAGAGGGTTCATTCGGGTGAAGTCTCGAATCCTAGCTATTACGGAATTCGCCACTGGAGGTGCCGAATAGCCGGTGGACTTTAATTTTGGGCAGCCACAGACTGAGCAAGTGTGGTGTATACGGCTCTAAACTCTGCATGATAAACATGTTCTCCCAAAGGATCTTTGGGCTAAGGAGTTGGCTGGTTTCTTCTCTTTGGGGCCATATTCTGAAACAAGAGAAGAACAGATTAGACTGGGAGTTTAACTTGAGATTATGCTCACTAGCACAACATGAATACTGAAAGAAGCAAACTATTCCTAAAACATCTTATAGCCTACTGTACATAAATGTGGTGCGCAACACACCCATGCACAAGACTCTACTAGATGCGGATTTCAGAATTCCTAGGACTCTATTGAACCTTAGGCTCTGATACCAAGTTTGTAACGCCCCAATTTTCTGAATCGGAATGCTACACGGTGCTCATGACCCCGAGGGACCACAAACTAACCCATGACTAATATTTGTACCTATACACTACATAATATACATATAATATGCGGAAAACCTAAACATGTAGGCCATAAGGTTCAACTGAAGAGATATAGTAACATCCATGGGGTAATGAATACCCAAAACAACTAAATATAAAACTGAATACTGAATCTGATAGCTAAATAAGACTAAATCTGAAAGTCTCTAAGTACTGTCTGAATAAGGAGTTGAAGGAACATGTCTCCAACTAACTCCTTAAAACTGAACTGAAGTAATAAATAAATAAATAAATCAAATCATATTATCCTCGGATGGATGAGGACTCACTGCAACACTACGACTGGAAAGCTACTGTTGTCTGGAACTCGTGGCTCTGGAACTATGGTGTAACATGAAAACAAAACACCATAGCGCAAATGCGTCAGTACAACTGAAGTACTGAGTATATGAGTATGGTAGGCTAATGCAAAGGGTTTACATACATGAATAATGCTAACTGACTGACTGATATGAACGTAAC
This sequence comes from Capsicum pubescens, assembly GCA_030864215.1. Lineage (NCBI taxonomy): Eukaryota > Viridiplantae > Streptophyta > Magnoliopsida > Solanales > Solanaceae > Capsicum > Capsicum pubescens. The sequence goes on along the minus strand of CM061544.1, from coordinate 240,303,242 downwards.
AGTACAAACATACATACATAGTAACTGAGATCGTGAGTACGTGGTAGCTAAATCTATACTCTAATACATGACTGGAACTATAGTTCTGATAACATAAGCGACTGTGTCTGACAGTCCTGAATCTGGTAGAACTCTCTGAGTCCCGTGTTATAACTGAATTTGACTATATCTAACAGTCCCGGTATACTGATATCTGAAGAACTGTCTGAGTTCTTTTACTGAGACTGATACTAACACTATAGGAGGTAGTTGTTTAACCGACATGCCCTATGTATACCATTATGGCTAAGCTAGGGTCCAATCTCTGACCCAACTGGAGGGGTGTCAGTATCGCACCACTGGTAAGGAAAGTTGTGAGTGACACTTATCTGGCAGTACTCAAATTAAGAACGGTGGGACTCTAAACTGACAGTTTAATCCACCTCATCAACCCTAATCTGACAGGTTAAGATGTCTCAACCTACGCTGGCTACATAGTTCTGGAACACAAGGATGACTACTAAGAATCACACCCTGAATTGGCAGGTGAGTTCCCATCCTTGGGTTCACTCGGTGCTAACTTCTACTCCCATCTGAAGGGACTGAACATGATTCAACTGGATGTACATGGATTGAATAACTGACATCCGTTGACTAACAGAGTAGTACTATTATCTAAGAGTTAACTGAGATCATGAAATTTCTGATATTTCCTGAGTCACATGACTGACTGAGTTCTATAGAGTATATCTTGACTGAGATTTATCGTGGCTCATGACATGGCTTTAGGCACACAACTATATTTTTTGGGTACGAATACCCCCGGGACTCGATAGAAGGAAACGGGCACACATGACATAACTTGATCACAAGATTAGAATCCACAATTCACAATATTATAAGTAGGGGATAGTATACTTCATGTATTTATTCACATCTCAACAAGGTAGGGAGAGCTTGGATACATTTCGTGTATATAATTCATATTCCCATTATCACACTTGCTTCATGCCACAACAAAAACACATAAATAGCATGAAAATTCATATGGAAATGTATAGCTAATATGGACTTGTCTTTTAGATATCATGGAATCATGTAATTATGGGTTTCTAGCATCCTAGGCATTTTATCAAACACCTTGCATGCATTCTTTAAATAATAGGTGGATTTCATACTTACATCACATCAAACCACCTAAATTTCATGTTTTTCAACTAACAACCACATATATTTCATGAAAACATCTTTAGATATCATTTTGAAACTTAAACAACAATCATCAACATGTACATTCTTATATCACCACAAAAAAGTTTGCAAAAGAACATTTTAAAACATGGTTCTTTATCTCTAAGAACTGATTGGATCCATAGGTGAACACTACGCATACCTTAGATTAAGAATTTGTGGAATCTACGGTTGAATTTGCTTAAAGCTTGAAACCCCAATGGAAACCCTAGACTTGTCCTTGACAGTTCTTGAGTTAATTTTGATAAAATAATGTAAAGGGATGCTTTGGGGATTCAATCCCATGTTTAAATTATACATATAGGGTTTTGTTAAGTTACCATATTGCCCTTGAGGAGTTTAAAATGAAAACTAAAAACTACCCAAAATTTATCCCGATTTAGGGCCCCGGCGCGATACGGAGCTTTGTAAAATGCCAATTATTGCTACCTAAAAGCTTGGCGCGAAGTGGGTATATCGCGGAGGCTTTATGGAAATTGACGAGTGCTGTTTTGTCCTCCGGAACGATGCGCCATGCACTGAAATGGCATTTGTCTTACAGCAGAAACTTAAAATAGCCATAACTTCTTCACCGGGTGTCCGTTTTAGGTGAATTTGGTATCGATGGAAATCTTATTAAATTATATATATATTGGTACTTCATGGGATCAAAAATTCGTAGTATAATGAGATATATGCTGTTTGAAGTTGATGATACCAATATCCTTCTCAAGAATTCAATCGGTAAGGAATGTTTTGATTCGCACAATAACTAGGACATATTTGAGACCTTAATTTACATAAACCTTGATCATGAAACTAACAACGAACCATGATGTAATATGCATGATCTTTAAACATGGATCTAATAGTGAGTTGGATTTTTTGAGGTATTACAATATCTCCCCCTTGGGAACATTCATCCTCGAATGAGACTTAACTGAGAGGGACGAATGAGACAAGTCGTACATGAACTGAACATGAAGGATTGAAACATAATCTCATGACTTACATGCTAAACATACTAAACTCATGCATATCTGACGCATGGATAACTGGTACATGGATGAATAACTGAGCAATCTAATAAACTGAGTTTCTCAAGATGAGAATGCATATCTGATGCATGACCGTATAATTGAACTGATACATCAATGCATGACTGAGTATGCAACGATAATAAATACCAAGTTTAAACTGGGGACATGAACATAAAACTTAATAAGCTTAAGGAGAAATATTACCTTGAGGTTGATCTGAATATGCGGGGAAGAGGTGAGGATACTGGGTACGCATATCTGTTTCTGTTTCCCAAGTAGCTTCATCTGATTTGGGCTGCGAAAAACTAAAACTGTATTATTTTGCTCTCTTGTTCTGCCTCTCTCTAGTCCTAACCTTCTGCTCCTCTACCTGCTGAGCATGAGTCATGAGTCTAGCTAAGGTCATATCACTGTTTAGCATCGCAGATCTACACTCATTCACCATGCTGTCGTTCACCCCTGACATGAACTTTCTCATCTTATCCCTATTGTCTGCTACCACATGAGGGGCATACCTGGCTAGCTGAGTAAATCTGATAGGGGCATCAAGTTGATACTTGCCCCTAAGTCGCTCAGTGCGTGGACCACCTCACTATTGCCAATGCGAATGGGAAGAGTGAACTTCCCTGGGCCGTTAAGCTTCTTGGGCATTTTTTGTATCATTACAGTGCTACACTCTTTTATGAGGGCGACCATTTCAACTTCCTGCATCTTTTCCTTATTATCAACCACGCCCCTCAAGTATTCTCCATATGTAGGCATACCCTGCAAAATATCTTAAAGAGAAAGGTTAATATATAGTACTCTGAACGTGTCCAAGAACTTCTTGAAACGCTCATCCTCCTTTGCTTTTATATACTTTCATGGCAAAGGGAGTTGTGGTATCTTCCTCTCCACTTCTTCAGCAATTTTTTCTTTTGAGTACACAAACTTTCTCAATTTTTTAGCAACTTTGTCATTTACCTGCTCAGTCACCACATTAGCATCTACCTCCTTAGTTGCCTTTGGAGGTTCTCCTTGAAGCTCTTTACCACTCCTCAAAGTTCTTTCCATAACTTTTTTTGGATTTTCTGTATCTCCGGGCAACTCACCTTGAGGCCTGGTATTTAGTGTCTGTTGTAACTTCCCCAACTGCAACTCAAAACTTCTTGTTGAAGCTTGATGATTTTTTATTTCTACCTGGTTACTTCTTATATCTGCAGCCATTTGTGCTTGACCAGCCAGAATGTTTTTCATTAATTCATCGAGGTTTCTATTTGATTGATCTTTTTACCCTGTTGTTGCCGAAATTGTTGCGTCTGGGCATTTCATTATTTATTCGGTGGAGGAGTCTACCACTTTATGTTGTAAGCATTACAATAATTTGTCCTTTGAGTATTTCCCACATACATCACCGATTCTGTATTTGAAGCATACATGGCTGCTAAATGGCCACTATTACCGCAAAATTCATACTAACCTGCATCTTGTTGTAGTGCATTGATTGTGGCTGCAGGCTGTGCTACTCCCAACTTTATACTATAAATTTGATTTTGCAATGCAGAGATCTGAGAAGATATGGCAGTGAACTGATCAACCTCTAATACACCTCCAAATCTTTTTGTAGTGGTCCTAAATCTTAATGTCATTTAAGATTTCCTTGAGCTATGTAGTTCAATAAAGGGTACAGCCTATCATAAGCCATCTCAAGAGCTTGACCACCTGCAGTTGAATCTAATAAAATTTTTGTATTGTAGTCAAGAGCCTCTACAAAAGTATGAGCAAGTACCTCATTGGACTATTGATGGGGTGGATAGCCCCGAAGAAGAGCTTTCATCCACTCCCAAGCATGATAAAGATTCTCGTCTGGATTCTATTTGAAGAACACTATCTCACTGCCTAGTCTCGCTGTCTTTACAAACAGGAAGAACCGAATAAGAAATTTTCTGGCCATGTCATTCCATGATGTGATTGAATTTAATGGTTCCGCATTCAACCAATTTTTTACTTCCCCAATCAGTGAGAAGGGGAATAACATCATCCCCACATAGTCTGTATTTACACTCATAAGAATGAATGTGTCACTGATTTTTGGAAATTTTGCTAGTGGACCTGTGGATCTTCGTGTGAAAGCCCTATGAACTGTCCACTACTAATCAGAAGTTGTACCATATTCTATTTGAGCTCAAAATTCCCTCCAACTGTCGGCTTCTAAAATTGGGAAGTCAAATTTTCGGGAAGTGAGATTTCCACTTCTCTGACTGTCCTGGGGCTGCTTGTTCATCAGCCATGATGGAAGGATTCTCTTGGTCTTCTACAATTTTAGGAATACGGGGGAGAAGGTTTGCTTCTCTCCTCATATAGTAAAAGTGTTGCTCAAGATCAGGGCTGGGTTGAACCTATATTCTGCAAATACTTAACCAAGACCAAGCATAAAAGCACCAATTAAATCTAAAACTAAAACTAAAATAAATAGTTTCTGAATTACAAGTCCCCGGCAACAGTGCCAAAAACTTGACAACACCTAAGCCCACACACAAGTGTACATGGTGTATCAAGTAGTAAAGTGTCCTCCAAGAAAGCCGAGTATTGATCCCACAAGGACTCGATCCAACAACGATTCAATTTAAGTACACAATTAAGATTCAATTAGTTCAAGAGTAACCAAAAGAGAGTTTATGTAATTTGAAAGTAAAGTAAATAGTGCATAATTTAAAGTCTTGAAACTATCAATGGAGTAAAGCCCTGGGTTAAATAATTTCGAACAACCATACTATGTTATTGAATTTCATTCATTAACTTGTTTATATTGGTTGTTCATTCATAGGGTTAATTCCATAATCATGATCTACCAACCTCTAACCATTTACCTAATTTGAACCTTACAACTACATCATTGAGCGGGAATGTAATAATCCAATTAAGTTCTTTAAGCTATAATCCTATGTGTGAATCAAGTAAGGCATCTAAGTACATCCCTGTCCTAGACGTTAATTTGAATTTATTATTTCATAAAAGAATACAACCCATAATTTGTTCATCTCCATGTTCTATCGCCCTATTCCCCCTCCCAAGATCAAAAGGTAGACAATTGATATATTTTTTGGGTTATCAATCCATCCAATAGTTAAATCAAAGATAAACAAGAAACCAAATATAATAAGAAAAATTAAATGAACTTAATTCAAAACAATAGTACTTGTGTTCTTGGATTTAACCCTAGAAAGGAGGTTTCTAGCCACTCATAGTCATAATCATAATCCAAAAGGTTGAAAACATGATATAATTTAAAAGAAATCTAAGGGAATAATGTAAAACCTAGTAAAACATATAGTAGCATCTCCTTGATGTTCCAAGACAACCAAAGTTGATTAAAAATGTGTACAGGGGTGTATTTATAACAAAAGGGCTAGCCAAAGACGTGTAGGACAAGGAGAAGGAAACTTTGGCAGCTTGTAGATAGAGGGGGTGTTCGCCTGTTCTATTGCACCACTCTAGAGGGGACTGAGCCTGATTTAGAGCACCGCTCCAAAAGGGACAGTACCTATTGTTGAGCACCGCTCCAGAGGGGACTGCGCGGGCTTATCAACGTGCCCTATCTGGAATTTGCCATCCAAATTTTGGTTAAGACTTTATCATCCAATCTTTCATCCCTTAACTTGTGGTGTATTTCCAATGGATTTTCAGACTTCATATCATCAATATATCAAAATATTCATCTCCCAAAGCTTCCTACATAATCATACACCACGAATTAGAGATCATAACAACACAATATCAATGACGATGAATGACTACAAGAGCTAAGACTAGGCTAGTTCATGTTGATCTTCAACTTATTGTTCCACCTCTACACTTAAATCAAATTGAACATAGCACATTACCAACAAGTTGTTCCACTCATACACACTCAAACCCTTTGGAACCCTTTAAACACAATACAATCCAATGGGGTCGACTAGATAAGCACCTAGCTCAAGCTAGTAACGCTAGTTTACTCGAGTGAACTCTAAATAACTCAATTAAGTACAAACCTATTTGGAATTCACTTTGAACATTGTAATCACGTACTTTGACACTTAGATGCACATTTATCTCATTATCAACCCATATAGCATACGAATCATCCTCAAAATAGGGGTAAAAAGACTAGAATAGTGACACTAGAATACATAAATACACCCAACATCACTGACACTCATACCCCACCGTCCATGCCTATAGTAGTCCCACAAAGCCTCTATCCAAAAACAAAGAACATTCAGTCGGGACATGCCCCCGACCATAGCCAAAACCAAACAAACAAATAGCCAAAATAAAAGAAGCCCATTGCATAAAATGGACCCTTTCAGAATATGGAAGCTCACCACTTCAGTATGAGCCTACGGGTTTAGCTTCCCTACTAAAAGGGCTTCAATATGTGTTAGCCGCACGATCGGAGAGTAGAAACCTGGGATGACTGGTATATACCCAAAAATATAAAGTGTGACATAATGTACATGGTCACCAATACCACCCTCACATCGGCAAATGTGAGTTTTCAATAGCGATCCCCTCGGGACCCCCACTTTTCAAGGTTTTACTACTCAACCCCCTTTTAGCACAGTTAAATCCTTTACACATAACCAAATTATTTACCAAGGAGTTTTTTCATTAGGGATTACCCGTTGGTATCGTCATACAATAATTAGAGCTTTCTAGTCTTTCCCTTTATACCATCCCATAGCCATTATACCAAGTTGACTCAAAAGTCAAAACCATGGACACCAAGGCCTTGCCAATCCATTGAAAACTAACCAACCCAATTTAGGTTTCATTACCATATTATGAAATGCAAAGATTTCAAGAATATTCAAACTATGTGACAAAATCATTCTCATTGGCATTTTAACAAACATGTTGAGGGCATATGATTTCCAAAACCAAAATCAAGTATCAATTTACCATTCCCATTCAACCACATGTTCAAATCATAATTATAACATGAAAAAATCGTAAGTAAATAATGGGAAAGAATTATCCAACCAAGAACAACAAAAACCCCCAATATCTATTTCAAAACCAAATCAATACCACAATAATACCATGAAAACTATTCATTAAAATATGATTTTAGTTATGTACTAAAAATGAGGGAGGAGGAACATGCCTTAGACACCAAGGAAAATGGAGAGAATCACTCTTGAAATCCCTAATTGATTGACTTGAAGAAACCCAAGCCTCTTTCTTGAAGGAGAGTTTGAGAGAGATTTTAAGAGTGTTTTCTTAAGTATAATAGGTTAATAAAGTCCCAAAAAGTGTTTTATATCGTGGGGTCAAGAGGAGTTAATAGGAAAAATGTCCAGAATACCTCCAACTTAAACTGTAAAAAACTCGCAGGTGGGTGCGAGTTGACCCTCCAACTCGTCACCACATCATATGACTGGTACCATCCAGTCGTACCCATAATAAAAAGTTGGACATGCATACACTATCCACCATACAACTGGTACCATCTAGTCGTATCCGGAAAAAAAGTTGAACATCCACTCACTCTTCACCATACAACTCCATTGCCCCAACTCGAGACCAGACCATCCAACTATATGACCAAGTCATACCCAAGAAACAATCCTAAGGGATTGACACTGGACAACATATGACTACACCTCATTACTCGTACCCTATCCTCACAGCTCTTTGTGAGCCACTCGTACTCAGAACCAAGTCAAGTTACTAAGTCACTTATTTGTTTAAGGGACCGACCAAATGAACCATCACCACCTTTAATGACCCATACCCACAAAACTGTAACCATAAAAGAAACCCAACCACCATTTTCTGAACTCTTAATGACTAAGGTTACTTGACCGTACCTACACCATACAACTCGTATGGTGAATCATTTCTAGGATAGTGACCTCAAAGCTTAGGAATTTTCCAAGGTTCAAAACCTGGGGTATTTCAATTCTCCCCCACTTGGATCATTCATCCTCGAATAACAAAATAAGTCAGTATAAGCACAATTAAACCCCAACACGTCTCTACTCTTACCTTTAACAAAAAAGTCATGAAAATCTATCTTTTTATTTACAAAGTCTGAAAACAAAAATGGTAAGATCAACATATACCTTACGCATGAATTTTTAAAGCAAAAAATAGGAATGGATAGTTGTACTTCATGTTCTCTTAATCTTTTCAAGTAGCTTCTTCACCTTGTGGTTCCTCCACAGAACCTTTACCTAAGCTACATCCTTGGTCCTCAATCGACAAACTAGTCAATCCAAGATTTTAACTGGGATATCCTTATAATATAGGGAATACAAAATACCAATATCTTTGATGGGCACAATATGCGATGGATTGCTCATAACTTCCTCAACATAGAAACAATAAATACCGTGTGAATGGAGCTCAAATTAGAAGGAAACTCCAACTCATATGCAAGATTACCAACCCTTCTTAAAATTTTGTATGGACCAATATATTGGGGATAAGATTTCCCTTCTTCCCAAACCGCATCACTACCTTCATGGGAGATAAATTCAAGAACACCCTATCCCTATCTTCAAATTCCAACTCCCTATACATTATATCTGCATAGGACATTTGATGACCTTGGGTAGATTTAAGCCTATACCGAATTACCTCTACCTTCTCTAATGCTTTGTGAACAAAATTCGAACCAAACATCTTTGCCTTACGAATCTCAAACCACCCAATAAGAGATATGCACCTCCTACCATATAACACCTCAAATGGAGAAATTATAATTCTAGAGTGGTAGTTATTATTATAGGCAAACTCTATAAGAGGTAAATGACCATTATAATTGATCACACATGCAGAAAGCATATCCTTTAATGTCTAAATAGTTCTTTCTTCTTGCCCATCCGACTACGTGTGAAAAGTAGTACTAAGGCTCACCTTGGTCTCCAAACCTTATTGAAATGACTGCCAAAACTGAGATAAAACCTTTGCATCATGATTCGAGTTGATAGAAACATATACCCCATGAAACTTCACAATATCTTGGAGGTACAACCTTGCATAATCCTTAGTCGAGAATTTAGTCCTCACTATAAAAAAGTGAGCCAAATTTGTCATCCAATCCATGATGACCCAAATCGAATCAAATCGATTTCAAGAATAAGGAAGACCGATAACAAAATCTATGTTGATCACTTCCCACTTTCCGTCTGGCAACTTAATTTCTTGATACAATCCTCTAGTCCTCGTGTGCTTAATTTTCACTTGCTGACACATCATGCATTTGTCCAAAAAACTAGCCATATATTGTTTCATATTATTCAACCAATACATCTCATTAAGGTCATGATACATTTTCATAGAACCAGGATGAATCACATAGCATGACTCATGCACCTCAGCCAAGATCCTAGCTCGCAACCTATCTATATCGGGAACACATAATCCCCTTGGTACCACAAAGTACCATCACTACTAATCTCGAAGGCCATTACCTTCTGCCCACTTATATCCCCCTTGATCCTCACCAAGATAGGATCTAACATTTTTTTTCTCCTTGATTTCAACTCCAAGAAATGACTACACCACCTCTTGTACAAACACACCATTATTCGAGAAGTCGAAGAGACAAACTCCAAGGTTAGAAAATTGTGAATGTCTCTCACGAACTCCTTCTTCCCTTCATCCACATGAGCCAGAATTCCTATGGATAACTTGTTAAGAGCATCAGCAAACACATTAGCTTTACTTGGATGGTAGTGAAGACTCATGTCATTATCCTTGAGTAACTTAAGCTATCTCCTTTGCTGAGGTTAAGTTCTTTTTGAGTAAACACATATTCCTGGCTTTTATGATCGAAAAAGGAATCAACATACACAGCATATAAATAGTGATGCTAGATTTTCAACGTGAATACCACAACTAATAATTCCAATTCATAGGTCGTATAATTCTTCTCATGCACCTTTAAATGTCTAGAGGCTAGGCTATCACCTTCCCATGTTGTATTAATATGCAACCAAGCCCCACATGAGATGCATCATAATATAACACAAATCAATCCATGTCTTTCGACAAGGTCAAAACTAGAGCCAAAGTTAGCTTATCTTTCATCTTTTCAAAACTACCCTCACAAGTATCTAACCTTAAGAACCTTACCTTCTACTGAGTCAACTTAGTCAACGGGGAAGCAATAGAGAAAAACTCTCCATAAACCTTCTATAGTATCCAATAAAATTGAAAAAGCTTTCAATATCAGCTGGAGTCTGGGTCTAGGCCACTTCTTAGCCACTGCAACCTTCTTCAGATCCACCATGATCCTTTTACTAGAGATGACATGACTCAAAAAAGTGACAGCGTTCAACTAGAATTCACATTTCAAGAATTTGGCATACAAATGTTGCTTTTTTAGGGTTTGCAATACTATACGATAGTGATTAGCATGATCCACCTCGCTCTTAGAGTACATCAGAATATCGTCAATGAACACAATGATGAACACATCTAAAAACGGATGAAAATCCCTATTCATCAAATCCATGAATGTTGTTGTGGCATTAGTTAACCCAAAAGACTAACCAGAAACTCAAAATGCCAATACTGGGTATGAAAGGCAATCTTAGGGATATCCACCTCCCTAATCTTTAATTGATGATACCCGAATAGAAGATCAATCTTGGAGAAAAACTTAGCACCCTTCAACTGAACAAAGAAATCATCTATCCTTGGAAGTGGGTACTTATTCTTTACCTTCACCCTATTCAATTATCGGTAAACAATACACATCCAAAGGGAACCATCCTTTATACGCATGAACAACATTGGTGCACCCTATGGAGATACTCTACGATGGATGAAACCCTTGTATAAAAGATCCTTTAGTTTTTTCTAAGCTCATTCAACTTAGCTAGAACCATTCTATATGGAGGAATAGAAATAGGATGAGTGTCCAGAATAAGATCAATCCTAAACTCAATCTCCCTATCGGGAGGGACACCAGGAAGGTCTTCAGGGAAGACCTCAGGAAATTCATTTACCATCGGGATGGAATGCAGGGAAGAACCCTCCAAGTTAGAATTTTTAACCTAGACCAGATAATAGAGGAACCCCTTAGAGATTAATCTCCGATCTCTAAGATAAAATATAAACTTCCCCTTAGGAGCTATGGAACCACCCTCTCACTCAATAAATATCTCATTAGGGAAGTTAAAGCCAACCTTATAGGTTCGATAGTCCAAAGAAGTGTACCACGAGTGTAACCAATCCATCCCTAATATGACATCGAAATTAGCCATGTCTAATTCAAACAGATCCACTAAAGTCTCCTGACTACCCATAGATACCACACAACCATTATAGACTCTTCTGGCCACCACAGAGCCACCCACTGGGGTAGAAATAGAAAAAAGGTCTAGTACATATTGGGACCAAAACCAAAATGCACAGCCACAATGGGGTCATATAAGAGAGAGTAGACCCCAAATCAAGTAAATAATACACATTATAGGAAAAGAGTTTCAACATACCAATCAAGACTTCAGGAGATGCCTCAGACTCTTGGCGGGTAGTGAGAGCATAAAGATAATTTTGACCAGTGCAGGAACTAGATGGTGCACCCATTGGTGTCATAGTTAAAGAAAAGGCAACAAGAACTCTGTTTTCCCCAGAAGGCAACCTTACAAACCGGACAGTTTCTAATCATATTCCCTGATTGACAATAGTTGAAGCACTTATCCTTTCCTTCATCACAGTAACCCCAATACAATCGACTGCAAAATCTACAGGGATGATATGATGGTGCTAACTGAGCCAAACTAGCCTGATTTTGGGAACCCTATTCCCTAAAGTTATCTCCATAATGTAGATGTCTATCACCCATTGGCTTTGGGTAAGTAACACTAGCCATCGATTAAGACCTAGAGTGGCCCTACCTCTTCTTCGGCGCCTTTCTGCCATCCCTGCTACCCTATTTCTAGCCATCACTCTGCTCAAAAAATCAAAACTTTTTGTTTTGCCTCTCCCTAATGTTTGCCTGCTTCTTGTTATCTTTCTCTACCTACTGCATGTACACAACCAACTTGGAGATATCCATGTCTTTGTTCTAGTAGGCAACCTTACTCTCAAAAATCTCATCTCAAGAAAACCCGGAAGAAAACTCTAGAGCATTCTCAAATAACTGGTCACACTTCAAGGCATAATTCTTGACTGACATCCTACCTTGCTTTAGGTTAACAAACTCTTCCTCCCTTGCTTTCCTTAACTCCTGAGGAAAGAAGCGTCCTAGAAAAGCACTAGAAAATTTTTTCCACAAGGTTGATTCAGCATCGTCACCCCTTGTTTGTTCCCATTCCTCATACCATTGGTATACTACATCTTTCAGCTGATAGGCAGCAAATTCCATACCCTCTATGTTAGTAGCATGCATAACACTAAAGATCTTTTCCATCTCATATACAAATACCTAAGGATCCTCCTCAACCTTAACACCAATGAACATAGTAGGGTTCAACCTTATGAACTGGTCAATCCTAGTGGACTCAAAAGATATAGTAATAAAAATACCAAGATTAAGAGTTCGAGAGAGACTGGAGGGAACCGGTGGAACTCCAGGAGGACAATCAGGAATTGGACCCCAAGTCTGTGTTTGGACCCTATAAGTAGGATGGGTCCCATCAACATTGTCCTCAGGTAGGACAGATGAGTTTCCATGAGCTTTAGATCATTGAGTAGGCATGATCTGAAAAGAAAACAAATAGAAATTAAAGGAGATTTCAAGACCATAGACTCTACAGCTGGAAATCAAAACAAAAGAAAGAGAAGCATTTCTAAATACCTTGTAACCACTCCCTTATGAGTATGACGCATTACACACCCTTAAAAGAGACTCTACTCGACACGGCATTATCGGACTCCTAATTGACCATGAACCTATGGCTCTGATACCAATCTGACATGATCCAAGCCAAGGCCTAGTCGTGTCTTGCATCTCAAGTCCGATATAAATCGGACACCGCCTCTAATACCCAACCATAACCACCATCCACACCCTATGTCAGATGAATTCCAAACATATAACAAGATAAATAAATATAATTTAAAGACATTTAAAGAAGTTCATAACTATACCCAGCCAAACATTCAACCAAATATCTAATTGGTGCCAACCACAATACCAATACCAATACCAAGGTTAACACCCATACCGACACTACCTATGCCCATAGTAGTCCCACAAAACCATTATCCAAAAACAAAGAACATCCAGTCAGAAAATTCCCCCGACCATAGCCAAAACCAAACCAAGAAATAGCAAAAATATAAGAAGTCCATAGCATGAAATAGAGCCTTTTGGAGTATGGAAGCTCACCACTACAATATGACTCAGAGTTGTCGTCGAATCCAAATCACTGAGTAGAAGGAGTATTATGGTCGGTTCCTGCATCACGTGGGGATACAATGCCTAAAGATAGTTAGTGGAATGAATACTAGTATGTACTTAGGAATAAGGATAAAATAATTTCATTATTCAAAACCAAAGTAAATAACCATATGCATTCACATACATACATATATATCGTACTAAGAGAGGAAACCAGGTTTAGTATGCATTTAAAACCTTAGCCTAGGTTGTGAACCTTGGCCATCCTAAAACCACCCACGGGATATATAGGTTCAGCTCCCCCTACTGAAAAGGATCCAACGAGTATTAGTCGCACGATTAGAGAGTAAAAACCTGGGATGACTAGTACATACCAAAAAATATAAAGTATGACATAATGCACATGGTCACCAAGACCTCCCAGTAAATGTGAATTTTGCAATGGCAATCCCTTCGGGACCCCCACCATCCACAACTTTGCTACTCAACCCCCTTTAAGCCCAATTAAGTCTTTTACATTTAACCAAACCATTTACCAAGGAGTCTTTTCATTAGGCATTAACTGTAGCACTATGCAAAAATTAAAGCTTGCAAATCTATCCCTTTATGTTATACCAAAGCCATTAAACAAAGTTGACTCCAAAGTTTTTAGTTTAACCAAAACAATGGGCACCAAAGCCTACCCAATACATTTAAAATGAACCAAACTAATTGAGGTTTCATTACCATATCATGCAATGCAAAGATTTCAAGAATAGTCAAACTATGTGACAAAATCATTCTCATTGACATTTTAACAAACATGTTGAGGGCATATGATTTCCAAATAAAAAATCAAGTAACAATTTACCATTCTCATTCAACCATATGATCAAATCATAATTATAACTTGAAAAAACCATAAGTAAAACATAGAAAAGAATTATCCAACCAAGAACAACAAAAAACCCCAACATCTATTTCAAAACCAAATCAATACCATAATAATACCATGAAAACCATTCATTAAAACATTCTTTTGGTTGAATTAATAATGAGGGAGGAGTGACATGACTAAGAGACCAAGGAAAATGGAGAGAATCACTCTTGAAAGGTCCTAATTGATAATTTTGAAGAAACCCTAGCCATTTGCTTGAAGGAGAGTTCAAGAGAGATTTTAAGAGTGTTTTCTTGAGAATAATAGTTTAATGAAGTCCCAAAAGGTGTCTTATGTCGTGGGTTCAAGAGGAGTTAATAGGGAAAATATCCAGAATACCCCTAACTTAAACTGTAAAAATCCCACAGGTGGGTAAGAGTTGACCCTCCAACTCGTTACCACATCATACGACTGGTACCATATAGTCGTACCAAGAATAAAAAGTTGAACATCCACAAACTTTCCACTATACGACTCCATTACCCCAACTCATGACCAAACCATATGGCTAGTATGGCCTAGTCGTACCAAAGACAAAATCCAAAGGAATTGACACTGGACAACATACAACTACACCTTACCAGTCGTACCCCATCCTCATGGCTTTTTGTAAGACACTCAAACTCAGAGCTAGTTCAAGTTACTAAGTTACTGATTTGATTAAGGGATCGACCAAATGAACCATCATCACTCCTAACAACCCGTACCCATAAAATTTTAACCACAACAGAAACCCAACCATTATTTTCTAGACTCCAAATGACTAAGGCCACTTAACTATACCCACACCATATGACTCATATGGTGAATCATTTCTAGGATAGTGAGCTCAAAGCTCAGTAGTTCTCTAAAGGTGAAAAACCAGGGTGTTTCATAAATCATCCATCACTAAAAATATAGTTCATCCTTGAACTAAAGGCAAGGAAAATACATTAATGATCAAAAAGTTAGGGATAACTACCATACATATCAGAATCGACCTCCCAAGCACCCTTATTAATATGTCAATGTATCCATCAGACCTTAACCACTAGAATACAACTATCTAACATATCTGGCTAGAATCGAGATGGGCTCTTCAACAAAGGACAATCTCTATATAACTGCACTAAATCATAATGAATGAAATAAGACTCACCCAGAATATAATATTGAAGCGTGGAAACATGAAAAACTTGATGACCTGCAGATGTAACTGGGGGCAATGCAAACTCATAAGTTATTTCCCCAATAGTCTGAAGAATCTCAAAAGTTCCGATATACTAGGGGCTAAGATTGCCCCTCTACCCAAACCTCATCATTGCCTTTATGGGTGACACATGAAAAAAGACTCAATCACCAATACTAAATCCCAAGAAACAAAGTCTATGATCTGCGTAGTAATTCTGCCTACTCTGAGTTTCTAAAAGTCTTTCCTGAATGACCCAAAGTCTATCCAAAGACTTGTGAAAAAAGTCCATACCTTCAGGTCTAATCTCATTAACCTCAAACCAACCAATTGATAAGTCACAACTTCTACCAGGAAAGTCCTTAAAGGGAGTTACTCAATACTGGAATGGTAGTTATTATTGTATGCAAACTCCAACAAGGCTAGTGTTGCTCGTACTGACCTCTAAAGTCCATAACATAAGCTCAGAGCATATTCTCCAACACCTGAATAACCTGATCCAACTGACTGATTGTTTAAGGGTGAAAAGTTATTCTAAGATCAACCTGGGTACTCAACTCTTTCTGAAAAGCCTTTCAAAAGTGAGATATGAACACTGAACCTCCATCTAAGATGATAGACACTGTTACACCATGAAGACAAACTATCTCACAAATATAGATATGGGAAAACCTCTTAGTACTAAAATAGTAACCTAACTACAAAATATTAATAGGGTATATATAGTATACAAGGAAACCCTAAAAATTAAATTCCAGACGAAAAAGGAAATTTAAGGTCGGTGGAAACTTAATTAGGCCACATAAGGACCAGATATACTATATACAAACCATACATGGACCTAGGTAAGTGCCAAAACTTCTGTGTAAAACCTGCAACTCTCTAGTCTTTTGATCTCTGCACATACCTTGGTCATATATGGACCATATATGGACCTAGGTAAGAGATAGTCTTATTTTTCCTACTTTTTAGCCTCTGGAATTCAAGTTCTTATACATTCTTTGATTACCTACGCCCGGTAGTGTCACATACACCCAAAATTAACTTGCTAAGTAGCAAAAAAAATCAATTTTTATATTTTTCTTCAGTTTATCATCCAAGACCTAATTTCCTGCAAAACATACCCAAAACACATCATATATCACAAAAAAAAACTAAGAAACTTGCATATTATCATTGTTTTAAGCATTGAATGTTCTATAAATCCATCACAAATAAACACTCTCAACTTAGAATGTTTGTATGTCCTTGGGCAATATTCAAAACAAAAAAACGACACTTATATGAGAATCTAAGTTACCTAAGGCAGTCAATCATCACTTTAATCTCAAATATATTACTCCCCTCCTATATAAACAATTCTAAACCAATTGTGTATAACAATGTGACAACATGGGATCAAGATCTGGAAATTACATTAGCAATAGACAACCATTAATGTATAAAAGTTACACTACCCGAATAATCAAGTAGCTAGCAATACCATCCATGTACCCTCAAAACAAAGAAGTCTCACTCACTCATACAAAATTAGCTTGCCAATGCAGGGACGATCAAGAAATACTCATACTCAAAAGACAAGTTCTACCAATGCACATAAAATACCATAGGCTTGCCCTTATTTTCTTCACCTTGGTTTTTAGACAATCAAGTTAGGATCAATGAAGGACTTTATTCGGCTTATAAAGTAGGCTTGGGTGCTTGGATGGTACATATGGATATGTCAAGTGACTAAGCCTCCTTGGCACTACACTAACTTCGGGGTCCATACTTTAACCAATTTCCTTTCATTCCACCCTTATTTCTCCCTTTTATTATTTATTGCACATTTAGGTTGGGTGTGGTTTCATTTATTCATTATTTTTTCTTTTTCTTCTTTTTCATATTTTTCTCTTTATTTCTAGCACACCCAGTCCTACTATTACTTTTCTCTTATTTTACCCTTTTTCATACCCACTCTACATTACGCACCCCTATGATATCCATTCTCAACTTGGCCAATTTTCCTTAGTTGAGGTGCACAATGTCCATAGAGGACCAGGTCCAAAATAGGTTCATTGTAATACAAATAGAAAGGTGAAAGGTGAAAACAAAGAAATTGGCTATGAGGTTTAAAAATGGGATTAAGGAATACTATTTCACATTGGGAAGGTCATTTAGGCTAAAAGTGGACTAACATCAAAAATGGCCTATGATACTTTCATAACTAACTATCTTACAACCTAAGAAGGGAAAATTCTAGATTTAACACACTACAAAGGGAACTAGGTAGCATCTCACACACACATGGATCAGGGTCACATCACAAGCTACTACCTATCCGCTTCATACATAAGTTAGATGATTATCATATCCCTAATCTAATGCCATAAGAAGATACAAAGATATATTAACATAGTTTTAAAAACACAATTTTGGAGGGGTATCATTTTTTCTCAAAATCAACAAAAAACATGATAACTTCCCTAAATATTTAAAAATAACCTAAATACACAAAAACAAATACAATATGAAACAAACACATGAGGACACAAATTGTAAACCTAGACATGTCAGTTCTACAACCATACCGCGGTCGACAAGAAAAGAACCATGGAAAAAAATACTCGTGGTGGTTATGGTATACCTTACCCTACTAAAAACTATACACTATCCGTAATGAGAAAAAATAAAGTAAAACAAGGGAACGAGGACATACCTGGGATGCACTAGGCATCCATGTTATAATCATACCTCGGTGAGTAAATCTAGACTGGCAAAGGCGGTGGTGGTGGCGGTGCACTACTAGAAGATGCACCCATAACTATCTTAGCACACCTCTACTTATTAATAACTGTAGTTTCTACTAACTCATGTTTGTCCTATTTTGGGACCTGGTTATATGGCATCATGGGATCCTGTAAGTCCCCTTCTCTTCATCTCGTGGTCCCTACTACGGGGACCGTATCATTATTTTGCACATATAGTTCAAGACATCTAGGATCAGGCAGAGGTTTTGGATGAACAAATGGGGGCACAACTACAGGAATGGCTAACATATATCCCAGTGAGAGTGTGAACCTTTTCTCTAAGTACATCCATCTCATCCCTAATATCACCTAGATTTGACATCTCAATGCCGATACCTTAGCCTTAAGAGCATCTAAAAAAATGCAAATCATCTCGTATATCTAACAGAGTATCCCAGTGTGCAGACTCCAATCTAGACTTTTCCATCTCTAGTGTAGCCAGACCCATGGTCGTATTTGTCCATATAGAGTCTCTACCCCATCCTAAACACTCCATAATCGAGTATTGGTGGCTCTCTAATTGACCACCAAGATCTAGAGTTGAAGTCGAGGATAATGTAGATGTTGTGGGGGTCCCCTTACCTTGTGTGCTTAATATGTGGGAATCTCTATGCTTCCTAATATCAAACTCTATACTAACTCCTATGTAACCTACCTATGGCTCAATAGGCTATGTGGGAATTGATGGTCCCTCAAATAGGGATGGAGGTACGGTAGTGGGAACACGGGGTCTCTTAGAAAGGTCTGAATGTTCCAGATCCCTCATCGTCCTAGTCTGTGTCATGCCTATAGCCTGTACTCTTTCATAAACTCCTGGAACCTATGGAACATCATCCTCATCATATATACTCTGGACAAGACATAAGAACTGCAAAATCATAGTCCCATCCAAAGCTCTCTCATGAAGATCAAGCGAATAATAGCTACAAAATCAATATCATATCCAGCAATCATTTTAGAAATTAGTCCATCTCCATCCAAAGTCAATAAATTGTATGCAACAGTCAGACACAGTCTATAACAAACAAGCAGCCACCAAAATTTATGAAAAAAGTGAGTGTCGCCTTCATTATCATACCCTGCCCCTAGATCCAAGGGGTATCATTACCTAGAGGTTAAATATAGCTAGAAATCAATCTTACTACATAAACTCACTCACTCATATGCTCAGTATCACACATAATATGTCTATCTCACATAGATTTTAATTTATAATCATACTCTAGTATGGATTTGGAGCAACATAATTTGGCTGAAAAAGAACTAAGTAGATAGCCGCCACTGAAATGTCTACCATAAACCCTCTCATGAAATTCTTCTCAAGATGGGGTTGCTCAGTATAACTCATAAGACCCTTACATTTAATCATAGACAAGGATATTATGGCATGGTATGATGCATTGAATTTTTGCACAAAAGTTGGGATGTAAGAACCTAAGGGTCAAGTCATCCACCCCAACTAATTTCTGTCAAATGCAGTCCGCTAAAGCGGTGCACTGGTAACCCAGAAAAGTCAATACATTCTCCTCATAGATATCCATCATATGACATTCAAACTCGGTAATATAGTCATCAACTCAAAAATAGTCCAAAGTCCCTCTATGCACCATCTCGGGTTTACCTCATCAAGAGGGTCCTCTGAGATATGTATCGGGTCATATGCCTGATCACGTGGAGATGGTTCCACTATATCTGATGGTCATACATACTTTGTAGCTTGGTCTATACCCTTCTTATACTGGGGTTCAGCAGATAACTTCTCCTTATCTACTATATTAGACTCATCCTGGGAATCCTCCTCAGACTAAGTGTCCTGTGTAACTGCTGTAAGAGGTGAATCAGAATTTTCCTCCTCATCATAATCATCACCACCACCCTCAATAGTCTGTGCAAAGTGTGGTAGTGATCTTCGGGACGTATTCATCCTCGACTTACCTAGGAACTCAATAGCCTCATCTGTGTTTGCCTCACTATGATTTTTATGGAATTTGTACACCTAATTTGGCCATAATAATATCTCGGGTGTACCATGCATTCATACCGTAAAACCTAGTCCTTTAGATCTAGTCGGGGATGCTCTGATGCGAGCAACTGGGTATACCTCCTCTGAGCAACTACTCTCGAAAGACTTATCTCATTACCTAGTAGGTGAATCCTTCTTCTTATTTAGTGTCATGTGTACCTAAAAAATCAAGTGTTAGTATCCAACAGATAATGAGGGATTGAAAAATTTGAAGGAAAACTCAAAGTATGAAAACATCAATTTTTTCCTTAAGTTTTGCATCCCTATTATTTATTGATGTTGGTCGTATTTACACGCCTAAGCACCATAATTTACCCATGTTTCAGCTAACTTTTGGGGATAAAATATATAATTCTTGCACTTGTAGTCCATTTTCCTTTAAGTGAGCTGACCTATGTGATTAGCAAGTTTTCAGGTACTAATGATGAAGATTTCAGCACTTTGTGGACCTGTGGGCAGCAAAGGAAAACTTCACATAAGAGGGAAGGCATCTTTTGGACTGAATGTGATGCATGGAAACTTTTTCTCGGGCAAACCCAGTATTTTTAAATACTTAAGGACGCAGTAGCAACTTATTAGAGAAGGATGCTATTAAAAACCTAATTGCTGAATTTCTCAGCATCATTAGCATTATCATTCGAACATTATTCATAATTCACGTTGGAAGGTTTTGGACGAGTTTGGAGAGCAGAAAACGGCTCACTTGAACAACGGAGAAAGAAAACACGTTTCATCTCCATAGCCGAGATTTCTCTAAGTTTTGGTATGATGATGATGTCTACTTTGATTTCCTTTGTATTCACGAGTAGCTAAACTTATCTGTTAGGGTTATGAAAACCTTGTAAGATACTATCTATTACTATGAGTTTGTGAATTCTTGATGTGTTATGCTACTTATATCATTACTCTCTTCGTTTTGATTGAATTCTTATGGTTGCAAACATAGCGAATACGCCATTATAGCATTAACTTGTTCGAGAGAAAAGTTACATGTTTGGAAAAGAGAGTGTGACAAGGAAATAGGGTTTCCAACCTCTATTTACACGTTAATGCCTTAACCGGATTAATTTTTTGGAGAATTTGTACCATTTGTTATACACTTTAGGCTCGGGAGAGCTAAAGTGAAACAAATCCTTGATGGTTGGGAAACACTTGGATTTAGAATTAGAATACGATTCTCTATAAGTGCATGAATGTCTAAATTCCGCATTACTCATAGTTAATAGAGAAGTAGAAACTACAAGGTGGACATAACCCTAACTTATCAATCTCTGTGATTAAATCTTACTACACAAACAGTTCCATCGTTACTTTGATAATATTAGTTCACGCCTAAAACCAAACCCCCCTTTTGTCCTTGGAATTTTTGACCAACAGTCTACTAATAATTGCAACACTTAGTGACCAGAGTATTTCCTGTGGGATTCGACACCCAACCCAGTTGGGTTCTATATTTGACAGCGACCGCTTACACTTTCTAACGAGAGCTGTAATTTGGGCGTTATCAAATTTTGGCGCCGTTGCCGGGGAATACAATTGTCAACTAAGTTTGTGATAGTTAATAGACCCTTTGGTCAATGATTCTCGAATTTTACTTTTTGTTTTGTTCAGGTTTATTGGAGTGCATGCAAAATACATGAAGTTCTGGTCAACCGTTATTACCTATAAATCCTGAACCACATCTTATTGGTAGAATAGATGAACAACGAAACCTTGAACGGAGGGCTGCTCACCAGAAGCAGGAAAGATTAGTTGCATTGGCAGCTGCTCAAGTGCGTCAACAAAATATTAATAACCCAGGTTGGGCAACAAATCTTGATGAAGAGGACCTGGGTGATGATGAGTTATTTAATCCAAGGCTTGCTGGTGAGGTAGCAGCACCTATGAACAGGAGAGATCATCAAGCTAGAATGAGACCTGGATGCCGAGCTGTGCAGGCCCCTTTCGATGATGATGATGACGATTTGGATGGGGCTGGTGCCATAGGGGCTATTATTCCTCCGCCCTTGGCACCCGGAGCCAAGTTTAATATCACTAGCACCATGATCCAGCTATTGCAACTCAAAGGGTTATTTGGTGGACTTGCAGGTGATGATCCGAATATGCATCTGATCAACTTTATCTCAACATGCAAGTCATTTGACAATCCAGGAGTTGGACAGAATACAATTCTACTGCGCTTATTTCCATTGTCTCTATCTGGAGAGGCAACTCTATGGTTGAACGGGATGACTCCTGACTCTATTACTAATTGGAGCAACTGAAAGACGCTTTCCTAGAAAGATTCTTTCCGTCATCCAAGAGAGCACAGTTACGAGATGAGATCAGCAATTTTCGACAGCTTCCAACTGAAGCTCTCCATAAAACATGGGAGAGGTTCAAGAAGAAGCTTATACGGTGCCCAAATCATCAGATGACCAACATCCACTTGATGGAAATATTATACAGGGCATTGAACTCGGTGACTAAGCCAGTGGTTGATAATGCTGTTGGTGGGTCATTCATGGACCTTACTTTTATTGAGCCTGGTGATATGCTGGATCGTATGACAAAGCAGAGTAGAGCTTGGCATACTAGGGATTCTGAGGTAGCAAGCTCTACTGCATCTACTGGCATGACAGCAGAACAGAGGCGAAGAGAAGAGGAACGTGACCAAGATATGGCTCACATGAAAATGCAGATGGACGTTCTTACCAAGCAATTATTATCAGGAAAGACAGAAAAGGTTAAGGTTTTTGTATCACAGGGTAGAGATGAATCCAATTCTGAGGAGAAAGCAAATTATTTGAATAATCAGGGGGGTTTCTGAGGCAATGCCCAAGGAAACCAAGGTCGGAACTATTATGAAAAATCTGGATACAAGGACCGAGACCAAGGGAATTGGAAGAACAAGAATGACAGGAGCGGTTTGTATGTCCCTCCTGGCAATCGTGAAGCTGTTGTAACTAGTTCTGGTAAGATGTCCATGAAGGACATGATGGCCAAGCATTTGAAATGAGTAGAGGCAACCAACACGGGACTAGCTGAGGTAAAAAATGATTTTTCCTCAATAAATCAATTAGTTGACTCGCATTCCACTGCAATAAAATAGCTAAAACAACAAATGAGTCAACTATCAGCGACATTCAATCAAAGAAAAGCTGGCACTTTACCTAGTAACACTGTGAAAAATCCACGAAATGATGGATCATGTATGGCTATTACTACCAAGAGTGGTAAGGTGTTGGAAAATCCATCCAAAGGCAAGCAGGTGGTTGATAATACAGAAGAGAATGTTATTGAAGCAGATTGTGATGATTCTGTAGAAGCTGAAAATCAGAATGAGAACGTTCATGACACTACACCTAGATGTCACCATCCTGATAAGATTGATAATCGGAAGAAAAAACAAAAGGAAGTGGTGGAAAAGACTCTTCCAAATCCACCACCACCTTTTCCTCAGAGAATGAAGAAGCAGACTGATGACACCAGGTTTAGTAAATTCATGACCATGCTGAAGCAGCTGACTATTAATGTGCCTTTGGTGGAGGAACTGGAGCAGATGCCAGGGTACGCCAAATTCATGAAGGACCTTTTGACAAAGAAAAGGGTGGCAAGTTATGAACTAGCAGATAATTTTCATCATTGCAGTGCAATTGCACGAGATCTTTAGTACAGAAAAAGGCGGATCCTGGTGCTTTCACTATTCCTTGCACGGTTGGATCTTTAGATTTTTCTAAGGCATTGTGCGATTTGAGGGCTAGCATTAATTTGATGCCACTAGCCATTTATAGAAAGTTGGGGTTGGGGGATCCTACACCAACCAACATGCGGCTGGTAAAGGCAGATAGGTCGGTAAAATGACCTGTTGGTATCTTACATGATGTATTAGTGAAGGTTTCTACCTTTATTTTTCCTGCAGACTTTGTTATTTTGGATTACGAGGTGGATTTTGATGTGCCCATAATCTTGGGTTGGCCTTTCCTCGCAACAGGAAGTGTGCTTATTGATTTACGAGCAAATGAGCTTTTATTTCGGATGAATGACGAAGTGGTACGTTTTGATGTAAGCAAATCAATGAAGCAGCCCAAAGATATGAATGTGTTCTCTATAGCTGATGTTTATTATGAGGATGAGAAGGAATTATCTTTAGAGAAGCAGTTTACTGTTGAGCCATTGGCTGTTGTGCTTTTGAACTTTGAGCGTGAGGATGTTGAAGAGAACGAAGAAATAATTCGTGCTTTGACAAGAATGGGGTCGTATTTATATGACCCTAAGAAGATGTACCTTGACCTTAAGAATCGACCCTCACCACCAGCGAAGCCACCAGATATCTTGATAAAGTCTGAGTAATCGAGATAACTATGTCGTGTCGCGATAATAAATCAAGCGCTACATGGGAGGCAACCCATCATTAGGAGTTTGTTTCGTTAGGATTTTGTTTTTGATAAATAAAAGTTCAAAAAGAAGAGTCGAGCCACGACCAAAACTAAGGCGCTCGGTGGGAGGCAACCCATTCTTCTAATCATTTTTGTTGTTTTTGAATAAGTGTAGGTGCAAGATATACAAAGGAAGAGATTAGTCCCAAATTTTGATTTGAAAGTGAGCCATGCTAAAGGTGGTAAGTGAGGAATGATGTAGCAAAGGCTATAGGTTAGGCGTTGCCTATGCCAATCTAGGCAACGAACAAGGCAATGCCTATGCCAATCTAGGCAACGAACAAGGCAATGCCTATGAAAATCTAGGCAAAGTACAAGCCTATGCCATTGCCTATGCTCACTGCCTCACATAGGCAATGGACAAGGAAAGGCCTATACCAATGTAGGCAATGCTATAGGCGTCGTCTATGCCATTGCCTATGCTCACTGCCTCACATAGGCAATGCCATAGGCGCCTCCTATGCCAATCTAGGCGATAGTAAAGGCGCCGCCTATGCCAATCTAGGCGATAGGAAAGGCGCCTCATATGCCTATCTAGGCATTGCTAAAGGCGCCGCCTATGCTAAGCATAGGCAAAGCATTAGGCGCCGCCTACTTATCCTTTTTTGCCTCCTAACCCGATTGTACATAGATCAAACCTGACCCATGGCTTAGTCTTTAAATATATCCTCAACCTTAGAACATAGTTCCATTGTTTGTTCAAGATAGGCGACGCCTAAGCTCCCAAATTCTCTCAAAGTTTTTCTTTTTTCTCATCTAATCTTGCAAGTTCATCTTCCGGATCCATCACCACGTAAGTTACTCTTTTATATTCCATAGTTGTTGCACTACTCCACTTACAATGGTTTATTAGATTGTGAAGTGGTGTTTGGTGATGAGAATATGGTTGGTTTGTTATGATGCATCTAGTTGAGTGAAAGAATTCGTGTGGGTGTTCTTGACTTTACCCCGACTTGTATTTGATTGGTATTCACTATCCTATTTTTATGGAGTCAAAATTGTGAAGTTCATGCATAATCTTGAAAGTTGTAAGCTTGAATGTTTGAATGACTCGCTCATCGAAGGTATTGATCATGATTGAACACAAGCATAAGATGGTTTGATTATTTCTATGCAACAACCAGATAAGATTTCTATGTGGTCGTCTTGTTCAAATATTGCCTTAATCCAATGAAATAAAGTCGGAAAGGATATTCAAGATTACATGATTACTAACGTGGTGCAAATGGATTAAGTGTGGGGTGGTACCATCACGATTTTCTTTTCCGACTATAGTAAATCTTCCATGATGAAACTAACGTAACTTTATTGTGATCTCAGGTAGAATGGCCCCAAAAGGATGACAAGGAAAAGAAAAAGTGTCCACCTCCAAAAATGGGCCATCAGACATATACTGTGCGGATCAAGGTCAATGGTACGGTGGATTCGGAACAAGAATAATGATCACCAACTGCCAGACTCAGACGTGGAGGATAACTCTGATGACGACGACTCTGATAATGATTCCGACACAGGGGGTATGACCCCAGACATAGAAGAGGAGTCCGACTAATCAGGTTTTCCTTATTTATTTCCACTGAGGACAGTGTGTCCCGTCTAAGTGTGGGGTGCGGGTATATGTCTGTTGTATGGTATTTCATTGCCTACATTTATTCTTGATTGTTTGAATTAGTCCTAGTTAGTTAGTCGTAATTAGTTAGTTAGATTTTAGATTCTGCATGAAATTGTTCTGATAGACGGCATGGTATATTATAACAAGGGTTTGTGCTAAATCATTACTATTGAGATGCTTAGGCTCTAAGTTGTGACTCACTGTGTGATAAATTATTGTGGTTTAATTCATTCATCTGTTGGGTCAAAAATCTATAATGCTCCCAATAAAGTTGACCATGTGCCTTGTGTGTGTGAGGATATTGTATATTCTTTATTGTGACTGGTGCTAGAACTTGCCTGGTGTGTGTGTGAAGCAAAATAAAGATTGTGAGTGTAGGAGATGATTTAGGCATTTCTTTGGCAGCCCTGAAATTGTTTACCTTCTTTTTACCTACCTTTGTACATTGTCCTAGTGAACCCCCTTTGAGCCTTTAGCTATTTTCTTTGGTAGCCTCATATGTAGCCTAATCCATTTTTTTTCAAGACCATAATTTGATCCAAACTCCTAAGCGCTTTAAAATTGTAGAATCATGTGGAAAAATAAAAGGAGAATGGTGAAAGTGATGCCTCAGGGTGTATTGGTACTTGAAATTGTTGTGAAAAAGAGTGGCTATTATAGGGATGCTTGCTTAATATAAATATATATATATATATATATATATAAAATAAAATAAAAAAAATTAGAAAAACAAAAAGATAGTTGTGTTTATGATTGAATAACAAAATGGGTGAAAAGGGGTCAGAAGATGAAAGAGAGGTAGAGTGGTTGTTAAAAGATAGTGTAAATGGCATATTGTAGTGTATTAAAGCGCTTAGGGAACATAGTCACTATTTCTGGCCAAAATAGTCCTACCTGTCCCTTAGCCTACATTACAACCTGTAAAGACCTATTTGATCCTAAACTTAGCAGTCTGATATTAGTAGAGCATTACACTAAGGGAAAGCCTATGGTCATCAGTTGCAATATAAGAATTCTTTGTGAGAGCGAGAGCAAGGAGAGTCTTATACCCATGTTTCAAAAAATGCAAAACTATGAGTGATTATGGGTGATATCTTGTGTGAGCACACATGGTTGATGGTTGTTGGGTAGTTTTATATGTTCCTTTGTGTCTTAACTTGTGGATACGAATTAACCATCCTAATGAGTCTATGTTGGAGGTTGAGTTGTTTCTAGTAGTGATCGAGAAACCTACTCTTTGTTAATGATTGTTGTGCATGTCTTGTTGAAAATTTCGTGTTGCTATTGTGAAATTCAGGTTAGGTGTTTGCATGGATGTAATATTTTTTTCGAGGACAAACAAAGATTTAAGTGTGGGGTGGTGATGTTGGGCGTATTTACACGCCTAAGAACCATAATTTACCCATGTTTCAGCTAAGTTTTGAGGATAAAATATATAATTCTTGCACTTTTAGTCCATTTTCCTTTAAGTGAGCTGGCCTATGTGATTAGCATGTTTTCAGGTACTAATGATGAATATTTCAGCACATTGTGGACCTGTGGGAAGCAAAGGAAAACTTCACATAAGAGGGAAGGCAGCTTTTGGACTGAATGTGATGCATGGGAACTTTTTCCCGGGCAAACCCAATATTTTTAAATACTTAAGGACGCAGTAGCAACTTATTGGAGAAGGATTCTATTAAAAACCTAATTGCTGAATTTTTCAGCATCATTAGCATTGTCATTTGAACATTATTCATAATTCACGTTGGAAGGTTTTGGACGAGTTTGGAGAGCAGAAAACGGCTCACTTGAGCAACGGAGAAAGAAAACACGTTTCATCTCCATAGCCGAGATTTCTCTAAGTTTTGGTATGATGATGATGTCTACTTTGATTTCCGTTGTATTCATGAGTAGCTAAACTTATCTGTTAGGGTTATGGAAACCTTGTAAGATACTATCTATTACTATGAGTTTGTGAATTTTTGATGTGTTATGCTACTTATCTCATTACTCTCTTCGTTTTGATTGAATTTTTATGGTTGAAAACATAGAGAATACGCCATTATAGCATTAACTTGTTCGAGAGAAAAGTTACATGTTTGGAAAAGAGAGTGTGACAAGGAAATAGGGTTTCCAACCTCTATTTACACGTTAATGCCTTAACCGGATTAACTTCTTGGAGAATTTGTACCATTTGGTATACACTTTAGGCTCGGGAGAGCTAAAGTGAAACAAATCCTTGATGGTTGGGAAACACTTGGATTTAGAATTAGAATACGATTCTCTATAAGTGCATGCATGTCTAATTTCCGCATTACTCATAGTTAATAGAGAAGTAGAAACTACAAGGTGGACATAACCCTAACTTATCAATCTCTGTGATTAAATCTTACTACACAAATCGTTACATTGTTACTTTGATAATATTAGTTCACGCCTAAAACCAAACCCCCCTTTTGTCCTTGGAATTTTCAACAAACAGTCTACTAATAATTGCAACACTTAGTGACCAGAGTATTCCCTGTGGGATTCGATACCCAACCCAGTTGGGTTCTATATTTGACAGCGACCGCTTACACTTTCTAACGAGAGCTGTAGTTTGGGCGTTATCACTTATTCTCAGTCCCAACAAGTTCCATATGAAGATATTTACTTACAATCAAATTATTAACACAAGTTACATTTAGACTTTTGGTATTCCTCTACTTTTTCAAGTTCAACATCCATTTAGGGCATGATTTTGAGGATTAATTAGAGAACAATGCCCCCACATTAAGTTTTTAGGATAATTTCAAGGTTCCTACATATAAGCATGATGGTTGATACATAATTTGCATGAAAGTAAGCATATCACATGCTTATTTTAACTTTAGTACAAAATACTACTATTAGAAGACAAGAATGTTACCTTTAAATTGGAGGACCGAAATTGAACTATGAAGAAGTGAATCAAAACCAAATAATGAACATATATTTAGTTCTTTAGGACAAGTTGGTACAAAGAACAAGTGATGTTTTCTCCTTTTATTAAGTGTAGGGAAATTGGGTAGTTGGAATTTTAAGAGGGAAGAGGGAATTTTGAGGATTTGTAAGTTAAAAATGAGTTAATAGGGCTTATATAGAAAAAGAGGGGCCGGTTTAGGATTTATTTAAGTATTGGTGGGCCCAAAACAAAATTTCAGCCCAAAACTACCCACCTATGAAAACCATATATGGGTTTATGTGGTACATACGGTCCGTATGTGCCCACAGTATATGGGTATACAATTTTTGTCAAGTTCCCTGCTCTCTGGACTTTGTATTCTGGTACTTTGCTATTTATGAGGTTTTAAGTAGTATTTACGACCTTGCAAGTAAGTTCATTGGTTAAATTCTAGAAATTCCCAAGAAAATCCTCAAAATTCCATCTTTTTAGTTTGTGCACAACTTACCTGGCCTACTGGGGACTTATGACCTTGCTGTAGTGGTCACAAAATCCCCTTACCTGGAAGATTATGGATTGAGAAATTTTACAACATTATAGGCTAGTTTTTTTCTATTTTACCTACCAAAATGAAAAAAAACAAATGTGAACACTAAAATAGTGGCTTGCCTCCCACCATTTAATATCGCAGCACGACGTAGATTTATTAGTTACTCAAACTTCACTAATAAGCCCATGGGTTGCCTCTCATGAAGTGCTTTATTTAACATCACAGCACGATGCGGGTACCTTGACTACTCAGAATTCATCAAGGTACCCAAAGGAATACCCTTCAAGATCATCAATACAATGGATAACTGACACAACTCCTATGTCGGTAGGCTTCTTCATAGTTTGTCAGATGTTGAAGGTGACTTCTTTATTATTTACTCTGA
Source organism: Capsicum pubescens (assembly GCA_030864215.1). Classification (NCBI taxonomy): domain Eukaryota; kingdom Viridiplantae; phylum Streptophyta; class Magnoliopsida; order Solanales; family Solanaceae; genus Capsicum; species Capsicum pubescens. The sequence goes on along the minus strand of CM061544.1, from coordinate 240,272,901 downwards.
ACATGAGATCCTCCTTTTCCATATTGACCATTGCTCTATTTGTGGTCGTAAATGGTCTTTCCAACATAATGGGCATATTTAAGTTAGCCTCACAATCTAGAATAACAAAATCAACTGGAAAGATGAGGTTGTCAACTTTTACCAATACATCAAAAGAAATGCTCATGGGTTTCTTTATAGTGCAAATTAATAACCGCATCATAGTAGGTCTGGAAGGATAAAGACCAATCACTTGAATATAGGCAGCGACATCAAATTAATGATGTACCTTAAGTCACATAAAGCTCTAGAAAATTTGGATGTCCCAACAGTACATGGGATCGGGGATGCGCCGGGATTACCCTTTTTCTAGGACAGATACTTGGAAGTAATTGCACTGCAATGGGGCACTCCTCCAACATCCTCGAAACTATATTCCCTTTTCTTTATCACCAACTCTTTCATAAACCTGGCATACCTAGTCATCTGCTCTAACACCTTAAGGAGATGGATATTTAAGCTTAAATCTTTTAGCAACTCAATAAATTGCATGAATTTCCCTTCCTCTTTTTTTTGTTTCAGTCTTTGAGGAAAAGGGTGGGGTGATGATGAAATTTGTCTTACTGTAGGCTCATCGACCTTGCCCTTACCTATATCCTCACATATACAGGCATCAACACATGTCACCTTGTTCGTATCCATAATAGGTGTCTTCTCTATCACTGTTCTGTTATTCTTTGGTATCTTATTAGCAGGCAATGAGGTATCCATAGTAGATAAACCACTCTAAGTGGTGATAGCATGAAAGTGACCATTATTCCTTGGGTTTTGAACTGTGTTACTCAGAAAGGTACCAGGTTGTCTCTAATTTAACATGGCGGACATATGCCCAAACTGTTGTTTTAGCTGCTTAATAGCAGTTGCATGAGACTCAATCTTTTAGGTCAAGTCTTAAATATCATCCTTGATATCCTTAAGGCTCGCCTCCAGACTTTACTTCCCCTTCACCAGTTTGGGCAATGCCACCTCCATCCTTTATTCTGTATCACAACTGCCTAATGGAATGTACTTATTTCCCTTCTCTTTGTAGTCATTTTTTTTCTACAGACACCATCATGCACCCTACTACAATATTTCTATATTATTTTTATCCTTGGTTTCCTTTTCCTCAGGATCAAAAACCCGCCAACTCACAATCAATATGCTTAGCCTCTTCCTCTAAGTCAAACTTATAAGCTCTGAAGGTTGTACCTTGTGTACCTACTGCATTCTCCATTTCAAACTCACTATTGCAAACTGCTTAGTCAGCAACCTAATATCGGTCCTTAGCTGTGTAATCTCTTGCACCATAAACTCATTAATTTCTCTATGGTCATCAAAAGGTCCGATAGCATAAGTTACAACACCTCTCTCGGCCTCCCGAGTATGCCACCCTCGGTTAGTTAGAGAGATCTGGTCTAAAACCTCAAAAGTTGCTTCCCAATGTAATCTCACAAATGCTCTTCTAGTTATGGTGTCTGCGATGGCTGAGAACTGATGTTCAGGGCTCTATATAATATCTCCATTAATCTTATCCCTAAAATTCATTATTTGGACACCATGCTTAGCTTCTTCTTAAATCGGAACCAATCTTCGTATATCGACTCTATAAAGCTATCTGAAATTGTATATCTCATGTTTAAGCTTCATATCCTAGCTGGAGGAAAGAATTGATTTAAAAATTGCTTGTGCAATTTATTCCATGTGTTGATAGACCTTCTCAGTAAGTAGCCAAAAACTTCAATATTCATCTTTTTCTTCAGTTTATCATCCAAAACCTAATTTCCTGCAAAACATACCCAAAAAAAATTATATCTCACAAAACAACCTAAGAAACTTGCATATTTTCATAGTTTTAAGCATCGAAAGTGCCATAAATCTATAGCACATCATTAGCTTTGAATATAAACCATAATAATATAAAATTAACACATGAACGGAAACTAAAGTAAATAATAAAATGGGTTCAAGTGGACAAACATCCTCAATAAAATATTATATCTTAACATCACTTGACAAAAATGAGAATTTGAAGGAAAACAATTTCTCTAACTGATCATGAGAAGCCTCTACCTAAAACTGAAGAGCCACTGGAATAGGACCCAGTTGACCCCAACTAAAATTATAATGTCTTAACTAAAAATAATAAGCATTTGGAGATAAACATAAACTTGTCCCTCAAACTATGAGGACTCACCAACTAACTTAATGTAGGATGTGGTGATCATGGCTAATCGTACTATGGAGGACGAATACCAAAACCTACATTATGAAAAAATGTAGCCACATAGACATATACATGCTCAGTAATTCTGGAATGTACTAATTATGTCGGGGTGAATGCAATAAGTAAAACTGAAGTTGATCATAATCTAAAAACATGCATACTTGATCATGAATAAAACTAAAATCTGAAATAATTGTGAGCATAAATCATAAAACATCATATGAATAAAGCTTGTGTGTTATTAGACTTAGTTTCTACAATCTTTACTTCTGCTGGAGATTTTCTTAACCGGCATAGACCATGCAAAAAATATGGAGTACAAGATAAAAAAAACCATTGAAAAGGCCCGATATAACTTGCGAGAGTGTAAATACTAATTAGAGTGATCCTATACATGTTTATTTGGACAAGCTGAATAATGTTTGTATATGTCTATTTGAACAAGCTGCATATGCATTTGGAAAAGCTGAATAATAACCGACATTGGTATGTAGTTTATGGAACTAGGGTACTCTAAAACTTTGCCACTCGATGCTAGGTACTACTTTCAAAATCATACTGTTGCTCATAATAGATATGAAATTTACCTTAAAAATACGTATATAAGCTAATAAGTATGAAAACACAGTATGCTTCTATTTCTATCTCATAACCATATTTTTTATGTGGATTTCATATCTGTTCTATGATCATAAGATCAAATTGAAATCAAAATCATACTTTAATAGCCTATTGACTGATATAGTAACTTTGATCTTCTTGTAAGTTGAATAAACCTGGCTAAAATCACATACTTATCCCAAACTTATGGTACTTTGATCATGAACACTAAAATTCACTTCATGGAAAGAACTATGCTCATAAAGACAAGAGAAAATCATGAATTTTCATGCTAAATGTACTTAAATTCTCAAAGGAGCATCATAACTTCAGAATCATATAAAAAGGGTATGAACCCGAGTTGAAATTTCAAAAGTTAAATTGTAAAAATCAAAACTTTTGGGCACAAGAATGAAAGGTTATCCTTGTTCAAACCCCACATTTCTGGACTTAGTGAATTTCTTGGAGGAACATGAATTGGAACCTTGAAAGCTTGCATTTTGGTGAAGAAATTCCTCTTTCGTGTTCTTGAGAGTTTGGGAGGAAAAGGGAATGTGTAATTTGACTTGTGAGGGTGAGGGAATGTATTTAGTATTTTTATGGTATTATTTAGGAGATAAAATACCAAAACGCCCTCAAAATCTAAAGAGAACTAAATTAGCATGGCAGTAACCTTGGGCGTGGCACGTGATGTCCCATGGTTTCGTGGAACTTTTGATACTTAAAACCAGATAATATGTAAGTACTTAGGTCTTTTTTATTAGATGTGATGTAATTTTTTCTTTGTGTTGTAGGAAATTAGGATCTGGATCAATAGAGGAGGAAAAAAGTGAAGTGTTATAGAAACACACACTTACGGGCACTAAGTGGGACTTACGTCCTTCGTAGGTTCCATTATAAGTGTTAGAGAACAAAGTTCTAAAAGTTCTAAAGATGTCAAGCTTTGTCTGAGAGTTATGAAAGATACTTACGAGGCGTAAATGGTACTTATGACCATCATAAGTCACCTCTCAAGTGGAATAGCTACATCCTGGATATTCTTTTGGATACTTACGAACCACCTAGGGTCCGTAGGTAGTACCTATGGCCCGAAAGTGGATCCATAGGTAGTTGTTGACCCAGTTTTCTGTTTTTGTTTTTGTTGTAATTTTTAGGGTTTTGATGTATTCTATAAATACTCTTTTGAATTTTTTGTATTTTTATGCACTTTTACACACTCTTCACATTCACAACACTATGTTGATTCTGAGATTCGACTTTTGCTTTTGGAATCCATTGTTCTTGGTTTTTATGGTTGGTTATTTATTTGAGATTTTGTTTTTAGTTCTTCAATTATTATAAGATTATACGTATGTTTTATTTTATTAATTCAATGGATGGTTTTGCAAATATGAGTGGATAAACCACCTAACTAGGGTTATGGGAATCCTAATGTAATAACAAAGTAGAGGAAGTACAAAGTCGTTCTTGATCAATATACAAAGTCATTCTTGATCAATATTATTGCATTTATTGTGATCTTCTTCGGTTTGATTACTTTCTTAATGACTTCACAAGTTTAGAACCTACCTATATTTGATACTTATACCAAAAGAGAGGTAGCGATTAGGAAAATAAGATTACAAAAGTAATTTAAAGCAATCAAACTTCATCTAATTAACTAGACACTCAAAAGGTGATAGTTAATCTAGGACCCAAGACAAAGGTTAGTAAGGAGACACCCTGAGATTCTAAATGTGATGAGTGAAATTCACCAGAGGTTCTCACAAAATAATTGGTAATACATATCTTGTCAGATTCTGCATACAAGGCATCGAGATAGTTTGACGAAGAACAATAAATCTAAGGAGTTAGGAAGTAGGGGGAAAGACAGACCTAGTATTCATCTCATGTTGATTTCAAACTAAGGAGATCATGACTTGTTACTACTGCTACTATTTTCAAAAAATCCCCCCATTTACTTTTCTGCACTTTTTGGCTACTTCAAGAAGTTTGTGACAGAGATTCAGCCTATTTCCTATTGGTTTGACCCTAACTTTGTTGGGTTATATATTTGGCAGGGACCGCATTATACCTTCTTTGAGGTGAAATTTTGAGCGACATAAACATGCCCTTATCGCACCATACCAAGGGTGTGGCACACCCTTATCGCGGAGGCTAGTTGGTATGGCATGCCCTTATTGTTCCACACTACTAGTTTTCATATAAGGATGTGCCATGCCGCTATGGAATTCCCTAATCATAGACCCTTACTATTTTGGTGTCCAAAAAAACCCTAAATTGGATTTCAGAAATTTTTAAATACTTCTTAAAGGTCCTGCAAACAACCCTAATCATAATTCATCTCAGAAATCTATAATGAATTGATTTTTGTGAATTACTTATTTCAATGTGATTTTACCATTTTAACCCTCCTTGTGATTTTTTTGTGGTATTTTGGGACACTTTATACCTTCGGAAACCCTAAAAATGCATGAAGACACACAACTAAATCTTTAATATGAAGAGGGAAAAATTAAGAAAGAATGGTACCTTCTGCTCGCTCCAAACTCACAGAAAAGAGGTGAGCGTACTTGGCTGGCATATCATCTTCGACTTCCCAAGTAGCACTCTCAACAGATTGATTTTGCCAAAGCACTTTAACCAAAGGAACTTCTTTGTTCCTTAGCCTACGGAATTGAAAATCTAAAATCACAACCGGAGTCTCCTCAAATGAAAGGCCATCCTGAATATCTAAGATTTCAGAAGAATCAACCATAACATAATCACCAATACACTTCTTAAGCATGGAAACATGAAATACCAGATGAACGCTAGACAACTCTGCGGGTAACTCCACCTCATATGCTACTTTCCCAACACGGCTCAGAATCCTGTACGGACCAACATAATGGGGACTAAGCCTTCCCTTTTTCCCAAATCTCTTTACCTCTTTCAAAGATGAAACCTTCAAGTACACCAAATAATTAACATTAAACTCAAGATCTTCTCTTCTCACATCTGCGTACGACTTCTGACGACTTTGAATAGTCTTCAATCTTTCTCGAATCAACCTAATTTTTTCCATAGCCTCAAACATAGCATCAGGCCCAATCACAGCTACTTCTCCTACTTCAAACCAACCTATAGGTGATCTACATCTTCTTCCATACAAAGCTTCGAATGAGGCCATCTGAATATTAGCATGAAAACTATTGTTATACGCAAATACAATCAATGGCAAGTGCTCATCCCAACTACCTTTAAAATCAAGTCCACATGCCCTCAACATATCTTCTAAAGTCTAAATGGTCCGCTCATCCTGACCATCAGTTTGCAGATGGAAAGAAGAACTTAGATAAATTTGGGTACCGAGACCCTTCTGAAAAGCTCTCCAAAACTAGGAAGTAAACTGAGTACCCCTATCAGAGATAATAGTCAAAGGAACTCCATAAAGTCTAAATAATTCTTAAATATACAATCTATCATAATCCTCAGTTGTATAAGACAAATGCACTGGCAAGAAATAAGCTGATTTAGTCAATCGGTCTACAACAACCCAGATCGAATCATGATGACGATAAGAAGGAGGCAAACCAATTACAAAATCCTTATTCACTTCTTCCCACTTCCAAGTAGGAATGATAAACTCTTTCATTACACCACCGAGCGTTTGGTTCCCTACCTTAACCTGTTGACAAGTAGAAAACTTTGCCATAAATCCTGCTATGTATTTCTTCATACCATTCCACTAATAGATTTCCCGCAAATCGCGGTACATCTTGATATCACTGGGATGAATAGAATATTGCGCGCCATGCACTTCATCCATGATTCTCTGCCATAGATCATCAACATTAGGAACACATAATCTACCCTGCAATCTGAACACACTATCTCCCCCTTGGGAGAAAATCTCTACCTTTTGGTCCTTAACTGACTTCTTCAGTTTCATCAAACTGGGATCTCTGTCTTTCTTCTCCTTTACCTCCGATACCAAAGAGGACTCGAAACTACTATGAACTAACATACTCCCTTCAGCGAAATCAAGAAATATAACACCCAACCTTGTAAGAGCATCTGCCATAACATTGGCCTTGCCTGGGTGATACAATACACTCATATCGTAGTCTTTTAGCAACTTTAACTATCTTCTTTGACTAAGATTCAACTCCCTCTAAGTAAGAACATATTGCAGGCTTTTGTTATCAGTAAACATATCAAAATAAACACCATACAAATAATGTCTCCAGATTTTTAAAGCAAAAACTACAGCTGCTAATTCAAGATCATGGATTGGGTAATTCTTCTCATGAGGCTTCAACTGTCTAAAGGCATAAGCTATAACTTTACCCCTCTACATCAACTCACAACCCAAACCAACTCTAGAAGCGTCACAATACACCACAAAACCATCAGTACCAATGGGTAAAGCTAACACTGGGGATGAAGTGAGTCGAGTCTTTAACTCCTAAAAATTCTTCTCACAAGGTTCCGACCATAGGAAATTCAATTTCTTTGGGTCAATCGGGTCATGGGAGATGTAAGAAAAGAGAATTCCTCAACAAAACGATGGTAGTAACCAGCTAGACCCAAGAAACTTCTAATGTCAGATGGGGAGGTAGGTCTAGGCCAATTCTTTACAGCTTCTGCCTTTAAGGGATCTACTTTAATGCCCTCGGCGGAAACAATGTAACCCAAAAAAGAAACTGACCTTAGACAAAATTCACACTTGCTAAATTTAGCAAATAATTTATGATCTCTAAGAGTTTGCAAGACAATTCTAAGATGGTCGGGATGATCATCCTCCCTTTGGGAATACACAAGAATATTGTCTATGAATACAATGACAAACATATCAAGATATTGCTTGAACACTGGATTCATAAGGTCCACGAAGGATGCTGGAGAATTGCTTAACCCAAAGGACATGACAAGAAACTCAAAGTGACCATAACGGGTTCGGAAGGCTGTCTTTGGAATATCATACTCTCTCACTTTAAGCTGATGATAGCCGGATCTAAGGTCTATCTTTGAGAAATAACTTGCACCCTATAGCAGATCAAATAAATCATCGATTCTAAGAAGAGGGTATTTGTTCTTGATAGTTACCTTGTTGAGTTGACGATAATCAATGCACATATGCAATGTACCATCTCTCTTACGCATGAATAGAACAGTTGCACCCCACGGGGAAACACTGGGTCTGATAAAGCCTTTGTCTAAGAGATCTTTGAGTTGCTCCTTCAAATCTTTAAGTTCTGCAGGAGCCATACGGTATGTAGGAATGGAAGCAGGCTAAGCGCTGGGAAGAAGATCAATCCCAAATTCTATTTCTCTATCAGGTGGGACCCCTGGGAGATCTTCTGAGAAAACATCGGGAAACTTATTAATAATGGTAACTGACTAAATAGTCAGAGTCTTGAACTTGATTTCTTTAACTCGAACTAGGTGATAGAAGCAACCCTTGGAAATCAACTTCCTAGCTTAGAGATAGGATATGAAATGGCTCTTCGGAGTTACAGAACTCCCGGACCACTCAAAAATGGGCTCATCAGGAAACTAAAACTTGACCACTCGAGTACGACAATCTATAGACACATAGCATGAGTGAAGCCAATCCATACCCAAAATGACGTCAAAATCAACCATATCTTGCTCAATCAAATCAACACATATGACCCGATGAAGGAAAGTGACAGGACACTTCTTATACACTCGCTTAGCAATAACAGAATCTCCTACCGGGGTAGAAACCAGAATAGGCTTAGGAATCCGTTCAGGGTCCATCTAAAAATTTACAGCAACCATAGGTGTCACTTAAGAGAAACTCAAACCGGGGTCCATCAATACATACACATCAAAATAAAAGACACGAAGCATACCAGTTACAACATCTGGAGAGTCCTCCTACTCCTGGAGAGGTGGTATAACATAGAAGCGATTATGTCGCGAACCGCCAGTAGTACTAGAAGAGGCGCCCTGAGAATGAACTGGGCGGACTACGAGAGCGGGGGCACTGGTAGCCTAACTCTAAGGACGAGCATCTCGACTCCCCTATCTATCATATAGACAATCTCACAGTCTGTGGCCCAACTTGCAACAACCAAAGCAACCCATCTGATAAATAAAACACTCACCAAAATAATCTCTACCATACTTGGCACATGAAGAAGGACAAGATCGGTTACCTACACTTTCCTGAGACCGGAATGGGATAGGCCAGTTCCCCTACTCCTGCCTACTTCTAAGTGCAGGAGCACTAACTGAGGAAGACGCGGGCATAAATGGATGTCCCTGAAATTAAGGGCAGTTCCCTCCATGGAATCTGGACTGACTGAATCCCTGCTGCTCTAATCTAGATCTTCTATTCCCTCTTACTCTCTCCCTCTCTTTTACCTTATCAACTTTAATCTGTTGGGCATTTATCATCAACCGAGAAAGGTCCATCTCCCTATTAAGCATAGTAGATCTACACTCTTTCACAACGTAACTCGACATGTCAGTCACGAACATTCTCATGATGGTCCTGGAGTCAACCATCATACTAGGAGCATATTTGGATAACTGATTGAATCTAAGACAATACTCCTTAACAGTCATGGAGCCTTGTCTCAAATTCATGAATTCCTCTATCTTTTCTTCCTTCATCTTAAGAGGAAAGAATCTGTCCATGAACACATCCTGGAATAACTGCCAAGTCATGGGAGCGGTATCCTCTCATCTACTCATCCTCCACATCTCTACCCAATCATATGCAATATCATTCATTCGATAGGCAGCCAATTCAACACTCTCCTCCTCAGCCACATGCATAATATAGGTGATCTTTCTCACTTCATCCAAGTACAACTGTGGGTCTTCACCTACCTTCGACCTATAGAACTCAAGCGGATTCATCCGTATAAAGTCATGAACTCGAGGTGCAGCAAAATTATTCTCTTGCGGAGGCAGAACAGTAGCCTGGGTGTGAGATTGAGCATTGATGGTAGCTTCCTGGGCTAGCGCCTGAAAAGCTGCCTGGAATTCTACATAAGACACATGCTCGTACAAGGGATAAACGGGTTGTGGTTGCTTATTATTTCTATGAGCTCGACGAAGAGGCATTTTCTATTATAAGAGAGCAGGAGTTAATCGCAGATAAAGAGACAGTTGTAGGCATGATAAACTTTAGAAAGAAAGAAATGAATTTTCCTAAAACATTTTGTAGCCTTTTACTCATAGATGTGGTGTGCTACACACCAATGATCAAGACTCTCCGTAACGTGGCTTGTCAGACTCCCTAGGACTCCTTAAACCTTAGGCTCTGATACCAAGCTTTGTAACGCCCTAAAATTTCATCCCGAGATGCCACACAGTGCTTAGGGCTACACATAGCCCCAAGCTAACCCTTGGAGCCAGACACCACCTCAAGGAATTTAATTCAACAATAGCCATGCACAAAAAAGAGATATACCACATCGGGTTCAAGAGAAATACTGGAGAACACTAGACTGTACAACCAAAATATATTGAATGTCTATACATACCAACCTTCTAGTCTGACAAAGCCTCTATATATCAAAATCAAGGAGCCAATGGGACAAACCCCCAACTTACTCAAACAGTACTAAAAGCCATAACAACAGAACGATATCACCAACAATATAGGCATGGTCCTCGAACCATGAGGACTCACCACTGAGGGAACGTAGTTGAGGAACTCGAATATCACTAACGCGGCTGCGGTTGAGTACCTAAATCTACATTACGAGAAAATATAGCCCATAGAAAAATATGTGGGGCAGCACTTTGGAATGTACTGAGTGTGTGGGGGTGAATGCAACAATGCAAATATCATCATCAATTTCATTAAAATATGCATATGTACAATGATGGACCACTTGGCTTGAGTTAGATTGATACATACTTTTCATGATCTCATAGTAAATAAATCATATGATAAAAATCTTATAAATCATCATAAATAACTCAATTCTTAAACTCAAGACTCGGAGTGACTCGGTCATTCAAGAAACTCAACTTTTATGGACATGGGAGGTTCTTATAACCGACATAAACCATGTGAGCTACATGGAGTCCAACATTTTTCCCTCCTAAGAAGAGAACCCCATATTGGCGGGAACGGCGTACTTTTGCCAGGGAGTACAACCTAAATTTACTGATCACAATCTCATACTCGGCCTCTAGCCCACAATTATCAATATCAATCCTACGGTGGCATGTAGTTTTGGGAAAATACCACATTTCCCGCTCGGTGCTAAATACTACTCCCAGACACAAGCTCAGAACGCGTTAGGAAATATACCACAAATATCGCAAGGGTCTATCATGAAGACCAAATCAAATCTCTTTCTCATTTATCAAATCATAATCAATTTGTGGATTCCTAACTCGACTCAAATAAAATCAATCTTTCTCAATATCAAAATGTATTAATTTAATAAATCATGGAAACATCAATAACTTAGTAGAAATATCAAGACTCATTGTAACAACTCAATCTCATGAATCAATATACTCAATAATCCAATTTGTCATAAGGAAGCTTAAAGCTTGACACATATCTTGAAAGCACTTGAAATATCAACTCATGGTAGAAATATGAAACTCACAATATTAAATATCAAGTCATAAGTTGGGAATAGCAAAATAATCATGTATAACAAAGCTTGAACAATTTATATTCTCATAATCTCATGATGAAGTAATTTGGGTATAAACCCACTTGCAAAATCATATAAATCCAGGATAGAAATCAAAGCTTTGGGCACAAGAACGAAAGAATTCCTCTTGTTCAAAACCCCACATACCTTAATCTTTAAAATTGAATGAATTCTAGTGCTTGAGACTCTATCCGCTCTTGTAATAAATGATTCTCGAAGCCCACACTATGAGGAACTTGATTCTTGAAGAAATCTTGAAGATTCATGGATGATTTTTGGAAGATTAAATTTTCTTGATTGAAACCCTAATATATATTCATAAGAAAATTGGATGAGAGAATGAAACAATTAGGGTTTGGATGGGGATTCTCATATTTATATAGGCCTTCAAAATATGGGAAAGGACCAAAATACCCTTGCAAAAACGTCCCTTAATTGCTGAAAAAAATAGCTGACGACATTCGTGACAAGCCATCAAATTGTGACAAGTCGTCACAAAATGTCGTCACAAAATTTTAGATTTTATGATTTTCTGCTAAAGGTTGATGACATTGGTGATAAGACATCACACTTGTGAACGCTTATCACAAATGTCGTCACTCAGTTTTTCAGCCTGACATGCTGGAGTAAAATGGGCAGAACTCTTGGCTCCGATACAGGATTTGGGTGAAATTGGTATCGTTGGAAAGATAATTCAATTATCTATGTTATGGTAGGTCATGAGATCAATAATTCATAGTATAACGAGAGATATTCTCATTTGAAGTTGAATATAGCAATATCCATCCCAAGAATTCAATCGGTAAGGAATGTTTTGATTCACCTAATCGCTAGGACATCTTTGAGGCCTTAATACACATCACCCTTGATCAAAAAACAATCAAAGAACTATAATTTACTTCTCATGAACTTGAGTCATGGTTGCACTATTGGTTAGAGTCTCAGGGTATTACAATATCTCCCCTTTGGAAAAATTCATTCTCGAATGTAGCCATATAGGCCAAGAACAAGAGAAAATGAGGACGTATAGCTGGAATGACAAACTCAAAGGGCTTACTTCACTCGATACCTTCGGATACCCTACAAAATGCATGAATTCATGATGGATGTAGACACACAGCTGAATTTTTAATAAGAAGAGGGCGGAATTAAGAAAAAATTGTACCTTCTGCTCGCTCCGAACTCATAAAAAAGAGGTGAGGGTACTTGGCTCACATATCAGCTTTGGCTTCCCCAGTATCACTCTTAATAGATTGATATTTCCAAAGAACTTTAACCAAAGGAACTTCTTTGTTCTTTAGCCTACGGATTTGAAAATTTAAAATCACAATCGGAATCTCCTCAAATGAAAAGCTATCCTGAATATCTAAGATTTCAGAAGAATCAACCATGACAGAATCACCAATACACTTCTTAAGCATGGAAACATGAAATACCAGATGAACGCTAGACAACTCTGCGGGTAACTCCACCTAATATGCTACTTTCCCAACACGACTCAGAATCCTGCACGGACAAACATAACGGGGACTAAACCTTCCCTTCTTCCCAAATATCTTTACCCCTTTCATAGGTGAAACTTTCAAGTACACCAAATCATTAACGTTAAACTCAAGATATTTTCTCCTCACATCCGTGTACAACTTCTGACGACTTTGAACAGTCTTAAATCTTTCTCAAATTAACTTAGCTTTTTCCATTGCCTCGAACACAGCATTAGGCCCAATCACAGTTGTTTCTTCTACTTCAAACTAACCTATAGGTGATCTAAATCTTCTCCCATACAAATCTTCGAATGAGGCCATCTGAATACTAGCATGGAAACTATTGTTATACGCAAATTCAATCAATGGCAAGTGCTCATCCCAACTACCTTTAAAATCAAGGGCACATGCCCTCAACATATCTTCTAAAATCTGAATGGTCCTCTCAGCCTGACCATTAGTTTGTAGATGGAAAGTAGAACTTAGACAAACTTGGGTACCGAGACCCTTATGAAAAGCTCTCCAAAATAGGGAAGTAAACTGAGTACCCCTATCAGAGATAATATCCAAATGAACTCCATGAAGTCTAAAAAATTCTCGAATATACAATCTATCATAATCCTCAGTTGTATAAGATGAATGCACTGGCAAGAAATGAGCTGATTTAGTCAATCGGCCTACAACAACCCAGATCGAATCATGATGATAATGAGAAGGAGGCAAACTAATTACAAAATCCTTATTCACTTCTTCCCACTTCCAAGTAGGAATGCTAAACTCTTGCATTACACCACCGGGCATTTGATGCTCTAAGTTAACCTGTTGATAAGTAGAACACATTGCCACAAATCCTGCTATGTCTTTCTTCATACCGTTCCACTAATAGATTTCCCGCACATCGTAGTACATCTTGGTATCACCGGGATGAATAGAATATCATGCGCCATACGCTTCATCCATAATTCTCTGCCTTAGATCACCAACATCGGGAACATATAATCTACCCTATAATCTCAACACACCATCTCCCCCTTGGGTTAAAATCTCTACCTTTTGGTCCTTAACTGACTTCTTCAGTCTGACCAAACAAGGATCCATGTCTTGCTTCTCTTTTACCTCCGATACCAAAGAGGACTCGAAACTACTCTGAACTAACATACTCCCTTTAGCGGAATCAAGTAATCTAACACCCAACCTAGTGAAACGTTGAACATCACGAGACAATTCTTTTTTATCATTCTGTACATGAGCTACACTACCCCTAGACAACCTACTAAGAGCATCTGCCATAACATTGGCCTTGCTCGGGTGATACAACACACTTATATCATAGTTGTTTAGCAACTCTAACCATCTTTTTTGTTTAAGATTCAACTCCGTCTAAGTAAGCACATGCTGCAGGATTTTGTGATCAGTAAACACATAAACATGAACACCATACAAATAATGTCTCCATATTTTCAAAGAAAAAACTACAGCTGCTAATTCAAGATCATGGATTGGGTAATTCTTCTCATGAGGCTTCAACTATCTAGAGGCATAACCTATAACTTTACCCTTCTACATCAACACATAACCCAAATCAACTCTAAAAGCGTCACAATACACCACAAAACCATCAGAACCAACGGGTAAAGCTATCACTGGGGGTGAAGTGAGTCGAGTCTTTAACTCCTGAAAACTCTTCTCGCAAGGTTCCGACCATAGGAAATTCACTTGTTTTTGGGTCAACCGGTTCATGGGAGACATAAGGAAAGAGAATCCCTCAAAAAAATTATGGTAGTAACCAGCAAGACCCAAGAAATTCCTAATGTCAGATGGGGAGGTTGTTCTAGGACAATTCTTTACAGCTTATGTCTTTTGGGGATCGACTTTAATGCCTTCCGCGGAAACAATGTGACCCAAAAAAGAAACTGACCTTAGACAAAATTCACACTTACTAAATTTAGAGAATAATTGATGATCTCTAAGAGTTTACAAGACAATTCTAAGATGGTCGGGATAATCATCCTCTTTTTGGGAATACAACAGAATATTGTCTATGAATACAATGAAAAACATATCAAGATATTGCTTGAACACTCGATTCATAAGGTCCATGAAGGCTGCTGGAGTGTTGGTTAACCCAAAGGACATGACAAGAAACTTAAAGTGACCATAACGGGTTTGGAAGACTATCTTTGGAATATCACACTCTCTCACTTTAATCTGATGATAGCCGAATCTAAGGTCTATCTTTGAGAAATAACTTGTAGCCTATAGCTGATCAAATAAATCATTGATTCTAGGAAGAGGGTACTTGTTCTTGATAGTTACCTTGTTGAGTTGACGATAATCAATGCACATATGCAATGTACCATCTCTTTTACGCACGAATAGAACAGGTACACCCCACAGGGAAACACTAGGTTTGATAATGCCTTAGTCTAAGAGATCTTTGAGTTGCTCCTTCAACTCTTTATGTTCTGAGGGAGACATACGTTATGAAAGAATGGAAATAGGCTAAGTGCCGGGAAGAAGATCAATTCCGAATTCTATTTCTCTATCAGGTGGGACCCATGGGAGATCTTCCGAGAAAACATCGAGAAACTTATTAATAATGGTAACTGACTAAATAGTTGGAGTCTTGAACTTGAGGTCCTTAAATCGAACTAGGTGATAGATGAAACCCTTGGAAATAAACTTCATACCTTAGAGGTAGGATATAAAATGGCTCTTCAGAGTTACAGAACTCTCGGACCACTCAAAAATGGGCTCGTCAGGAAATTGAAACTTGACCACTTGGGTACGAAAATCTATAGACGCATAGCATGAGTGAATCCAATCCATTCCCAGAATAATGTCAAAATTAACCATATCTTGCTCAATCAAATCAGCACATATGACCCGATAAAGGAAAATGACAGGAAACTTCTTATACCCTCGTTAGCAATAACAGATTCTCTTACCAGGGTAGAAACTAGAATAGTATCAGGAATTCTTTTAGGGTCCATCTCAAAATTTACAACAACCAGAGGTGTCACATAAGAGAAACTGGAACCGAGGTCCGTCAAACATGTGATAAGTCGACACAAAATATCGTCACACAATTTTAGATTTTATGATTTTCTGCTTAAGAATGATGACATTGGTGATAAGTTGTCATACTTGTGACAGCTTATCACAAATGTCGTCACTCAGCTTCCAGCCTGGCATGCTGGAGTAAAATGGGCATAACTCTTGGCTTCGATACCGGATTTGGGTAAAATTGGTATCGTTGGAAAGATAATTCAGTTATATATATTTTGGTAGCTCATAAGATCAATAATTAATAGTATAACGAGAGATATTCTCATTTGAAGTTGAATATGGAAATATCCTTCTCAAGAATTCAATCGGTAAGGAATGTTTTGATTCACCTAATAGCTAGGACATCTTTGAGGCCTTAATACACATCACCCTTGATCAGAAAACAACCACAGCATTATAATTTACTTCTCATGAGCTTGAGTCATGGTTTCACTATTGGTTAGAGTCTCGGGGTATTACATATTTAGTTCCCTCTGTATGTTGGATTTAGAACTTGCCCAGTTAGTCTTACCTAGGTTGAAGGATAGGGCTTAGGAAAGGATCACAGGACATTTTGATATTAACCCACTTTTATCCTAAACAACCTTCCCTGTATGTAGAATATCCCTTGATCCCTTCTTTGAGCCTGCTTAGCCTATTTCTTTTTATGACACCTGTCACCTTCCCGTTTATATGACAATGAACCTTTTTTGGCCCTAGTCCTCCTTGGACATTGTGCACCCTTACTTAGGCAAATTTCCTAAGTTGAGGGTGGCTATCATAGGGGTGCGTGATACATAATGAGTATAAATAAAGTTAGAATAAAAAAAATAGGGTACGGTGGAAAAGAGAAAGAAAAAGAAAAGTTGTAAAAAAAATAAGTGATTATGGAAAAGACCGCACCCATCCTGAATAAGTGTGATCAAAAAAAGAGAAGAATCTAAAAAGGTTAATGAGTGAAACCCCAAAAAACTAGTGTAGTGTCAAGGAGGCTTAGTCACTTTAAATATCATCGAGTATCATACCTGCCACTAGCCTACATTACAATCCAAAGAGGAGATATATAGTGATCCTAGCTGACCTGTCTGACAATCTGGGTGATGAAAATAAGGGCAAGCCTATGGTATTCGGCATACATTTATTGGAACTTCATTCTGAGAGTGTGATCATTTATTGTGAACTAATTTGAGAATCACTAGTTATTATTCATCTTGTGATAAGTTTATCTTTCAAATTATGAATTCATCTAGTTATTCCGATCATTATAGCATGAGTGGCTAAACCCATCTAACCAGAATTATGGGATCTATGGGTTAAGTTTTGGTAAGATGCTAAGTGTTTAAGATTCAAAAGGTAATAGGACTCCTTGATAATTCCAAGATTTTAATCATTGTCTATTGGTTGCAAACAATAGATAGCACCTGCTTTCATTTGCTTCAGATAAGAAATCAAATACAGTAGGAAGTGAATTATTGACAGGGACTTGGAAGCACTAAAAACTTCCATTTAATAATTGATGCTATAACAAAATTGATTAACCTGAGGTAAACACTGGTCAGTGAATATAAATTCCCTAAGTCTGAGAGGATTAGGTGATTAAATGTTTAAGTAGGTCGAGAGTCATTTAGGCATAACTTCAATAAAGATAATCTATTGTCCTATTTACTGTGAGAATCTTGAATCACCATTAGCATATGTCAAGTACCAAAACCCATAGTGAACATAATTCTGGTTTTCCATAAACTCTTGATTACAAACACTGAAACTAAAGTGACCAACAATTATTTGTTAATCTCCAAAACCCCCCATTTTATCTTTTCGTATCATTTGTTTGAATTTAACGTGCATCTTTAGTTTCAAACTAGTTTAATTGCCAATCACATTATTCCATGTGGATTCAACCCCGAATCTAAAGTTGGGTAAATATATTGACGACGATCGCCTTACACTTAATTGACGTGTAAGTGGAGCGTTATCAATGGTGGAAATGGCCCCATGAAGTCTATTCCTCACACGTCAAAGATCTTCACTTCAAGAATATTATTCAAGGAAATTTTATAATATCTTGATATTGTTCCCATTCTCTGGCACTGGTCACAACTTCGAACATAATTCACAATATCTTTAAATAGTGTGGGCTAGAAAAAACTAGACTACAATATCTTTTGAGCTATTCTTTCTTCACCATGATAACCTCCATAAGGCACTGAATGACAATTTTCAAGTATCTTTTTCGATTCATCTCCTGAAACACATCTTCTCATTATTTGATCAGCACCCTGCTTAAAAACATATGGCTCATCCTATACATAAACAAGATAATCATATAACAGCTTCTTTTTTTGTTGACTAGTGGCCTTTGGATAATACACTCCAGCTACAAAAAAGTTTACTATGTCCGCATACCATGGGTTTTAGATACATCTACTGCCAATAGTGGATCATCAAGAAACTCATATCTAATACAAAATGGATCATCAACTACATGATCATGACTCTCAAGTCTCAAAATATAATCCTCAACTTAATTTTTAGCTCCCTTTTCTATCATAGACTTCTAGATCAAACTATTAGAGTAGAAGAATCCACCAAATCAAACTTCTCTTCGCATCCTTCTTGTTGAACAAATATCAGATGGCGGCATGGTTAGTAAGAACAATAACCTTTGTACCCACAAAGTATGATCTAAATTTATCAAATATGGACATTGATAACGCTCAAACTACATCTCTCGTAAGAGTGTAAGCGGTCGTCGTCAAATATAGAACCCAACTGGGTTGGGTGTCGAATCCCACAGGGAATACTCGGTCACTAAGTATGCAACGATTAGTAGACGTTTGGTGAAAGTTCTGCGGATAAATGGGGGATTTTATGCGTGAAGTAAAATTATCAAAATAGCAAAGGAAAAAAAACGGAATGTTTAGTAAGATTTTAATCAATGAGAATTGTAAGTTAGGGTTATGTCCACCTTATGAGTTTTACGTATCTATTGGCTATGAGTTATGCGGAATTCAGACATGCATGCGCTTATAGAGATTCGTATTCTATGGTAAATCCTAGTGTCTTTCAACCATCAAGGATTATATCACTTTAACTCTTTCGAGCTTAAAGCGTATACTAATGGTACGAATTCTCCAAGAGGTTAATCCAGTTACGGCACTAACTTTTAAACAGGGGTTGGTAGCCCTATTTCCTTGTCATTCTCTCTTTTCCATACATGTAACTTTTCTTTCGAACAAGTTAATGCTATACTGGCGTATTCTATATGTTTGCAACCACAAGAATTCAATTAAGATGAAGAGAGTAATGATATAAGCAACATACGTATCAAGAATTCACAAACTCATAGCAATAGATAATGTCTCATAAGGCTTCCATAACCCTAACAGAGAAGTTTAGCTACTCATAACTATGAAGGAAAACCACAAGGATATCATCATACCAAAGCAATAACAATATCATGATAAGGAAGTATTGACGTTGCTTGTGGCGTGAATTCCTTGCTAGTAGCGTTTCTCTTGTCGTGAAAAATTGAAAGTCGAATGAAAAAGACTTGAATTAATGAATGAGTGAATAATAAAAAGCTTTCTGATAAATTCAGCAAATAGGGTTTTTATAACATCCTTGTCCTAGTCCTACTGAAATAGGGTTTTTATCCTTGTCCTAGTCCTACTGAAATAGGGTTTTTATCCTTGTCCTACTCCTACTGGGTTACTGCATACTTGTCCTAATCCTACTAAGTTACTGCTGATCCCCCAAGTCTTTAGAAATGCTGTTTTTGCCCGGGACAAGTTCTCCATGCATCACTTACAGTCCACAAGCTTCCAGAAGCTGCCTTTCTTCTTACGTGAAGTTTCCTTTGGCGTCCAACAGTCCATAAAATGCTGAAATCTTCATCATTTATATCTGAAAACTTGCTAATAACGTTGGTTAGCTCACTTATACGAAAAAGGACTAAAAGTGTAGGAATTATATATTTTGTCCTCAAAACTTAGCTAAAATATGGGTACATTAAGGTGCTTTAGGCGTGTAAATACGCCTAACATCAACACCCCACACTTAAAGCTTTGTTCATCCTCGAACAAAATATTACGTCCATGCAATCATCTACTTAGGGTTTCACAGTAACAGCACAAAATGTCCAACCAGACAGGCATGGCTATTATTAACAAAAAATAGTTTTCTGATCACTACTAGAAACAATTCAACCTCCAACATAGACTCGTGATGATGGTTAATTCGTATTCAAAAGTTAAGGCACAAAGAATCATACAAGACTACCCAAAACTTATCAACCTTGTGTGTCTCACAATATATCACCCATAATTACTCACAAGTATTTCATTTTTCAAAACATGGGTATAAGATTATCCTTGCTCTCACTCTCACAAAGAATTCATATGTTGCAACTGATGACCATAGGCTTTCCCTTAGTGTAATGCTCTACTAATATCAGAATGCTAAGCTTAGGATCAAATAGGTCTTTTACAGGTTGTAATGTAGGCTAAGGGACGGGTAGGACTATTTTGGCCAGAAATAGTGACTATGTTCCTAAGCGCTTTAATACATCACATTATGCCATTAACACTCTCTTTTAATCATCCTTGCTACCTTTCTTTCATCTATCACCTATTTTCACCTATTTTGCCATTCAAGCATAACTATCTTTTTATTTAATCATAAACACAATTTATCTTTTTGTGTTTCTATTTCTTTTTCTTTTTTTTATAACACACCTCTATGATAGCCACTCTTTTTCATAACAAATTCAAGTACCAATTCACTTTAAGGCATCACTCTCACCCAATTTCCTTTTATTTTGTCACATGACTTTACACTTTAAAGCACTTAGGAATTTGGATCAAATTATGGTCTTGAAAAAAAATGGATTAGGTTTACATATGAGGCTGTCAAAGAAAATAGCTAAAGGCTCAAAAGGGGGTTAACTAGGATAATGTCCACGGGTAGGTAAAAAAGAAGGTAAACAATCACAGGCTTCCAAAGAAATGCCTAAATCATCTCCTAAACTCACACTCTTTATTTCGCTTTACACACACACCAGGCAAGTTCTAGCATCAGTCACAACACAGAATATACTATAACCTCACACACACAAGGCACATGGCCAACTTTATTGGGAGCAGTATAGACTCTTGACCCAACAGATGAATGAATTAAACCACATGATTATCACACAGTGAGTCACATGTAGAGCCTAAATGTCTCAATAGTAATGATTTAGCATAAACTCTTGTTATACTACCATGCCGTCTATAAGAATAATTTCATACAAAATCTAAAAAGTTTAAAATTAAACTAACTAATAACGACTAATTAAAACAAACAAGAACTAGAATAAATGCAAATGCAGACAAAGAAGTGTAGCTTACAAATACCAGCACTTAGACGGGACACACTACCCTCAGTGGAAAATAAATAAGAAGAACCTGATTAGTCGGACTCATCCTCTATGTCTGGGTTCATACCCCCTGCATCGGGATCATCATCAGAGTCATCGTTATCAGAGTTATCCTCCACGTCAGATTCTGGCATTCGTCGATCATCATCGGTTGGCATGTCGTCATCAAGAGGTTCCTCAAAATATACACCTACTCCACACATAGCCCTCGCATGCTCATTCATTGGGTAGTCATAATCCACCTTTTGGAGCTCTGAAGCAGTTGGAACACGACCCCCGCTCATCATGGTAAACCTCGTCATGCCATATAAATGGCGGAAGAAGCTTTGGTCGCGAGCGTGTCTTTCTGCAGTGGTTAGGTTGACGCCATGCATGGATTCAGCATCTTTAACCTTTGTGAGGTCAACCTTCTTCGGGTTGTGTGGAAGCTTATGATCTGTAGGTTCCTCTTTGATGTCCTCCTTCCTCAATATCGCAGTCAACAGATTGCCAATGCTGAAGTGGGACCTCTTGTGCAGCCTGGCCTTACGTATTGAAGATCGAATAATCGCCCCAAAGTTGATGGGACTGTTCTTCATCAAAGAGTACACCAAGAACACTCTATCATGTGTGATCTTTGTGTATTGTGACCCTGGAATCAGGCAAAAATTGACTATCCGCAACCATATCCGAGCTTCTCTGTTCAAGGAGGCATACGGGAAGGTATTGTGCCGACCGGTATCCTTGTGACGACTCCACTGCGCCATTGATCTTGTTCCATATAGTGTGTGTCTGATTGACCTGTATGGAGGTCTGCGATAAAGCTCCTTGATCGGTGATGGATCAACAGATGGCAAACCCAGAAAAGAGTTGAAGAACTCCGCATTTAGTTGCAGGACTTGGCCCCGAATCTTTACTTCACTCCCTGTAGTTTTTGGTGACCAGTTGGAATAAAATTCTCGCGTCAGATCGAGTTTGCACTCTCCCATATCTCAGAAGATGAAATCAAGATGTAGCGCCATGATTTTGGCCAAGATGTGAGGTTCTTTCTTTGCTAGGCTCTCCTTTTGTATCAATTCCACGTGAACATATTTTTTCACTTTATTGTTCCTGTACCACTCCTTTACTTCCTTCTCTAGGACCCATTTTATCCCATACATGCATCGAGGTATTTGCAGCGAGGAGGATTCAGCTTGCTCTTTTCTTTCCCTTTTCTGGCCTTTCTGTGAGGTAGATGCTTTTTCTTTTACGGGTCGACTTTTTGGTGCCATTGTACCTGAGATTAAAATAATAGTTATGTTAGCTTCATCTTGGTAGATACAATCGACAAACCAATAGTAGTGGCACTACCCCACACTTAATTTGTTGACACAAACTTAATTAAGTGAAAGATGTCGATTACTCAGACTTCATTGCCCTACATTTAGGTGTTATGTTCCAACAATATATTCAGCGCAGTCATTATTTTCTTGTCATCTTCACTATCCTTTTCAATTCTTTTTCATGTATTCTTAACTATGTTTTCATGTTTGGACTAATGCATCTCTTTGAACAAAACTACTACATAGATATCGTATCAATTTATGGTTTAGAAATAATCACAACATCTCATGTTTGTAGTTAACCATGATTTTCATCTCGATGGACAAGTCATTCAAACATACAAGCCATAGAGTTACAAGATTATTCAATTATCTTAACCATGTCGATTCCGCAAAAGTATGACAGTGTATCAAAATCAAATTCAGGTCGGAACCAAGTCTAGAACACCCATACGTATTCTTTCACTCACTTAGTTGTATCACAACAAATCAACCACATTCAAATCACCAACACTACTTCAAGATTTAACAACTTATTATAGGCGTAGTATTGTAATACTTACGGAATATAAAAGAAGAGCAAAGAAGTACTTACTTGGTTGATGGCCTTGGAAGATGTTCTTTCAAAGTTAAAAGAGCAAAAAGAAAATTTTTGAGAGAATTTGGAGAGGTAGGCGGCGCTTAGGTTGAGTTTGCAATGAAATTTTGTTCTAAGACTAAATTTCTATTTATAGGACAAGCTTGGGTCGGGTTTTGACCCATTTGGAATCGGATTAGGAGACCAAAAAGTGAGCATTGGCGGCGCCTATGCTATGGCATTGTTAGGCATAGGCGGCGCCTATGCCATGGCATTCTAGATTCAGAGACAAAAGGATTTTGTATAGGTGGTGCCTATGCTATGGCATTATTAGGCATAGGCGGCGCCTATGCCATGGCATTCTAGATTCAGAGAGCTTAGGCCATAGCATAGGCCTTGCCTTGTTCGTTGCCTAGATTTTCATAGGCAATGCCTAACTCATAGCCTTTTGCTTCTTCATTCCCAACTTACCACCTTCAACATGCAATACTTCCAAATCAAAATTTGAAACCAATCTCCTCCTTTACACCTCTTGCACCTACACTTATTCAAAAACAACAAAAACGATTAGAACGATGGGTTGCCTCCCACCAAGCGCCTTAGTTTTGGTCGTGGCTCGACTCTTCTTTTTGGATTTTTTTATTTAACAAAGACAAACTCTTAGTAAAACAATAAAAAATTAAAAATGATGGGTTGCCTCCCATCTAGCGCTTGATTTATTATCGCGGCACGACATAGTTAGCTCGAGTACTTAGATTTCGTCGAGATAGATGGTGGCCATGCATTTTATCGAGTCAAGAGGACCGATATATGGTTTTACTCATTGTCCATTCACCTTAAAGACAACACCATTATTTTCTTCTAGCTCAACTACTCCAGACGAGTAGACTTGGCTAATTTTGTATAGACCAGACCATTTGGACCTTAACTTACCTGGGAATATCTTCAGTCTGGAATTGAAAAGAAGTACCATATCACCTTTTGAAAGTTTCGTTGAACAATCCGTTGATCATGATACTTTATCATCCGCTCCTTGTAGAAGTCTGATCTTTCATACGCATGTAGACGGAATTCATCCATCTCATTCAGCTGCTCCAATCTCATATTCATGGCATCATCCCAATTCAAATTCAGTCACTTCAACGCCCATAATGCTTTATGCTCGAGCTCAATGGGCAAGTGATAAGCCTTCCCATAAACTAGTTGGTACGGGGACATGCCAATTGGCATTTTGAATGCATTCCTATAAGCCCATAGTGCATCGTCCAGCTTCCAAGACCAATCCTTCCTATTAGCGTTTACAGTCTTAGCAAGGATCTGCTTGATCTCTCGATTAGAAACCTCTACCTGTCCACTAGTTTATGGGTGATAAGGCGTAGCTACCTTATGTTGCTTGACCCCATATTTCACCAACATGGATTTGAACAGCTTGTTGCAAAAGTGTGATCCTCCATCGCTTATGATGGTACGTGGTACCCCAAAATGAGAGAAGAAATTTCTCTTCAAGAATGCTACAACACGCTTTCCTTCATTATCGGCCAGCGCTACTGCTTCGACCCATTTGGATAGATAGTCGACACCAACTAGGATTTATTTCATCCCAAATGAATTTACGAATGGGCCCATGAATTCAATACCCCACACATCAAACAGCTCTACTTCAAGAATTTTTGACATGGGCATCTCATGGTGCTTCGAAATCGTGCCTTGTCTTTGACATTGGTCACATCTTCTCACAAATTCGTAGGCATCTCTAAATATTGAAGGCCAATAGTAGCCGCTTTGCAATACCTTCCTTGCTGTTCGACCACCTGCATGGTGTCCGCCAACTTGGGAAGCATGACTTGCTTCCAAGATACTCGGAACTTCCACATGAGATATGCATCGCCTGATAACACCATCCGCGCATCGTCGAAACAAATATGGATCATCCCAGAAGTAGTGTTTTACATCATGCATGAACTTTCTCTTTTGATGAAAAGACAGATGTGCAGGTATCACATTACTTACCACATAGTTTGCAAATTCTGCGTACCATGGTAATTCATCTACCATCGTGGCTAGGATCTCTTCATCGGGGAATTCATCATTAATCTCAAGATCGGGTTGCGCTGTGTTCTCATTCTCAAGTCTAGAGAGGTGATCAGCCACTTGGTTTTCGGAACCTCTTCTATCTTTTACCTCAAAATCAAATTCTTGCAGCAATAACACCCATCGAATTAGCCTCGGCTTTGCATCCTTCTTCATCATTAGGTATCTCAGGGCTGCATGATCGGTATGAACCACTATTTTAGTCCCCAACAGGTAGGCATGAAACTTTTCAAAAGCATAAACAACTGCTAGAAGCTCTTGTTCCGTGACAGTATAATTCTTCTGGGCTCCGTTCAAGACCTTGCTTGCGTAGTAGATTGGATGAAATAACTTTTCTCTTCTCTGGCCAAGTGCAGCACCCAAAGCTACTCCATTTGCATCACACATAACTTCAAATGGTAGGGACCAATCGGGCGCTACAATGATAAGAGCTTCAATTAGCTTCCCTTTGAGGCATTCGAATGCCTTCAAGCAATCTTTACCGAAGTCAAACTTTGCATCCTTTTCCAAAAGCTTGCATAACGGACTAGCAATCTTGGAAAAGTCTTTAATGAACCTTCGATAAAAACCTGCATGCCCAAGGAAACTACGAACTCCCTTTACAGAGATTGGAGGTGGTAGTTTCTCGATGACTTCAATTTTAGCTTGATCCACCTCAATTCCTCTTTCAGAAATTTTATGCCCAAGAACAATACCTTTTTTAACCATAAAGTGGCACTTCTCCCAGTTTAGCACCAGGTTGAATTCAACACATCTCTGTAACGCCATACTTAGATTCTCTAAGCATGATTCAAACGACTCACCCATAACTGAAAAATCGTCCATAAATACCTCCAAGGTGTCTTCAACCATATCAGAAAAAATGGACATCATACAACGCTAAAAAGTGGCGGGTGCGTTACATAGCCCAAATGGCATACGTTTGAAGGAAAATGTACCATATGGGCATGTAAACGTTGTCTTCTCTTGGTCTTCGGGAGCAATACAGATCTGATTATAGCCGGAATAACCATCTAAGAAGCCAAACCATCCTTTCCCTGCCAATCGATCATGCATTTGGTCCATGAATGGCATTGGAAAGTGATCCTTAAGCGTCCATGAATTCAGCTTCCGGTAGTCCATGCATACTCTCCACTCTGTGACAGGTCTGAGTGGAATTAGCTCATTTCTTTCATTTGCAACTACCGTCATTCCCCCTTTCTTGGGCACACACTGTACCGGACTCACCCATTTACTGTCAGAGATTGGATACACTACCCCTGCATCTAACCACTTAATAATTTCTTTCTTCACCACCTCTTTAATAGGTGGATTCAAACATCTTTGATGCTCAATAGTGGGTATGAAATTTTCTTCAAGCTGAATCTTGTGCATACATATCCCAAGCGGAATATCAATAATATCAGCGATGGTCCAACCAATGGCTCTCATGTATTTCCTTAGAACAGCGATGAGAGCTGCAACTTGCTGTTCACCTAAGTCAGCCGCCACAATAACTGGGAGGGTGTTTCCTCTTCCCAATAATGCGTACTTTAGATGACTGGGTAGCTCCTTCAATTCTAATATCGGTGGCTCTTCAATGGATGGTTTAGCTGGTGGTGTAGGCCGATTTTTGAGATCGACGTCCAGCTTCTTGGGAGCATAAGGATACGACCCTATTCCTGTTAGAGCACAAATAGTTTCTTCATAATTTTCAGCATCCTCACGCTCAATATTCATAAGCACAGCCGCCAATGGGTCAACAATAAGCTGCTCCTCTATGGATAATTCTTTCTCATCATCAAAATAAACATCAGCTACTGAGAACACATTCATATCTTTGGGTTGCTTCATTGATTTGCATACATCAAAGCGGACTACTTCGTCATTCATCCGGAATTAAAGCTCATTCGCTCTCAAATCAATAAGCACACTCCCTGTTGCAAGGAAAGGGCGCCCCAAGATTATGGGAACTTCAGAGTCCACCTCACAGTCCAGAATAACGAAGTCTTCCAGAAAGATGAATGAAGAAACCTTCACCAATACATCATGTAAGATACCAACAGGTCGTTTTACCGACCTATCTGCCATCACGAGCCTCATATTGGTTGGAGTAGGATCACCCAACCCCAACTTTCTATAAATAAATAGCGGCATCAAATTGATGCTGGCTCCTAAATCGCATAATGCCTTGGCAAAATTCAAAGATCCGACGGTGCAAGGAATCGTGAAAGCACCGGGATCAGCCTTCTTCTGAACTAGTGATCTGGTAGCGATTGCACTGCAATGATGAACAGTATCCGTCAACTCATAACTTGCTGCCCGCTTCTTTGTCAAAAGATCCTTCATAAATTTTGTGTACCCAGGCATTTGTTCCAGTGCCTCGAACAAAGGAACATTAATAGTTAGCTGCTTCAACATAGTCATAAACTTATTGAACCTGGTATCGTCAGCTTTCTTCTTTAATCTCTGAGGAAAAGGTGGTGGTGGAAGGGGAATAGTTTTCTCCACCGCTTACTTTTTATCTTGCTTTAGTTCGGCGATCTTTTCAGGCTGTGGACGTTGAGAGGTGACGTCACGAACAACCTCATCAGCTGCTTCGGCATCTTTTGGTTCTGTAATGATCTCATTATGTTTTATATCATCAACCACCTGCTTGCCTTTAGATGGATTTTCCAACACTTTACCACTTCGGGTAGTAATAGCCATACACGATCCATCATTCCTCGGATTTTGCACTTTGTCGCTAGGTAGTGTTCCAGCTTTTCTTTGATTGAATGCCACTGAAAGTTGACTCAATTGCTGCTCTTGTTGCTTTATTTCAGTGGAATGCGAGTCAACCAATTGATTTATTGAAGACAAATCGTTGTTCACCTCATTCACTCCTGTATTAGTTGCCTCTACTCCCTTTAACAGCTTCTCCATCATATCTTCCATCGACATCTTTCCAGAGCCAGACGCCACAGCCTCACGATTTCCAGGAGGAACATATAAACCACTCCTGTCAGTCTTATTCTTCCAACCACCTTGATCGCGATCCTTGTATCCAGATTTATCATAATAGTTCCGACCTTGGTTTCCTTGGGCATTGCCTCAGAAACCCCCCTAATTATTCAAGTAGTTCGCTTCTTCCTCATAGTCGGATTCATCTATTCCCTATGATACAACGGCTTTAACCTTTTCGGTCTTCCCTGATAATAAATTCGTGGTAAGAAGATCTATCTGCATTTTCATGTGGGCCATATCTTGGTCACGTTCCTCTTGTCTACGCCTCTGCTCTGCAGTTAAGCCAATAGATACTGTAGAGCTTGCTACCTCAGAATCCCTGGTATGCCAATATCTACTCTGCTTTGTCATACAATCTAGCATATCACTTGCCTCAAGAAAAGTAAGGTCCATGAATGACCCACCTGCAGCATTATCAACCACTGGCTTTGTCACTGAGTTCAAAGCCCTGTATAATATCTCCATCAAGTGGATGTTGGTCATCTGATGATTTGGGCACCGTATAAGCTTCTTCTTGAACCTCTCCCATGTTTCGTAGAGAGCTTTTGTTGGAAACTGTCGAAAATTGTTAATCTCATCTCTCAACTATGGTCTCTTGGATGGAGGAAAGAATCTTTCTAGGAAAGTGTCTTTCAGTTGCCTTCAATTAGTAATAGAATCAGGAGTTAGCTCGTTCAACCATAGAGTTGCCTCCCCAGACAGAGACAATGGAAATAAGCGTAGCCGAATTGCATTCTGCCCAATTCCTGGATTATCAAACGACTTGCATGTTGAAATAAAGTTGATCAGATGCATATTCGGATCATCGCCTGCGAGTCCACCAAATAATCCCTTAAGCTGCAATAGCTGAATCATGGTGCTAGTGATATTGAACTTGGCTCCGGGTGCCAAGGGCGGAGGAATAATAGCCCCTGTGGCACCATCTCCATCAAGATCATCATCATTATCATCAAAAGGAGCCTACACAGCTCAACGTTCAGGTCTCATTCTAGATTAACGATCTCTCCTGTTCACAGGTGCTGCCACTTCATCTGCACGCGGTGGATTAAGTAATTCATCATAACCCAGGTCCTCATCATCAGGATTTGTTGCCCGACCTGGGTTATCAATATTATGTTGATGCACTTGAGCAGCTGCTAACGCAGCTAATCTAGCCTGCTCCTGTTGAGCAGCCCTTCTTTCAATGTCACGTTGTGCATCCATTCTGCCAATAAGTTGAGGTTCAGGATTAATGGGTAATAATGGCTGACCAGAACTACGAGTATTTGGCATGCACTCCAAAGAACCTGAATAAAACAAAAACAACAACTAAAAGTAAAATTCGAGAATCTTTGACCAAAGGGTCTAGTAACTATCACAAACTTAGTTGACAACTGTATTCCCCGGCAACGGCGCCAAAATTTGATAACGCTCAAACTACAGCTCTCGTAAGAGTGTAAGCGGTCGTCATCAAATATAGAACCCAACTAGGTTGGGTGTCGAATCCCACAGGGAATACTCGGTCACTAAGTGTGCAACGATTAGTAGACGTTTGGTGAAAGTTCTGCGGATAAAGGGGGGATTTTATGCGTGAAGTAAAATTATCAAAATAGCAAAGTAAAAAAAACAGAATGTTTAGTAATATTTTAATCAATGAGAATTGTAAGTTAGGGTTATGTCCACCTTATGAGTTTTACGTATCTATTGGCTATGAGTTATGCGGAATTCAGACATACATGCGCTTATAGAGATTCGTATTCTATGGTAAATCCTAGTGTCTTTCGACCATCAAGGATTATATCACTTTAACTCTTTCGAGCTTAAATCGTATACTAATGGTACGAATTCTCCAAGAGGTTAATCCAGTTACGGCACTAACTTTTAAACAAAGGTTGGTAGCCCTATTTCCTTGTCATTCTCTCTTTTCCATACATGTAACTTTTCTTTCGAACAAGTTAATGCTATACTGGCGTATTCTATATGTTTGCAACCAAAAGAATTCAATTAAGATGAAGAGAGTAATGATATAAGCAGCATATGTATCAAGAATTCACAAACTCATAGCAATAGATAGTGTCTCATAAGTCTTCCATAACCCTAACAGAGAAGTTTAGCTACTCATAACTATGAAGGAAAACCACGAGGCTATCATCATACCAAAGCAATAACAATATCACGATAAGGAAGTATTGACGTTGCTTGTGGCGTGAATTCCTTGCTAGTAGCGTTTCTCTTGTCGTGAAAAATTGAAAGTCGAATGAAAAAGACTTGAATTAATGAATGAGTGAATAATAAAAAGCATTCTGAAAAATTCAGCAAATAGGGTTTTTATAACATCCTTGTCCTAGTCCTACTGAAATAGGATTTTTATCCTTGTCCTAGTCCTACTGGGTTACTGCATACTTGTCTAATCCTACTAAGTTACTGCTGATCCCCCAAGTCTTTAGAAATATTGTTTTTTCCCGGGACAAGTTCTCCATGCATCACTTTCAATCCACAAGCTTCCAGAAGCTGCCTTCCTTCTTACGTGAAGTTTCCTTTGGCGTCCAACAGTCCATAAAATGCTGAAATCTTCATCATTTATACCTGAAAACTTGCTAATCACGTTGGTTAGCTCACTTACAGGAAAAAGGACTAAAAGTGTAGGAATTATATATTTTGTCCTCAAAACTTAGCTAAAATATGGGTACATTAAGGTGCTTTAGGCGTGTAAATACGCCTAACATCAGACATATGTGATAGTATTTCCTTCTCTATGACTGTGTAATTATCCTGGGCTGCATCCAAGAGTTTTCTCGCTTAATAAATAGAGTGAAATACCTTATATTTGTGATTCCCCAAAACCACCCCAACAGCCATATCACTCGCATCACACATTATATCAAATAGTAATACCCAATTAAGAGGGATTAGAATAGGTGCCTCTGAAAATTTCTTCTTCAAACGATTAATTGCTTTCTGGCAGTCATCCCCAAAGTCACACATGGCCTCTTTTTCAAACAACTTTCAATTTCAAGAAGTCTTTGATAAATTATCTGTAAAATCTTGTGTGCCCAAGAAAGCTTCTTACCCTTTTCACTAACACCGAATATAGGAGTTTTTCAATGACCTCCTCCTTGTCTCTATCTACCTCAAGTCCTCTGTATAACACCTTATGACAAAGGACGATGCCTTTCCTGACCAAAAACTGGCACTTTTACCAATTTAAAATAAGGTTGGTTTCTTCACAATGTGCCAATACTTTGTTTAAGTTCTGCAATCACAAATAAATGAATTACAAAAAACAAAAAATATTATCCATAAATACCTCGATAATATCCTCCACCATATCATATAAGATAGCCATCATGCATCTCTAGAAAGTCGTTGGTGCATTGCAAAGAACAAAGGGCATTCATCTGAATTCATAAGTACTGTACGGGAAGGAAAAGATGGTCTTATCCTGGTCCTCAGGTACTATGGGTATCCAGTTGTACCCTGAATACCCTTCCAGAAAGTACTAGTACTCCTTTCCAGCCAATTTGTCTAACATCTAATCAATAAATAGAATGTGATAGTGATCCTTCCTTGTGGCATCATTCAACTTTCAATAATCTATACAGATCCTCCACCCAGTCACTGTGGGAGTTAGAATCAGCTCATTATCATTGTTAGTGACAACAGTCATCCCACCTTTCTTTGTGACACAGTGTACAAGGCTGACCCATTTGCTGTCGGATATGGGATAAACAATCCCTGTATCAAGCCACTTAATGACTTCTTTTCTGAACACTTCTTTCATCACTAGATTAAGTCTTCACTGATGATGCACACTTAATTTGTATCCCTTTTCCATATATATTTTGTGCATACAAAAATCAAGATTGATTTCTATGTTGTCCGACATATGTCATCCAATGTTTTACTCCTCTTTTTCAACACAGTCATGCCTCTCTACCTGCACATCAGACAACCTACAGATAAAATCACAAGCAAAGTATCATCCTTACTAAGAAAAGCATATTTAAAATGAGAAGGAAGAGCCTTGAGCTCTAGTTTAGGTTATTAATCAATGGACATCTTTGGATATGGTCCATTCGATCTATTCAATGGCTCAAACTCAGTAACTCTGGTTTCAATTAATGCCAAATTTATAATTTGCACTATTTCAAGTTCCTCAACATCACCATAGAGATCTTAGCCCATCAAAGCTCACTTAAGTGAGTCATTAGACAATAGAAGGTGGAGCTCAAACTTAAGGTCTACAACTTTATAGCAGATAAAGCTTAATATATAGCAAGCAACTTCATTTCCTTGTACACATCAAAAATCTCCACCTAATCATGAGCTCTCATGGTCATCTTCCCAGTAGATACATCAATAAGAGATTGTCTAGTTGCTAATAATGGGTATCCCAAAATAAATAGAACGGCCGAATCATCATTAAAATCAAGAAAAACAAAATCCCCTGGTAAAATAAGTTATCTCAGTTGCACTAATACATCTTCAATGATCCCGCCAGGCCTAGCAAGAGATCTACCGGCTAACTGCAAATAATGGTTATGGGTTTGGGACTCCCAAGACCTATCTTTTTTAACCAAGATTTGGGAATAAGATTAATGCTTTCCCCTAAATCACATAAACCCCAAGCACTAAGGGTTTGTTCGATGGTGATCTACAAAGTGAAACTACCTTGATCTTTCATTTTCATGGGCAATTTATTTTGAATCTTGGAAGTGCACTTCTCAGTAA
Organism: Capsicum pubescens; assembly: GCA_030864215.1. Classification (NCBI taxonomy): domain Eukaryota; kingdom Viridiplantae; phylum Streptophyta; class Magnoliopsida; order Solanales; family Solanaceae; genus Capsicum; species Capsicum pubescens. The sequence continues at coordinate 240,239,796 of CM061544.1, read as the reverse complement.
GTCCTACTGTAGCATATTCAGTCAAATAGTTCTTGTTTTCCACTTTATCCTTCACATACTTCACATATTTTGGAACAATCTACAAAATATCAACTAGATGGAGATTGATTGGAACCAACTATAAAAGATCTAAAAACTTCATGTAACTAGTCTCTTTTTGGTGCTTCCAAAGACTTTGGGGGAAAGGTGGAAGTAGAGTCTTCGTCTCCACTTTGGTTCCATTAGTTACAACTCTTTTTCAACCATTTTTTCCTCATTCTTTTCAGCATCACCAGCAATAACTTTGTTACTTACTTGCTCTGGTTCTAACTCCTTCAGCTGCAAATCACTCCTAGTAGTGACTGTATTTACCTGTTTTGGATTCACCTCAGTGTCACTATGTAGACCTCCTTGAGGTATAATGTTTTATGCTCCTGTAATCTTACCAATTTACATCTCTAAGTTTTTGGTAATCAACTATTGACTCTTCATATATGCTACCAACTGTGCTTGAGTATCTATAAGTTATTTCAACATCTCTTCCATATTGCTCATTTGAGTCGTGTCCTAATTACTCTAAACTTGCTGCTTTTGATTTATTTGTACTGGCCCCCTGTACTGATTATTATTTTTCGCCTGATTTCCACCCCATAAGAAATTAGGATAATTTCTCCAATTTGGATTATAAGTTTTACCATAATTCTATTGCCCTCGATGATTAGTATTCCATACATAGTTGACAGAATCTAGATTAACCACATAAGCATCCACTTCATGGTCACTGCTCCCATAAATCTCACACCAAGTATTTACCTGTTAAACTGCATTAGTTGTGGCTGCCGATTGTGTAACCCCAACTTCATACTGCTAAACTAATTAGTTATCTGATTTTATAGTGCAGCAAGCCAAGCTGATAAAGCAGTAAACTAATCTACCTCCAATGCACCTATAACATTCTTTGGAGAACTCCTTAAGTCAACATGACAGATAAGATTCCCATGTGAAATATGATTCAATAGTGTGTATAAGTCATCATATGTCTTCTCAAGAGCCTACCCACTTACTGCAGAATCCAAGAGAATCTTGGTGTTGGGCTTAAGACCAGGTATAAACCAGTACATCATTAGACTGATGATATTAAGGGTAATTTCTAAGCATACCCTTAAATCTTTCCAAAACTTGGTAAAGATTTTCTCCTTCTTTCTGCCTGAAACTCAAAATCTCACTTCTCAAATGTGATGTATTCCTTGAAGGAAAGAATCTCATAAGAAATTTTTGAGCCAGATCTTTCCAGGAAGTGATTGAGTTTGGTGGTTCAGCATATAACTACCTCTTCACTTCCCCAATTAAAGAAAAGAGGAAAAACGTCAGTATAACATAATCAGCAGATACCCCAGTAGAAATATATATATCACTAATTTCCAAGAAAGTATGTATGTGTTGTTGTGGATATTCATGTAAGAACCTTACAAATTGTCCACTTAAACACAATAGTTGTACCATATTCTATTTCAATTCAAACCGACCACCCACCTCTAGCTTACAAATGTGATTAGTAGCATGGTTTGTAAGTGGGATTTTCACTTTACGAATAGGTCTGTCTTCTGCTCAAGTAGGATCAACTGGAATTGCAGGAGCTGGACCACGTGCACTATTTGAATCAATTGGATCAATAATATTAGGATCTCCTTACTCCGCTATTTGAACTTGCTGAATTTGATAGTGAGATCATTGCCACTGATGAAATGCCTATTCTGGTTTCGAATAAACCTCAGCCAACTCTCTATCTCTTGCCAGTCTGGTACTTCACTAGTACTTCAAAAGTTAGCCACCAATATTAAGTCGTTACCACTTAAACTTTTTATCAAAAACCAAAAGTTTAGAAAATTACTACTTATTTTAGTCCCTGGCAACAACCCTAAAAAAATTTTATGGTCTAACACATATTCAAGTGCACACGATTGTACAAGAAATATTGTGACTAAGATGGTCGGATATCATACCCATGAGGACAACGTAACAAGTAATTTTACTAACATTAGTCCTTTACAAGAATGTATCAAGTGTTTCAAGTATCAAGATGGTTTTGAAGATTTAAGTAAAAGTATAATTAATATAGAAATAACAATGTGCGACAATAGCAATGTAAGTAGGGTTGTACGCAATACTACTGAGAATTCTTGGGTTGAGACAATTTAAACAGTCTTGCAAGTCACCATTCATCTCATAGTTTAGTTGATTATTGGGTTATTAATTCACAAGGTTTAGAGTATGATCATAGTCTTTCGATCCTCTAATCTTCTACCTAACTGGACATATTAACTACATCATTGAGCGGAGATGCAATAATCCATTTAGATGCATTAAGCTTTAATTCTACAAGTGAACCAAATAAGGCTTCTAGGTATATCCCTATTTTAGACTCTAATTCAAATCCCTAATTTTATAAATGAATAAGAACCTTGCACCTTAAACTCTTCTTTCTATCCAATGATTCTCCTTCAAAATTCACAAAGAATTATAGGTGTATTTTACTGGTGGCTTATCATCAAAATAGTAAGCACAAGAGATTAAGACTAACTCATATGATAATTTAATAACAAACTACTCTATGAATATCAAAGTGTAATCATGTCTTTGGCTTTAACCCTGGAACAAGGGTATTTAGCCACTCATGTTCAAATCCAACATCAAATATGAATGATTAATCATACCAAAAAGTAATCTTGAAATAATGAAGTTGAATGAACTTTAAGACAAGATTTTAGTGTTTTTTCCTCTGTTGTACGTCTACCAAAAATAGTGCCAATTAAGTTGAAGTGGTCCTTTTTTATAGTGGGACCTAACTTTCCTAAGTTTGTGATTTACCGTGACATGGGGGTAGTTCTCTGTGATACCCTCTGCAACTTGGGCTTATCATGGAGAACTACTAGACTTTACCACCTAAGAATTACCTTCCTCTACGGCACGGAGGTAAAAATATGGATCTACGCTCGCGATGCGGTCCCATTATGAACCCTTACTAGATTTTGTTAATTTGAACTTATGTTTCCTTGTTGTATTCCATGATTCACAAACCTCATCCCAGTATTCTCATGCCTATAAAATCACTCCCAATGCATACATTCATCATTAACTTCCCATTTATGCTTCCAATTACATCCAATTTCATCATAATTTAGCCTTACATCAACTAATCATGTCCATTAGATAAGGAAATCAATTAAATCTCAAATACAATAAGAATAAAACATTTTAGCTAATAGAATAAGTCCTATTAAGGTTGAATATTAGTGCTTGGACATATAAATACACCCAATATCAATGACATAAATTAATTTATTAAGGCATTTTATGATCGGCTTGTTCCTTTTAGTTTGAGGTGTCAGATGAGAGATGAGTTTGATCACTTAGAGTAGGAATAAATGACTGTTGTAGAGCATGAGGCACATTTTCATCCCTAGTCCAGATATTCTTATGCCATTATTCTCACCGAGTTTGAGAAGATTTAAAAGTTCAAAAAGGGATTTGATATTTCACTTCATCTTATTACTACTAAGATAGTAGTGCCAAGAGAATTATTTCATAGTATAGTGGATCATGCAAAGATGACTGGGTCTATTCTTCAAGCATATTAGGGATGCACCATGAGGGTGCACTATCAGGGCGAGTTCAGTAGTTGAACTTCTTAAAGAAAAAAAATTTTAAAGGCTCCATGGGTATCAAGGCAGACCAGTACAGGAATCTTTGCAGTGTTCAGTTAGTGGTTCATCTAGTCCATCAGCTTTGGGTGGTCGTTAAAGCTCAATCATACCTATCTATATTGAGTCATGCCATAAAGTTTGCTTCGTGTGTGATTAGGTTTGCTATTTTTCCAAGAACAGTTCCCGTCATATTTTAGGCCTACTTTTATATCGACTGAGAGAGGTAGAGGTTCATCTAAAGGTATGTGAGGCAGAGATAGTGGTATTCGTAGTGGTAGTTGCGGGTCTACTCAATTGGGTAGTGGATATGTACAGTATTAGGACTTACCCGCTAGACTAAAGGTTGAGGCTTTCGATGTTGTTATCACAGGTATTGACCTTATTAGTTTTAGATCTTCATAGTTGTAATTTTATAAAGGTTGACTTTCTTCTATGTGTCTGTATATTTCTCTTTGGGTTTTCATTTAACTAGTGAGCCTTTTTCCATGCCTATCAATGTATCCACCCCTATAGGAAAGACACTTTAATGGTGGATCAAGTGTATCAATACTGTGTTGTGGCTTTCATAGGCTGTGAGACTTGGGTCGATCTAATTATACTAGACATGGTATATTTCGATGTTATCTTGGGTATGGATTAGTTAGCTCCTTATCATGTTATCCTAGAATATTATTCTAAGACCATGAATTTAGCTTCGTCATGTGTTCCAAGGATATCTTGGAGGGTGCACCTCATTTGGGTCCCAAGAGAGTTATATCTTTCCTTCAGGCTAGATATTTGGTAGAGAGGATATATTTGTCTTATTTGGCCTATATTCATAATACTAGTGTTGATTCACTACCTTATTTGGATTCTACTTGTATTTTTGAGTTCACAGATGTTTTCCTAATGAATTTTCTTGGTATGCCTCTAGATCGCGATATTGATTTCATCAATAATGTTAAGTGGGGAATCAAGCCAATTTTTATTCCTCCTTATAGGATGGACCTAGCAGAGTTGAAGAAATTGAAAGATTAGTTATAGGAGTTATTAGACCATGGATTTATCCAAACTAGTGTATCACCTTAGGGTTCCCCTATCTTATTTATGAAGAAAAATAATGGGTCAATGTGTATGTGAATTGGTTATTGACAGTTGAATAAGGTGACAGCTAAGAAAAAGAATCCTCTTCCTCTTATTAATGATTTATTTGATCAGCTTCAGGGTGATTTGGTATTTTCGAAGATATATTTGAGGTCTGGATATCACCACTTGAGGATTAGATCTTTGGTATTTTGAAGACAACTTTTTAGACTCGGTACGGTCGTTATGAGTTCTTAGTCATATCCCTCATATTGATCAATACCCCAGTCACATTCATGGAATTGATGAACCAAGTATTTCAATTATATCTCGACTCTTTTGTTATTATATTGATTGATGATTTCTTGGTTTATTCCATGAGTGAGGCCAACCATGAAGAGTATTCATGAATTGTAGTTTAGAGATTAAGGGAGGAGAACTTGTATGCTAAGTTCTCCAAGTGTGAGTTTTGGTTGGAGTCTATTTCTTTCTTGGTTCATATGGTGACCAAAGACGGTATTATGGTCAATCCACCCAAGGTTCCAGCAGTTCATGGTTGGGCTAGGCCTACTTTTCCTAATGAGATGCAGAGTTTTATTGGTTTAGCAATTATCGATGCTTTATTAAGGGTTTTTCATCTATTGAAGCTCCGTTGACTAAGTTGACTCAAAAGAGGATTTTTTTTAGTTGTCTGATGCATGAGAGGTGAGCTTCCAAAACCTCAAGGATGTTTTTACATCAGTTAAGTGTTAGGTTTGGTGTTGTGCTGATGTAGGAGGGTAAAGTGATTGTTTATGCTTCTCGTCAAATTGATGACCAAGAGAAGAATTACCCTACCCATGATTTGAAGTTGTGTGTGGTTTTCTTTACTTTTAAGATGTGGAGACATTATTTTTCTAGAGTCTATTGTAATATCTTCTCGGATCATTGTAGTCTTCAGTATTTCTTTACCCAATGAGATCTTAGTATGAGCCAGCATTGTTGACTAGAGTTGGTTAAAGACTATGACATTACTATTCTCTATTGATCTTGGGTGTATTTATACGCCTAAGCACCATAATTTATCCATATTTTAGCTAAGTTTAGAGAACAAAGTGCCTAGTTTCTTATGTTTTTACTCTACTTCTATGTAATTGAGCTAACCGATGTGATTAGCATGATTTCAGGTATTAATGAGGTAGATGAAGACATAATGGAACTATGGAATACGGATGGCATATGACATAAGAGAGAGTAGCAATTTGGACCAAATGTGGCGCCTAGAAACTATGTCCAAGACTAATTTGTCATTTATAATTAGTTTAGGGACTTAGAAGGCAATTATGAGAGAAGGAATTATTAAAAGACTTAATTGCTGAATTTTTATTCATTATTCATTATTTTGTATTATTCTGAGAGAGGAGAAAGGCTGCTTAGCTTAAGGAGAGAGAGAGAAATGTCTTTCTCTCTTGTTTTCACTATTTGCACACCAAGACCGTCTTTTAGTTTTTGGTATAATGAATAGATTTATGATGCTTTTAGTTTTATTCATGAGTAGCTAAGTTTATTATTTAGGGTTATGGAAGCCTTGTAGCATACAATCTATCACTTTGGGTTTTGAATTCATTATGCATTGATTTGTTTACATCATACTCTCTTTGCTTATCTTGAATTCTTGTGGTTGCAAACATAGAGGATATGCCTTAAAATGCAACTTGTTCGAAAGAAAGGTTAATGTTCAGAAAAGAGAGTAGTGACAACAAAATAGGATTACCAACCCTTATTTTATAAGTTAATGCCTTAGCAGGATTAACTACTTGGAGATTTCGTATTGTTTTTGGTGAACGCTTTTGATTCGAGAGAACTAAAGTGAATTAGTCCTTGATGGTTGAGAAACATTAGGATTATGTTATTAAATACAATACGTTTCTCTGTAAGCACGATGCATGTATGAATTCATAAAGCCCATAGTTAGTAAGTTTTGAAAACTACAAGGTGGACATAACCCTAGCTTGCCATTTCTCTGAATTTGAATACTACTACACATATTTCATCTTGTTACACTGAAACCATTAGTTTGTGAACTGAATTAAATCCCCCCTATTTATTTTACGGAAACAAATGATTAAAAGTCAACTAATCTGCTTACAACTTAATTAACACCATATTCCCTGTGGGATTCGACCCTAACCTAGTTGGGTTATATATTTGACAACGACCGCTTACTCTCTCGTAAGAGAGGTGTAATTTGAGCGTTATCAAATAATGGTGCCATTTCCGGGGAACACGATTGTCGATTGAGTTTATGTGTGTTAATTGACTGCTAGTCAAGTTTCTTAATTTTATGTTTAAGAGAGTTGTTTTGGAATTTTAGCCTACTTGCTTGAATTTAAACTTGTAAATATTTATTTTTAGTTTTCTTTTATTTCTTGTATTAGGTAGATTTTTATTTTAGTTAACTTATTACTATGGCATCGTGGAATGAACATGATCTTGGTGGTTGGAAATCTTATCTTGATGATCCATGTCCATATTGTGATGGACCTCACTTTTGGCAAGATTGTATATATGCTCCCCAGAGAGAGATGTGTGCACCATCTCCATCCTACCGGGAGTATGATTGTACTTTATGTGGTGGTCAAGATGGACATTGGAGTGATTTCCCTAATGCACCCTCCCCTCGTTGCGCTAACCCAAATTCTAGTTCTTCGTTTGAGTTTAACAGGTCTTATGGTTAAGAAAAGGAAGAACAAAGCACCGAAAGGAGTGGCATTGAAGCTATGTTTCAACGAATGTTGGATCTCCAGGAAGAAACATACGATATCGTATGTGATATGCATCAAGGAATGAGGCCAATCATTCATAAGGATATGGATATAGAGGTCAATCATTCAAAGCACTCTTCTACAATATACATAGATAATATCTTATCTGTGGAATCATTTAACATAATGGAAGAGTGTGAAGATAAGGAGATAGAACCCTATATTGATGTTGAGTAACCCTCAGTGACTTCCCAACCAACCGAACCAACCATTAGAGATGATGCCAAGATTGAGGACTTGGTGCTAGATGCAAAAGAAGAAACCAAGAAAATCTCTAATAAAGACTCTAGCCCAATTCCAAGAGAAGATGTTGAGAAGGTGAGTAAAAGTGAGTGCTTAGTAGATAGTGTAAATTTTGAAGTAGAATTAGCTGGGCCTCACTCAAAGCATTTTACCACATTATGTTTAGATGATATCTTGTCCGTGAAATCATCTAAAATAGTGGAAGAGTGTGAAGATGAGGACCAAGAATCCTATATTCTTTATTTTACACTTGATAAGAAACCTAAAAACACATCTCACTTTAAGACCGAGTTGTTTACCATGCATAATCCATTACTCGATTTCTTAATTTCTGCACCACCCCCGTATGAGTGAGGAAAAAAGATGGATTCGATGTTGGGGGTGAAATTCATATCCTCAAGGTGGAGGAAAAGTTGATTGGGTCGTGCCGCGACACTAAATTAGGCACTTGGTGGGAGGCAACCCATCCTTCTAATCATTTTTGTTGTTTTTGATTAAGTGTATGTGTATGAAGTACTAAGGAGATGATTGGTACCAAAGTCGATTTTGAATTGAGCCACAGCAAAGGTGGTAAGTTTAGGAGTAATGGGAACATTACAGGTAAATTGGAATATTTAATTGTTAAGGCTCGAGTGATGATTTGTATTAGAGTTATTCCTCGAATTATGTTAATCCGACCCTAAATTTTTTGCGGTGTAACTTATTTTTGTTACTTTCAATGAGGTCTGTGGTGGTAGCGTAGGGATCGGGCCGAAAGGCCCGAAGCCCACCACTGACCTCAATGGGGTTGAGGGGGAAAATCCCTCGCGGTATGGACCTTTCTGACCAAGAGTGAGCCGCACATCCAATCTCACATGCTCACTGGACCAACTATGCGATGCACAATGCACCGTACACCTTGATGTGTGAGATAACGTATGTGTCGCATACTTTAACATGTGCAATAACCTTTGCATCGCACACCTCTCCGTATATGTTCACTGTCTCAAGTGTGTGATACCCTATGCGCTGCACTCTTAAATTATGCGATAGGGTGTGCATTGCATACCTCTTCGCAGATGCCCACTGTATCAAGTGTGTGATATATTATGCGATTCACACTTAGTCCAAACAACATAAATCCGACCTTAAATTGGGTTAACCTAACCCAAATTTCATCGTTTAAAAACCATGCCTTCAACACACTCTTTATCCCACAAGCTCCTCACCACTTTTAAAACCCAAGAACATCGACTCACTTTCTTCAATCCTTCATCTTCAAGGTAAATGTTTTTTCTTAATCCTTAGGTGTTGTGACTTTATGTTGTAGTTATTAATTGATCACTTGAGGATTATGAATGAAATTCTTGCCATGGCTATGTTAGGAAAGCAATGGTGTTTTGTATATCTTGATATGGTTGAAAGTGTAGGGTATGATTTTGATCAAAAAGTGCTTCATTGAAATAGACATGGGGAAATTGGAGTGATTGAATTGTATTGTGACTAATGTGGTGCACCATGTCAAAGTGTATGTCGGTAAAGTCTAATACCTGAAAATAATACTTAATTAGTTGATACTAACAAATTAAGTGTGGAGTGGTGACTTCACCACCCTCATCTTAATTATAGTTAGTTTCATTATGTGTGGATGACGTGGATGATAGGATGAATACAGGAAAAATGGCTCCAATGATGATCTCCATGCAGGTGGCATGACTCCTAATGTGGATGAGAAGTACTACTATCCAGGTTCTTTATCTTGTTATTTGCATTGGGGACAGTGCTGAGCTTAAGTGTGGGGTGGCTGTTTAGTTTGCTACTTGTTTTGTAAGAAAATAGAACCTTCTCCTTAGTATACTTCTGGATAGGATTAGTTATTTTGTTTATTTTGTTAGTTATTTAGTCATAATTAGGTGCTTTTCTCGATGATGGATGGATGACGATCGTCTTAAGAGAAAAGTAGTCTTTCAATTACATGTAACTGCTTTTGTGGATCACATGACATTATATCATAAGTATGTGATGGATCATTACGTTTGAAACACCTAGGCTCTGGTTGTGACTCTTGTTGTGATTGTTGGTTTTAATTGAATTCATGTAATTGTTCGGTCGAGAATCTATAATGCTACTAATTGAGTTGACCATGTTCCATGAGTGTGTAAGACTGTTATATATTCCTTATTGCAACTAATGCTAGAACTTGCCTGGTGTGTATGCAAAGCGAAATAAAGATTGTGAGTTTAGGAGATGATTTAGGCATTTCTTTGATAGCCATTGTTCATACCTACTTTTGACCTACCATTGTACATTATCTTAGCTAACCATATTAAGCCTTTAGCTTGTTCTTTTGTTAGCCTCATATACAGCCTAATCCGTTCTTTAATGGACCGTAATTTGATCCAAAATCTCCTAAGCGCTTTAATGTAAAATCAATGTGAGTTAGGAGTTTGACAATAAGAGGAAAAAGGTAAAATTGATTCCCCAAAGTCTAGTTATTAGCATAATCAATTGATGTGGTTGGGAGTAGCTAAAATTGTTGAAAAAGTTCAAATTTTTATCCCGGACATGTTACAATGAACCTGTTTTGGACCTGGTCCTTCTTGGACATTGTGCACCTCAACTAAGGCAAATTGCTTAAGTTGAGGGTGGCTATTATAGGGGTGTGTAACATGAAAAGAGTACCAAAAGAAAAAAATATTTGAAAGGGTTTCATACTCCCACCATAGTGTTATTAATTAAGCTTAACGAGTTGGGGTGAAAAGCAAATCTGTGAAGATAGCATAAGTTGAAATTGGTTGTTAGAGATTGATCTTAATTGCATAATGTAGGGTATTAAAGCACTTAGGGAAGATAGTTACTATTTCTGGCCAAAATAGTTCCTACCCATCCTTTATCCTGCATTACAACCCGTAAAAGACCTATTTGATCCTAATCTTAGCATTCTGATATTAGTGGAGTATTACACTAAGGGAAAGCATATGGTCATCATTTGTAATTTGAGAATTCTTTGTGAGAGTGAGCGCAACTTGATTCTTGTACCCATTTTGTTAGAAATTGCATGATTGTGAGTGATTATGGGTAACTCTCTTGTTGTGAGGGCACATGGTTGATGAAGGTTGGTTAATTTATATGATTTCTTTTCTTGAACGATATACATGAAATTTCCAACTTAATGAGTCTATTCTTGAGGGTAGGTTGTATCTAAGAATGATTCCTGAAGCTACTTGTTGTTCATAATTGTTGTGTGGGCCTATTTGAGCATCTTGTCTTCCTTTGTGGGTGCTAAGGCTTATGTATGCATAAATGGATACGTTGTTTGAGGACGAACAAAGCTTTAAGAGTGGGTTGGTGATCTTGGGTGCATTTATACGCTTAAGCACCATAATTTATACATATTTTAGCTAAGTTTAGAGAACAAAGTGCCTAGTTTCTTATGTTTTTACTCTACTTCTATGTAATTGAGCTAACCGATGTGATTAGCATGATTTCAGGTATTAATGAGGTAGATAAAGACATAATGGGACTATGGAATGCGGATGGCATATGACAAAAGAGAGAGTAGCAATCTGGACCAAATGTGGCACCTATAAACTATGTCCAAGGCTAATTTGTCATTTATAATTAGTTCAGGGACTTAGAAGGCAATTATGAGAGAAGGGATTATTAAAAGACTTAATTGCTGAATTGTTATTCATTATTCATTATTCTGTATTATTCTGAGAGAGGAGAAAGGAGGCTTAGCTTAAGGAGAGAGAGAGAAATGTTTTTCTCTCTTGTTTTCACTATTTGCACACCAAGACCGTCTTCTAGTTTTTGGTATGATGAATAGATTTATGATTCTTTTCGTTTTATACATAAGTATCTAAGTTTATTAGATAGATTTATGGAAGCCTTGTAGCATACAATCTATCACTTTGGGTTTTGAATTCATTATGCATTGATTTGTTTACGTCATACTCTCTTCGTTTATCTTGAATTCTCGTGGTTGCAAACATAGAGGATATGCCTTAAAATGCAACTTGTTAAAAATAAATGTTGATGTTCGGAAAAGAGAATAGTGACAAGAAAATAAGATTACCAACCCCTATTTTATATGTTAATGCCTTAGCAGGATTAACTACTTGGAGATTTCGTATTGTTTTTGGTGAATGCTTTTGATTCGAGAGAACTAAAGTGAATTAGTCCTTGATGGTTGAGAAACACTAGGATTATGTTATTAAATACAATACGTTTCTCTGTAAGCACGATGCATGTATGAATTCATAAAGGCCATAGTTAGTAAGTATTGAAAACTACAAGGTGGACATAACCCTAGCTTGCTATTTCTCTGAATTTGAATACTACTACACATATTTCATTTTGTTAAACTGAAACCATTAATTTGTGAACTGAATTAAATCCCCCTATTTATTTTACAGAAACGAATGATTGAAATTCAACTAATCTGCATACAACTTAATTAACACCATATTCCCTGTGGGATTCGACCCCAACCTAGTTGGGTTATATATTTGACAACGACCGCTTACTCTCTCGTAAAAGAGGTATAATTTGAGCGTTATCATCTATCACCCAGACAAGGAAAATATGGTTGTATATTCCTTGAGCCGAATGTAGACTAGCATGGGTATCTTGGCACATTTTTTGACCTAGGAGAGGATTTTTCCTTAGCGGTTTAGAATTTGGCTAACAGATGTTTAGTCTTGATATTTCAACACCTGGACATGTTTTAGCATTTATAAAGTGTAGATATTCTTTGATAGAGAAGATTTGGGATCATCAATTTAATAATGTTGGGTTATGAGTGATTTGGGTTACAGTGTTGAGTGGTGAGGTTAAGGAAGACTCGTTTGATTACGATGGGCTTTTGAGGATTAGAGGTTGAGTTTTTGTTCTGAGAGTAGGTGATTGGGTGATATTGATATTTGAGGAGTCTCATTGTTTGATATATTCCTTCCATCTAGGACTAACTTGTGATGCCCCAGAAAAAAATTTCTGTTAAGATCTCGGACGAAAATGTGTTGAATTCTGTTCTTTATCATGATTAATAATTTTTCTGTGTGGAATTTCTGGATATGCAACTCTTCATAGTCTAGAGCATCGAATAAGATTTTCAACAATATGTGGATCATCCAAAACGGACACTCGAGCGATGAGTTATGATCATTCCGATCTAACGGTGAATAATGGTGAACAATAAATATGCAGCAAAAAAATACTTAGGCCAGGCGAATTTTAGGGTCAACTTCAATCGATCATAACTACTTGTACATAATGGTATGGGTGATCTACTATATATTAATAGAAATCTCTGAAAGTCCTCTTTCCAATGAAATTGGTTTCATCCAATTTGGCAATCGGAGAAAAATGGTATGGTCTATCTACTTCAGCCTATCAAAACAGTCCACCAAAGGATAGATTTGATATTATTTAATTTTTAAGGGTATTTTTTTCATTCCCACTCCAATCCATCCGGGTAAACCATGGATTTAAGTCCATTAAGAGCATTCAATTGCTCATTTTTCTCCAAAATTTCCTAAGTCTCAAACCCCAACCCTACTACTCCAAATTTCATCCTTCTATGTCTCTTGATTGAACCGTAGAAATTTCAAATTGATTTGGGATTCGAGTTGATCATGTTAAGGGCTTCGAGAAGCACCCTTTATTTTCATGAATAAAGTTCCAGAGTCGGAAGGTCATATTCATCTTCCATTTTTAGGTATGTGGGGCTTTGAACAAGATTATCCTTTCGATCTTGTGCCCGATATTTTTGTTGAATTACATTGATATGAAATTTTACATGTTTTACCATGAATTGGAAATATGGTTTTGTATCTTATATTATTGTCCATGAGCTATGGGATTATCTCATCCGATATGTGTACGATGTTGAGATGGAATTATGTCGAAAACGTATTTGATTATGAGAGTATGATGATTTAATTTGTTAAGCCTTGATTTATACTATCATTCCACTATTTCCTTATTATGAATTTATAATTGATAATGGAAATTCTATATCCCTACTGTGGGTTGATGTCTCAAGTACCTTTAAATGAGAGTTGGATGGCAAATTGAGAAATGTTGATATTGAAGTTGCAATGAGTCTTGGTATTTTCCGGATGGTTTTGATTTGTTAAATTGTTGAAAATATTATGTATTGAGTCTTCATATCCTTGTCCAAATGTAGAGTTGGTTATGGTTCAATGCATTGATACCTTGTTGATGTTGAGGAAGACTAAAATGTTTTTAGCTAAAATGTGTTGAGTTAGGAATCCACAAATTGATATGATTTGATAAATGAGAAGGAGATTTGATTTGGTCTTTATGATAAACCCTTGTGATGTTGTTGTGGATTTCCTAACGTGTGTTGAGCTTGTCGGGGAGTAGTACTTAGCACCGAGAGGGAAATTTGGTATTTCCCCAATCCTATGTGCCACCGTAGGGTTGTTTGATAATGATATTATTGGCTAGAGAGCCCGATTGTGATTATTGAAGTTTTAAGGTCGTACTCCCTGGCAAAGAATATGACGCTCCCGCCAACGGAGGTTTCAAACATTGGTATTCCACGTAGCTCATGTGGGGTTGTCGGTTATAGGAAACTCCCCTGTCCATAAGAGTCATGTGTATTAAAATACCGAGTCACTCCGAGTTTTGATGTGGTAATTCAAGTTGCCTATGATGATCTATAATGATTTATGAGGTTTTTCTCCTACATTTCCTATCTAAGATGTTATGAGTTCCATGATTCAATGTCACTCAAGCCAGGTGTGTCATTATGGTCTGTATGTACGTTTTTACGAAATTTATGATATTATTTATATTTTGCATGCGCCCCCATATACTCAGTACGTATCTTGTGCTGACCCACATATTTCTCTATGGTCTACATTCTTACCATGATGTAGGTTCAGGTACTCATCCGCAGTCGCGACAGTGATATCCGAGTGCTGCACCTACGTTCCTTCAGTGGTGAGTCCTCAAGGTTTGAGGACCAAGTTGCTAGTTTTAGTGTTGTTGTTCTGTGATCCCTTTGGTCTGTTGAGTCAGTTTGGGGTTTGTCCCAATGGCTCGTTGATTTTGCTATATAGAGGCTATGTCAGACTAGTGTATTGTTGGGTTGGTTTGTGTATAGACATTCCATATATGTACAGTCTAACGATATTCCGTGCCATGTACGATGTGATATGATATGTACTTATATATATATCCTTAGCGTTGCGTGTATGTTGTTGTGTTAGAACCCAAGCGTAGTGTTTTTTCTTAAAGGTTAGCTTGAGGCTACGTGTAGCCTTGGGCACCGTGTGGCGTCTCGGGATGATATTTTGGGGCGTTACAAACTTGGTATCAGAGCCTATGGTTGTGAAGTGTCCTAAGAAGTCTGACAAGCCGCGTTACGTAGAATCTTGACATCGGTGTGTAGCGCGCCACACCTATGATCAAGAGGCTGCGGGGTGTTCTAGGAAAAGTCATTTCTTTCTTTCTACAAGAGTCTATCATGCTTACAACTATTTCCTTCTGCTGTTAATTCATGCGTTCTTACGATAGAAAATGCCTCCACGTCGAGCTCGCGGAAACAACAACCAACCTCAACCCGTTGATTCGTTACATGAGACGGTATCCCATGCCAAATTTTGGGAAGCTTTTCAGATGCTATCCCAGGCAGTTACTACCAATACTCAGTCCAACGCTTTACCTCCGCTGGAAAATAATTTAGCAGCAGCACAAATTCGTGATTTTATGCGGATGAATCCGCTAGAGTTTCATGGGTCGAGAGCAGGTTAGGACCCGCAGATATATGTTGATGAAATGAAGAAAATTACATAGATTATATATGTGACCGAGGAAAAAAGTGTGGAGCTGGCTTCTTATCGGTTGAAGGATGTTGCCTATAACTGGGTGCAGATGTGAAATAAGGGTGGGAAGGAAGATACCGCTTCGGTGACTTGATAATTGTTCCAAGATGCTTTCTTGGATAGATTCTTTCCTCTTGAGTTACGGAAAGATAAGATGGAGGAGTTTATGAATTTGAGATAAGGCTCCATGTCGGTTAAGGAGTATTGTCTTAAGTTTAATCAGCTATCGAAGTATGCTCCCAATATGATGGCTGACTGGAGGACTAGTATGAGCAAGTTTCTAACTGGGGTGTCGAGTTATGTGGTGAAATAATGTAGATCACCTATAATCAACAGTGAGATTGATCTTCCTAGGTTAATGATTCACGCCCAACATATTGAGTCAGACAAGATAAAGGAAAGAGAAAGAGTAAGACGGATTAAGAGAGTCAGATCAGAGCAACAGAGGTCTGGTCAGACTAGATTCTCCGGAGGGAGTCGCCCTCAGTTTCAGAGTCGTCCATTTATACCTGCGCCTTCCTCAGCTAGTGCTCCTATATATCAAGGTAAGCAGGATCTCAAGAATAGGTCGGTACCTTCCAGGTCTCAGGATAGTGTAAGCAATCGGCTTCATCCTCCTTTGTGTGCTAAGTGTGGTAAAGACCATTTTAGGGAGTGTTATATGGGGCAGCGGGGCTGTTTTGGTTGTGAAAAGTTAGGCCACATACTTAGAGACTGCCCGTATGCCATACAGCGGAGTCATGATGCTCGTCCCCAGAGTCAGGCTACCAGTTCCCTACCTCCCGCAGCCCGTCCAGTTCCTCCTCAGGGTGCTTCATCTAGTACTGCTGGCGGTCAACACCAGAACATTTCTATGCTATACCACCTCATCAGGAGCAGGAGGACTCTCCCGATGTTGTCACTGGTATGCTCTGTGTTTTCAAATTTGATGTTTATGTGTTGATGGACCCCGGTTTGAGTTTTTCTTATGTGACACCTCTGGTTGCTGTAAATTTTGAAACAGATCGTGAACTAATTTCTGAGCCTATTTTGGTTTCTACTCTGGTAGGAGAGTCTGTCATTGCTAAGCGGGTGTCTAAGAAATGTTCCATTACTGTCTTTTATCGGGTTATGTATGCTAAGTTGATTGAGCTAGATATGGTTGACTTTGATATCATTCTGGGTATGGATTGTTTTTACTCATGCTATGCATCTATTGATTGTTGTGCCCGTGTGGTCAAGTTTCAGTTTCCTGATGAACCTATCCTCGAATGGTCCGGGAGTTCTGTGATTCCTAAGGGTCGTTTCATATCCTATCTCAAAGCTAGGAAGTTGATTTCCAAGGGTTGCATCCACTATTTGGTTCGGGTTAAAGACACTAAGTCTGAAACCCCGACCATTCAGTCAATTAATGTTGTTAATGAGTTTCTTGATATCTTTCTAGAAGATCTCCCTGGAGTACCTCTTGATAGAGAGATATAGTTCAAGATTGACCTTCTTCCCAATACTCAGCCTATTTCCATTCCTTCGTATGGCATAGCTCCCGCGGAAATTAAAGAGTTGAAAGAGCAATTGAAAGATCTTTTAGACAAAAGATTTATCAGACCTAGTGTATCCCCGTGGGGTGCACCTGTCTTGTTTGTGCGTAAGAAAGATGGTTTTTTGCGAATGTGTATTGATTACCGGCAGCTTAATAGGGTTACTATCAAGAATAAATATCTGCTTCCTCGAATTGATGATTTATTTGATCAATTGTAAGGTGCGAGCTACTTTTTGAAGATAGACCTCAGATCCGGTTATCACCAACTTAAGATTAGGGAATGTGATATCCCCAAGATAGTCTTCCGAACCCGTTACGGTCATTTTTAATTTCTAGTGAAGTCTTTCGGGTTAACTAATGCTCCAGCGGCTTTCATGGATCTTATGAACCGTGTATTCCGGCCATATCTGGATTTATTTGTAATAGTGTTCCTTTATGATATTCTTATATACTCCCGAAGTGAGGGTGATCATGCGGATCATCTCCGAATCGTGTTGAAAACACTTTGAACTCATCGGTTGTATGCTAAGTTTAGTAAGTTTGAGTTCTGGCTGAACTCTGTAGCCTTCTTGGGTCATGTTGTTTCTTCCGAAGGTATTAGAGTTGATCCTCAAAAGATAGAGGCTATAAAGAGTTGGCCTAGACCTATTTCTCCTTCTGATATCCAAAGTTTCTTGGGTCTAGCTGGTTATTATCGTCGTTTTGTTGAAGGGTTTTCATCTATTGCGTCTTCTATGACCCGTTTGACCCAAAAAAAAAGTGAAGTTCCTGTAGTCCGAATCTTGTGAGAAGAGTTTTCAGGAGTTGAAGACTCGATACACTTCAGCCCCTGTGTTGACTTTGCCTGATGGTGTTGATGGTTTTATGGTGTAATATGATGCTTCCAGAGCCGGTTTGGGTTGTGTATTGATGCAAAAGGGCAAGGTTATAGCTTATGCTTCTAGGCAGCTAAAGCCTCACGAGAAGAATTATCCTACCCATGACCTTGAATTAGCTGTCGTGGTTTTTGCTTTGAAAATCTGGAGACATTATTTGTATGGTGTACATGTCGATGTCTTCATGGACCATAAGAGCTTGCAGTATGTATTCACCCAAAAGGAGTTGAATCTTAGGTAGAGACGATGGTTAGAACTGTTGAAAGATTATGATATGAGAATGCTATATCATCCGGGCAAAGCCAATGTAGTAGCAGATGCCCTTAAGCGGAAGTCCATGGGTAGCGTAGCACATGTGGAGATTGGTAAGAAAGAGTTGGCTTGTGAGGTACATCGTTTGGCTAAATTAGGGGTTAGGTTTTTTGGTGATGTTGAGGGTAGTATAGGAGTGCAAAGCAGTTCCGAATCCTCTTTAGTTTCGGAAGTGAAGAAGAAGTAAGACAGGGATCCTACCTTGGTCAGGTTAAAAGAGTCAGTTAAGGACCAAAAGGTGGAGGTTTTCTCCCAAGGGGGAGATGGCGTTTTGAGACTCCGAGAAATATTATGTATTCCTGATGTTGATAACTTGAAGCAGAGGATTATGGCGGAAGCGCATGGTACGCGATACTCCATCCATCCTAGTGCTACCAAGATGTACCATGATTTACGGGAAATCTATTGGTGGAACGGTATGAAGAGAAACATAGAAGAATTTATGGCGAAGTGTTCCACGTGTCAACACGTTAAAATAGAGCATCAAAATCCTAGTGGCGTGATGCAAGAGTTGAGCATTCCTACTTGGAAGTGGGAAGAAGTGAATATGGATTTCATAGTTGGTTTGCCTCTTTCTCATCGCCATCAAGATTTGATTTGGGTTGTCGTAGATCGGTTGATGAAATCATGTCATTTCTTGCCTGTGCATTCATCGTATACAGCTGAAGATTATGCTAGAATATATATTCGGGAACTCGTCAGACTTAATGGAATCCCTTTGGCTATCATTTCTGACAGAGGTACTCAGTTTACCTCTCAGTTTTGGAAATCTTTCCAGAAGGGTCTCGGTACCCAAATTCGATTAAGTTTTGCGTTCCATCTGCAAATAGATGGCCAGGACGAGCAGACCATTTAGACTTTAGAAGATATATTGAGGGCTTGTGTGCTTGATTTTAAAGGTAGTTGGGATGAGCACTTAGCATTAATTGAGTTTGCTTACAATAACAGTTTTCATGCTACTATTGGAATGGCCCCGTTTGAAGCTTTGTATGGTAAAAGGTGTAGATCACCCATTGGTTGGATTGAAGTTGGTGAGGCTGCTGCGACTGGATAGAATACGTTGTTCGAGGCCATGGAGAAGGTTAAGTTAATTCAGGAAAGGTTGAAAACCGCCCAAAGTCGTCAAAAATCATACGCAGATGTAAGGAGGAAAGACCTTCAATTTGATGTTGGTGATTTAGTGTACTTGAAAGTTTAACCCATGAAAGGGGTGAAGAGATTTGGGAAGAAAGGAAAACTAAGTCCCCGTTACATTGGTCCCTATAAGATTGTGGATCGCATTAGGAAGGTAGCATATAAGGTTGAATTTCCTGCGGAGTTATCTAACGTCCATCCGGTTTTCCATGTTTCTATGCTTAAGAATTCTATTGGTGATTCTTTTGTGATTGATCCTTCCAAAAGCTCGAGTATTCAATATAGTCTTTCATATGAAGAGATTCCGATTGAGGTTTTTGACTTTCAAGTTCGTAGGCTATGAAACAAGGAAGTTCCTTTGGTTAAAGTGATTTGGCGAAATCAATTCGTGGAGAGTGCTACTTGGGAAGCCGAAGCGGATATGCGCGCCAAATATCCCCACCTCTTTCCTACAAATCCTAAGCATGTCAAAGGTATCGTTCTCTTATGATTTAATCCTTATTGCTATGTTTATCTTGGCTTGTGTGTTTTCTACGATATCCAAAAAATAAATCTAGAATGGAGTATATGCTTGGGAAAGATTATTTTTCTGTATATACTCATTTTCATAGTATTCTTGACCTACCTATCAACATTTGAGTACGAATGTTTCCAAGGGGGAGATGATGTGATGCCCCGGAAAAAAATTTCCATTAAGATCTCAAACGAAAATGTGTTGAATTCTGTTCTTTATCGTGATTAATAATTTTTCTGTGAGAAATTTTTGGATATGCGACCCATCATCACGTAGAGCATCGAATAATCTTTCCAAATATATGTGGATCATCCAAAACGGACACTCGAGCGATGAGTTATAATCATTCTGATCTAACCATGAATAGTGGTGAACAGTAAATGTGAAGCAAAAAAATACTGAGGCCAGACGAATTTTAGGGTCAACTTCAAACAATCATAACTCCTTGTACATAATGATATGGGTGAGCTACTATATATCAACAGAAATCTCTGAAAGTCCTCTTTCCAATGAAATTGATTTCATCCAATTTGGCCATCGGAGCAAAACGTAATGGTCGATCTACTTCAGCCTATAAAAACAGTCCACCAAAGTACAGATTTGACATTATTTGATTTTTAAGGGTATTTTGGTCATTCCCACTCCAATCCATCCGGGTAAACCATGGATTTAAGTCCATTAAGAGCATTCAATAGCTCATTTTTCTCCAAAATTTCCTAAGGCTCAAACCCCAACCCTACTACTCTAAATTTCATCCTTCTATGTCTCTTGATTGAACCGTAGAAATTTCAAATTGATTTGGGATTCGAGTTGATCATGTTAAGGGCTTCGAGAATCACCCTTTATTTTTTTGAATAAAGTTCTGCAATCGGAAGTTCATATTCATCTTCCATTTTTAGGTATGTGGGGCTTTGAACAAGATTATCCTTTCGATCTTGTGGCCGGTATTTTTGTTGAATTACATTGACATGAGATTTTACATGTTTTACCATGAATTGGAAATATGGTTTTGTATCTTATATTATTGTCCATGAGCTATGGGATTATGTCATCCGATATGTGAACGATGTTGAGATGGAATTATGTCCAAAAAGTATTTGATTATAAGAGTATGATGATTTAATTTGTTAAGCCTTGATTTATGCTATCATTCCACTATTTCCTTATTATGAATTTATAATTGATATTGGAAATTCTATATCCCTACTGTGGGTTGATGTCTCAAGTACCTTTAAATGAGAGTTGGATGGAAAATTGAGAAATGTTGATATTGAAGTTGCAATGAGGATTGGTATTTTCCGGCTGGTTTTGATGAGTTAAATTGTGGAAAATATTATGTATTGAGTCTTCATATCCTTGTCCAAATGTCGATTCGATTATGGTTTAATGCATTGATACCTTGTTGATGTTGAGAAAGATTAAAATGTTTTTAGCTAAAATGTGTTAAGTTAGGAATCCACAAATTGATATGATTTGATAAATGAGAAAGAGATTTGATTTGGTTTTTATGATAGACCCTTGTGATGTTGTGGTGGATTTCCTAACGCGTTTTGAGCTTGTCGGGGAGTAGTACTTAGCACCGAGAGGGAAATTTGGTATTTTCCCAAACCTATGTGCCACCGTAGGGTTGTTTGATGATGATATTATTGGCCAGAGAGCCCGATTGTGATTATTGCAGTTTTAAGGTTGTCTCCCTGGCAAAGAGTATGACGCTCCCGCCAACGGGGGTTTCAAACGTTGGTATTCCACATAGCTCACGTGGGATTGTCGGTTATAGAAAACTCCCTTGTCCATAAGAGTCATATTTATTGAAATACTGAGTCACTCCGAGTTTTGATGTGGTATGTCAAGTTGCCTATGATGATCTATAATGATTTATGCGGTTTTTCTCCTACATTTCCTATCTAAGATGTTATGAGTTGTATGATTCAATGTCACTCAACTCAAGTGTGTCATTATGGTCCATATGTACGTTTTTACAAAATTTATGATATTATTTATATTTTGCATGCGCCCCCACATACTCAGTACGTATCTTGTGCTGACCCACATATTTCTCTATGGGCTATATTCTTACCATGATGTAGGTTCAAGTACTCTGCCACAGCCGCGACAGTGATATCCGAGTGTCGAATCTACGTTCCTTCAGTGGTGAGTCCTCATGGTTCGAGGACCAAGTTGCTAGTTTTGGTGTTGTTGTTTTGTGATCTCTTTAGTCTGTTGAGTCAGTTGGGGGTTTGTCCCAATGGCTCGTTGATTTTGCTGTATAGAGGCTATGTCAGACTAGTGTATTGTTGGGTTGGTTTGTGTATAGACATTCCATATATGTACAGTCTACCGATATTCCGTGCCATGTGCTATGTGATATTATATGTACTTATATATATCCTTAGCGTAGCGTGTATGTTATTGTGTTTGAACCCAAGGGTAGTATTTTGTCTTAAAGGGTTAGCTTGAGGCTACATGTAGCCTTGGGCACCGTGTGTCATCTTGGGATGATATTTTGGGGCGTTACATAATCAAGATGTGTTATGAATTAAGACAACATTACTGGTGGGGTGGTATAAGGAAGGATATAGCAGATTTTATAGATTGTTACCTATGTTGCTAGCAGGTGATGGTCGAGCATGTGAGGACTGGTTATTTTCTTCAAAGGTTACCCATTTCTGAGTGGAAATAAGAACGGACCACTATGGACTTCATGACTGGGTTACCTCAAACTTCTCATAGATCTGATAGTTTTGGGTCATCATGGATCAATTAATCAAATATTCTCATTTTATTCCTATTCAGGTTTCATTTAGTGCAAAATGATTGGCACATATCTATATCTATGAGATAGTTTACCTTCATGGTTTAGTAGTGCCTATTGTCTCATATAGAGGTTCAGTGTTCACATCTCACTTTTAGAAGTCTTTTTAGGAGGAGTTGGGTACTCAAGTTTTTTTTAGCACTACTTTTCACCCCTAAGCTGACGGTAAGTCAAAGTGGACTATCGGGGTGTGGAGGATATGATCCGCACTTGCATTGTGGGCTTCAGAGGTTAATTGGAGCATCATTTAGCCTTAATGGAGTTTACATATAATAAAAGCTACCATTCAAGTATAGAGATGGATCCTTTCAAATTTTTGTATGGTAGGCGTTGCCGCTCTCCAAATGGTTGGTTTGATGTTTTTAAGATTATACATCGAGGTATGAACTTGGTTCATGAGTCTTTGGATAGAGTTTGATGCATTTAGGATAGACTTCGAGCATCTCAGAGTAGGCAGAAGTGCTATGTAGATCGTAGACTTCGTGCCTTGAGATTTAGTGTTGGTGATCGAGTCTTCCTTTATGTTTTTCCCATAAAGGGCGCGATGGGGTTTGGGAAGATGGTCAAGCTTATCCCCAGGTTTATTGGACCATTTGAGATTCTTAGGACTATTAGAGATGTGTCTTATGAGTTAGCATTGTCCTAGATTAATCAGTTATTCATCCAGTCTCATGTTTCCATGCTTCGGCGTAATATTTTAAAAGAGTCTCATGTCTTTCATTGGGAATCAATGTAGTTGGATGAGAATTTATCTTTTGTTGAGGAGCCTGTCTCCATTTTATCTAGGTTTGTGAGACGATTGTTTTCTAGAGATATTTTGCTAAATAAGGTCTAGGATAGACACCATCCTATAGGTGAAGCTACCTGGGAGGTCGAGTCAGATATGCATGGTAGTTATCCCTAACTATTCACTAACTCAGGTATTTTCCTTATTTATAGTTTGAGGACGAACTAGATTCTTAGTAGTGGATGATGTAATGACTTGATTTTTGTGAATTACTTATTTTTGCATGATTTGACCATTTTACCCCTCCTCATGATTGCCTTGTGGTATTTCAGGGGTGTGGGGATTATTGGCATAGTTCCCAATGCATTTTGAGGTAATTTATGTGAGTTTATGGTTTTTGGAGGTTAAAACTATTGATAGTTGACTTTGGTCAACATTTATTATTCTGTGCATCGAATGGCAAATGAACTGCACCAATTGATCCTGAATGTCGAATTTGGGTTGGTAACATAGCTGGTATTATTTTACGGCTTTAGTATCTTATTTTGATCCTCGATTTGGAAAGTTGTAAGATAAGATTTTAGGGGTCAATTTTATGAAAATGACATCTTTTTTAAAATCCTATATCGCAATTGAGTCTGGAGCGTCAAATTTGGAATGATAGCATAGTTCATTTGAGTTCATTGGACTCCGATTGAATTTTGAGAGGTCAGCAAAGACTTCAAGTTTTCCAAGTGTCCAGCTGGTACAATAAAAGATGGTGTGACCGCTAAAGTATCCCTTTTGGGCACTTTATCAAAGGGTGCTTTAGCGGCCCATTGGGTGCTTTAACGGCCCTGGCCAGCCCAGCAGGAACCACTTTAGCGGTCACCTGGGCGCTAAAGCAAACCAAGATCCGCTTTAGCGGCCTGCCACCTAAGCAAGGTACTGCTTTACTTGTCACTTTGTTGCTTTAGTACTGACTGCTAATGCAGCCCAAGATCTGCTTAAGTGGCACCTAGATGATATAAATACCTCTTTCTCAATTTTTCCATCATTTTTTAGACTTAGAGCTTTGGGTTTTAGATTATTTAGGAGATTTGTTCCATTTTCAAGCTTAGGTAAGTTCCAAAACCCTATTTCAATTATTTTTCTTCAGTTCTTTTCATTCAAAGCTTGTTAAAACTCGATTTCAAATGTGAACTATCAGGATTTTGGCTCGAGAAGCCTATAAATTTGAATTTCTTGAATTTCAACCCATTTTTACTTGGGTTATCTTCTACGACTTTCATAATTATGGGTAATATATTTTTGAACTAGAATTCCAATTTTACAACTCTTTTCCTGGAAACCCATTTTGGGAGTCCATTTTGACCCTAATGCAGAAGTAGGTAATATGAGTATCGTTGGCTTTTTTTATGCATAAAATCTATATTTATATGTTTTAGTTGATTTCAAGGATGTTCATGTGGGGTAGGATCTGTGTTGAAGGCTTTTGTATTGGGGTTTTTAATTTGAGGGATGTTATGGCTTAACTTTCTTCGGACTGGGTTGGGTAGCTAATACTGATATCAAAGCTTGTTATAGGTATGGAAACCAATCATGAAAATGTTGTTATTATTGTTTTGTGTCTGTGTCGGGGCCAATGTTATTGTTATTAGTGGATTGTGACATTATTTTCTATGTGTGATAGTATGGGGTCTTAGATGATATTGTTCGCCTAGTAATTTATATATTTTTTGTTGTTTTATTCTTGGCGAAAAATTTCCTAAGTTGGGATTTATGTGGTATCAATGACATATTATTGCATATCTTACTCTACTTGTACATAGATTATATTGGACTATGGATGATTGTTTTATTGAGGGGATTTTGGCTCAAGTGTTTGGTATATTAGGTGGTTTTTTATATTCTCATTCTTGTTGGTCTTGAGAATTACATAGTCATATCATATGCATTCATGAGACATTGATACCACAATGGAAATATTGGTTTTTTGACAAAAAATGTGATATCTGTAAACACCCTCTACTGAAGATCATGTGTTGGGGAGGAGTTATGGATATTTGACTATTATTAGTTATTGGATTGTATATGGGGCGCGAACCCCAATGGGTCCTACCTTGGGGTTGATCTAGGTGTGTATACGGATGTTTTGTGACAATCTCGATATATCACATCATTATCATCATCATTCTCACTGCATCTCATACACTGTCCATCTTCTATGTTTGTACCTTGTATTGGTTTGGTGTCTATCTATTTTGTGTTTTTTTCCCGTACTTGTACTTGGTATATGCATTATATTTTAGAACTATTAGTGGAGACGGTGTGGACTACCGTTTGGGACAATTTTTATGATGTTCCCATAGTGTGTATTTATATACTTGATTTTCTCTTTTGCTTGGTCGGCCTATCATACCTACTGAGTAAAGTGGATCGTACTCATACCTACTGTGCCCTTTTGGTGCAGATCGAGGAACAAGTGTGTCGCAGGTACCTAATCTCAAGCGTACTTGGAGCATATTTGAGGTAGGGGACGATCCATGTTTCTAGAGTCGATCTCCCACTCTATCTATCAAGTTTTATATCTTGGTTGTATTCAGAGAAAGATTTACATTCCTTTGGGACTATTAGTTTAATATTTTGACTTCGATATGTACTTAGTTGATTCTTACATTGTGACACAAGATTATAGGGTTATATATGGTATAATTATTATGTATTTTCTGGTAATATTGTATTGTTCAGTTTCGTTCTAGAAGATTTACCATGGTTTTTGGTGTTATTTTTTTATTTTATATCAGTTTTGGTGATTGCCTTACTTATCAGGGCTTGTCGTGACAAGTTCCATCATGAACCTTGTATTTTTGGGTCATGACAAAGTCATACTAAAATTCAAAGGAACTACCAAAATCAAATCATTGAAATTTTTGGGGTCTAACATTATCTCCCCCCTTGGACCATTTGTCCTCGAGTGAATATTGGGACAGGGAAAGATATACCTTACAGACTTGTTAAGCCAATGTCTGAAGCTCATCTTGTTCTACAACTGGACTACTCACCTCAAACATGAATGTTCAATTGAAGTGACATTTTATACATGAACTTCATATAATAAACTGATATGAGTAGGGATGTCGATGAGTAGAATAGATCAGAGGAGATTTCTTACCTCAAGCTGACTCTATGTTAGGAGAGAATAGATGAGGATATCAACTCATCATGTTTGATTCTACTTCCCATGTTGCTTCCTAAACTGATTGATTTCTCTAAATAAATTTCCCTAAAGCCACTTCCTTATTACTTAGCCTTTGAACTTGTCAATCAAGAATTTCAACTGGGATGTCTTTCACTCTAATACTTTCTAGGGGCACTAATAAAGAAGGGCCTCTAATTCATTTCTTTAACAAGGATAGATGGAAAATGGGATGCACAGTGGCTAATTCTATTTGAATATCTAATTGTCATAAGAAATATGTCCAACACACTATACGATTTCATAAGGACAAATGTGTCAAGGGCTAAGTTTTTCTTTTCTTCCAAACCTCATCACTACCTTCATGGGTGACACCTTCAAAAACACCCAATCACCTACCTCAAACTTTAGTTCTTTCCTTCTCACATCTCCATATGATTTCTGATAACTTTAAGCAGTTTTCAATCTCTTACAAATTAACTAAACATGCTCCATAGCATTGAGAACAGAATTAGGATATACTAAGTCCACATCACCAACTTCTAGCCAACCTATAGGTGATCTATGCCTATGCCTATAAAAAGCCATGAAGGGAGCCGTATAAACGCTAGTATGGTAACAGTTATTGTAAGAAAACTAAATAAAGGTAGATGACAATCTCAACTTCTCTTAAAATCAATCACACGGGCTCTCAGCAAATCCTCTAAAATTTGGATGGCTCACTCGGCCTGACCATCTGTCGGAGGGTGGAAGGTGACACTAAGTTTCACCTTTGTACCAAGGCCTCTCTAGAATGACTACCAAAACTATGATGTAAATTGAGTACCTCATTTTGAATTGATAGATAAGGGAATCCCATGGATCCTTACAAATTTTTGGGCATACAACTTAGCATAATCTTCATTTGTATCTGAGGTCTTAACTGGTAAGAAATAGGTTGACTCGGTCATTCAGTCCACAATGACCCAAATTCAATCATGCTAATGTCATGTTCAAGGAAGTCCTATAATAAAATCCATATAATGATCACCCACTTCCAAGTAGGGATTACCTCCTGGGATTTGATGCTCCACCTTCACTTGCTGACAATAGGGACACTTAGCCACAAACTCCGTTATGTCCTTCACCATAACATTCTACAATAAACAACCAATTGGTTGTGACACATCTTTGTAGTACAAGAGTGAATCAAATACTTTGAACTTTTACCTTTTGCTCATATTCTTTCTCTCAACCAATCCACATTGGAATACATAACCAACCCTAATAGCGAAGGACGCCATCTCCCCCTTGGGAGAATACCTCAACTTTCTACTAATGTACTACATCCATGGTTGTCTAAGTATAGGATCATTATGTTTATTCTCTTTCACTTTAGTAACTAAATATGACTTTAAACCACTAAACCACCATCATTCGTTCCAAGAAAGCATACTACTAATAGAGCTAATCTATGCACATCTTTTGCCAAGTCTTTCTTCTTCTTTTCCACGTGGGCTACACTACCCATAGACAACCTACTCAAAGCATCATCTACTACATTTGTCTTACTCAGATGGTAGAGCATATTCTTTTCATAATCTTTTAGGAATTCCAGCCACCTTTTATGACAGAGATTTAACTCCTTCAGTGTAAATACGTATTGAAAACTCTTATGATTGGTGAAGATATCTACCTGCAAACCATATACATAATGTCTCCAAATTTTCAAAGCAAAAACCACAGCCGCCAACTCCAAATCATGAGTTGGCTAATCATTCTCATAATCCTTAAGTTTTCTAGAGACAATTTATTACCTTTCCATTCTACATCAAAACACAACCTAATACAACCCTAGAGGTATCACAATACACCATTAATCTATATACCCATCTGAAAATCTAGAACTTGTGTTAAGGTCAACCTATCCCGTAAGTCTTCAAGGCTTTTCTCATATTTTTTAGAACATTGGAACTTCACATTTTTTTATGTCAACTTTGTCGGTGGTTCAAATATTGAGGAAAAGCCTCAATAAATATTTTGTGATACCCAACTCACCCTAGAAAGCTCCTATTATCGAATAGAGTAATGGGCCTGGGCCTGTTCTTTACTTCATCTATTTTCTAAAGGTCTACATGAATACCTGCACCCAAAATCATATGCCCCAAAAATTTGACCAACTCCTACAAAAATTCACACATACTAAACTTTGCATACAACTGGCCATCTTTGAGGGTTTGCAATACTATTCTCAAATTCTCTGCATGCTCCACCTCACTCCGAGAATAGACAAGTATGTCATCTATGAAGAAAATAACAAAAATTTTCAAATACTACTTGAAGACCTTCTTTATTAAATCCATAAAGGTTGTAGGATCATTTGTTAGTCCAAAAAATATAACCACAAACTCAAAATGACCATACCTTATCCTTAAAGTAGTCTTCAAAATGTCATATTCTCTAATATTCAATTGATAATACTCTGACTGAGATCAATCTTTGAAAACCAATGGTCATCTTGGAGCTAGTCAAATAAGTCATAAATTTTAGGGGTGGCGTACATATTCTTGATTGTGACCTTGTTTAACTATCCGTAATCTATACACATTTTGAGAGTACCATTCTTTTTGCACATAAATAGGACTGTGGAGCTCCACAAAGAAATACTAGGTCTAATGAAACCCTTATCTAAGAGGTCCTTAAGTTGCTCTGTCAACTCCTTAAGTTCTGGTAGAGCAATCCGATAGGAAGGAATAGAGCTAGTCTAAGTATTGGGTAGGAGATTTACCCTGAATTCGATTTCTCTATTGGGAGGCACCCCAAGAAGATCATTTAAAAAACTTCAACAAACTCGTTGAATACACTAACTAACTAAATGCTTGGGTTTTCAGACTTTTTATCTTTAACCAAAACTAATACACCCTGTTTGAGATTAACCTTCTTCTTTTAAATAAGAAAAGAAACGAGCCTAAGGGATCGCTAAGCTACCTTACCACTAAAGTACTGACTCATTTAGAAACTAAAACTTTACCACTCGGGTGCAATAATCAACTAAGGCATATCATGAATGGATCCAATCCATACCAAGAATGATATCAAAATCTATCATCTCCAACTCTATTAAATCTACTAAAGTAACCCAATGGAGGACTGTAATATAGCACTTTTTGTACACTCGTCTAGTAGTAGTTGACTCATCAATGAGAGTATAAACTAAAAAGAGTAAGAAAGACTCTTAAGATATACACCAAATTTCACAATAATAAGTGGGGTTATAAAAGAGAAGGTTGACCCCGAATCTAACAACACATAGGCATCAAGATGAAAGAAATGAATAATACCAGTGATAATATTTGGGGAGCTCCTTCTCATGACGAGAAGATATAGCATAATACAAGTTCTGACATTGAGAACCTCGATACTAGAAGATGCATGTTGTTGCAAAAGTAGAAGGCCTAATAGAGTTGTTGAAGTAGTTGGCTGAGTCTGAGGGAGATATTGGTTAATAATAATGGAATAGTGGTTTGGTTGGAAATGGTTTTAATTGGGCATAAAGGAGGGCATATAGAAAAGTCATAGAAGGTGGAGGTCCTGGGGGGATCGAAACTGGAAACTCATATTTGCCAATGTGAGGTTTGGTCCTAGTGAACATGTGCATGATGTCACACTTTATATTTTGGGGGATGTACTAGTCATCCCAGGTTTTCTTCCCTAGTCGTTCGGTTTCACGCACTGGGTCTCTTTTAGTAGGGGAGCTGAACCCATATAGGCCGTGGGTAGTTTAAGATAGTCGAGCTACATAGCCCAGGTAAAGGTTTTAAATGGCATGCTAAAACCAATTCCCATTCCCAATATGGTTATATATATGTGTTTGTGTGTATTGTTTGTATGCATATGGATGTTTTTTCTTGGTTTTATTAATGGCATTATTTTATCCTTATCCTAAGTTCATGCTAGTGTTCACCCGCTAACCCATCTTCGGGTGGCTGTATCCCTCCACAATATAGGAATCGGCCATTCTACTCCTCCTGCTTAGCATTCGAACATTTGAGGGTCAGCTTTGGATTGAAGTGGTGAGCTTCCATCTATTTATAAGGCTCTATTTGATGGATGTTATTACATACTCTAGATTATTTATGGATATTAGTTTTAGCTATGGTTGGGGGCATGTCCCAACCGGATATTTGTATTCTTTTGGTTAGAGGATTTTGTGGAAATACTATGGGTTGGAATGGGCGGGATAGGTATTTGTGTCAGCCTTAGCATATGTATTGGTATTGGGGTTGATATTGATTGACGATATTATTTATTGTTCCACCCTCTTTTATTTTAGGATTAAATATTTGATTATTAATGGAACTTATTGGTTATGGTTGGATCTATGGTTTGGTTTGTCTTGGTATGGTTGGACGGTTAGTATGGGATGATCGAACTCGGTTAGGTCGGTCTCAATAATAGACCTAGCCCAGAGTCTGTAATCAGGATATTTATGCTATTTTGCTATTTTTTTGAAATTCAACCAAATCAAGGTAGACGGCTGGAGGTTGGGTTGGGTAACGTGGTGGTCTCCGCTCCCAAATGAACTTGGGACGCCCATTATAACAAGTCCCCAGGTTGGGTCAGGTCATTTTTATGGCGCTACTTCTTTTCTTGTCGGCCATGGTTTGGTTGTAGAACCGGCATGTCTAGGATAATATTTTGTCGTGATGTGTTTTATTTTATAGTGTTTTGTGTTTTGTTAATTAGAAGATTTTGAGTAAATAGGTAAATTAACATGTTTTTGTTGTTGATTTTTGAGAAAAGTGATACCCCTCTAAATATTATTTTTTAGAAGAGTAAATACATAATTACCCCACTAATGTTGACCGAGATTTCAAAAAGACACCTAAACTTTGAATTCGACCTATTGCCCCACGATTCTTACTTAATTCGTTGCAAACACACCATTTTTCGATGAATCTCAGTCACAACAAGGAGAGTAAAATACACGAGCAATCAGGTGTTGCCACGTGTCAAGTACGTTTAATTTATATTTTTTTTATGTTTTAATAAAATTTTACTTTTTATTTAATTTAACACCCCACCCTACCCCGCCCCCTCTTCCCCTACCCCACCCCATCCAGCAACTCCCCCCAGAAGCTCTTCTCCACTTCCCACCCCCATTCAGCACCCCTACCCCTCGTCCAACACCCCCACCCCATCAGCATCTCCCCCAAACACCCCCAACCCCCTCCCCTCCGTCACCATTCTCTCTCCCCATCTATTTTTTTTTCAAATCAATTCAAAAAATAATTTTATGATTGAATTGAGAGTTTTATAATTGAATTGAGTTTTAAAGATAGTTAAATGATATGATTTAACTGAAAATTGAGCTTTAATGATTTGATTTTAAAAAAAAAACAAGTTTCAATAAAGGAGCTTTAATGGTGACATTGTATTGAAGAGCTTTAATGGTGTTGAAGAAGAAATGGTGGGTAGTTAAATGATATGATTTAGTTGTAAAATGAAGATTTAATGAATGATTTAAAAAAAAAGCTTTAATGGAAGCTTTAATGGTGAATTGAGTTGAAGAAGAAAGAGTGGGTGGGTTGGGGGGACGGGGAGGGGGTAGGGATAATTTTAAAAAATAAATAAATATTATTTTTTAAAAAAAAATATATAAATTATATATTAAATTATTTTACACGTGGTAGGTTTTAATTGGTCAAAAAAGTCAAATTCAAGCTCTTTCACGCGCTTGTGACGCGTGTATACATGCAGAGGGTCAAAATGGTGTGTTTGCAACAAAATAAATAAGAATCGTGGGGTAATAGGTCAAAGTTAAAGTTTAGGTGTCTTTTTGCAAATCTCAAACAAGATCAGGGGGGTAATTATGTATTTACTCTTTTTTAGAACTATGTAAATTTATATATGTGTGACCATTATGGATCTTATTATGGAATCATGATTAAGGACATGATAATAATTGCTAACTTGTGAATGAACATGATAGGTAGTAGCTTATGATGTGACTCTGTGCCATGCGTCTCTGAAATGCTACTTAGTTCTCTTTTTGTGCTAAATCTAGAACTTGCTCAGGGCGATCCCTCAATCTATGGCCTATCTTACCACATCCAAAAACCTTTTTCTTTCCAATAAAACACTCACGCCGATGATTTCTACCACATCTCTTGCAGGCTAGATAACTGGATCCCCCAGAAATGCTACCCTTAGATCTAAAAGTCGATTCCCTACCCTATTATTCTCGTTTACTCCTAGGTGTGGAGGAACTGGATGAAGATGATGTAGGTGTTGATGAACGTCTCTAAAATTGAGAATAATTTCCCCCTCGTGACTTGTACTGACTATAATCAAATGGTCCAGTCCTAGCCCTCTTAGTCTCCTTTTTTTTCATTCAGTTTCTCAGCCTCAGTTTTTTAAGCATGAGTCATCAATCAAGGTATATCAGTATCCCTGATCAACAAGTTAGTCCTACACTCTTTGAGAACTAGGTCAGATACCCTATTTATAAATTTACTCATACAAGCCTTGGAAACCCGCAACAACTCAGGTGCATACTTAGAAAGCTAAGTGAACTTAAGGCAATAGTCCTTCACCAATATATGGGCCAGCCTCATGTTCATGAACTCCTTTACTTTAGCTTCCCTCATCTCACGAGGAAAGAACCAATACAAAAAAGTTGTCTGAAACACATTGCAACTCATAAGAGATATATTCTAACCCCTACCTTTCTTCCATATAGTAATCCAGTCCTAAGAAACATCTTTTAATTGGTACGACACCAATTCCACATTTTTCTCTTCTATAACATACATAACATGAGTAATTTTCTTCACCTTATCAGTGTAAAATAGTGGGTACTCATTCACCTTTGACCCAAAGAACTCAAGTGAATTCATCCTCCTAAAATCCCAAACTTTGGTTGCAGCAAAGTTACCATTCTGCTAAAGTAGGATTGTTTTTGGTTTATTACCCTGAGCATTTGCATACACAGTCTGAGCCAACACTTGGAAAGAAACTAAAACTCAATATAGAATTTTTAAAGGGTCTATAGGTGGTGGTGGGATGAAATGGTCCCTATTTTTATGGCAATAAGCTCTTGTGTTCAAATAAACTACTTTTTCAATTGGATCTAGAAGTGCGATATTAGTGGAGAGGTTACTTGATTCCATTCTAGGTGGATCTCCCTCTTTGTCATGGACTCAATTCTCTGAGGTTTTCTTGGGGAAGTATATTTCTTGTAGCCTTAGAGAGAATATAAGACATCAGTTCTCGATGTTGGAGTAGTGTTTTATAAGTGTCTTAGAATATGAGGCTTTGTTTCATAAATTAGCTAGGCATGCTACATCTATCTTTTTGATCGAGTATAAGCAGATTTGGTATTTTATTTTAGGATTGAGACTTCCTCTTTGCATAGATACATAGAGTTTGACTACCATAGGTATACCTTTTATTGAGGTTTCTAATTATTCTCATATCAAGTTGGTGATGTATAAGGAGGACCAAGCGGGGCAGTGATGAGAGATTGCACTAGCAGGGTAGTTTTAATGGGATTCAGAGAAGCTCATAATTCAGAAGCAGTGATTCTCATGGTAGGTACCCTCTATACCAATCTTATCAACATTAGGATTAATTTAAGTAGGCTCATTCATGTCGTACTTCAATAATATAATTGGATTCAGTCCAGCTATAATGATTGTCTTGGACAAAGTAGTGGTCAGCCTTCAAGAGAGGCATATTTTGGGTTTTGTAGCCAAAGTGGTTATTCCATCTCGCCCAAATATTTTGGGTACAGTGTTGCTCCTAGGGAATGTTATGAGTGTGGGGAATTTGTCTATTTATTTAGAGAGTGTCCTCGGGGTGACATGATGTGCTACGGATTCATAGCACTTTCAACGCTTAAAATAATGAAAATATGCAAGCTACTTAGGTTTTTTTGTTAGATATGATGTGTTGTTGCGATGTTTTTGTAGAAAATTAGTCTTTGGATGCTAAACTAAATAAAATGATTAAAATTGAAGTTTTGGGCTACTTACCTGGTCACCTACAGATCGTAGACACTATTTACTGGGAATAGGTTCCGAAGTAGGTGTCAAAAAATAGAAATCTAGGGGATCAAAAGTGCATAAAAAAAGACGGTCATTTACATAGGGCACCTATGGTCTGTAGGTTCCACTAATGGTCTATTGGTAACATAGTATATTGTAGAAAAGCAAAGTCTAAAGAGTTTAGAAGATGATGGAGGAGAGGGGTGCACCTATGTGGGACCACCTACGGCTCGTAAGTGCCACCTACGGCTCGTAAGTGCCACCTACGGCCAGTGAGTGGCTTAGTAAGTGTCGATGGACCTTAGGTTTCCTTTTTAATTTGGAATTTGATTATTAGGGTTTCATTGTACTCAATAAGTACCCTTTTCATATTTTTCAGTTAGTTTGCGGACTTTATATACTTACAAACATATATTTGATTCTAGGATTCGATTTTGATTTAAGGATTACTTTTTTCTTGATTTTGGCTGATAATTTAGTTAAGTCTTTGGGTTATATTCATTTATTGTTGTGATTGTGTTTAAATGTTTTCAATTATGAATTCCTTTGATCATTTTAGAACAATGAGCGGCTAAAGCCCTTAGCTAGGGTTGTAGGAACCCTGGCAGATTGACAAAGTAGAGGAAATGATAAGTTATTTTGAATATATATTCTTGTATGTACTTTGGTTACCTTTAGTTTAATAGATTTCTGATCAATTTCAAATGTTAATATCCCACCTAGTATATCACTACTTACTTCACAAGAGGAGTAAGGATTAGGAAAAGATAATCACAATAGTAATTTGAAGATTAATTATCGATCTTGGCTAATTAGTATCATCTACTTTAGATAGTTATATTTTATATAATAACTTGAGACTCAAAAGGTAATAGCTCAATGGGATCAAGGATAATGGTTAGTAATACGACATCTTGAGACTCATAAGGTAAAGGGTGAAAACTATTAATCAATCCACAAAATAGTTGATGGGATAAAACTTATCAGATTCTGCATATAAGATATCGGGTTGGTTCAACAAATCATGATAATCCTAATGAGTTGAGAAGCCAAGAAAACACAGTCCTAGTATTTGTCTCTTAGTGATTACAACCAAAATTGAGTTCTATTACTTGTTTGAGATTACTACTACAAATCCCCCATTTACATTGTGTACTACCCATTGAGTCCAACAAATGAGAGATATAATTCCATGTATTTCCTGTGGATTCGACCCCAACCTGATTTGGATTACTTTTCTTGACATCGACTGCTTTATCTTCAATTGGAGGTGTAGTTTGGACATTGATAAAAAATTTGGCGCCATTGTCTGGGAATGAGGTGTTGAGTTGTTGATTGAAGTTGTTGATGTTTTTGTTTTTTATTTTTCTACTTTTAGTTGGGTATAAGGCAGTGTATGCCTTACTCCAGGAGTCAAGGATATCCCTTACTCTCACTAAATCCTAATCTAGAGAGAATCTTACAGCCTAATTATACGATAACAGATTAGTACATGTAGGCAATCTTGAAGGGGTTTGAGATGATCCTAATGAGGTACATTACCCTGCTCCAGGTGATCCTCAAAATGTTACTTATAGGAAGATAGAAAAGTTGTTGGCAGATGTAGCTTCCAATCAGAGAAGGGATGAGGAGGCCCAACTAACTCAACAGGCTGAGCTAGCCAAGTCAAGACCAACAGTAGATCATCAAGAAGTACTCAATGGTAATTGAGATATATTTCAAGGTTTTCAAGATCAAGTTATCCTAGCATACCAGTACTTCCATCCATATGATTATGAATAGGATATGGGATACATTGAGCCAGAAGAAATAGAAGTTGTCATTCCTCTTGCATTACCCCCTTAATGTGAAATTTGACATTACTAGTGCCATGATCTATCTCTCCAGATATAAATGTGTGTTTATGGGCTCAACTAAAGATGATGCAAATATATATCTAGCTAATTTTATTGGGATTTGCACTTCTTATACTATTCCGAGGATAGACTAGGATCCAC
This sequence comes from Capsicum pubescens, assembly GCA_030864215.1. Classification (NCBI taxonomy): domain Eukaryota; kingdom Viridiplantae; phylum Streptophyta; class Magnoliopsida; order Solanales; family Solanaceae; genus Capsicum; species Capsicum pubescens. The sequence goes on along the minus strand of CM061544.1, from coordinate 240,203,074 downwards.
TCAGTTTAGGTTGCTCCCCTTTTCATTGACTAGAGAAACTTCTTTGTGGTTGGGGGAACTTCCTAGAAAATTGATTTCCACTTTGAATGAGTTGCATAGGCAATTCTTAAACTAATTATTTACTTCAACAAGAATGTTGAAGTTAAAAGATAAGATATATAACTTTAGATAGCTATATTTTACGTCGATGTATGAGGCTTGGTTTTAATTTAAGAAGAACTTGAGTATGGTACCTCATTATTGTATCTCAGGGATAAGCTGGTTGGAGATATTTTATAAAGCGTTGAACATCAGTTCCTGAGCTATGGCAAACACAATCACTGGTACAGCATTCATGAGATTATGTTAGAAAGTAGCTTTTGAGGTTCTAGACCAGAGGTCTCTCACCAATCGAGGGTGGCATACTCGAGAGGCTGAGAGTGGTGTTTGCACTTGATCTATTGGATCTACCGATGATCTTAGAGTGGTGTATGATTCTATAGTATAAGAAATTGTGCAGCTAAGGACTAATACTAGGTTACTGACTAAGCAATTTGTAATAATGAATTCTGAGAAAGTAAACATGGTAGGTTCATAGGGTCCAGCCTCTAGAGCATATAAGTCTGACTTGGAAGAGGAGGCTAAGTATCTTGATTTCAAATTGATGGGTTTATAAGACAAAGGGCAAGGAAACTAAGGTCAAAACTATTATGGAGATAGATACAGAGATTATAGTAAGAAGCGTGATGATAACTAGAGATAGAAAGATGAATATAAGAATAAGGGAGATAGGTATGTCCCATCGGGCAGCCAAGATACTGAATCATAAATGGAGGCATTGTTGTCTAAATTGGTGAAGGGTCAATAAAATAAGAAAATATGCCTGAAGTAGATTAAGGCTGATATATCAGGTCTGACCAAAAAGGTTGAGTCTCATGCGACTTTAATCAAACAGTTAGAGAAGTAGTACGAGCAAATGTCTGCAACATTGAATTAGAGGCAGTCAAGTACTCTTTTGATGAACACGATCCATAATCTGAATATCAGTCATTGTCTAGCTATCACCACTAGGAGTGGTGCTTCTACTGTTGATATCCTTGTGACTACTATTGAGGAATCGAGGAATGATAGTTCTATGATTTATGAGACACTTGAGGTAGAGCCTAAGAAATTGACAGGTATTGATGATGATTCTGAGAATGATAATTATAAGGGAAGGGTCGATGTCCCCAAAGATAATATGCACAAATGTGGTGAGATTACTTCGTTAACCTTAGTAGAGAAGAAAGAGGACCCTGTAGCATTCACTATTCCATGTTTTATTTGTACCTTCAATGCTAGATAGGCTTTGTGTGACCTGGGAGTTGGAATCAATGTAATACCGATAGTTATATACAAGTTGTTGGGGATGAAGACACTCAAACCTATATCCATGAAGTTGTTGAAGGTCGACTTATCTAATGAAGAAACTGGTGGGTGTTATGTGAAGTAGTAGTAAGGGTGGCATCTTTTATGTTCCCAGCTTACTTCATGATTCTTGATTGTGAGGTGAACTTTCAATCTCCTATTATATTAGGTAGACCCTTCCTAGACATGAGTAGGGAATTGATAGATATGGACTTGGAGAAGATGACAAACCAACTAAATGATAAGACAATAGTTTTTTAAGTGTGTCAATCAGTGCAGCAACCAAATGATATACGGGTAGTATCAATGATAGAAACTAGTGAGCATGACGGTGATGCAGGGGTTGTGTCCATTGAAGAAAGACTTGAGGTTGAAGCGTTAGAATTGGTAATCAGGAATTTCAAGAGAAATGACATTGAATAATATGATGCTATAGTTAAAGCATTGCATAGTATAGGTTCTTATAATTATGCTCTGAAGAAGCTGGATCTTAATATAAAAAATAAAACCACGCCTTCTGCAAAACCATCCATTGAAGAGACACTGGTTTTGGAACTGAAGGCTCTCTCATCTCACTTACAGTATGCATTTTTAGAGGCTAACAATACCTTACCAGTGATTATTATCGTAGATTTGACAGAGTCAAGAATGGGACATTGATATCCAAAATAGCTATTGGGTGGACCATAGCTGATATTGTGGGAATTCCACTAGGTATTTGTACTTGCAAAATACATCTTGATCCATAATATGTTCCAAGAATTGAGCATCAGTGTAGATTGAACCCTCCTATATAGAAGGTTATGAAGAGAGAAATTATCAAGTATTTAGATGCTAGAGTGGTTTACCCCATTGCAGACAGTAAATGGGTTAGCCCAATTCAAAGTATGCCAAAGAAGGGTGGAATTATAGTAGTTCCCAATGTGAAGAACGAAGTTATTCCCATGAGACCTGTGACCGGTTGGAGTGTTTGCATGGATTATAGAAAGTTGAACACTTGGACCCAAAAGGACCACGTTCCTATCTTATTCATGGACCAGATGCTTGATAGACTAACAGGCTGGGGTTGGTATTAGTTTCTTGATGGGTATTTAGGTTACAATCAAATCACTATTGCTCCCGAGGACCAAGAAAGACAACATTTACTTGCCTATATGGTACTTTTGCATTCAAGAGAATGCTATTTGGATTTTGCAATGCTCTTGCCACCTTTTAGCGATGCATGATTTCTATATTTTTTGACATGGTAGAGGACACTATCAAGGTTTTCATGGATGATTTTTCAATAGTTGGGGACTACATTAATGATTTCTTGGCCTATTTGGCCAGCGCACTGCAGATATATTAAGAGTGTAGCTTGGTGCTGAATTGGACAAAATGCCATTTCATGGTAAAAGAAGGTATTCTTCTTGGGAATAAAATCTCCAAATAGGCTATTGAGGTATACAAATCTAAGATTAAGGTAAATGAAAATTTTCCAAAATCAGTGTCAATTAAAGGTATATGGAGCTTTTTGGGCCATGCAGGCTTTTATACGAGGTTCATCAAGAACTTTTCTAAAATTACAAATCTTCTTTGCAAGTTTTATATAAAGAGATGAAATTTGTATTTGGTGATGTATGTCTAAAAGAATTTAAGTTGTGTCCCCTGATTGGTCTACACTATTAGATATCATGTGTGATGCGAATGGAGTGGCCTTAGGTGTTGTCCTAGTCCAAAGAAGAGAGAACATCATTTATTCAATTTATTACGCCATCAAGGCATTAAACCCAGCATAGAAGAACTTTATAGTTACAAAGAAAGAGTTGCTTGTGGTGGTTTTTGCATTCAAAAAATTCTAGTCCTATTTGATTAGGACCAAAGTCATAGTTCATAAATACCATGCATCCTTTAGGTATATAATATCAAAAAAAGATGCCAAACTGAGATTGATTCATTGGGTTCACTTATTGCAAGAGTTTGACTTTAAGGTAAAGGATCGGAAAGGCATGAAAACCAATTTGCAGATTATTTTTCTAGGCTTGAGGAGGAGAAAATGTAGAAAGTAGGGGATAGACTTGAAATATATTATACTTTTCCAAATGAGTGGATCTTGGCAACATCTCAAGACTTAATCCTCTGGTTTGCTGATTTTTCCAACTATTTGGCAAGTGATCTTGTCCCAGAAGATCTTTCCTCCAGTAGCGCAAGAGATTATGCATAAGGTAAGGAAGTCCTTTTGGGATGAACCATATCTTTTTAGGGTGTGTGTGGATGGTGTTATTTGGAGGTGTATTCTTGAGATAGAGATAATGAGCATTCTAGAAGCTTGTCATTAATAACTAGTAGGGGGACATCATAGTGGTACCCACACAACCCATAAAAAATTTAAGTGTGGGTTTTACTAGACTGTAATTTATTAGACTGCTCATGATTTTGCATAAGCTTATGAACAATATCAGCGTCAAGGCAATATTTCACGATGTCGTGAACTCCTATGACACCTATCTTAGAGATAGAGTTATTTGATGTATGGGAGATTAATTTCATAGGTCCATTCTTGAAATCCTATCGCATAAAGTATATTTTGGTAGAGGTTGACTATGTTTTGAAATGGGTGGAATCAGTTGCACTTTCAAACAATGTAGGTAGAAGTGTCACTGCATTTCTAAAGAAAAATATGTTGTCTTGATTTTCCACCCCACGCGCAGTTATTAGTGATAGTGGGTTTCACTTTTGTAATTCTATGTTTAAGGCCATACCTAATAAATATGACGTAATTCATATAGTGGAAACACCTTAACATCCTCAAATAAACTGGCAAGTTGAGGTCTCCAATAGAGAGATCAAGTCTCTATTGGCTAAGACTATGAATGCCAATAGGACTGACTGATATACAAAGTTGGAATATGTATTAGGGGCCTACCAAATAGCTTATAAGATCCCATAGGTGCCTTCCCATATCATTTTGTATACGGTAAGGCATGTCATTTGTTAGTTGAACTCGAGCATAAGATACTATGGGCATTGAAAAAGCTTAATTTTGAGTGGCATGATGCAAAAAGGTAGAGATTGAGCGAGGTAAATGAGTTGGATAAATTTTGTCTCTATTCTTATGAGAGTTCATCCATATATAAATAAAGAATAAAGTTGTATCATAATAAGAAAATTGAAAAAAAAAAGTTTGAGCTCAGTGATTTGGTTTTGTTGTATAATTCAAGACTTTGCTTGTTCCCTGGCAAGATGAAGTCTTGGTGGTATGGTCCATTCACCGTGGTTTCCGTATTCCTACATGGTGCTCTGGAAATGAAGCATGATGGAAAATCCTCATTCAGTGTGAATGATAAGCGGCTGAATCACTATATAGGAAATATTGAGGAACTGAAAGTATGCATTGATGTGGACCTTGGCAAAGTCTGAGTAACCAAGACAGCTAAGTCGTACCGCGATAGTAAATCAGGCGATATGTGGGAGGCAAGCCAAGGTAACTTCAATTTGTGTGTATGATACGAACGTCTAGTACTCCCTCCGTCCCATTTTATGTGTCGCCATTTGATGGGGCACAGAGTTTAAGAAATAAATAAAGACTTGATGTTCTTTACCAAATTGTCCTTCATTAAAACAATGTACTATTATTATTTTTAATTAAGTGGGCCCTTATAAGTGGGACCAATAAGGGTAAAAGTGTAATTGTGTCTTTTAATAGTTACTAAATAAGGAAAGATGGCATTCTTTTTGGGACGGACAAAAAAAGAAATGATGACACATAAAATGGGACAGGGGGAGTATATCACAGGTATGTCCTTATTCTCTTACATTACATTATTTACATGCACTAGAGATAGTGCATAGTATTTTAGTTGGGGTGGGGTATACCATAGCAGCTGTGATATTTTTGAAACACCCTGGTTTCTGGACCTTAGAAAATTTTCTTGATTTTTTATTTTTGTGTAAGATATTACTTAGGGAATGAGTCATACACTTGGGTATAGTTGGTAAAATCTAGTCGTATACATACCAGTATTGGTTGGTGGGATGGATGTAGTTACTGGAATAGGTACGATTTGGGTGGTACGAGTCAAATAGGTTGGTACGGGTTGTTTGGTTACTTCACTTAAACTTACACTTAGTAACATAAGTTGGATTTGAACACGAGTGGCTCACCATGAGCCGTAATCTAGGGTAAGAGTCATACCCAAGACTCATATGATGGTCAGTGTTCAAACCTTCTTAATTCTATTCTATCAGGGGTATAATTTATAGGCACTAGTCGTACACTTGAATATGACTTGGGTTTAGGTGTGTCGTACCTTCGACAGCATTGAGTCCCAGGGAAAAACCCTAAGGTACGAGAGGTGGGTACCACTCGTACGGGATGGGTATGACTCGTAAGGGTTAGTCGTAGCCTATGATGGGAATTTAATGCAGTTTAAGTGAGGGCAATCTAGATATTTCTCCACTTATCCTAATAAGGTCCCATGACTTATATTGCATTTGGAAGATTATTTTCCCTATTATTCTATCCTTAAACACTTGGAAACACTTATAAATCCTCTCTAGAGTTCTCAGGAAAAGAAAGCTAGGGTTTCATCTTAAGGAGTAAATTAGGGCTTGTCTTGGTGATTTCACTCCATCATCATCTTGGTTTAGGGCATGTTAAATTCCCTCATTGTTAGTTCCAACTAAAGGCATTGTTTTATACAATGTTTTCATGATTTGAATGTTGTATGATTTTAGGCTTTCAAATATGATTTAGGGGCTTTGGGTATAAATGTTTGGTTATGGTTTTTACATGATTTTAATTTTGCTTTTATATGCATTCATGGTGGTTTTGGATAATTGGTTGCATGGGAGTGGTTCTTTGGTAATCGACTATGGTTTTGGAAATACTATGCCCCCAAAGTGTTTGATAAAATGCCTATAACAATGCTTCCACTATAATATTGGTTTTTCAATGGGACTTATGCATGGTTTAAACCTAGTAATTGAACCCTAAATGATATAAATGGTTTAAATGGTTTTTAATGGATTGAAAAGTCCATGGTGGCCATGGTTTTAGTTTAATTGGAAATCATGTGGGGTACATGGGAATCCACTAAGGATTGTCTAAGGACAATACTTTCAAATTACAGTCAGTATGATGATACCACTACTAATAGCATTGGTTAATAATAATGGAATAACGGTATGGTTGGAAAATGGTTTTAATTAGGATTAAAGGATGGGGGATGTAGCAAAGCCGCGAAAGGTGGAGGTCCCGAGGGGATAAAAATTGGAAACTCATATTTGTCGATGTGAGATTTGGTCCTAAAGATTGTGTGCATGATGTCATACTTTATATTTTGGGGGATGTACTAGTCATCCCAGGTCGTGCAACTTCATGCATTGGGGCTCTTTTAGCAAGGGAGACAAACCCATATATCCCATAGGCGGTTTAGTACAGCAGAGCTACACAGCCCAGAGAAATGTTTTAAATAGCATGCTAAACCCGATTCCCTTTTCCGACATGGTTATATATATATGTGTATGTGTATGTATATGTGTATATGTGTATATGTGTATTTATATGTATATATATATATGTTTATATATGTGTGTAAATATATATATATATGTATATATATATGTATATATTTATGTATATATATGTATATATTTATGTATATATATATATGTGTGTATATATATATGTATATATATATATATTTATATATGTGTGTATGGTTTGTGAACATATGGATGGTCTTACTTGATTTTATACTGGCATTATTTTATCCTTATCCTGAGTTCATGCTAGCGTTCACCCGCTAACCCATCTTCGGGAGGCTGTATCCCCACAAAATGCAGGAACCAACCGTTGTACTTCTCCTACTTAGCATTTGTACATTTGGGGTTCATCTTTAGATTGAAGTGGTGAGCTTTCATCTATTCAAAAGGCTCCATTTCATTGATGTTATTTCATAATTTGGATTATTTATGGATTTTAGTTTTGGCTATGGTTTGGGGCATGTCCCAACCGGATATTTATATTCTTTTAGTTAGAAACTTTTGTGGAACTACAATGGGTTGGAATGGGTGGGATCAATATTTGGTGTTAGCCTTAGAATTGGTATTGGTATTGGGGTTGATACTGATTGATGATATTAATGGTTATTCCATCCTTTTTTTATTTGGTATTATATATTTGATTATTAAGGGAACTTATTTGGTTACGGTTGGATATATTGTTTGGTTTGTCTTGTTATGGTTTGACGGTTGGTATGGGACTATCAAACTCAGTTAGGTCGGTCTTGGTAATTGACCTATCCAAGCATCTGTAATCTGGATAGTTATGTCTCTTGTTATATGTTCAAAATTTATCCAACTCAAGAAAGAAGACTTGAGGTTGGGTTGGGTAACGGGGGTGGTGTACGATCTTGAATGGACTTGGTATGCCTATTACAAAAAGGCCCTATGTAGGGTTATGTCAAGTTGGTATCAGAGCCAAGTTCATGGTCAGTTGGGTGTCCACAAAGCCATTTCTAGTAGAATCTTTTTGAAGGGTATGTAGCACGTCACACTTATAAGAGAGAGGCTACAGGGCATTTAGTAATGTTTCACTTTCTGAGCATTCTATTTTTAAGTTTGGAGTCTAAGTCCTGGAATTCTTCTCTAATCCTTTGTTGTTCACTTTTTAGATCATGCCTCGACGATCTACAATACAAGAAAACTCTTCAGTCCCATCTAGGGACAATGTTGATTGGGTACGTCCTACATCTGGAGTTTGTCTTCGATCTCAGGGTCCTATCCCTTATTGTTCTATGGTTTCTCTGGTTGCTACTAGTCCTCCTCTGGGTAAGGTGACTAATGCAGAATTTTTCCAGTCTATTCATACTATTGCTCAGTTGGTTGCTACTCAGGCTGAGTGAGATGCATCTGGTAGGTTATTTATTAAGGCCACAAGGGTTGGCCAGTTTAGGAAACTGAATTCTCCTACTATTACTGGTGTGAAGGTAGAGGAGGATCCTAAGGGTTTCTTGGATAAAATAGAGAAGATATTCTAGGTGATACAGACCACAAATATGGAAGATGTAAGCTTTGCAGCTTATCAACACTAGGATATTGCGTACCAATGGTTTGAAGAGTGGGATAGGGATAGAGGTGATGTGGAGGATTTTTCCTTATGGAATGTCTTTTCTGGTGCTTTTCTTGATAATTTCTTTCCTCAAGGACTGAGAGAAGCAAAAAGGGAGGAGTTTATGAATATTAAGCAAGGGAGAATGTCTGTCAAGGAATATGCCTTGAAATTTCCTCAACTATCAAGGTATGTTTCTGATTTAGTGGCTAACATTAGAGTCGGATAAGAAAGTTAGCTTCTGTACTATCTCAGGATTTGTTCTTGGAAAGAAAGACTATTTTGTTGATCAAAGATATGGACATTTTGAGGTTAGTTGTCCATATGCAGTATATGGAGGATGAGAAGAGAAAACAATCAAAGTTTGGACATAGGTAGGGTAAGAGGGGCAGGTTTTCTAACCACAGAGGTTCTTAGTTGCAATATGGTCGGCATGGAGGTAAATGGCCAAAAAAAAGTGAGGGATTTCTGGTTTCTTATCTACTGCTAGCGCTCTGTACTCGAAGTAGTTGGGATATTAGCATTAGTAAGGTAGTGATAATTTTTAGGCACAGGTTGCCCAATCTCAAAAAAGTGAAGGTTAGTCGGATTCTTCATACCTTCCTTACCTATTTTATGGTTGTCTTTATTGGGGTTATTATGACGAAGGAAGGGACAAGTGTTTTCAATATGGACAGCCAGGCCATATGCTCAAAAATTATTCGGTTGGTAAGGGAGGTTCAGGATTGGTCAAAGCTCTAGTTGCTTCATCTTCTGCTCATGTGCCTGGTGGTGAAGCTTTGGTGTCTGCTCCGTCTTCTGGTACTGGCACTGGAAAAAAATAGGTTGTATGTCCTTGTATCTCAGTAGGAATTTGAGGCATAACCTAATGTCATTATTTGTACGTTACAACTCTTTTCTCATGACGTGTACTTTCTTCTTGATCCAGGGTTGACACTTTCCTATGTAACCCCATATATGGTTGTATGTATTGGTTTTGATCCATAGATTGTTTTGGATCCTTTTTCTATTTCTACATCGGTAGGTGACTCAGTTATTGCTAAGAGAGTCTATAAGGGGTGTGGTATCTATTGGTAGTAGGCAGACTTTAGTGGATTTGTTTAAACTTGATATGGTGGATTTTTATGTTATTCTGGGGATGGATTGGTTACACTTTTATTATGCATCCTTGGATTATTGGACACGTAAGGTTGTCTTTAGGTTCCCTAGTGAACCGGTTATAGAGTGAGAGGGTGGTTCGCTAACTCCTAGGGGAGGTTTAGGTTAATCTCTAAAGGTTGTATTTATCACGTGGTTTGAGTCAAATATTCTAACCTGAAAGGTCCTTCTTTACAGTCAGTTCCGATGGTAAATGAGTTTCCTGAGGTATTTTCAAATGATCTTTATGGTGTTCCTCTAGATAGGGAAATAGTGTTTGGTAATGATTTAGTTCCACACACTCATCCAGTATCTATTTCTCCTTATAGAATTACTCCAACTGAGTTGAAGGAGCTCAAGAAGAAACTTAAGGATCTTCTGGATAAGGGGTTTATTCATCCTAGTGTATCCCCGTGGGGTGCACCAGTGTTGTTCATGTGCAAGTATGATGGTTACTTTCAGATGTGCATTGACTATCGACAGTTGAATAAGGTAATGATCAAGAACAAGTATCCTCTTCCAAGGATAGATGACTTGTTTGATTAGTTGCAAGGTGTCAAGTTCTTTTCTAAGATAGATCTTCATTTTGGATATCATCAGCTTAAGATTAGGGAGGAGGATATCCCTAAGATAGCTTTTCGTACTCGGTATGGGCACTTTGTATATTTGGTGATGTCATTTGGTTTGACTAATGCCCCAGCAATATTTATAGACTTGATGAACAGGGTTTTTAGGCAGTTCTTGGATCTCTTTGTCATTGTGTTTATTGATGACATTCTACTTTATTACAAAAGTGAGGAGGATCATGCTAATCACCTCCGTGTTGTATTTCACACCTTGAAGGAACAGCAGTTGTACGCTAAGTTCTCCAAATATGAGTTTTGGTTGAACGTTGGTACTTTTCTTGGTCATATTATTTTTAGCGGGGGGGTCATGGTGGATTCGCAAAAGGTGGCTATGGTTAAGAGGTGACCTAGACCCATGACTCCAACTGATATTTGGAGCTTCTTGGGTTTGGCTAGGTATTATCGGCAGTTTGGAGAGCTTTTCTACGATAGCTTCTCCTTTGACTAAGTTGACAAAGAAAAGGGTAAAGTTTTCTTGGCCGAATGCTTGTGAGGTGAGTTTTGAGAAGTTGAAAAATAAGATAACTTGGGCGCTAGTTTTGACATTGCCTGAGGGCAGTGAGGGGTTTATGGTTTGTTATGACACATCTAGGGTGGGACTTGGTTGTGTTTTGATGCAGCATGAGAAGGTGATTGCCTATGATTCCAGGCAGTTGAAGGTACGTGAAAGGAACTAGCCAACTCATGATTTAGAGTTGTTTGTGGTGGTTTTTGCTTTAAAAATCTGATGGAATTATCTATATGGAGTGCTCGTCGACATCTTTTCTGATCATAAGAGTCTACAGTATGTGTTCACTTAGAATGATCTAAATCACAGTGAAAGGAGATGGTTTGATCTTCTCAAAGACTATGATATAAGTCTTCACTATCACCCAAGTATGGCTAATGTGGTTGTTGATGCTCTTAGCAGGTTATCCATAGGGAGTTTGGTATATGTGGAGAAAGGAAAGAGGTAATTGGTGAAAGATATTCACCGTTTGGCTAATCATGGAGTTCATCTTTTAGACTCCAAGAATGGAGGAGTGATGGTATAGGAAGTGGTTCGGTCATCTTTTGGTGTAGAGATTAAGGAAAAGCAAGTACTAGATCCTATCTTGATGAAAATCAAGAGTAATGTGGGTATGGAGAAGGTAATGGTGTTTGAGATCAATTAAAATAGTAATTTACAGTACCAAGGGAGGTTGTACATTCCTGATGTTGATGGGTTGCGACAAAGGATCTTAGTTGAGGCACATGAATCATGCTACGTTGTATATCCTAGCTCGATGAAGATGTATCATGATCTTATGGAGATGTATTGGTACAACGGTATGAAAAGGGACGTGGCTCATTTTATGGCCAAGTGCTTGGTGTATCAACAAGTTAAAGTTGAGCACATGAGACCTGGTGGGTTTATCAAGAGATTGTTTTTCCCGAATAGAAATGAGAGGTAATAAGTATGGATTTTGTTACCGATCTTCCTAGGTCTCGGAATCAATGTGATTCAATTTGGGTCATCATGAAGAGAATGACAAAGTCTGCTCACTTCTTGCTAGTGCGGACTATCTTTTCAGTAAAAGATTATGCAAAGTTATATCTTCAGGAGATTGTGAAGCTGCATGGTTAGTTATTTCAATTATCTCTAATCGTGGTACGCAATTTTCATCTCATTTCTGGTGGTCTTTTCAGAAGGGATTAGGTACTAAGTTGAGTCTAAGTACTGGTTTTCATCTTTAGATGGATGGACAAGTAGAAAGGACTATTCAGACATTGGAGGATATGCTTCGAGCATGTGTGGTTGAGTATAGTGGCAGTTGGGTTGAGTATCTACCTTTGGTAGAGTTTGCTTATAATAATAGCTATCATTATAGTATTGGTATGGTCCTTTTTGAGGCGTTGTATGGTAGGAGGTGTAGATCTCCTATTGGTTGGTTTGATCTTGGTGAGGCGGATATGTTCTATCTGAATTTAGTCTATCAGGCTATGAAAAAGTTTAAAGTGATTTAGGATAGGCTTAAGGCTGCCCAAAGTTGCCAAAAGTCCTATGCGGATGTAAGGTATAGAGACATGGAGTTTGAGGTAGGGGATAAGGTGTTCTTTAAGGTATCTCCCATGAAGGGAGTAATGCGGTTTGGCAAAAAGGGAAAGCTCAGTCTTCGGTATATTGGTCCTTATGCGGTTTTGCGAAGGGTTGAAAATGTTTCTTATGAATTGGAGTTGTCTTCTAGTTTGAACTCCATTCATTCTGTATTTCATGTTTTCGTGTTGAGGAAGTGTCTTAGTGATCCTTCTTTGATAGTTTTTTTGGAGAGGTTGCGTATCACGAACTCTCTTTCTTATGAAAAGGTCCTGGTTGATATATTGGATAGGCAAGTTCATCGGTTCCAAACCAAGGATGTGGCTTTGGTTAAGGTTCTATGGAAAAACCATAGGGTCGAAGAAGCTACATGGGAAGCGGAGGAGGACAAGAAGTCCAAGTATCTACATCTGTTTTCTGATCCTGGGATTCGTACGGAAGGTATATGTCTTCAACACATCTTTATTTTCTAAGTTTGTTAAAGGAAAGATTAATATCTCTGCCTCTTTGTTTTCAAGCTTTGATAAAGATTGGAAATATATTTGATAATGCAAATGACTCGTGCGTGTGATTACCCCTACCTTATCCATTATTCGGGAATGATTGTTCCTATTAGGGGAGACTGAAACACCCTGGTTTCTGGACCTTAAAAATTTTTCTTGATATCTAGTTACTAGGAAAGATATGACATAAGGGAATGAGTCATAAACTTGGGTACGGGTGGTATGGTCCAGTCATATACTGACCAATGTTGGTTGCTAGGATGGATGTAGTTACTGGAATGGGTACAATTTGGGTGGTACAAGTTGTATAGTTGGGTATGGGTTGTTTGGTTACTTCACTTAAACATAGACTTGGTAACTTAAGTTGGATTTGAGTACGAGTGGCTCACCATGAGTCGTAAGCTAGGGTACAAGTTGTACCCAGGACTCGTATGGTGGTCAGTGTTCAAACCTCTTTGATTCTATTCTGCTAGAGGTATGGTTTATGGGTACTAGTCATACACTTGAATATGACTTGGGTTTTGGTGTGTCTTACCTTGGATAATGTTGGGACCCAGGGGAAAAGCCTAGGGTACGAGAGGTGGGTACCACTCGTACAGGGTGGGTATGACTCGTAAGGATTAGCCATACCCTATGACGGGAATTTAATGTAGTTTAATTCAGGGCAATCTAGATTTTTCCCCACTTATCGTAATAAGGTCCCCACGACTTATATTGCACTTGGAAGGTTATTTTCCCTATTATTCTATCCTAAATACTTCAAAAACACTCTTAAATCCTCTCTAGAGTTCTTGGGCAAAGAAAGCTAGGGTTTCATCTTAAGGAGTAAATTGGGGCTTATTTTGGTGATTTCACTCCATCATCATCTTGGTTTAAGGCATGTTGTCTTCCCTCGTTGTTATTTCCAACTAAAGGCATGGTTTTATACGATGTTTTCATGATTTGAATGTTGTATGATTTTAAGCTTTCAAATATGATTTGGGGGCTTTGGATATAAATGCTTGGTTATGGTCTTTACATGTTTTTAGTTTTGCTTTTATATGCATTCATGGTGGTTTTGGATAATTGGTTGCTTGGGAATGGTTCGTTGGTAATGGACTGTGGTTTTGGAAATACTATGCCCCTAAAGTGTTTGATAAAAATCCTATAACAATGCTCTCACTATAATATTGGTTTTTCAATAGGACTTGTGCATGGTTTAAACCCAGTAATTGGACCCTAAATGATATGAATGGTTTAAATGGTTTTGAATGGATTGAAAAGACCATGGTGGCCATGGTTTTAGTTTAATTGGAAATAATGTGGGGTACATGGGAATACCCTAAGGATTGGCTAAGGACAATACTTGCAAGTTATAGTCGGTATGATGATACCACTACTAATAGCCTTGGTTAATAATAATGGAATAATGGTTTGATTGGAAAATTATTTTAATTAGGATTAAAGGAGGGGGTGTGTAGCAAAGCCATCGAAGCTGGAGGTCCCGGGGGGATCAAAATTGGAAACTTATATTTATCGATGTGAGGTTTGGTCCTAGAGATCATGTGCATGATGTCACACTTTATATTTTGGGGGATGTACTAGTCATCCCAGGTTTTCTTCCCAGGTCATGAGACTTTACGCATTAGGGCCCTTTCAGCAGGGGGAGCCGAACCCATATATCCCATGGGTGGCTTAATACGGCAAAGCTACAAAGTCCAGGGAAAAGTTTTAAATATCATGCTAAACCCGATTCTCATTCCTGGCATGGTTATATATATATATATATATGTATGGTTTGTGTACATGTGGATGGTTTTACTTTGTTTTATAAATGTCATTAGTTTATCCATATCTTGAGTTCATGCTAGCGTTCACCCGCTAACCCATCTTTGGGCGGTAATATCCTCATGTGATGCAGGAACCGGCCGTTCTACTTCTTCTACTTAGTATTCGCACATTAGAGGGTCAGCTTTGGATTGAAGTGGTTATCTTCCATCTATTGGGAAGGATCAATTTCATGGATGTTATTTTATACTCTGGATTATTTATGTATATTGGTCTTGGATATTGTTAGGGGCATGTCCCAATCAGATATTTATATTCATTTGGTTAGTGTCTTTTGTGGAACTGCTATGGGTTGGAATAGGCGGGTTTGATATTAGTGTCAGCCTTAGCATTGGCTTGGTATAGTTGGACGGTTCGTATAGGTCGATCTGACTCAAGTGGGTCGGTCTCAGTAATAGACCTATCCCAGAGTTTGTAATTTGGATAGTTAGGCTATCTTTTTATATATTCAAAATTCTTCCAACTTAGGGTAGACGCTGGAGGTTAGGTTGGGTAACGGGGGTGGTCTCCGGTCCCGAATGGACTTGGGACGCCAATTAAGACAAGGCCCTAGGTCAGGTCGGGTCATTTTTATTGCCCTACTTCTTTTCTTACCGGTTGTGGTTTGATTGTAGAACCGAAATGTCTAGGATAATTTTGTGTTGTAATGTGTTTTATTTCATATTGTGTTGTGTGTTTTTAATTAGATGATTTTTGAGTATCTAGGGCAGTTAACATGTTTTTATTGTTGATTTTTTAGAAAAGTGATACCCCTTTAAAAATTATTTCTTAGAACTATGTGAATTTATCTATGTGTGACCATTGTGGATCTTGTTATGGCATTAGGATTAGGGATATGATAATCATTGCTAACTTGTGTATGAACAGGATAAGTAGTTGCTTATGATGTGACTCTTTGCCATGTATGTGTGAGATGCTACTTAGTTCCCTTTGTGTACTAAATCCAGAACTTGCCCAGTTAGTCTTGCCTATGTTGTAGGATAATCGGTTAGGAAAGGATCATAGGTCATTTTTTATATTATTCCACTTTTATCCTAAATGACCTTTCATGTGTGAATAAGTATCCTTTGATCACAATTTTTTAGCCTTATAGCCTATTTTTCTTGTTACACCTTTCATCTTCTCATTTGTGTTATAATGAATATGTTTTGGCTCTGTCTTCCTTGGACATTGTAACCTCAACTCAAGTAAATAGTCTAAGTTGAGGGTGGATATCAAAGAGGTGCATAATGTAAATTGGGTATGAAGAAGGGTAGAAAAAAAGAAAGAGATAGTAGGGATGGGTGTGGTAGAAAGGAGAAGCCACACCCAACCTAAATGTACGATAAAAGAATAAAAAGGGAGAAATAAACGTAGAATAAAAAAGAAATTGGTTAATGAGTAGACCTCAAAGTAAGTGTAGTGCCAAGGAAGCGTAGTCATAAAATATATCCATATGTAACATTAAAACACCTTGAGTTTGGCTTTTATTTGAAACTTTGCATTGCATTATATGGTAATGGAACTTAAAGTTGGTTTGGATGGTTTAAATGGTTAAACGGTAAGGCCTTGGTAGCCATGGCTTTAGTTTAAATAAAAAACCTTGTGGGGTACATGGTAATCCCCCAAGTGACTTTAATAATGGAAACTACTGGGTACATGGGAATCCCCTAGGTATTAGCTAATGACATTTTTTGCAAGCTATATTTGGTAAAATGATACCATTTAATAATGGCCTTGATTATTAATAGATAGAATTGGTGGTTTGGTTATGTTCTAAAGGTTTTAATTAGGCAATAATGGTAGGTTGTGATAGCTAACCGAGAAGGTGTGAGTCCAATGGATAGACACTGGAAATTCATGTTTGCTGACATAAAGGTTGGCCATGGTGACCATATACTTTTGGGGTACACGAGAATCCCCTAAGTTGTACTTGTATATATGTATCATGGTGGTTGAAAGGTACACGAGAATCCCTAACTCCGATGATATGTTTGATTCATGTGGCTACATGTACTTGGGCCCATTTAGGTGGTAACAATGGGCCCATATAGACCATAGGTGGTTTTAGAAAGGTCAAGCTATACCCAGGTTAAAGATTTAAATGCATGCTAAACCCGGTTCACTTTCCTGACATGGATTATGTATATATGGATGGATGTGATTGCATATGGTTATTTACTTGGTTTTAAATGTTGGCACTATTTTATCCTTACTCTTGAGTATATGCTAGAGTTCACCCGCTAACCCATCTTCGAGTGTTGTATCCCCACGAGATATAGGAATCGGCCATACTACTTCTCCTGCTCAGTGATTTGTATTTGAGGACAGCTTTGTGTCAGATTGAAGTAGTGATCTTCTATACTCCAAAAGGCTTCATTTTATGTTATGGTCTTCTCTACATACTTCTGTTATTTCTTAGACTTTGGTTTTTGGCTATGGTCGGGGGTATGTCCCGACCAGTTGTTGTTTTGATTTTGGATAGAGGCTTTGTAACACTACTTTATGTTGCTATGGATGTTGTTGGTATTGGCATCAGCCGGTATTGGTATTGGGACTGACACCATTTAACTGTATTTGATTTATAATTATTCCACTTTACTTTGTTATATAATCAGAAATTATTTGGCATATGGTGTAGGACGGTTATGGTTAGGTAATAGGGGTAGTCTTTGGTCCTGGGTGGGGCTTGAGGAACCCGGCATGACTAGGCCCTAGTTTAGGTCGTGTCAAATTGGTATCAGAGCCCTAGGATCATGATCAATTTGAAGTCCACAAAGTCGTGTCGAGTAGAGTCTCTTTTAAGGGTGTGTAGTGCGCCACACTCATAAGGGAGAGGCTACAAAGCATTTAGGAATGTTTCTCTTTCATGTTTTCTATTTTAAAGCTGTAGAGTCTATGGTCCTGAATTCTTCTCTAATCCCTGCTTATTCTCTTTTTAGATCATGCCTCCTTAACGATCTAAAGCTCACGGAAACTCCTCTATCCCACCCAAGGAGAATGTTGATGGGAGTCATTCTATTCGTGGGATCCATACTCGGTCTAGGTGTCTAGTTCTAGATTATTCTGGAGTTCCACAACTTACCTCTTGTCCATCTCAGACTCCTCAGGCTGAAGAAACGAACGTTGAGTTTCTCAGTCCATTCATATATTTGCATGGTTGGTAGATACTCAATTTGAGTGTGGTGTTCCTATTATCCATCTTCTGAGGTCACAAAGGTTGGCCAGTTCATAAGGTTAAACCCTCTAACCTTTATTGGTGTTAAGGTGGAGGAGGTTCCTCATAGTTTTTTGGATCAGATGGAAATGATCTTTCGTGTCATGCATGCCACGAATGTGGAGGCTGTAGAGTTTGCTGCCTATAGGTTAAGGATATGACATACCAATGATACGAGGAATAGGATCAAGAAAGGGGTGACGGTGTTGAGTCATTACTATGGGAGGATTTTTCTAATGCTTTCCTGGACTGCTTCTTTCCTCAGAAGTTTAGGGAATCAAAAGAGAAAGAGTTTGTTAACCTGAGGTAAGAGAAGATATCTGTCAAGGAGTATGCCTTGAAGTTTCACCAATTGTCTCGGTATGCTCTGGAGATGGTTTCAAGCATGAGGATGAGAATAAGGAAGTTCACTTCTGGGTTATCTAAAGGTTTGATATTGGAGAGTAAAGTTGCCTTGCAGATCAAGGACATGGACATCTCTAGATTGGTTATGTACATACAACAGGTAGAGGAAGAGAAAAAGAAATAGGCTAAAATAGGAGAGAGGAAGGGGAAGAAGTTTAGGTTCTCTAAGCAGGTTGGTGGCCAGCTGTAAAGTTGCAGGGATGGTGGTAAATGGCCCAAGAAAAAGTAGGGCAATTCTAGGTCTAACTTGACGGCTAGTGTTCCCTACCAAAATTTTTTGGGTGATTGGTGTTTCTATAGTGACACTAACTTTAGGGAACAAGGTGCACAATCTCAGGCTAGTGGGCTCAGTCAGTTCCATCATATCCTTCCTGTAGGTTTTATGGTTGATTGCATCGGGTTTATTGTGATGAGGGAAGGGATAAGTGCTTCAACTATGGTCAGCCAGGTTATATGCTCAGAAATTGTCCTATTGATAAGGTTGCTTCAGGAGAGAACAAGGTTCCAGTTGTTATATCATCAGTTCTGGCATCAAGGAATGCACCATTTAGTTTTGACACTGATCGAGACCACATTTATGCTCTCAGTACCCAACAGGAGTTTGAGGCATCTATTGATATCGTGACTGGTAGATTCAAACTATTATCCCGTGATGTGTATTGTATACTTTATTCGAGGTCTACTCTCTTATGTGACCCTATTTGTGGTTGTGCATTTTGGTTTTGGTTTGGAGTGTGTTTTGGACCCTTTTTCTCTTTCTACCCTAGTAGGTGACTCTATGATTACTAGAAGAGTCTATAGGGGGGTGTGGTATCTATTGGTAGAAAGGAAACTTTGGTGGATCTATTTGAATTAGATATGGTGGATTTTGATACTATATTGGGGATGGATTTTTTGCACTCGTGCTATGCTTCTCTAGACTGTTGGACCCATAAAGTTGTTTTAAATTCCCTAATGAGTTAGTTATTGAGTGGAAGGGTGGTACCCTAGATCCAAGGGGAAGTTCATATCTTATCTTAGATCTCAGAGATTAATCTCTAAGGGGTGTCTCTATCATCTATTCTGGGTTAAATATTCTAGTTCGGATGGCCCTTCTTTGTATTTTCTCGGTGGTGAATGAATTTCCTGAGGTCTTCCCTGATGACCTTCCTGGTGTTTCTCCTGATAGGGAGAATTAGTTTGGGATTGATCTTGTTTAGTACACTCATCCAATTTTTATTTCCCCATATAGGATGGCTCAGGCTGAATTGAAGGAGCTTAAGAAGAAACTAAAGGGTCTTTTAGATAATGGTTTCATCTGTCCTAGTGTGTCCACACGGGGTGCACCAATGTTATTCGTGCATAAAAAGGATAGTCCTCTTTGGATGTGTATTGATTATCGATTGTTAAATAAGGTGACGGTGAAGAATAAGTATCCTCTTCCATAGATAGATGATTTGTTTGATCAGTTACAAGGTGCTAAGTTTTTCTCCAAGATTGATCTTCGATTTGAGTATCATCAGTTAAAGATTAGGGAAGAGCATATCCCTAGGACTGCCTTTCGTACTCTGTATGGGCACTTTGAGTTTCTGGTTATGTCTTTTGGGTTGACCAATGCCCCTACGGTATTCATGGATTTGATGAATAGGGTATTCCATCAGTTTCTACATCAGTTTGCCATTATTTTCATAGATGACATTTTGGTGTACTTAAAGAATAAGGTGGATCATGTGAATCCCTCTGCACTATATTGCAGATCCTGAAGGAGCAGCAATTGTATACTAAATTCTTGATATGTGAGTTCTAGTTGAATGCTGTCACTTTTCTAGGTCATATCATCTCTAGTGAGGGGGTCATGGTAGATCCGCAGAAATTTGCAGTAATGAAGAAGTGGCCGAGACCCATGACTCTAACTGATATTTAGAGCTTCTTGGGTTTAGCAGGTTAGTATAGGAGGTTTGTGGAAAGTTTTATTACTATAGCTACCCTACTGACTAAGTTGACTCAGAAAAAGGTAAAGTTCTTATGGTCGGATGCTTGTAAGGGTAGGTTCAAGAAGGTGAAGGATAAATTAACTTAGGGTCCAGTTTTTACTTTGCCTGAAGGCACGGATAGATTTTTAGTCTACTGTAATGCATTCCGTGTGGGACTTGGTTGTGTTCTGATATAGCATGGAAGGGTGATAGCTTATACCTCTAGAGAGTTGAAGGTGCATGAGAGGAATTATCTAACTCTTGACTTAGAACTATTAGTTGTGTTGTTTGCATTGAAAATCTGGCATCACTATTTATATAGAGTACATGTGGATATATTTTCTGATCATAAGAACCGGCAGTATGTATTTACTTAAAAAGATCTTAACATCGGGCAAAAGAGATGGCTTGAGCTTCTCAAGGATTATAACATGAGTCTTCACTACTCTCTAGGTAAAGCTAATATGGTTGTTGATGCTATTAGCAGGGTGTCCATGGGGATTCTATCTTGTGTTCATAAGGAAAAGCGGGAGTTGGGGAAGGATATTCACCATTTGGCTAACTTTAGAGTTCGCCTCTTGGACACCGAGGATAGTGGTGTGATTGTGCAGGAAGTGGCGCGGTCATTACTTGGTGCTGAAATCAAAGAGAAACAGATGTTAGATCCTGTCTTGATTAGGATCAAAGGTGACGTTGGTAGGCAGAAGCTGATGGCCTTTGAGATTAGTGGTGATGGTACTTTGCGGTACCAAGAGAGGTTATGTGTTCCTGATGAAGATGGTTTGTGAGAAAGGATCTTGGCTGAGGTGCATGAGTCGTGTTATATTTTGCATCCTGGTTCAACAAAAATGTATCATGACCTTAAGGAGATGTATTGGTGGAACAATATAAAGAGGGATGTCTCTAATTTCGTGGCCAAGTGCATGGTGTGTCAACAAGTGAAAGTTAAGCAAGCCCGAAGGGTTGTATCAAGAAATTGAGTTACCTAAATAGAAGTAGGAAGTGATTAACATGTATTTTATTACCGATCTTCCTCAGTCTCAGAATCAGTTTGATTCGGTTTGGGTCATCATGGATAGGATGACAAAGTCGTCTCAATTTTTGCCAATAAGGACTAACTTCTCAGCTAAGAATCAAGAGAGGTTGTACCTCCAAGAGATTGTGAAATTTAATGGGATATAGGTTTCTATCATCTCTGATAGTGGGACACAGTTTTCATCTCACTTTTGGTGGTCGTTTTAGAAAGGGTTGGGGACTAAGGTTAGTCTTAGTACTAATTTTCACTCCCAGTCGGATGGACAAGGAGAAAGGACTATTCAAACATTGAAGGATATGTTTTGTGTGTGTGTAATTGACTATAATGGTAGTTGGATTGAGCACTTACCTCTTATGGAGTTTTCTTACAATAATAGTTGCCACTCTAGTGTTGGGATGGCCCCGTTTGAGGCATTGTATCGTAGGAGGTATAGGCCTCCTATTGAGTGGTTCAAGCTTTGTGAGGCAGATATGTTTGGCCCTGATTTGGTTCACCAAGCTATGGAGAAGGTGAAGGTGATTCGAGATAGTCTTAAGGCTTCCCAAAGTTGCCAAAAGTGCTATGCGGACGTAAGGTGAATGTATTTGGAGTTTAAGGTTAGGGATAGGGCATTCCTAAAGGTGTCTCCCATGAAAGGAGTGATACAGTTTGGGAAGAAGGGAAAGCTCAGTCCCCGATATATAGATCCTTATCTGGTTTTGAGGAGGGTTGGTTATATTGCATATGAGTTGGAGTTTCCTTCTAGTTTGAGATCCATTCACCTGGTATTCTATGTCTCTATGTTTAGAAAGTGTATTAATGATCCATCGTATGTTGTGCCTATCAAGGATATTAGTATTTTGGATTATTTGTCTTATCAAGAGATCCCGATTAAGATCTTGGATTGTCAGGTTCATCGGCTTCGAACCAAGGACGTGGCCTGGGTAAAGGTTCTATGGAGGAACCACAAGGTGGAAGAGGCTATATAGGAAGCAGAAGAGGTTATGAATTCCATGTATCTGTTCCTATTTTCTGCTCTGCAAATTTGTATGGAAGGTATGTGTTCTTCATAACGTCTTTATTTTCAAACTTTATCAAAGAAAAGGTTGATTTTGTGGTATTATATTTTCTGTCTTGAAAGTAAGGGTAGAGATATTCGAGGGGGATTAAATAATGCTAGCACTGCCTCATTCTATCATTCTAGGACGAATGATCCAAGTAGGGGAGAATCGAAACACCCTGAGTTTTGACCCTTAGAAATTTCCCGAGTTCGAGCTTCTGGACATCATACGACTTGAGGGTATTTTTCGTATGATGTAGGTATGATTTAGGATCCTTAACTCGTATGAAAATCAATGTGGTTTAGTTAGTTTCTACCTAATGTATGAATGGACATTATAAGGGTCGTATGTAGATGGTATAAGTGGTATAGTCTACTTCGTATGTTGTTCAGTGTCCAATCCCTTCAATTCTGTGTTGGATACAATTTGAGAGTACTAGTCGTATTGTATGGGTATGACTTGGGCAAGGGAAGTCGTATGGTTGACAGTGTGTGACATTAAACATTCTTCCTAGGGTACGAGTTGTGGATACCACTTGTATATTGTGGGTATAGTTTGGGGTGATGGAGTCATACCCTCCTACGGGACTCTTACAGTTGAAGTTGGGGGTATCCTGGACATTTCCACTCTTATCCCCTCTTGATCCCATGACTTAAAACACTATTAGGACTTTATTTACCTTATTCTTTTCAATCAAAAATACTTTAACCACTCTCAAATCTTTCTCAAGGCTCTTAGTTCAAGAAAGGCTAAGGTTTTCTTCAAGGTGGTCAATTAGGGATTGCAAGGGTGATTTCTCTCCATACTTTTTGGAATCTAAGGCATGTTACTCCTCATTGAAAATTAAAACTAAAAGTATGTTTTCATGGATGGTTTTTATGGTTTTGATGTTGTATTATTTGGGTTTTTAAATTATGTTGGGTGTTTTGGTTGTTCTTGGTTAGATAATGTTTTCCCATGTTTTAATTATGGTTTTCATTATATATTTATGGTTTTGAACATGTGGCTGCATTAGAATGGTCAATTGGTACTTAGTTTTGGCTTTGGAAACTATATGCCTTAACATGTTGGCTAAAATGCCTATGATAATGCTTTTGTCACATAGCTTGGCTTTTATTTAAAATTTTGCATTGCATAATATGGTAATGAAAATTAAAGTTGGTTTGGATGGTTTAAATGGTTAAATGGTAAGGCCATGGTGGTCATGGCTTTTGTTTAAATGAAAAACCTTGTGTGATACACGAGAATTGATGAGTGGTGATTTTACCACTCATTTGCACTCATTTTTCGTGCGCATTACCTTGTCTCAAATGAGTAAATGAGTCATAATTGTGATTTAGTGCACAAATATCCATTTGTCGCAGGCATAGGAGTTGAAAAGACAAAGAGATAGGGATTGGAGCTTGAAATGGCCAAAAGGGAGCAGAAAAAGTGCAGCTGAAGACCTGCAGTGAACTAGCCTCAGTTACTGTGGTCGCGATCCATGGGCTGCAGTCACGATCATCTAAGATGGTCAATCAACCGCAATCGCGGTTGTGTAGCCTCGGTCCCATCCAGACTTACGCGATCGCGGCTTGGCAGAAATGATCAGTCCAAGGGAAAAACTGTACTCAAACCCTAATTGGTTGTACCATTCATCCCATCACATTCTTTCTTCCCTCATTTTTCTAGGTTTAGCTTGATACTTTGTAGCCACCATTTTTTGGAGAAGAAAATATTGTATTTTTGAGGTGATTGGAGACTTTTCAACTGGAAGATTTGCTCACTTCCGTTGTTGATATTGTGAAGGGGAAAAGTTTGAAGTAATATTCTCTTTTATCTACCACAAATTAATTCAAAGGAGATTATGGGTATATCTATGCTTATTTATCTTATATGTAGCTAAATCTCCCTCTTGGGGTTATGTGTGAATAGGATTTAAGTGTGTGTGGGTTGTTATTGTTAGCATCTATTTGGTAGTTCATGTTTATGGGTTCTATTATTGCTATGCTAGTTTGGTTGGGATTTGATGGGTGAAAACTCCAAATACCCACATGGGTTTGATGGGAGAAAGCTCCAAGCTCTAAAAAAACTAAGGCTAACTTCGATAGAGGGGTTTTGGGTGAAATTTAGGAATCTATATCATCCTCGAAAGAGGGATGTAGAGACCAAAGCAATGATATACAATTATGTGTGTAGTTTGCTAAACTCTCACTATCTTAGAAATAAGGGTGAAAGTGAGGTTTACTATGCCTTGGGTGTCATCCCTGAAATAGGGATGCCTTGATTGAGGTTGTGGTTGCGAATTGTTGATCACATCCATTAGGTATTCAAAAGGATCAATGTGTGAAAGTTTGGTGTTTTTTTTAAAGACTAACATCAAAAGCTATAACCAAACCTACCCATATTTGACTTACTAAATCGACATTGATGACTAACTCCCACATGTCACTCCCTTAGTAATGCATAATCCCAAGATCCATGCATAGTTGTTAAAACTCGAATTATTCGTAGCCCCGAATTTATACTAGAAAATTCCAAAAAGAAATATTAGTGTAGGAACTCACCTCCCCCATTTTATTTTTTTGTACCATTTGTTTGAATTTAATTTGTAACTATCATTTCAAATTAATTTGATCGCTACTCACATTATTCCTCGTGGATTCGAGCCCAACTCCAAAGTTGGGTAAATATATTGACGATGACCTCCTTGCACTCAAATTGACATGTAAGTCGAATGTTATCAAAAATGACGTCATTGTTGGGGAATGTACCTGGGTCCCCCGTATGATAGTGTATTAAGTTAGTTTGCAGTTATAGTCACTTGCTTGAATTCAAGCTTGTAAATATTTGTTTGTAATTATTCTTTGTACGTAGATTTTATTTTATTTTTACTTTTCTTGATGGATTCTTCCAACAAATATGAGTTTAATGATTGGAATTCATATCGTAATCCTCCATGTTCGTATTATTATGGACCACACTTCAAGAGAGATTGTAAGTATGCTCCCCGTAGAGAGATTTTACCATCTCCATCCCATTGGGAGTATGGTTTCCCCATGTGCAGTCGTCTACAAGGACATTGGGATGAGTGTCCAAACACCCCCTCCCCCTTTTATACTGATCAAGTTTCTAGTTCTTCTTATGATCTTGATAGGTCCTATGAAGAAAAGAAAGAGTAGCAACAATCCGAATCCACCGGTCTTAATGCTCCAAACTATTTTGGAACCGAGTGGATAAAATGGGGAAGAATATAGAATGAATGTATGAGGAATGGACAAGTGTCAATGAAGAGCTATTGGTCAAAGAAGAAACGCTTCAAATTACCACTTCATTTCCCATTGCTAAAGAGGATTATTACCATGAAGAGAAACCAAGCTATAATAATGATCTTGGTAGCAAAGATTCCTCAATGACTTCCCAATTATTCGACTCATATAAGGGAGAAGACACCAAAATAAACAAAGTGAGTATAGAGTCAAAAGAATAAACAACACACTATGCTCATGACGACTCTATCTCATTTCAGGGTAAGTACGTTCCGTTGGACACAATTTTCGACGTAAAGGAAGGACCCCATTCTAACCACTTTTCAACATTATGCTTGTTGGATAGGACAAAAGTCTATATACCTAATCTAATGATGAGCCTTGGAGAGAATGAACCCCTCCCTTATATTATTGAATTTCACAATCCAACAGAGCATATGGAGCCCCCCATATCAATGACCGAGAAACTCAACTTTCAAAGTACAAGGAATAGCTAATTAATGACCATGATTTTATCCATATAACCAATCCAAAAATTTGATGTAAATTTGGTTAAAAGGTTCAAAACTTTAAAATGGCGAGATCAAAGCTTTCCTGTCATCTCTCCACGTCTTCCAAGTGTTATCTTGGATGATTTGAATCTTTTGTCCCTCTGTCATTCACTAAATAATGAACAAAAGCTGGGATGGAAATTCAAATCTTCTAAGTGGATATACAAAAGAGATAAATGAAGGTTCCGTGCTATGACAGTAAACTAAGCGCTCGATGGGAGGCAACCCATCATTCCACAAAAATTGGCTTGTATCCTTTTTGTTTACGCTTTCTAGGGTAGATTTTGATTTGTGTTGTTGTTCGCATGCACGCATAATCTATAAAGTATTGGTGCATAGGGGAATTTTTTTTGAATTTGGAAAGAAGGGATGTGTGAATTTGGAAAATAGACTAAGCAGGACATGCTGGAAACCCAGATGCTTGGTCTCAGTTACCGCGACCGCAGTTCGTGCCTCCACAATTATGGAGACCATGTGACCACAATTGCTTAACTTAGACCGTGATCGCAGTTAACTCAGATTAAAAATACCATCCTAATGCCATGCACCTATGCACCTTGGATTCAAATTTTCTCATAATTTTCCTTAAAATTGTAGTCTCTCAAGAGTATCCAAGGTTTCATTTCAAACCGTTTCCATTAGTTACCTAGTATGTAGTCTCAAACTCTCTTACATTCACTGTTATTGTAGGCTTAGGAAATGTAGCTAGAAATGCGCTTGAAATAGTGCTATAATGCAAAAACTATGCTTATTTGTAATTATCATTGTGGTTAGCAGCTATAGGGCATCTACACGCCATTTGGGGAAGTCTTGAGTACCCATATTCTAACCTTGATTGGTTATGATTAACATGTGCAATAGGTGTCCATTCATTGCCCAAATGAGTCAAAAATGAATTCCTTTAAATTTGGGGTTGTACTCTTACTATATAGGGTTGTTTTAACTGATCATGTTGTTGTACACCTAGTTAGAAGACAAAATTGGTGTTAAGTTCGTGCCTTTTGAGCAATAGAAGAATTGTTGGTTGCGGTCTCAAGTATCATGACCGTGATCCTCATGGCTGCGACCACAGTAATGCGATTGTGGTAAGTACACTGCGGTTGCCAAACCTGAGGACAGTTGCCTAGGGAAAACCAACTTTCTTCACATCTATTTTTCACCCCAGAATCTCTTAGTACAATGCCACATGTACTTTTCTTATTAATCTATCATATGTTTTTCTTTGAAAATATTAAAAATGGTTCAAAGTGTCCTACATACAGGTACTCAGCTACAGAATGGGAGACTTAGATGAATCCAGAACTTTGCCTCTGGAAAGCCACTACCAGTATTACAAGAACCTCTCAAGGTCCAAGCTACACCTAGAATAGAGCATTTCTATGGACCAAGCCCTTGTGAAGTTCCCAGAACACTTTGATAGAATTTCTGCTACAGGCAACATGCTCTAGAACTGCCCCAGGGGTCTGGAGAATACTCCATCACTCGCCATTCATATGCGGCGCAGTCCGATTATGAAATATATTAGGAGGAGTTGAAAAAGCAAGGTGTTAGGGTCGCCAAATTTGAAAGAGCATATTCAACCTTGGCAATATGACACAGGACCCTCCAGGAGTCAAAGGAAAGGTTGTTGAAGAGGGTAAAGAAGAGAGAAAAATTCTTCACCGAGCTATGGAGAGGGGTAAAGGGCATCTTCAAGGTGCTTAAGCCTATAGAAATCTACCAAGGAGCGATAGTGATAATGGAGCCACTGCTGAGGTGTCTAGTGCTAACAACGATGGAGATAATGTTGGGTATAATAGAGATGATGAAGCTGATTCAGGGAGCATCCTTTACTCTTATCTTGCTAACTAGGCAGTGGGGGCACTGCCAACTTTTCAATTGGGGGTACATGCCCCTATATTTATACTGCTTGGATGTCCTTGGGTAGTGTTTTGGATGACACTTTGGATACTATTTTTATTTTTTTTAAGATGCTATATTTTGGGTGCTCTGATGGTGCCCACGCTTTATGGATTATCATGCTTCCCTCTTATTTTTAGTATTATTTTGATTTACTTTTATTTTGATCTTGTTGATGCTTAACTAGCTTTGTCCGATGACGGATTAAGCGATTATAGTCTTAAGGGTAAAGCATTGTATTTAGGTTTGAGGCATGAATGTAGGGCAATTCTTAGTACCCAAAGTATTTTGTTTGGTAAATTAGGTTCACTTTATACACCATTGGCGAAGTCTGAGTAGCCATATGATTAGCTCGCCCATGATTGATCCAAGATGTGATACTAAGGCTTTGGTTGTAGCCGTGGCCATATGTTAGCAATTGGTGCATGGTGCTATGGAAAATGAAGAAACCCCCTCCGTCCAAAAGTTTTGAAAAATCAAGGGCATGGACGTAAGCAATGTTGTAACAAATCTTTTTCTCTTTTTGTGGTTCCATAAATTTTTGTCTTTTGAATGATGATAAATACTCCATGATTGTTTCCATCGGGAGGGACATTTGATCTCCCTTAATGAATTTTTCATGCCATGTGAGGTGAGAATATTGCATTTATCTCTTGTATACCTGTGTTAACTAGAACTTGCCCCATTATTCTTTCAAAACTAATTTTGGTTGTATTTAGTTGGAGAAATAATCTTAGGGTCTCTTTGTGATTTTGGAACCCACTCTAGCCTAAAACGCCTACCCATGTATAATTGTAATCCCTAGTACCCGTTTTGAGCCTTTAAACCTTTGTTTGGCAAACTCATTACAAGTCGTGGCCCTCTTTTTATCCCTCTTTTAACCATACCCTCCTTGAACTTAAAAATGTAACTTGAGGCTAAAATCCTAAGTTAGGGGTGGTAAAAATCAACAGAAGTAAGTTTGGGACCATGAGGTATTAGTAAAATTGCCAAATGTGTCTAAGTGTTGAAAACAAATATTTGGAAAAAGGAAAGGACCAAATAAAAGGATGACTTTAACAAAAATGCAAGGAATGGAAGTAAAAGGAAAGTAGGGAAAAAAGAATTCAAAAGATAGGCATGAACAAAGAAAGAAAATAAAGTAGAGTGGCCCTTAGTCGAAAAACGGAGTGTTGTAAAGTGTGATGTAGATGTTCAAGGTAGGGTGTTACCTAGTTCCGTAAATGATATCCTACCCTAACCCGAACCTACGTTACAAGCTTAGAAAGTCCTTTGAGATCTCCAACCATTTACCTTCTTTGTAGCGGTGATTGAAAATAGGTGCAAGCCTATGGCATGACACTTGTTGCACTGAGATTTCTTTTGTGAGGGGAGAATTTTTCACTTAAAATTCCTTGGTACTTGTTCATAGTTTGGTATGTGAAATTTTTCTTTCTTGTGAGATGGGAATGTACAC
The DNA here is from genome assembly GCA_030864215.1 of Capsicum pubescens. NCBI lineage: Eukaryota > Viridiplantae > Streptophyta > Magnoliopsida > Solanales > Solanaceae > Capsicum > Capsicum pubescens. Next base: position 240,173,663 of record CM061544.1, on the reverse strand, counting down.
AAGTTAAGGTGAGTGATTTTTGTCACCTCCCGGATAATGAGGCAAGTGCAGTATGGTTTAGTTTTAGTCAAATGGTGAGCCACTTATAGAGTATTGGTTTTTGTTGTTTTATTGCTCCTTAAAGTCTGATGCATCCTGGATTATTACATTTTATTCTGAGGGGTGTTGAGAAATTAGCCTAGCATAAGTGTGATAAGCTACTTGTGGTTGAGACTCAAGTTGAGGTCGGTAGGGAATTTAAGGCATAAAATTTAGGCATAAATGATTGTGTCTCATGGTAAAGAGGTAGTGTTGCTTCAGGACAATCAAGGTCTTAAGTTGGGGGTATTGATGAGTGGTGATTTTACCACTCATTTGCACTCATTTTTCGTATGCATTACCTTGTCTCAAATGAGTAAATGAGTCATAATTGTGATTTAATGCACTAATATCCACTCGTTGCAGGTATAGGAGTTGAAAAGAGAAAAGGATGGGGTTTGGAGCTTGAAATGATCAAAAGGGAGCAGAAAAAGTTCAGCTGAAGACCTGCAGTGAACAAGCCTCAGTAACCGTGCTCGTGATCCATAGGCCACAGTCACGATCAGTCTAGATGGTCAATCAACCGCGATCATGAAAGTCAATCGCGATCGTATAGCCACGATCGTAGCCAAACTTGCGCGATTGCGTCTTGGCAGAAATGTTCAGCCCAAGGGAAAAACTATAATTGCATGTGTTGATCCCAATTTGAACAAAAAGAGTCAAACCCTAATTGGATGTATCATTCATTCCATCACATTTCTTTTTCCCCAAGTTTTTGAGGTCTAGCTTGAGACTTTGTAGCCTCCATTTTTGGAGAAGAAAATATTGTATAAATTTTGGGTTGAATAATACATTGGAGCTTTCCAAGTGGAAGATTTGCTCACTTTCGTTGTTGATATTTTGGAGGAGCCATGTTTGAAGTAACATTCGCTTAGATCTACCACAAATTAATTCAATGGAGATTATGGATATATCTATGCTTATTTATCTTATGTGTAGCTAAATCTCCCTCTTGGAGTTATGTGTGAATAGGGGTCTAAGTATGTGTGGGTTGTTATTGTTAGTATCTATTTGGAAGTTCATATTTATGGGTTCTATTATTGCTATGCTAGTTTGGTTGGGATTTGATGGGTGAAAACTCCAAATACCCATATGGGCTTGATGGGTGAAAGCTCCAAGCACTAAAAAAACTAAGGCTATCTTCGAAAGAGGAATTTATATCATCCTCGAAAGAGGGATATAGAGACAAAAGCAACAATAGACAATTATGTGTATAGTTTGCTAAATTCTCACAATCTTAGAAATAAGGTTGAAAGTGAGGTTAACTATGGCTTGGGTGTCATCCAAGAAATAGGTATTCCTTGATTGAGGTTGTGGTTGCTAATTTTTGAACGCATCCATTAGGTATTCGAAAGGATCAATGGGTGAAATTTTGGTGTTTTGTTGAAAGACTAGCATCAAAATCTATAACCAAACCTACCCATATTTGACTTACTAAATCAACGTTGATGACTAACTCCCACATGTCACTCCCTTAGTAATGCATAATCCCAAGATATGTGCATAGTTGATAAAACTCTAATTATTCGTAGCCCCAAATTTATACTAGAAAAATCCAAAAAGAAATATTAGTGTAGGAACTCACCTCTCCCATTTTATCTTTTTGTACAATTTTTTTGAATTTAACTTGTAACTATCATTTTAAAGTAATTTGATTGCCACTCACATTGTTCCTCGTGGATTCGACACCGACTCCAAAGTTGGGTAAATTTATTAACGACGATCGCCTTGCACTTAAATTGACGTGTAAGTTGAGCTTTATCAAAGAATCCCCTAAGTGATTTTAATAATGGAAACTACGGGGTACATAGGAATCACCTAACTATTGGCTAATGACATTGCTTGCAAGCTATAGTCGGTATGATGATACCATTTAATAATGGCCTTGGTTATTAATACATGGAATTGGTGGTTTAGTTATGTGCTAAAGGTTTATTTGGTCAATAATGGTAGGTTGTGATAGCTAACCAAGAAGGTGTGAGTCTAATGGACGGACACTAGAAACTCATGAATGCCTATATGAGTTTTGGTCATGGTGACCATAGACCTGTGGAGTATATGAGAATCCCCTAAGTTGTACTTGTGTATATGTATCATGGTGGGTGAAGGGTACCCAGGAATCCTCGACCCCTATGATATCTTTGGTTCGTGCTACTACATTCGTTGGGCCTGTTTAGGGGGTGACAATGGACCCATATAGCCCGTAGGTAGTTTTAGGAGGGTCAAGCTACACAGCATAGGTTAAAGATTTAAATATATACTAAACCTGGTTCCCTTTCCTACATGGATTTTATATATATGTATGGATATGATTGCATATGGTTATTTACTTGGTTTTAAATGTTGGTATTATTTTATCCTTACTTCTTAGTTCATTATGGCGTTCACCCACAAACCCGTCTTTGGGTGTTGTATCCCCATGTTATGCACGAATAATCCATACTACTCCTCTTGCTCAGTGACTTGGATTCAGGGACAACTTTGTGTCAAATTTAAGTAGTGAGCTTCCATACTCCGGAAGGCTCCATTTTATGTTATGGTCTTCTCTATATACTTTGGTTATTTCTTAGACTTTGATTTTTAGCTTTGGTCGAGGGCATGTCACGATCAAATGTAGTTTTGATTTCAGATAGAGGCTTTGTAAGATCACTTTGGGTTGGTATGGGTGGTGTCGGTATTGGTACCAGCCTTGGCATTGGTATTTGTATTGGGGCTGACATCGTTTGACTGTATTTGATTTATGATTGTTCCTCGTCTTGCTTTGTTATATAATTAAAATTTATTTGGCATATGGTGTAGGGTGGTTATGGTTGGGTAATAGGGGTGGTCTCCGATCCCAGGTGGGGCTTGAGTCACTCGACAAAACTAGGCCTTGGTTTGGGTAGTGTCAATCGTACCATCCCCCAAGCTTACTTTACAAGCCGAATAAAATCCTATGGTGATCCTAACTTGACTGTCTTAAAACTAAGATAAAGAAAAAAAGAGCAAGCTGGTGGTATTTGATTTAAATTGGTGGAACTTCTCTTTTGAGAGTGAATATCCATTAATTGTCCCTGCATTGACATGCATTATGTTGTATAAGTGAGTTGGACTTCTTTATTGTGAGGGCACATGGGGTGTATTACTAGCTGCTTATTTGTCTAGGTAGTGTAACTTGAATATATGCATGGTTGTTTGTTGCTAATGTAATGCCATACCTTGATTCCCTCGTGTCGCATTGTTGTGTTTCATGTTCATGCAAAGTTGGCTTTGAAGTTTTGAAATAGGAGGGGGTAATTCTTTTGAGCTTAAAGTGTTGATTGACTGCCTAGATAGATTAGAGTTCTTTGAGTTAAACGTCTTTGTTTTATTTTATTTTGTTGGGTTCCTGAGGACATGCAAATGTTCTAAGTTAAGGGTGTTGACCTGCTATGGATTCATAGAACTCTCGATGCTTAAAACGATGAAAATATGCAAGTAACTTAGGGTTTGTTTTAGATATGATGTGTTTTTGTTATGTTTTTGCAGGAAACTAGGTTTTAGATGCTAAACTGAAGAAAAGGATGAAAATTAAAGTTTTGGGCTACTTATCTTGGAACCTGGACCGTGGTTACCACTTATTGGATATAGGCGTCAAAAATTGGAGGTCCAGAGGCTCAGAAGTTCTGAAAAGAAGACTCTGTCACTTACATAGGTCACCTACGATTTGTAGGTGCCACCGAAGGTTCATAGGTAAAAGAGTAGGTTGCAGAAAAGAAAACTCTAGAAAGATCAAAAGCTGATGGAGGAGAGGGCACCTATATGGGACCACTTATGGCCCGTAGGTGCCACCTATGGCCTATAGGTGGCTTAGGAAAAGATAATCACAACATTAATTTAAAGATTAATTGTCGATCATCGTTAGTCAGTATTATCTACTTATGACGCTTATCTTTCATCCAACAACTTAAGACTCAAAAGGTAATAGTTAACTGGGATTTAGTATAAAGGTTAGTAATGCAACATCCTGAGCCTCAAAAGGTAAAGGGTGAAATCTATCAGTGAGTTCACAAGACAATTACTAGTACATAACTTATCAGATTTTGCATGTAAGATATCGGGTTGGTTCAACAAAGCACCAATAAACCTACTGAGTTGAGAAACTAGAGGGAACACAGTCCTAGTGTCCGTCTCTAACTGATTACAACCAAAGTTGAGTTCTATTACTTGTACGATATTACTACTACAAACATCATATTTATTTTATGTACTGCTCGTTGATTCTAGCAAGTGAGAGATATAATTCCATGTATTCTCTCTAGGTTCGACCCCAACCTGAGTTAGGTTACTTTACTTAGCAGCGACTTCTTTATCTTCAATTAGAGGTGTAGTTTGGGCGTTGATCATGGCACAGTTATTGTAATGACTTAAGGCTACCCCTTGGACATCACACAATGCTTAGGACTACAAGTATCCTCGAAGCTAACCCATGATATCTACTCAACACTGAACAATAATTATATTAAATAAACACATGAGTGGAAACTAAAGTACATTATAAAATGGGTTCAAGTGGATGAACATCCTCAATAAAATAGTGTAGCTTAACATTACTTGACATAAATGAGAATCTGAAGGAAAATAATTTGTCTAACTAGTCATAACAATCCTCTAACTAAAACTAAAGAGCCACTAGGAAATGCTCCATCTGACCCCAACTGAAATCATAATGTCTGAAGTAATAATGATAAGCATTTGGAGATAAACATAAACATAGCCCTCAAATAATACGGACTCACCAATTGGTCGGATGTGGGAGGTGGTGAACGTGGCTAATTATAATACTGAGCATGAATACCAGAACAAACAATATGAAATAATGTAGCCATAGAGACATATATGTGGTCATTACTTCTAGAATGTACTGACTATGTGGGGGTGAATCCAATAATTAAAATAGAAGTTGATAATAATCTTAAAACATTCATACTAATCATAAATAGACTCACTTTGATCATAAATCAAAGCAAAGGCTTAAATAACATGAGAATAAATCATAAACATCAGCTAAACAAAGCTTGTGAGTCATTACACTTAGTTTCTAAAATCTTTACTTTTATGGGAGATTCTCTAAACCAACATAAACCATGCCAGTAACATGGAGTTTGATGTAAAAAAACCCATCAAAAGAACTCGATATACCTTTCCAGAGTATAATTCTAACTAGGGTGATCACTGATGCATGTCATTTGGACAAAATGAATGATGTTTGTACATGTCCAATTGGACAAGCTACTTGTCCATTTGGACAAGATGAATAATAACCTATGGTGGCCTAGTAGTTTATAATACTAGGTTATGCTGAACCTTTGCTCCTCGATGCTAGGTACTAGTCCCATAAGTATACTATTGCTCGTAATACATATGAAATTAACCTTAAAAATAAGCATATGAGCTGATAAGTTTATTACTATATCATAATTGTAATTTCTTATTTGAATTTCATATCCTGTTGGAGATCATAAGATCAAACTAAAATCAAAATTATACTATAATAGTATGTAGTATGAAATAGTAAGTTTGAGCTTTTTGTAAATTGAGTAAATTCGGCTAAAATTAAACTCTTACAAAAATTATGGTACTTTGATCATGATCACTAAAATTCACTTCATGAAAACCACTATGTGCGTAAAGACATGAGAAAATCATGAATTTTTGTGATAAATATATTTACATTCTCAAAGGAACATCATAATTTCAAAAGCATATAAAATGGGTATGAACCCTAATTTAAATTTCATAAGTCCAAATGTAAAAATCAAAATGTTTGGGTACAAGAATGAAAGGTTATCCTCGTTCAAACTCCACATACTTGGACTAAGTGAATTCTTTGAGAAACATAAATTGTAACCTTGAAAGCCTGAATTTTGGAGAAGAAATTCCTCTTTTGAGTTCTTAAGAGATTAGGAGGAATAAGAAATATGTAATTTGAATTGTGAGGGTGGTGAAATGGATCTAGTATCAATATAGGATTATTTAGGAGGTAGAAGACTAAAATTTTCTTAAAATAATAAAAAGCTAATTATAAAGTATCATCGCAGCACCTTTGGGCATGCCACGCCCTTATCACGCCACACCAAGGGAGTGGATTGCCTTATCATAGAGGCCACATGGTGTGGCAGGCCCTTATGATACTAGGCCACTAGTTTTTATGTAAGGGTGTGCCATGCCTCTGTGGCATGCCCTAATTGCGGACTCTTACTATTTTAAGGTATTAAAAAAATCTAAAATGCATTTTAAAAAATCCAAAAGACTTCTTAAGGGTCCTGCTAACATCCCTTATCATAATTCAACTCATAAATCACATTAAAATATGAGAAAACTATCAAAATAAAATTATTGAAATTTTTGGGGTCTAATAGTTGTACCTGTTGAGCAGAGTGTTCCAACGATTAGGGAAGTACCACCCCAATCTAGAGGTGGAATGCAGGTTCATTGGTATGGTCCTTAGGGTTTTCGTGAAATACCTAAGGTAGGTAGGGCAGCTGATCGATCAGGCATCCATCCAAGTGGTATGCGAGGTCATTCATATGTTATACCTGGTAGACCAAAGGCAGAGTGTTCAAATATTGTTATTACAGGTACGATCTTTGTGTACCATTAGTTGACTTTTCCTTTATTTGATCTAAGATCAACTTATTCTTGTATATCATCTTATGATGCACCGCGATTAGAGTTATCTTGGAATTTCTTCTTTGTGCCATTATTTATATCTACTCCTAAGGGTGATTCTTTAGTAGTGGATCAAGTTTATAGATCATGTGTTGTGACTGTTTGAGAGTTTGATACTCAGGCTAATCTTATTCTAGGCAAGGACTGGTTATCCCCCTATCATACAATCTTGGATTATTTTTCCAAAATTCTGACCTTATCCATGCCTAGCATGCCCCTACTTATGTGGCAGGATTTATTAGTCGTATGTCGATGGAGATTATTTGTTATGTTTGGTCTAGGTGACTTATGTGCAGAGGCTTCAAGTCTTATCTCACTTATATTCATGATGTTAATATAGAGAGTCCTTCGATTGGCTCTATTCCTATAGTCCATGATTTTTTTGATATTTTTCCTACCGATCTACCTGGTCTTTCTTCTGAACATGACATTGAGTTTATTATTGATCTTGAATCGGGCACCTGGCCTATTTTTATGGCACCTTACTATATGGCTCCTGCCAATCTTAAGGAGCTAAATTCTCAACTTTAAAATCTTCTAGTTAAGGGTTTCTTCAGGCCGAGAGTGTTCACATGGGTGCTTTTATCTTATTTGTGAATAAAAAGGATGGTTCCTTACATATGTTCATTGATTAGAGAAAGCTGAATAAGGTGATAGTGAATAATAGATATCATATGCCTCATATTTATGGCTTATTTGACAAACTTTAGGGAGCAGCGGTATTTATTAAGATCGACTTGAGGTCGGGTTACCTTCAGTTGAGGATTCAAGCTGAGGAAATCCTAAAATAATAGCCTTCAGGACTCGTTATGGCTATTATGAGTTCGTAGTGATGTCTTTTAGGTTGACCAATGCCTCAGTCGTATTCATAGATTTGATGAACCATGTGTTCAAGCATTATTTGGATTTCTTCATAATTGTGTTTATCGGTGACTTTCTTGTGTATTTGTGAAACGGGGAGGATCATATGCAACATGTAAGGATTGTGCTCTAGACTTTAAGAGATCATAGGTTTTTTGCCAAATTCTCAAAGTGCAAGTTTTGGCTCGAGTCGGTAACATTTCTAGGGCATGTGGTATCTAAGGGTGGGATTATAGTGGACCTAGTGAAAACTAAGGCTATTCGTGATTGGACGAGTTCTATGTCTCTATCTGAGGTTCGTAGCTTTATAGGTTTGGATGGTTACTGCAGGTAGTTCATTAAAAGTTTTGCTAATATTGCAGCGCCGATGACTAGATTGATTAGGAGAGGGGTTCCTTTCTAATGGTCTGAGAAGTGTGATTCGATCTTTATGAAGCTCAAGGGTTTTCTCACTTCAGCTCCTATATTGTCTCTTCCTGTTGAGGGTGAGGCATTCACCATTTATTATAATATTTTTGGCGTTGGTTTGGGTTTCCTTCTAATGCAGTAGGATCGAGTTATTGCTTGTGCCTTGAAGCAGTTGAAGGTGTATGAGTGTAGCTACCCCACTCATGATTTGGAGTTGACTTCGATAGTTTTTGCACTTAAGATTTGGAGGAATTATTTTAATGGTGTGCATTGTGAGATCTAAACTAATCATCATAGTGTTCACATCTTATGACCTCAAGAGATTTTAATTCTAAGTGACCTAGATCAATGGAGTGCTGAAGGATTATGACATCTCTATTTTATCCCATTTAGGTGAGGTGAATGTGGTAGAAAATGCCTTGAGCAAAAAGGCGGTAAGTATAGGTAGTTTGTCTTCTATTTTATTTTCAGAAAGGTCATTGGCATGGGACATCCAGTCCTTATCCAACTTGATGGTACGACTTGATATTTCTAATTCTAGGAGTATCCTTGCTAGTTTTGAGACAAGGTCTACTTAATTTCAGCAGATTCAGAGTTACCAATTTGAGGATAGGGTATATGTCATCCATGATCAGCTGCTGAGAGGTGAGTCCAAGAGGGCTACCATAGATTCTGACCTTCTAAGATATGATGGTTATATTTATGTTTCGAGGGTTAGTGACTTTATTTAGTTGATATTGTAGGAGGCTCACAACTCTAAATACTTTATTTACCCTAGGACAGCTAAGATGTATAGGGATTTGAGGCAGCATTACTAGTAGAGTGGCATGAAGAGAGATATGGCGGTCTTTGTAGCTCTTTGCCAATGAAGTCAGAAGGTGAAAGTCGAGCATTATAGGTCTGATGGCCTTATTCAGAGATTGCCCATTCCTAAGTAGAAGAGGGAGTGGATCACTATGGACTTTGTTTATGGTTCGCTTATCACCTCTTGTGGTTCTAATGGCATTTGTGTCATCATATATCAGTTGACCAAATTGGCATATTTTCTTCCTATTCAGATGTCCTTCGGTCCCAAGAGGCTAAACGATTTCTATGTCTGTGAGATAGTTTGCTGGCATGGAGTGTCAAAAGGGATTTTTAGGAAAAGCTGGGTATTCGAGTAGATATTAGCACCGCTTTTCTCCCTCAAACCAATGGGCAGTCAGAGTTGACTTTTTAGGTTCTTGAGGATAAGCTCCAAGCCTTTGTCATGGATGTTGGAGGTCAGTAGGAGAAGCAACTAGCTTTGGCAGAGTTTGTATATAATATTATCAACCATTCGAGTATTGTGATGGAACCATTTGAGGTATTATATGATAGGCATTGTTGATCACCAATTGGATAGTTTGAGATATCTGAGGTCACACCCCATGGTACTAACTTTCTTTGAGAGTAGTCGAATAAGGTCGGGGTGATTCAGGATAGGCTGAGGGAAATTCAGAGTGAACAGAAGGCTTATGCAAATCATAGACTTCGTGCCTTGAGGTATGGAGTTGGAGATTGAGTGTTCCTTTAAGTATCTCCCATGAAGGTCATTATGGGGTTTGGGAGGAAAGGTAAGCTCACCCTAAGATATATTGGACCTTTTGAGAACCTTCGTACAATTGGACATGTGGCTTATGAGTTAGCCTTTCCCCCAAATTTTGCCGTTGTTCATCTACTTTTCCATGTTTTTATGCTTCTAGCTAAATCCAACAACTAGGATTCTAAAATAAAAATAAACAAAGATAGATAAGAAAAGAATAAACCAATTTTTATCATCCTCCACGATGGCACCAAGCTTTCTCTAATAAAAAGTTTACAATTACCTCTAAAAAGTTGTCAAAATTACATAAAAACTATTTTGGAATATTTATAAGTGTAATAAAACCCTCAAAATAAAATACTAAGTCCAAAATAGACTAGAAAATAAAAACCCAGTCCAAATTGAATTGGATTTTGTCAAAATCAGTTCAGCCGCCTGATTTCCAACTGCCTTTTAGTTGTAATGTCCAGCCACCTTGATAAGTTAATTCTAAAGGTAGAAAATGATTATTATAATAAATTTAATCCATTAAGTTGTTTGCTTGATTTTCTTATATAACTTCTCGATTCTAATTTCATTTTTGCTTCAAATTTCATCATTTTAACACCAATTTAATCCTACAAATAAAAACATAATATTACATATAATCTATAAAATCAATGGTCAAAAAGGATTAAAAAATACTAAATATGAGATAAATAATGACTAAATATATGTAATTTTGGCCTCACATCAGCGTTATATCCCCGATGAGTCACATACGCTTCGGTGGGACTTGATTCAGTTAGATGAGTGATTGACCTTTGCGGAAGATCTAATTCTCATAGTAGCCAGGGATTTTAGGCGGTTGTTCTGTAGGTATATTCCAATGTGAAGGTTTAGTGGAGATACTTGCCAGCAGAGGATTCTACTCTGGAGATCGAGAGTAAGACGCAGGCCCAGTATCCTCACCTATTCGAGCCTTTAGTTATATCCTGTAATGCTCCGAGACTACACCCTGGGCAGCACACGGTGCTTACGACCCCGAAGGGCCACAAGCTAACCCATGACTGGTACCTGTTGTGAACACTGAATAATAATCATAAAGTATATGTGGAAGTAAACTAAAAATGCCATAAGGTTCTAAAAATACTAAAATAATAACTGAGTTTAACTAATAATCACATCTGAAAACTGAATAACTAACTATGCTAGTCTGAAAGCCTCTACTATATGAATAGGGAGTTGATGGGACAAACCCCCAACTAACTCCATCTGAAAAACTACTGAAGTGTTGGAATACTGAAATAAATAAACTTTTTCCTTGAAATATAAGGACTCACCACTATAACTGTTGTTGATAACCTGAGCTGCTAAGTACGGTCAGGAACCTGAGCGTCCGAACCTATAAAATAAGACATCATAGTGCAAAAGAGAGTATGCGTCAGTACGTGGAATATACTGGTATGCTAAGTGAGGTAAGGCTAATATACATGGGTTCATATGCATGAGAAGATAACTGACTGAATGAACATCATGAAGTAACTGTATGAGAGTACATGCAAAATTGTAACTACTGAACATACAATACTGTGCATATTGGTATACATCATATATCTAAAATTATACTAAAGCTTAGTACTGAATTCTGATGGTTGAGTTACTGATAACTGATAACCATGGTTTTGTAGAACTGACTGAGTTCTTTACTAAATACTGAGACTAAAACTGTGACTATGAGAGTGTTTATCTAACCGACATACCCTGATATAAACTAATTTAGGGTCCAACCTGAGACCCCAGTTGGAAGGGTGTTAGCACCTTGCCATGGGATACTAACAATGTTGTCAACCCTAATCTGACAAGAAGACTCATGAAATATATATGATTACGTCAACCCTAGTCTGGCAGGAGAACGATTTACTCTATACTGGCTACGTAGTTCTGTAATGCAGGGACTGCTACAAAGGGTCAAACCCTCTGCAGGTAGGAATGCCCCCATCCTTGGATTCGCTCAGTGCTGAATCCTACTCCCAGCTAAATCAACACTAAATTGATCACTAGATTGTACTAGGCTTGACTGAACTAACACTGATCATGTTGACTGACTGAACTGGACTGAGTTCACTGAGTTTTATTAACTGAATGAGTACTACTGTTCTGGACCTTTACTAGAACTATTCTATAACTACTGCAACTAAGTAAACTGCTAGATTTCAGGAAATAAACACCCCTAAGACTCAATAGCATAATAGATAAACTCATATCACAACTTTAGCAACACAACAATAGGTTACCATGCATAATTTACTCATATGGACATTTTATCAAACACTTGGGGAGCATGATTGTTATACATGAGAAATAAACATATAGGGAATCATAACCACAACTTGCAACTTGGAAATTCAAGGGTTTTGACATGAGAGATTCATAATTCAATACACATGCTAACATAACTTTATGAAACTCATAAAAGATCTTAACTTGAAACCCATACAACAACACAAACATGAGCATAATGCAATTCATAACATGGGAATCATAATTCATGTTTTAAAATGGGTGGAAGAAAACCCAAGGATGAACACCTAACATACCTTGATTATTGATTTCATGAAGATTGTTGAGGATTTCATGGAACTTGATCTTGATCTTGATAAACTAGGATTTATTTCTTGAGAGGATTTTGTGAAGGAGCGAATATATTCTTCTTATTGAGAGATTGAATTTCGTGTTATGGGGGTTTAATATGGGAGCAAATGACTTAATTACCCCCACAAACTTGTAACTTGATACACAATTTGTGCCCATTGATACGATGACCGACGCGCTGCATCAATGGTATCAGTGCGATAGCCGACGCATCACATCAATAGTGTCAACATGATGCGTCGAGATCACATTGGCTTTCTATTTTGTTCATCCTAACATGACTCAAATGATGTTCAAAAATTTTAAAAATTACCCAAGTTGACCTATTGACATCCCTGATTATGAATCAACTTAAAAATCGATAATCTAAGGCTGGAAAGATCGTAAATGATGCCATTGAAATATCAAGGCCAAAAATAAGACTAAGTGTCAACACTTTAGCTGAAATTTTCTAAGTCTGGGGCCTCTTTTGGCATACTATAAAGAACTAAAGTGACTAGGACGTTGTGGGTCTTACATATCCTAACCCTTTACTTTTGTAGGAAAAATTCCTTCTTGTGGTGGATATTATAATGACCCTCCAGGACATTTTATGCTTTTCCATATATTTTTTCCATTTAGAGCTTTCTTATATCTATCCTAAGTCATTTATGACTTGTTGAAGCTGACAGTTTAGTTACAGGAAAGTTTGTTTGGTTTTTAGAGTCAATTCCATGTTTTGAAATCTTCATTGATTATTGAGCATAAACATTAGGTTAATGACCTCGATGCCAATTTTGATAGTTCCATTAGCTCTAAAATGTTGACTTTATGCTAGAGGACCTTTGGTTTGGGACCTAAGGCTTTTGGACCTATTTTAGGCTATTGGGTGGAATTTGTTAAAAGTGGCCCTTGGGTGTGAGGCCCACATTTCATCAAAAAAAAACCTTCATAGATATTTTGATGGTACCATTTAGTCCAAAATATCAAATTTGGTATGGTAGCATAGTTCATTTGCGCTCATGGTATTCTGAATGAATCTTGAGGTGTTGGTGGAAATATGGTAAATTGAAGTTTCAGATAATGCATAATTCAGCTAATACATCCGCTAAAGTGGACCATTGATCACTTTAGTGAAGGCCACTTAATGGCCAACTGGTCACTTAAGTGCCAAGGTTGTCCCTAGGGTGGGGATCGCTTTAGTAGTCCATTTTTTCTTTAGTGGTGACCACTTAAGCGGCACCTGGGGAAGCATTTATTTTAGATCCTACCCGATTTTCCCCTATTTCTCACAAGTCTCAAGAGATAGAAAGCGATAGAAGTTGGAAATGTGATGAACCTACAGGTCATTTTCTACATTACCGTAGATTTTTGCCATTTAGAGCTTTTCTATTGCTTCCCTAAGTCATTTGTGACTTGCTGGAGATGACAGTTTAGTTACAAGTAGCCAATTCCTTATTTTAAAGTCTTTGTTGGAAAGGATTGGCTATCAGATGAAACTTTAGGTTAACTACCTCATATACCAATTTTGACAGTTATATCATCATCAAAATGTTGATTTTAGGCTAGGCGAACCCTTGGTTTGGGTCCTAAGGCTTTCAAACTCATTCTGGACTATTAGTTGAAACATAATAAAATGGACAATACGTGTGGGGCTCATATTTCATCAAAATAATCTCGGATGAAAATTTTGAATATACTATTGAGTTTAGAGTGTCAAATTTGATAAGGTAACATAGTTTGTTTGCAGTCACAGGATTCTAAATTAATCTCGAGGAGTCAGTGAAAACTTGGAAAAATTCTAAGTTTTAGCTTGTGCATTAGCTAAAGTAGCTCTTTGATTGTTTTAGCATACGCCGCTTAAGCGGCCAGCCGATCGCTTTAGCGTCCATGGCTTTCCCAACTAAGACATTTTAGTAGAGATTTATCCGCGAAAGTGGATGCCGATTAAGTGGTATCCCATTCTTTTTATTGATAGGCCAGGTCCAGTGGGTACCACTTTAGCGGTACTTGGCCTCTATAGTGGTGACTGCTTAAGAATAGCCACTTAAGCATCACCTGGGAGGCCATAAAATGCCTTTTTTGCCCAATTTTCTCTCTATTTTTCATAAGTCTCAAGCGCTTGGAGCCCTAGAGAACATGGAGGATTGGGAGAGTATTCATTAGGATATTTTGGGGTACTTTTTAGCTCGGATTACTCGTTTCCACATAGAATTCTTGATAAGTATCCATTCTGTTTGTAACGACCCGAGACTACCCCCTAGTCGTTACACGGTGCTTATGACCCCAAAGGACCACAAGCTAACCCCTTTCCTGATATCTGTACCTGAACACTGCACAATATCTGAAATATATGCGGAAACTAGCCATAAGGTTCAACACATCTAAAAGTACTCAAAAACTGAAAACTGAATTCTGATACATCTGTCCGTAAAGCCTCTAAACTATCTGAACTGCGGAGTTGATGGGACATGCACCCAACTAACTCCGTCTACTAAAAATAAACAATGTCTGAGGAAATAATAAAACAAGGATCATCCTCAAATGAAAAGGACTCACTTCTACGTCTACTGCTGCTGACTGGGACTGAACTACTGAGGGAACTCTGGATCTCGTACCTCTAAACCTGTGGTGTCAATTGAAAACACCATAGCGTAAAAGCGTCAGTACGGGAATGTACCAAGTATGCAGATGAGGTAATTCTAAATGCAAGGGTTCATGCATGAATAATTACTTAACTGAATAATCATGAGAGTACCAAATGAAAGCACATACATGAATGCACAAACCATAATCACAATCATCACAACTCTAAATACTGAAACTCGGGTACCGCTTTACTGTTATCTGAACTCACTACTAACGCTTAGATACTGAATCACTAAATCATCTGATACTAATAACTGAGTATAGAAGTAGAGATCAGTCTTATATAGCGAGTGATCTCGAAATCTAAGAATACCGGAACTGATTAACTGAATATACTCAACCGGAGATCAACCTCTCTAACGGATAATTCTGGAATCTATTATTAATGATAAGAAAATGATCATGTCCGAACCTGACCACAAGAATACTCAACCAAATCTGAGACTGAGATCAAGCCTATCTATCGAGAGATCTCTGGATCTGATAATGAGATTACTCAACTAATTTTGAAACTGATATCAAGCCTATCTATCGGGTGATCTCTGGATATGATACTGAATAATTGTATATGAGACCCAGCCTATCTGACGGGTGGTCCATGAATCAATGGAACTATCTGAGTTCCTTACTGAGATAGATAACTATATCTGACAGTCCTGATTTCTGAAGATTGATACTGAACCTACAACTGTGGGAAGTAGTTACTTAACCGATATGCCCCGACCTTCCACTGGTGGGGTCCAACTTATAACCCCAGCTAGAAGGGTGTCAATACCGTGTCACGGGGAAAGACCTCTTTGGTCAAGCCTCTCTGGTGGTTGAACCTCACAGGAAGTCAGCCTAAGGCAATATAATAGTCAAATATATCTCTACAGGTGATAGCCTCTACTGACGGTGACTCCGCTGGCTATGCAATTTTGGAGTTCAGAGATTACTCCTAACGACTCAGCCTCTCTCTCTAACGGGGAGCCGCCATCCCTTCCCTCACTCGGTGATAGCTCCTACTCCCAACTGAAAGACTCTAAACTGAATTCTCAACTAAACACAAACTGAAGTAAATATAATACTGTTCACGTTTCTCAAATGATCTGACTGAGTTAAGCTGAATTCACTTAGTTCCGTATCTGACGGAATACTACTGAATCACGGTATCTGACTGACGATACAGAGTTTTAATAGAGTACTCATTTACTATGGGGATTATAAATAAACAATTGACTACTACTCGATCTGAGCTGTGTACAGAACTGAGGCTAGATTACTAGCGATACTAAGATCACGGAGATTACTGAGATTTCTTAAGTCCTGTATCTGTCTGAGGATACAAAGTTCTATAATTCAATGAGTTTTGAGAATCATGGCCCTACTGGGATTATCATGAAAACTGACACAGGCTTTAGACAGCAGCTAAATTGTCAGGTACAAATACCCCCTGGACTTAATAACATAAAAGTAAAACATAACCATTCTTGACTAGTCATAACCATGGTCATTCATTCATCATCACAATGACTAAAGCATCTCTTCAAGCATTTAGGAATCATAAACATGTAATAGCATAGGGGGAATATGCTATTAGATCATAGTCCATTCAACAAAGTCTTTCATCAAGTACTTCGCACGTAGGTTAGTCTTGGCATGAATCAGATAACACATGATTGGGGAAACTTCATACTATCATGTCACAATTTACTCGTCAAGCACTTGGCATATATTAGAGGCTTAGCATATATCAAAGAGCATGAAAGTGGGGAATTTCATACTATCATGTCTCAACTAGTTCACTAAGGCTTTTCAACAAACACTAGGCATGCATAGATTTGCACACAATTGGGGGTTTCTTAATAAACATGCTATAATGGACATAATTTCTTCACATAAGCATTTTATCAAACATATGGAGAGCATGCTTTGCTTATTCAACTATTTCTACAGTTAATTGACATGAACACATCATCTAACAAGCAACTTGAAGAGGATTTATCATGAACATCACATGAGTATTACATACTAAGGTCAAAGCTTGATAACATTGTAAACAACATGAATCATAACTCAATCATAGAAGGGACATAAATTTCAACTCACATGAATCATTAAGACCCATAAACACAAGATCTTTAAATTTTAGAAAAAAAGGGTTTTTGAGCTTCTTGAATGAAAGGGACCCAAGAATCAACATCTGCATACCTTAGGGAAACTCTTTTCTTGAAAGCCCTTGGAGAGATTCTTGATTTCTTGATTTCTCTTGATCTCTATTGATTTTTCTTGAAGGAGAAATAAGGGTTTTAATTTTGTAAAACCCTAGTTTTGATGTTGAAGATGGGAAATGAGGCTGAGAGCCCTTTATCGGGTATATATAGGGGCTGAAAAGAATGGTAAAAGACCAATAATCCCTTGGAATAAAAATTCAAAACTGGAAGAATCCCGATTTTTCATGCTGGCACGACGCGCCATAATCGCGCCAGCTCACTGGAAATTGGATAATTGGGAAACTGCTTGACGGCGCGACGCGGTGAAAATCGCGTTGCCACCTTGGTTGTGAACTAGAAATGCACTGCGATGCGGAGGAAATCACAGAGGCTCATTAGAATTTGAAAATTGCCATTTTGTCTGGCTCTGCGATGCGCTAAAGTGCCAGGTGGCACACTGTCTCACTAAAATGGCTCTAACTCTTCACCCGAGTGTCGGATTTGGACAAATTTTGTATCGATGGAAAGCTTATTCAATTTCCTACATGACAAAAAGTCAATATTAGGGAAATTCTACACGTTTCAAAATATTTCTCACTTGGGAAATCACTTCTAAAACTTTTGGGACCGGATTTATGCTTCACTGAACATGCTCTAAGGCTCAGACTAGGAAAGAATTTTGTGGGGTGTTCATTATCTTCCCATTGGGAACATTCATCCTCGAATGTCACTTGATAGGATAAGAATACTGATCCACTGTACTTACTCAAGGAACAAGAACATCTGGAATATGACTACACAATTGGAACCACTGATACTCTGAGTTCTCATAATGGACATGTATATCTGATGCATGGAACACTTGACTGAAGCTACTCATAAGATGAATTCTCATAACTGACATGCATATCTGATACATGGACTCATAACTAAATGGATCTCATGAATGCATGACTGAATGCATTGAAAAGCTGAACTCTTTCTACAGAACATGCGTATCTAGTGCATGGTTTCCTGATTGAACTGACTCTCAAAAGCATGACTGGCTATGCAATGATAACTGAGGTTAAATTTGTAAGAAGAGTCTGAACATACAACTGAATGAGTAAAGACATGCAAATACCACACAATCATGTGGTATCTCCCCCTTGGGACTCAATGTCCCTCTACAAACTCTTCGCTGAAACACTGGGGCGGTGTACAGGGCACCTACAAACTGGGTCATGATTGACAGACTTAGATCTAAAACTCATGCATGGCTCATGCTGACATATAAGCTCAAAATGGAAGAAGGGGATCTAACAATGCATATCGCAAAGATGAAGGACTCATAAAATATCCGAGTCTATTTCAGGGAACCTTTCCCGATCAAGGAGAGCCTGAAGTGCATGAAGTCTTCTCTGACGCCGACCACTACTGACACCGAAAGGGGCACCTATCTGAAAAAACTCTCAAACCCTCTAAGATAGAACTCTACATTCTCTCATTCTATGGCCTGGCTCACCACACCCAAAGCATACATCACTATCATCTCTACACACACCTTGGTAGCTCTTGCCACACTCTCCATAAAGCGGATAGGTACGAACACCACTAGCACTACTCTGGGCTTTGGAGCCTGGTGCTCCATCATAACTGATACCCTCAAACTCAGGTGCGGGTACACTAGCTGAGGATGGAGCTGGGACTGAAAATCTATGACTATGCTGGGAATGGCTACCACCCTAGGACCCTACCTAAGAGAAACCACAACTACCTGTCTTGTCTCTCTTGCTCACTCTCTCTTTTTCCTTCATCTTATTCACCTCAATCTGCTGTGTATGCATTATCAATCTAGCAAGGTCCATGTCACTATTGAGCATCGCAGTTCTACACTCTTTCAACACTAACCCAGATAAGCCAGTGACAAACTTACTCATACTCGCTCTAGGGTCAGCTATCAAGTCGGGAGCATACTTAGATAATTGGTTGAACTTAATACAATACTCTTTCACTATCATAGAACCTTGTCTTAGGTTCACGAACTCTTCTACCTTAGCCTTTCTCATCTCTAGCAGGAAAAACCTATCTAGGAAAGAACCCTGAAACTCATTCCAAGTCACGGGAGTTTCATTCTCCCTCTACCCTCCTTCCACATCACTACCCAATCATGAGAAATATCTTTCAACCTATAGGATGTTAACTCAACACTCTGCTTCTCAGAAATATGCATAATCTGGGTGACCTTCCTCACCTCCTTTAGATAAAGCTGTGGGTCCTCACCTGCTACTGACCCAAAGAATTTTGGTGGGTTCATCTTCATGAAATCTCTAATCCTTGCTACGGTAGAACCCCTATCTTGTTGAGGTGGGGCTAAAGCCTAACAGTTACCCCGAACATTAGTCATAGCTTGGGCTAGCACCTGGAAAGTTGCCTGAAACTCTACATGTGACACATTCTCATTCTCAAGAACTACTAGCTGAGAGGGCTGGTCATAAACCTTAGAGGCATAATCACTGCGAGGAGGCATACTCTATAAATGGAAAAAAGAAGTGGATTAGACTGAGGATCAACTTGAGCTCATGCTCACTCGCATGACATGAACGCTGAAAGAAGGGAAATTGCTCCTAAAAACATCCTGTAGCCTCTTGTAAATAAATATGGCGCGCAATACACCCATGCATAATACTCTACAAGATCCTTCTTTTCAGACTCCCTAGGACACTATTGAACCTTAGGCTCGGATACCATGTTTGTAACGACCCGAGACTACCCCCTAGTCATTACACGGTGCTTATGACCCCGAAGGAACACAAACTAACCCCTTTCCAGATATTTGTACCTGAACACTGCACAATATCTAAAATAAATACAGAAACTAGCTATAAGGTTCAACACATCTAAAAGTACTCATAAACTGAAAACTAAATTCTGATACATCTGTCCGAAAAGCCTCTAAACTGTCTGAACTGCGGAGTTGATGGGACATGTCCCCAACAAACTTCGTCTACTGAAAATAAACAAAGTCTGAGAAAATAATAAAACAAGGATCATCCTCGAATGAAAAGGAATAACTTATATGTCTACTGTTGCTGACTGGGACTGAACTACTGAGGGAACTCTGGATCTCATGCCTCTAAACCTATGTGTCAATTAAAAAAACCATAGCACAAATGCGTTAGTACGGGAATATATAGAGTATGCAGATGAGGTAAGGCTAAATGCAAGGGTTCATGCATGAATAATTACTTAACTGAATAATCATGAGAGTAGCTAACGAGAACACAAACATGAATTCACAAACCATAATCACAATCATCACAACTCTAAATACTGAAACTCGGGTACCGCTTTGCTGTCATTTGAACTCACTACTAACGCTGAGATATTAAATCACTAAATCATCTGATACTAATAACTGAGTACTGAAATTGAGATTAGTCTTATCTGGAGAGTGATCTCGAAATCTGAGAATACTAGAACTGATTAACTGAATATACTCACATCAATGACTAAATTCTGAGCTCACTACTCTCGACTGACTCAATCAAAGATCAACCTCTCTAACGGATGATTCCGGAATCTATTATTAATGATAAGAAAATGATTATGTCCGAACCTGACCACAAAAATACTCAACCAAATCAGAGACTGAGATCAAGCCTATCTATCGGGTCTAGATCTGATAATAAGATTACTCAACTTATACTGAAACTGAGATCAAACTTATTCTGGAATTGAGATCAAGCCTATTTATTGAGTCATCTCTGGATATGATACTGAATAACTGTATATGAGACCCAGCCTATCTGACAGGTGGTCCATAAATTAATGGAACTATCTGAGTTCCTCACTGAGATAGATAATTGCATCTGACAGTCCTAATTTCTAAAGATTGATACTGAAACTGCAGCTGTGGGAAGTAGTTACTTAACCAACCTGCCCCGACCTCTCACTGGTGGGGTCCAACCTGTAACCCCAGCTGGAAGGGTGTCAATACTGTGTCACGGTTAAAGACTTCTTTGGTCAAGCCTCTCTGGTGGTTGAACCTCACAGAAAGTCAGCCTAAGGCAATATAATAGTCAAACATCTCTCTATGGGTAATAGCCTCTACTGACGGTGACTCCTGCATTCTGTGCTGGCTACGCAGTTCTAGAGTTCAGGGATTGCTCCTAACGACTTGGCCTCTCTCTCTGATAGATATCCTCCATCCCTTCCCTTACTTGGTGCTAGCTCCTACTCCCAACTGAAAGACTCTGAACTAAATTCTCAACTGAACACAAACTGAACTAAATCTTATATTGTTCATATTTCTCAAACAATCTGAATGAGTTAAGTTGAATTCACTTGGTTCTGTATCTGACAGAATACTACTGAATCACGGTATTTGACTGACGATATAGAGTTTTAATAGAGTACTCATTTACTACAGGTATTAGAACTGAACAATTAACTAGTACTCGATTTGAGTTGTGTACGAAATTGAGGCTAGATTACTAGAGATACTGAGATCACAAAGATTACTGATATTACTGAGATTTCTTAAGTCCTGTATCTGTCTGAGGATATAGAGTTCTTTAATTCACTAAGTTTTAAGAATCATGGCCCGACTGGGATTATCATGAAAACTGACACAGGCTCTAGACAGTAGCTAAATTTTTAGGTAAAAATATCCCCAGGACTCGATAACATAAAAGTAAAACATAATCATTCTTGACTAGTTATAACCATGGTCATTCATTCATCATCACAATCACTAAAGCATCTCTTCAAGCATTTAGGAATCATAAAGATGTAATAGCGTAGGGGAACATGCTATTGGATCATACTCCATTCAACAAGGTCTTATATCAAGTACTTTGCACGTAGGTTAGTCTTGGCATGTATTGGAAAACACATGATTGGGGAAACTTCATACTATCATGTCACAATTTACTCGTTAAGCACTTGGCATATATTAGAGTCTTAGCATATATCAAAGAGCACGAAATTTAGGAATTTTATACTATCATATCTCAACTCGTTCACTAAGGCTTTTCAACAAATACTAGGCATGCATGGACTTGCACACAATTGGGGGTTTCCTAATCAACATGATATAATTGCCCTAATTTTTTTACATAAGTATTTTATCAATCATATGGGGAGCATTCTTTGCTTATTCAACTATTTCTACACTTAATTGACATGAACACATCATCTAACAAGCAACTTGAAGAATATTTATCATAACATCACATGAGTATCACATACTAAGGTCAAAGCTTGATAACCTTGTAAAAAAATATGAATCACAACTCAATCATAGCAGGAACATCAATTTCAACTCACATGAATCATTAAGACCCATAAACACAAGATCTTTGAATTTTAGAAAAAAGGATTCTTGAGCTTCTTGGATGAAAGGGACCCAAGAATCAACATCTACATACCTTGAGGAAACTCTTTTCTTGAAAGCCCTTGGAGAGATTCTTGATTTCTTGATTTTTGTTGATCTCTATTGATTTTTCTTGAAGAAAAAATAAGGGTATTGATTTTGTAAAACCCTAGTTTTGATGTTAAAGATGGGAAATGAGGTTGAGAGCCTTATATCGTGTATATATAAGGGCTGAAAAAAATGGGAAAAGACCAAAAAGCCCTTGGAATTAAAATCCAACACTTGAAGAATCCCAATTTTTCATGTTGGTGTGACGCACCATAATTGTGTTAGCTCACTGGAAATTGGACAATTGGGAAACTGCTTGACGGCGCGATGCGATGGAATTTGCGTTGCCACCTTGGTTGCGAACTGGAAAAGCACTGCAACGCGGAGGAAATTGCGGAGGCTCACTAGAATTTGACAATTGCCATTTTGGCTGGATCCGCGGTGCGCTAAAATGCCAGGTGGCACACTGTCTCACTAAAATGGCTCTAACTCTTCTCCTCAGTATCGAATTTGGGAGAATTTGGTATCAATGGAAAGCTTATTCAATTCCCTACATGACAAAAAGTCGATATTAGGGAAATTCTACATGGTTCAAAATATTTATCACTTGAGAAGGCACTTCTTAAACTTTTGGGACCGGATTTATGCTTTACTAAACATGCTCTAAGGCTCAGACTAGGAGAGAATTTTGCAGGGTGTTACACAATTCTTGGTTAATTCTTTAATTTATTCTCAAAATCCCTAGATTCCTGTTGAGTAAATTATAGTATTATATGAGCTTGAAATTTATCCATTCTTGAGGGTAAATGTTCCTTGAGCGTAGAGGGACATGTTGATGGTTTTGAAAGTGCAATTCCATAAGTAGGCCCCATATGGAATTTTGGCTTGATTTTAGACTCGGAGCATAAAAGTACAATATGGTTACTGTTGGTCTCATATTGATGAGTATATTATCATTTTGATAGTGTGACATCGTACAGAAGCTTCTCAAAAGGGGGAAATCATTGATTTAGCGGACTTTATTGGGCTTCCTTCGATGCCAGGTAGGCTAGGATTACCTTTCTCTTAGATTGAGCTTAATTCTAGTATGAATATGATATTATGCTAGTTGTTGGATGGGATTTCGATCTTGGAGGTATATTTTGTATGATTTTGATCTTTTAGCAGATTATGGAACCATAACTAGGAATAATTAACTTAACTACTGGTTCTTTAGGTAGATTTGCTATCATAGTACTAAATTATCTCTTAATTAACATATAGTAGTAAAATTAGATAGCTTAGACTAGTTCGCAATTGAATTTACCTCAGATGGATTTTGTAGTTAGAAGCAGGCCCCTCTGGCCCACCTTAGGCAAAGACTACTATTAGTTCCTTGTAGACTTAATAGACGAGTTACATTATCTTTGAATTACATTCTTAATCCCAAGGTGATTTAGATACATAATTCTTTATTCTAGATTCATATTTGTGAGATAATGTTATTTCTAATTTTAGTCTAGCGATTGATGACATTAGGACCAATTCGATTACGGCATTATTCATGACATGAGTTCTAGCTCAAGTCTGACAAATGATGATATGAGTTCTGGTTCAAGTCCGACAAATGATGATTGAGTTCTAATTTAAGTCTAACATTAAGAGGTTATTTATGATGGTTGTGTGATCGGTTCAAGTCTGGTGTTTTACTGTGTGGCATGATCTACTCTTATGATCTTGGAATATGATTAATTAGCATAATTTCTATTACTATTCCACTTTGTTACACCATCTAGGCTTATGGGGAGCCACGTTGGGTTATTTACTTATTAGCAGCATCTTGCTTATAAGGACAATTATGTAGAGTTAGTTATGCTTGTCTTTATTACTATTACTATTGCTATCTACTTTCAACATTTGTACCATTAATATAGGTTTTCCTATTTTGCTTGGTTTATCTTACTTAAATCGCATGTTACTATATTTATATTATGATTTATCTCTATCAGTCGATGATGCCTATGGAGTACCCATGGCTTTGGTACTCATATTGCATTTCTAAATCTTTTTAGTACAGATCAGCGTACTAACTACCACTATTGACATCAAGTTTTGTTCTGGTCAGAGTTCAGAGATAGGGTGAGCTCTAGGAGCAGGGGTTGACCTTTCCTTCATTTTCTATTTTTGCTAGTCTTTCCATTTATGAGACTATTGCTTATTGACTTGATAGTACTTGTATTATTTGGATTAGAGGATTTTATACCAATATAACTAGGTTATGGGAGATTGTTATTTCTCTACCATTACATTATTATCCTATGATTTGTGGCTTGTAACTCCTTTACTTGCACTTTTTCGACATTTATGCCATTTTCCACCAATTAGTCCATTACTTATAGTTCTAAACTATGGTTTGGCTTACCTACTGATGGGGTAAATTAGTTGCCATCACGACTCAAAAATTGGGTCATGATAGAAAAATTGGGAGACTAATCTTTGGGTGATCGTGGGGTGTTGGTGAGCTCGAAATAACCATTTTATCATCGTAAATCTTGTAGGTTTCCATCTAATTCTTGGTTTAATTTCCCTAACTTAGTCATAAATCCCTAGTTTCTTTATGAATTTTTTGTAGTATTATTTGAGCTCAAAATTTGTCCATTCTTAAGGAGAAATGATCCTTGAACATAGAGAAACGTGTTGACAATTTTGAAAGTGTGATTCCACAAGCTGGCCCCACATAGGATTTTGACTTGATTTTGGACCCAAAGCATAAAAAATCAATATGGGTACCATTTTTTATGTATTAATGCACAGATTACTATTTTGATGGTATGGCATCGTGTAGAAGCTTCTCGGGAAGGGAAATCACCAATTTATTGGGCTTTATACAATTTTCTTTATCATCTAGGTAAGCTAGGCTTACCTTCCTCTTAGATTGGGCTTAATTATAGTATCAATATGATATTATGCTAGTTTTGGGTTGGGAACTAGGACTTAGAGGTAGATTTAGTGTGATTTGTATTATTTAGTCTATTAAGGGACCGTAATTAGGTGTATTGACTTAACTACCCATTCCTGAGGTAGAATTACCATCTTAGGATGCAACAAGCTTATTTAGCACCTTGTAGTGGGTTTTGACACCTTATTCTACTTCAGGGTAGATCTTACCCCTTAGAATAGACTTTCGAGGTTAGAAGTGGACCTCTTCAATCCACCTTAGGCCAAGATTTGATTAGATCCTTATAGACTCAATAGTCCTTTATGCGTCACCTTAATTAAATTCTTGATCCCGGGGAGGTTTTAGGCATGATGGTTGTTCTAGATTTGTGCTTGGGAGATGTTAAGACCGATTCAAATATGGGAAATTATGATATTAAGACTGATTCATGTGCAGCCTCTATGATGGTATTACTTTGGGTTCAATTTTGGTATTCCTAATGATGTTACTTCTGGTTCAAGTCCGGCTTAAGAGACACTATTTTCAGTTAGAGTTTGGCCTTAAGAGGTTATTTATGATGGTTATGGAATTGGTTTGAGTTTGGTATTTACAGTATGGAAAAATCTACAGTTACTATATCAAGAGTAGAATAGTCGAATATTTACTTTTGGTACTTCTTTTTTATTGCATCCACCGGGTTTATAGGGGCTTATGTTGGATTATTTACTTTTGTTTGCGTCTTGTGGGAATATGAGGGCCCAGTTATAGTAGAAATAGTTATGTTCTCTTTAATATTATTATTTTGGTTGTTTACTTCCAGTACTGAGGCATTATTCCAAGTTTGCCCTTTTTCCTTGACTTAGATTTTTATCTCGCATCCTATTGTAGTTATATTATTATTTATCTATCGGATGATGATGGCTATAGAGTATCCGTTTCTTTGGTACTCATACTATACTTCTGTATCCTTTTCTGGTGCAGATTCGAGTACTATCTATCGTTCTTGATGTTTTTAGTGTGAGTCAGAGTTCGGAGATGTGGTGAACTCTCGAAGCCAGAGTTGACTTCTCTCTTTCCTTATTTTTGGGATGGTGTATTTGTTTTGAGACTATTATATATTTGACACTGATAGTACTCTTACTCTTTTGTTAGAGGCTCTAGTACCAACCTTACTAGGTCATGGGATTTTATTACTCTTTCTAGTATTTCTCTTCAATTATGTTGTTATTCTTATGTTTTATGGCTTGTATCCTATTTACTTGTTTAATTCTATAATTTATGCCATTTTCTACCAATTGACCCATTACCTGTAGTTCCAGGCTATGATTTGTCTTACCTACTAGTATATTAAGGTAGGTGCCATCATGATTCACGAAATTGGGTCGTGACAAGAAGACTTCATTAACATAATGTCCGAAAGTGTCTATTACATAAATTCAAAAAATGAAAACTCGTATCAAACCTGTCCACTGATCTATGATGCTACTTTTAAGCCGGAGGAAGAAACTACAAAAGTTTTAAGATGAATCTCCTTTCTTGATCTATTGCCCACATCTTTTTTAAGGAATCAATGTTTTTATTAGATTTTATTATTGGTAAACCCTTGCATTTAGATGTTGCAACCACTAATAAAATAAGACCAAGTTGTGCTTAGGTTAAGGTTCAAGTAGACCTATTAGCTAAAAGACATCATTTTGTTATGATAGAAAGTAAAATGACATGACAAAGGAAGGAGCATTAAAGTCAAAATCAAGTATGATACAGACCTAGTATATTGAAAGTGATGTAATTGCAAGGGCATGAGGAAGAGGAGTGTAGGATTTTTCATCCAAAATTAAGGCAAGAATAAAGTGTTCAAGAGGAAAGACCAAAACAAAATTAAAAGAAGCAACCTAATTATCAACAAGGAGGTTGGAAATATGGAAGAGGCCATAGAAAATGGAATCCTACTAATAGGAGATTCATAAGAAATAAGAATACAAATACAATTTTGAGTGACAAAGCAGTAACACTAGAGGAAGCAATCAAAAGCTTTAATCAATTTGATGTCCTAAATGATAAGGTACAAGAGGAAGAATTTCCTACCAATGTTAAAGATAGCAATAAGCAGCAACCAAATAGTATAAAGGAATGGGTAAAAAATGTGTTTGAATAATCAGAAAGTGGTGTTCCTACAACCAAAAATCATAAGAAACTTGAAAGTTCCCCCAAGAAACAAGAGAGTATCACAATGAAAAACTCACTCAACAAGGAGGAAAGTAGTAGTAACTGGGGTGATAGAGTGGAGAATAAGTAAAAAACTACCTAGAAGATAGAGAAATTCTCATTGTGCAGCAGAATGTGAAGATATATACTGAGTTCAGCACTCAAAAGAAGAAAAGCAGACTATAGTGCTAGTCAAAGATACAGAGATATATGTTAATCCATTAAAATTTGTAACAGGGAATATAACAGTAGATAATTATAAGAGTGATGAGGATAAATTAGTAGGAAATGACAGTGTTTTTGACACTAATTAGCAGAAACCCTTGGATAATGAAGAAGAAAATAAATATAAAAGTCCCAGAAGAACATTGCATGATCTGGTTATAAACCTAGTAAAAGATAGTCGTACAGAAGAAACTACAGAAGCAGAAAGTAATCAAATAGAAGATTTAGAAGGTAAGGAAGATAATGAGATGGAACATATTTGTAAGCATGCAGATTTGTTTCCAAACTTAGGAAGAAGAGAAATAAGAAGGAAAAGAAACAAGTTTCAGATAATCAACAACCAAAAATGATTATTCCAAAAAAAGGGATAGAAGCATCCAAATCCTTTAAATAATGAAATCATTTTTCTGGAATATTAGGTCTGTTAACATACAACAGGCCTTTAATATACTCCAAATGCTGAATAGGCATTGTAAATTCTTTTTAATAGTTCTTATGGAGCCATTTCAGTAGTTGGGAAAAATTTAGAGATATAAATGAAAACTCAACATACACAGTGTAGGGGCTAATATTAATGGAAAAATCTAGTTTTTTTATTAAAGAAAATACAAAAGTAGAGATTGTGAGAGACTCGGATCAACAGATTTCCATTAAAATTATAATTGCAGAAGCAACATATGGTTACTATGATATATGCTAAGTGTACAGAAGGAGAAAGAGTTTCTTTATGTAGTAGCATATATACCATGGAAAATATTAATTTTTCATGGTTATTTGGGTGAGATTTCAATACTATTTTAAATGAGGAGGAGAAAATTAGTAGTTTACCAGTCACAAAACAAGAGGTAGAAGATTTTGCATTTTGTATAAACTCATGTGAAGTTGATGAATTGCTTTGAAAGGAAGTCCATTCAGTTGGTGAAACAATAGAATAGGGAATGATTGTATGTTAGAGAGGTTGGATAGAATTTTGACTGATGAAAATCTTTAGAGCTGGTTTTCTGAGTTGGAGGTGGATCACTTACTAAGGATAGAGCTTGACCATGCACCACTACTTCTTATAATGAAGAAAGGGATATAGCAGTTTGTAAAACCATTTAAATTTCTTAACTTCTGGGTAAAGGATAAGCTATGTTAAAGATTGTGAAGCAGCATTGGAAAACTGATGAAGTTGGCAACAGATTTTAGTTATTTAAGAATAAAAAGAATCTAAAAAAGGCACTGAGCAAATAGAGTAAAGACAGATATGGTGACATTTTTTATTAGCTTTCAATTAAAGAGGATATAATGTTGATAATGAAGAAGCTTTTTGAGGATAAATCAATATAGCGGAATGGAATATTATTACAACAAGAATGGGATGAGGTGAAAAAAAATTTGCATCTGGAGGAGCAGATCTGTAAACAAAAGGTGAGAATAACATGATTTGAATAGGAAGATAGAAATACAAGATTCTTTCACAGACTTGTGAAAGAAAGAAGAAAAAATATTACAGCTAGCAGAATTAAGAATGGTGATAGGACAAGATTGAAGATACAGTTGATTACAGATGAGGCCATAAATTATTTCAAGGATTAATTTACATAAGAAGAGAAAGGTAGTAAGTTTGAGATGCTACATCATCTTTCAAAAATAGTAACTAAAGTAGAAAACTAGACCTTGTATGCAATTCCTACCATGGAAAAAGTAAAGAATATTGTTTTCAACTTAAATGGTAGCAGTGCTAGTGGACCAAATGGATTTTCAGGTGTCTTCTACTAATGTTGATGGGAAGTTGTAGGGCAATATATTCTAAGCATAGTGAGGCAATTCTTTAAAAGTAATACTCTTCCTAAAGTATTACACATGCTAATGTATTACTAATCCCAAAAAAAAAGTTAGTGGAAAGCTTTACTGATCTAAGAGCCAGTAGCCTCAACAATTACATGAATAAAGTGATCTATAGAATGATAGATGATAGGATCGAGGATTTACTGCCTAAGATTGTATCAAGCAATCAATCAAGTTTTGTAAATGGTAGGAGTATCATTAAAAATGTCCTACTAACACAAGAAATTATTTCAGATATTAGATTGAGAAAAAAACCTGTCAATGTGTTGCTAAATATGGACATATTCAAGGCCTATGATAGAGTTTCATAGTTATACTTAACTAAAGTGATGAGAAAAATAGGTTTTGCAGAAATTTTCATTGATCTTATATGGAGGATGGTTACAAATAATTAGTACTCTATCATTATTAATGGGCAGTCACATGGGTTTTTCCATTCTACTAGAGGCCTGAAATAATAGAAGCCACTATCACCTGCACTTTGTATTCTTACTATTGAAGTATTATCTAGATCTTTAAATGATCTATTTGAAGATAAAATGTATAAAGGTTATGGTCTACCTAAATGGATAAGGAACTTGAATCATCTTTCTTATATAGATGATATAATTATCTTTACCTTTGCTGATAAACCATCTTTAGACCTAATCATAAAGGTGTTGAAAGATTATCCGAAGATCTCAGGTCAAATATAAACAAGCAAAAGAGTTCATTCTACATGTACAGGAAGATGGCAACTTCTTTAATGAATGAGGTAAGAAACATTACTGGTATTGAACAGGGTCAGTTTCTTCTTTAGTATTTGGGTTGCCTAATTACTCATGCAAGGAAAAAGAAGGCAGATTATAATGAATTTCTCAAAAAGGTGAAGAATAGACTCTAGAACTAAAAAGGAAGCTTTTATCATTTGGTGGAAAAGTTGTATTAATCAATAGTGTCTTACACAGCATTTCTCTGTATATCTTATCAGATATGGTTCCACCTAAATTCATTTTGTATGAACTTCACAACATATTTAACAGGTTTTTGTGGAGTGCTAAAGAGGATGGAAAATTTGGTGAGAATCAATTATTGGTTCTTAAACATATGTTTTGATAATTGGACAATGTTATGGAATTTATATCATGTGGCGGATCCTGATTTTGAAATTAATGCAGAAACTAGAGATATAAAATCTATTATAATAGAATACAGAAGGTATGTAAAGAAAATACAGGGTATTTTACCTTAAAACATTATAGATCACATTGTTGAAAGCATGTCATCAGTAAAGAAGATTCACCTTGGGATATCCCTTGGTGGTTTCCCACAACAAATGCTAAATTCATAGTTTGAAGTTCTTATCAATCGATCAGACATAGAGGAAAGGTTAAAAATCACTGAAAGTTTATATGGGGTAAAGGTATGCCTCTTAAAATTATTTTTTCTTATAGAGATTGTGGGAATTTAAATTGTCTGTTGATAATATTTTACAAAGGTGTGGATTAATTTAGTTTTTAGATGCAAATATTGTTTAATCCCTCACCTAGAAATAGTGCATCATTTATTTATTTCCAATGAAGTTGTTGCTAGAGTATGGAACTACTATCCATTGAGTGCATGAGTTGAGGGACCTTTTGTACAGTGTCATCAGACATTAGTCAAATGATGAAATGCAGAGGTGTCTACTAGGCTTAAACCAATTGTTCAAGTTGTACCTGGAATGGTTTGTTGGAAATTATGGAAGAGAAGAAACGAGACATAAATCATGGTAGATCAATGTCAATAAATAGATTTATATATGAAATAAATTTAAATTTGTGCCACTTAACCATCAATAGAATTCCTTGGTTGATGGAAATACCATTAAGTTGGCCTTGGCCACTTTTGGTAGTTTTTTTTGCAGAATTACAGAGGTCAATTGAAGACTATCTTAATGGTGTGAAAAAGGCCAAATCTTGGATGGTACAAATTCAAGTCGGATGGTGTATCAAGAGGGAATTCTGGGATGAGTTAAATTGCATTTTATGTAAGGAATGAGGATAGAGATATAAGATATGCTTGCTGTAGACAAATACAGCAGGAATAAGCATTTTTGTAGAAGCTTTAGCATTGAATGAGGGTTGTGAATATTGTATACAATATCAGCTACTTCTTCTAATTCTTGAAACTAACTCTATGGGCTTTACGAAATGGTAAAAGAAGAATGAGAGAGTCCTTGGAACACTCGATGATTATCAGGAGACTAAGAGAATTGATTAAAGGAAACATGATTCAGATCCAACATATATACAGAGAAGAAAAATCATTAGTTAGTTTTTTTAACTAACTATTGTTTTAGTTTTGTAGGTACAAAAAGGTGCAATACCTTTTTGGAGTTACCTAGGAAAGCAAAAAGTATTCTAATCCTAGATAAGCAGCAAACACCACACATGAGAATCAGAAGACTGAAAAGAAGATCACTAGATTGAGAGTATTTCATAATATTCGAATCATTCACTCCCAAAAACAAAAATTATCATGTATGAGAGGTTCAACACAAAGTTAAAGCATAGCAATTTCACAAATGTACAGTCTAAATGTTGACATCAATCAATTGTAAGTAAGCTAGAAGGGCACAATTAATTAAATCGGTATGAAGATGGTATTAATCTCAGCGAGATTCATCCCTTTATAGAGGAATAAGCAGGGGTATCATATTAGCTAATTGCAATTGATAGAAACTTCAAATCTGACATATAAATGGGAAGAGATAGCATCGAGAGCTTGGAATTTTATCTCATGGATAATGATTACACAGCTCCTGGTGAGAGATTTAGGTTAATTGAAGTGTAAATAGTATCAAAGCTCTACTAGTATTAATCTTAACTCATAAACAATCGGATCAAATTCATATGGACATAAAGCCACTAAAGCATCCCAGATTTGGACCCTTAGAAAATTTTCTAGAATCCCGTTCTTTAGACCCAATACGACTAATGGTATGAATCATATGTTGGGGTATGAGTGGTGAAGTCCTATCGTAAGCTGGCCAGTGTTAGTTGGTAGGATGGTTTTGGTCACCGAAATGGATACGACTTAGGGGTGATGTCATATGGTTGGGTATGAGTCATATAAGTGACACGTAAGGTGGGCATTATTTGATCCTCCTGGTGTTACATTCTTCCAAGGATACGGGTCATGGGTACAGATCGTATGTTGAGGGGATGAATTAGGTGGATGAGTCGTATACTGGACAATATCTGATCTATAGTTGAGGCTTGGTTATCGATCTGGTGGGTATCAATTGTACTAGAGGTTATGACTCGTAAGGAAGTCAGTCGTGACCCTGTGTTGGTTTTTATGGGATTTAAGTAGGGGTATTCTGGACTTTTCCCTACTTGCCTTAATAAGGACTCACGACTTCTAATACACTTAGGAGGTTATTTACCCTATTATTTTACTCTTAAACACTTAGAAACTCTTCCAAAACATATCATAATTCTCTCAGGAGCTTTTGGGAAAAAGAGTTAGGGTTTCAACCAAGGGATTACTTTGGGGCTTGTCTTGGTGAATTCTTTCCATCAATCTTCTTGGTTTAAGGCATGATTCTCTTCCCTAATTATAATTTCAATTAAAGTCATGGTTACATGGTTGATTTCATGGTTTTACTCTTGCATGATTATGGCTTTCAATTATTGATTTGGGAGTTTTGATGTTAAATGTTTGATTATGATTTTCGATGATTTTAATTATGTTTTCGATGCATTAACAGTTATTTTGGGCAACTGAATTGCATGGTAATGGTTTAATGGTAATGAAATTTGATTTTGGTTATATTATGTCTCCAAGGTGTTTGATAAAATGCTTATAAAGATATGTTCATTAGATTGACCTATTTTAATGGAACTCTTACTTGTTTTCGACTTATATATGAAACCTTAAATATTTTTCAATGGTTTACAAAGGTTAATGGATAATTATTTATGCTTGTGCTGAACATGATAATCTCCCAAAAGGTTTAATATTACTAAAGATAGGGCACTTGAATGTCCCCTTTATCTAAATGGTTTGGCTATGGATAATGCTTGCAAGTATGGTGGTATGAAGATACCACTGGTTTATTGAATAGCCTTGGTTAATAAAAATATAATTGGATTGTTTGGATTTGGTTTTAATTTGCGCATTAATGGCGAAAAGTGTAAGCTAAGTTGTGGAAGGTGGCGGTCCCAGGGGAATCAAAACCGAAAACTCATATTTGCTGATATGAGGGGTCTTTGATGGCCACGTGCGAGTTTCACATTTATATTGGAGAGATGTACTAGACATTCCATGGATATTTTCTGGTCGTGAGTCTACATGCACTGGGACCCTTTCAGCAAGGGGAGCTGAACTCATATGGATCGTGGGTGGTAAGACGACTAAGCTATACAACCCAGGAAAAGATTTTAATGGCATGCTAAACCTAATCCCTTTTTTCAGCACTTATATATATATGTGTATGGTTGTTTGCATTGGATGGTTTTCACTTGGTTTTGATAACTGGAATTACTTTATCCTTATCCCGAGTTTCATGCTAGTGTTCACCCACTAACCAATCTACTGGTGGCTGTATACCCATGTTATACAGGAACCGACCGTTCGAATCCTCCTTCATAGTACTTGATTCGGGGACATCTTATTGGACTAAAGTGGTGAGCTTCCATATTTTCGAAAGGCATCATTTCATGTTGGACATTCTAAGACTTTTTACTTTCTTTCTAGATATTGGTTTTGGCCATGGTTGGGGACATATCCTAATTGGATATTTGTATTCTTTTGGATAGAAGTTTTGTGGTACTTCTAGGGGTTGGTATGGGCGGGATCGGTAATGGTGTCGGCCTTAGCATTGACATTGGAGTTGGAGATGACATCATTTGACGATATTATTAGTTGTTCTATCTATTACATTTTGGGTTTGATTATCATATTATGTTTGATACTTTCTAAATGGTTTGGTATGGTATGGATGATTGGTTTGGTATGGTTATACTCGGTTGGGACGGCCATGGTTGTGACCCTATCCCAGAGTATTCATGGGAGCATTGCGCAATCTTGTTATATGTTTGAAATTCAGCTCATCCAAGGCTGTACAAAGTGGTTTGGTTGGGTTAAGGGGGTGGTCCCGGTCCTGGTTGGACTTGGGATGCCCATTACGACAAAGCCCCGGTTCGAGCTACGTCAGCCACATCATTAAAAAGGAAAAAATCACCTGGGGAGGTAGTTATAGCTAAAATGTTGCATAGACATTGCAGGGACAAACTCGCCGAAATCAAATCGACGAAATCGAGAGAGCAACCCGTTCACTTTCCTATTTCATTTTCTTTTTTTTGCTGATTTTTGGATTAATTTTTTTCTTTTATTATTTTTATTTTTGGATTGGGCCTGTTCATTTGGGTCTAACCCTTTGTTTTCTTGTAAATATTTTTTTTAAGCAATAAAAGGCCTTTTAGCCAGGTTTTGATTAAAAAAAATAAATAAGTAAACGAGAAAATATATCTTTAGTATAATGAATAAGAGATCAAGGTATTTACTTTGAACTAGTTTTTGAGATTAAGAACTCATTTTGTACGTGTGAAAAAGTGATATACCCATGATTGAACTGGGATAAAAGGAGGGCAAGGACAAAAATAACACCTAAAACTAAAATAATTCCACAAAATTAGCTACTAAATTTAAAAAACCCGGTATATAGACACTCGGTGGAAAGTAATTCCAACCGAATAGCCAAGAAATAGATACCCCAGTTTCTAGCCTTCTTTTGGTGGACAATGTTTAGATATTCACTGGTTTCATTTTTGTAGGTCTCATTCTTGCCTTCCTTTTTCTTTTTCTTTATTTTGTAATTTTTGTTGCTGTTTTTTTTTTTGCTCTTTTTCTTTTTTAAAGATTCTACTCTTTTTTATTCTTTTAAACAATCGAGTAATTGTTTTTTTTTCAGATTATTTTGCATTCATCAACATTATTAAAATAACATACTATTTATTTTATTAAGTTTTACTTATTTATACAATATCATATACTTTTAATATAATACAATTGATAAAGATATATATTTATGTATAATAATGATATAGTTTCTATATATATACATATTCTATATAATAATTATACCATTTTTATACACATTCTATACAGTTTATAACTACAATTATTATTTAGATACATATTTAATATGACTCTATATAATTTCTACATGCATTTTAAAAATGTATCAATCTAGTATAAGAGAGTATCAATTGAGTATATGGACACTACAAGTGTATCAATGTAGTATAAAAGTGTATTAATGTGGTATAAAAGAGTATCAATTGAGTATAGGGACTGCATGTGCTTGCATAGAATTTCCTTTCTCTTTTTTAAAAAGTGTCTCAATATAGTATAAAAGTGTATCAATGTGGTATAAAAGTGTATCAATTGAGTATAGAGACTGCATGTGCCCAATTGGACCAAATGGCTACAAAAGAGAATTAAATTGGGCCGACTGGCTACAGTAGTCCACATTTTCAAATTTTGGGCCATTTTTTTTAAAGGGTAACATACATAAATCCCTGAATCTTTAAATGATATTACATAAAATCCCGACTATTTTGTTAATTACATTTTATCCCGATTTTTGAAATGGTGATACACATGTTATAAAGTGATACATATAAAAAATTGATACATTTGAAACTGACAAAGATATTTATTTAAGAAAATAATAGATTCTCTTTTATTCATTGTATTCTTTTATTTAAGGAAAGATATCAAATTTTTCTCTATTTTTTAGATTTAATTTAGGTGTTTTAATTATGTTTCTCTTTTTTCGTCTTTAATTATAAAAGATATAGTTTTTTTCGTCTTTTTTCTCTTTTCCCGTCTTTAACTTTAGTCTGCTTTTTTTTTTAGATTTAATTTTAATTATGTTTCAATTCTGCTTTTAGTCTCTCTTTTTTTTTTTTTAATATTATTACTTTTGTTTCCTAGACTGACTACACCAATACCTTTCCTTATTAACGTATGAATCACCCAATAATTGAAATAAATAATTGTATCTACCATATGAATCACCATAATACCATATATATCACTCATTATTATCATATGAATCACCTAATAATTGAAATAAATAATTGTATCTACCATATGAATCATCATAATACCATATATACGAATCACCCAATAATTAAAATAAATAATTGTATCTACCATATGAATCACCATAATACCATATATATCACCCATTAATATCATATGAATCACCCAATAATTGAAATAAATAATTGTATCTATCATATGAATTACCATAATACAATATGTATCACCCATTAATATCGTATGTATCACCCGTTAAAATCATACAAAATGTATCTATCGTATGAATTACCATAATACTCATATAACGATATCATATTTATCATTCATATGAATCACCATTAAAAGAATAAATATGTATGAATAACTAAATATATTTATATATGTATCAATAGATTTTTAAAAAAATATGGGAGAGATTTTAGGAGAGGAAAAAAAGTTGCATGCGTTAATGGAGGAGAAAGAAGATGATTTAAGCATTAATGGAAGAGAAAAAATTAGGAAGGGGGATGATTTAATTGTTGATAATTAGGGAGGTATTTTAGAGAAGGAAATCTTTGGGGAAAAAATAGCTTGAATGAGTTAATGGTGGAGTAAAAATAGGATGTGAAGGGTTTTGTTGATATGTATCAAGAGTAAAGTTGAAAATTGAGATTTTATGTAAATTTTAAAAAGTAAGAAATATTAGATAATATAGTCTCTTAAGTATGAGATTTGTGTAATTTAACCTTTTTTTTAAATGATCGGCCCATATCCTCTCCCCAAATTTATATTGTGTTGGGTTTATGATTTAAATTTATAGTGTCAACTAAATGCATTACAAATTTGAACTCATTCCATCCAATTTGTGATTTTTTTTATCACATCTATTAGATAGAATAAATTAGCCCTAACATTGAATCTGCACCTGAGATAATCCATAACTATAATCTGGGGATAATTTAGTCCGTATAAACAACCCGTACAAACTCTGAGCATCAATCCTGGACTTTTAGGAAAACTTTCAAACACTTGGAGGACGTGTTATGTAATTTCCGCGCCTATAAATGGTCTTGCATATCTCCTATAAGAAATCAAACAAAGTAAAGGAGTACTACTAATATTCTGAAGATCTATTTTCAGGTACATCCTCCTCCGTGATTTTTCTTTCTTCCAGCTCTTTTTTATGTTTATTTGTTCTGATTCAGATTTTACCTTTGTGTTTTTTGTTAGATTCATTCACTATGGAGGACCTCATCTCAAGCTGGCCAAACAAATTAGATGCAGTTCCTCCAAAATATTGCATACCGATGCATGAAAGACCAGCGGATCCAGTTCAAATTGGGGAGCGTATTCCAGTCATTGATTTAGGGAAAGCTATGGGGGAAGAACGACCTGTTGTTGTTCAAGAACTTATGAAAGCTTTTGAAGAATATGGGTTTTTTCAGGTTTATTATTTGTGCATTATTAATACAACGCTCCATTTACTCCGTGCTTATACTTAATCTATGTTGACAGTGCCAGGAAAAGGCTTTTTCTCAAGAAAAATCAAAATGTAAAAAAGTTAATACAGCAAGAAGTCCAGGAAATTTGACATACGTTATGTTTTTTTGTGTATCTACATACAGTATAATTTTCCAGTTATCCGCCACTGGGTGGTTTAATAAACAAGAAAATTGTCTAAAGCTGGAGTATTTAATTAAAGACGAACTCGAAATGAAATGCTAGAATGATGAAATAGGTTATCAATCATGGAGTATCAGATGATCTAATGAAGGAGGCAATGAAAGTATACAAAGAATTTTTCAGTCTACCAGCTGAAGAGAAAGCGAGTTATGCAAAGGATGCAGCAAATAATACAGCAAGAGGTGCAGCGACACTGTATACTAGCAGTGCTAAGCATTATGATTCAGAGGAGCATCGATACTGGAGGGATGTCTTGGAACACAGTGCCAATCTCGACGGGAAAGACAAAGTAACTTGGCCAGATAACCCTCCTAGATATAGGTACCTAACCATTTTTCCTTTTATCTTTTCATTTCACCTTTATGGTTTATTTTTACGGGGGTGGTTACTATGCAGGGGCGGACACAGTATGGTTCAAGTAGGTTCTATGAACCTACTTCGTCGAAAAATTATATCATATATATATCTGTATATATGATCAGTCCAGCAGTATATATTTAAATTTGAACCCACTTCGAACTAAATAAGCCGCTAGCCCAGTGAAAGCGGGTTCAAATTGGATGCTCACGTCACGAGTTCGAACCTGGATTGAAACAGTTCATTTTATAAAAATTTTAAGCAGTCCTTGCTAATAACAGCATATATTTAAATTTGAAGAAACCTTGAACAAGTTAAGCTGCTAGCCTAGTGGAAGTGGGTCCAAATCTGGAAGCCCAGGTCGCGAGTTTGAACTTGGATTGCAGCACTTTATTTTGGGTCCGCCACTGTTACTATGTACGTGTCTTAAATACATACCTACATTTGTGAACATGAGTTTATGTATGGAAGCGGGTCTAATATGTGTGAACTTATGCGAAATTATGCAAAATTGAGCGGATATGTCCCTCGTTAATACTTTAGCACAACTATATCCTTATCAATTATCATCCATAAACAATTAATAAGCAAAAAGAGTCGACTATGGTATTAAAGTAAGTGAAATTGAGCAAATATGTCCTTCATTAATAGTTTAATATTTCTCCAACAAGTACTAGTATTAACATTTCTTCAATTTGTTATCCTACCTTGTACTACCATGTCAAAATAAAATAAGAAAATGAACTTTCAGGGTGGTTATTGGTTCATATTCAGATGAAGTGAGAAAGCTGAGCAAGATCATCTTGGGTCTGGTAGCTGAAGGGCTAGGCTTGGAGGCAGGATTCTTTGACAAAGAACTTGGGCAGAGAATGCTTGTCAATCACTATCCAGCATGCCCAGATCCAAGTTTAACCTTGGGAGTTGGTGGACATTGCGATCCTAATCTCATAACCATTATCCAACAAGAAGTTTATGGCCTACAATTATTGAAGGATGACAAATGGATTGGTGTGGAGCCGATACCTGGTGCATTTGTTGTCAATTCAGGTTTACCAATCACGGTAGGTTTATTTTCTTAATTTTATTCCATCCGTTTCATTTTGTGTGGTTAATTTGATTAAATTGTACATACAACTTTTAAATTTTGTGTTTTTAAATTGAAGGTGTATTGCATGACCTATTGGATCTTATGTCCTACAACTTGTCATCTTATTCCTGGAAGAAAGTTTCATTAAAACTAAAATGGGATTAATGGATTTAACATTTACTAAATACATAACAATACATTGGAGTAATAAGGAAATTAAGACACATTGAATGAAAGGATTTAAAAAGTGGAAGTTGAACACAAGAATTCTAGGAGTAAATTCTTCATGTTTTCACTCAACTAGGGAAATAAGTGACTCAAAAGATGAGAGAAAAATAATCAAAAAAGTTCCTTAAGTTTGAACTTTGAATTTAAATGATCCTTGTTAATTAACAATATGAAATATCAATAACCTTTCGACTATAAAACTTAGAGAGTATGATCTTCTTCAACTTCTAATTAAATCTAATGACGTCCACAAAAAATTGCAATTAAAATTGTTAGGAATAAGCTTATATGTACTGTATTTATTTGGAAACTTAGGAGTTCAATAATAAAATAATATTCTATATTTATTCATTTTAGGATTAATTTTTATTTTTAATAAAATAGTTCAAGTTAGTTGTTAGTTTCTTCTACTCCAAATTATTTTCAAAATAATTATAATTCATAGAGAAGACGATGAATTCTTGCAAATCAAAAATAAATAAATTAGGGTCTCTAACTAGTAGAAGAACCATATATAAATATTTTAAAAGATTTTTATTTAAAAAAATAATGCATATTAACGGATACCATGATAATAACATCAATCATTCACTATCAAATAAAATTAGGTGATTTTATATAACCATTTCGCAACTTTAAAATGTTTTAAGGTTTCAATATTATTTTTATCAATCTTGTGGTAATATTTCAGAGAAAATTATATCGCCTCGTCAACTTGGCTGTAAAAAACTAAATACATTTACCAATTTGGACAATATACTTCTTATTTATTTCATTTAAAATATAACTACCAATTTTAAACACAATTTAATATCCTTTGTCTTTTTAATTCATTTTTTAATATTATGATTTGTGTCTTTTTAAATTATATTATACACTTATTGATAAAATATATTAAAAACTAATTTAAGAAGTACAAAAGTAAAAATAATTGGAGGCCTATTAATATTTCATGTAAAAAATAAGGACTATTTAAATTCAAATTTCAAACTTGATGGACTATTTTGGTCATTTTTTGAGTCATTTTTAACAATTATTAGTTTGTAAGAAAAATGCATAAACTTGAATGATATTATTGGAACAAAAAAAAGATAAATGATTTTAGTGAGACATTTTGCTAAGTTGAGTGACAATATAAGGAATTGACTCGATAGACTTGTCTCGTGTTTTTTCTTATTGCTCTTTGATTGTATAAATACAGGTAATTAGCAATGGGAAGCTAGCTAGTGTTGCACATCGAGTGGTGACGAACACAACTCATTCCCGTACATCCATTGGTACTTTTATTTGTCCGGGTGATATCGTTGCACCTGCCAAAGCACTTCTTGGTCCGGATAATCCCCCACGGTTCAAATCCTTTAAATGGGGCGAAGAGTTTATGCCACATTACCTCAGCAAGAAATCAGTTTACCACGCCTCATTGGAGCCTTTCAAAATTGATGCTTAAGCATTTACGTGTGACAAGGATGCAAGTGATCTCTGCTACTACTTTTAATTTCCAGAATAATAAGAGCTTTAATTCACAACTTCTTTGTAGTTTGGAACCTACGTTTGTTATCGTGCTTTATTTCGTTGGTCATGAATAAGAAGCTTTGGTTCCTTTTTTCTTCATGGTTAGTTGTACCAATTGGTGTAGTACTTTGATATTTATGCGCAGACAAATAATGGAACTTTTCAGTACTCTTCATTTCAATTTAAGTGAAAAGTTTGAATAGGCACTCGGAATTGCATTTCTTAGATTTGTGGTCATGAATGTCATAATATTAGTTTTGGTGATATGACTTCTGAAAATTATAAGGGAAAATTATTTAACTAGGCAAACACAGGTCAACTATACTTCAAACTAATTTCATAATGTAGAACTAATTCTCATTAAATACTCCCTCCGTTCCATATTAGGTAAATTGTTGGGTATGACACATTCGTTAAAGAAAAATTTTAAAGACATAAATTGTAGGCTACTTTCCAATATTACCTTTCTAATTATTCTTTAATTATTTTCTTAAAATGTGAAGTACTTAAGAACCTCATTAAATGAAATGGTATAATAACAACAACAACATACCTAATGTATTTTCACAAAGTGGAATTTGGGAGAGGTAAAGAGTACGCAATCCATACCATCACCTCAGATGAAGTAGAGAGGTTGTTTCCGATAGACCCCCGGCTCAGGATAGATAACGATATAACAAACAAAAAACATAAAAATAAGCAACAAAATGGGATAACACACCGCCAGATAATAAGAGAAACAAAACACCGACAGAGTAATACTATAAACTATCTATTTGAGATCACAAACATCATCAGAACACTACAAACAAGAAACTACAGGCACAGATATAAACAAAGTACTCCTACTTACTACTACGGACACACTCCTACCCACTAGCCTCTTCCCTAAATCTGCATCTTCCATATCTTCCTATCAACGTCACGTCCTCCTTAAGCTATAACCTCTCTAAGTCATGTCTAATCACCTCCCTTCAATATTTCTTCAACTTATCTCTACCCCACCTAAAAGTATCCATAAACAGTCTCTTACACCTTCGTACTGGAGTATCCATGCACCTCCTCATCACATGTTCAAATCATCACAACCTCACTTTCTGCATTTTGTCTTCCATCGAAGTCACTCCCACCTTTTCACAAATAACCTCATTTCTAACATTATATCTCCTGGTAAGTTCACACATCCATCACAACATCCTTATCTCCGGCACCTTTAATTTTTTAATGTGGGAATTCTTAACTGGACAACACTCCGCTCTAGCTAATATAGCCGATCAGACTGTCTGTACAACTTACCTTTAAGCTTAAGAGTCACCTTTTTATCACACGAGACTCTCAAAGCGAGCCTCCACTTCAACTACCCTGCACCAATATGGTGTGTGACATCCTCATTAATTTCTTCATTCCTTTAAATTATACACTCAAAAGACATGAACATATCCCTCTTTCAAATAGCCTAAGAATATAATCCAACTTTACTATCATGTCAGTTGGTTCAAGTTCGAGAAGTATTTATCGCGTTAAAAGATTTCAACTTGACATCAAAAGCCTAAAGTGTTTCAAGAGAGTGTGGAAGCCAAAGAATCAATACAAGAGAAGATAAATATAAGTTCTTTTGATCATAGTATAATGTGCATGTAATTAAGG
The DNA here is from genome assembly GCA_030864215.1 of Capsicum pubescens. NCBI lineage: Eukaryota > Viridiplantae > Streptophyta > Magnoliopsida > Solanales > Solanaceae > Capsicum > Capsicum pubescens. The sequence goes on along the minus strand of CM061544.1, from coordinate 240,130,457 downwards.
GGAATTTATGTTTTTCCTTATTTTTAGTTAGCCCTAATAATATAAATAGAATATGATGAATATTTTCAGGTTAATTCTCTTAGTGAGATTTATGGGTTGAATTCTTTTGTCTCTACATTGGCTCTCTCTTGAATATCCTTTGGTAAGATTATTCATGTATGAGTTTTATTCTCTTCTTCCTTGAATTCAATTATGTAATTGTTTGTTCAAATTAGAAAATTACAAATCTATACTTGTCTATAATTTTCTTTAATTGTGGGATTGTTTCTTTCTTTCTTCTCTATCTTTCATTGATTTCTTAATTATCCATTCAATATTTTTATCTTGTATCTCATTTCACATCAATTGGTATCAGAGCAAGACTAAATAATTGTTCCTATATTATTAATCCTTGGCTTGCATCTTTTGTAAATCTAAAACAAATTATTCGGATCTTAAATCCAAGTGATTTTAAAATAGATGTTGTTGGATTTCATTGGGAATAGTTCAAAGTGCTTCAATATCAAATTTGGGAGCATTTAAACTTGATTTGGGTTGATTTTGTTCATTTTCTTCCATTTTTGCAACTACACTTTCAGCACTTTCTAAAGTACAAAAATTTAAATTTTTGGGCTCTCTTGTGTAAATTTTACCCCCATCTTTTGAATCTAAGGTGTTTTGATCATGAGTAAACTATATTAGGTTTCAATTTTGGGGTCTAAAGATGACTTTGGAGTCAATTTTGAGTTCAAAAATTGGACATTTTTTCTTGTGTGAAGTTTAGTAAAATTTTAAACTTTGAGTTGATTCCTTAATTTAAAAATTATTGGGTGATGCTTAAAAATATCTCATATTGAATGGGAAAATCTGATTTGAGTTTGGTATTGATAAATGTGATTAATATGGTGTTTTGATCTTGTTTTCAGAGATTCTTTTTGCCAAACTCTAAAATTTTGAGTTGTTTGATTGATGGACAAATCATATTGTATGTCAATCTCTTTAGCTAGATTACATTGAATATTAGTTCTACTTGTATTTTCTAGTTATTTTTGTGTTCGCACTTTATTTCATGTCAATTTTTTTGTACTTTTCTTTTTTAATTTTATTGTGTATTTATTTTATTTCTTGTCCGTTAGTGTGTTTTGTCCTTCTTTGTTATTGACATAAACTTTACTCCAAATTTATTCTTCAAATCTTATTTTGAGATTATATTATAGATTCTTGAAGAGACTAAGAAATACCCTTAAGCGGTAAAAGGCTTGAGGGGTGAGATCATTTGAGTATGATCCTAAAAGCCTACTATCTTTGAGTGTATACTCGAGCAAAAAGAAAATTCAGTGTCAACATTTGAGTTATACATGTGAGGGAGTGAATTGTGAGGTCCATTAATTTACTAACCACCTTTCGTGTCCTAATTATGCCTTATATAAGTTCAAGGAGTTACAATGAAGGTTTGGATGTCAATGGAGAACAGAGAATTTTATCTTATACTTTTACTTCTAGTAAGAATTTATGCTACTAACTCTTGGTTTGGTCCTACTTTTAGTTTATTTTGTTACCAAAAAAAGAGAAAAAAATTCAGTACCAAATGCTTGGCAATTCTTGTGAAGCTTTTCATGATTATTATAGTAGTTCTTCTACGAGAATAAGAGAGCATGAGCCTAATGAAATTTTGATTAAATTTGACGTCATTGTTGAAGGATATGAGAGAAGTTACACATTTGATTACATCTTAGGTGTAGATAAATTATGCTATGCCAACTTCATTGATCCTTCTTTGATTGGGTGATTGAAAATACCTTTTCATACAAAAATTTCACTATATAAATTTAGCGGAAGGGCTATTGACAAAAAGATAAAGATCATTATTTATCATGGGAGTTATCAAGGAAAAATTTGGTGTAGTATCTACCCTTTGTTTACTTGTTTGGTGTGTTTAGAAGCTCCTTGATTAAGCATAATAAATTTAGGTTTGATAGAAATTTAAAAAAGTTTGTTGTTGTAGATTCTATGGAAAGAATGTATGTCTTAACTTCCATGGTCATTATGAAATCTTCAATAACAAATGAGAAAATCAAGAAAATGAAAGTGAAGATTACTAACTTGAAATTTGACATGCAAAGTCATTTCAATGAATCAAGTAGAGCATTTGAAGCTTCTAAAGATATAAAATTGAAACTTGATGTGGAGAGTCATCCTAATGACTCGAAGGGGATATTTAGAGCCTATTGCACTTCTAATGAAATGAATGATAAAGAAAAGAAAGAGAGATGTAAGGAAGTGAATAGTGACAATTCAAGAGGACAAATAGAAAATAATATTTAGAATAAAGTGAGTGAGTGGCTACGAACACAAAAGAAAAGTGAATTGAAAAATGAAAGTGATTTTTCGCAAGAAAAAAAGAAGAAAAGTGAAGCAACTGAGAGAAAAAAAATGAGATAATAGAAAAAAAGTGTGAGTGAGAGGTTTTCTTATTCTACCTCTAATCCTTTGAATTCTTATTTTTTTGGTGTTTTCACTTCTTTAGAAGGTCTTCTTCAAGAAGAACACAAAAAGGATAATTCAACATGGAAAAAAAATCAAGAATTGGAAGAAGCAAGTCAAACTAGGACTACTTCAAGTGAGCAAGTGCGCTTAATTTTAGAAAAGTAAGGTAAAGAAGGTTCTTTAAATGTTCATCAAGGTAAAAAGTCTAATCCTGACTCCTTAGTTACTTCAAATGAACTTGATAGTGACTTGAGTATGAATGTTATACCATCTTTTAGTTAGGTTGATGATTCTTTACTTTGTGTTAATAGACAAATGGATGATGGTCATACACTAGTTGAATATGATTGTGGAGCTAAAATTATTATTGATTGTGAGATTAAAATATTTCAAGCTAGTGTTATGTCAAAAATGAAAAAATATGGTGTTTCCTCAAATCCTTGTGATGGAGATGAATATATTTATTCTTCAACTACTAGGAATACTAAAAATGTGATTGATGATGAATGTCTTTTTGTGAGTTTGATTCGTAGAAATTCTTTATTCTGTAAGGATAAAAATATTATTTATGATAGTACACTTGAAATGGATTATGCAATATGTGATAATATCCTTTTTCAGCCTAACGAAATTAAATTTTTAAAATATTTGGCAATCATTTATTTGGTGAAAATATTCAAAAAAAAATTAAAAAGTAAGTTTTGTATTGATATTGTGAGTCATTCATTGAGTTGTCCTATTTTTGATTGTGTAATTCACAATGATCATAATTTGAAATATAATTTTAAAAGTGTGAATACTATTGATGGAGTTCAATTGCATGATTCGTTCCTTGTATCATATGCACTTGATGAAAATAACGATTCAAAATATAAAGAGTGCATGACTTACGAAAATAATTTTTGTGGCTTGCTTGAGGTTGCTAATTGTTTGAATGTTAGCAAGCTAACTCTCAAATTAATTTTTGAAAGTACTTATTTTGAAAAGTCCTCTAAAATTGAAGAAAATCTTTTAAAAAAATGAGGGAGGCACAAGTAATTGGAGTAGTAAAGAGATAGATACTAGTTTTTGTCTTGCCTTGAGGATATATTTGGGCTGAATTTCTAAATTCTTCTAGAAGAAAATATAAATATAATTTATTTAAAGCATTGTCAAATATCTATGGGCATAAATGTAGCAATTCTTCTTTTGATGAGTTTACTAACCTTGTTGATCTATTTGTGAAACGCCATCAAGAGAGGATCTACAACGAGATAATATACTTGAGAGCATCTTTTGGGGCTGTAAAAGGATTTGAGGTATGTTTTCCTTTTAAATCCAAGAATGATTTATTTGAATGACTAGTGCTTATCTTTTAACTTTCTAATGACATGAAGGTAAATTTCTATGCCTTTGACTTTTACAATAGCAACTTTGTTGTGATTAGTGAAAATTATTTAATGTTGCTATTTGATTCATATTGACATTTACTAAGTGAGAAATACAAGAAAATTTTGAGACTGATGTTTGTATTTGATTCCGAAAATGCATACTTGTATTTAAGATTTGTGAATGATATTGTTAGTTCTCTTAATCATGTGGTTAGAAGAGTACAATTCAATTATGAATTAAGGAACTATTTAATCCAAGTTGTTGAAGAGTTTGACTTGAAAGTTCTAATATGTAGAATTATTAGTTTCTTTAACCTTTATTTAATTATTTTGGTATACTTTTGAGTCAAGTTCTTGATACTATGTTTGAAAAATTGATTTTGATGGGACTTCATATTTCTTGGCTGTATCACAGAAGTGTGTATTTTTTGGGAGTGGTATGTAACTTATTTGAAAGATTACATTTTAGTTTGTGTATCAACTTTTCTCTATGATTTACAAGGCTCAAATTCGAGGTCGAATTCTTTTCAACAAGGACCGAATGATGCAAGTTCGAGATGTACCAATTGTATTAAAGAGTTTCAACTTGGCCTCAAGAGCCTAGAGTGTTTCAAGAGAGTGTGGAAGCCAAAGAATCAATACAAGAGAAAATAAACATTATAGTTTAGGTTCTTTTGATCATAATATAATATATATATATATATATATATATATGTAATAAGGAGTATTTATGTCTTTTCTTATTTTAAGTTAGCCTTAGCAGTATAAATAGAATATGATAAATATTTTTAGGGTAGACAATATTTTTAGGTTAACTCTCTCGGTGAGGTTTATGGGTTGAATTTCTTTGCCTCTACATTGGATCTCTCTTGAATGTCTTTTGGTAAGATTAATCATGTATGAGTTCAATTGTCTTCTTTCTCAAATTTAATTATGTAATTATTTGTTCAAAATTAGAAAATTAAAAATCTACATTTGTCTCTAGTTTATTTCAATTGTGCGATTATTTTTTCTTTCTTCTCTATCTTTAATCTATGTATTGATTAGCCATTCAATCTCTTTACCTTGTATCTCGTTTTACATCATCAACCTCATGCGTCATATCACTGAACTTATATTTCAAGTACTCTGTCTTAGTCCTGCTCAACCTAAACTTCTTAGACTCAAGGTTCTGTCGCTAAACCTCCAACTTATCATTAACTCCTTTCTGAGTCTCGTCAATTAGTACAACATCGTCAGCAAATAACATACACCAAGGCACATCTCCTTGAATATGCCGCGTCAAAAAATCCATCACTCAAGCAAATAAAAAGAGCAAAGAGATAATCTCTAGTGCAACCCTGTCAAAATAGAAAAGTGCTCCAAATCTTCCAGAAGTGGAGGCGAGAGGTGTACATGTCTTGAATTACCCTAGTGTATGCCACATGCACACCTCTAACCTCCAAGCACTTTTATAGAATCTTCCTTGATACTTTATCGTACTCCTTCTCGAAATCGATGAACATCATGTGCAAGTCCTTTCCCCTCTTCCTAAACTGCTCCACTAACCTCCTCACGAGGTGAATGGCCTCAGTAGTCGACTGGCTTGACATAAAACTGAATTGATTCTCAAAAATAGTCACGATCCTCCTCAGCCTCAACTCTACCACCCTTTCCCAAACCTTCATAATATGACTCAACAACTTTATACCCCTATAGTTGTTGTAACTCTGAATATCCTTTTTATTCTTATATAAAGAAATAATTGTACTTTATCTCCATGTTTACGGCATATTAGCCGCCCTAAGTTGATGTTAGACAACCTTGTCAACCACTTTATACCTACCCCATAAGTGTTCTTCTAAAAATCCATCAAAATCTCATCAGGTCCAGTCTTTCGACCTCTCTACATCCTAAGAATAACACTCTTGACCTCCTCAACCTTGATACACCTATAATAAACATAATCTCAACATTTTTATGATTGTTTCAAGTCCTCCAGTACGAAAACTTTATCCTCTTCATCATTCAAAAATTTATGGAAATAGAACCGCCAACGTTTTTTAATGTTGGCATCCTCCACCAATACTTTTTCATCCTCCTTCTTGATGTTCTTCACTTGGTCAGGGTCATGAGTCCACTACTCCCTATCCTTGGCAATTCTATAAAACTTGTCATCACAACCTTTCTCCTCTAAAGCTGCATACAAGCACTCGAAAGTTATTTTCTTAGCCCTCGTAATTGCTAACTCAGCCTCTCTCCTAGCTAACTTATACTCATCCCTATTCGTCTGGTTCTCCTCTTCATCCTTGCTCTTAACTAACTTTGCATAAGTCATCTTTTTAGTCTCCACCTTCCTTTTAAGTTGTTTATTCACCACCAGTCATCTCGGTGCTTGCCAAATCAACCTCTTGAGACACCCAATACCTCTCTAGTTGTCTCCTAATGCAACTTCCATTCATCTCCTAGATACTATCCATATCCCCGCTATTCTTCCAAGCCCCCATTGTCTTCAACTTCTCTCCAATCTCCAAAGAACTAGCCAAATTCAAGCTACCCCACTTAATCATAGGTCGATCCTCCACACCCCTCTTTTTTCTTGTCTTTTTAATTTTCAAGTCCATCATTAAATGAAAGGATAAATATGTAAAAGTATTCTAATAATTCTCTTGGACATTGAAAGAAAAAATTAAACCATTACAAAAATCTCAACAATTCACTTAATATGAAAAATAAAAGGAATAAATTTTTTTCACTATTTGACTTACCTCCTAATTTAATGAGGAAAGGAATATTGTATCATGAATACACTCGCTCACCCACTTTTGTTATTTCTCTCCCTCTCACCTCAACCTAACTCCCCCTCTCATCCAATTTCCTTAATTTTTTTCCTCCTACGTTAACCTTTCCTTAATTCTCTTCCGTTTCAAATCTTATCAAAAAAATCTCCTGATACTGAGTTTGTATCAAATGAAGATGTATCACAGATCTCTAAATACATCAAGTATCTCATAATATATTTATCTAATTATATCAAACATCTTATAATACAATAAATTTGTATCAAACGAAGTAGTATCACAATCACTTATTGTATCTAGTATCTTAATTATAATATACTTATCTAATAATGTAACAAAGTTCTCTAATAGATGTAGGTATTAGAATAACACATAACAAGGTAAATAGTATCACAGTCCTCAAATTGTATCATGTATCTGAACAAGGGTTGTTAAGCTACGTAAATATGAAACTTGTAGCGCTACGATGTAATACCATTATGTACTAAACCACTTTGTGAAATTTTCTCAAATTATAGTGTTAACCTTCAAAAATATTTGTGTTGCAATTTTGAATCCACGACTAAAATGGGCCCTTCATTTATATAAAAATACCAAAGTATGGTAGGTATATAAAATGCTATTAAAATAGGCTAAGCTCACATATATTTTGTCAGCTTTAACCTTTTTATTAACAAAATGGTTGGTGTTAACATTTGCAAAAAGTGTAAAGCTCACAAAATATATGAGTTATCCATTTATATTATAAATTCACATATTTTATGAGCTATTATTATTTATTTTATAAAGCTCACATATTTTTTGAGTTATTTGTTTTTGTTTTATAATCTAAAAATATTCATCTTTCACTGCACCCTCCTGTTGACATCTAATTTTTGCCCGCCACGATTAAATTTAATCTTGAATTTCTTTAATTTTTTTAATAAAATTGAAATATTTATTTCATTTGTATAAATGCGCTCTAAAATATTTATTTGGGTTAATTTTATTATTTAAGTAACGATTTTACGTTTTTGTATTTACATATACGAGATTGTATAAATTTTGTTACTTAAATGAACATTTTTGTCAAAATTAGACTTTAACTAAGATTAAGCTTGAAAAATAATTCAAATGGATAAAGTCTTGATTTAAATATAATTTGTTCTCAAAATAAATTATTTTGGAGAAATATTTATTTGATTTTATTAAATCAAGAAGCTTGGGATTAAACAAGGTATTAATTCAAATCAAATTTTAATTTAATTTAGTCGCATTATTAAATCTGTCATAATTAAAATTAAATTGACCATAATTACGTTGCAATTGGCCAGTTGAGTTTTAATTTGGCCAAATATTTAATTAATTGACTTAATCCTAAATTGATTGGCGTTATTTTTAAAATAACCTCAATATCCTCCTAATCTTAGCAACACCAAAATCAATTCAAATCCCAAAATTCAAATTTGAAATTCAAAATTTGTACTAGATTGTACAATTCTTCCTCAACCTTGTCCTTTTTTCATTTTTGAAATTCAAAATCCGTACTAGATTGTACAATTCCACCTTACCTTTTCCTCCAACAAATCTTTTACTCAATTTTAAAATTTCCAAAACACCCCTAAATTCTTTCTCCCACGTTAGTGAATGAAAAGAATTGTTTCTCCATCATTTCCTATAAATACTACCACCATTTTGGTAGATAGCAAGTCTCAAAGAGTGGAAAAAACTTTTTAGCAAAGAGTTAAATATTTTTTTTAGTAAAAAATTTCAAGCAGTAGGCTAATCGGGTTCTCGAAAGATTGTTTTCAGTGGTGATCAAGACTTTGAAGAAAGTTTGAAGTCCCGATTTGCTGCTCCGAAATAGGTAGACACACTTTTTCCTTTTAGATTTGTTATCGGTTTCATCTTCATCTCTTTCTTCGCAGTTTTCGTAATTGTAATTTTATTTGCTAGAATTGTTTGTTATAAACGGCCTTGAAAACTATAAGATGTTGTGATATCAATATTATGACTATTTTTATGTTCATGGTATAAAATGAGCTAACGTGTTTATTTGGCTTTATTCTTTGAATATTATGATTAGATCAATAAAATTTTGATCTTTGATTAAAATACATACTCATTCCTTGTTTAAATTCGTTGGTGGTGGATATGTTCGTCTTTAGCATGTAAAGTTGTTTCCTTTATGTCGAAAAAGAAAAGTTATTATTGTTTGCTTCGCCTTAATAAATTAGATCGATAAAGTTTCGACCTTTGCTTGATTAAGATACGTACTCATGCCTTGTTTAAATTAGTTGTTGGTGGATATGTTAGCCTTTAGCATGTAAAGTTGTTTCCTTTATGTCGAAAAGAATAGTTACTATTGTTTGCTTCGTCTTGATAAATTAGATCGATAAAGTTTCGATCTTTGCTTGATTAAATACACACTCATGCCTCGTTTAAATTCGTTATTGGCGGATATATTTGCTTTTAGCATGTTAAGTTGTTTTCTTCATGTCGAAAAATAATTATTACTATTGTTAAGAGTCTGTGAAATTGTTTCTCAATTCGAAGTAGTGAGTTACCCGTATCTAAGAATTTGGTGTTATTTTTGAAAGACATATTATAATGTGTTATATTTGTGGCCTAGTGATTTGCAAAATCACCGCTTAAGGTTGAAGTTGATCACTTTGGCATACATATGATAGTTGCCCCATTCATATGTAAAAATTGTTATTTAAGTACTACTTTTAAAATCTAACTCCATTGCCAATTCTTAATTCTTTTGATTAAAGAGTTATTTTTCTCCATGATTATATGCTACGATGAAATGATAAGATATTTTGATATATGTATGCAGTCATGATTTACTCATTTACGTGGTCAAAATTATCTTTGTCTATTGGAAATAATCTTTCTACTTCTCCGGAGGTAGTGGTATGAACTGCATACATCTTACCCTCCCTAGACCTCACTATGTGGGAATACACTGGGTTTGTTGTTGTAGATTGAAAAGTTGTTAGGGTTATAAATTTTGTTGAAATGGTGTAAAACTAAAATAGAAGTTGGCATAATTGAACTCTTTTACCTTAGAATTAACCTTTTACCATTTTTTCTATCTTGTCTTTGAATATAATTTCTCAAACATGTTTAATACTCCATATGTTATTTGCTTCACCTCATTTATTGATTTATTTCTTGAAGTATTTTTGTGCATTTAGATGTCCCATTGTTATTCACATACTACCATGAATTTTTCTTCAAATTTGTTGATTGAATCCATTTGATATTGAAAACGTGTTGTTGCATTAGTACGTCTTAAGTTTCATATTTGAGAGGTCAAAAAGATTTCCTTGTATTATTCTCACTCTTCTCTTCTTCTTTTTTTTAATGAAAACATGTCTTAGACTATATCATATCATAGTATTTGTGCAAATATGTGTTAATCTATAGGAAATGTTTGTCCAAATTTTAAGCAACTATACTTGTGGGTCAATGTTTTCTTTTCAAATGTTAGTTGATTATATTGTGCTAGGCTTGATTTTTTACAAGATTGTTTGAGAAATAGGTTAATTTTCATTTCGTTCGATAATTTGACTTATTTTTTTATATCATATTATACTATTTCTTTATGCTTGAGAATACTATTTTGCCATTTCATCATTTATCTATTAAGTGTAGAATTTTCGAACATATATTAATTCTTTTTTTTTAATCTTTTTCTTTGCATGAATTTGTTTTGAGTTCAAATGGACTCCTTTCCTCTTGCATTTTGTAATGGGTCAATGAGGCCCACCTCTCCGAGTCAAGTTCAAAGTTGAAAGCGAAAGACGATCATATAGCATGCCGGTGCAAGAAGATGGAAGAAGGAAAATGAGTCAAAACCCTTTAATGAGGTCGCTAAGAGACTTGAAAAGTCTCGATTTTTATTATTGTCTTATTATTTATTTATTTATTTATGTATTTGTTCATTGATTTGAGCCTCGAAGCCAATGTTGTAATTTAATACAGGTGAAGCGGATTTTTGAGTCTTCAAGGTTCGAAAACTAGCTTAGGATAGGTTATGGGACAAAAGCTCAAGTATTTAGATGGAAAGATTACAGAAAGTAATATACTTAAGACTATAATTACAATAAATAACAACACTTTTGCAAAATTACAGTTTATAGCAAGAGTTGCATTATTTTGCCCATTAACTAGACAAGCGTCTGTTTTATTTTGCCCATTAACTAGACAAACGCCTATTTTACTCTCACTACTTTATCTTTTCTTATTTTTACTCCACTATTCCACTTCCCCCCAATATAACCGTATGTTATAACTTTTTTTTCATCTTATTTTTTTTATCATTTTATTTTTTATTTTAATTTATTTTTTTTTTATTTTTTTTATTTTTTATTTTTTTCTTTTTTTCTTTTTTTTCTTTCCACTTTATTTTCTCTCTTCTATTTCTCTTTTTTTTTCTTTTTCATTTTCTTTTTTTTTTCTTTCTCATATTTGAAGATAATTATCTTCAGGATCTTCAAAATTTTGAAATAAAACATCATTACTGTTTTTTCCTTTCTTTCACTCTCTTATATCTCTAACTTTTTTTCCTTGTTAGTTTTTTATCATCTTATTTTTTAATTATTTTATTTTTTTATTTTGATTTCTTTTTAACTTTTTTCTTTCCACTTTATTTTCTCTCTTCTATTTCTTTTTTTTTTTCCTTTTTTGTTTTTTTCTTTATTTTTTCTTTTTTTTTCTTTTTTTTCCTTTCTCATATCTTTTTTTCTTTTTCTATTTTCGTTTTCTTCTTATTTTTTTTTCTATTTTTTTGTTTCTTTTTTTAATTATTTTTACACTTCTATTTCTAGCTTCTATTTCTCTTCTTTTTTACTTCTTTTTATTCATTTTTTTCTTTTAATATTTTTCATTTTTTTACTCTTCTATTTCTAACTTTTATTTTGAAAAGACAATTATGTATATTACATACAAATATTCAAAAAATATACAAAATACATAGTCATACAGATTTGGATATGTATTTTACAGTAAAAAACATACATATGTATTTACAAAAATACTTATCTCACTCATATGTATATATAAACATATAGGATACAAAATCTCTATAACAAAAAGGACAATTATATACATATACATATAGGTAATAAAAAAATACATGATACACATCTTAAACAGTAAAAATACAAATAAAAACATATGTTACCATCTAGAATGATATAGAAGAGTTCAAAGCCAAATCCAACACCATACAAAAATACGTATAGATATGCATTTATATATACAATATACAAATACATGCACATGCCCCCAAAAAATTTATAATACATTTGTGACATAATACATCTGCCTAATTGTACTTGAACTACACATTTTTTCTTGTTCATGTACACACTATAAATATTTTTATGACAAAAGACTGTGTACTGCTCCTTTGATAACATCGTCTTAATATGTTCTTCAATATCATTAACTGTGTGACATTTTATATGTGGTGCAAACCTTGAAAGTACTTTTGCCATGAATATATGATCACGCAACACATATAGAACAAAATAATGACATGAATCTATATTACATGTACTTTTCACACAAATATAATACAAAATACATAGTATGCATATCTTTTCTTTTACATAATATATATTACATTACAAAAAAAATACATATAACTCTTCATCTGTATTTACAGAATACATGTCTGATCCATATGTATATTACTATATAAAAAATACAAATATGACTCTGATATGTATTTACAAAATACATATCATATTCACATTAAACAGTAACAAACATAACTATACTATATATCTTCATATGTATTTACAAAATACAAATGTGACTCATATAAAACAAGAATATACATATGAATCATGTATGTATTCTGTAAATACATATGCAAAGCTATATGTATTTTGTACGGTATTGAATTTGTCTTTGAACTATTCTATGTCATTTTAGAGGTAACATATGTACTTATTTGTATTTTTTACAGTTTAAGATATCTATCATATATCTTTTGATTACCTATATGTATATGTAAATAGTTGTCCTTTTTATATATACAAATGCATATTCATATGTATTTTTGTACAGTGTTGAATTTGTCTTTGAATTGTTCTATGGCATTTTAGAAGGTAACATATATACTTATTTGTATTTTTTACTGGTTAAAATATGTATCATCTATTTTTTGATTACCTATATGTATATAATTGTCATTTTTATTATAGAGATTTTGTGTCCTATATGCTTATATATACATATTAGTCAAATATGTATTTCTGTAAATACATATGCAGATATATATGTATATTTTATACTGTAAATACATATGCGGATCTATATGTCATATATTTTATATATTTTTTGAATGTGTATATGTGATGTAGATATCTGTCTTTAAAAAATAAAAGATAGAGATAGAAGGGTAAAAAAAAAAAAAAAAAAGAAATAGAAAAAGACCTAAAAAAAAATCTAAAAAAAAGAAGTGAAAAGGGGGGAAAGAGAAAGACAAATAGAAGTTAGAAATAGAAGTGTAAAAAAAAAGAGAAAAAAAAAAGAAAATGAAAATAGGAAAAGAAAAAAAAATATGAGAAAGAAAAAAAATAAGAAAACGAAAAAGAAAAGATAAAGAAAAAAGGAATAAAAGAGAAAAAATAAAGTGGAAAGAAAAAAGAAATCAAAATAAAAAAGTAAAACGATAAAAAAAAGATGAAAAAAACTAAGAAGAAAAAAAAGTTAGAGATATAAGAGAGAGAAAGAGAGAGAAAAACAGTAATGATGCTTTATTTTGAATTTTTGAAGATCATGAAGATAATAATCTTTCATATTTTAGTTTGATTTGAAAAATGAATCTACTAATTGAAATAAAAGTAATTTATGGAAAAGGAATCTACTACAATAATTTATGAAAAAAGAAATTTACTGTTTTCTTATTTAACTCAATTGTTTGAGTAAAAGAAGGACAATAAATCTTGTTGTATATGTATTTTAGTAGCAACGCTTTTATAAAATACAAAATACAACATACTATTTTTCGTAATTATGAAACAATTGCTATAAAAGTTTTAATTATAGCTATAAGTTTGATATTTATGAAAATTTCTTATTTATATTAGGACAGGTGAAGATGGGTCAAAAACCTAAATTAGCTTAGGACAGGGTTTATGGATTTGGACCTAATGGCCTAAGTCATTTAGTTTTTCCCTTTCCACTTTATATGCTAATTGTTCTTAGTTTTCTTAAACTTAGTTAAAAATCCCCGCTAAGTCGTCAAAATTTATTTTGCACAAATCTTGATGACAATTTTTCCTTCATCATTTTATTATCAAAAATTAATTTCTCTTTTCTAAAGTTAGTCAAAAAAGTTATTTTCAAATAGTCTGGATAACCGCAAGTTAGCGGATACTCTTGGTGCCTTAACAACCTTCCAAGAGTATTAATAGGAACCACTTCTCGAAATTTCTAAACTTAAAAGATTTTTTTCGATTTTTAATCTTTTAAGTAATATTTTTAATTTCTTTTCTTGATATTTTCTCAAAAATCAAGTGGCGACTCTGTTATTTCTTAAATTATTTTAAAATTTTCTTTAAAGTTTTGAAATAGTTTAAGAAGTCAAAAATAATATTTTCCAAACCCTTCAATTGGAAAAAGAGCCAAAACAGAAATGACGACTCTGCTAGGAATTTTAACTAGGTTTTTAATCAAATATTTGAATTAGATTCGTTGACTAACTATTGTAATATCTAAACTGTTTATGTGCTTATGTGTTTAAATTCTGTGAAATTAAACTGTTGCATTTCATGACATGTTTTTCATTTGAAATATAAATTATTTGGAGTTTCATGGATCTCCTGACCCCTATTGTTTAATTTCAAATAAAGTGTTGGAAATACGATGATTTATTAGCACGTTACGCGTCTGATGGCTGTTCTTATTTCAAATCTAAGTTGCCTACTTGGAAACCTGGTCGAAGTCCATTCTAAACACCTAGAATAGAGTGAAACCAAAACTCTATTTAGGCATGAGCCTAGAACGACCCAATACCTAAGGGTATATTCGGTCCATTAAAAACTTACCTTACGTCTATTTGACCACGAGTCATAACAGACGATCATTATTTTTAGGTTAAATAGAAGAATATAATGCCGGATTGTATAGACTATTGTCCCTTGGGTTTGAGGGCTTTATTTAGATAGTTTTTTAATCAAAAGAAGGTCTTCATTGGAAAGATATGTGGACGTTTCAAGAAGTTCAAAGATTGAAGGGCTTCCAAGGAGGCTTAGTTTAGATTTGCACCCCTGTGTGAGATTGATATCATGTATTTCCCTTTTCTCTCATTTTGTAACCCCATTTGATTTATTCATGAAGTTTGTATAATATATTTGGGGGAAATGAAATGTCTTACAAACGGAATGTATATCCTTCAAACGTTAGGCTTACCTTTGTCTTGAAAGGTTCCGCGTATGATAGAGCGCGTTATAAATTATTTATGTGCTAACGTACATCATTATTTTGCTTTATCTATATTTGCTTGATTTGTATCATATATTACTTTGATCAATTATTACAATTCATGAACTAACACATTTACCTTTTAAGAGTTTTTCTTTCATTTTAAGGAGAGATTGATTTGTGTTGGTAGTCAAACTTGCTCATTTTGCAAAGACTAAAAGAAAAATAATCATTGACGCCATCAGTCGTGAAGAAAAATAAAGTTTTCTCAATGGCGCAGCGTCCTTCTATCATGCATTTTGAAGTTATTATTTTCCTTCCTTGTAATCATACTTTTTAGTTATAAGGAACTACGTTTGACCTGAATTCCCAGGAATGGGATACGTAGGCGGTCTATGTCATCTTTAGTCAATCCCTTAGTAAGTTTATATTTTTATTGTATAAATAAACTACGTTCGACCTAATTTCCCTAGTGGAATACGTAGGCGGCCTGTATTGGCTTCGGTTATGTTTTCAAAAATATTAAATATTCCTTTTCGTTATACGAACTACGTTTGACCTGAATTTCCAAGAATGGAATACGTAGGTAGTATGTCGGCTTCGATCAATTCCTTAGAAAAATATTTTTTCGTCTTATAGTGGAACTACGTTTGGTATGATTCCTATCTCAATGGAACATGTGAGCACCACACTAGCTCGATCATATTCTCCATAAGATTTTATTTAAGAGGATATTTTTTTAAGTTACATGGAGATAACATTGAAGCACGTAACTGGGGCAGAATTTTTTTAGAAGGTCTCAAAAATTTCACAAGAACTTGACATTTGCTACAAAGTTAAATATTAGATGTCCCTAAAGCTGAATCGGTGCATAATTTTGAGAAGATCTAAAATTTCAAGTTATGCTACGCCAGAAAAGACTCAAGTATTTTGCACTCCTTTAGAGTGACATGTTGTTATGTCATGGACCGTCACCTCCTTCAAAATAACATGTTATTATGTTATGGACTGTCACCTCTTTCACAATGACACGTTATTATTATGGATCGTCACCACCTTCAAAGTGATATGTCATTATATTATGGAATATCACCTCCTCCAGTGTGACATATTATAATGTTATGAACCGTCACCACCTTCACAGTGACATATTATTATGTTATGGACCATCACCTCCTTCAGAATGACATATTATTATGGATCGTCACCTCATTCAGAGTGACATATTATTATGTTATGGACCATCACTTTCTTCAGAGTGATATGTTATTATGTTATGGATCGTCACCTATTTCAGAGTGAAATATTATTATGTTATGGCCCGTCACCTCCTTCAGGTTGATACCTTATTATATTCTGGATTGTCACCTCCTTTATAATGACATGTTATTATGTTATAGACCGTTACCTCCTTCAGAGTGACATCTTATTATGGTATGGATTGTTATATCCTTTAGTATGGCATGATAAAAGAAAGGTGTGCACGATTACCCTTATATTGCATGATACTAATAAGTTTAGTGAGGGTGATTAATAGACACATTGGACTGTCACTCCGTTCAAAGTGGCATGTTACATTTAAATTGGGTCGTTCGCCCTTCAATGAGTCACATTGGACCGTCACTCCATTTAAAGTGGCATGTTGCATTTAAATTGGGTCGTCCACCCTTTATTAAGACACGTTGAACCATCACTCCGTTCAAAGTGACATGTTATATTTAAATTGAATCGACCGCCCTTCAATTAAATATATTGGACTGTCACTCCGTTCAAAGTGGCATGTTACATTTAAATTAGATCATCCGCCCTTCAATAAGACACGTTGGACCGTCACTCCATTCAAAATGGCATGTTACATTTAAATTGGGTCATTTTCCCTTCAATGAGACACATTGGACCGTCACTCCATTCAAAGTAGCATGTTACATTTAAAATGGGCCGTCCGCCCTTCAATGAGACACATTGGACCATTCAATGAGACACGTTAGACCGCCACTCCATTCAAAGTAGCATGTTATATTTAAATGGGTCATCTGCATTTAAATGAGAAATGTTGGACCGTCACTCCGTTCAAAGTGGCACATTACTTTCAAGATAAGTCATTCATCTTTTACTGGTACATGTTGGGTTGGCACCCCATTCAAAGTGGAATAATATTTTTAGAACAGGTTGTGTAAATTGGTTTATCAACTATCTTAGCACAACATGTTCAAACAGGTTTGCACCAATTTACGTTAGTGTAATGCTACATTTAGAACTAATCATTTTGTTTGAGATATTGTCGAGAAAATACAAAAGGATGAAATATCAAATTAAAACCCCAGGTGCAGACGACTCCAAAAAGGATACAACACAGCGTGAAATATTTTCTTAGCAGCAAAATGGGATGTAGTCTAGAGAGGGATGTCAAAATCTTTGGACGCGAGCTAAAGGATGATTGCCACTACCCTCAAACCACACCCCTGTTAGAAGGCATATGGCTACTTAGGTATATTTCAATTTCAGCTTCACTTTCGAGATATTTCTAAACTCGTATCGAGGGTAACCTTCTCTTCCCTTCAAATTCGAGTGACAACGTACTTAGAGTTCTGGAAATTATGTCCAGGTAGATTCTTACCAATAGATGTGAAAATCTCCACACTCATGGTTAAGAGTTTATAAGCCTCTTATTCATAACTCGAACAACTTGTCACTCATCTTGAGCCAAAGATTGTCTGAAATAATAGACTATTTTCTACCGATCGAGTCAAACTACAAGTAGTTTGATTCCCTAAGTCATTGGGATATGTAGGCTAGGATCTATGATTGAAAACTCGACTGCATTCCAATATCCCCCCCCCCCCAATCCTTCTATTCCTAGCTTTTCGGTTTCACCAAAATTTGAAAATTAGAATAGCTTGTGAATTCTTTGAAAATCATGCTTTAAATCAAGCGTTATGAACTATAAGTGGCCTGAATTCTCATGTAACCTGAGATATGTAGGAAACCCGATATCGGGGTCCCTCCATAACTCCATAAAACTCGTGCTAAAACCAATCCCTTTCGAGAGATAAATTTGTGGTAGGATAAAAGTTAGGAACGCCAAACTTCCTTTGCCCAGGGTTACTTGCATCCACCTAACCAAAGGGAGGGGGCAGTTGTTGACAACTAATTTTTTTCCTCTACCACTAAATTTAATCCTGGGTTTCTTTAATTTTTTTAATAAAATTGAAATATAAATGCACTCTAAAATATTCATTTGGGTTAATTTTTTTCATTTAATTGACGATTATACATTTTCATTTTTACATATATGAGATTGTATAAATTTTGTTACTTAAATGAACATTTTTGTCAAAATTGGACTTTTTCTAAGATTAAACTTGAAAATTAATCCAAACGAATAAAGCCTTGATATAAATATAATTTGTTCTCGAAATTAATTAATTTGGAGAAATATTTATTTAATTTTATTAAATCAAGAAGATTGAGATTAAACAAGGTATTAATTCGTATCGAATTTCAATTCAATTTAGCCGACCTATTAAATTTAGCCATAATTAAAATTAAATTGACCATATTGCGAAGCAATTGGCCAATTACTTTTTAATCTGGCCAAATATTTAATGAATAGACTAAATCCTAAATTGATTGAGGTTATTTTTAAAATAACCCCAAAATCGTCCTAATCCTAACAACACCAATATCAATTCAAGTCCCAAAATTCAAATTTGAAATTTGAAATTTATACTAGATTGTACAATTCCCCCTCAACCTTGTCCTTTATCAAATTTGAATTTTAAAATTTATACTAGATCGTACAATTCCCCCTCCCCACCCACCTTGTCCTTTTTCCATTTTTGAAATTTAAAATCTGTACTAGATTGTACAATTCCACCTCACCTTATCCTCCAAAAAACCTTTTACTCAATTTTGAAATTCTCAATACACCCCTAAATTCTTTCTCCACATTGGTGGATGAAAAGAATCGATAAAGTTTCGACCTTTTCTTGATTAAAATATGTACTCATGCCTCGTTTAAATTCGTTATTGACGGATATATTTGCTTTTAGCATATAAAGTTATTTTCTTTATGTCGAAAAAGAATAGTTACTATTGTTAAGGGTCTCTAAATTATTTCTCAATTTGAAGTAGTGAGTTACCCGTATCTAAAAATTTGATGTTATTTTTGGAAGGCATATTATAATGTGTTATGTTTGTGGCCTAGTGATTTGCAAAATCTCCGCTTAAGGTTGAAGTTGTCCACTTTGGCATACACATGATAGTTAACTTATTCACATGTAAAAATTGTTCTTTAACTGCTACTTTTAAAATATAACTCCTTTGCCGATTTTTAATTCTTTTTATTAAAGAGTTATTTTTCTTCATGATTCTATGCCATGATGAAATGCTAAGTTTTTTTATATATATGTTTACAGACATGATTTACTCATTTTCATGGTCAAAACTGTCTTTGATTTTCTCTTGTTTATACTGAAAATATGTTAGGGTTATAGATTTTGTTGAAATGGTGTAAAACTAAAATAGGAGTTGGCATAATTGGACAGTTTTTACTTAGAATTAACCTTTTACCATTTTTTCTATCTTGTCTTTTAATATAATTTCTCAAACATGGTTAATATATGCTATTTGCTTCACCTCATTTATTGATTTATTTCTTGAAGTATTTTTGTTCATTTAGATGTCCCATTGTTATTCACATACTACCATGAATTATTCTTTAAAATTTGTTGATTGAATTCATTTGGTATTGAAAAAGTCTTGTTGCATTAGTATGTCTTGAATTCCATATTTGAAAGGTCAAAAAAGATTTCTAATCTTATGTTCACTCCCCTCTTCTTTCTTTAATGAAAATATGTATTAGACTATATCATCTCATAGTATTTGGTGCAAATATGTGTTAATCTATAGAAAATGTTTGTCCAAATTTTAAGCAACTATACTTGTGGGTCAATATTTTCTTTTCAAGGATTAGCTGATTATATTGTGCTAGGCTCGATTTTTTGCAAGATTGTTTGAGAAATAAGTTAATTTCCTTTTCATTGATTAATTTGACTTATTTTTTGATATCATATTGTGATATTTCTTTATGCTTGAGAATACTGTTTTTTCATCTCATCATTTATCTATTAAGTGTAGAATTTTCGAACACATATTAATTCTTTTTCTTTCCATGAATCTGTTTTGGATTCCAAATAGACTCCTTTTCTGTTGCATTTCATTACGGTTCAATGAGGCCCACCTCTTTGAGTCAAGTTCGAAGCTTAAATTCAAAGTCAATTATATGGTGTGCGGGTGCAAGAAGATGAAAGAAGAAGGAAAACAGATCAAAACCCATTGATGAGGTCGCTAAGAGACTTGAAAAGTCTTGATTTTTATTATTTTCTTATTCTTTATTTATTTATTTATTTATGTATTTGTTCATTCATTTGGGCCTCGAAGCCAAAGTTATAATTTACTATAGGTGACGCCTATTTTTGGGCCTTCAAGGTCCGAAAACTAGCTTATGGGACAATTTCTCGAGTATTTAGATTAGGAGAGGTGAAGATGAGTCAAAAACCCAAATTAGCTTAGGAAAGGGTTTATGGACTTGGACCTAATGGCGTAAGTCATTTAGTTTTTCCCTTCCCCTTTATATGCTAATTGTTCTTAGTTTACTTAGACTTAGTTAAAAATCCCCGCTAAGTCGTCAAACTTTATTTTGCACAAATTTTGATGACAATTTTTCCTTAATCATTTTCTTTTCAAAAATCAATTTCTCTTTTTTAAAGTTAGTCAAAAAATGTTATTTTTAAATAGTCTGGATAACCGCAAGTTAGCGGATACTCTTGGTACCTTAACAACCTTCCAAGTATATTAATAGGAATCACTTACTCGAAATTTCTAAACCTAAAAGATTTTTTCCTATTTTGAATCTTTTAAGTAATATTTTTAGTTTTTTCTTGATATTTTCTCAAAAATCAAGTGGTGACTCTGTAATTTATTAAATTATTTTGATTTTTTTTTAAAAGTTTTAAAATAGTTTAATAAGTCAAAAATAATGTTTTCCAATCCCTTCGAATTGAAAAAGGGCAAAAAAAAAATGACGACTCTGCTGGAGATTTTAACGAGGTTCTAACCAAATATTTGAATCATCTTCGTTGACTAATTATTGTAATGTCTAAACTATTTAGGTGCTTATGTGTTTAAATTTTGCGAAATTAAACTATTGCATTTTATGGCATTCGTTTCATTTGAAATATATAAATTATTAGGGGTTTCGTGGATGTCCCGGCCACTATTATTAAATTTCAAATAATGTGTTAGGAATAAGATGGTTTATTAGCACATTAGGCATTTGATGGTTATTCGTATTTCCAAACCCAATTCGTCTACTTGAAAACCTGGTCGAAGCCCAATCTAGACACCTAGGATAGAGCAAAACCAAAACCCTATTCAGGTATGAGCCTAGGATGCCCTAATACCTGAGAGGGTATTGAGTCTATTAGAAAACCTGTCTAACATCTATTTGACCTCGAGTCATAACAGACAATCATTATTTATGTGTTAAATTGAAGGATATAATGCCGGATTGTACAGACTATTGTCCCTTGGGTTTGAGGACTTAATTTAAATAGTTTTTTTAATCAAAAGAAGGTCTTCATCGGAAGGATATTCAAACCTTTCAAGAAGTTCAAAGATTGAAGGGCTTCCAAGGAGGCTTAGTTTAGATTTGGTCCCCTGCATGGGGTTGATATCATGCATTTCCTTTTTTCCTCATTTTGTATCCCCATTTTATTTATTCATAAAGTTTGTATGATATATTTGGGGGCAATGGAACGCCGTACAAACGGCATGTATATCTTTTAAACGTTAATCTTACCTTTGGCTTGAAAGGTCCCTTGTATGATAGGGCACATATAAATTATTTATGTGCTAAAGTGCATCATTATTTTGCTTTATCTATATTTGCCTGATTTGTCTCATAGATTGATTTGGTTAATTATTACAATTCATTAACTAGCATTTTTACCTTTTGAGTGTTTTTGTTTCTTATTAAAGAGAGACTGATTTGTGTTGGTAGTCAAACTTGCTTGTTTTACAAAGACTAAAAGCAAAGTAACCATTGACGTCTTCTGTCGCAAAGAAAAATGAAGTTTTCTCAAAGTAGTACTTTCGGCGTCCTTCTATCATGCATTTTGAAGTTATTATTTTCTTTCTTTGTAATCGCACCTTTTAGGTATAAGGAACTATGTTTGACCTGAATTCCTAAGAATGGGATACATAGATCGCCTATGTCGTCTTCGGTTAACCCCTTAGTAAGTTTATCTTTTTATTGTATAAATGAACTACGTTTGACCTAATTTCCCTACTAGAATGCGTAGGCAGACTGTATTGGTTTCGATCATGTTATCAAAAATATTAAATATTCTTTTTAGTTATACGAACTACGTTTGACTTAAATTTTCAAGAATGGAATATGTAGGCGGCCTAGGTCGGCTTCAGTCATTCTCTTTGAAAATTTATTTTTTCGTCTTATGGAGGAACTACATTTGGTATGATTCCTACCTCATTGGAACATGTGAGCACCACACTAGCTCGGTCATATTCTTCATAAGATTTTGTTTAAGAGGATTTTTTTTCAAGTTGCATGGAGATGACATTAAAGCACCAAACTGGGGAAGAAATTTTTTAGAAGGTCTTAAAAATTTCACAAGAACTTGACATTTGCTACAAAGTTAAACATCAGACATCACTGAAGCTGAATCGGTGCATAATTTTGAGAAGTTCTAAAATTTCAAGTTATGCTATGCCAGAAAGACTCAAGTATTTTGCATTCTAGACTGGGGCAGAATTTTTTAGAAGATCTCAAAAATTTCATACTAAATAATGTCATAAGTTACAAAGAAGTTCGAGAGTTTCTAAACTGGGGCAGAATTTTTTAGGGAGATTCTCAAAAATTCCACAAAGACTGCACTTCAACACAACAAATCGATGATCAACAAGGAACATCATGAAAGCAAGAAAAAACCAACATAGTCAGCTTCTCAAAACTAAGAATTTATCATTGGATTCAAAAATAATGAAATCACAAAGATAACAATGTTAATCATGTCAAAAGGCATTACTAGAACCACCATGGCCTTGCCACAATAATCCATACAACTCTCTTCTCCCTTTTTCTCTTAACTTGTGTTTCTTTTACTTCGTTATGATCTCTAGTACTTTCTCTTATTTTGTAGGGAAATGATCGGATATAATGATTAAGAGATGGGGATGTCATTCAAAACACTATTACCAAATCATAATGAGTCAAACTAATTTATCTTTAAAATCTATCGTTTGTTATATTTTGGATTAGTTACAATAAATTATTATGTTATTAGTAAGTGTGTTAGCCAACTATTTTTATGTTTTAATAATGACAAACTAATAAGTGAACTTGGAAGGATATTGAAGATTCCTAATGATGGAAGGAGATCTCACACAAAGGACATTGAATATCTCAAATCATAGGAGGATATCTCGCATAAGGTGAGGAATATTCTCTCAAAGAATATCGTGCTAAATAAGGAGCCACATCAAAGATATTGAAGATCCCTAATGATGAAAAGATATCTCACACAAAGGACATTAAATATCTCAAATCATGGGAGGATATCTCGCACAAGGCAAGGAATATTCTCTCAAAGGATGTCGTGCTAAATATGGAGCCATATCAAAAGTAGGATATCGCTTGACAAGGCAACAAAAATCATATCAACTAAAGATCCCAATAGACAAGGCAATTGGACGCACCTCACGACAAGATCAAAGAAGAAGGAAGATTTCACTACTTATATGGACATATCTGATATGGACATGTATAGATGTGAGAAAGAAAAATCACACCAAGTATGGACATATCTGATATGGACATACCATAAGGTGCAAACTCCCTCAATCAAGGAATCAACTCAATTCCTTGATTGAGAAGAAATCTCTTGGGTTTAATTATAAAGAAAAAAAAATCATACACAACAAAAGACTATAAAGGCCAAAATGAAAGAAAAAAGACACTACGCAACTTTAACGAGAAAATTCAAAGTGTCTCAATCTTATTCTCACAAGGCTTTGTAACTTTTAGTTTACAGTTGTTATATAAAGAGTAGGATTGAGTCAACTTCATAATATCAACTGAAGTTATGTTGCAAGATTTGAAGAGCAAAATAAGTCTTTAGAACTTGTTTCGTATCGTTGTACTCGAGCTCGACATTGAACGATCTAAGAAAACTTTGAAACCCAAGGGGACTGGAAGTAGGCACCGCATTGGTGTTCTGAACCAGGATAAATCTCAGTGTCTTTACTTTATGTTTAACTATTTATTTTTTTAATTGTGTTCAATCTAATTTGTTTTGTAAAGTGCACAGATCTGCAGGCAAGTCGACTGTGAGGAGTTCAAGTTAACTCACAGAAAAATTTCAATTCACCCTTCTCTTGAATTTCAATTGGTATCAAAGGAGGTCTCACCAATAGTGTTACTTAACCACAAGTGAGCAAAGATAAAATGGAAAGTTATCAAATTCTCGATGCTCTTCTCCAAGACGGTCACTCTTCCACAAGACCACCATACTTTAATGGACAATATTACTCTTACTGGAAAAATAGGTTTATAATTTTTGACCAATCAAATGACTTCTAATCCTAGATTGTCATCAAGAAGGGTCCAAACTCAATTTCAAGACTCAAGGAGAAGTCGAATGACAAAGATAAAGAATCTAGTAGTACTAACATAGAAGACCTTGAAAGTTTCAAGGTCATGAAAGAATAACAAGAGATAATCCAAACTAATGCACATGTTATAAGTTTACTTCTATGTGTAGTTAGCGGGGAAGAATACGACAAGATATCAACTTGTGAAATTGTAAAAGAAATATAGGACAAATTGGAGGTAGCCTATGATGGAACCACTTAAGTCAAGAAGTCAAAATTAGCTGCCCTGTTCAATGAATACGAGTTGTTCAAAATGTAAGAGAATGAGGACATTGAAATAATGTTTGCCAAATTCAGTAAGATCGTATGCGAACTGAAATCACAGGGGATGATCTATCCACACAGCCTGCAAATCTAAAAGCTGGTCGGAAGTTTTCCAAAGATTTAGGAAACCAAGGGTACCTTCTGGAAGTCAGAGATCTACACAACATGACATATGACAAACTATGAGGTAACCTCATTGCATATGAGAAAAATTATATCAACAGGTACCACAAGGAGGAAAAGAAAAACCCAGTAGCCTTCAACGCTGCTCTAAGTAAAGAAGAGGATATTTTAGAAGATACCAATAGCAAAGGGATGACCATCATTAATCGTAGAGTAAGGTAGATCATGAGACATATACAGAAAAGATCCCAAGGAGCCAAAAATAATGACTCTACCAGAAATGATGATCGTTGTTATTGTTGTGGAAGGCCTGGCCATTTCAAACAAAACTATTCAGAGTTAAGAAGAAGAACATCTAGAAAAAACCAAAACTTTGGAGCCTAGAGTGATGAAGATGAAACTGAAGAAAAAATAGAGGCCACAAATATGTGCTTCATGGCAACAGGTGAACCTAGCGAGATGAGAC
Source organism: Capsicum pubescens (assembly GCA_030864215.1). Classification (NCBI taxonomy): domain Eukaryota; kingdom Viridiplantae; phylum Streptophyta; class Magnoliopsida; order Solanales; family Solanaceae; genus Capsicum; species Capsicum pubescens. The sequence continues at coordinate 240,104,829 of CM061544.1, read as the reverse complement.
CTCATGATTGTCATAACTGTAATATTCTTTAATCTAATTTAGATATGATAACTGATGAGCTTCAAAAGGTTATAGATAAATATAAATAGATTGATCAAGAGAAGAAAGGTTGTGAAGCATGATTTAAACGAAAACTTAAAGAGAAATGAAGAAACTGTCAAATAGAAATCGAAGCATGTCAAATTGAAGTTGACTTGCTTCATGAAGATCTTGATGATGTAAAAATAAAATTAAACAGTATGAAGAGATTACCTAGTCATAGTTTCATGAGATCAAACTCTTTTAAAAATAATTCACGTTCCTCATAAGAATTATTTAAATCAATCAAGTCCTCTTTCTCTTCTCGAGGACCTGACTATTTTATATGTGGATAGAGAGGGCATAAATCCTACAGCTGTAAGCACAATCCTAAAAGTGTATGGGTTTGGAAGCCCAAAGAAAGCACATCTAACCCGTAAGGACCCAATACTACTTGGGTACCTAAACAGAATTAATTTTTTTGTTTTACAGGAACAGGTCCGCAAGATCTATAAGGAAATGTGGGTCATTGATAGTGGATGTTCCAGACACATAACCGAAAAGAAAGAAAATTTTTCAACTCTAAAGAAAATAGATGTGGGATCAGTCAGATTTGGCGACAATGCTATAGGAAACATCATTAGAGTCATCTCGGTAAAACTCAACCTATCATGTGGATTCACTATTAAACATAATCTTCTTAGCATCAGTCATTTGTGTGATGCTAGTTTCAGAGTCCTCTTCAAAGCCAAAAATTGCTTAATCAAATACGACAAAAGAGATATCTCTCTCATCGATGAACGCATTGATAATATTTATGCCTTAAATAGTCTAAATTTTATGTAACGCCCCTAGTTTGTACCTCAGACGCTACACGGTGCTTATAATCTCGAGGGATTACAAGCTAACCCATGACTGGTACCTGCTGTAATAACTAAATAATAATACTGTAATTATGTAAAAAATAGGTAAAAACTTTCCATAAGGTTTAAATCTGAAATAAATACTGAATACGGTACATTAATACCAAAACTGAACATCTGTTTATAAATACTCTAGTCTGAGAAAGCCTCTTCTATCTGATCATGGAGTTGATGGGACAAGCCCCCAACTAACTCTGACTACTGAAACTGATAAACTGAGATACTGATATAATAATTGTTTCCTCAAACTATGAGGACTCACTACTAAAACTGCTGCTGAAAAGTCTGAGCTGCTAAGTGTGATCGGGATCCCGTGCATTTGAACCTATGATATAAGACATTATAGCACAAAATAAAGACATGCATCAGTACTTTGAATGTACTGGTATGCTAACTAAGGTAGGCTGAGAAACATGGGTTCATATGCATGAACAATAATGATTGAATGACATGAGTATACTGAATGAGAGTACAAGTATTAATACGTAAATGATAATAAAATCAAGATAATACTAGATACTGAGTTCTGAATATAATTAACTGATAATCTGAGTTTACTAAAACTGTACTACTGATAACTGAGTGACTGTATCTGACAGTCCTGATTTTATGGAACAGTGCTGAGTTACATACTGAACTGAGTAATTGTATCTGACAGTTCTAAATCTATAGAACTGAACTGATCTCTATACTGTGACTGAATTTGAAACTAAAACTGTGGGAAGTAATCATCTACCATATGCCTCTTTCTGAATTAATTGTCGTCTAACCTGTAACCCTAGTTGGAAGGGTATCAGTACCATGCTACGGGTAAAGACAAGCTATGAGTTAACCCTATCTGAAAGGAAGCTCTTTCATTAACCCTCATTAGTAGGAAAACTCGTATGAGATGTATCAACCCTAATCTAAGAAAACCATCTTTCTTACGCACGAAGAGAACTGGTGCACTCCACAGGGACACACTGGGTCTGATGAATCCCTTATCTAGGAGATCCTTCAACTGTTTTTTTAATTCTATGAATTCTGTTGAAGCCATTCTATGTGGAAGAATAGAGATGGGATGAGTATCTAGAAGAAGGTCAATTTCGAAGTCAATTTCCCTTTTGGGAGAAACTCCGAGAAGATCTTCGAGAAACACATCAGAGAATTCACATGCTACTGATACTGATTCAAGATTAGGGGTTTTGAACTAGAGTCTTAGACACGAACGAGATGGTAGACACATCCCTTAGATATCATTTTCCTTGCCCTAAGGTAGGAAATAAGCTGACCCCTAAGTGCTGAAGTACTACCCCTCCACTCGAGGACGGGTTCTTTTGGGAACTAAAACTGGATGATTTGATTTCTACAGTCGACTGAGGCATTGTAGGAATGAAGCCAATCTATGCCGAGAATGACATCAAAATCGGTCATCTCTAATTTAACTAAGTCTACTGATATGACTTTCTAAAATACCATAACCGGACAATTCCTGTATACCCACCGGGCTATGATAGATTTACCCACTGGGTTAGAGGCTGAGAAAAGCTCTGCTAGAGTTTTGGGACTGACTCCAAAGTCAACAACTATATAAGGAGTAATAAAGGACAAAGAAGCTCCTAGGTCTAGCAAAGCATAAACATGTAAATGATAAACTGGTAACGGACCAGTGACCACATCAGGAGAACTTTCCTGATCCTGTTGGGACTGAAGTGCATAGAGTTTATTTGGGAGTTGCCCACTGGTGACACTGGAAGCGACACCCTACTGATTCGGGCAACTGGACTGAGTTGGGGAACGATTATGCTGACTCTACGAACCCACCTAAGGACACTGTCTGACCCTGTATCCTGGGTTACCACATCCAAAACATACGTAACTGCCAGCTCTGCAGATACCCTGATGGTTTCTGCCATACTGCTGGCAGAGAGGATCCATTCGGACACTACTAACACTACCCTAAGGTTTAGGGACTGGCGCCCTGTCTCTGTTGCCTTCTTTGAATTTCAGCACTGGCTGAGGATAGAGTTGGAATGGAAGATTTTAGATGAAACTGAGAATGATTATCACCCTCTGACTTAGGCTGGGTGAAGTTAAAGCTACCTGTTCTAGCTCTCTTATTCTCCCTCTCATTTTCCTTATTCTTAGCCTCTTCTATCTACTGAGCATGGACCATCAACCTAGATATGTACATCTCTTTGATTAGCATTACAGTCCTACACTCCTTGACTATACTACTAGACACACTACACATAAACTTACTCATCTTAGATCTACTATTTGCCACCACATGAGGGGTATATCTGGCTAACTGAGTAAACTTAAGAGAATACTCTTGTACCATCATATTACCCTGTTTCAGATTTATAAACTCTAAAATCGAAGAACCTATCCAGAAAAGCAATAATAAAATCCTCTCATTCTATGGGCCCTGCATCTACAGCCTTCTATGCTTTCTACTGTTTGAACCATAATTGATCCACATCTTATAACTGATATACAACTAACTCGGCACTCTCACTAGCTGTCACCCCCATAATATCTGTAACCTTCTACACTTGGTCAAGAAATTCCTGTGGGTCCTCATCTAAATTTGACTCGGTAAAAGATAGAGGGTTCATTCGGGTGAAATCTCGAATCCTGGCTGCAATAGTATTAGCCACTGGGTTGGCTGGAATGGTAGTTGGGCGTTCATTCTGGGTTGCCACAGAATGAGCTAGGGTAGTGAAAGCTGCTCTAAATTCAGCGTGGGGGACATGTTCTTCCAGGGGATCTAGATGGATGGGCTGAGGTGTTGGCTGGTCTCCCGTTTCTCTTCCCTTAGTCCTCTTTGGAGGCATTTTCTATAAATGAAAGGGGAAATGATTAGACTTAGAGTTCAACTAGAGGTCATGCTCACTCGCACGACATGAATACTGAAAGAAGGAAAACCTTTCCTAAACATCTAATAGCCTCCTTCCCATAAGTATGGCGCGCAACACACTCTTGCACAAGACTCTACTAGACACGACTTTCAGACTTTCTAGGACTCTGTTAAACCATAAGCTCTGATACCAAGTTTGTAACGCCCCGAGTCTGTACCCCGAATGCTACATGGTGCTTATAATACTGAGGGACCATAAGCTAACCCATGACTGGTACCTGCTTTAATAACTGAATAATAATACTGAAATTATGTGAAAATTAGGTGAAAACTTGCCATAAGGTTCAAATCTGAAATAAATATTGAATATGGTACATTAATACCAAAAATGAACATCTAACTATAAATACTCTAGTCTAAGAAAGTCTCTAATGTCTGATCATAGAGTTGATGGGATAAGCCCCCAACTAACTCTGACTACTAGAACTAATAAACTGAGATACTGAAATAATAATCATGTCCTCAAACTATGAGGACTCACTACTAAAATTGCTACTGAAAATTTTGGGTTGCTAAGTGCAATCGGGAGCCCGTACATCTGAACTTATGATATAAGACATCATAACGCAAAAGAAAGGCATGTGTTAGTACTTTGAATGTACTAGTATGCTAAGAAAGGTAGGCTGAGAAGCATGGGTTCATATGTATGAATAATACTGACTGAATGACATGAGTATACTGAATGAGAGTATATGTATAAATACATAAACTATAACGAAATCATGATAATACTGGATACTGAGTTCTGAATATAATTAACTGATAATCTGAGTTTACTGATAATGTACTATTGATAACTGAGTGACTGTATCTGACAGTCTTAATTCTGTGGAACAGTGCTGAGTTTTGTACTAAACTGAGTAACTGTATCTGACAGTTTTGAATTTGTAGAACAGAATTGAGTTCTATACTAAGACTGAATCTAAAATTGAGACTGTGGGAGGTCAGCATCTAATCGGCATGCCCCTTTCTGAACTAATTGGGATCCAACCTGTAACCCTAGTTGGAAGGGTATCAGTACCGTACCACAGGTAAAGACAAGCTATGAGTTAAGACAAGCTATGAGTTAACCCTCTCTGATAAAAAGTTCTTTCGTCAACCCTCGCTAGCAAGAAAACTCGTATGAGATGTATCAACCCTAATCTGGCAGGAAGATATCTCAAACTACGCCAGCTATGTAGTTCTGTAATACATGGATTGCTACAAAAGGTCAAACCCTATGCCAGCAGGAATGCCCCCATCCCTGGGTTCGCTCGATTTTGAATCCTACTCCCAACTAAAAGTTATTGAATTGATTTCTAAACTGTTCTAGGCCTGACTGAACTATTACTGACCGTGCTATCTAACTGAACTGGACTGAATTCACTGAATACTGAATTGATTACTAACTGAATTCTATGAACTAACTGAGTTTACTGAGTTCTGGATTGACTACTACTGGATTCTGAATTGAATACTACTGAGTTCTAAACTGAAGGCTGAACTGAGACTGATTACTGAGTACTTCTAAAACTATTCTATAATAAATCATCGTATAAACTTGAAAAGCATAACAATGTGCACTTGATCATAACTCATTCATAGAGACATTTTATCAAACACTTGCATGATATAACTTGCACATAAGTTAGCATGACATGATTTTTCCCTTTTCTAGTTCACATGAGTGATTTATCAAACAAGTGGGGGGGGGACATAATCCATGCACATGACATTAAACAACATATAGACATCATAATTCAAATCCCCATTTACAATTGCAAGGGTTTAACATAGATCCACTTGATTCTATACATATATCAAATAACTCCACATGAATCTTGTAATAAATATGGATTAGAAACCCAATTAATCATTATAATCATGAATATAATTAGACCCAACATAAAATTCATAGAATTAATACACTTGAAGTTTTAAAAATAGTATCTTGGACTCCAAGGGTGGAAGGGACCCTTGGATAAACACTTGACACACCTAATGCTTGAATTCTAAAAAACTGTTGGGGAGTTCTTAATTTTGAATTTGAATCTCCTAGGGTTTGTTCTTGAGAGAAACTTGTGAAGAATGAGTAAATTTTGCTCTTATAAAGGCTAAATTTTGTGTTTTGGGGGGCTGATAGGCGTGGGAAAAAGACCTAAATACCCCTGAGGATGTGTCTTTTTAATTACTGAAAACAAATTTAGTGATGCGCAGATCGACGCGCCGCGTCGTTGGCATCAATATGATAGCTAATGTGGCGTGTCAAGTCTGTGTTGGTTCACTAGAATTTGCACTGGGAGCTGGAGGAAAATATTCATCGACACGGCGCATCTAGATCGTGTCGATCCACTGGTTCGGACTTCCAAACGTGTTTCAAACAAAGTCCAAAAAATCCAAAACTTATCCGAGAACACCCACTGACATTCCTGATCATGATTAAGCCTAAAAATCATTACTTAAAGGTTATAAGGGTCGTGAAAAAGAGTCGCCAACTTATGAAGGCTAAAATAACACTAAGTCTGAATACTTAGCTAATATTTTCTAAGTCTGGGATACCTTAACAAGCTTTAAAGGACCGAGTTAAGCTTAGGAGTTTATGGGGCCTTACATTTTGCTACCTTAACTTGCCTTACTGTGGAAAAAAATGGTGTTTGGTTGTGGCATAGAAATCTTGGGTATGCTAGCATGCATATCATTAAGAAATTATCCAGGTTGGAATTGGTAAAGGGTCTGTGATAACGCTCAAACTACAACTCTCGTAAGAGTGTAAGCGGTCATCGTCAAATATAGAACTCAACTGGATTGGGTGTCGAATCCCACATGGAATACTCGGTCACTAAGTATGCAACGATTAGTAGACGTTTGGTCAAAGTTCTGCGGATAAAGGGGGGATTTTATGCGTGAAGTAAAATTATCAAAATAGCAAAGTAAAAACGGAATGTTTAGTAAGATTTTAATCAATGAGAATTGTAAGTTAGGGTTATGTCCAGCTTATGAGTTTTATGTATCTATTGGCTATGACTTATGCGGAATTCAGACATGCATGCGCTTATAGAGATTCGTATTCTATGGTAAATCCTAGTTTCTTTTGACCATCAAGGATTATATCACTTTAACTCTTTCGAGCTTAAAGCGTATACTAATGGTACGAATTCTCCAAGAGGTTAATCCAATTACGGCACTAACTTTTAAATAGGGGTTGGTAGCCCTATTTCCTTGTCATTCTCTCTTTTCCAGACATGTAACTTTTCTTTCGAACAAGTTAATGCTATACTGGAATATTCTATATATTTGCAACCACAAGAATTCAATTAAGATGAAGAGAGTAATGATATAAGCAACATACGTATCAAGAATTCACAAACTCATAGCAATAGATAGTATATCATAAGGCTTCCATAACCCTAACAGAGAAGTTTAGCTACTCATGAGTGCAACAGAAATCACAATAGATATAATCATCATACCACAACCTAGAATAATCTTGGCGATGGAAGTGATATGGCGTCAAAAGCTCTCAAACGTTTTGCCCTAGACGTTCTTCTCAAGAGAGCCGAGTTCTCTGTGTTAGACTTACAAAAATTGTAACGTGAGTAGTTCTAAAATATCGAATGAATAAGACTTGAATTAATGAATGAGTGAATAATAAAAAGCTTCCTGAAAAATTCAGCAAATAGGGTTTTTATAACATCCTTGTCCTAGTCCTACTGAAATAGGGTTTTTATCCTTGTCCTAGTCCTACTGGGTTACTGCATACTTGTCCTAATCCTACTAAGTTACTTCAGATCCCCCAAGTCTTTAGAAATGTTGTTTTTGCCCGGGACAAGTTCTCCATGCATCACTTTCAGTCCACAAGCTTCCAGAAGTTGCCTTCCTTCTTACGTGAAGTTTCCTTTGGCGTTCAACAGTCCATAAAATGCTGAAATCTTCATCATTTATACCTGAAAACTTGCTAATCACGTTGGTTAGCTCACTTACAGGAAAAAGGACTAAAAGTGTAGGAATTATATATTTTGTCCTTAAAACTTAGCTAAAATATGGGTAAATTAAGGTGCTTTAGGCGTGTAAATATGCCTAACATCAACACCCCACACTTAAAGCTTTGTTCGTCCTTGAACAAAATATCATGTCCATATAAACATCTACTTAGGGTTTCACAGTAACAACACAAACTATTCATCAAGACAGGCACGACAATTATTAACACAGAGTAGTTTTCTGATCACTACTAGAAATAATTCAACCTCTAATATAGACTCGTGATGATGGTTAATTCGTATTCAAAAGTTAAGGCACAAAGTATCATACAAGACTACCCAAAACTCATCAACCATGTGTGTCTCACAATATATCACCCATAATTACTCACAAGTATTTCATTTTTCAAAACATGGGTATAAGATTATCCTTGCTCTCACTCTCACAAAGAGTTCATATGTTGCAACTGATGACCATAGGATTGCCCTTAGTGTAATGCTCTACTAATATCAGAATGTTAAGCTTAGGATCAAATAGGTCTTTTATAGGTTGTAATGTAGGCTAAGGGAAGGGTAGGACTATTTTGGCCAGAAATAGTGACTATGTTCCTAAGCGCTTTAATACATCACATTATGCCATTAACACTCTCTTTTAATCAACCCTGCTACCTTTCTTTCATCTATCACCCCTTTTCACCTATTTTGCCATTCAAGCATAACTATCTTTTTATTTAATCATAAACACAATTTATCTTTTTGTTTTTCTATTTTTTTATTTTTTTTTATAACACACCTCTATGATAGCCACTCTTTTTCATAACAAATTCAAGTGCCAATACACTCTAAGGCATCACTCTCACCCAATTTCCTTTTATTTTGTCACATGACTTTACAATTTAAAGCGCTTAGGAATTTGGATCAAATTATGGGCTTGAAAAAAAATGGATTAGGCTACATATGAGGTTGTCAAAGAAAATAGCTAAAGGCTCAAAGGGGGTTAACTAGGATAATGTCCACAGGTGGGTAAAAGGAAGGTAAACAATCACAGGCTGCCAAAGAAATGCCTAAATCATCTCCTAAACTCACACTCTTTATTTTGCTTTACACACACACCAGGCAAGTTCTAGCATCAGTCACAACACAGAATATACTATATCCTCACACACACAAGGCACATGGTCAACTTTATTGGGAGCAGTATAGACTCTTGACCCAATAGATGAATGAATTAAACCACACAGTGAGTCACATGTAGAGCCTAAATGTCTCAATAGTAATGATTTAGCACAAACTCTTGTTATACTACCATGCCGTCTATCAGAACAATTTCATGCAAAATCTAAAAAATTTAAAATTAAACTAACTAATTACGACTAATTAAAACAAACAAGAACTAGAATAAATGCAAATGCAGACAAAGAAGTATAGCATACAAATACCAGTACCCCACACTTAGACGGGACACACTGCCCTCAGTGGAAAATAAATAAGAAGAACCTGGTTAGTCGGACTCCTCCTCTATGTCTGGGGTCATACCCCCTGCATCGGAATCATCATCAGAGTCGTCGTTATCAGAGTTCTCCTCCACGTCGGAGTTTGGCATTCGTCAATCATCATCGGTTGGCATGTCGTCATCAAGAGGTTCCTCAAAATATACACCTACTCCACGCATAGCCCTTGCATGCTCATTCATTGGGTAGTCATAATCCAACTGTTGGAGCTCTGCAGCAGTTGGAACACGACCCCCGCTCATCATGGTGAACCTCGTCATGCCATATAAATGGCGGAAGAATCTTTCATCCCTAGCATGTCGTTCTGCAGTGGTCAGGTTGACGCCATGCATGGATTCAGCATCTTTAACCTTTGTGAGGTCAACCTTCTTCGGGTTGTGTGGAAGCTTATGATCTGCAGGTTTCTCTTTGATGTCTTCCATCCTCAATATCGCAGTCAACAGATTGCCAAAGCTGTAGTGGGACCTCTTGTGCAGCCTAGCCTTACGCATTGAAGATCGAATAATTGCCCCAATGTTGATAGGGACGTTCGTCATCAATGTGTACACCAAGAACACTCTATCTCGTATTATCTTTGTGTACTGTGTCCCTGCAATCAGGAAAGAGTTGACCATCCGCAACCATATCCTAGATTCTCTGTTCAAAGAAGCATATGGGAAGGTATTATGCCGACCGGTATCCTTGTGACAACTCCAACGTGCCATTGATCTTGTTCCGCACAGTGTGTGTCTGATTGCCCTGTATGGAGGTCTGTTATAAATCTCCTTGAGTGGTGATGGATCAACAGATGGCAAACCCAGAAAAGAGTTGAAGAACTCTGCATTTAGTTGCAGGACTTGGCCCCGAATCTTTACTTCACTCCCTGTAGTTTTCGGTGACCAGTTGGCATAGAATTCTCACGTTAGATCAAGATTGAACTCTCCCATATCTCGGAAGATAAAATCAAGATGTAGCGCCATGATTTGGGCCAAGATGCGAGGTTCTTTCTTTGCTAGGCTCTCCTTTTGTATCAATTCCACGTGAACATATTTTTTCACTTTATTGTTCCTGTACCACTCCATTGCTTCCTCCTCTAGGACCCATTTTATCTCATACATGCATCGAGGTATTTGCAGCGAGGAGGATTCAACTTGCCTTTTTCTTCCCCTTTTCTGGCTTGTCTGTGAGGTAGACGCTTTTTCTTTTCCGGGTCGACTTTTTGGTGCCATTGTACCTGAGATTAAAATAATAGTCATGTTAGATTCATCTCGGTAGATACAATCGACAAACCAATAGTAGTGTCACTACCCCACACTTAATTTGTTTGCACAAACTTAATTAACTGAAAGATGTCGATTACTCAGACTTCATCGCCCTACATTTAGGTGTTATGTTCCAACAATCTATTCAGTGCAGTCATACTTTTCTTGTCATCTTCACTATTCTTTTCAATTCTTTTTCATGTATTCTTAACTATGTTTTCATGTTTGGACTAATGCATCTCTTTGAACAAAACTACTACATAGATATCGTAACAATTTATGGCTTACAGCACCAATAGAAATAATCACAACATCTCATGTTTATAGTTAACCATGATTTTCATCTCGATGGACAAGTCATTCACACATACAAGCTTTCGAGTAACAAGATTATGCAATTATCTTAACCATGTCGATTCCGCAAAAGTTTGACAGTGTATCAAAATCAAATTCAGGTTGGAACCAAGTCTAGAACACCCATACCTATTCATTCACTCACTTAGTTGTATCACAACAAATCAACCACATTCAAATCACCAACACTACTTCAAGATTTAACAACTTATTATAGGCGTAGTATTGTAATACTTACGGAATATAAAACAAGAGCAAAGAAGTACTTACTTGGTTGATGGCCTTGGAAGATGTTCTTGTAAAGTTAAAAGAGCAAAAAGAAAATTTTTGAGAGATTTTGGAGAGGTAGGCGGCGCTTAGGTTGAGTTTGCAATGAAATTTTGTTCTAAGACTAAGGTTCTATTTATAGGACAAGCTTGGGTCGGGTTTTAACCCATTTGGAATCAGATTAGGAGACCAAAAAGTAAGCATAGGCGGCGCCTATGCTATGGCATTGTTAGGCATAGGCGGCGCCTATGCCATGGCATTCTAGATTCAGAGACCAAAGGCTTTTACATAGGCGGAGCCTATGCTATGGCATTGTTAGGCATAGGCGGTGCCTATGCCATGGCATTCTAGATTCAGATACAAAAGGCTTTTGCATAGGCGGCGCCTATGCTATGGCATAGTTAGGCATAGGCGGCGCCTATGCCATGGCATTCTAGATTCAAAGAGCTTAGGCCATAGCATAGGCCTTGCCTTGTTCGTTGCCTAGATTTTCATAGGCAATGCCTAACTCATAGCCATTTGTTTCTTCATTCCCAACTTACCACCTTCAACATGCAATACCTCCAAATCAAAATTTGAAACCAATCTCCTCCTTTACACCTCTTGCACCTACACTTATTCAAAAATAACAAAAATTATTAGAACGATGGGTTGCCTCCCACCAAGCGCCTTAGTTTTGGTCGTGGCTCGACTCTTCTTTTTGGATTTTTTTATTTAACAAAAACAAACTCTTAGTAAAACAATAAAAAAAAATGAAAAATAATGGGTTGCCTCCCATCTAGCGCTTGATTTATTGTCGCGGCACGACATAGTTACCTCGAGTACTTAGATTTCGTCGAGATAGATGATGGCCATGCATTTTATCGAGTCAAGAGGACCGATATATGGTTTTACTCGTTGGCCATTCACCTTAAAGACAACACCATTATTGTCTTCTAGCTCAACTACTCTAGAAGAGTAGACTTGGCTAATTTTGTACGGACCAGACCATTTGGATCTTAACTTACCTGGGAATATCTTCAGTCTGGAATTAAAAAGAAGTACCATATCACCCTTTTGAAAGTTTCGTTGAAAAATCCGTTACTCATGATACTTTTTCATCCGCTCCTTGTAGAAGTTTGATCTTTCATACGCATGTAGACGAAATTCATCCATCTCATTCAGCTACTCCAATCTCATATTCATGGCATCATCCCAATTCAAATTCAGTCGCTTCAACGCCCATAATGCTTTATGCTCGAGCTCAATGGGAAAGTGACAAGCCTTCCCATAAACTAGTTGGCACGGGGACATGCCAATTGGCATTTTGAATGCAGTCCTATAAGCCCATAGTGCATAATCCAGCTTCCGAGACCAATCCTTCTTATTAGCGTTTACAGTGTTAGCAAGGATCTGCTTGATCTCTCGATTAGAAACCTCTACCTGTCCACTAGTTTGTGGGTGATAAGGCGTGGATACCTTATGTTGCTTGACCCCATATTTCTCCAACACGGATTTGAACAGCTTGTTGCAAAAGTGGGATCCTCCATCGCTTATGATGGTACGTGGTACCCCAAAACGAGAGAAGATATTTCTCTTCAAGAATCCTACAACACGTTTTCCTTCATTATCGGCTAGCGCTACTGCTTCGACCCATTTGGATACATAGTCGACAGCAACTAGGATATATTTCATCCCAAACAAATTTACGAATGGGCCCATAAAATCAATACCCCACACATCAAACAGCTCTACTTCAAGAATTTTTGACATGGGCATCTCATGGTGCTTCGAAATCGTGCCTTGTCTCTGACATTGGTCACATCTTCTCACAAATTCTTAAGCATCTCTAAATATCGAAGGCCAATAATAGCCGCTTTGCAATACCTTCCTTGCTGTTCGACCACCTGCATGGTGTCCCCCATCTTGGGAAGCATGACTTGCTTCCAAGATACTCGGCACTTCCACATGAGATATGCATCACCTGATAACACCATCCGCGCATCGTCGAAACAAATATGGCTCATCCCAGAAGTAGTGTTTTACATCATGCATGAACTTCCTCTTTTGATGAAAAGACAGATGTGCAGGTATCACATTACTTACCACATAGTTTGCAAAGTCTACGTACCATGGTAATTCTTCCACCATCGTGGCTAGGATCTCTTCATCGGGGAATGCATCATTAATCTCAAGATCAGGCTGCGCTGTGTGCTCATTCTCAAGTCTAGATAGATGATCAGCCACTTGGTTTTCGCAACCTCTTCTATCTTTTACCTCAAAATCAAATTCTTGCAACAATAACACCCATCGAATTAGCCTCAGCTTTGCATACTTCTTCATCATTAGGTATCTCAGGGCTGCATGATCGGTATGAACCACCACTTTAGTCCCCAACAGGTAGGCACGAAACTTTTCAAAAGCATAAACAACTGCTAGAAGCTCTTGTTCCGTGACAGTATAATTCTTCTGGGCTCCGTTCAAGACCTTGCTTGCATAGTAGATTGGATGAAATAACTTTTCTCTTCTCTGGCCAAGTGCAGCACCCAAAGCTACTCTGCTTGCATCACACATAACTTCAAATGGTAGGGACCAATCGGGCGCTACAATGATAGGAGCTTCAATTAGCTTCCCTTTGAGGCATTCGAATGCCTTCAAGCAATCTTCACCGAAGTTGAACTTTGCATCCTTCTCCAAAAGCTTGCATAACGGACTAGCAATCTTGGAAAAGTCTTTAATGAACCTTCGATAAAAACCTGCATGCCCGAGGAAACTACGAACTCCCTTTACAGAGATTGGAGGTGGTAGTTTCTCGATGACTTCAATTTTAGCTCGATCCACCTCAATTCCTCTTTCGGAAATTTCATGCCCAAGAACAATACCTTCTTTAACCATAAAGTGGCACTTATCCCAGTTTAGCACTAGGTTGAATTCAACACATCTCTGTAACGCCATACTTAGATTCGCCAAGCACGATTCAAACAACTCACCCACAACTGAAAAATCATCCATAAATACCTCCAAGGTGTCTTCAACCATATCAGAAAAAATGGACATCATACAACGCTGAAAAGTGGCGGGTGCGTTACATAGCCCAAATGGCATACATTTGAAGGCAAACGTACCATATGGGCATGTAAACGTTGTCTTCTCTTGGTCTTCGGGAGCAATATAGATCTGATTATAGACGGAATAACCATCTAAGAAGCAAAACCATCCTTTCCCTGCCAATCGATCAAGCATTTGGTCCATGAATGGCATTGGGAAGTGATCCTTAAGCGTCCATGAATTCAACTTCCGGTAGTCCATGCATACTCTCCACCTTGTGACAGGTCTGAGTGGAATTAGCTCATTCCTTTCGTTTGCAACTACCATCATGCCCCTTTTCTTGGGCACACACTGTACCGGACTCACCCATTTACTGTCAGAGATTGGATACACTACCCCTGCATCTAACCACTTAATAATTTCTTTCTTCACCACCTCTTGCATAGGTGGATTCAAACTTCTTTGATGCTCAATAGTGGGTATGCAATTTTCTTCAAGCTGAATCTTGTGCATACATATCCCAGGCGGAATACCAATAATATCAGCGATGGTCCAACCGATGGCTCTCATGTATTTCCTTAGAACCGTGATGAGAGCTGCAACTTCCTGCTCACCTAAGTCAGTCGCCATAATAACCAGAAGGGTGTTTCCTCTTCCTAAGAATGCGTACTTTAGATGACTAGGTAGCTCCTTCAATTCTAACATTGGTGGCTCTTAAATGGATGGTTTAGCTGGTGGTGTAGGCCGATTTTTGAGATCGAGGTCCAGCTTCTTGGGAGCATAAGGATACGACCCTATTCCTGTTAGAGCACAAATAGTTTCTTCATAATTTTCAGCATCCTCACGCTCAATATTCATAAGCACAGACGCCAATGGGTCAACAATAAGATGCTTCTCTACGGATAATTCTTTCTCATCATCAAAATAAACATCAGCTACAGAGAACACATTCATATGTTTGGGCTGCTTCATTGATTTGCACACATCAAAGCGGACCACTTCGTTATTCATCCGGAAAAGCTCATTAGCTCTTAAATCAATAAGCACACTTCCTGTTGCAAGGAAGGGACGCCCCAAGATTATGGAAACTTCAGAGTATACCTCACAGTCTAGAATAACAAAATCTGCAGGAAAGATGAAGGAGGAAACCTTCACCAATACATCATATAGGATACCAACAGGTCATTTTACCGACCTATCTGCCATTACGAGCTTCATATTGGTTGGTGTAGGATCGCCTAACCCCAACTTTCTGTAAATAGATAGTGGCATCAAATTGATGATAGCTCCCAAATCGCATAATGCCTTGGCAAAATTCAAAGATCCAACGGGGCAAGGAATCGTGAAAGCACCGGGGTCAGCCTTCTTCTGAACTAGTGATCTGGTAGCGATTGCACTGCAATGATGAACAGTATCCGTCAACTCATAGCTTGCTGCCCGCTTTTTTGTCAAAAGATCCTTCATAAATTTTGCGTATCCGGGCATCTGCTCTAGCGCCTCCACCAAAGGAACATTAATAGTTAGCTGCTTCAATATAGTCATAAACTTATTAAACCTAGTATCGTCAGCTTTCTTCTTTAATCTTTGAGGAAAAGGTGGTGGTGGAAGGGGAACAGTTTTCTCCACCGCTTCCTTTTCATCTTGCTTCAGTTCGGCGATCTTTTCAGGCTGTGGATGTTGAGAGGTGACGTCACGAACAACCTTATCAGCTGCTTCGACATCTTTTGGTTCTGTAATGATCTCATTATATTTTATATCATCAACCACCTGCTTTCCTTTGGATGGATTTTCCAACACTTTACCACTTCGGGTAGTAATATCCATACACGATCCATCATTCCTCGGATTTTGCACTGTGTTGCTAGGTAGTTTTCCAGCTTTTCTTTGATTGAATGCCACTGAAAGTTGACTCAATTGCTGCTCTAGTTGCTTTATTGCAGTAGAATGCGAGTCAACCAATTGATTTATTGAAGACAAATCATTCTTCACCTCATTCACTCCCGTATTAGTTGCCTCTACTCTCTTCAACAGCTTCGCCATCATATCTTCCATCGACATCTTCCCATAGCTAGACGCCACAGCCTCACGGTTTCCAGGAGAAACATACAAACCACTCCTGTCAGTCTTATTCTTCCAACCACCTTGATCGCGGTCCTTGTATCCAGATTTATCATAATAGTTCTGACCTTGGTTTCCTTGGGCATTGCCTCATAAACCCCCCTGATTATTCAAGTAGTTCGCTTCTTCCTCATAGTTGGATTCATCTCTTCCTTGTGATACAACGGCTTTAACCTTTTTGGTCTTCCCTGATAATAAATGCTTGGTAAGAAGATCCATCTGCGTTTTTATGTGAGCCATATCTTGGTCACGTTCCTCTTGTCTACACCTCTGCTCTGCAGTCAAGCCAATAGATACTATAGATCTTGCTACCTCAGAATCCCTGGTATGCCAAGCTCTACTCTGCTTTGTCATATGATCTAGCATATCACTTGGCTCAAGAAAAGTAAGGTCCATGAATGACCCACCTGCAGCATTATCAACCACTGGCTTAGTCACTGAGTTCAAAGCCCTGTATAATATCTCCATCAAGTGGATGTTGGTCATCTGATGATTTGGGCACCGCATAAGATTTTTCTTGAACCTCTCTTATGTTTCGTGGAGAGCTTCAGTTGGAAGCTGTCGAAAATTGTTGATCTCATCTCTTAATTGTGCTCTTTTGGATGGCGGAAAGAATCTTTCTAGGAAAGTGTCTTTCAGTTGCCTCCAATTAGTAATAGAATCAGGAGTTAGCCCGTTCAACCATAGAGTTGCCTCCCCAGACAGAAACAATGGAAATAAGCGCAGCCGAATTGCATTCTGCCCAACTCTTGGATTGTCAAACGACTTGCATGTTGAAATAAAGTTGATCAGATGCATATTCGTATCATCGCCTGCGAGTCTACCAAATAATCCCTTGAGCTGCAATAGTTGAATCATGGTGCTAGTGATATTGAACTTTGCTCCAGGTGCCAAGGGTGGAGGAATAATAGCCCCTGTGGCACTAGCTCCATCAAGATCGTCATCATCATCATCAAAAGGAGCCTGCACAGCTCGGCGTTTAGGTCTCATTCTAGCTTGATGATCTCTCCTGTTCACAGGCGCTTCCACCTCATCTGCACGCCGTGGATTAAGTAACTCATCATCACCCAGGTCCTCATCATCAGGATTTATTGCCCGACCTGGGTTATCAATATTCTGCTGGTGCACTTGAGCATCTACCAACGCAGCTAATCTAGCCTGCTTCTGTTGAGCCGCCCTTCTTTCAATGTCATGATGTGCATCCATTCTGCCAATAAGTTGTGGTTCAGGATTTATGGGTAATAACGGTTGACCTGAACTTCGAGTGTTTGTCATTCACTCAAACAAACCTGAATAAAACAAAAACAACAACTAAACGTAAAATACGAGAATCTTTGACCAAAGGGTCTAGTAACTATCATAAACTTAGTTGACAACCGTATTCCCCGGCAACGGCGCCAAAATTTGATAACGCTCAAACTACAGCTCTCGTAAGAGTGTAAGCGGTCGTCGTTAAATATAGAACCCAACTGGGTTGGGTGTCGAATCCCACAGGGAATACTCGGTCACTAAGTATGCAACTATTAGTAGACGTTTGGTGAAAGTTCTGCGGATAAAGGGGGGATTTTATGCGTGAAGTAAAATTATCAAAATAGCAAAGTAAAAACAGAATGTTTAGTAAGATTTTAATCAATGAGAATTGTAAGTTAGGGTTATGTCCACCTTATGAGTTTTATGTATCTATTGGCTATGAGTTATGCGGAATTCATACATGCATGCGCTTATAGAGATTCGTATTCTATGGTAAATTCTAGTGTCTTTCGACCATCAAGGATTATATCACTTTAACTCTTTCGAGCTTAAAGCGTATACTAATGGTACGAATTCTCCAAGAGGTTAATCCAGTTACGGTACTAACTTTTAAACAGGGGTTGGTAGCCCTATTTCCTTGTCATTCTCTCTTTTCCAGACATGTAACTTTTCTTTCAAACAAGTTAATGCTATACTGGCGTATTCTATATGTTTGCAACCACAAGAATTCAATTAAGATGAAGAGAGTAATGATAAAAGTAGCATACGTATCAAGAATTCACAAACTCATAGCAATAGATAGTATATCATAAGGCTTCCATAACCCTAACAGAGAAGTTTAGCTACTCATGAGTGCAACAGAAATCACAATAGATATAATCATCATACCACAACCTAGAATAATCTTGGCGATGGAAGTGATATGGCGTCAAAAGCTCTCAAACGTTTTGCCCTAGCCGTTCTTCTCAAGAGAGCCGAGTTCTCTGTGTTAGACTTACAGAAATTGTAACGTGAGTAGTTCTAAAATATCGAATGAATAAGACTTGAATTAATGAATGAGTGAATAATAAAAAGCTTCCTAAAAAATTCAGCAAATAGGGTTTTTATAACATCCTTGTCCTAGTCCTACTGAAATAGGGTTTTTATCCTTGTCCTAGTCCTACTGGGTTACTGCATACTTGTCCTAATCCTAATAAGTTACTTCTGATCCCCCAAGTCTTTAGAAATGCTGTTTTTTCCCGGGACAAGTTCTCCATGCATCACTTTCAGTCCACAAGCTTCCAGAAGCTGCCTTCCTTCTTACGTGAAGTTTCCTTTGGCGTCCAACAGTCCATAAAATGCTGAAATCTTCATCATTTATACCTGAAAACTTGCTAATCACGTTGGTTAGCTCACTTACAGGGAAAAGGACTAAAAGTGTAGGAATTATATATTTTGTCCTTAAAACTTAGCTAAAATATGGGTAAATTAAGGTGCTTTAGGCGTGTAAATACGCCTAACATCAGTCTGCCAAAACTCAAGTTTGAAAAGGATCACATTTGTGATGCTTACCAATTAGGTAAATAGACCTGAACATCATTCAAAGTCAAAGACATTATCTCCACTACCAAGCCTCTTCAAACAATCCACATGGATTTATTTGGCCCCACTAAGACCGCAAGCATTTTTGGAAAAAGATATGTTTTTGTTATAATTGATGATTACTCACATTTTACTTAGGTGATGTCCCTTACTCATAGACACGAGGCTTTCAAAAACTTTGAGATTATTTTGTCAAAAAGTACAAAGAGTAGTTGGACACTTCTCACCTATGTTCACAGTCATCATGAAGAAGAGTTTGAAAATGAAGGCGTTTAAGACTATGCTTAGAACAAATACTCTCAGAACTTCTCATCACCTTGATCTCCTCAGAAAAATGGTGTGGTGGAGCAAAAAAATCGGTCTCTCCAAGAAATTGTCAGGACCATGTTGTTAGAACATAATCTCCCAGATCACTTTTAGGAAGAAGTAGTAAGTACAACATGTCACATCATCAACAAATGCCTAATCAGGCCTATTATACAGAAAATGCCTTAGTAACTATAGAGAGGAAAGAAGCCTAACATTAGCTACTTTTATCCTTTTGGATGCAAATAATTTATCCACAACAATGGTAACAATAACTTGACAAAATTCAATCCACGAAGTGACGAAGGTATTTTCCTTGGGTATTCTCCCACTAGTCGCATTTACAGGGCTTACAATAAAAGAACCTTATGTGTTGAAGAATCTATGCATATTGTATTTTATGAATCTAATCACCCTCCTATGAGTTTGAATATTAATGAAGAATAGGTGACTAGTCTACAATCTGGAGATAGTGCTAGCACAACCTCTAAGCCATCACAAGATGAGTCGACTATACCCCCTCAGGAGTCGACTCCCATAGTAGAAATAGTCAAACCGACTGTTCCAAGAGAATGGAAAAACGATGCTAGCTATCCAAATGAATTTATCATCAGAAATCTAGATGATAGTATGTAAACAAGAGAATCATTAAGAAAGCAAGAATTTGTTGCTTTGTATCTCAAATTGAACCAAAAAAAACCGATGAGGACCTCAAAGATGAATCATGGGTCAAAGCAATGAAGGAAGAATTGGACCAGTTTGAACGAAATCAAGTTTGGACTCTGGTTGAAAGACCCAAGAACTGTTCAGTAATTGGAACTAAATGGGTCTACAAAAACAAATTGAATAAAGAAGGTAAGGTTATCAAAAACAAAGCCAGACTTGTAGCTCAAGGCTACTCTCAACAAGAAGGTTTGATTATGATAAAATCTTTGCTCATGTGGCAAGCTTAGAATCAATTTGAATTTTATTAGCTTTTACAGCTTTCAAATATTTTAAGTTATATCAAATGGATGTCAAAAGTATCTTCTTAAATAGTTTTATCCGTGAGGAAGTTTTTATAAAATAACCCCCCAGATTTGAAAATCCATCTTATCCGAATCGTGTTTTCAAATTATCAAAAACACTCTATGGTATCAAACAAGCTCCAAAAGCTTGGTATGAGAGACTGATTACTTTCTTACTAAATAAAAATTTTCAAAGAGGTAAAATTAATACAACTATATTCATACAGAAGCTTAATTGAAATCTTCTTATTGTGCAAATTTACGTTGATGATATTATTTTTGGTAGTCCTAACATATCTTTATGTGAGAATTTTGCTAATTTGATGAAAGAAGAATATGAAATGAGTCTTATAGGAGAGCTCACATTCTTCTTGGGATTACAAATCAGACAAACTCCTAAAGGTGCCTTCATCAATCAAGCTAAGTACACAAAGAAACTCATCAAAAAATTTGGTATGGAAAAAAGAAAGACCTATGGAGCTCCGATGAGTCCATCCAAAAGTCTTGATTCAAACTCGTCTGGGAAAGATATTGATGAACGAATGTACAGGGGAATGATTGGATCACTACTCTACTTGATCTCCAGTCGACCAGACATCATGTTTAGTGTATGTGATAAAATAGATAGAAAAAGCACTAGAAGAATGTGTCAAATTCATGGTGATGCCCTAATCTCATGGCATAGAAAAAAGCAAACTTTAGTTGCTCTTTCAACAACTGAAGTCGAATACATAGCCATTGGAAGTTGTGGTACTCAAATTTATGAATTATGCATCAACCACTGGATTTTAATTTATCCTTTGAATCGGTTCCCATATGGTACGATAACACCAATGCTATTAGTTTATCTAAATATACTATACATCATTCTAGGGCCAAACACATTGATATTAAGCATCATTTTATTCAGGATCATGTAGAAAATGGTGATTTTTCGTTAACATTTGTTGACTCCAAAAATCAACTGGCAAAGATTTTTACAAAACCCCAGTTAGAAAGAAGATTTTTTTACCTTAGAAATAGACTTGGTATTCTCATCTTTAATAAATTATGTGTCTTATTTTTGGACAAAAATATCGTTTACTTGTTCCAATTTTCTCGTTAGTTTTTAACCAAAAAATTCATTTTCAAAAGAGGGTCTTGTCCCTTTTTTTGCTGGGTTGTAAAATCTAATTTTTGGATTTTTTGTTTTGTAAAGTGCACTAATCTGTAGGCAAGTTGACTGTGAGGAGTCAGTCGAGTCGCAGAAAAATTTCAATTCACCCCTCCCTCTCTTGAATTTCAAAGTGTTGCTTGAGTTATGAAGGTCACGTTATAAAAGACCACCTTTAAGAATTGACACAAACCAATCCTATAAAATTTTGAGGATTCAATCCAGAAGATCAGGACATGCATAATTCCTTTCAAGGATTCTCGTTTCAAAGAATGAAGTTCAATAAATAAACTTCTATCTTCTCTTATATGTTAGGATTTTCTACCCTCCAAGAAAATTATTGGATTGTCAACCTATTCGAGGTGACACATTTTATTATATTTGGGTTGGTCATCCACTTTTTCAAGAGGACATATCGAATCGTCACTTTGTTTGAAGTGATGGGCCTTATTGTATTTAGGTCATTCATTTTTTCAAAAGAATACATATTATTTGAGCTTTCCATCCTTTAAGAGGATGCATTGGACCATCACTTTATTGGAGACATCATGTTATTATGTTATTGACTATCACCTCCTTCAGAATGATACGTTATTATGTTATGGACGGTCACCTCCTTCAGAGTGACATATTATTATGGACCATCACTTCCTTCAGAGTGACATGTTGTTATGTAATGGATCATCACCTCCTTCAAAGTGACATGTTATTATTTTATGGATTGTCACCGCCTTCAGAGTGACATATTATTATTATATACCATCACCTCCTTTAGAGTGACATGTCATTATATTATGGATAGTCACCTCCTTCAGAGTGACATCACCTTCTTTAGAGTGATATATTATTATATTATGGACCGTCATCTTCTTCAGAGTGACATATTATTATAGATCACCACCTCCTTCAGTATGATATGTTATTATGTTATGGACCGCCATCTCCTTCAGAGTGACATGTTTTTATGTTATGGACCATCACCTCCTTCAGAGTGATATGTTATTATGTTATGCCAGTCACCTATTTTAGGCTGACACCTTATTATATTTTAGATCGCCAACTCCTTCATAGTGACATGTTATTATGTTATGGACCACCACCTCCTTTAGAGTGACATTTGATTATGTTATTGATTTTTACCTACTTCAGTGTGGCATACTAAAACAATATATGCACGATTGCCCTTATATTGCATTTGATACTAATAAGTTTAGTGCTGGTGATTAATAGACACTTTGGATCGTCACTCCATTAAAAGTGGCATGTGACATTTAAATTGGGTCATCCACCCTTCAAAGAGACATGTTGAACCGTCACTCCATTTAAAGTGGCATGTTACATTTAAATTAGGTCGTTTTCCCTTCAATGAGACTTGTTGGACCGTCACTCCGTTTAAAGTGGCATGTTACATTTAAATTGGGTCGTCCACCCTTCAATGAGATATGTTGGAATGTCACTCCATTCAAAATGGCATGTTACATTTAAATTGGGTTATCCGTCTTTCAATGAGGCACATTGGACCATCACTTCGATCAAAGTGGCATGTTATTATATTTAAATTGGATCGTCTTCCCTTCAATGAGACATATTGGACCATCACTCCATTCAAAGTGGCATGTTACTTTTAAATTAGTTCTTCCGTCATTCAATGAGATACGATGGACCGTCACTCTGTTCAAAGTGGCATGTTATATTTAAATTGGGTCGTCCGTCTTTCAATGTGACACGTTGGACCGTTAATATGTTTAAAGTGGCATATTACATTTAAATTGGATCATCCGCCCTTCGATTAGACCGTTGGACCGTTACTCCATTCAAAGTGGCATGTTCCATTTAAATGGACCATCCGTCTTTCAATGAGACATGTTGAACCGTCACTCCGTTTAAAGTGACACGTTACATTCAACATAAGTCATTCGCCTTTGACCGATACATGTTGGGTTGTCACCCTGTTCAAAATGGCATAAGATGTTTAGAACAGGTTGTGCAAATTAGTTCATCAACTATCTCAGCACAGCACGTTCAAATAGGTTTGCACCAATTTACGTTACTGTAATTCTACATTTACAACTAATCATTTTGTTTGAGATATTGTCGAGAGCATCCAAAAAGATGAAATCTCAAATCAAAACCACTGGTGCAGATGACTCCAAAAAGGATACAACACAACGTGAAGCGTGTTCTTAACAATAAAATGGGATGCAGTCTAGAGAGGGACGTCAAACCCTTTGGACGCGAGCTAAAGGATGAGTGTCATCATCCTCAAACCACACCCCTGTTAGAAGGCATGTGGGTACTTTAGGATATTTTGATTTCAGCTTCACTTTCAAGATATTTCTAAACTCATACCGATGGTAACCTTCTCTTTCCTTCAAATCCGAGTAACAACATACTTAGAGTTTTGGAAATTATATTCCGGTAGATTCTTACCTATGGATGTGAAAAGCTCCACACTCATGGTTAAGAGGTTACAAGCCTCTTTTTCATAACTCGAACGACTTGTCACTCATCCCGAGCTAAAGATCGTCTGATATAAAATACTATTTTTTCTATCGATCAAGTCGAACTACAAGCAGTCTGATTCCCTAAGTCATTGGGATATGTAGGCTGAGCTCTATGATTGGAAACTCGATTGCATTCCAATCTCCCCCCCCCCCAATTCTCTTATTCCTATCTTTTCAATTTCACCAAAATTTAAAAATCAAAATAACTTGTGAATTCTTTAAAACTCATGCTTTAAATCAAGCGTTATGAACTACAAGTGGCCTGAATTCTCATGTAACAACCCCTTTCGAGAAATAAATTTATGGTCAGACAAAAATTAGGAACATCAAACTCCCTTTGCCTAGGTTACTTGCATCCATCCTACCCAAAGGAAGGGGGCAGTTGTTGACACCTAACTTTTTCCCTCTATGACTAAATTTAATCCTGGACTTCTTTAATATTTTTAATAAAGTTGAAATATTTATTTCATCGGGCTAAATGCACTCTAAAATATTTATTTGGGTTAATTTTGTCATTAAGTGACGATTATATGTTTTCGTATTTACATTTACGAGATTGTATAAATTATGTTACTTAAATGAATATTTTTTTCAAAATTGGACATTTACTTAGATTAATTTTAAAAATTAATCCAAATGGATAAAGTCTTGATTTAAATATAATTTATTCTCAAAATTAATTAATTTAGAGAAATATTTATTTGACTATTAAATCAAGAAGCTCGGAATTAAACAAGGTATTAATTCGTATCGAATTTCAATTCAATTTAGTCAATTATTAAATTCGGCCATAATTGAAATTAAATTACTATAATTGTGATGCAATTGGCCAATTGATTTTTAATTTGACCAAATATTTAATGAATTGACTAAATTCAAAATTGATTGGGGTTATTTTTAAAATAACCCCAAAATTCTCCTAATCCTAACAACACCAATATCAATTCAAATCCCAAAATTCAAATTTGAAATTCAAAATTTGTACTAGATTGTACAATTCTCCCTCAACCTTGCCTTTTTTTTATTTTTGAAATTCAAAATCTGTACTAGGTTGTACTATTCCACCTCACCTTTTCCTCCAACAAACCTTTTACTCAATTTTGAAATTTCTAAAACACCCTTAAATTTTTTCTCCCATATTGGTGGATGAAAAGAATTAATTCTCCATCCTTCTTATAAATACTACCACCATTTTGGTAGAGAATAGGTCTTAAATAGTGGAAAAAACTTTTGAGCAAAGAGTTAAAAAAAATTTTTAGTAAGAATTTTCAAGCGGTAGGCTAATCAAGATTCTCGAAAGATTGCTTTTCGGTGGTGATCAGGACTCCAAAGAAAACTTGAATTATCGTTTTGCTTCTCTAAAAAAGGTAAACACACTTTTCCCTTTTAGTTTTGTTATCGTTTTCTTCTTCATCTTCTTCTTCACAGTTTTCGTAGTTGTAATTTTGTTTGTTGGGATTGTTTGATGTAGACGGCCTTGAAGGTTGTAGGGTGTTGTGATATCAACATTATGGCTATTTTTATGTTCATGGTATAATGAGCTCATGTATTTTTTTAGTTTTATTCTTTGATTATTGTGATTAGATCGATAAAATTTTGATCTTTGATTAAAATACGTACTCATGCCTTATTTTTTTTTTAAATTCATTGGTGGTGGATATGTTCGTCTTTAGCATGTAAAGTTGTTTCCTTTATGTCGAAAAAGAATAGTTACTGTTGTTTACTTCGCCTTAATAAATTAGATAGATAAAATTTCGACCTTTGCTTGATAAAATACATACTCATGCCTTGTTTAAATTTGTTGTTGGTGGATATGTTCACCTTTAGTATGTAAAGTTGTTTCCTTTATGTCAAAAAGAGTAGTTACTATTGTTTGCTTCGTCTAAATAAATTAGATCAATAAAGTTTCGACCTTTGCTTGATTAAAATTCATGTTCATGCCTCGTTTAAATTCGTTATTGGCGGATATGTATGCTTTTAGCATGTAAAGTTGTTTCCTTTATATCGAAAAAGAATAGTTACTATTGTTAAGGGTCTGTGAAATTATTTCTCAATTTGAAGTAGTGAATTACCTATATCTAAGAATTTGGTGTTATTTTGAAATGCATATTATAATGTGTTATGTTTGTGGCCTAGTGATTTGCAAAATCAGCGCTTAAGGTTGAAGTTAACCACTTTGGCATATACATGATAGTTGGCTCATTCACATGTAAAAGTTGTTATTTAAATGCTACTTTTAAAATCTAGCTCCTTTGTCAATTCTTAATTCTTTTGATTAAAGAGTTATTTTTCTCCATGATTATATGTCACGATGAAATGCTAAATTCTTTTGATAGATGTTTGCAGTCATGATTTACTCATTTTCGTAGTCAAAACTGTCTTTAATTTTCTCTTGTTTAGATTGAAAATTTGTTAGGGTTATAGATTTTGTTGAAATGGTGTAAAACTAAAATAAGAGTTGGCATAATTGGACACTTGTTCCTTAGAATTAACCTTTTACCATTTTTCTATCTTGTCTTTGAATATAATTTCTCAAATATGTTTAATATATGCTATTCGCTTCACCTCGTTTATTGATTTATTTCTTGAAGTATTTTTGTGCATTTAAATGTCCCATTGTTATTCACATACTACCATGTATTTTTCTTCAAATTTATTGATTGACTCCATTTGATATTGAAAAAATATTGTTGCATTAGTATGTCTTGAATTTCATATTTGAGAGGTCACAAAAGATTTGTTCCTCTTATGCTCACTCTCCTCTTCTTAATGAAAATATGTCTTAGACTATATCATATTATAGTATTTGGTACAAAAATGTGTTAATCTATATGAAATATTTGTCCAAATTTGAAGCAACTATACTTGTGGGTCAATGTTTTCTTTTCAAGGATTAGTTGATTATATTGTGTCAGGCTTGATTTTTTGAGAAATCGGTTAATTTACTTTTCGTTGGATAATTTGACTTATTTTTTATATCATATTATACTATTTCTTTATGCTTGAGAATACTATTTTGTATCTCATCATTTATCTATTAAGTGTAGAATTTTCGAACACGTATTAATTCTCTTTCTTTGCATGAATCTATTTTGGAGTCCAAATAGACTTCTTTCCTCTTGCATTTTGTAATGGGTCAATGAGGTCCACCTTTCTAAGTCAAGTCCGAAGTTTAAACCCAAAATTAATTATATAGTGCATGTCCGAGTGCAGGAAGATGAAAGAAGAAGAAAAATGGGTCAAAATCGATTGATGAGGTCGCTAAGAGACTTGAAAAGTCTCAATTTTTATTATTGTCTTATTCTTTCTTTCTTTATTTATTTATTTATGTATTTATTCATTCATTTTGGTCCTGAAGCTAAAGTTGTAATTTAATACATGTGAAACAGATTTTTGGGCCTTCAAAATCCAAAAACTAGCTTAGGACAGGTTATGGGTCAAAAGCCCGAGTATTTAGATTAAGACAGGTAAAAATGGATCAAAAGCCCAAATTTGCTTAAGACAGGATTTATGGATTTAGGTCTAAGTCATTTAGTATCTCCCTTTCTCCTTTATATGCTAATTGTTCTTAGTTTTCTTAGACTTAGTTAAAAGTCTCCGCTAAGTCATCAAAATTTATTTTGCACAAATCTTGATGACAATTTTTCCTTAATCGTTTTCTTTAAAAAAATTAATTTTCCTTTTTTAAAGTTAGTCAAAAAAAGTTATTTTCAAATAGTTTGTATAACCGCAAGTTAGCGGATACTCTTGGTGCCTTAACAACTTTTCAAGAGTATAAGTAGGAACAATTTACCCGAAATTTCTAATCTTAAAAGATTTTTTTCTGTTTTAAATCTTTTCATTAATATTTTAGTTTTTTCTTGATATTATCTCAAAAATCAAGTGGCGACTCTGTAATTTCTTAAATTATTTTAAAATTTTCTTTAAAGTTTTGAAATAGTTTAAGAAGTCAAAAATAATGTTTTCCAAACCCTTCGAATCGAAAAAGGGCCAAAACACCCCCCCCTACATTTTTCTTAACCCTTCAAAAAAAATAGCAAAATCCTACAACCCCCCCCCCCCCCTCCCAACTTCGATTCTCCACATCTAGTCCCCCAAGACAAATTTTAGTTGATTTTCAATAAGTGATCCCACGTAATTGTAGTTCGGTGATGAAATCGAGAAATCATTACTGTTCAAGTTGAGGTAATTTTCTTAATAATTTTTTTTGTTAAAATTGTTGGTTGAAATCGTTAGTTTAGTGAATGATGTTGTAATTATTGTTTGGTTGTTGCAAATTTTTTGGTTAGTTTCTCCAAAAAGGCCTATTGTCTGATCATAACAACAAAAAAATACTGTCAGCTACTGAGTTGCATTGATGCTCATAAAAATTTAGTTACATTATCCACTAAATCAGAAAATTGTGCTATAATCCATGAGCGAGACAGTTAATCTAAATACACAAATTTTGCATTTGATGAGTTAATCTTTAGATAAAATAAATTGGAGTTTATGTCCTAAAACATTCTTTTGATAAATTTATCCAAAATCTTATTCAATCAAAATTTGAAAAGATGAAGACCTAAAAAGTATTATACTAAGTTAAATGAGCATCAACAATACTAGTTGGATTATTAAACTATCTATAGACATCCGTCTGTGTCAAAGAGTATGCACGAAGACTCATCGTCATTGATAATTCATTTTTCATAATTTATCAATCCTTATGATGAGAAGGAGTTTGAATATTGTCCGATTATAAATATATCATAATCATCACTTTAAACTTTCATTCTTCTAAAAATTGAATCTATAATTTCTCTGTAACCAATTGAAATTAAAAACTTGATGTTGGACTTGGGGGAGATACTATAATATATTATATTGCTTTCGTGAATAATTTCATCATCCTAAAAAAGTTCAACTTTAACATGTTCAGTATCCATTTTCTAAGATTTGATTAAGTTTTAAAAAGAAAACTGAATTTGAACAAGGTTGGAGAAGAAGAATTGAATTTGAACAAGCTTGAAAGGAAGAATTGAATGGGGGAAAGACTGATGATGATGTAATGAATGTATACATCTCTTTAAATTGGAGGTTTTCAAGATCAAGTGAAACAAATATTTACACATAAGTAATATATTTTTGGCACCATATTTATATTTCACATCACTAATAAAGATCGTGAGAACAGAATGCGGCATGTTTAAAATGGATAACTCCCATAATTTGCGAGCTTTATAAAATAAAAATAAATAACTTACATATTATATGATCTTTAAATAAAAATAGATAACTAAAATATTATTTGAGTTTAAAAAATAAAAATGAATAACTCACATTTTTTATGAGTTTTATAGTGTTTGTAAAAGTTGAAGTCGTTGTCAATTGTTCCGTTAAAAAGAAAGACTAAAACTCACAAAATATATGAATTTAACCTATTTTGATATCATTTTATATATGTGACATACTTTGATATTTTAAATAGATGAAGAACCCATTTTAATCACAGGTTCTGCAATTTTAAATCAAATCATCTCAAAGTTTAGAAAATGGTCATTCTTTTCAAATCTAACTCTAAAAAGTATTGCCTTTTTGACTAAAACAGATGAAGCATATTGCCTTTAACTGAAACAGATGTAGCAGTGATCTACAAGTCCATCGCTCTTCAACATGACCAGGATTGTTCTTCCTGAAATATACAAATCATTAATATGTGCATACATTATAAAAATTAAAAAAAAAATTGTTTTGCGATAGTAAAAACTAAAAAGTGTATGTTTTAGCTAGAGGCGAATCCAGGATTTATGGTTCCCCATATTAAATAAAAATAAAAATAAAATCAAACAGTAACTAAGGGAATTTGAACTCACAACCAAAAGGTCCATAAAACTTTTACAAGTCCTTCTACTCCACTAAACCAACAACACATTTTATTTGTGAGTTCCTAACTTATAATTGTTATATATTTACTTGATTTTTCTATAGAAATACTACATTCGTGCGAAAGTTAGCAGGTTTCCGAAAACCCCCACTCGGCCTTCGAGATCCACACCTGGTTTTAGCTCTAATAAAAATGACCCCTAGAACTTTTACCATCTATCAGATTTGGTACGTGTCCCAGAGTAAAGGAAAAGAAGTTTTGCCGGTAAAAATAGTAATTATTATCACAAACTTTAGCGGTAAGTTTTTGCTGCTAACTAAAATGGCGACGCCCTTTAAAACGTAGTTCAGTTCATACATGTATTATTGCCAATAATAATCAACTTAATTGCCGGCAAATACTCCTTCCGTTTCATAATAAATGAATTGTTGAATTTTGATACAAAGATTAAGGAAAAAACATTAAAGACATAAATTTAACACAACTTTTCATTTTTACCCAAAAAAAAAAGTTGACCTTGTAATAATTTTTCAAAAGTTAATTGGTTGTCAAATCATAAGGATAAATTTGAAAAAAAATTCAATAATTCACTTATTTTGAAACACCAATAAATACCCCAACAATTCACTTATTCTAAAACGGAGGAAGTATAATCTTTTTAAGAGTAAACTCTGCCGCATTTTGGGGATCACGTTTGTTCGACTTCCTTTCATTCATCCGAAATCCAGTCTTCACTGTACTTATACGTATATAGAAATAGTAGAGGTATGTACATAGAAATAGCAGTGGTAGTTAACATTTATAGTACTTAGGTGATTAGTATAGTAAAAATTAAATTTATTACAAACATATAACAATAATTACTTAGTTATATTTTTATTTTATTTTATTTTTTAGTAAGTTCATCTGTGGGGAGTAAATTGAAGAAAGGGTTTATTTGAAAAGTCATCTGCTAATTGAAATTAATGTATTTTGTAGCGTAGTAAGTACGGCGACATGATTGTCATGTAATTACACTTTAATTACAAGCATATTGTTTGGAAGCACAAGTATAATTGCACGGTTAGATTTATTTTAAAATAAAATTTAATTATCAAAGATTTAAAAATAATATTTGACAAATATATGCCTTTATAAATAATTTTAAATTAGTTTTTATGATACATATTGTCTCTTGACAATATTAATTAATAAAATATTTTTATCTAATAATATAAAACTAATGATATATAATTCAAATATTTGACAGAAATATCACTATCTATTTTAACTGAAAAATAAATGACATGCACGTAACATAACTAGCCAAAACTGTCACACCCCTTTTTCGTACTCCAAAGAAGATTTAAAAAAATTATGTTTTAAGGGTCGAAAGGATTGGTTATTTCGGAAAAAGATTATTTACAATTTTTTTATTCAGAGTCGCCACTTGACATAATTCGGTGTGCCAAGTCACCTTTGAAATATCCTTTTCAAAACAGTTTGACTCTAAAAACTGATCTGCAAACAGAGATTCCGATTAAGGAATTCTGTTGACCGAGGGGAAGGTGTTAGGCACCCCTCGATCCCGTGGTTCGACCACGATCGCTTGGTGGAGCGTATCGGCTAATTTGACATTATGAATATATAAACCTCACAAAATCACACAAAACAATCAATCAAACAAACAAACAAAACAAATCCAAAATTATAGTGTCCAGTCCGATTATTACAATCCCGAAATAGAAAAATGTGAAAATATAAACCTACTCTATTCTATGTTAATTCTAAACTACACTCAATTTCTTTCTCCACCCGACGTTCCGGGCCTTGATCGTGCGTCGTCTTCAAGTACATGGTACTTCGGGGCATTCCCCGGATAAATCAATACAAATCCCTCAGGGCATTCCCCGGCCGAATAAATACAATAGATCCCAATGCATAAATCAAAACCATTCCACAAACATATTAAAACACTCAACAAATCGTTATTCCTAAATTTGCCTACCCAGCCTACCGTTTGCCTATCAATTTCATCTTATCATGATACTATCACGTTTAGCATGCGTATTTACTCCAAAACAACCACCAACAATAAATCAAGACTAACCAATATTCATTTTTATCAATTGCTATTATCCAACCCCAATTTTTTTTTTTTTGCGATAAATTTTCACACAAAACGATATTCCAAACACATGCCAACATCAAATTCATGCCATAATTAATTACTCACGGATAAATAATATAAAACATCAACAGAAATATCCAATCATAACCACCAATCACAATGATAATAAAAGAGTAGAGTTGAGAATTGGACCTCAAAAACTTCGATTGACTTAAGAAGAGAATAAGAGTCATCCCGAGAGCCTCAACGGGTACCA
This sequence comes from Capsicum pubescens, assembly GCA_030864215.1. NCBI lineage: Eukaryota > Viridiplantae > Streptophyta > Magnoliopsida > Solanales > Solanaceae > Capsicum > Capsicum pubescens. The sequence continues at coordinate 240,072,478 of CM061544.1, read as the reverse complement.
AATCTCGACTATAATCCAACTCCAACACGGATAACTCCAGAATTTGATTAGAACTCAAAAAGAAAAACCACGACAACAGTGAACACCCAAAACAAAATACGAAAAAAATTGAGACTGGTAGAAGGAATTTTGCCGGGATTAAACTGAATCTTGCCAGAACCAGATTGAACCTCACCGGAATTAGACCCAAAACCGATCAACACGATAGATTCAAGTCGGGTTAGGGTCGAAATCCATAGTTACCCGCCCCGTCGAAACTCCAATGAGCTCCAACGATGACCGAAACAAGCAGAAAAAGACGACAACAATGTTTTTCCCGGTGAAAGGATACTATTTCCGGCCAAGAACACCGGAACAGTAAACCCTAGTCTCTTTTCTCTCCTCTCGTTAAAATATCTCCCTCTTCTCTCTATTTTTTCTCTCTCCGACTAGTTCTCTCTCCACCCAACAGTGGCGTTTTCTCCTTATATCCCTCTCAATCTATCTCTCTCTATCTTCCCTGATTTATGTGTGTGCGTGAATTTGAGAGTGATCATGAGTTTCTCCGAGTTCAAAAATGAGTAAAGTGTGTATTTTAGTGAATATGTACTAGTAAGAATGATGACCAAAAAAATGGGTTCGTCCCTGATGATGTACGATCCCCCCCTTTCTTTTTTTGTATTGTCCTGTATATATGGATGGATTATTTGGTATGGATGACTGATGTGTATTTTGTTACTGTAGGGCCCCCTTCTTTTGTTGTGTTGTCTTTCTTTGAGGAGAAGAAAATTGGAGGGGTCACGTGGGTAGAGGGTTAGGTAGGGGTGGTTAGGATAAGATAGAGGGTGTTGAGATAGTTTATTTTGATTGGGTAGGTTGTTAGGATGAGATAAAATTAGCGCTAGGGGTTGTTATTTTTGTCATTTTGTGGAGAGATTATTACATGGTTGAGGGTACACGGTAGGATAAGGTAAAAAATGGTAAAAATGCTTTCGAGGAGGGACAAAATTAAGTGTCTACATCATGCACCCTTTGAATGTAAACACGAAGTGTTTTCAGACAAAGATATAGACAACGAGATCAAATTTTGACCCGACCCTTATTCATGGAAAGAAACAGAAGGAAAAAAAGCAATCGGGACTTGCCTTAGGACATCCTACCTACCCAAGTTACGAAGGAATCAATTGACACATATCTCAAAGGATTGGAAGAAGATGGACGATACCGAGTTGGAAAGTCGAGTGAGGTCCCGTCCAGGTTCCGGTCTGCGGCTTTGTTATTAAATCAAAAATGAAAATTACAAGTTAAAACATAAATGAAATTACAAAAATTCCTATCTATGCAGTTGCTTTTGGACTCCTGACTTGAGTTTGATCACCCTATTCTTCAGGTGGGCTCCTGACTTGCTATTTTTCAATTTGTTAACTTTCAATTTCTTCACCTTGTTTCTTGGCTTTCAACTTCTTCACCTTATTGCTTGACTTTCAATCTCTTAACCTTGTTACTTGACTTTCCATTTCATCACCCTATTCTTCGGGTGGGCTCCTGACTTGCTATTTTTCAATCTGTTTAACTTTCAACTTCTTCACCTTGTTGCTTGGTTTTCCATTTATTCTCCTTGTGCTTTGAGCATGCTCCTGAAATCACATTAAAACTGAAAAGAAAATTATCCCAAACAAAGAAATACATTTTCTATGAGTTAATTGGAATGACTCGACTAAAAGGTACGTCTTATAGGAATCAAAGGAGATGACTCGACTAAAAGGTACGTCTTATAAGAATCAAAGGGGATAACTCGACTAAAAAGTACGTCTTATAAGAATCAAAGGGGATGACTCGACTAAAAGGTATGTCTTATAGGAATCAAAGGGGATGACTCGACTTAAAGGTACGTCTTATAGGAATCAAAGGAGATGACTCGACTAAAAGGTACGTCTTATAGGAATAAAAGAGAATGACTCGAATAAAAGGTACGTCTTCTAGGAATCAAAGGGAATAACTCGACTAAAAGGTACGTCTTCTAGGAATCAATAGGAATGACTCGACTAAAAGGTACGTCTTATAGGAATCAAATGGGATGACTCGACTAAAAGGTACGTCTTATAGGAATCAAAGGGGATGACTCGACTAAAAGGTACGTCTTATAGGAATCAAAGGGGATGACTCGACTAAAAGGTACGTATTCTAGGAATCAAAGGGAATGACTCGACTAAAAGGTAAGTCTTATAGGAATCAAGACTTAAGTTAGGAAGTGCATTACCTAAGAAGAAAAATTCAAACTGCCCAATCAAGGAAGTGTGTTTCCTTACCAATGTTGTTTGAATTATCAAAACAATGAAGTGTGTCTCCTTACCAAAGTTGCTTGAATTACCAAAACAAGGAAGTGTGTCTCCTAGAGATCTTGAATTGTGAGTTTTACCATGGTTTTGATTACCAAACCTGTGCAGCAACCTTGCCTCTTGCATTTATTGAGGTGAGAAATCATGACCTTTGATGTTTAGGCTCTGAAATTCTTGATCTGAATGCAACATGTATTCCTATTACATACAAAGAAAACTTGTGAGTTTAAAAACATGGTGGCTAGTTTGTGGCTTTGGCTTTTGAGGCAACTGCTTCTGCCCCCGTCACATTTAGCTTTGCTTCCAACCATTAGCATATGTCATTGACTTGCTGTATCATTGATCCAAACTCAGCTTATTAAGAGTGACTCTGAAACAAACACAATATTTCTTCTTTGTCGTGTTTCTCAAATAAACCCTTTGAACCTTGGTATTTTCATGAGTTTCCTGACTTCTCTGTTGAGAAAACTTTCTGCATGCCCTTTTTGGGCTCACAATTATGTCTCTTTCATGTGCTAGCTTTTGTCTTGCTTTGTCCAATTAAAAAAAAAAACTGGTAGCCAGTTTTGAAATCTTTTCTCACATGTTTTGACACGGACTTGACTCAAAGACAAGAAACAAAAAAAAGAATGACAATTTTTGTTTTGATAACTGACTCAAGAAAGATAAAATTAAAATAAAGAGAAGAAAGAAAAGACAATGAATGTCCCCTTTTAAAACAAAGAAACAAAAAATTCATCTAAAAATGACAGTCAACACTAATGATTATGCCATGCATTTTGGATTAAGTAGCTTGATCTTTTCATCTAAACTTTTTACCCATTGTTGTTGAGTTAATGGACTTGAAACTGAGTTGCTTTCTTAGTTCAATTGCATTTAAGACCCCATTCGGCTAGTAGCGCCTTGAAGGGTTTTCGCCAACAAGCTTCTTTCATTTTCTCTCGGCTCACTATCGCCTTATGGTGCCCGTGAGGGTTTTCACCAATAAGACTCTCTTATTTTTATTTCTCTCAACTTACCATCACCTTATGGTACCCGTAAGGGCTTTCACCAATAAGACTCTCTCATTTTTATTTCTCTGTTGATTCCCTATGCTGAGGAAGATAAATAGTTCCCAAATGCATCATCATATCCCTTGCATACTCAGCCTTAACATCCTCAAAGATTGATTTGAAGGTCTTTTTTTGGTTGTAACTTGTCTTTTGGATAAAGTTAGAAAGAAAGGATGGCATGGGGCCCAAACGACACTTGAAGTGGGGTAAGACTTACAACTTTTGGAATCGACTCAAACAATGAGGATTAACTTATGCCCCAGTTTATTTTGACTGGGTGACTCTAAATTATTTATTTGGTTGGACCGATCCCTGAGTAGGGCAGCCTACGTATCTCACCCTCGAGAGAAGAGAATCAGGTCATGCGTAGTTCTGGCAGCTTGTTCTTTTGCTTGATTCTGAAACTTTTTCTTTTCTTTTATTGACTCTTTTCTTTTGGGGATTTTTCCGACTCTTTTTTTCTTGACACTCTTTTTTTTTTCTTTTTTGGACACATTTTTTCTCTTTTCTTTTTTTGAACTTTTCTGACTATTGTTTTGCTCGACACTTGTCTTTCGAGCTTTGCTGACTATATTGATTCCAAAAGAGGTGTATGAAAGAAAATAAGACTAAAGCTCAAATGGAGTAAACAAAGGATGACACGATGTTTGGATAACAGAATGAAATGCCTTCGTCATATCAATCTTTGAAAATACAAGTACATATCATACAATATGAAAGTGAAAGATGAAGATCTTTTGACATATTTTACAGCATTAACTTTGACTGAGTCTGTGCATCACTTTTTCTTCTGCGTTTATATGGCATACAACTCCACTTTTGTTGCACATTCCTCACATTGAATGACTCATAATTTTGTGGAGCTGATTTTCTTTCTGTTCACGCGGACACTATTTGATCTAATTGAGACATGTCTTTCAATTGATGACCAAGTTATTCTTGTGATTCTCAAAATAAGTGCCTTAATTTTCAGAAAAGGCTTCAACTTGTCACCAAATGCCCCAGCACTCTATCTATTTTCTCAGATACTTTATTTTCCTAATTTTAACTCTATGATCCAATGCTTCCTGATCAAGTGGATTTTAAGATCTAGCTGAAAATTTCGCTAGCATGTCATATTACGAAGAATCAACATAAAATGTACTATGTAAAGAAAACAAACAAACAACACAAATTTAAAACATAAAGGAAAAGGGGACACTCCATTTAATAAAAATAAAAGATAGAAGGGTTTGAACATAAACGACAAAGGGACAAAACAAGATAGATCCCGAACTACAACACTAAAATAATTTAGAAAATAGAAAAGAAGAAAAAACAAACTACCAGACCTCTTCCTAGTAGGGAGATGGGTGAATTCTCAATTGCTCAGCCTGACAACTTTACTGCTGATTTGCATATCAGCATGACTAGAGCTTTCCTCACTATCAATGTTCTGCACCATAGTTGATCCATCATGAATCATCTTTTTAATTTCTCTTTTCAAATCTCGATAATCTTCAATACTATGACCCTGAGCCTCAGAATGATACGCACATCATGCGTTAGGATCAAAATTTCTTAAACGTCGATTAAGGGTGTGCCCAATGAGAGGAGTGATCATTCCCTCTTGTACCAATCTCTGAAATAAACTGGCATATGACTCTCCAATTGGTGTGAATCTATCTCTCGACTTCTGCCTCATTTTATTGTTTGGCTTGGATAGAAAATCTGGCTTAGAAGGGTTTTGGTATGTTTGTGGAGTTAGAGGATGACTCTGGGGCATTGGGGTATGTCATTGTGGGTAAGATGAAGGTTGAACATGTGGTTGTGCATTATACACTGGATATGGATGTGGAGGAATAGAGTATAATGGATTTTGGGAGTGATTATGTGGAGCCTGGGCATAAACTTGATCTTGAGCCTGAGATAGATGACGACGTGGTCTTCTTGACCTTTTTTGCTGTCCAACTATAATTGCAGATACATCTTCCTCATTCTTTTTCTCCCCAACACTTCCTAAACCCTTTTGAATTACTTGAGTAGTCGCTTTCAATGTTGCAAAACTCACAATGCGACCAGTCTTAATTCCTTCTTCTATCATCTCCCTTATTTTAAGGACCTCAATGAACGGCTTGCCTAATGTAGGTAACAAGTGTTGATAATATGTTTCGTCCTGTGCTTGAATAAACACCTCCACTATTTTTCTTTCTTTCATTGGCGGTTTTACTCTAGCAGTTTGTTCGCGCGATCTGATCGCATACTCCCTGAAACTCTCAGTATTCTAATTTGTTATACTAGTTAGGGATTTTTCGTCAGGGATCAACTCCACATTGTATTGAAATTGTTGCACAAATTCGTTATCTAGGTCCTCCCAACTAATCCATTTATCAATGTCTTGGTCAACAAACCATTCTGAAGCTAGACCTGAAAGACTCTCACCGAGATATGCCATGAGTAATTCTTTTTTCCCTCCAGCTCCCCTTAGCTGGTTGCAATAGCGTCTCAAATGTGCTACAGGATCTCCATGTCCATCATACCTCTCAAACTTTGGCATCTTAAAACCAAGAGGAAGATGTACACCATGAAACATGCACAGATCTTTATATGAGACACTTTTGTACCCCCTAAGTCCTTGCAAGTTTTTCATAGTCAGTTCCAAGCTTCTCAATTTTTTGTCTATTTCCTCTTGTTCTTCTGTCATAACAGGTTTCTCAGTGTTAGGAGGAAATTCAGGCGGTTGAGGGCAATTATAAGGACCAGTTGACTTAAATGTAGGCTCGAGAGCATAATGCTGATCACTAAAAATATTTAATGCAGGATCTCTTGTAGAGTAGGGAGGCACAACTTGTCGATGAACATCAAAAGTAGGAGCTTCAGGTAGGGGTGGAGCCGCAAAAGCATGAACAGTAACTGGAGCCGAGTATGTGGTAGTCTTGGATTGGGGAGTGAGGAAATGAACATTGGAAGTGGTTGGATATTGTTGCCCCGGAGTCGATCCTGATGCATGTTGCGGCATATCAACAAAAATGGGAAATTGTGCATGTGACAAGGGAGGCAAGCTAGAAATATATTCCATATTATCAGTGGGAACTGGAGGAGGCGGCAACCCATTAGCCCAAGCTCGATGCATTTCTATTATTTGCCACCTTAATTTCCGAATCTCTTCATTATCTCATATATTCTCATTCCCCAAACTCCCTATCTGATTAGTTACAACTAAATCGGTATCCTTGTTGGCCATAACTTTCTCTGTGACTTGAAGCAATATGGAGGACCAGCCAAAATGCCACAAACCAACCACTTTAAACTAACTGGACAAGAGATAGGAAATGCGTTAGAGTTCAACGATTTTCAAAACCTCTTCTTCTTTTTTTCTTGAAAAAAATCATCGAACCCTAGAAGGGCACCTACGTATCTCACCCCTGAAAGGGGAGAATCAGGTGTGCGTAGTTCGTGAAGTCTTGCCAAAATGGCCGATTAAACTCTTTTTCTTTCTTTTTTCTTTTTCTTGAAACTTTAAAAAGAAAAGAAAAAAAAAATTGTCAAAATAAATGACAAAAATATTTTTGAATTCTTCGGCTTTAACATCCCTATACAAAATGAAACCTATGATTACCAAAGAAAATCTTTTTGGGTTTTCGATTTTGAATTTCATATGAAAACGAAACTTGAAACTATTAAAGGAAAAATCTTTTTTGTTGTTTTCTCTTAAAGAAGTATATGAAACACCTACTCTAATAAAAAGTGAAGAAAATCTTTTTGGATTTTTGAAATAAGATCCCCGAACCCACAATAGGTTGCCTACGTATCTCACTCCCGAGAGAGGAGAATCAGGGGTGTGTAGTTCGTCCAGTTTGGAAAATTAAGGATTCACTGACAGATTGACCCTAACTTAAGAGACACGACCAAAGACAGACGAATAAAATCTTTTTGGGGTTTTCAATTTGAGACTTCACATAAAACTGACACCAACAACTACGAAAGAAAAATCTTTTTGGCATTTTTGTTATATGAAATATACAAAACTTCTACCAACTTTTTTTTTATTTTTCTTTTATAAAAGCTCCTGTAAAAAAAATCTTTTTTTGATATTTTTGAATTGTGAAAAACAAAATCCATAAAGAACTCTAAAAACTACAAAAATCTTTTTTGGACTTTTTTTTTCACACACTTTACTTCTAACACATGCTTTACCCCACATTAGTCTGTCAAATGATCACGTTATCCTCAAAGATGCAACATTTAGCACGTAGGAATGCTTTAGAGGTAAGTCTCCTATAAAGGATCAAGTGGGCCCCGCTAGGTCTCAATATGATGCACATAAGCATGACCTAAAGGTTGACCTACGTTGTGGTTTACTAACAAGGCCGTTCGGGGGAGCATATGGTCGATAGTGGCTGCTTTACTTTCCACCTACTCCATACATCCAACGGCTCCCCCCTAAAATAAAGGTGACTAAACTAGAGTTCGTGCGCATGACGAACGCTCCGAGACTTATTGCAGAAAGAATTGACTTGGGTTATGCAAATGATGCCAGATATAAAGCGGTAACACATAAAGAAGAACTGTAAACAAAGAGCACAGAAACGCACAACAGTGATAACAATAACACAAACAATAATCACACACAATGTTCATACACCCATAATGCCAAACAAAGATAATACGACTCTAAAAAAAGCTCAAATTCTGAAAGGTTCCGCAGAAGAGTCGCCAGAGCTGTCACACCCCTTTTTTTAACTTCGAAAAGAATTATCTTAGTTTTGAAAGGGTTTTTAATTATCAAAGTGACAAAAGATAGAAAATTTGTTTCGAAAAGGACATTTTATATTCAAAACTCAGAGTCTCCACTTGGCATAAATCGGGTGTGCTAAGTCACCCGTGGATATCCTTTTCAAAATGGTTTTGACTCTGTAACACTGATCCGCAAACAGAGATTCCAGCTAAGAAATTCTGTTGAGCGAAAGGAAGGTGTTAGGCACCCCTCGATCCCGTGGTTTGACCATGGTCGCTTGATGGAGAGTATCGGCTAATTAGACACCACAAATGTATAAATCACACAAAGCACATAAACAAACATCAAACAACAATCCAAAACCAAAATAATAATGTCTAGTCCAATTATACAGTCCAAAACAGAAAAATCATGAAAAATATAAATCTTATTCTATACTAATCCTAGAGTAAGCTCCAACGTCTCACCCGATGCCTCGGGCCTTCATCACAAACGTCCTTCCAGTACAAAATACTTCGGGGTATTCCCCGGATAAAATAATACAAGTACCTCGGGGCATTCCCCATCCAAATGAGTAGAATTGAATCAAGTACGATAAACTAGAAAATATTCACCACACATTCAAATTTTCAACATTCAACGATATCTCTAAATTCACCTACCCAAACCTAGCTTTGCCTATTAAGCTCTCGGCCTAAAATATGCTCCTAGCGAGTTCACAAACACTCCGAATTAAACAAAACAACAATAAACAAAAATTAAAATAAATTTACCCTTTTTATCAATTTCTTAATTCCACCCCAAACAACCTATTTCAATTCTCAAACGAGATACCATTTCACCAAACCATAATCAAGCAAACCAACCATGAGTCAAAATAAACACGCATTCATCACCAACAAGAACCCAATAACACAATATTCAATCCAACACCAAATATAATAAACAATGAAATAAAAAGAGAAAGAGAGTAGAATTGGACCTCAATTTGAAGCTTTCAAACTCAATGTTATTCGAATAAAGAGAGTCCGCACCCGAAAACCTCGAGCCGAACCTTAACACCAAAAATCTAACTCGACAAATAATGACCCGTTCACCGTCACTTTTCACACTGTTACTGTTCACGGCGTTACTGTTTACCAGTACTGTTCATCGAGTATTGTTCATCGGTACTGTTCACCGGTTCTGTTCACCGGTACTGTTCACCAAATCTTTTTTTTTTGCGATTCTCTCTTTCTCTCCCTCAGTTTTTGTTCTTGTGAGGAAGATCAATAGGTGGAGAATTATTGCTGTGTGTGTGTGGATTGTTATCTTGCTCTCCAAGATGGAAGAAAAATAGAGGATTCTTTTTTATAGGAAAGATTATTTTTGTGATTGTTGTTATTGTGGAGAAGATGATGATCAAAGAATGAGCCTCCCTTTTCCCCTTTTAGAAATTTGCTTTTTATATTTTTTATTTGATTTTTCTTTTTTTTTATTATTATCCTATGTGGAAGTATATAATTGGTGGCCTGTGGGAATAAGTGTGTGGCATGTGGAAAAGTTAGTGTGGCATGTGGAAAGATGAGGGTGGCATGTGAAAAAATGAGTAGGGCGTGTGCCTTTTGCATGTATCCAATGAAAAATGGAAAGTGAGGTGTTGAGGTGGCATAGTGAGGTGTCAAAGATGCTATGTATTTAATTATTTTTAATTCTTTCTTTTTTTTTGGGGGGGGGGGGAGGGGGGAAGAAATTATCAATTAAACAAAAGTATGGTAAGGTGAATAAAATAAAAATAAAAAATAAAAATGAAAATTAAAAAAATAAAATAAAATAAAAATAATTAAAATATTTTTGGGAAAGGACAAAATTACGTGTCTACATCATGCCCCCTTTGGATGTAAACACATGGTGTTTTCATACAAAGTAGTAAACAACGAGACAAAATTTTGTTCTGACCTTTATTCAAAAGCACGGAGCACGAGAAAGGAGGGAAACTAGGTCTTGACTTTGGACATCCTACCTACTCAAGTAATGAGAGAATTGAGTGACAGTTATCTCAAAGGATTGGAAGGAGATGGACTATGTCGAGTTGGAGAGTCGAGTGAGGTCCCATCGAGGTTCCGGTCTGCGGCTCTGTTATTACATCAAAAAAATAAAAATTACAAGTTAGAAACATAAATGAAATTACAAAATTCTATCTGCGCAACTTCTGTTGGACTCTTGACTTGAGTTTCATCACCCTATTCTTCAGGCGGGCTCCTGATTTGAAATTTCTTCAACTTGTTGCTTGGTTTTCAATTTCATCATCCTGTTCTCCAAACGGGCTCCTGACTTGCTATTTCGATCTGTTAAATTTCATTTTCTTCACTTTGTTACTTGACTTTCAACTTCTTCACCTTGTTGCTTGACTTTCCATTTATTCGCCCTGTGCTTCAGGCGGACTCCTGAAATCACATCAAAACTAGAAAGAAAATTATCCCAAACAAAATTATTGTAAAGAGAAAATCGTTTGCCAAAAAAGTAAAGTTCCAAAACAGATATTAATTTTTTTTCCCCAGTGTACCGTTAAAAGACTTTTGAGAAAGTCAGATCATACCTACTTGCATGTTGCAATAATGAATCGAGACTATGACCAAGAAATGCATCTCTTGAGAGTAAAATTGAATGACCAATACTAGGAAGTGCGTCTCCTAAGAATTAAAGTGAGAAATTCTGACTAGAAAGTGCGTCTTCTAGAGATAGAAGTTTAAATTTAAAAGTGTGTCACCTGAAAAATGAGAACTAACAAAGAAGTGTGTCTCATAAGGATTAAGTGCAATGACTCGACTAGAAAGTGCATTTTCTAGAAATCAAGGAGAATGACTCGACTAAAAGGTATGCCTTATAGGAATCAAGAGGGATGACTCGACTAAATGGTACGTCTTCTAGGGGTCAAGGGGAATGACTCGACTAAAAGGTATGTCTTATAGGAATCAAAGGGAGATGACTCGACTAAAAGGTACGTCTTATAGGAATCAAGAGGGATGACTCGACTAAAAGGTACGTCTTATAGGAATCAAGGGAGTTGACTCGACTAAAGGGTACGTCTTCTAGGGTTCAAGGGTAATGACTCGACTAAAAGGTACGTCTTATAGGAATCAAGGGGGATGACTCGACTAAAAGGTATGTCTAATAGGAATCAAGAGGGATGACTCAACTAAAAGGTACGTCATATAGGAATTAAAGGAGATGACTCGACTAAAAGGTACGTCTAATAGGAATCAAGGTTGATGACTAGACTAAAAGGTACGCCTTATAGGAATCAAAGGGGATGACTCGACTAAAAGGTACGTCTTATAGGAATCAAAAGGGATGACTCGACTAAAAGGTACGTCCTATAGAAATCAAAGGGGATGACTCGACTAAAAGGTACGTCTTATAGGAATCAAAGGGGATGACTGGGGATGACTAGACTAAAAGGTACGTCTTATAGGAATCAAAGGGGATGACTCGACTAAAAGGTACGTCTTATAGGAATCAAAGGGGATGACACGACTAAAAGGTACGTCTTATAGGAATCAAAGGGGATGACTCGACTAAAAGGTACGTCTTATAGGAATCAAAGAGGATGACTCGACTAAAAGGTACGTCTTATAGGAATCAAAGGGGATGACTCGACTAATAGGTACGTCTTATAGGAATCAAAGGAGATGACTCGACTAAAAGGTACATCTTATAGAAATCAAAGGGGATGACTCGACTAAAAGGTACGTCTTATAGGAATCAATATGAATGACTCTACTAAAAGGTATGTCTTATAGGAATCAAAGGGGATGACTCGACTAAAAGGTACGTCTAATAGGAATCAAGAGGGATGACTCAACTAAAAGGTACGTCTTATAAGAATCAAAGGAGATGACTCGACTAAAAGGTACGTCTAATAGGAATCAAGGGTGATGACTAGACTAAAAGGTACGTCTTATAGGAATCAAGGGAGATGACTCGACTAAAAGGTACGTCCTATAGGAATCATAGGGGATGACTCGACTAAAAGGTACGTCCTATAGAAATCAAAGGGGATGACTCAACTAAAAGGTACGTCTTATAGGAATCAAAGGGGATGACTCGACTAAAAGGTACGTCTTATAGGAATCAAAGGGGATGACTCGACTAAAAGGTACGTCCTATAGAAATCAAAGGGGATGACTCGACTAAAAGGTACGTCTTATAGGAATCAAAGGGGATGACTCAACTAAAAGGTACGTCTTATAGGAATCAAAGGGGATGAATCGACTAAAAGGTACGTCTTATAGGAATCAAAGAGGATGACTCGACTAAAAGGTACGTCTTATAGGAATCAAGACTTAAGTTAGGAAGTGCATTACCTAAGAAGAAAAATTCAAATTACCCAATCAAGGAAGTGTGTTTCCTTACCAATGTTGTTTGAATTATCAAAATAATAAAGTGTGTCTCCTTACCAATGTTGCTTGAATTACCAAAACAATGAAGTGCGTCTCCTAGAGATCTTAAATTATAAGTTTTACCATGGTTTTGATTACCAAACCTGTGCAGCAACCTTGCCTCTTGCATTTGTTGAGGTGAGAAATTACGGCCTTTGATGTTTAGGATCTGAAATTCTTGATCTGAATGCAATGTGTATTCCTGTTACATACAAAGAAAACTTGTGAGTTTAAAAACATGGTGGATAGTTTGTGGCTTTGGCTTTTGAGGCAATTACTCCTTCCCCAGTCACATTTAACCTTGCTTCCAACCATTAGCACATGTCATTGACTTGTTGCATCATTGATCCAAACTCATATTAGGAAGAGTGACTTTGAAACAGACACAGTATCTTTGATTTGCCATGCTCTACAGATAAACCCTTTGAACTTTGGTATTTCCATGAGTTTCTTGACTTCTCTGTTGATAAAACTTTCTGCATGCCCTTTTTTTGCTCACAATCATGTCTCTTTTATGTGCTAGCTTTTGTCTTGTTTTGTGCAATTAAAGAAACTGATATCCAGTTTTGAAATCTTTTCTTACTTATTTTGATACGGACTTGACTCAAAGACAAGAAACGAAAAAAAAAAGAATGATAATTTTTGTTTGGATAACTGACTCAAGAAAGATAAAATAAAAATAAAGAAAAGAACGAAAAGAAAATGAGTGTCCCCTTTTGAAACAAAGAAATGAAAAATTCATCTAAAAATGACAGTCAACACTAATGATTATGCCATGCATTTTGGATTAAGCAGCTTGATCTTTTTATCCAAATTTTCTACCCATTGTTGTTGAGTTAATGGCCTTGAAATTGAGCTGATTTCTTAAGTCAACTGCATTTAAGACCCCATTCGGCTAGTGGCGCCTTGAAGGGTTTTCGCCAACAAGCTTCTCTCATTTTTTTTTCCTGAGCTCACCATTGCCTTATGGTGCCCGTGAGGGTTTTCCACTAATGAGACTCTCTTATCTTTGTTTCCCTTAACTCACAGTCATTTTACGGTGCCCGTGAGGGTTTTCACCAATAAGACTCTCTCATTTTTATTTCTCTCAACTTACCATCACCTTATGGTGCCCGTGAGGGTTTTCACCAATAAGACTCTCCTTTTTATTTCTCTCTTGATTTCTTATGCTGAGGAAGACAAGTAGTTCCCAAATGTGTCATCACATCCATTGCATGCTTAACCTTAATATTCTCAAAGATTGATCCAAAGGTCTTTCTTTGGTTGTAACTTGGCTTTTGGATAGGGTTAGAAAGAAAGGATGGCATGGGGCCCAAACGACACTTGAAGTGGGGTGGGACTTATAACTTTTGGATTCGACTCAAACAATGAGGATCAACTCATGCCCCAGTTCCTTTTGAATGGGCAATTCTAAATTGTTTATTTGGTTGGACCGAGCCCAGGGTAGGGCATCATGCGTAGTTCTGGCAGCTTGTTCTTTCACTTGATTGTATTTTTTTCTTTTGTTGACTCTTTTGTCTTTGGGACTTTTCTGACTTTATTTTTCTTAACACTCATCTTTTCTTTCTTTTTCGACATATTTTTTTGAATTTTGTTGACTCTTATCTTGATTCCAAAAGAGGGGTATGAAAGAAAATAACACTAAGGCCCAAATGGGGGTAAACAAAGGATGGAACAGTGTTTGGATAGCAGAATGAAATGCCTTCATCATATCAATTCTTGAAAATGCTAGTACATAGCATGCAATGCGAAAGTGCACGATCAAGATCACTTATGAAATGTTTTACAACACTAACTTGTCCCGAGCATGTGTGCCACCTCTTTTTCTACACTTTCCCAGCATACAACTCCACTTTGTTGTACATTTCTCATGCTGAAGGACTCATGACTTCGTGGAGCTAATTTTCTTCCTGTTTCTTTTGACATAGGATCACACATTCACTACTTAACCTAATTGAGATATGTCTTTCAGTTGATGACCAAGTTATTCTCGCGATTCTCAAAATAATAGCCTTAATTTTCAAAGAAGGTTTCAACTTGATCACCAAATGCCCCAGCACTCTATCTATTTTCTCAGATGCTCTCTTTTTTTAACTTTAACCCTCTGATTCAATGTTCATGCTTAAACTGGATGTTAAGATCTGGCTGTAAATTTCACTAGCATGTCATATCACTGGAGTCAACATATAATGTACTATGTAAAAAAACACATATTTAAAATACAAACAAAAATGGGACACTTCATTTAATAAAAATGAATGATAGAAGGGTTTGAACATAACGACAAAGGGACAAAAAAAGATAGATCCCGAACGATAACGCTGAAATAATTCGAATAACAGAAAATAAAACAAAACAAACTACCAGACTTCTTCCTAGTAGGGAGAGGGGTGACTTCTCAATTGCTCAGCCTAACATCTTAGCGACTGGTTTGCATATCAGCATGACTAGAGCTTTCCTCACTGTCAATGTTCTTCACCATAATTGATTTATTTTGAATAATCTTTTCAATTTCTCTTTTCAAAGCACGACAATCTTCAATACTGTGACCCTAAACATCAAAATAATATGCACATCGTACATTAGGATCAAAACTTCTTGAATGTGGGTCAGGAGTATACCCAAGGAGAGGAGTGATCATGCCCTGCTGTACCAATCTCTGGAATAAAATGGCATAGGATTTCCCAATAGTAGTGAAATTATCTTTTTCCTTCCTCCTCTTTACGAACTCTGGCCTCGGATAAACCTTGGATTTAGAGGTTCTTTGGTAAATTTGTGGGGGTCGAGGATGATGTCGAGGGACAGGTGCATGCCATTGTGGATATGAAGATGAATGAGCATACAATTGTTCATTGTTCAAAGGATATTGAGGAAGTGGAATGGGATTTCTTGGATTTTGAAGAAACAAACCTTGTTGCAAGTGGTTATGTGGATCTAATATGTAAGCTCGGGATTGAGGCTGACAGTATTGGTGAGATGGACCTCTCAAACTCTGCTTTGGCTCTGGCATGACAATAGGTGTGTTTTCCTTCTTCTTTCCTTCAGTTTCCCTTGGTTGATTGCAATGTCGTCCCAAATGTTTCACAAAATCCTTCTGTCCATCAGGCTCCCCAAAATTTGATGTCTCAAAGCTGGGAGGAAGGTTAACACTTGAAGACATTCCCCAATTTTTATATGAAATATTTTCATAGCCCATAAGTCCAGGGGAATTTTTCATATCATTTTCTACACTCTTAACTTTCCCAACCACTTTCTCTAGCTCTTCTAGCATGCTAGGCTTCTTAGTAAGAAATTTTGGCGGTCCACTTAATTTAACGTAGGCTCAAGAGTATAACAATGATCATCAAGAGTATTGAACATGGATTCACTAGTGGACTGGGGAAGCACAATCATTGGATTGATAGCCAAAGTGAAAGTCTTAGTAGAAGGTAGAGCAACAAAAACACAGACGGTATATGGTGTTGTGAATGTGGTAGACTTATATTGAGGAGCTAAATAAAGAGTGGTTGAAGTATTGAGGTGCATTTGACGTGGAATGGATTCTGCGTCAAGATGTGGTGCATCAACCACAGTAGAAAACTGACTTTGCAATTTTGGTGGAAGACTCAAGGTATTTGCAAGGTAAAAAGTGGGGAATGGAGGTGGAGGCAGCCCACTGGCCCAAGATCGATACATTCCCATCATTTGTTGTCTCAGTCTCAAATTTTTTTCCTTTAAACTCTCAATTTCCTGACTCTTTGTTTCATCCATGATGCCACTCTCTATATCCTTGTTAGACACAACTAATCCTTCATTGGATTTGGTGTGATATGGAGGACCAACCAGGAAGCCACAAACCAACCACCTTAAACTAACTGAACAAGAGGCAACAAATATGTTAGAGTTCAATATTTTTTCTTCAAAACCTTTCTTCTTTAGAAAAGATCACCGAACCCAAGAAGGGCGTCTACGTATCTCACCCCCGAAAGAGGAGAATCAGGTGTGCGTAGTTCGTGACGTCTTCCCAAAATGGCCAATTAAACTCTTTTTTTTTCTTGAAACTTTAAGAAGAAAAGAAAATAATAAATTATCAAAAGAATTGACGAAAATCTTTTTTGTATTTCAGATTTAAATTCCCTATACAAAATGAAACCTATGACAACCAAAGAAAAATCTCTTTTTGAATTTTTTATTCTAAATTTCATATGAAAATGAAACTTGAAACTATTAAAGGAAAATATTTTTGTGGTTTTCTTATCGAAGATGTATATGACACACCTACTCTAAATGAAGAGTGAAGAAAATCTTTTTTAGATTTTTTTTTCATATTCCTATACAAAATAAAACCTATGATTACCAAAGAAAATCTTTTGGGGTTTTCAATTTCGAATTTCATATGAAAATGAAAATTGAAACTATTAAAGAAAAATCTTTTTGCAATTTTCTTTTAAAGAAATATATGACAACTACTCTAATAAAGAGTAGAGAAATTTTTATTTTTTTAATTTTTAAAATAAGGTCCCCGAACCAACAATAGGCTGCCTACATATCTCACATCCCGAAAGAGAAGAATCAGGGGTGCGTAGTTCATCCAGATAGGACAATTAATGATTAAATAACCGACTGTATCCTAACTTGAGAGACGCGACCACAAACAGAAGATGAAAAACATAAATAAAATCTTTTTGAGTTTTCAATTTGACACTTAACCTAAAAATGACACCAACAAATATGAAAGGAAAATCTTTTGATATTTTTGTTATATGAAATGTACAAAATTTCTACCATTTTTTTTTTTGCATTTTCCTTTATAAAACCTTCTATTGTAAAAAAAATATTTTTTGAAAATTTCGAATTATGAATGCATGCTAAAGGAGACAAAGTAAGAAATCTTTTTGGTGTTTTGGTTTTTGAACAAATGAATGTGGAAAATAAAGAAATCTTTTTGAATTTTTGAATTGTGAAAAAACAAAAACCATAAAGAATACTAAAAGCTATGAAACTTTTTTTTTTTAAACGGTTTCTTATCTACATACTTTACTTCTAACACATACTTTCCCCAAATCAGTCCGTCAAATGACCATATTACCCTCAAAGATGCAACATTTAGCACGTAGAGATGCTTTAGAGGCGAGTCTCCTACAAAGGGCCAAGTGGGCCTCGCTAGGTCTTCACTATGATGCGCATAAGAATGACCTAAAGGCTGACCTACGTTGTGGTTTACTAACAAGGCCGTTCGGGGGAGCATATGGTCGATAGTGGCTTCTTTGCTTTCCACCTACTCCATACATTCAACGGCTCCCCCCTAAAATAAGGGTAACTCAACTAGAGTTTGTGCGCACGATGTGCACTTTGGGACTTGTTGCAGAAAGAATTGACTCAGGTTATGCAAATAATGCCAGATATAAAGCGGTAACACATAAAGAAAAACTGTAAACAAAGAGTACAAAAACGCACAACAGTGATAACAATAACACAAACAATAATCACAAACAATGTTTATACACCCATAATGTCGAACAAAGCCGATACGACTCCAAAAGTAAGCTCAAATTCTGAAAATTCCCCAACAGAGTCGTCAGAGCTGTCACACCCTTTTTTCGTACTCCAAAGAAGATTATGATTTTAAGTTCGAAAGGGTTTTATTAATTAAAGTGACAAAAGAAAACGATTGTTTCAAAAAAGGATTATTTACATTTTGTTTTATTCAGAGTCGCCACTTGACATAATCCAGTGTGCCAAGTCACCTTTGAAAGATCCTTTTCAAAATGATTTGACTCTTTAAAATTGGTTTGCGAACATATATCCTGGTTAAGGAATTCTGTTAACCGAGAGGAAGGTGTTAGGCACCCCTCGATCCTGTGGTTCGACCACGGTCGCTTGGTAGAATGAATTGGCTAATTTGACACTACGATGTACAAACCACACAAAAACACATAAAACAATCAAACAAACAAACAAAATGAATAAAAATATAGTGTCCAGTCCGAGTTATACAGTCCCGAAATAGAAAAATGTGAAAATGTAAGCCTACTCTATTCTATGTTAATTAAACTACACTCCATTTCTTTCTCCATCCAACGTTCCGGGCCTTGATCGTGCGTCGTCTTCAAGTACATGGTACTTCGGAGCATTCCCCGGATAAATCAATACAAATCCCTCAGGGCATTCCCCGGCCGAATAAATACAATAGATCCCAATGCATAAATCAAAACCATTCCACAAACATATTAAAACACTCAACAAATCGTTATTCCTAAATTTGCCTACCCAGCCTACCGTTTGCCTATCAATTTCATCCTATCATGATACTATCACGTTTAGCATGCGTATTTACTCCAAAACAACCAACAACAACAAATCAAGACTAAACAATATTCATTTTTATCAATTGCTACTATCCAACCCCAAATTTCCTTTTTTTTTTTGCGATAAATTTTCACACAAAACGGTATTCCAAACACATGCCAACATCAAATTTATGCCATAATTAATTACTCACGGATAAATAATATAAAACATCAACAGAAATATCCAATCATAACCACCAATCACAATGATAATAAAAGAGTAGAGTTGAGAATTGGACCTCAAAAACCTTCGATTGACTTAAGAAAAAAAATAAGAGTCATCCCGAGAGACTCAATGGGTACCAAATCTCGACTTTAATCCAACTCCAACACGGATAACTCCGAAATCCAATTCGAACTCAAAAAGAAAAATCACGACAACGGTGAACACCCAAAACAAAATACGAATAAAATCGAGACTGGTAGAAGGAATTTTGCCCAGATTAAACTGAATCTTGCCAGAACCAGATTGAACCTCACCAGAATTAGCCCAAAACCGGTCAACACGACTGATTCGAGTCGGGTCAGGGTTGAAATCCACAGTTACTGCCCCGTCAAAACTTTGGTGAGCTCCAACGATGACCGAAACAAGCAGAAAGAGACGATAACAATGTTTTTCCTAGTGAAAGGATACTATTTCCGGCCAAGAATGCCAAAACAGTAAACCCCAGTCTCTTTTCTCTCCTCTTGTTCAAATATCTCCCTCTTCTCTCTGTTTTTCCTCTTTTCGACTAGTTCTCTCTCTCCACCACAACAATGGCATTTTCTCCCTATATCCCTCTCAATCTATCTCTCTCCATCTTCTCTGATCTATGTATGTGCGTGAATTTGAGAGTGACCATGAGTTTCTTCGAGTTCAAAAATGAGTGAAGTGTGTATTTTAGTGAATATGTACTAGTAAGGATGATGACCAAAAAATTGGGTCCATCCCTGATGATGTCCGATCCCCTCCTTTCTTTTTTTGTATTGTCCTGTATATATGGATGGATTATTTGGTATGGATGACTGATGTGTATTTTGTTACTGTGGGGCCCCCCTCTTTTATTGTGTTGTCTTTCTTTGAGGAGAAGAAAATGGGAGGGGTCACGTGGGTAGGGGGTTAGGTAGGGGTGGTTAGGATAAGATAGAGGGTGTTGAGATAGTTTATTTTGATTGGGTAGGTTGTTAGGATGAGATAAAATTAGCTAGGGGTTGTTATTTTTGTCATTTTGTGGAGATATTATTACATGGTTGAGGGTACACGGTAGGATAAGGTAAAAAATGGTAAAAATGCTATCGGGGAGGGACAAAATTAGGTGTCTACAAAAACTATAAATAAATAGAAACAAAACATACAACATAAAATTAATTTTACTTTTTATTTTTTTTTTACATAATACTCTTATCAAAAATTGATATAACATAAAACAAGTTCAAAATTAGCTTGAATACACTAAAATAATAATAAAAAAAACGTCTATAATTTCATATGAGATTCACTTTAATTCAAAAACCAGAAACAGTTATACTTGGTAAAAAAAATAAAAAAAAATATCAACAATGATGAGGTTGAGCAAATATATTTAAGGTTTCACAATTGTTGGTCTAATATACCACAATTACAATAATTTATTACAGTTGAAATAAAAATTAACAAAAATAAAGAAATTAAAATAATCTTCTTTTTGACTAAGGCGCGGATATCTCGCTTTCTTTAAGAAGATTCAAGCTCACTACAACATAATCTACACCGATCCAGCAGTATATCTCATGACTTGTCCACTCAAGCAACTCCGAATTAGTTGAAGAGTCCAAAGCTCCACCATAAGAGCATCTTGCTTCAACATATATTTACTCTCCTTGTATAGTGAATATAGTTAGACTTAGAATATTTTCTTTGTTTTAACTCTTTCTTTCACTAATATAATTCCTCTGTTTTGTATAGTGAATATAATTGTAAACTTAGAATATTTTCTTTGTCTCAAGTGTCTCTTTCACTACTACACAGTATAATCTTTTTCACACTTATCATCTTTTTCATATCTCTAATATATGAACACAAAGGAAGAAAACACCACTATTTGTAGGTGTAGAATTCTTTCATATAATGAATAGGATGAATTAGGGGTAGTAATGTGAGTAGATGAATAGTCTTGATATTACATAAGTTACATGAAAGTAATGACCATGGAGTTACAAGAACTAATGACCTTGAGAGTTACAAGAACTAATGGTCATATGAGTTACAAAAACTAATGGTCATCTTTTACCACAATTCATACCCACTAGCAAAAAATGATAATGTGGTGAATTACAAGAATAAAGACACCACTCTCTTCACTTCATGCCTACTAATTGTCATGTACTTTAATATTTTTATTTTAATAATAAAATTCACCAACATTCCTCCACTCATTTTAATATTAAAATAAAAGAGCACCAATTTAATTTAAGAGAGACTATTATACATAATGAAGGTGTGCTCTGCATTGAATCTTCACTTAGTAAACCAGTAACATTTACTCTAGAGTCAGTAGTGGTCTCATACTTGAACTATGAATGCTTAGGGGAAATAAAGTATTACTGCCTACACACAATAGTCAAGGTGTTGACATAAGTTTTAATAGCCAACACATTACGGCCATGTGCTATCCCAATTTTTCATGAGCGCTTTTAAGAATAAGCCTCATTCGCCTAAGAAGCGGCCTACTTTCACACTCACGTAGGTGAAATCTGTCAAAGATGATCCTGTAATTTCGACACCCCACTCATACGAGTTACAGAATTTCATCAAGAGTTCTTTGACTCAACCTTCACAAATCATTACAGGAACAATGCACTTACATCATAGAAAAGATTAAATAATAGTGCATCCCACATCAAGTCATTATATGATTCGTTCTTCCCATTGAACCTGGTTATAGGATCTCTAGTCCCCAGGTTGGGTTTCCTCATATATGACTCATGATTTTTTTATAGGCTTCCTTTCTTCCCCTCAATGTGATTCAAACCCTTTATCTTGTCCGAGCCTTTCTTAGTTCATTTGCAAGATAATCACATAATTTGATATAATCAATGTTAGTGGTACCACTTGTCAAATATAATATCACAATATTATTTTATTCTCACGGTTATAAATTTATTGTTGTAATAACAGATTCAAACTTTATCAAAATAACTCAAACTAGAGAAATCACTTTCTCAAAATAAAGTGATTGACCAAATTCACTTTTTCACTAATTGAACCTAAAATAATTAGTTCAACCTCCATGTAAAAGTTAGCAAATAATAATTTGCTTTTTCATTTCAACAAATAGCACCAAGGCTTTTTTTCCTCATTTTGCATCAAAAACACTTTTAAGTACAACACTACTAAGAAAATCGAAAAAACCGACCACAAATTGTGGTCGAAAAAACCCGACCACATGTGGTCAGTTTTTTAATTTTTTTCTAACTTTTTTGTTAAAACCTTTTTATTTTAAAATATCAAAATAATCATTTCAATAATTTTTATATTAATTATTATTTATTTTACAAAAAAAAAAAAAAAAAACGACCACTCGTGGTCGATTTTCTTTAAAATAATAATTAAAAATAATTTTAAAAACCGACCACAACCGATCCATTTTTAAATTTTTTTAATTAATTTTTTTAAAACCGACCACTGGTGGTCTTTTTAAAAAAAATTAATTACAAAAGAATTTTTAAAAACTAACCACTTGTGGTCGGTTTTTAAAATTGTTTTAAATTTTTATTTTTGTACTACCCCATAATAATATACAATGTATATCACAAATACTCAGATGAATTATCGATTACATTATCTTATGTCATTAATATACTTTCACTATATAATATGTATATACTATATATATACCTATGCATACACACACATATACACACTATCGACTATATCAAGTTCTAAATACGTAGTATATATCACATACGTACACGAGTATATTATCCAATAATATAATGCGACGTGTTTCATATGCATACTCTGATGAGTGATCGATTAATTATATTTAATTAATGTGTAGGTACTTTAAAGGTGAATTTTTTAAAAATTCTTTTTTAATTAATTTTTTAAAAGAACCGACCACTAGTGCTTGGTTTTTAATTATATTATACATATATATACATACATATATATGTTTGTGCGTGTGTGTGTTAGTTGAGGAATGTGTAAATATTTAAAATTTGTAGAAATACTAATACACTTACGAACTTCATATGTAAATCATATTGCAAAGGATGCATACACTTAATTTTCATGGAATTGAGTCTTAAATGAACTGAAGATCCAACACTCCAGAACAAGAAAAACAAACAATAGTGGTGTTTGGGTTAAGGGTGATGATGATGTTGATTACTTTGTATCATACACGAGATCTTAGAACTGGAGTATGCTGGTTTCCCAATAAAAAAAATTATCCTCTTTCAATGTAAGTGGTTTGATCCAAGCACAAGAGTACATAAATAGCATAACATCATTGAGGTGAAGCACAATAGGTCGTATCCTGTTTATGATCCATTTGTTCTAGCGCAAAATGCTAAACAAGTGTATTATACTCCTTATCTGTTGCGCAGTGATAAGTCTGATTGGTGGGCTGTAATCAAAACAAAGCCTATAGGACGGGTGGAAGTTGAGAATGTGCTGAGACTGCGTATAAAAATGAAATGCGGATTGATCACCAACTAGTGGGCGTTGACTTAGTGGATAGTTTGAATCACTCAAAAAATATATTTGAAGAAGTTAATATTGCGAAAGAAGAGGTTGAGTGGGTAGGAGTTAAGGAAACTTTCGAAGAGGGTTAATGATTTGGTGGAGAGTCTTCAGAAGAGGAGGATTAGTTTGTGTAGGTTGTATTTATTATGTATTGATGCCTTTATGCTTTGTACTATATATTTACCTTTATGTTTCTTGTTTAAGATTGATATGTAATATACTGTTTAAGATTGTTATTTTCACTTTTTCATAATTTATATAGTAATAAAAATATTCTTGTCTATCTCGTGTTGTTGGAGTGATTTGAAATGTGAATTAGTAACTTGAAATTAGTTACTTGGAATGTTTCCTTATATATTCATTTTGTAGGAACTAACTACTTGTTAACTTTACATAATTTAGATGTCCGGTAGAGGTGACACAGGTAAGGAAAAAGTTGATTCTACGAAAACAAAAAAGAAAAAACAACCTCCACCTTATAGACGACCGATAAGTATTCATATATCTGAGGGTCAGTTTGCTGACGCGCCAGCACGACCCTCATATTCTAGGTCATCTCAGCATTCGATTCCTGCTCCTACGCATGTGGAGCCACTTCATAAGTCTACACCGACTTATTCTGCTTCTATCACTGTGCCACCACCATCATAGTACTATCGAATGACCGCTGGCACATCCGGACATCTAACATCGTTAGTACCCTCTTGTAGTAGTCACCCAGGTTTGCACAATGATTCTGCTGGATCTATTGGGTTATCGGATCTTAATCTTGGAGGCACTCCATCCGATGCTTTAAATTCGCCCACGCCAGTGCATCCACCAGCACTTGCTCCGCAGCCTGGAGACAGAGATAATTATGGGAGGCGTTATCTTATTCATTATGGAACAGGGTAAGATTTCTAAATATAATAACATTATTCATTTTTCATTACTATATTATTATGTTCTATGAAATTACTGTTAGATCTTGTGTTGTAGGTTTAAGCCGGATGCTGGAGTTGGAACAATTGCGAGGAAATGCATTTGTCTGCACTTCAACGGCTATTGGACCAGTTGGCGAAAGATTTCAGAAATGGATAGAGAAAGAATGTTTAACAAATTTCATGTAAGAATTTAACTTATCAACTACTTAACACATTGTTAGAACAAAAGATTGAATATTATATCTTTGTTTTTGTTGTAGAAATATTATTGGTGGGATGATGCGAATGAATGTGCTATAAAGAGAAATTTTTACAGAAGAGCTAGATCCAGATTTAACAGTCTGTTAGATTATGCTAGAACCAACTTGGTACGACCTGATTGGATAAGTGAATCCTTATGGAAACAGTATATTCGTTATTGGAATAGCGAAAAATACCAATTGTTGAGGGACAAAGAAAAAAAAGCCCTGACATCATTCAAGGGTGGCTCCCTACATTGTAAGACCCTGCAAAATTCCCTCGTAGTCTGAGCCTTAGAGCGTGTCAAGTGAAGTGTAATTCCGGCCCTAAAAGATTGAGAAGTGACTTCCCAAGTTATTGGTGTTTAAACCATATAGAATTTTCTTAAATTTAACTTTTTATCATATAGAGAATTGAATTAGCTTTCCAATGATACAAATTTCGTCCAAATCTAGTATCGGGGTGAGAAGTTATGACCGCTTTACAGAGAGTTGTCGAAATTGGCCAGGTGCGACGGATGATCTGACGGACCGTCCAGTCTGCAACAGACCATCGCAACCAAGGCAGTAACTCCCTTTTCTGGCTCAAGTGCGACGGCCAAGACGACGGACCATCGCTATGACCATCGCGTTGAGGCAGTGTGGCCTCACCCTGGCTATCGTGCGATGGACAATTCGATGGACCGTCGGACTTGCGATGGACCATCGCTCTGACCATCTCATCGAGGTAGTGTGTCCTATTCCTAGCCAACGGACGACGAACGACCCGACGGATCGTCGGACTTGCGATGGACTGTCGCTCCGACCGTCGCAGCCTCCATTCAGTATTTTTAAGTCTTTTTTTAAAAGGGTTTTTTGGGTGTTTTCCCTTTTAACCCTTAGATATATTCCAAACGAACCTGATAGCCTTATTATCTCCCAAAATATCCAAAGGCTAGGGTTTTTCCCTCAAGAGCAAATCTAAAATCCTTCTCCAAGAAATCCAAGAACTCACCATGGATTCTACAAATTGAGTTGAGATTTGAGTTCTTCAAGTTCAAAAGTTGTAAGAACTCTCTCTCAAGAGTAAGAAGAAGAGTTTAAAGCAAGCTTGTTCATCCAATTTCATAATCTAAGGTATGTGGGGTTTTGAACAAGGGTAATCCTTTCATCCTTGTGCCCAAAGGCTTATTTAAACTATGATTTTCTGCAATCTATGAGATTTTTACATAAATTTGAATTAGGGTTTTTCACCCATTATTATTGATTGCAATATTTTGATGTTTCCCATGAATTGAGAGTCTAATGGCATGATTTTCACATGTTTTCTTGAGAAATTGCAGCTGGGTCTATACCCCATGATTTTAATCCTTGAGAAATTAATAGTTGAAATGTTTGAGATATTGAAGTATATGAGTATGTTGAGATTTTGAGACAAATTGCTGAAATTTCCAGATTTCTACATGAGTTATGAATCTATATGCTATCTATTATGTTTTTGATGAGTTTTAACTTGAGATTGAATTATGGGTTATTGAGCCTTACTTGAGACTTGCAATTTTATGAACTTTTGTGCTATAAGCACCCATGATTTGAGTATTCTAACATTATTGAGAAATGTTTTGACCTAATGGTCATGGAGTTTTGAAATCCACTTCACTATATGAGATTACAGATTTGATTATTAGGTTCTTATTGAACCATGAGATTATTTTAAAGTGGATTTTCATGAGATGAGTGAGATAAACTAAAGAGAGTAGTATTTAGCACCGAGTTGGGTAAGTTACCACGGTTTATTACCCCAGAACTATGTGCCACCGTAGGTTGGGCCTGAGGCCGAGATGATTTTTGGGCCTAAGGACGAGATATTGGTCCCGAGACCGAGCTAAGTGATCACTGAATTGAGGTTATACTCCCTGGTAAGAGTATGACGCTCCTCCTCAACGTGGGGTCTCTTCTTTAGGAGGACAAAACGTTGGACTCCATGTAGCTCGCATGGTTTATGTCGGTTAAGAGAACCTCCCTTAAAACTAAAGCTTTGAGATAAATTATTTCCTTAAGACTTAAGTATTTTCCCTTGATATAAGTATTTTCCCTAAAGTGAATGAAATGTCTTCAAGTATGTTTCAAAGTTATATGATTTCGAATTTCAAGTACTTGAGTTCGAAAGAGTTATGAGTTCTTGAGCATTAAAGAAGTTTTACTCTCCATGAGACATATGAATGAGTTGAAAGTATTATTTAAAGTTTCCTTTAGCCTATGGGTAATGAGAATAAGAGAAGATTACCGATTTCAAAGTTAAACTATGATGACTCACGAGATTTGTGTTGCATGTTTCATTCTACATGATTTATGAGATTTACATTTTATACTTATTTAAGCCATGTGAGTCATTATTTATTGCATGCATGATTTGATTAAAGAGTATTGATATTGTTTTATATAAATGCATGCACCTCAACATACTCAGTACATTCCTAAGTGTTGATCCACATATACGTCTATGTGCTACATTCTCTTATAATGTAGGTTCAGGTGCTCAGTCCCAGCCTCGTCAGTGACTTTCGAGTAGCTCTATATACATTTATACAGCGGTGAGTCCTCATGGTTCAAGGACCCATCTTCAGACATTTCAGCATTTGAGAGACTATGTTATTACTTTCAGTTTATTTCGAGTCAGTTGGGGGCCTGTTCCAATGGCTCTCTAGTTCATGGATTAGTAAATGCTTTGTCAGACTAGTTGTTAGATTGTGATTGTGTTGAGAATTCCAGTATTGTGGTCATTTGGACCGAGTATTTTCTCCGTATCTCCCTTCATATGATTTGACTATGCTAGTGTTTGAATTATTTCATCTTGAAAATGAGTATTATTGATAGAAACAGGCTCAAAGGGTTAGCTTGGGGCTACTTGTAGCCTTGAGCACCGTGTGACATTTCGAGAGGCAATTTTGGGTCGTTACATACATACTATGGGTGCCAAAAGTATGATTATTGTGGAGGAAAAAATGATACGTAACTTTTCCAATTTTAATTATTTGTTTCTATTTAAATTTTTAATTATTTAAAGATTAATGATTTTTTTATATGCAGGAAAAAGAAAAGGGTAGGAAGATACCACACGATGAGCTATTCGAGGAGATGCATGTGAAAAAAAAGAACCCGACTGATGAAGATATCTGGGTTGAGCCTCGTGCAAAAGCTGCCCATGTAAGAATCAAATTTTGAATTTATGAATCTTTTTCTCAAAGTTGATATTATTCAAGTATAAGTACTTTAATATTTTTTGACTATTATTTTTAATTTTACTTTGAATATAGGACAAATATAGACAGCTCCTTAGTGAGTTTCATAGTAGTCAGCCTCCTGAAAGTCAGGGTGACCCAATACCCCAACATGTAGAGGAGGAGTTATGGGAATAAACCGTGGGTCCTGCAGTTAGAGGCCATTTTTACGGATACCACAAAAATTATTTTAGCGAGAATGTTAGGTCTTCGTCCGGTCCTACATCCTATACCTCTTCAGTTGATAGAGAAATCATTGAATCACTAAAAATTATGATTTCTAAACTCACTTAAGAGTTTGCTGAACAAAGAGAGAGGGCGCAGAAGAAGGAGGAGGAAACAACATCACAAATCAGGATGCTGCAGGAGTAGTTCAACTCTTTTATTCACACTGCAGGGGTTATTTCTCCATGTCCTGGTGATACAATTCGGGATGCAAAAGTTCTAGGACCACTAGATGATATCAACACAGATGAGGATGCGGAAGATGAAGACGATGACGATGAAGATGGGTGGTAGTTTTTTACTTTTATATGTGTTGTACTTTGGATTTGGACTTTTAATTGTAGTTTTTACACTTTTGTATGCATTGTTGTAGTTTTAAAACTTTGGTTTGTTGTTGTTGTATGGATTTGGAAATTTTATTGTAGTTTGTACTTTGATTTGTTGTTGTTGTATTGTATGCTGTTTCATTTGTTGCTATTTGTTTTTTAAAAAAAAAATCAGAAAAATCGACCACAAGTGATCGATTTTAAAAAAAAAATTGCACAAAATCGACCACAAGTGATCGATTTTTCTAGAAATTTTATAAAAAAACCGACATAAAATTAATTTATTAATTTTTAAAAAAGTCGACCACTAGTGGTCGGTTTTAACAAAATTAATTAATTAATTTTAATAAAACCGACCACTTGTGGTAGGTTTATTTTGAATTTTTTTATTTTTAAACTCATTTTTTTTCTATTTTAATAAAATAATAATAAATTTAAAAACTATATATATATATTTTTTAAACTGACAACTCGTGGTCGGTCTTTAAAAAACTACCACTATCTTACCGATCATGCACTTTGATCGATTTTGTGGTCGGAATTTGAGGAAAATCGATCACTTGTGGTCGGTTTTCCTCATTTTTTTAGTAGTGCAACAAGCCACAACTTTTTTGAAACCAAGCAAATATACCTGATTTGCTTGTGTAAGCTATTTAAGTACTTTTACATAATTTCATGCCAAGTGCAATTAGTCATATATCTCATTTTTCTCTTATTAGGTTAGTAAACTTCTTCTTTTTTCACACCACTTTGACCTATTTGAATCAAAAGAAGTTGCATGACTCATAAAATACATTTCACAATTCTTTTTTTTTCACCATAATATGACATGTCAAGAAAAAGTTCATCACATAATTTAGATATTTTTCTTTCCAAGAATGAAATTTATCTCACTCAAATATTTAATGTCAAATGGCTACTCAATATTTTCTATCCTTTATTTGATATAATATGTTAGAGCCAAATTTAAAGTCACATGCAAATAGTAAAATGTGATTTATTCCAAGACTAATTTATGCACTTGTAACTTTTTCTCAAAGCATTCTCAAAAGTGTAAAAATCACATTTTTCATGGTGATTTTTTCTCATTTCATTTGCCCTCACTATTTTGAGACTTTAAGAAAATAAACTTTCATGAAAAGTATCATTTTATTCATGAAAAATAATAGGTAATTTTTTACCTTTCCTCCGTAATAAGTAGAAAAGTTTTTACCTTTTCTTCGCTTGAGTAGAGAAGTGAAAGATACTTTATGTGGCTATCTCTTGCCATCCATCTTTTGAGATCTCTCATCGTGATATCCACGATTTTTCAAACTGTAACAAAATATGAATTTCTTTAAAATTGTTGGTGTAATATACCACAATTACAATAAATGATTACAGTTGAAATAAAAATTAACAAAAATGAAGAAATTAAAATAATTTTCTTCTTGGCTGAGATGCGGATATCTCACTTTCTTTAAGGAGATTCAAGCTTATTGCGACATAATCTACACCGATCCAACAGTATATCTCGTGACTTGTCCCCTCCAGGATAAACAACCCATCAACGATATACAATTCAAGCAACTCCGAATTAGTTGAAGAGTCCAAAACTCCATCATAAAAACACCTTCCTTTAAGATATATTTACTCTCTTTGTATAGTGAATATAGTTAGACTTAGAATATTTTCTTTGTCTCAACTCTTTCTTTCACTAATATAATTACTCTCTTTTGTATAGTGAATATAGTTGTAGACTTAGAATATTTTCTTTGTTTCAACTCTCTCTTTCACTACTACACACTATAATTATCTTTTTCACACTTATCATCTTTTTCATATCTCTATTATATGAACACAAAGGAAGAAAACACCACTATTTATAGATGTAGAATTCTTTCATATAATAAATAGGATGAATGAGGGGTATTAATACGGGTAGATAAATAGTCTTGATGTTACATAAGTTACATGAAAGTAATGATCATGGAGTTACAAGAACTAATGATCTTGAGAATTACAAGAACTAATGATCATATGAATTACAATAATTATTGATCATCTTTTACCACAATTCATACCCACTAACAAAAAAAATAATGTAGTAAGTTATAAGAATAAAGACATCACTTTCTTCATTTTATGTCTACTAATTATCATGCATTTTAATATTTTTATTTTAATAATAAAATGCACCAACAATAATTTTCACTTTGTAGCCGGGATTTATTTTAAGTGTGGCCACAGTTGTTGTACATTATTAAAGGCATCAATTATTTTTATTAGATAAAAATATATTTTATTAATTAATGAGGACCCTCTAGTCCCTTCTTTCTTTCCATATTAGAAATCATTACAGACGAAAGCGTCAATATGATCGATTGATGTTCCGGCTTCATGGATGACAAGCTCAGTTTCCACTACCCCACTACTTTTTGTTTCACATGGTATCTTAATTCAATAGTAGTATCCCTTTTTCATTTGTTCTATGTTGCGAGGGCTCAAAATTATTTTTTCCATTGAACTTTAAAATATGATGGTCACGTAAATATAAGAAATTAATTTTCATATTTTTGTCAAGATTTTACAGTCGCTAATACCAATTTGAAGGACTGACCAAATATCTAAAAATAAAGATTTACGCAGAAACGCAGAAAGAAACTCTTTCAAAAGTACTCTTACAACTACAACAGCTATATAAAAAATTGACACGTAGGAGACCTTGAACAATCGCTTCTAGGATTCTTACAGCCTGTTTGGATGGTGGTTTTCCATGGTATGATATG
This sequence comes from Capsicum pubescens, assembly GCA_030864215.1. Lineage (NCBI taxonomy): Eukaryota > Viridiplantae > Streptophyta > Magnoliopsida > Solanales > Solanaceae > Capsicum > Capsicum pubescens. The sequence continues at coordinate 240,041,192 of CM061544.1, read as the reverse complement.
ATTGTCATAAGAACCATGTTTATTTCTATGATTTTTTAAAAATGGTGGTATGGTATGTTACTATTTCATGATTTGATAACCATGGAATTAGGCAATTTCTTGAACCATCAATTTCTTGACTATGCCACATTAGCATTCACATGTAAAATGTTAGTATTTTTTAATTATATGACATTCTTTTCTTCTTTATTTTTATATTTATTTTTATTTAAAAACGTCAGTGAAATGGATAAAATTTACACGGCTTTTTCATTTTTAATCAAAGTAGACAAACGGTGGTTACATAATATTTTTTTTGAAAAAATTTATTAAATGTAACATCGCTATTATCAAATTCCTTTGATCATCTAAAAACTAAGTTTTTTCCTGGTAATAGGTTTAAAAGTGTGAAACCCAACAAAAATATCTTATTAAACTGATAAACCCATTAATTATTAAGCCAGTATAAAAGTTAAAATTAAGATTTACTCTTAAAAGTAACAAATTTCAAACTAAACTCCAAATTAGTTATTCAAAAAATGTGTTTGGCTTTGCTAGCTTTTACTTAAAATATTTATGTTAAAATGATTTAATAAATACCTCATCTAATCTAAAATTAATGAATCTTTGAATGTGACACACATCTTCAAAAAGTTAATGAATGACATAATTAAATAATAATTTATCAATATTAAGTATCATTTTACTTCTTTTCAAACTTGTTCTAAAAATAATAAGATTATTCATCAAAACTGAATTTAGAAAAATGAATTCATTTCGAATGATTAAACAAGTGTTAAAAGGAGTTCATTTATTTTGAAAAAGAATTTGCATGTAGTAAATTCAACTCAATTATTAATACATCAATATATGCTAGCTTAAAAGTTAAAATTCTAGCTCATCCTCCGAGTCAACATCAGATCAAGATCAAGTTGTCCCTCATCCCAAACGACAATAACAAAATAAAATTTAGAACTTTTAAAACATTAATGAAAAGATGAAATCTAGAACTTTTAAAATATTAATGAAGTAATAAGCAAAAGATTGTTTTTTGGTTTTTCCATTTCACTGTTTTACAAAAAAATAAAAATAAAGAAAGGAATGTCATATAATTAAAAAATACTAACATTTTACATGTGGATGATAATGTGGCATAGTCACGTGATTTTTTTTTATCTAGGTGACATGCTTGGTAGAATTTCGTTAAAAGGAGAAGTATTTTTGAGTCAAATATTTAACAGAGAGATATTTGTGAGCCATTTCAGATAGTTCAGAGGTATTTTTTATCTTTTTTTCCGAATTCCGTTAGATGAAGGGGTATTTTTGAGCTAAATATTTAATGAAGGAATATTTTTAAGTCAAAAATCTAACGAAGAACATTTTTAAGCTATTTTAGATAGTTCAGAAGTATTTTTAAACTTTTTCGGTTAAATAAATAATAATAGCATTCAGAAGATGCAACAATTTGCATTTTGCTAAAGACAAGCTGCTGTTATTTTGTTTTATTTCTGGTGCGATCTCAATGCAACAATTTTAAACAAGTAATCTATCTTGAGATATGGGCCACGAAAGACTCCAACTCCTTCCGAGAAACACCACCTTTCTCTGTGGATCGCCTTACAGCCTCGCTTAGTTCTTTTGCTCTTTTCCTAATCATATCACCTTCTTCTGATGCCATTAACTTGCTCACTATATTCTGAATGGTGGATGCAGTCACTAGCTCCTCTCGTTTCTCCCACACCCTAACAAGCAGGCCTATTTTCAATATTTCTGAGAGCAAAAAACTGTTTTTTGGTTGGTCAAATTGGATAGGCCAAGCAGCTACTGGCACTCCTGCAATAATGCTTTCTAAGCAAGAAGTCCAGCCACAATGACTCATGAATCCACCGGTAGAAGAATGAGCCAAGATTTCTTGTTGGGGTGCCCAGTCTCTCACCACTAAGCCCACGCCTTTTACCCTTTCCTCAAATCCTTCAGGCAACACAAGTAGTACTGTTCTGTTATCTTCGCATTTATTAGTAACGGGATCTCCTTTATCAGCATTTCTCAATACCCATATGAACCTCTGTTTGCTTAGCTCTAAACCAATTGCAATCTCCTTGATTTGTTCAGCTGAAAATGAAGTGGACGTTCCAAAAGATACATAAAGAACTGATTTTGGAGGTTGTTTGTTTAGCCAATCCAAACATAGGTGGTGGGTTAGGATAGCAAGATCTTGTATAGGGAGCTGAATTGGTCCTAGTGTCCATAGCTTCTTGTTTTGTATGCTTGAGAGATGTGCCATCGAGTCAATAAAAGCATTACCTTCAATTAATTGGCTTGTATTGTAGATATCACCGGCGTTGAAGCCTGTACATTGTGACAGAAGTTTTGAATGGTGCATGACATCTTCAGGGTTGTAACATCCATCATTAGAGGGTAACTTCTTAAGAAGTTCTTCTTCAAGTGGAATGGGCAACCCCGCTACTGCAGCGTAGTGACTACAATACATATCGAAAATGGGAAGGCAGTAGAATACATAGGATTCTCCATTGGGAAGGGAAGAAATGTCCATAATATTATAAGACATTAAAAGATCGTGAATAACGACGACTCGTCTTACCTTAGACGAGATATCTCGAAGGAAGGAAGCAATGGGCTCACGTGAACGCATAGAAGCATTCCAAACATGTATGGGGATATCTGGAGGAGGATCTTGAGTATCAAATTGGAGGTCATGGAAGTGGATCTTGGCTATGTCAGAAGGATTTAAGGTAGATGAGCGGAGCCTAGCTTGACTGTTGGAGGTGGCTGAGCCAAGATAGTAGACTGGTAGACCGTAGGAGGAGATTCGGCAGGCCAAATGGAGAAGCTGTCGGAGATGGCTTTGAAGAATTAATGGGACTATAACTACAGCAACATCATCTTCTTTTAGTTCCTCTTGGTTTGCAACAATACTCTCTCTGTTATCCATGAATATCAAACCTACAGCCAAGCTAGCTATATATTGTTTTATTTCTTGGAAATTTTTGAATAGAGTGGGTTGCTCTTACCAAGGATTTATATAGAAATTTACGCACCCATTCACATTCATCATATATACATCCGGCACATGAAGTATTCGCTTACCTTTTTTTACTCCTTCTCCCTGTATTTAAAAAAGAATTAATTTTTTTTTTTGGCTTGACATGAACTTTAAAAAAATAAATTTTATAATATCTAATTAAAATTATATTAAATATATTAAACGTTTTGTAATTTTATGATTTTAAATATTTTTACTAAAAAATTAAATTAAAGAGTCGTTAAAAAGAAATTTTTTTTTAAGACATTAAAAATAAAAATCGATCATTATTTTTTAATAGGCGGAGTAATTATTTATCTTTTCAATGTAAAAAATTGCATAACATATATACACCACATGAAGTACTCTTTTTATGTACTTCCTCCGTTTTAGAATAAGTGAATTCTTGGGGTATTTATTGATGTTTCAAGTGAATCATTGAATTTTTTTTCAAATTTATCCTTATGATTTGACAATCAATTAACTTTTGAAAAGGTATTACAAGGTCAATTTTTTCTTTTTTTGGAGTAAAAATAAAAAATTGTGTTAAATTTATATCTTTAATATTTTTTCTTAATATGTGTCAAAATTCAACAATTCATTTATTATTAACGGAGGAAGTATTATTCAAGGCCCGTATTTTCTAATTATTTATCTATTCAATGTAAAAGGTTGCATAACATATATACATCACATGAAGTACTCTTCACATATTATTCAAGGCCTGTATTTTCTAATTATTCATCTTATTTATCTATTCAACGTAAAAATTGCATAATTTTTACCCGGTAAAATTATATTTATTTACTTATTATTCTTAGTGCTCATTTGACCAGAAGAATTTTTCCCTTTTTTCAGATATTTTTTAACTTAATTTTAATTACAATTTCGAATTGGTGTTTGATCTCAGAATTTCAAATATAACTTTCAGTTGTATTTGAAACTTGTTTTCATTTTTCTAATTCTCACAAAAATTTTAAACAACTCAAACTTGTATTCATAATCAAATACAACTCCAACTCAATTCCAAAATTTTTTGATTTCATAATCAAACACTACTTGAATATTCCAAACATGTGAGGATGTCATATCGGCGCGTATTAGTTATAGTCGAGGTCAGCCCTTAGCTTGAATGACGCACTTGATATAAAAGGCTCCTACAATCACTCACCTAAAAGTCAAATCTGAATACGTTTTGTATTTCTCTCATAAATTTCATACGTATTTATTTTTGAAAAAAAGGCTCAAATATGCGGTGACGGATCTACCCTTTACCGAGGAGATTCATTCGAACCCCCTTCAATAAAAAATTATGTTATATATATATGGTTAAAATTGTATTTTATTTATATATATTAGATGTTGAACCTCCTTCGATTAATTCGTATGTTCACTTATGAACCCCCTTAGTGAATATCCTGGCTCCGCCACTGCAAATATGCTATTTAACTATTAAAAATGAATTATTTATGTTATCAGTTTAAAGTTTTGTTCATTTATGTCATTGTCGTTATGAAATTAGCTCATTCATACTAGGGTTGGGCATATTTTGGTTCAAACCGAAAAAATAATAAAATCAAATCAAAGTTTAATTTTAATTTTGATTTTTTGGATCGGTTTCGATTTCAAATTCTAGAAATTCGATTAAACGGTTCGATTTCAAGAAAAAATTCGATCAAATCAAAAAATCAAAATTATATAAATAATATATTTTTTTTTATTATAATATATATATATATATATACACACACACACACACACATATTCAGTATATATAATAAGTAACCATAATCTTACGAGTTACGTCCCTAAATTTATTTCAGCATTGGTTGAGTAGTTCCAACAGTTTCTCGAGGAGACGACAGATTGGAGGCGGCGACCCAAGTACAACTATACAACGAGTGTCGAGTGGAGTCGATTCAACATAAGTATTATGCTAAACGTATGGTTATTTCATTTCATGCATGTTGAGTTATTTATATTTAGGAATGAAAAATATGTTTGAAAAAAAATTATTTTTCTAAAAAAATCACCAATTTTAAATGTCCAGTTATGACAAAGAAAGGCTCACTACTTTAATCTTCAAAATTGAAATAAAAAATTGAAATAATGGTATCGAATTTGTAGAAACCGAACCAAATTGAATTTATTTTGGTTTGAACACGGTTATCATTTTCATCAATTCGAAAATCGAAAAATCAAATCGATATCAAACAACCAAACCGAACAAATTGAATGCTCACCCTTAATTCATATCATTACTTTTTAACGATATGTTTCAAAAATAGTTTTGCCACATGACCTCTTAGTCATAGATTGGACCCACTAAAAATTTAATCCATTGAAAAAAATTCATCCACACCCAATCCATTACCCTAACCCAGTTTATTCTCTCCCACACAGGGATCAATCAGATATCCAAAAAAATTCTAAAATTATTTTTGTCTGTCATCTTCTTCAAGCTTTGATATACTAAATCAACAGATTAAAACCACAAAGACGAAATCTGAATTTGAAAAAAAAAAAGAATACAAATTTATTTTAACAAAACACAAAGTACAATTTCATCTGAAGTCGGTGTAATTTGGGTGTGCCACTACTTTGCTGTAAGTTCGTACCCCCATCTCATGTTTTTGAGTTAGAGTAATAGATTGGGTATGGGTGGGTTCTTTTTAGTATAAACAACATAAATCCCACTTTGAATAAAAGTAATTACATAGGATTCCAGATTTAGTTTCTCTCCCAAATTTGAAAAAACACATATACATGTCTCTGTATCTTATACGTTAGTGCAATGTATGAGGTAACCGTTTTACCTAAAATTAAGGAGATAAAATCAGATAAGGTAAATCTTTTTTCCTATAATTAAGGAAATCAAATGGACCATCATTATTCTCTAACTTAATTAACAGAACTCATTAATTTACTGATTTGGTGGATTCTTAAAATCAGTAACAGTAATTCAAATTGAAAAAAAGATTTGGTAATGTATAATATTACCATTTCTAATGTATGAGGTTAACACAATCAAGGTAAGCTATGCTGCCATTTTTAATGTATAATATCACCATTATAATGTATGAGGTTAAGTCAGTCAAATTAAGTTATTTTTCCATTCTAATGTTTCAGGTTACAATTCTGTTGTATAATGTAAAAAGTTATTTCTCCATTCTAATGATGAGGTTACAATTCTAATGTATAATGTAAAAAATTTATGTATAGGGTTAACACATTCAAGGTAAGTAATATTCACATTTTAATGTATAATGTAACCAATCTAATGTATAATGTAACCAATTTAATGTATTAGGTTAACACCGTTAAGATAAATTTTGTTATGTACGGGGTTAACACAGTCAAGGTAAAGTAATATTACCATTCTATGTAAAATGTAACCAATCTAAAAGGATCGGAAGAAGCTGAAAGAGGTGATTTGAGAATTTGGGAGATTTTACAAATTTGATCACAGCGGGGAAGAACGTATCCTCGGAAATCGGTTTGGAGTGTAGGGTCGTCGGCGAATGAACGGCCGTTTTCGGATTCTACCACAAATCTGTAGCTGTATTTGGTGGTGAAGTGGCGGAGCTATTGCCAGAAGGTCAGCCGGAGACAATGGCAGGGATGTCGGAGTTCCAAGGACGTTTTTGTTGTATGCAGTTGGATTACAAAAAGAATTAATAATTTTTTATTTGGTAAAGTTAAAAAAAATTATAAACAAACCTCAAAATTAAATGAAGAAGGCAATGGAGTTAATTACCTTGTTCAGTTAATGCTTGAAAAACTGAAAATTTTGAAACCCCCAAATCACGTAAGCTTGATTTTAGGCGAAGAAAAATGAGTACAACTAAAAGCAAAAAGGGGATGTTGGAGTGTATAAGAACGGAAGAGAGAGAAACAATAAAAGGAAGGGATATTGTGTAATCAATATGAGATATTTGTAATTACTTTTAAAAATAGGGATATTATGTAATAACTAATAGTTAACTTATATATTTATGTAATTTTTAGTTCTTTTTAATGGATCAAATTTTTAGTGGGACTAATTTAATGGCGTGGACCTCTAATAAGAGGCCACATGATAAAGTTATTTTTAAACATCCATCGTTAAAAGTAATGACATGGATGAACCGGTTTTATAATGGCGATGACATGAATGAACCAAATTTTTAAGGGAAAAGGACATGGGTTAACCATTTTAAAAAAAAATGGCCCACAGTTGAAAAGGTGGACAACTTTAGCCTATCGGCTAAATTTATTTCCCTCTTTTAGCCATTTGCCCATCGGCCGCATGCAATTTCTATTCCCAGTTGATACACTTTTATACCATATTGATACACTTTTATACTAGATTGATACACTTTTTAAAAAAGAAAGAGGGGATCCTATACCCAATTGATACTCTTTTCTACCACATTGATACAATTTTATAACAAGATAGAAGGGGAATCTATGCCTATGCAATGTCCATATATCCAATTGATACTCTTTTATATTAGATTGATACACTTTATACCATATTGATGCACTTTTATATTACATTGATACACTTTTTAAAAAAGAAAGAGGGGACCATATACCCAATAGATACTCTTTTATACCACATTAATACACTTCTATAACAAGATAGAAGGGGAATCTATGCATGCATATACAGTGTCCATATATCCATATAGTATTTGCAAACATATATAAGAACTATTTTCTATTAACCGCCCAGCTAAGAAAAATAACAATTTTAAAAAAATAGAAACAATAATTATATTTTTACTCTATAATTTGATACCAACAAATCTTTCTTTTGTTACACTTTTCTACTATAACAACCAAAGCTTTCAAATCAAAACTGAAAAAGCAAAAATCATAAAAAATAGTTTAGTGGAATGACTTAAAAAAGTGCAGTTTTATTGCTTGATTAACTATTTACCTGTATTAAAATGACTTAAGGAAGTGCAGCTTATCTTTACGGCTAAGTGAACCACTACTCACATTCATGAAAATGGTCTAGTGAACCACTACCAGAATTCACAATAACACTCGCCAAAACCATTTTTTATCTACAAAGTAGCACTCGTTGGAATCTACCTAAAAATTCTTACTCTGCTTCGAAATTCTCTGTTTGATTTTGAGGTTTTTGTTGAAAATGGTGAAAAAATTGAGTCCAAGTAAGCAAGAAAATGATGAAAGACAGAATCTTCAATGTAAGCTAGTTGATTATCATGTGGTCTAGGATGAATCTTGCCACCATAACTACACATAAATTAGACCTTATAATTAGGAATTTGATTGAAATATTCTAATGCTGCGGTATTTTCAAAATTAATTTCACAGGAACGGAGAGAAGAGTCACCGGATTCAGGGGTATGAAGTGTAGGAGTAGTTCTCCATATTTTGAATTTAGTAGTTTGAGAGTGTATTTTGTAGGTTAGATCATTTGAGAAAGTGAAGAAAATGGAGTGGATTGAAGAAGAAGGGGGATTTTATAAAGGGGTAATTGTGAAAATGGTACACTGCTTCTACTGATAGTGGCTATTTTATGGATATTTAATTGTGAGTGCTATTTTTATGGTATTATTTTAGTTTTAGGTGCTATTTTTGTCCTCTCCCCAATTTTTATCTGATAATATAAAGGGAAAAGGACATGGGATGACCTTTTTTAAAAAAATGGTCACAATTTGAAAAGATGGACAACTGTAGCTAGTCGGCTATTTTTAATTCCTTTTTTTTAGCCATTTTGCCCAATTGGGCACATGTAGTTTCTATACTCAATTGATATACTTTTATACTATATTGATACACTTTTTAAAAAGAGAAAGAAAATTCTATGCAAGCACATGCAGTCCCTATACCCAATTGATACTCTTTTATACCATATTAATACACTTTTATACTACGTTGATACACTTGCAGTGTCCATATACTCAATTGATACTCTCTTATACTAGATTGATACATTTTTAGAATGCATATAGAAACTCTATAGAGTCGTATAAAATATGTATCTAAATAATAATTGTAGTTACAAATTGTATAGAATGTGTATAAAAATGATATAATTATTATATAGAATATGTATATGTATAGAAAGTGTATCATTATTATAAAGCCTACAAGAAATTGTTCCCACCAGTTACTACCAACGAAGCAATGTAATTTTTATTAAAAGTAGGTGGAATAATGAATACAAAGAGACCAATTTCTATTGCATTCAAATGATTGATTTTGTTGAAAAATATCCAATGTGCAAATTATGTAAAGCAGAGAATAAAAATGCTATTGATCAATTGATTTCTAATGCGAACAAAGTTATGATTAGTTCAATGCAATAATTTCCTCTTATTAAGTAGTAACTAAGTAATTTATTTTCATTTCCTCTTATAAGTTTGTAGTGTGACGGCTTTTTTATTCAAATAATATGGGGAGTATCTATTACAATTAGCATAACTAATGATGCCCACTCCCCAGATGCCACTCCCCACACATGCCAAATGACCATTCGGTTGGAATTATTTTCCCGAGTGGCTATTTACCGGGCTTTAGAATTTAGGTGTTAGTTTTGTAGAATTATTTTAGTTTTAAGTGTTATTTTTGTTCTTTCCTCTAATATAAATGAGCCATTTCTAATAGTCCAATGAAAAAATTTGAGCCTTTTTCTTTTATTTTTTAATTTATAGACCATCTTATATTTTGATCATTCACTCATTACCTATTATACTTTCTCTGTTATATAATTCTCGCCTATTCATTTAAAATAGATGTCAAGTAATACTTGTTAAGTTTGAAAAATCAATAAATAATTTATTTATTTTATTCTTAGTTATTAATAATAATCATTACCTAATATATTTTTTGAGCATTGAATAAATATATTTCATACAATAAATTTACTCATATTATTTATTATTTATTATTTATTAATATGCGTGTCAAGTCAACAGTGAACAATTATTGTTTCACGATGCAACTCCTAATTAAAGATATGTGTTTGATAACTTCAGTCACTAAGGCTAAGATAATGTTTTATAAGAAACATATATTGACGATTAAAATATGTTTTATAAATTCTCATAATCTAATACACTCAAGCAAGTATTTTTGAAGAAAAAAATGACTTAATTCATTCTTTATAGTCATTAATTAACTCTAACAGATACTACAAGAGATAGACTTCAGTTTTTAAATAATCAAAGTTGTCATCATATTATTCCTTTTTTCATATGTTGCATGCTTATTAAAACGGTTTGGTTATTTATCTAAAGGTAAAAAGGTCAAATTTATCCCTTTTTGAAAAATTGGCTAAATATATTTTTTATTATATTTTGGAGTTAAATTTATTTTCGCTATCATATTTTAGGGCAGATTTACCCCTCTATTTAATACTCTTTGTCATACGTTGAGACCAAATTTGCCCTTGATGTCATACTTTGAGACTAAATTTACTCTTATTGTTAAAAAAACTTTTCACTTGACCCTTTATTTAAAAAAACAACAACTCAAATTAACATTAAATGATCCATTTTTAAAAAATAAAACACACTCTAGTCTAACTCATCCGATCTGATCTACAAAAAATACACAATTAAATATACCCCTCCCTCAGTTTTTTTGGTCAAATTTTTTCAACGAACAAATATACTTCTCTTTCAACGAGTAGCGTTGGTAAGTTGTTTACAAATGAATAAAAAATAAAATGAAATGGGATAACACAAAAATATGAAACTGGAGAAAATGTCTATTACAAACTCTACTCCTGTTCCAATTTTGTTTAAATTTCAAATTTTGCTTTGCAATTCTATGTGCATCTAGATTCTAGAATCAGTGGATAAGTTTCTGAGTAAATGACATAATGAAAATTTTATATAGATCCAAATTATATATAAAGTCATAAGAATGAAGAGATATCATGATTGACTTATAAGGAAACCTCTTAACTCAATCGTCCAGAGAAATATACAGTGGGCCTAATCTATTGCATTTGCTGCTAAGTGCCATTTTTCATGAGCTCTCCATTGATCTAGATCCATGAACTCAGGGAGTGGTGTATTTCTTTGTGTTTGTACTGATACAAATTTATTTTCCATGAGCTATGCACTGATAAATATTTAATGGCTTAATCTCATTGGGAAAATTTGACCAATAGATCCGTAGGGGATATATTTGTTTGTGCCTTTTTGTGGCTCGAGTCGGGTCAGACAGATCAAATTAGGATATGTTTTTTTTTTTTTTAAAAAAAGGCATTCAATGTTGATTTGAATTTTTCTATTAAAGGAAGGGTACATGTGAAAAGTTTCTTAATAAGGATAAATTTGAATCTAAAGTATGATATAGAGGGTAAATTTGACTCCAAAGTATGATGAAGAGTACATTTAGCTAATTTTCCAATAAAGAGGGTAAATTTGGCCCAAAAATATGACGGTGAGGATAAATTTAGCCGAAAATATGACGAATGATATATTTAACCAATTTTTCAAAGGAGATGACTAAATTTGACCCTTTCCTATCTAAATAACCTCTGTCATAAATTTTTAAAAAAGTTTTAAATTAATATATTTTGTTAATATCCCATCCATCTAATAATATTTTTCATGTTTGGCTTTTCGAGAGTTAGACTATATGAATTGTGACTAACATTTATATATATACTTTTTCACCATATTGATATAAGAAAAATTTCACCATATTGATATAAGAAAAAATACAACTTATTATAATTTTTATATAGTTTTTAAATAATCATAGTTTTAATGTTATAATATTAAATTAATCAAATTTAATTTAACTTCAAAATTTATCAAATTGACTCTCGTAAAGCAAAATATGACAAGAATTAATAAAATAATTTTATGTTATGTAAATAATAGATAAAATAAAATTTTTGGGGCTTTAAATTTTTGGGGAAGCCTTTCAAATGTTTCAAATTCTTATATTTCCTTAATATTGTAGTGGTTGTACGATTGAGTGAGTAAATAACACTAAATCTTCTTTCATCAAATTAAATAGTATATCTACCTTCTTATCATTTCTACCTTTTCTCTCTGTGTATAGTCTTCTTTTCATGTTTAGGATGCTATTGTTGTATCCAAATGCATATCTAAGTGCATGCAGTTGTATAAGTAATATAGAATCTCTTTCGAGCCGAATATCGAATTCATATGGTCCTTGTTCTTAGCAATTCACTCAAATTAGTTTCTATTAATATTTCGGACAAGTGCAGTGATGTATCAATTAGAATGGTTAAGTTGTATCAACCTAATTGTTGCAAAAGTAATTAAGTAAAACAATGATAATTTTAACGGGGCTTGTAATCAATATCAAAGGGATATTCCAGGACTACGACATTAACCACAATCATTTATAGCATTTAACTTGTCTCAACAAATTTTATTTATCTAATTGCTGATTTCGGAGTTAAGTTTATGATTTGGGAATGGTCATCCTCTAAATCAACTATTCAAACTAGCCTCACGACTACATCATTCAATGACGAAGCGAGGTTCTAATTTGAATGCGTTAGAGTTATCATCCCATAAATAACCATAAAAGATAAACTATGTATATTGCTATCCTAGCTACAAATAAACTCTAACATCAAGCCAAAGATGATCTTGCCCCACATGTTCTTCATCATCTTCTCCTGTTTCTATGGTCAGTTCACATTAGAATTACAGATTTATTCTAATGTTATTCAGATACAAAAATAGTAAGCATAATAACACAAGACCAATTAAATGAGAAAAAAAGATTCTTTGGTTCAAATAAAGTACTGCATAATCATGTTCTGATTGTAATTTCAAAACAAGGGTATTTAACTACTCATAATTAAAAAGAGAAAACAAAAATTAATGTTAACCATAGTAAAGTAATGAGAAGTAGAGTTTAAAGATGAAAAACCTTAATGAAAATCCTTGTGCTCTCTATTTTTCTCTAAAAAATCATAATAATATGTTTGTCACAACCCAAAATAGTCACCTCGACTAGAAAACCCAGAATGTGTACCTCTCATAGACTGACCACTACTCTGGTCAGAATGCTCATTATAGCTGGGTGACCTTGTCAGTAATATGAAGTGCAACATGAACGGGCCTACTAGACTGACCCTGATACTGATATAACTGTATGGAGAGTACCTACCCTGAGAATCGCTGCCTCTGAACTGTGAGACAATGCGGATCCCACTGAAACTAACCTGATAATAAGGCCACTTATTGATGCCCCTTAGGCCTTGAGTGCATCTTCTTTATGATTTGAGCATAACCAGAGACCTCAATAAAAGACTTGTCAGGGGTAGCCAAACTCTGAGTATCCATGTGAAGAAGTCTCAGTGCCCGAACAAAACACCAAATCCACTCATACTTGGTTGGCAAGACAGCTGTAGCATGCCTGGATAACTCATGGAACTAAGCCTCATACTCAAGGATGGTCATAGAACCCTACTTTAGTCTCAAAAAATGGTCTCACAAATTCTCTCTAAGGTTGCGAAGCATATACTTTTCCAAGAAAACCTTGGAGAACTGAGTCCATGTCAAAGGAGGATATCCAGCTGGCCTGGAATTAAGATAACCTCTCCACCATTGTCTAGCTATAATATATAGCTGGAAAGTAGTGTAGTCAACCCCACGAGTCTCAACTAGGCCCAAATTATAAAGCCTATCCTCAAAAGAAGTCAAGAACTCAAATGCATTCTCGTCCGATGCCCTAAAAAACCTAGGTGAAGTCAATCTAAAAAATCTATCCAACATCTTTTACTCCTCAATGGAAAAACTAGGATGGGTGACATCGATTGAGAAACTACCGATGTTAGAGGGATCTCAACTCTGGAGACTGCAACTATAGGCTACAACCTCACCTCTATACCACTTTAATCCATAAAATTTGCACCATCAAACGGTGCACCATGAACCAAACTCAAAAATTGAGCTAAAGCATCTCTGAGCAGAGTTGAAGAAAAAACCTCGGGTGGAGCCTAGGATGTCTCCTGAACCACCACTAGTTGGGGTGGAGGAATCACTGGTACAGGAGCAGGAATAGGATCTGGTGAAGCCTCCCTATTCTATCCTCCAATTGGGGCCGCAACTCTCATCTGCCCCTGATGTTTTAGTTGACCACGACCTCTAGTAGGATCCCAAATCGCGGACTAGAGGTCCCCATCTCCAGTAGAAATAGATTGCATCCTAGTCATCTGTGAAAGAGTGAAATTAAGTGAATCTTAGAAACCAACATAGACTCGTATCACAAAATAAGTGAAGGAAGTGAAGATCTCCTAAGAATGTCCTACAACCTCCCAAAGATAAGAACGGACATCATTATTTCAGTCCACAGGACTTTACTAGAAACTTGCTCTTGTACCAATAATACCACTGAACCTAGGATCTACTACCATTTTGTCATGAATTGATTTCACGGGTCATTATGACACCTACTTTAACTCACCAGTAGGTAAGCCAAACTATAGCATGATATGACAAGTAATAAGCAAAGTGGTAGAAAGTAGGGTAAATACCAAAATTCTATAAGTAATTAGATTACATGTAATAAAATATAAGAACGATCACTCTACTAGAGATAAATAAAAAAAAGAGAAAGTATCCCAGATCTAGTAAGGTCGGTACAAGAGCCTTTAGTAAAAGAATAAGAGTACTAGTAGAATCAAATAAATAATAGTCTCGAATAGAAAGATCATCCCAAAATAGTAGAATGAGAGAAATTCAACTCTGGATTTTCTTTACCCTATCTCCAAATTCCGACCAACACTTGTACGAATGCCAACGACGGCAACCGATGTACCATGATTTCATAGCACTTTCGATGCTTAAAATAGGGAAATATGCAAGTACTTAAGTCCTTTTTTTAAATGTGATGTGTTTTTATGTTGGTTTAACAGGAAGATAGGTTTTGGAGCAGAAGATAAGAAAAATAGGTAAAGTGTTGTTGAACATTCCACTTACGGGCCGTAAATGGTACTTACACCCACCATAAGTGGGCCTGTATATATCAGAGTTGGGTTCTAAGAGTTAATAAGTTATCTCTAAGAGTTACGAAGGCCATATACGGGGCGTAAGTGGTACCTATAACCCTCTTAGGTACCCTCATAGGTGGACGTTCTAAAATATGCTAATTCTTTTAGAAACCTACGACCCACCTAGGGTCTGTAAGTAGTACCTAAGGCCCATAAGTGGGTCCATAGGTAAGTGCCGACCTGAGTTTTCCTATTTTATTTTAGTTAGAATTTTTAGGTTTTTTATGCTTCCTATAAATACCCTATTGATGTATTTTTATTAGTTACACACTCTTTATACTTACAATACTATATTGATTCTGAGATACCCTTTAGATCTTGAAATCCTTGTTCTTGACTTTTATGGTATGAGATTAATTTGAGATTCTAGTTTTCATTCTTATTTTATATTGAGATTATTCATATACTTTCTATTTCTAATTCTAAGGCTGTTCTTGCAAACATGAGCGACTAAACCTCTTGACTAGGGTTGTGGGAACCCTGATGGAATAACGAATTAGAGAAAGTTCAAAGTCTTTCTTGATTGGTGTTTATACATGTATTGTGGTTTTCTTCATATTGATTGCTTTTTTAGTAACTGCAGATGCTAATATCCCACTTGTATTCAATAATAACTTGAGAGAGAGGTTGAGATTAGGAAAAAAAAATCACAACAGTAATTTGAAGCTACCAACCTTCATCTAATTAACTTAAGATTGAGAAGAGATAGTTAATCTGGGATCTAGGACAAAGGTTATTAATTCAACACTCTAAAATTGATAGGAGATGAGTAAAATTCACCAAAGTGTGTCAAGTGACGGTTGGTGATACCTAATTTTTTGGATTCTACATGTAAGGTACCGGGAGATTTTAATGATCATGATAAGTCTTTGGAGTTAGGAAGTCAGAGGGAATACTGTCCTAGTGTTTGTCTCATATTGTTTTTAACTTGAAGTGTTCAAGATTTGTTACTACCACTACTATTTTTACAAAATTTCCCTATTTACTTTCTGAACTTTTCTGACTACATCAGTAAGTTCTTGACAAAGATTCATTCTATTCTCTATGGGTTCGACCCCAACCTTCGTTGGGTTCTATATTTAACAGTAACCGCGTTATACTTTCTTGGAGGTGTAATTTGGGAGACATCAAATTTTGGTACCGTTGCCGAGGAATATGGTTACGAATTAATTAACAGAGTTTGTTGACATTGTTACTTTATTACTATTTTGATATTTTTGTGATGTATGCTAGTGTATGCCCAGTACTCGGAGTCAAGGAAATTCCTTAATACCAGTTGATACAGAGACTGAAAGGACACTATGATAGAATCGTAGGATGTCAGAACATGAGCATGAAGTTCATCACGAGGGGGTTCAAGATGACTCACTTACCTTGAATCCGCCACCTCCACATGGTGTTCAAAAGACAACCACACAAACCACTGCTCGATTATTAGTTAAAAAGAATGCGAGGTTGGCTAATGCCTATCGTGCAGCTAAGAAAGAAAGAGTAATATCAGATAAAGAGCATCGATAAACACTTGAATGCGATAGAGCTATAAGGGAAAAATTTCAACCAACCCTACTTATTAGTACTTGTTACACCCAAACGCACATGAAAGTGTATGTGGTCCACCTAAGTAATATAGTGTCCTTATGAAAATCTAAGTATCGATCCCACAGGGAATAGTGTTAAGCAACTATCAAATTCTAGTTAAACTATTAAGATTTAATAAATGCAACATAACCACAAGAGTTGGAAGTTAAAACTAAATGTAAACTAAAACAATGCAGTAAATTAAAGTTCTTGGACAATCAATGAGGAGAAAATAAGGGTTAAGGCTCTGCGAATAATCATACTATGTTATAAAACATCATTGGTTAGGTTAATTATCTTGGTTGGTGGTTCACGGGGTTGATACTAAGACTATGGTCTTTCGAGCCTATAATTAATTACCTAACTCAACTCCACAACTACATCATTGAGCAAGGATGCAAGAACTAAGTTAAATAAACTCATATTCCATCATGTAATTGAAACAAATAGGGAACTTAAGTATATTCCTATCCCAAGTGCAAATCATAACTTTTTTCAAGTAAGTTCATGATCCTATTCTATTCATCCCACGTTCTACCCTATCATTCATCCCTTCGGCTTCATAATAGAGTTAAACATGTATTATAAGGGTCTAGAATCCTTAAAGTAGTGATAATAAGGATAAATAAATAACCAATAATGATGAAAAATCATAACCAATTCAATTCATAAGAAAAATACTCATATTCATCCTTAACCTCGGTAAAGGATGTTTAGCCGATCATGGACATAACTGTAATCACAATGAATGAATACATGTTAAAATACATAAATAAATCAAAGTAATTGAATTAAAACCCTTATTTAAGTGTTCTCCATCCTCCCTTTAAGTACCAAGGTCGTCCAATGTGTTTAAGAGAATGTTCAAGTTTCCTATTTATAGGTGGACTAAGCTGCCTGATTTGGAGTTGCCTCTGTGCCACGGACTTATCACACTATCTAGGTAGTGTGGAATGGCCTAATAGGGGAGGCACACTAAAATTTACTTTACTATGATTCTTACAAGGGCGTTCCATGCCCTTATCATGGCACCTAGGCAGTGTGGCAAACTAAGGACTTCAAATCGCTCAACTTTGGTCAAGTCTTGTCCCATGCTTTTGTTCCTCCAATCCAAGATTTATGGTGTTGTTTCACTTGATTTACTGTAATACCCCGTATTTTAGTGCTAGAATTCTAACCTTCATTCCTGCGCGTCTAACCTCTAATCCAAGTGATTCTCACATGAATACAAGTTTCATGATCATTATCCTAGTCTATGGAGTAGTTTAGAGGTGGAAAATGTTTATAGCAATGACCTAGAACAAGGTTGAGCTAAGACCAATTGATTCATCCAAAGTTTGACATTCGATTCTACAAGGGTCAACTTCAAACGTGAATATCTCTTAATATACATGGAATTTTTCATTCAAAGATCTATCAAATTGTAGATAATTGAATTAGATTTCCAACGATACTAATTTTAAAAAAATCCAATACCCGAACGAAGAGTTATGCCCATTTTTGTGAGAGGCAGTAAGGGTGTACGATGGGCAATGCGCCGCCCAATCAAATGTGTGCGATTGGGAGTGCGAGGCATACTTAAATGTCTTCTATAAGGTGTGCGACACATACCTTAAGGTCTACCATGGGTTGTGCGCCGCATACCTCACTTCCAAGTGAAAAAAACACCCCTATATATGTCTATAACACGGGATTAAACTCCCACAACATCAAAATAAGTTTACTTTCTCTCGAAATAACCAAGAACAACTTTTAGGGTTTCAACCTAAAAATTCAAATATCTCAAGACTCAACCGTGAGAATTCTATAATTTTTACATATTCGGAATCCCCGTTACGAAGGCTACGAGGGACATCCAAAAGTTCGTGAATAGCATTACGTCATTCAGAAAGTCATTCAAAGCTTCAAGTTTAAGATATGTGGGGTTTCTCAACAAGAACATCCTTTCGTTCTTGTGCCCAAAAATATTTTTCTTTTACGAAGTTATGGATTTTTACATGTTCTATCATGAATTTGAAGCATAAATTTATACTCTACATTTATTCTCATGAGACTATGATACTTTTGATATTTTAGAAGTGAAATTATATGAGAATGATGATATTATTGTACAAAAACCTGAAATTTCCATATTTTAAAGTAATTTATATATGTTTATGATGACAAGCATGATTCTTGAGAGATTTTATCGTGATATTGATATATGGGTCTTCGAACCCCCTTTGAAATTGTACTTTGAGAAATTATGTGCTATAAGCACAATGAGATTTGAATCCCAAAGTTAATTTTCTTTACAAAGATGTATGATTTGATATGATTTACTACGAACTTGAATATATGAATTTTATACCTTACGATGTTTTATGAGAATGTTGATATGGTTACCTATAAAGCTGAAAATTTAAGTTTTACATGATTATTTTTATGCTTATGTCATAAAGTATGAAACTTTGGAAGGTTTTATGGTGATATTGATGTATGGGTTTTTGGAACTCTATTTGAGTTTATTATTTTGAGAAATCATATGTTATAACTACCTTGAAAATTAAATTAGTTGAAATGATGAAGAATCTTTGACCTTTTGGTCGTAAAAAGGGGTGTTTTTGAACCCGAGATGAGAAAAGAAATCCACTTTTATTGATTATTATAAAAAGGTTAGCATGATGACTCCCGTTGTGAATTGTTGAAATGTTTGTTAGTGGATTTTCTTTTGAAAAGATCTGAGCTAAGTCCAGGAATAGTCTTTAGCACCGAGCGGGAGGTATAGAAGGATTTGGTACTTTCTTAGAACTACGTGCCCCGTAGGATGTGAGCCAGAGGATGATTTATATAGTGATCACTAGTGTTTGGATTGATGATTTAAGGTTCTACTCTGATGGCAAGGATAGGACAGCTCTCCCCAGCGTGGGTAAGATGTTGGACACCATGTAGATCACATGGTTTATGTCGGTTGTAAGAGACTCCCAGTGTGTGTGGGTATTCTTCTATCTGAGATGAAAATATAATTGCTTAAAAGATTGAGTTTGAGAAAGTCATTGTTTTTGAAAGATTTAAAGACTATATATTCTAAAGAGATTTATCATGAGATTTGATTGCTTTGATGAATTGGAATTGAGATGAAAGTGAATTGAGATTTATTATGATGACTCACATGTTTCACCCGATATATTTTACTCTCTTATGATTATGATGATTTTAATTCGAGCTAAGTGAGTCATTTATATCCGCATGCATAATTTTATAAACTGTGATGCTATTAAGATATTATTTTATATATGCAATGCACCCCCATATGCTCAGTACGTTTCCATGGTACTGACCCACATATTTGAATGTGGGCTACATTTTCTTGGAATATAGGTACAAGGTATAGTGTACATCTTCAGATCCAGTCAGTTCGCGGCATCCAATCAGTAGGTGATGAGTTCTTTTGATTCAAGGGCTTGAGTTAGTTATACAGTTCGAGAAGTGATGTATTTTCTTTATCCAGCCGTATTGAGTTAGGATAGTCGGGAGTCATGACCCAGATACCTATAGTCAGTACTAGTAGAGGCTTCATAGACAGTCAGTAGAAGTTGATGTATTTCGTTTCAGTTATGGTTGTAAAAGTAGAGTTGTAATCTTGTAAATTTAGTTTTGTATCTATCATATTCATAAAAGAGTTATTTTCTGCAGATTTGTATAGATTTATACTTTTTGTTTAGTTGCTTATGAGTTATGCCAGTAGAAGGGTTAACTTGGGGTCACTTGTGATCCTAAGCACCGTGTGACGTCTCGGAATCCAATTTCGGGGCGTTACAAACTTGGTATCAGAGCACAGAGTTCAAGTTTCCTAGGGTGTCTATGATGCCGTGTCTAGTAGAGTCTTGCGGAACGGTACGGAGACTTCTGTACTTTTCTTCAAGAGGCTACATGGCATTTAGGAAATGTCTCCATTCTTTCAAGTATTAAATCATGCTATCGAAAAGTTCTCCAAGAAACTTATACAGATTCTCATCTTACTCTAGTCAGGCCATCTCTGCCTTATTTCCAAGGTATCAGAAACATTTGAGCTTAATTCTTCATAGATAGTTATGGAATTGTAAGAGAGCTACAAAAGTATCCTATCAGTACTTTTGAGTTCCGAAAACTGAAGTGCTTTATCAGGCCTGTAGAAATCGTGCACTAAGCCCGAGTCAGATATGCTTTCAAATTTCTCCTCAGAATCCATAATGATAATCTATACTTCTCTATCTATGTACTGTTCTTGAGGTAACATGTTCGGCAAGTTCCAATTTCCTCCCCAGATAATGCTCTTATATTTGCTGGCAAAAGTTTCAGAAGTTTTATAAAGTGGCTTGAGAGGAGCCTTCTTGTGTGTTATAAGTCCTTCAAATTTAAGTTATGCCCTCGTTCTTATGAGTTATTTAATTAAGACAGAGTAAGGTGTATTCTTAGATCGTTGAATGTTGTGTGTCAAGTTTCAATCTCTTGTATTATGTAATCTTGTTATCATTATGTTTGTGAAAAATCAAAGTCTAGTGAAGCCGTATGAGGCCTATTTCGATTCACTAGCATAGTTGCTTTGTTATTCATATAATTTTCTTAATAAAAACACAAAACCAAAGTCTAGTGAAGCCATGTAAGGCCTATTTCGATTCACTAGCAACTTGTTGTTTATCTTGTTGTTCTGGTGTTAGTTGAAAGTATGAGTTTCTGTGTAGTGACAGAAGTAGTAACTTTTAGTTGAAAGTCTTGTGTTAGTTGAACTTGTGGGTTTAGAAGTGTAGTGGCAAGAATGGTGGTAAGGGCGATTTATTGAATATGTATAGCTGAATTTTTGCTTATGATTGAATTAGTAATGAAGTGATATATCCTTGTTTGTTAGTTTAGTGAAGTTAGAGAAGGATATTATTAGTTAAGGTGGGTTTTTGTTTTCTTGAAGTATGAAAAGAGTTATTGATGGTATTTGTTGTTCTAGGAAAGTATAAGTTTTGATGGAAGTACTTGGTGGTTGAGTATTGTTAATTTAGGCTTTCCTGAGATTGAAAGAGGAAGTTTAGTTGAAATTTATAGAGCTATGAAAGTAATTTAGGTGTGAAGATGGGTAAATAGTAATGATGTGAAGAAGGAGAATGTGTTAACGGATTATGAATAAGATAGGCCATATGATTATGATCGATTGTCATTGTGTATTAGTTTTTCTTAATGTTGTGTGCTATAGTTTTGAAGTGAGAATTATGTGTGAGATTGGGTTGTAAAACATTTTTAGCACTAGAAATTAAGTTTGAACAGTTAATGGTTCAGTTGTTGATGCTAGTTGTATGGAGGTGATCTAGTAGGCCTGAACAGTGTATGCAAGAGTGTAAGATCATGTGTTCATAATTAAGTATGGTGTAGAGGTGTGCCCAAGGTGCTATAGGGGTGCATTATTTTTCGAGGATTATTGTATATTGTGAGGTTAGTAGTAACGTTGAGTTTCTAGGTGGAGAAAGGCTAGTTAGATAATTTATGATGTTCTTGATAGCTAAGTTAAGGAGTTATGATTGAAGATGTTGAGCCTTTTTAGTATGATTATTATTCTCATGGTTTGGAAAAAAAATAATATAAGAATAGAGGTATGATCTTGGTAGGTTATGATTATGTGATTAGAGATGTAGGTATGGTTGCAAATGAGAGTGTAAGTCTTTGATGATGATTATTGAAGCTAGAAAGTTAAGGATGGCATATGAATGGGTTGTTCAAGAGTGAAGTTGGTAAGTTCGAAATTAGTTTATTGTAGTTTTCGTGCTTCTGGTTCATATGTGTTAGCCCTTCGGAGACCTCTTCCTATGTTAAGATAGTGGTGATGATAGTGGATAAGCAATGGTTTAGATGTGAGAGAGTTTATGACCCTCATTAAGAAAGATTATTTATGCTTTTCTATCTAAGGCTAAAGTGTGAAGTAAGATTAAGGCCAAGTCTTTGATACATGTCATGGTTAGTTAGAAATTGTGTGTATGTTTTTAAGAATAGTTCAAGAATATTGTGGTTGATAAAGGTTTAGAGAATATGCGAAGTATGCCTTTAGGGGTATTTGCCTTAAAGTTATATGTGATTTTTAATGATAGGCTTGAATGTCATGTTGGGTGTAAGATGATGAATGGAATATGCGCTAGTGAATCCATATCAAGAGTTTTGAATTAGTCATTGAAGTGGTAAGGCATGTTATGCTTAGGGTGTGAGCTCTAAGAAGATATGGAATATTGAACCTTGTGGCTTAGACTAGTATTGTGGTTTGGCATGTTGTATCTTGTGATTTAGTGTTAGGCTTGATCATGGTGAGAGAACTTAGTTTTGTTTAGACCTTAGTAGAAAGATTTCGCAGTGCCAATATGAGAATTATAAGTTAATCAAATGAGTATGGTATTTATGGGGAATAGTATAGTTGAGAGAGCATTTGAGAAGTGATGCTAAGCTTGAAAGTAAGAAGTTGTGTTGCCTACGGCCTAGCAATCCTATCCTAGTTTATGAGTTATATAATTATATTCCATGCTATAGAGTCATATCAATGTTGTAATTCCTTAGTCAAATGTCTTGTTCAGAGCATGCCCAAAATTCTTTGCTCCCTAATGTCAATAGAATTTTGTAGAAAAGTACTAAAGAAGTACTCCATTTGAGTATGGGTAGTCAGTATGATCTAGTCCATATAGCCTGTAATCTAGTTTAGCAAGCAAGGAGATAAGCTCCTATAGATTCTTAATTTTTCATCTAGTCTTACTATCCGCAGTCTTATACGTATGTACATTCCAAGAGGAAATGTGTTTGTGTCCAATTAAATTATGAATTCAGCTCAGTTCATGCATCAGTTTCAGTTTCAGATATTAAGTCATGATTCAGTTCGTAAGTATCCTGTGTAGTATCAGAGTCTCTTCCTAGTATTTTCATCAAATTATTATCATTCAGGGACAAACGATCCCAAGAGGGGGATGTTGTAATACCCCAAGTTTTCATATCATAAACCTCTCATCCTTTCTCATGAGATCAGATCCAGTGCAAAGTAATGGTTACTCATAAGTTGACACTGTCGTTTCTATCTTAGCCATATAGTTATTTTTCTTGAGGATTCATGCACTTGCAGACTAGTTCAGTAGCTCATTATTCTTGAGATCCAGTGATTCAGTTATATCAGTTACATATGATAGCTTGAAGACTAATATCCCTCTGTGTTTCAGGTTAATTATCCACATTCGAGGACGAATGTTCCCAAGGGGGAGATAATGTAATACTCCGTATTTTGTGCTAGAACTCTAACCGTCGTTCCTGCGCGTCTAAGCTCTAATCCAAGTGATTCTCACGTGAATACAAGTTTCATGATCATTATCCTAGTCTATGGAGTAGTTTAGAGGTGAAAAATGTTTATAGCATTGACCTAGAACAAGGTTAAGCTAAGACCAATTGATTCATCCAAAGTTTGACATTCGATTCTACAAGGGTCAACTTCAAACATAAATATCTCTTAATATACAAGGAATTTTTTATCTCAAGACCTGTAAAATTGTAGATAATTGAATTATCTTTCCGAAGATACTAATTTTGCAAAAATCCGATACCCGAGAGAAGAGTTATGCCCATTTTTGTGAGAGGCAGTGAGGGTTTGCGATGGGCAATGCGCCGCCCAATCAAATGTGTGCGATTGGGAGTGCGAGCATACTTAAATGTCTGCCATAAGGTGTACGACGCACACCTTAAGGTTTGCCATGGGTTGTGCGCCGCATACCTCACTTCCAAGTGACAAAAACACCCCTATATATGTCTATAACACGGGATTAAACTCCCACAACATCAAAATAAGTTTACTTTCTCTCAAAATCACCAAGAACAACCTTTAGGGTTTCAACCTAAAAATTCAAATATCTCAAGACTCAACCGTGAGAGTTCTATAATTTTTACCTATTCAGAATCCCCGTTACGAAGGCCACGAGTGACACCCAAAAGTTCGTGAATAGCATTACATCATTCAGAAAGTCATTTAAAGCTTCAAGTTTAAGGTATGTAGGGTTTTTCAACAAGAACACCCTTTCGTTCTTGTGCCCAAAAATATTTTTCTTTTACGAAGTTATGGATTTTTACATGTTCTATCATGAATTTGAAGCATAAATTTATACTGTACATTGATTCTCATGAGACTATGATACTTTTGATATTTTAGAAGTGGAATTATATGAGAATGATGATATTATTGTACAAAAATCTGAAATTTCCAGATTTTAAAGTAATTTATATATGTTTATGATGACATGCATGATTCTTGAGAGATTTTATCGTGATATTGATATATGGGTCTTCGAACCCCCTTTGAAATTGTACTTTGAGAAATTATGTGCTATAAGCACAATGAGATTTGAATCCCAAAGTTAGTTTTCTTTACAAAGATGTATGATTTGATATGCTTTACTACGAACTTGAATATATGAATTTTATACCTTACGATATTTCATGAGAATATTGATATGGTTACCTATAAAGCTGAAAATTTAAGTTTTACGTGATTATTTTTATGCTTATGTCATAAAGTATGAAACTTTGGAAGGTTTTATGATGATATTGATGTATGGGTTTTTGGAACCCTATTTGAGTTTATTATTTTGAGAAATCATATGTTATAACTACCTTGAAAATTAAATTAGTTGAAATGATGAAGAAGCTTTGACCTTTCGGTCGTAAAAAGGGGTGTTTTTGAACCCGAGATGAGAAAAGAAATCCACTTTTATTGATTATTATAAAAAGGATAGCATGATGACTCCCGTTGTGAATTGATGAAATGTTTGTTAGTGGATTTTCTTTTGAAAAGATCTGAGCTAAGTCCGGGAGTAGTCCTTAGCACCGAGCGGGAGGTATAGTAGGATTTGGTATTTCCCTAGAACTACGTGCCCCCGTAGGATGTGAGCCAGAGGATGATTTATATAGTGATCACTAGTGTTTGGATTGATGATTTAAGGTCCTACTCTGATGGCAAGGATAGGACAGCTCTCCCCAACGTGGGTAAGAAGTTGGACTCCATGTAGCTCACATGGTTTATGTCGGTTGTAAGAGACTCCCAGTGTGTGTGTGTATTCTTATATTTGAGATGAAAATATAATTGCTTAAAAGATTGAGTTTGAGAAAGTCATTGTTTTCGAAAGATTTAAAGACTATATATTCTAAAGAGATTTGTCATGAGATTTGATTGCTTTGATGAATTGGAATTGAGATTTATTATGATGACTGACATGTTTCACCCGATATATTTTACTCTCTTATGATTATGATGATTTTAATTCGAGCTAAGTGAGCCATTTATATCAGCATGCATAATTTTATAAACTGTGATGATATTAAGATATTATTTTATATATGCATTGCACCCCCATATGCTCGGTAGGTTTCCTTGGTACTGACCCATATATTCGTATATGGGCTACATTTTCTCGTAATGTAGGTACAAGCTATAGTGTACATTTTCAGATCCAGTCAGTTCGCGACATCCAGCCAGCAGGTGATGAGTCCTTTTGATTCAAGGGCTTGAGTTTGTTAGACAGTTCGAGAAGTGATGTATTTTCTTTATCCAGCCGTATTGAGTTAGGATAGTCGGGATTCATGACCAGACCCAGCTACCTATAGTCAGTACTACTAGAGGCTTCATAGACAGTCAGTAGAAGTTGATGTATTCCGTTTCAGTTTTGGTTGTAAAAGTAGAGTTGTAATCTTGTAAATTTAGTTTTGTATCCATCATATTCAGAAAAGAATTATTTTCTACAGATTTGTATAGATTTATACTTTTTGTTTAGTTGCTTATGAGTTATGCCAGTAGAAGGGTTAGCTTGGGGTCACCTGTGATCCTAAGCACCGTGTGACATCTCGGGACCCGATTTCGGGGCGTTTCCTTTGCACCTTTTAAATCAACTATATATCCTTATGATTAACTCTAAGCATCCTACAACATCAACCACAATAATTTAGAACTCAAAGCCACGTACAATTCAAGATTATGAACTAGTAAAGGACATAGCACAAGCTAAGAGTACTAGTTTTATTCTTTCATTCTTAACCTAGTGTTTTGACTCCAAAATCCATATGAATAAACCTTAAACACTAAAATTATATGAATTAACAATTATATGCTTATTTATACCATTAACTACTCATTAAACACAATATAAATCCTCAAAACAAGGCTAATTAAGTTCGGATAACAACACTGAGGTGCATAAATCCACCTCAGATCACCACCCCACACTTAAATCCTTGTTCATCTTCAAACAAATATTTACTCTAAGCATCATAATCAGAGAAGACTCCACACTTATACAAGAAAGTACTATGATGACTACACAAAAGGCAAGTTTCACAAAGCAGAATGTTATACACAATTAAAGGCTCCGGAATACTACTCCAAAACATCCTAGCCTTATGAATTTACTCACCAAGTTGGTAAAATCATGCATACTACTCAATCACAGAGATCATACAATTCACCAAACTATCATCAAATATATGCCCTCACCATAAGTGAGTTACCCATATTCACTCACATAGATGCAATTATCATAAGAGAGGTATAAGAATCAAATTACATTCACTCTTACAAGGAATTAATAGGTTACACAAGATGAATGATAGGCTTTCCCTTAGTGTAGTACTCTACTAATATTAAACTGTTAAGTCTTAGGATCAAATAGGTCTTTGAGGGTTGTAATGTAGGATAAGAGATGGGTATGAACTATTCTGGACAGTAATAATGACTATCAGCCTAAGCGCTTTAATAGATCACTTGAACATTAAGATCTCTCTATTAATAACCAATTTCCACCATATTCATCAACACACTTCTCTTATATTGCCCCCACTCATTAAGCTCATTCACAAATACTAAGTAAGGGAGTTTTTTTATCAATACTTAAATTTAAGAAAATTTTTCTTTCTCTCCCACCATAACACATCAACTATTTTTAAACACCAATAGCTACATACAATGGGGATTCATTTTCACCTCTTTCTTCTTCAATTTAAAAATTCTTACCTAACTTTATTTGCATTCAAGTGCTAGGAGAATTGGATCAAATTAAGTATCACTCAAAGAAGGGTAACATGCTACATATGAGGCTATTAAAGAACATAAGCTAAAGGCTCAATGGGGAAAACTAGGATTATGAAAAAGGGTATATAAAAGAGGGTATAAGACAAGACATTCTTTATTTCGCTTTTCACACACACCAGGAAAATTTTAGACATCACATGCAATAAGGAATACACAAAACCTTACTTTACATATAGAACATGCTCAATTCAAGTAGGCACATTATAGACTCTCAGCTAAGCAATCATATGAATTCAACATTAAGTCAACGATGTTTAAGAGTCATTGTCATAAGCGTAAGAGTATCAAAAGTAGTAATTAACCATAACACATGATTTTACATTCAAAACAACTTGCATCATGCAATCACACATAGCACCAAAAAGAACCTATCACTTATCTAACACAATTTTTTTTTAAAATTTACTCCTAAAAATAAAAAGGATACTAGGTTCAAAGGGCGCCCCCATGGAAAAAAATCCAAAAGAACAACCATGAGTGGGTGAAGTACGCACCTACTAAACTGACACCCACAAACTAAAAACTAAAAAGCAAAATATTCTTTGTTATATTTGAAATTTTTTAAATTTAAATCAAAAACTAAGAAAACAACTAAAAATCCCAATATGGGGAGATGAGAAATATGTGGGGACTATATACATGGAACAGCCTCACAAATTAAGACCCTAAAGCATCACTTCACTCGAAACCATAACAGTTCTCCACCCCATCCTTAAAACTTACTTTGTCCCTAAGGTAAACTTAAAAGTAGAGATAAAAGTACTCCCTGAGGCTTTTAAGCTTAGCTAGCGACATCTTTAAACATCAAGAGGGTCTAGGACCCCACACTTAGTCTCTTCCACACTTCTTAGATCAAGTCTCTGGTACTCAGACTTTTTATCAAATTGTGACTCAAAAAATTAAAACTACGTGAAGTAAAAACTAAAAATACAAAATTAAAACCTATATTAACATGGGTTGCCTCCCAAAGAGTGCCGTACTTAGTGTTGCGGCACAACCCACATCACTACAAATCAGCCACATTCCTTCATCCTCTTCCTCCTACTTGGATGTGATATTCTTATTCATTTCTGACCTCTTGAGTGTGAATTCTCAAGGTCAATATTTTTTTCAACAACAGCTTCTCAGGATCATCAATTATCATTAGTTTGGCCTTAGGTGGTGTCTTGGGAAACTCACTGAGGTTGTTCGAAGAGGTTCTTGGTGGTTTAGCTTCTACCACCCCATACTCATCCACTCCCATCACTGTAATCATACATAAATATTTGTAATGGTAAGGTCGATTAAGTGTCTTATAAACTCTAATAAACACATCTTCATCATCCAAACTCATTGTGAAAGTGATCACTCTCACATCTATCAATGCTCCTCCCGTTACTAAGAATGAATGTCCTAGAATGATCGGTACTAAATTATCTACATCATAATAAAAAACAATAAAATCAGTAGGAAATACAAACTTACCGACCTTTATGAGGACATCCTCAATTATTCCTTTGGGCTTTACTATGGTTCTGTTAGCTATTTACTGCATCACAAAGCGTGGTCTCGGCTCACCTAGCCCAAGATGGCTGAACACTAAATGAGGTATCAAAATTATACTTGAATCTAAATCACTCAATGCATAGACCACCTCTTTATCACCTATTTGTTTGGGAAGGGTGAAACTTCCTGGGTCCTTAAGCTTTTTGGGCATCTTCTTTATTATCATAGAGATGCACTCCTCCATCAATTCCACCACCTCAATATCCCGTAGCTTCACATTGTTAGTCATCACATCCCACAAGTACTTGGCATACTTGTCATTCCATACAAATCATCAAAAAATGGCAAATTAATGTGAAATCCTATGAATGTGTCCAAGAACTTCTTGAAACAAACATCTTTTTTTGCCTTGTTCAGCCTTTGAGGGAATAATGGTGGTTGTATTTCTTCACTTTCTCAACAGCTTTAGTTTTCAGGTACTCAAACTTTCTTAAATTATCAGCATCTTTGCCAGTAACTTATTGTAGAACTAACTCTGCATCTACCCCTTTAGCTTTCTTGGAGGTCTATTACTAATCTCCTTACCACCCCTAATAGTGATTGCCATAGATTTCTTCAGAGGTTTATCATCACTTAGAAAACCACCTTGAGTCCTAGCATTCTGTGCCTACTACAATTGCCCAAACTACTGCTCGAACTACTTTTGAGCTACTTACTGATTTTTTTATTTTAGCAACCATCTGTTCTTTTTGGCCAAAATCTTTTTCAACGTCTCTTCAATGTTAATGACCTGAGTAGTATAGTACTGTTGGTGGTTATTTCCCAAGGATATATTGTTTGAGTCTGCTACTTTTGGTTATAGGAATTACCATAATTTGTCTTTTGAGCTTTGCCCATAAAATTGACGAATTCCGAATTTGCACCCCACATGTCTGCAGAGTGGCCGCTAGTTCCATAAATCTCATACCAGCCTAGGGGCTGCTGCACTACATTTACTTAAGCTGGATTTTGATTCTGTAAGATCCCGTATAAATTTCAACAAATTTATTTTTGACCTTTCTGTGTGCGTAATGTCAATTTTCACTTTATTTTAAGGGATGTTAAAAGGGTATTTTGGGAAAGTTTTAAAATCTTTAGAAGGGGTTCGGTGTCATTTTGGGACCTCGAGGTAGTAAGACACCATGATAGTAGTGTTCCATTCCACTTAGCCTCTACGATAAGAGCGTGGCATGAAGGCTAAACTCGCGACAGCAGCGTGCCACGCCGTAATGTAATTTTCATCTAGTTTTTACTTTTTTCACCTGGGGTTAGTTTGTTTTGGTCCCTTTGCCCCTTGCACGACTTTTAAGCAACAAATAAACCCCTTTCCTTTAGTTTTCAAAGATCAAAGTCCATTCTTTTCTTTTTTTCTCCCAATCTAAGAAAGCTTAAGTATTTTTTAAGAAATCACTACTCCGGACTCCAAAATTTGAATTTCCTTCAATTTCTTGCATATTTCAGGTATGTTTCTCATCCTTAACTTGTATTTTACATTGAGACATTAATTTAATCATTATTCATGTGGTTTAACTTGATGGGTTTAAAATTTGGTTGAGGTCTTTTGATGGTTATTACTTGAATTGTTTTCTCCATGGTTTAAGTGTGTTATTTATGCTTTAATTGATAGTTTTTAGGGTTGGATGGGTGAATTAATATAGGTATTAGAATGGATAACATGAGTTTTCCTAAATTGATTAAAATTTGGCTTGATAATGGCATTAACCTCAACCCACCTTACTTTGATTCTAAATAAGGAATTTGCATAATTTAACTTACTTTTGGAATATTGCATTACATTAAATGATTAATGGATAAATGGTTTTGGAATGCCTTGGTGGTAGTGATTTGGATTATTTAATATAACTTGGGAGTCTAATGGTTTATGAATTGGTTTGGCATAATTGAATTAGCTTGCAAGCATATTGGTATGACGATGCCATATTGAAAAATGCCTTAATAAAAACTCCTTGATTAATCATTGGATTTATGTGTAAACTATTTTAATTTAGGCTTAAAGGGATTTATGTAGCTCACCATGAAGGTGTAGTCTGGGGGGACCAACACTGGAAACCACATTTGCCAACATGGGGGTATTTGTTATTGTTTGTTCGGGGTACACTTTATACTTTGGATTGCTCGGTGCACACTCAATGTGGGTATCCTTTTCTCATTTTCCTCGGCACGTGAGGCTAACATGTACTAGGGCCTTTTCGGTAGAGAGAGTCAGACCCATATAGCCCATAGGTTCTTTTATGATGGAGCGAGCTACATAGTTTAGGTTAATAATTTAAAATCTCATGTTCATGGCCCTTGTCTATATACTGACATCCTATATATGTATAAATAAATATTGTGCATATGGTTTTTGACTGGTTTTGGTAAATGATAATATTTTATCCCATTCCCTGAGTTACATGTCAGTGCTCGCCCTACTGACCATCCTTAAATGCTTTAACATATAATGATGTAGGGTTCGAGGATTTTTTATTGCTTTTGTGCAGCTTTAGGTGATTTGGTACTCCTGTGGATCTACTGTGAAGTGGTGAACCTCCATCTTCTGAAAGGCCCGATCATTTCACTTGTTTTTTTATCTCTTAGTATTTCTTTTTGGAATCTTCTTAGCATAGTCGGGGGAATGTCCCGACTTAGTTGGTTCTTTTGATTTTAGAGGCTTTTACGGACATATATAGAAATGGTTGATTGTTATATTAGACTCTTATATTTTATTTGATTTATCTATAATATTTACTATTTTTTGGTTGGCTTTTGCTGTATTCATTTATTATGCTCTGGAGGTAGGCTAAGAGGGTGGTCTCCAGCCCATAATGGGCTTGAGATACCCATTACGGCTAGACCCTTGTTTGGATTGTGATAAGCTTGGTATTAGAGCTCGATTCAGGGTCTCTAGGTGTCTACAAAGTAGTGTCGAGTAGAGTCTCTTTAATGGGTGTGTAGCATGCCACACTTATTAGGAGGAGGCTACATGATATTTAAGAATGTTTCTCTTTCATGTGTTCTATTTTGGTCTATAGAGTCTAGTTCTCTTGAAAATTCTCTGACTCTCGGCTTACTCGCATTTCAGATCATGCCTCCTTGAAGATATGACGGTCATAGAAAATCTATTGGAACTTCTACCCCACTGAGAAAAATATGGAGGGAACTTGTCCTGTTTATAGAGTGTGGACCTAGTCTAGGGTCCCTGCTCCTGACTATACTACTCCATGTGAGGTTCCACCGGTTACTACTAGTCCTCCTTGGGCTTCTCGGGCTGGTGATACTTATGCTGAGTCACCTCAAGGAGATATCTCTAATGTAGAGTTCTGTTTGTCTATTCATATGCTTTCTCAATTTATGGCATCGCAGTCTCATTTGTCTAATTATGTTGGTCCTGTTGTTAGTTTATCTGAGGCCACTAGGACTGGATAGTTTTTCAGGTTGAATCCCCCAACCTTTACAGGATCTAAAGTTAAGAAGGATCCTCAAGGTTTATTTATGAAATAGAGAAGATTTTTAGGGTGATGCATGCCACTGATTCAAAGGGTGTGGAGTTTTCTGCCTATCAGTACAAAGAGGTAGCTTACTAGTGGTATGAGGAATGGAAAGTAATAAGGGGTGATAATGTTGAGTCGATAGTATGGAATCAGTTTTCAGGTACTTTTCTTGATCACTTCTTTCCTCAAAAGTTGAGGAAAGCTAAGGCCAAAGAGTTTGTGAACTTGAAGCAGGGTAAGATGAGTGTTAAGGAGTATTCCCTAAAATTCCAGCAGGTGTCTCATTATGCTCCGGAGTTGGTGTCTAATATGAGGTCCAAAATGAGAATGTTCACTTTTGATTTGTCCCATGATTTTGTGTTAGAATGCAAGACTGTGATGTTGAATAATGATATAGACATATCCAGGCTGGTAGTTTATATGTAGCAGGTGAAGGATGAGAAAAAAAAGCAAGTATAGATGGGAAAGAGTAAGAACAAGAAGTTTAGATATTCAGAGCAAGGTACAAATTAGCAGAACAGTGGGAGAGGTGGTATATAGTGGACTAAGAAGAAGAATTTTACATATTTGGTAGTTAGGCTCCTTATTATAAGCCTTTTGGTGATCGTCGTTTTAGGCTAGTGGTGGACCTAAGGCACAGGGTTCCCAGTCTTAGGTTAGTAGAGCTCAGTCAGCCCCACCTTATCCTTTTTATTGATTTTGTAGAAAAACTCATCGTGGTTATTATGAGGAAAGGAGGAACTTCTGTTTTAATTATGGCCAGCCTGGTCATCTACAAAGAAATTACCCTATAGTTAAAGTTGCCACTAGATCTAATAAGGTTCTGGTCGCCACTTCTTTATCTCCTGTACTAAGGGCGCCACTTCAGGTATCGATAGTGGTCAGAATAGCCTCTATGCACTTGCTACTCATCGGGAATATGAGCCATCCCCAAATATTGTTACTAGTATGTTACTACTCTTCTATTATGATATTTATTATTTACTTGATTCGGGTTCTACCCTATCTTATCTGACCCTTTATGTGATTGTACACTTTGGTTTTAGGCCTAAAAATATTTTTAACCCCTTTTCTATGTCTACCTCGGTGGGTGACTCTATTGTCGCTAAAAAAATCTATAAAAGTTGTGTGGTGTCCATATTTCATAGGGAGACATTGGTGGATTTAATAGAACTTGATATGGTGGATTTTGATGTAATCTTAAGGATGTATTAGCTTCATTCATTCTATGCATCTGTGGATTGTAGGACTCAGAAGGTCAGTTTTTATTTTCCTAATAAGCTGGTGATTGAATGGAAGGGAAGTTTCTTACTACACAAAAAAGATTATTTCTTATTTTAGAGCTCAGAAGTTGATTTCTAAAGGGTGTCTGTGTCATCTAGAGTGGGTTAAGGATTCTATCTCTTAGGGTCCATCCTTGCAATTTATCCCTATGGTTAATGAGTTTCTTGAGGTTTTCCCCGATGACCTTCTAGGAATTTCTCCCACTAGGGAAATAGATTTTGGGATTGATCTTCTATCGAATACCCGAACCTTTTCTATTCCTTCTTATAGGATGACTCCATTTGAACTCAAGGAATTAAAGGAGCAGTTAAAATGACCTCCTTGATAAGTGCTTCATCCACCCTAGTGCTTCTCCATAGGGTGTTCTTATGCTTTTAGTGCGAAAAGGGAATGGGTGTCTTCGGATTTTTATAGACTATAATCAATTAATAAGGATACAATGTAAAATAAGTTTCCTCTTCAAGGATTGATGACCTATTTGATCAGCTTTAGGGTGCTAGGTGTTTCTCTAAGATTGACATCCATTTGGGCTATCATCAGTTGGAAATTCTGAAGGTTGATATTCCTAAGATTGCTTTCCAAATATGGTACGACCATTATGAGTTCTTGGTTACGTTATTTGGGATGACTAATGCTCCGGTTGCTTTCATGGATATTATGAATTGGGTGTTTAGATAGTTTTTGTATCTATTTGTTATAGTCTTCATTGATGACATATTAGTGTACTCTAAGAGTGAGGAAGATCATGCCAATCATCTTCGAATTATGTTACAGACTCTTAAGGAACAAAAATTGTATACAAAGTTTTCTAAGTGTGAATTTGGTTAAGTGTTATAACCTTTTTCGGGTATGTTGTTTCTAGTGAGAGGATCAAGGTGGATCCACTAAAAGTTGAGGATCAAGGTGGATCCACTGAAAGTTGAGGCAGTTAAGAAATGGCCTACACATACGACTCCAATCGATATTAGGAGCTTTTTAAGTTTGGTAGGCTACTATAGGAGGTTCATGGAGATTTTTCATCTATTGATTCCCCGATGACAAAGTTAATAGAGAAAAAGGTTAAGTTTTTATGGTCCAATACTTATGAGGGTAGTTTTAAGAAGTTTTAGAATAAATTGGCTTTTGTGCCAGTGTTGACCCTGCTTGAGGGTATTGATGGTTTTATTGTGCTTTGTGATGCATTTCGTGTTGGATTGGGTTGTGCCTTGATGCAGTATGGTAAGGTTGTGTTCTGATCTTCCAGGCAACTTAAGGTTCATGAGAGTAATTACTCGACTCACATTCTAGAGTTGGTGGATGTGGTCTTTACTTTGAAAATTTTTGTGCCATTATCTATACTGGGTGCATGTGGATATCTATTCAGACCATAAAAGATTGCAGTATGTGTATAAGTAGAATGAATTGAACCTCAGGAAGAGACAGTGGATCGAACTGCTTAAGGAGTATGACATGAGTCTTTACTTCTATCCAGTTAAACCTAATATGGTTTCTAATGCTCTTAGCAGGTTGTTTATGGTGAGCTTATCTTATATTGATGAGGATAAAAAAGGGTCGGTGAAGGATATTCACAGGTTGTCTAACTTGGGAGTTTGTCAGTTTGACTTTACGAATAAAGGGGTAATTGTTAAGGAAGTGGTTAAATCATCTCTTGGTGATGAGGTGTAGGGGAAAAAAGCTCTGGATCCCATACTCATGTAGATTAAGGATGATTTAGGACAGTGAAAGGTTATGGCTTTCAATATTGGGAGAGATGGTATCTTGAGGTATTAATGAAGGTTGTGTATTCTTTATGTATATGGACTACGAGAAAGGATTTTGACTGAGGATCATGAGTCCAACTATATAGTTCATCTTGGTTCATCTAATATGTATCATGACTTGAAGGAAATCTACTGGTAGAATAATATAAAGAGAGATATGGCAAACCTAGTGGTTAATTGAATGGTTATTCAGCAAGTCAAGGTAGAACATTTGAGGCTTGGTAGCATGTCCCAAGAGATAGAGTTGCTCATGTGGAAGTGGGAGATGATCAATATGGACTTTATTATGGGTATTTCTTAGTTTCATAATTAGTATGATTCTATTCAGTTCATTAAGGATAGAATTACTAAGTCTGCTTACTTCTTGTCTATGATGACTAATTACTCAGGAGAGGATTATGCTAATTTGCTTATTTAGGAGAATTTAAGTTGCATGAAGAGTTAGTCTCCATTATTTCAGACGAGGTGCACAGTTGTCTTCTCACTTCTGGTGTTTGTTTCAAAAAGGTTTGGGTACTCAGGTGAATCTTAACACCGCTTTCCATCGTCAAACATATGGACAAGTGGAGCATACTATTTTGACTTTGGAAAATATGCTAAATGTTCGCGTGATTGATTTTAAGGGTAGTTGGGTTGACCATTTGCCTCTCATTGAGTTTACTTTTAATAATAGTTATCATTCTAGCATTTAAATGTCTCATTTGGAGGCTTTTTATGGTAGGAGGTGCAGGTATCCTGTTTGGTGGTTTGAGGTAGGTGAGACTAGGTTGTTTGGTCATGACTTGGTTCACCAAGCCATAGATAAGGTAAAGGTGATTAGAGAAAGATTTAAGATTTTTCAAAGTCGCCAAAAGTCTTATGTGGATGTGAGGCAAAGGGAGTTGTAGTTTGAAGTAAGTGATTAGGTATTTTTGAAGGTTTCTTCTATGAAAGGCATCATGAGATTTGGGAAGAAGGGGAAGCTCGGTCCCTATTCCATTGGTCCGTATTAGATTGTGAGGAGAATTGGGAATGTCACCTTTGGGTTATATTTACTAGCGAGTTTGGCTTTAATTCATCTCGATTTCCATGTGTCTATGCTAAAAAAGTATGTGGGTGGCCCCTCTTTGATAGTGCTAGTTGAGGATGATGGGGTTATAGATTGATTGTCTTATGAGAAAGTTCTGGTAGAGATATTGGATAGAGAAGTTTGTAGATTGAGGCAAAGGATATAGCTTCAGTGAAAGTTCTTTAGAGAAACTAAAAGGTAGAAGAAGCTACGCATGAAGATGAGGAAAATATGAAGACCAAATACCTATTCTTATTTCCTGTGATGGATGAGAGTTCTTGAGGTATGAATTTCATTTCTCTCTTGTTGTATTCTGAATTTGTCTTTGGATTCTATTGCATTCT
Organism: Capsicum pubescens; assembly: GCA_030864215.1. NCBI lineage: Eukaryota > Viridiplantae > Streptophyta > Magnoliopsida > Solanales > Solanaceae > Capsicum > Capsicum pubescens. The sequence continues at coordinate 240,004,030 of CM061544.1, read as the reverse complement.
TACTATTATCATGCTATAAATGTCCTAAGTCCTCATTCGGGGATGAATGATCCAAAGGAGGGATAATATAAGACCCATTAAAATTTCAATAAATTTATTTTTGACCCTCCTGCGTGTGTAGTGCCAATTTTTTACTTGAATTTTGGTAGGGGATGTTAAAGGGTGTTTTGGAAAAGTTTCAAAATTTTTGGGAGGGGTTCAGGGTTATTTTAGGATCCCGAGGTAGTAAGCCTCTACAATAGCAGTGTGCCATGACACTTAGCCTCCGCGATAAGGGTGTGGCATGGAGGCTAAGATCTGCGATGTCGGCGTGCCACATCGCTATGTAATTTTCATCCAATTTTGGTTTTTTCATTTGGGGTGAGGGGCTTTTGGTCTTTTTACCCCTTACACTACTTTTAAACACCAAATAAACCCATTTCCTTCAATTTTCAAAGAAGAAAAGTCTATTATTTTTTTCTTTAACTCCTAACCCAAGAAAGCTCAAGTTTTTTTTCAAGAAATCACTGCTCCGGGCTCTAAACTTCGAATTTTCTTCAATTTCTTGTATATTTTAGTCATACTTCTCATCGTTAACTTGTATTTTACATTGAGGCATTTATTTAATCAATATTTATTTGGTTATAATTGATGGGTTTGAAATTGGGTTAAGGGCTTTTTAAGGTTATTACTTGAATTGTTTTCCCCATTGTTTAAATATGTTGTTTATGCTTTAATTGATGGTTTTTGGGTCTAAATGGGTGCATTATTACAGGGATTGGACTGGGGAACATGGGTTTCCCCCAATTGATGAAATTTGGATTGATAATGGCCTTAACCTCAACATACCTTTATAACTTTTGTTTTGAATATAAAATTTGCATAATTTTACTTTTGGAACATTGCATTAAAGGATTAATGGATAAAAATAGTTTTGGAATGCCTTGGTGGCAATAGTTTGGATTTATAAATGGAACTTTGGAGCCTAATGGTTATATGAAATGGTTTGGCATAATCGAATTAGCTTATACACATATTGGTATGACGATACTAGGTTGTAAAATGCCTTAATCAAGACTCCTTGGTTAATGGTTGTGTATTTATAATTTTTTTTAATTTAGGCTTAAAGGAATTATGTAGCTCACCGTGATGGTGTAGTCTCGGGGGGGGGGGCAATACTAAAAACCACATTTGCCATCGTGGGGGTCTATGTGACCATGTGCTTGGTGCACACTTTATCTTTTGGAGGGCTATCTCCTTGGTGTCTTTAGTCTTTCCTTAGTTTCCTCGATACATGCGGCTAACATGCGCTGAGGCCCTTTTGATAGGGAGAGTCGAACCTATATAGCCAATGGGTGCTTTTAGGATGGAGCAAGCTACATAGTTTAGGTTAATAATTTAAACTCTTATGTTCATAGCCTTTGTACCTATCCCAATATCCTAGATATGTATATATAAATTTTATGCATATTGTTTTTGATTGGTTCTGGTAAGTGGCATGATTTTATCCATTTCCCTAAGTTACATGCCAGTTTTTACCCCACTAATCATCCCTGGATGTTGCATCATTTTATAATACAGGGTTCGAGGGCTTTTCTATTGCTCTTATGCAACATTAGGTGATTTGGTACTATCGTGGATCTGCTGTGAAGTGGTAAGCCTCCATCTTTTGGAAGACTTGGTCATTTCACTTGTTTCCTTTATTTCTTAGTATTTCTTTTTGGATTCTTTTTAGTCATATCGAGGGCATGAATCGACTTAGTTGGTTCTTCTTGTTTTAGAGGCTTTTGTGGACAAATATTGGGATGATGAATTGTCTTGTTTAGACTCTTATATTTTGTTTGATTTATCTTTTAGCTATTTTTTGGTTGGCTTCCGCTGTATTCATTTATTTTGCTTTGGAGGTAAGCTAAGGGGGTGGTTCACCATGTAAATTAGGTTATTTCATGCTTTGAATTTCAATTAACCAAGCCATATTCAATTTTTCCCATGTCAAATTATCAAGTTAATAACTAACCCATGTGAAATTGTTATACTCCCAAATTTAACGTATCCCTATGTTCAAATTCATGTGCCTCATTCGTTTATCGAATTGTACTATGTTTTGGGACTCTCAATTTTGACTTTATACCAATGTTTTAAGTGATATTATCTTATTTTTTATCATTCAGTGGTGGTGGGTTATGAATACCCGATAGTTATGTGTTTTTGTATGTTTTCATTTTCAAGTAACAAGTTACTCTGAACCATGATTTTTTCAACATATTCAGATTATCATTCTTATAGTGAATCGAGAAGTATTATTTCATGTTAAGTATATTAGTTTACATGTTAATGGTTGCTTCAGACTCTGCCTACACTGTTGTTTTCAAAATACCATGACCTGAGCTTGTCAATTATCAGTACATGCACCACGTTGTATTTTAGTGTCTTTCAGTTGGGAGTAGGATTTAGCATCGAGAAGGAAGTGTGAGTTCTATGCATCTTATTTCCCCAAAACTATATGCCACCATAGGTTTAGGGGCTTCGCCAGAGCGTGTTTCCCCTTGCCCAATATGGCCCCACATTAGTGATCACTCTAGTTGAGGTTCTATTTTGATGGAAAGGATAGAACGTACCTCCTCAACACAGGTCAAACATTGGAATCCATGATAGCTCACATGATTTATGTCGGTTACATGATAGCTCCCATAGTTTCAGTCAGTACTTAGTCTATACAAGTTCAGGTTTGCTTGACCAAGTAATCAGATTTTCAATTATTCAGTTATTCAGTTATCAGTCATTCAGTCATTCAGATTACTTTAGTACATAGTTTACTTGGTCTTGTATTCATCTTACAAGTTCATGTTTTCATGCTCAGTATTCATACATGATCCTTAGTATAGTTTTGCAGCCTATTCAACTTTACTTGAGATTTACATATGGTAGTCATGTTTTCTATTGCTTCCCAACTGACCGAAATACTTTCTGCTCATAATTTGTGAATTTCAGTATGCCTTATCATTTCACGTACAACCATGTTTTAAATGAATGTTTCAGCAAATAACTTATGTTCTCAGTTTTAAATGCATGTTTCAGCAAATAACTTAGTGCATATCTCCATATACTCAGTACCTTCTTAAGTGCTAACCACATATATGAATTTATTGCTATATTCCTTCATAATATAGTTACCAGATGTAGTCCCCACACCAGGGTTAGACAGTTCTCAATATTCAGCCAATAGGTGTCGAATTTTCTTATTTCATGGACTCCAATCCATTGCCATTCATGTGTGGTATTTTTATTATCCATATGTATTGATTAGTGGTAGTTGGAATCATGTACCAACTATCTATAGTCAGGTTGTAGAGGCTTCATAGATAGTTAGTTCGAGTCATTTAGGTAATTCAGGTTCTTTCTTCAGATTTATTATGATGTAAACTATTACAGTATCTTATTTATTCAGTTTTTCTCATGACTATGCTTCTGCTCAGTAAGTTTAGCTTTTATTTACATTATAAATCAATTTCTCAAACAGTATGCCAGTACATGGGTTAGCTTGGGATCACTTATGGTTCAAAGCACCGTGTTACAACTAGGGGAAAGCCTCGGGTCGTGACAATCTTGGTACAGAGCACAATGTTCATGTGTCCTATGGTGTTATGAAGACGTGTCTAATAGAGTCTTGCAAAATGGTATGGAGATGTCTGCATTTTTCTTTGAGAGGCTACAGGGTATTTAGGAAATATTTCCCTTCTTTCATATCTTAGATCGTGCTGTAGAGATGTTCTTTAAGATACTTATACAGATTCTCACATTGCTCCATCAATACCAACTCCGCCTTACTTTTGAGGTAATAGAAATAGTCATGCTTAAATTCCTACTAATAGAGTTTTCTCAATCAGTCCCCACATATAGTTATGGGATTGTGTGTTAGCTTACAAAGTATCCCACCAGTGCCTTTATGTTCCAAAGTATGAAGGATTTCATTAATGATCATGAAAAATCATCCATTGAGCCAAAGTCATATGTGCCCTCAGATCCCTTCTCAGAATCCTATAATAGTATATGACCTAGAGTTAGGAGAATGAACCTAGATGTTTAACAATAAAAAAGTGGGATAATGTTTATCTGAATTTAGTAGATTATTTATCCATGGGGCAAGTTGTATGGGAGTTGAACCAGTAGGCATGAAACAGCGCATACAGGAATTTAAGTTTATTGATTCAAAATTAAGTATGATGGTGTGGGTGTTCTTAGATAGTACCTTTGAGTTGCTCAGTGTGAATGAGGCTAGTTATGTTGTATATGGTATTCTTACCAGCTAAGTTATGGGTTATAGGTTATTGATGTTGGGTATCTTTGTGTAATGGTAATTCTCATCGTTTAGGAAACAATATAAGCTTAGAGATGTGATATTAGCAGGCTATGAAGGAAAAGAAATAGATTATGTGTTTAGTGAGGTAACTATGTTGTCGAGAAGGGTGTAAGTACGTGATAGTGATTTTTGAAGCTAAAGAAAGTTAAGGATAGTATATATTAAGGGAATGTTCAAGAATGAAGTTAGTATAGTTCATTAAAAAGTTTTGGAATATCCATGTTAAGTGTTAGAATCTAAGTTTGAATTGTGGATGGTTAAGCTAATAGAAAGAAGAGTTTGAAATTCCAGATGGTGTGAACTCAGGATATGGTGATACTCCTGAAGATTCGAAGTTAGTAAGTGTTTAAGTTATTATATGATAACTATTGGGGCTATAGAAAGCTATGGGTTCTATCTCAGAAAGAAGAATTAGTAGTGGGTTTTACACTTTCGGGTGAAGTCTTTTAGGGTGAGTTTATTATTTATGTCTATTGTTATATCTCGGACTCTAGAGTAGAGTAGTTTTAGTTCAGTTTAGAATTTATTATGGGGGTCCACAGACTTAGAATAATGTCTTAAATCTAATAGGGAGATGATAGAACAAGTAACCAAGTCAGGACCTCAGATTCTAGTAATGATGCCAGTGTGTTGTAGAACATCACTAGGGGAGGAAGATACCCGATCCATTCTTATTTCGGTAAAAATTTTGTACTTTAGTTATCACAAGATCTACTCAATCCTTACAAGTCAGCTCTATGATCATAGGTTATCTTCATGCAATTTCCATAGAATCATGTACTCTCTCAGTTCCAACTATAAGGAGTTTCAGTTCACGCAGAAGAACGACTCTTATTCCATGAATTTATAAACTCCAAACTCAGGTCATACATCCCATGACTCATGAACTTATGTTTTATAGTATGCTCAGTTCCCATACCTCATGGTGCACTCTTAATGATAAGTAAAATTCAGATTATGTCATGTATGTCCTCAGTTTAGATCTCTTTAATAAATCTATGCAATGGATACCCTATTCCTCAGGCCTCAATTAAGTGTTCAAGTTATGTATAGTATCATTTCATTATTCAGGTCCTTATGTTCTAAACTTTCAGTGACCTCTCCTTATGTAAAGATAGTGGTGATGAAAATTGATGAACAATGGTTTAGATGAAGAGGGTAAATGTTCCGTATTAAAAAGAATATTGTGTTCTTGTTTTATCATAGGATATAAAGTTAAAGGATAATTGAGGCAGAGGTTTTGATATATGTCATAGTTAGTTGAGAATTTTATGTGTGTTTTATTGGGGATAGTACATGGGAGTTATTTTTAATAAGAGATATTTAAGAATGTGGTGAAAGTTCCTAGGTGGTTGGTTGACCAGAATTTTATATATGGTTATAGTGATAGGCTTAAATGTCATGTTGCTATATAAGTGGATGGGTGCATTGTGCACTAGTGAATTCCTGATAAGAGGTTGAATTTAGTTGTTGAAGTAGTAAGAAGAATTATTCTTGATATGAGAGTTATGAAACATGCATGGGGGTATTGAATTCATGGTTTAGACTAGTATTACGATGTTATGTGTTGCACTTTTTAATTTTGAGTTAGGCTTGAACATGGCGAGAGTATGTAGTTCAACTCACACGTTGGCTGGAATGGTTATATGTACCCATGTGAGAATTTTAAGTTGCAACATATGAGACTAGCATTTGAGAGGACAAGTATAGTTGCGGGAGTATTTGAGAAGTATGGCTAAGCTTGAAAGTTAGCAGTTGCATTGCCTAAGACATAGTAATTCTACCCCAGCTTACGTTTTATAGGCCTATATTCCACATTATAGAGCAGTAGCCATGTTGCGATTCCTTATTCAGATCATTCCGAATATTTTTTACTCCTTAATGTTATTAGGACCTCTTAGAAAGAGTGTTGAACAAATACTTCAGTTGAGTTATAAGCTTTCAGCATGAGATAATTGGTATAGCCAACAATTTAGTTTAGCAATCTGATACATAAGGTCTTATAGTTTTCCATCTTTTCATCTAGTCTTACTATCATAAGATGCATGAATGTGCCTATACCATGAGATACCCAAATTCAGAAATTAATATCACATTGGTTATCCAACTTCAAAATTAATCCAGATAGTTCTAATGAGTTCTCAAATTTTCAAGCTAGTTAGAGTTAGTTGGAAATATAATAATCATGTCTATATTCAACTCTCAAAATTCTATGTCAGGGATTACATCACTTTTTCTATTCTTTCAGCCAAGTCAGTCTTTAATCGAAGACAAGGGTAATACCTCGAGTTTTATGTTCTAAGCCTCTCAAAAGATAGACCATGAAGTTAGCTTTCTAACGCTGCAAGTCTCGCCTCGATCTGATATCGTGGCAAGAAGTTATACAATTTTCACTTTAAGTTTAAATTAGCTGCTAGTGGTTACAACTTACGTGATGACCCATAATTAGACCTTACGAGTCATTACTAGTAATTGTAGTCACAACAGTTCTCAACAAAGAATCTGTTCCACGGGTTACGAGTTCAGCACATGACTCGTAGTCAGACATTACGATTTATGGTGTGGACCCGTAGCTTGACTAGTAAAGGATCAAAGAATGAAGCCTCATGTTTTGATAGTTTTATTATTGACTTAAATATATATTAAGACCTCAAATAGCTCCTATCTTATAGACAAGCCAAAACATCCCTTAGAGATTAAATTCTTGGGATGTATATAACTATAGTCATCTTCAAATGGGAATAACTTTTGTTATACAAAGAATTTATGAGCTCAGGACCCTCCAACAGATAGATAATGGGATTAGATTTCCATCGATACCAATTTTTCCTTAATCTGGTATCAGGGTGAAAAGTTATGGAAAAAATACTAAACCACTGTCGAAGCTACCCGGACTACGACTTGTAATGAGAGGGTCATAATTTGGGAAATAAAGACTAAAAATGGGTTTCTGACTACGACTCAAGCCATGAATCGTAGATAGACCACCTAAGTCATTGGGATGTCTTCCAGATGATGTCTTAAGGATTTTTTGGTCTTTTCCCACTTTTTTAACCCCAAAACTACATTGTTTAAGTTATTTTAAGGCTGAATAAAAAGTTAAAATCCCCCAAATCCATGATTCAACCGTAAATCCACTTAGAGAAATCAAAAGTGGTTTTCTTTTCAGCAAGGCAACTAGGGTTCCTTATGTTCAAGTCGAATTCCAAGAAATTCATCCAAGGCTTCTATAATCAGGTAGTGGGATATTCATCAATGTGTTCCTTCCACCCATTGAGTCCCAAAATTCCCTTTTTGTTCAAGTATGAATTTTTAATCTTCTTTTGTGAAATTATCCATGTAAATCATGGATTTAATCCATGTTTTTCTTAGTAATTTGAATTCAAGCCATTTCAACATGTTTTTCATGTAAATTAGGTTATTTCATGCTTTTAATTTCAATTAACCATGTCATATTAAATTGCTCCCTCATCAAATTATAAAGTTAAGAGCTAACCCATGTGAAATTGTTTTTTCCTAAGTTTAACACATCCCCATGTTCAAATTCATGAACCTCATTCGTTCATTGAAATGTATTATGTTTTGGGACTCTGAATTTTGACTTTCTACTAACGTTTTAAGTGATATTATCTTACTTTTGCATCATTCTGTGCTAGTGGGTTATGAACACCTGATACTTATGTATTTTGTATGTTTTCATTTTCAAGTAACAAGTTAGCCCGAACCATGATTTTATCACCATATTCAGATCATTATTTTTATAGTGAACCAACCAATTTTATTTCATGTTAAGTACATTAGTTTACATGTTTATGATTGCTTCAGACTCTTCCTGTACTGTTGTTTTCAAAATACCATGACCTTAGCTTGTCAGTTATCAGTGCATGCACCAGTTTGTGTTTCAGTATCTTTCAGTTGGGCATAAGATTAACACTGAGAGGGAAGTGTGGGTTTAGTGCATCTTATTTTCCAAAAATTATGTGCCACCATAGGTTTATGGGTCTCGCCAGAGAGTGTTTTTCCTTGGTAAATATAGGCTCAGTTTAGTGATCACTCTAGTTCAGGTTCTATTCCGAAGGCAAGGATAGAGCAACCCTCCTTAATATGGGCAAGACATTGGACTCCATGATAGCTTAAATGGTTTATGTTAGTTACCTGATAGCTCCCACAGTTTCAGTCAGTACATAGTCTATGCCTGTTCAGGTTTGCTTGACCAAGTAATAAGATTTTCAATTATTCAATCATTCAATTATTAGTCATTCAGTTATTCAGATCACTTCAGTGCATGTTTTACTTGGTCTTGCATTCATCGTACATGTTCATGTTTTCATGCTCAGTATACATATATGATCCTTAGTACTGTTTTACAACCTATTCAATTTTACTTTAGATTTACATATGACATTTATGTTTTCTATTACTTCCCAACTAAATGAAATATTTTTCACTCATGATTTATGAATTTCAGTATGCTTTACCATTTTCACGTACAACTATGTTTTAAATGCATGTTTCAGCAAATAACTTTTGTTCTAAGCTTGAAAGCATGTTTAAAATACTTCTATGATTTTGTTTATGTCTTCATATACTCTGTACATTCTAAAATGCTAACCACATATATGAATTTGTGGCTACATTGCTTCATAATGTAGGTACCAGATATAGTCCACACACCAGGGTCAGACAGTTCTTAGCATTCAGCCAGCAGGTGACAAGTTCTTTTATTTCGTGGAATCCAGTCCATTACAGTTCAAGTGTTTTATTTTGATTATCCATATATGTTGATTAGTGGTAGTTGGGGGCATGTACCAGCTATCTATAGTTAGTATGGTAGAGGCTTGATAGATAGTTAGTCAGAGTCATTCATGTAATTCAAGTTCTTTCTTCAGATTTATCATGATTAAACTATTATAGTATCGTATTTATTTAGATTTTATCATTACTCTGCTTCTGTTAAGCAAGTTTTTCCATTATTTATATTATAAATCAGTTGCTCAAATTGTATGCTTGTACATGGGTTATCTTGGGATCACTTATGGTTTTAAGCACCGTGTTACGACTAAGGGAATCCTCGAGTCTTGACAATGTGAAAGCCCGGTGAACTGACCACTGCTGTGCCAAAGTTACACCATGTTTTGCTTTAGTTCAAACCTACCTCCAACAGTTGGTCTGTGAATAGCAGAGGTCAGATTAGTCAAAAGTAGGATTGCCACTTCGTGAACTGTCTTGCAACCTGGTGAATCCTCAACCATGGGAGTAGGAATATCTTATTCCTCATGAATTTATTTGATTTTGTAGAGAAGTACTGATTCTCACCTTCTTTGGTGTAAGCGTTGCTCGGGCTCGGGGTCTGGTTCGACCAACTCCCTATCCCTTGCCATCTTACTAGTCTACTTAACTTGTGCCTGGAAATTCAGCAGCTAATATCTACTGAATAGCACCAAACAGATCAAAAGGTAAAACTAAAACTAAATCAGTTTCCAATTAAAACATCCCCGGCAACGACGCCAAAAACTTATCGCGCCCAAGTGCACACACAAGTGTACGTAGTCCACCCAAGTAATATAGTGGATTTATGGAAAGCCAAGTATTGATCCCATGGGTATTATTGTTAAACAACTATCACATTCTAGTTAAACTATTAATATTTAATCAGTGCAACGTAACCACAAGAGTTGGAAGTTATAACTAAATGTAAAATAAAACAATGCAGTAAATTAAAGTTGTTGCACAATCAATGGGTATAAACCCAAGGTTAAGGCTCTGCGAACAATCATACTATGTTATAGAAAGTCCTTGGTTAGGTTAATTATCTTGGTTGTTGGTTCACGGGGTTGATACTAAGACTATGGTCTTCCGAACCTAAAATCAATTGCCTAACTCAGCCTCACAACCACATCGTTGAGTAGGGAAGCGAGAATTAAGTTAAATACACTCATATTCCATCCTGTAATTGAACAAAATAGGGAACTTAAGTATATTCCTATCCCAAGTTCAAATCATAACTTTATTCAAGTAAGTTTATGATCCTATTCTATTCATCCCACGTTCTACCCTATCATTCATCCTTCAGTTTTTTAAATAGAGTTAAGCATGTATTCTAAGGGTCGTAAATCCTTAAAGTATTGATAAAAAGGATAAATAAACAACCAAAAATGTTTAGGAACCATAACCAATTCATTTCATAACAATAATACTCATGTTCTTGGCCTTAACCCCGGTAAAGGGTGTTTAGCTGATCATAGACATAACTGTAATCACAATTAATGAATACATGTTAAAATCAATAAAAAAATAAATTAATGGAAGAAAAAACCTAATTTAAGTGTTCTCCATCCTCCATTCAAGTCCTAAGGTCATCCAATGTGTTTAAGAGAATGTTCAAGTGTCCTATTTATAGGAGGACAAAATTGCCCGATTTGGAATTTCCTCCGTGCCACGGCCTTATCGTGCCATATAGGAAGAATGGAACGGCTTAATCATAGAAGAACACTATAATTAAAATTTCTATGATGATTCCAAGGGCGTTCTACGGCCTTATCACGGCACCTAGGCAGCGTGACACACCAAGGACTTCAAAATGCTTAACTTTGGCCAAGTCTTGTCCCATGCTTTTTTCCTTTTAATCCAAGCTTTGTGGTGTTGTTTCCACTTGATTTACAGATTTTAAATCAACTATATATACTTATTATGAACTCACCAAGCTTCCTACAATATGAATAACCTCAATTTAAAGCTCAAAAGCACCTATTATTCAAGACGATGAACTAGTAAAGTACATAGCTCAAGCTAAGAGTACTAGTTTTATCCTTTCATTACTAACTTAGTGTTTTGACTCCAAAATCAATATTAACACACCTTAAATACTAAAATTACATGAATTAACAATTAGACTCATTTTTACCATCAGCCACTCATTAAAAACAAGATAAATCCTAAGAAGAAGGCTACTTAAGCTCGGGGTACAATACTAAGGTGCATAAATCCTCTTTGGATTAGTACTTACCATTTTATGATGATCTGGAAGAAGACATGGGTTATGTTGAGCCTATTGAGTCAGGATCCATCATTCCTCTTGATTTTCCCTAAAGAGTTAAGTTTGATATTATGATTACAATGATTCAATTGCTCAATCTGAAGGGTGTATTTGATGGTTTGCCGACTGATTATGCAAACATGCACATCATGAATTTTGTAGGGATTTGAACTTTGTATAATTTTACCAGGGGTAAGTCAGGAAGAATTGAGACTCAGGTTATTTCTATTCTTTCTTACAGGTAAAGCGACATTATGGTTAGAAGAGTTACCTTGTGGATCCATTAACACTTGGAATGAGTTGAGGACCCGATTCTTGGATCAATTTTCCCAGGTTCTGGAATGTTGCAGTCGAGCAATGATATTTACAAATTCAGATGGTTACATTCAGAGTCATTCTATGAGACTTGGTTGTGATTCAAGAAGAAGCTTATGAATGTGCCCAACCACCAAATTTTGTGGAGAAATTTGTTTGAGATATTCTATAGAGCCTTGAATAAAAACACAAAGTTTATTTCTGACACTATTACATGTAGGGCTTTCATATTTCTTTGTTGGGAGCTAGTTGATGGAATCTTAGATAGGGTCTTTAAAACCAATCGAGGGTGCCATACTCGAGAGGAAGAAAAATAAGCCGACACTTATGCTATTGGTTCTTCTAGTGAGCAGAGAGACCTAGATGGTATAGTGGCTTAAGAATTAGAACAACCGAGGAATGAGATTGGCGTACTTATCTAAGTAGTTTGCCGCTTTCAGAGCAGAAAAAGTGAATGTTGTGGGTGCACAAGGTAAATTTTCTAGGCAGTATGAATTTGATAATAATGAGGAAGTGAAGTACCTTGATAGAGAGATGGATGTTTTTTGAGCCAAGGCCAAGGGTCTAGTAAAGACACTTGGAACTAGAGGTAAGGAAATCAAGGCTGAAACTATTATGAGGATAGATATAGGGATAGAAATAGAGAGTGAGATAGTGACTAGCGGAGAAAATATGATTATAAGGAGAAGAGTGGTACCGAGGAATTGTGATGCTAACTCAAGGATGGAAGAATTACTTGCTAATATGGTCAAGGGTTTAGAGAATTAAGAAAATTACCTTAAGGAGATTAAGGAAGACATATCGGGATTGACCCAAAAAGTAGAATAACATGCCACCATGATTAAGCAGCTTGAGAGACAGTTTGGTCAAATATCAGCCACATCAAATCAATCAGCCATGCACTATTTCAAGAAACACTGTACAAAATTTAAAGAAGACGATCATTGTTTAGCTATTACAACTCAAAGTGTTAAGGATACTATTGATCCTTCTATGCCTATGGTTGATGAGGTAAGGGATGATGATTTTGATTTTGATGATGCAACCAAAAAAAATTGAAAAGTTAATGGTGAGACATCAAATAAATCAATGGGTGTAGAAAAATAACCTGAGAAAGATTAAAAAAGGGTAAGGAGGCCAACCCAATATTGAAGTCTATTCCAAAACATCCCCCACATTTTCCTTATTGGTTAAAATAGAAAAAGAAAGAAAGAAAGTATAAGAAGTTTATTTCTATGCGGAAGGAGTTGAGTGCGTACATCCCTTTTCCTGAAGATCTTGAGAGAATGCTTGGATGAGAAAAATTTATGAAGGATTTGGTGGCAAAGAAAAAAACTGTCAGTTATAAGGATATTGGTGGTTTGTATCTGATGTTGGGTGTATTTATGCACTCTAGTGTTACTATTCTAGCCTATTTAGCAAAATTTGTATGCTTTATGTGTTCATAATGATATAAATAAGAATCTAAGTGCTTAAGTATGTGATTACAATGATTAAAGGTGTTTCGAAACAAGTTTCTACTAAAATTGATCACTTAGAGTTTAAGCAAGAAAACTAGTGTTACTAGCTTGAGCTATGTGTTGTTCTAGTTGATTTCAATAGAATTTAAGGTGTTTTATGAGTTATGAATGGTTTGAATGTGTATTTATAAGTTAAATAACTTGTTTATAATCTTCAAGGGTCAATTATATCAATACAAGAGTCAAAACAATGAGCTTAAGATCAATGTGGGCATGCATAGTCATAGCTCGTGTTTCTAGTTCACCGTCTTGGATATTGTATTGTTTTGATCTCTAAATTATTGTGTTTAATACTATATTATGCTTTTTGAATGGATTATGATGATATATTAAGGATATAAAAGCTTCAAATCAAGTGAAAACATCTCAAAAAGTCATGGAATGGATCAACGAAAGCACAATACACAAACTTGATGCAATTTGTAAACCTAGAATGTCCATGACGTATGGGTTAACTTAAAAATGTCCAATGGGTGTGTGATATGCATGTAAAGATTCAAAATGGACCCAAAACAGTGTGTCCTTGCTATGAGGGTGCGTCGCGACCTCTACACCACTTTTGCCCCCATCGCGATGCAATGTCCACTCCCTACTTAGCCAACTTCTCCTATTATAAATACTCGACCTTGTACAAATTGGACACTCTTTTGAATGTCTTTGGATATTGAGGGGATGCTGCAACATCATATTTTAGGTTTTTATTAATTTAATTTATTTCATTCATGTCCTTAGTTTTTAATGACAATCTTGTTATTACGGTTATGACTATACGTGGCTAAACACCCTCTTTCCAGAGTTAAAGCCAAGAACATGAGTACTATAGTTTTGAATTGATTTTGTTTAATTTTATTATAATATTTGGTTGCTTTTTTAACCTTGTTTTATTTATTTTGAGGATTGACCACCCTTAGAATACATCAATTGTCAACCTTGTGATCTCGGGAGAGGGAATAGGGAGAGAAAACATAGGGATGAACAAAGTATGGATTTTATTCCTTTATAAAATAAGGATTTTGAATTATCATCTAGGAAAGAGATGTACCTAGAAGCCTTACTTGATTCACATGTAGGATGATAGCTTAAAGAACTTAATTAGATTATTACATCCCCACTTAACGATGTAGTTGTAATGTCCAAATTAAGTAAATGATTAGGGGTTGGTAGACCATGATCATGAAATTAACCCTAAGAATCAACAACCAAGATGAGCAAGTTAACGAATGAAGTTCAAGAATTTATTATGCTTGTTCAAAGTGCTTTAACCCTGGGCTTTACTACATTAATTGTTTCAAGATCTTTATTTTATGCATTGTTTACTTTTCTTTAGTTACAAATTCAAAACACTCTTCTTAGTTACTCTTGCACTAAATTAATCTAAACTATCTACTAGAATTGAATTGTTGTTGTAGCAAGTCCCTGTGGGATTGACACTTGTCTTTCTTGAAGGCCACTTTATTACTTGATAGACCATGTACACTTGTGTGTGCGCTTAGGTGCTGTCAAGTTTTTGGCGCCATTGTCAGGGACTTGTAATTTGGCAACTGTTTATTTTAGGTCTACTTTTAGATTTTTTTTGGTGTTTTTACACTTGGTCTCAGTTCTGTTTTTCCAGGAAACAGGTTTTCAAAGTAGTAAGCTGGCAAGGGATCTGGACTTGGTTGAATCAAGTTTCGAACTGGAGCAACTTTCCATCAATGAAGGAGAGAACCAATCCTAATCCCCTATATTCCTCAAATAGCAGAAGACCAAGAGAATTCTGCCATCATGGCTGATGAACAAGAAACCCACAGGACAGTCAGAGAAGTGGCAATCCCACTTCTAACTAATTTGACCTCCCCATTTCAGAAGCAAGCAACTGGAGGAAATTTTGAGCTTAAAAAAAATATGGTAAAACTTCGGATTAGCACTGGACAGTTCATAGGGATTTCACATGAAGATCCATAGGTACACTTCAAAATTTTTTGGAAATCAGTGATACATTTATTCCCACGGGTGTGAATGCAGACTATATGAGGATGACTTTGTTCACCTTTTTACTGATTGGGGAAGAAAAAAAGTGATTGAATGTGGAACCAGAAAATTCAATCACTTCATTGGATGACATGGACAAAAAATATCTTATTCGGTTCTTCCTATCTGGTAAGACAACGAGGCTTCACAGTGAGATAGTGTTCTTTAAACAGAAGACAAATGAGAATCTTTATCATTCTTGGAAGAGTTTCAAGGATCTTCTTCGAGACTATCCCCACCATTAATAGTCCAACGAAGTACTTGCTTATACTTTTGTAGAGGCTCTTGACCACAGTACAAAAATATTATTAGATTTAGCTGCAGGTGGTCAAGCTTTTAAGATGACTTATGATTAGCTGTACACCTTATTAAACCACATTGCACAAGAAAATCTAGAGTGGCATGGTGATTCTAGGAGTGCCACAAAGAAAGTTGTAGGTTTGTTGGAGGTAGACCAATTGTAAGAACCCGCAACTTCCTAGTCAATTCATTCCTTTATAGCATGCCAAAAGAGGCCCAGACTTAGAAAATTTTAGCGAAGTGTTGACACTTAGTCTCATTTTTGGTCTCGATATTTCAAGGGCATCATTTACAATCTTTCCGACCTTAGATTGTCGATTTTTAAGTTGATTCATGATCAGAGATGTCAATAGGTTATCTTGGGTAAGTTTCAGAAATTTTGGACATCATTTGAGTCATGTTTGAATGACTAAAATAGCAAGCCAACACGATCTCGATGCATCATGTTGGCTATTGCATTGACACAATTGACGCAATATATCAACTATCGAGTTGATACCATCGATGCCGCACGTCGGTTATCGCATCACTAGGCACAAATTGTGTATTAAGTTACTGGTTTATAGGGGTAATTAAGTCATTTTCCTCCCATATTAAACCCTCATAACACAAAATTCAGCCCCTCAATAGGTAAAATACATTCACTTATTCACAAAATTCTCTCAAGAAATAAACCCTTCTTCATCAAGATCAAGATCAAGTTCCATGAAATCCCTAAAAATCTTCACAAAATCAATAATCAAGGTATGTTAGGTGTTCATCCTTGGGTCTTGTTCCACCCTTGGAGTTCCAGAACCCTTTTCTAAACTTGAATTATGATTCCCAGTTATGAATTAAATTATGCTCATGTTTGTGTTGTTGTATGGGTTTCAAGTTAAGATTTTCTATGAGTTCCATGAAATTAAGTTAGCATGTGTATTGA
This sequence comes from Capsicum pubescens, assembly GCA_030864215.1. Lineage (NCBI taxonomy): Eukaryota > Viridiplantae > Streptophyta > Magnoliopsida > Solanales > Solanaceae > Capsicum > Capsicum pubescens. Next base: position 239,987,588 of record CM061544.1, on the reverse strand, counting down.
ATTATGAATCTCTCATGTAAAAACCCTTGAATTTGCAAGCTGGATGTTGTGGTTATGATTCCCTATGTGTTTATTTCTCATGTATAACAAACATGCTCCCCAAGTGTTTGATAAAATGTCCAAATAAGTAAATTATGCATGGTAACCTATTATTGTGTTGCTAAAGTTTTGAGATGAGTTTATCTATTATGCTATCGAGTCCTGGGGGTATTTATTACCCGAAATATAGCCGTTTACTTAGTTGCAGTAGTTATAGAATAGTTCCAGTAAAGGTCAAGAACAGTAATACTCAGTCAGTTAATAGAACTTAGTGAACTTAGTCCAGTTCTATCAGTCAACACAATCAGTGTCAGTTCAGTCAAACCTAGTACAATCTAGTAATCAGTTCAGTCTTGATTCAGTTGGGAGTAGGACTCAACACTGATCAAACCCAGGGATGGGCGCATTCCTTCGAGCAGAGGGTTTGACCCTTAGTAGTAGTCCCTGTATTACAGAACTACTAGTCAGTGTAGGGTAAGTTGTCCTCCTACCAGACTAGGGTTAACATAATCATCTATATATTTCATGATTCTTCCTATCAGATTTGGGTTGATAGAGCATTGTTAGTAACTCGTAGCACAGTGCTAACACCCTTTCAACTGGGGTCACAGGTAGGACCCAAATCAATTTATATTGGGGTATGCGGGTTAGATGAACACTCCCACAGTTACAGTTTTAGTCTCAGCATTCAATAAAGAACTAAGTTAGTTCTACAGAACCATGGCTATCAATTATCAGTTACTCAGTCAACAAAATTAAGTACTCAGCTTCAGTATAATTTCAGATACACGATGTATACAAATATGTGAAGTATTTCATGTTCAGTATGTTCAATTATTATAGTTTTGCATGTACTCTCATATAGTTACTTCATGATATTCATTCATTCAGTTATCATCTCATGCATATGAACCTATGTATATCAACCTTACCTCACTTAGCATACTAGTACATTCCACATACTGACGTATACTCTCTTTTGTGCTATGATGTCTTATATCATAGGTTCGGATGCTCAGGTTCCTGACCATACTTAGCAGCTTAGGCTATCAGTAGCAGTTATTGTGGTGAGTCTTCATATTTGGAGGACAGATTTTATCTATTTCAGTATTCCAATAGTTTAGTAGTTATCTCAAATAGAGTTAGTTGGGGCTTTGTCCCATAAACTCCCTATTCAAACAGTAGAGGCTTTCAAACTAGCATAGTCATTTATTTAGTTTTCAGACATGATTATCAGTTAAACTCAGTTATTATTTTAGTATTTTGAGAACCTTATAGAATTTTTAGTTTACTTCCGCATATACTTCATAATTATTATTCAGTGCTCACAGCAGGTACCAGTCATGGGTTAGCTTGTGGTCCTTTGGGTTCTTAAGCACCGTGTGATGCCAATATGTAGTCTTGGGGCATTACAAACTTTGTATCAGTGACTAAGCTTCTAAAGTTTCCAAGGGAGTTTGAAAGCCTGGTCAAGTATAGTCTTCTGCATGGGTGTATAGCGCGCCACACTTATGGACAAGAGGCAATGATGCATTTTTAGGAAAAGTCCCCTTCTTTCAGTGTTCATATCGTGTGAGTGAGCATGAGATCAAGTTGAACTCACTGTCTAATCTAATTTTTCCTTCTATTTATAGAACATGCCTCCCAGAAAGACCAACGAAAGGAGAACTGGAAACCAGCCAGGACCCCGCCCGTTAAGGAAGATCCCTTGAATGAGCTCATTTCTCATGAAAAATTTAGAGCATTTTCCACCACTCTAGCCCAGTCTGTGGCAGCTCAAAATGATCGACCAACTGCTGCTCAAGCCAACCCAGTGGACAATACTGTTGCATCTATAATTCGAGACTTCACCCAAATGAACCCTCCTTTATTTTCTGCGTCTAAGCCTTAAGAGGACCCACAGGAATTCCTTGAAATAGTGTAGAAGGTATCAAACATTATGGGGGTAACCGCTAGTGAAAGTGATGAGTTAGCTACCTATTAGTGGTAGGATATGGCTCATACATGGGTTAAACAATGAAAGGTAGATGGGGGCACAGATGCAGGGCTTATAGAATATGAGGAGTTTGCTACTGCATTTTTAGATAGGTTCTTTCTGTTGGAGTTGAGGGAGGCTAAGGTGTTATAGTTTATTAACCTAAAGCAGGGCAACATGAGTGTGAAAGAATATTCCCTCAACTTTACTCAGTTGGCTAGGTATGCTCCTTATGTGGTAGATGATAACAGATCTAAGATGAGTAAGTTCGTGTTTGGTATATCCGATAGTGTGGTCAAGGAGTGTAGGACCGCATTGCTGATTAAGGAGATGGACTTGTCTAGGTTGATGGTCCATGATTAACATATTTGAGGAGCAGAAGACTAAGAAGAAAGAGAGGGAGAACAAGAGGGCTAGAACAGGTAGCTTCAACTCTACTCAACCTAAGTTAGAGGGTGGTAATCGTCCTCAGTTTCTCCTAAAATCTTCAGTCCCAGCTCTGTCCTCTGCCAGTGCTTCGGTGCCTAAATCCAGAAATGGTAATAAGGATAGGGTTCCAGGCTCTAAATCTCAGGGTAGTGTTAGCAGTGCTCGAATAAATCCTATTTGTCAGAAGTGTGACAAAAATCATCAGGGTGTCTACTGGGCTGGTAGCGATATGTGTTTTGGGTGTGGTAAGTCAGGTCATAGAATTAGAGAGTTTCCTTAGTAGGGTTCACAGAGTCAGTATAATCGTCCCCCAGCTTAGTCCATTCGCCTATCTTAGCAGGGTGCCACTTCCAATGCCTCCAGTGGGAAATGCCCAAACAGGCTCTATGCACTCCAGACCTGATAGGATCAGGAAAGTTCTCCTGATGTAGTCACTGGTACGTTACAAGTTTACCATTTACATGTTTATGCTTTGCTAGATCTAAAAACTTTCTTGTCCTTTGTAACTCCTTATATAGCTGTCAACTTTAGAGTCAGTTCTGAAATCTTAGCAAAACCTTTCTCAGTCTTTACCCCAGTGGGTAAATCTATCATAGCCCAGTGGGTATACAAGAACTATCTGATTGTGGTATCTTAGAAAGTTACTTTAGCAGACTTTGTAGAGCTAGAAATAATAGATTTTGACATCATTCTCAGCATGGATTGGATCCATTCATGCTATGCTTCAATTGGTTGTACGATCAGAATTGTCTATTTCCAGTTCTCGAATGAACCAGTCCTTGAATCGAAGGGAAGTACCATGAAACTTAAGGGTCAACTTATTTCATACCTTAGAGTGAGAAAAATGATATCCAAGGGGGGTGTCTATCATTTGGTGTGAGTCAAAGACTCTATTTTTGAGACTCTTAATCTCGAGTCAGTTCTAGTTGCAAGTGAATTTCCAGATGTGATTCCCAAAGATCTCCACAGAGTTTCTCCCAAAAGGGAAATCGACTTCAGAATAAACCTCTTTCCTGATACTCAGCCCATCTTTATTCTTCCATACAGAATGGCTCTAGCTGAACTTAAAGAGTTGAAAGAACATTTGAAGGACCTCTTAGACAAAGGGTTCATCAGGCCCAGGATATCTCCTTGGGGTGAACCAGTTCTATTCGTACAAAATAAAGACGGTTCTCTTAGACTGTGTATAGACTACCATCAGTTGAAAAAATTCACATTCAATAATAAGTACCCACTTCCTAGAATTGATGACTTGTTTGACCAACTTCAAGGTGCCAGTTAATTTTCTAAGATAAAACTAAGAGTTGTCTATCATCAGCTCAGAGTCTGAGAATGTGATATTCCGAAAATAGCTTTCAGAACTCAGTATGGTCAATTCAAATTTCTAGTCATGCCATTTGGTCTTACCAATGCCCCGGTAATTTTCATGGACTTGATGAACCGTGTATTCAAGTATTACTTGGATATGTTTGTCATAGTCTTTATTGATGACATCTTTTTCTACTCCCGCAATGAAAATGATCATGCGAACCATCTCAAAATAGTATTACAGACTCTCAGAGCCCATCAGTTGTTCACCAAATTCAGTAAATGCAAATTTTGGCTAAGGTCAGTATGTTTCCTTGGTCATATTATTTCAGGTGATGGCATTGGATTTGATCCTCAAAAGACTGAAGTAGTGAAAAACTGGCCCAGACCTATCTCCCTATCAGATATCTAGAGTTTCTTAGGTTTGGCTGGCTATTATTGATGGTTTGTTGAAGGATTTTCATCTATTGCATCCCCCATGTCCAGATTGACTTAGAAAAAAGTCAAGTTCTAGTGGTCAGATTCTTCTAAAAAAAGTTTTTAGGAGTTGAAGACTCAACTCACTACAACCCCAATTTTGACTTTGCCCGATGGTTCAGATGGATTTATTATATATTGTGATTCTTCTAGAGTTAGCTTGGGGTGTGTTTTGATGTAGAGGGGTAAGGTTGTGGACTAAGCCTCTAGACAACTTAAGCCTTATTAAAAGAATTATCCCACCCATGACCTTGAATTAACAAATGTTGTGTTTACCTTTAAGATTTGGAGGCACTATTTGTATAGGGTGCATGTTGATGTGTTCACAGACCACAAAATCCTACAGTATGTGTTTTCGCAGAAAGACCTAAATTTGCATCAAAAGTAGTGGTTAGAGTTACTAAAAGATTATGACATGAGTGTTCTGTATCATCTGGGCAAGGCTAATATCATGGAAGATGCCCTCAGTAGGTTTTCCATGGGTAGTTTTTCTCACGTTGAGGATGGTAAGAAGAAGTTAGTTTAAGAAGTTCATCATCTTGCTAGACTAGGTATCCGTTTGGTTGATTCGGCTGAGGGAAGTCTTTAGGTGCAAAATAGTTCAGACTCTTCTTTAGTTTTTGAGGTAAAAGAAAAGCAGGACAGAGATACCAGTTTAGTTAAGCTGAAAGAGTTAGTTAAAGACTAGAAAGTAGAGGTTTTCTCCCATAGGAGAGATTGTGTGTTGCGTTGCATGGGTAGACTTTGTGTGCCATGTGTGTATGGCGTGAGACAACGAATACTGATAAAGTGCATGGAGCATGTTACTCCATTCATTCAGGGGATACTAAGATGTACCGCAATTTGTGGGAGATCTATTGATGGAGTGGGATGAAGTGGGATATTGCAGAGTTTGTAGCTAAGTGCTCAACCTGTCAGTAGATTAAGATTGAACATCATAAGCCTAGTGGGTCTATGCAAGAGTTAAGTATTCCCACTTGGAATGGGATGAAGTGAATATGGACTTTGTGATGGGTTTACCTCATACTCATTGTAAACACGATTTGATTTGGGTCATTATGGACTGGATGACCAAGTTCGCCCATTTTTTGCCAGTTCATACTTCTTATTTAGCTAAGGACTATGTTAGTCTCTATATTAAAGAGTTGGTTAGGTTACATGGTGTTCCATTGTCCATTATTTTAGATAAAGGTACGCATTTCACCTCTCACTTTTGGAAAGCCTTCCAAAAGGGTCTTGGTACCCAAGTCCACCTCCGTACACCTTTCACCCCCAGATAGATAGTCAAGTAGAAATGACCATTTAGACTCTGGAAGATACATTGAGAGTGTGTTTCACTGACTTTAAGGGCATTTGGGATGACCACTTACTATTGATTGAGTTCGCATATAATAACAACTATCATTCTAGTATTCAGATGGCTCTATTAGAGGCTCTTTATGAGAGAATATGTAGATCTCCCATTGGTTGGTTTGAAGTAGGTGAGGTGCAGTAGTGGGTCCGTACTTGGTGTTTGATGCTTTTGAGAAAGTGCAGTTGCTCAGGGAGAGGTTTAAGGCATCCCAGAGCCGACAAAAATCTTATGCAAATGTGAGAAGGAAAGATCTTGAATTTGAGATTAGTGATTATGTGTATTTGAAAATATCTCCCACGAAGGGGGTGAAGAGGTTTGGTAAGTATAGGAAGCTTATTCCCTGATATGTTGGTCCTTTTAAGATTCTGAGTCATTTCGATAAAGTAGCTTATGAGCTTGATTTGCCTACATACTTAGCATCAGTGCACCTAGTGTTTCACGTCTCCTTGCTAAAGAAGTGAATAGGTGACCCAACGGTTGCAGTCCTCGTAGAGAGTATAGATGTTCAAAAAAGTCTCTCTTATGAGAAAGTTCCAGTCAAAATTCTTGATAGTCAAATTCACAGACTATGGAAAAAGAAGTTCCTTTAGTCAAAGTTTTTTGGCGGAATCAGTCGGTTGAGGGAGCTACTTGGGAAGCAGAAACAGATATGCAAACCAAGTACCCCCACCTCTTCTCTTCAAACTAATGTGCTAGCTTTTTGTTAGCACATTTAAGGCTTTTAACTCAGAATAATTATAAGTTCTCAAGTAACTATTGTTGTTTTTGATGACATTTCTTGTGATTTTGTAGGAAAGTCAAGATGCATGAAAATACATAAAAGCTACGTCAAAAAGGATGATTTTTTGTGAAAAATGTAAGAAATTAAGTTCTGAAGATTTTTTCTGACGACTTGGTTTGATTAGCTATAAGATCTATGATAATCTATCAGACCATGTCGTCAAACATAGGCAGAGAATAAGAAAATTAAAGATTTTCTGACGACATATCCTGATAAGCTATCAGATCTTTGATAAGCCATCAGACATGTCGTCACTCAGAAGCAGAAGGCAAAAACTTGAAGCATGCTTGACGACATGTTCTATTAAGCTATCAGAACTCTGATAATCCATCAGGCATGTCGACACACATAAGAAGAAGGCAAGAAATGGGAATCATGTCTGACGACATGATCTGATAAGCTATCAGATCTCTGATAAGCCATCAGACATGTCATCAGCTAAGGAGAAAAATCTGAATTTTTAATTTTGAATTTTTCTTAAGTTACAAATATAAATAGAAACTTTTAGGGTTTCATTGAGGAGGGCTAAAAATATTGAACTTATTCCAAAGACTACTTTACTTCTCTTTGGTCTCTAAACTTGGATTTCAATTTTCAATTCTTTGATTTAGTTGTGGGATATTCTTCTTGAATTTGGGAAGAGTATAAATTTCTGACTATATCTTTTGTAAGTTTAATCACTTTGAATTATGTATTCAGTTATTGTTATCGCTTTCTCTTTCATGTTGAACTAAAACCCACTACTAGGATTGTGGGATCTATGATTACTCCTGTATTGTCTTAATAGTTGGTTAGGGTTTGAGTGATTGTGGGAACATCTTGATAATTCTTTTGTATTAATTAGTTTTTGTTGGTTGCAAACAATAGATCTCGCCTTATGTTGATTTTCTCAAACTGAGAAATAAACTAAAGGTAGTGAATTATCAATGAGGATTTGGGAAGTTTAAGTTCCTATCTAATGATTAATGTTGTAACAAGATTAATCAACTCGAAATAAAATCAGTGTGAATAGAATGTTTTCCTAAGTTTGACAGAATTAGAGAACTCAACATCTAGGTAGGTTGAGAAAAACTTAGATGAACTATCGATACTGATAATTTGGTGTTTCCCATAAGTTACGAGAATCCAATACTACAACTATTATTCAATGGAGGATTACTAATCATAGTGATCACAACTCTAGTTTCTCTATATCATTGATTTGAAATATTGCAGTTTAAGCTTTGAGTTCTAAGGTGAATTGCAGTGTTAATAATTTTTGTTTGATCATTAAAAACCCCCATTTTATATTTTCATATCATTTGTTTGAATTTAACTTGTATCTATAGTTTCAAATTAGTTTAATTACCACTCACATTGTTCCTCGTGGATTCGACCCCGACTCTAAAGTTGGTTAAATATATTGACGACGACCGCCTTGTACTAAATTGACGTGTAAGTTGAGCATTATCACAAACTCATACTTAGCCTAAGGTAATAATCTTCCTTAGATTAAATCTATTCCATGCTCAGTTACAACTGTATAACATTCTCATATCATTCATACATTCATGAAATAGTTCAATCATGTGTCATATCTCCAAAATTCAGTCATGCTTTAGTTATGCATGTCAGGGTAAATACAGTTCCTCAGTTCCTTTTAGTTCAGTCAGTCTCATCGAGGACAAATGTTCCCAAGGGGGATATATTACAAGACCCCGCAACTTCCTATTCACTTCAGTCCTTTATAGCATGCCAAAAGAGGCCCCAGACTTACAAAATTTTAGTGAAGTGTCGACACTTAGTCTTATTTTGGCCTCGATATTTCAACGACATTATTTCCAATCTTCCCGGCCTTAGATTATCAATTTTTAATTTGATTCATGATCAGGGATATTAATAGGTCATCTTGGGTAAGTTTTGAAATTTTTGGACATCATTTTAGTCATGTTTGGATGACAAAATAGCAAGAAAATGCGATCTTGACGTGTCATATTGGCTATCGAATTGACACCATCGACGCGATGTGTCAGATATTTCCTAGATACCATCCACATGGTGCGTCGGTCATCACGTCACTGGGCACATATTGTGTATTAAGTTATGGGTTTGTGGGGGTAATTATGTCATTTTCCTCCCACATTAAACCCCCATAACACAAAATTCAACCCCTCAATAGGCAAAATACATTCACTCATTCACAAAATCCTCTCAAGAAATAAACCCTAGTTTATCAAGCTCAAGATCAAGTTCTATGAAATCCCCAAAAATCTCATGAAATCAATAATCAAGGTATGTTAGGTGTTCATCCTTGGGTCTTCTTCCACTCTTGGAGTTCCAGATCCCTTTTCAAAACTTGAATTATGATTCCTAGTTATGAATTAAATTATGCTCATGTTTATGTTGTTGTATGCGTTTCAAGTTAAGATCTTTTATGAGTTCCATGAAATTAAGTTAGCATGTGTGTTGAATTATGAATATCTCATGTCAAAACCCTTGAATTTGCAAGCTGCATGTTGTGGTTATGATTCCCTATGTGTTTATTTCTCATGTATAACAAACATTCTCCCCAAGTGTTTGATAAAATGTTCAAATGAGTAAATTATGCATGGTAATCTATTGTTGTATTCCTAAAGTTTTGATATGAGTTTATGTATTATGCTATCGAGTCCTGAAGGTATTTATTACCCAAAATCTAGCTGTTTACTTAGTTGTCGTAGTTATAGAATAGTCCCAGTAAAGGTCAAGAATAGTAGTACTTATTCAGTTAACAGAACTCAGTGAACTCAGTCCAGTTCAGTCAGTCAATATGATCAGTGTCAGTTCAGTCAAGCCTAGTAGAATTTAGTGATCAGTTTAGTGTTAATTCAGTTGGGAGTAGGATTTAGCACCGAGCGAACCCAGGGATGGGGGAATTCCTGCCTACAGAGGGTTTGACCCTTTGTAGTAGTCCAAGCGTTATAGAACTACGTAGCCAGCGTAGGGTAAGTTGTCGTCCTGCCAGACTAGGGTTGACGCAATCATATATATATTTTATGAGTCTTCATGTGAGATTAGGGTTGATAGAGCATTGTTAGTATCCCGTGGCACGGTGCTAACATCCTTGCAACTAGGGTCACAGATTGGACCCCAAATCAATTTATATCGGGGTATGTCAGTTAGATGAACACTCCAATAGTTACAATTTTAGTCTCAACATTAAATAAAGAACTCAGTCAGTTCTACAGAATCGTGGCTATCAGTTATCAGTTACTCAGCCATCGAAATTAAGTTCTTAGCTTCAGTATAATTTTAGACACATGATGTATACCGATATGTGTAGTATTGCATATTCAGTTTGTTCAGTAGTTATAGTTTTGCATGTACTCTTATATATTTACTTTATGATGTTCATTCAGTTAGTTATCATATCATGCATATGATCCCATGTATATCATCCTTACCTCACTTAACATACTAGTAAATTCCACGTACTGATGTATACTCTCTTTTGCGCTATGTTGTCTTATATCATAGACTTGGACGCTCAGGTTCCTGACCCTACTTAGTAACTTAGGCTACCAATAACTATTATAGTGGTGAGTCCTTATATTTTGAGGACATAGTTTTTCTATTTTACTATTCCTGTAGTTCAGTAGTTATTTTAGACGGAGTTAGTTGGGGGTTTGTGCCATCAACTCCGTATTCAGACAGTTGAGGCTTTCAGACTAGCATAGTCAGTTATTCAGTTTTCAGACGTGATTATCAGTTAAACTCAGTTATTATTTAAGTATTTTGAGTACCTTATGGCATTTTTAGTTTACTTCCGCATATACTTTATGATTATTATTTAGTTCTCACAGCAGGTACCAGTCATGGGTTAGCTTGTGGTCCTTTAGGACCGTAAGCATCGTGTGACACCCAAGGTATTGTCTTGGGGTGTTAAACCAACACAACACTTAATCATCTCAGGTTCTGGCACTATAAAATTTGACAAACACTCAGTTCAGCATCCTGAAATTGGGAGCTCCACAGCCTACAACAACAATTAATGTAGTTTAGTAAACTAATGATTGGTGTGAGGTCTGCGGCAATAGTGGCCATGCAGCTACTATGTGTACTTCAAATCCAGAATAGGTGATGTATGTGGGAAATGCTCAAAGGCCTACTTACGGTAATGCCTACTACATTAAGTGGCAATCTCAACCACTAAATCAACCATGGAGTGACCAATAGCCATAATAATTTCAGCAACAACAGGCTCAACCAAATTAGTCAAATAGCAACTTGGAAGAGATGATGAAGCAGGTTCTAGCTAATCAAAAATAGTTGGCAGCTGATGTAAAGAACCAACAAGAAGTACAGAAAAGCTTAGAGTTGCAGTTGGGGAAGTTACATCAAGCATTGAATACCAGGCTTTAAGGTGGGTTTCCCAGAGATACAAAAAATCCCAAACAAGTTATGGAAATCAACTTAAGGAGTGATAAGGAGCTTCAAGGAGAACCTCCAAAGGCAACTAAGGAGGTAGATAAAGAAGTTACTCCCCAATAGGTATCCAAAAAAGTACCCAAAAATTTAAGAAATTCTGAGTACTTAAAAGAAAAAATTGCTGTAGATGTGGAGAGGCAGATACCGAACTCCCTTTCCTACAAAAGTATTAAAAACCAAAGGAGGATGCTTGTTTCAAGAAGTTCTTTGACACATTAAGAGAGATTCACATTAACTTACCTTTGTTAGATATTTTGCAGGGTATGCCCAAGTACGGTAAGTATTTGAGGGATGTGGATGCTAATAAGGTAAAATTGCAGAATATAGAGGCAATAAAACTTACTGAGGAGTGTAGTTCGGTGGTATCACAGAAAATCCCCCAAAAATTAAATTATCTGGGGAAGCTTACTTCTCTATCCAAATTAGGAGTAGCAAGGTGGTCCATGAATTGAGTGACTTAGGGGCAAGCATCAATGTGATTCCCCTATCTTTTCTCGACACATTGGGTTTGGAAAATCCTAGACCAATCTCTGTGTGACTGCAGTTGGCAGATGGGTTAATTGCGTATCTCAAAGGAATTATTGAGGATGTCCTCATAATGGTTAGTAAATTTGTTATTCCTGCTGACTTTATTATTTTAGATTTTGAGGCAGACGAACAAGTACCAATCATCTTGGGGCATCCATTCTTAGAAATGAGAGGAGCATTGATTGATGTAAGAGAGGGTACACTCAAAATGAGGTTGTAGGATGAAGAGGCGGTTTTCAAAGTTTACAAACCGCTTAGCACACTATCTCACTATAAAAACTAATGCACAATCTTTGTAATTGAAGGGGATGAGTGTGGGGTGGTTAATCCACCAAGGACCTCTTCGGACACCCTCATTGAGCAACAAAGGTCTCTCATACTACAATCCAACATGATGGAAATTGATGATCCTGAAAAGGCTAAAGTTGAAAAATTCGATGCCCTTGAGAGTCCATACCCAAGAGGGGTTAAAATAATAAGATAATAGATACCAAGAATTAGAAAGAGAATGACTAAGTCATTAATTGGGTCGTGCCACTGTAATACCCCGGGAAATATTTTGTTGAAATTTTGTATGTAAACGTATTGGGTTCTATCTTCTAGAATGAATTATAAATTTTCCGTGCGGAATGTCTTAGATTATGACCCACCATTGAGTAGAGTATCGAATAATCTTTCCAACGATATATGGATCATAAAAAACGGACACCCGAGCGACGAGTTATGAACATTCCGATCGAATCGTGAATAGTAGTGAACAGTAAAACGTGCAGGAAAAAAAGTACTGAGGCCTAGCGTATTTTTGCTCCAACTTTAAAAGATCATAACTACTTGTACATAAGGATCTAGGTGATATACTATATATAAACGGAAAGCTCTGAGAGTCCTCTTTCCGAAGAAATTGGTTTCATCCAATTTTTCTATCGGAGAAAAAAGTTATGGTTGATCTACTTCAGCCTATCAAAAGTGAATTTTTGGGTCAACTTCAAACGATCATAACTCATCATACACAATGATCTGGGTGATATACTATATATCAATGGAAATATTTGAGAGTCCTTTTTCTAATGAAATTGGTTTCATCTAATTTGGATATTGGAGTAAAACGTTATGATTGATCTACTTCAGACTATCAAAACAGTCCACCAAAGGACAAATACGAGAATTATTTGATTTTTAGGGGGCGTTTTGGTCATTCTCCCTCACCCAAAATCCGTCCAAACCCTATATTAAAGCCTATTAGAAGAATTATATGTTATATTTCATCAAATTCCATCAAAAAGAAAACTCTAAGCTCCTACATCCAACTTTAAGAACCTCCAAAGTTCACCATTAATTCTGCAAATTTATTCAAGATTCCAAGTTCCTAGTTCAAGAACTCCAAGAACCATCATTCAAATGCACGATTAACATCTCAAAAATGAGTATTGATCTAAATTTCATCATTCAATGTATGTGGAGATTTTCAACAAGAAATCTCTTTCGTTCTTGTGCCCAAAAGTAATTTTCCTTACAAAGGCATGATTTTTATTTGATTTTTTTATGAATTTGAAGCATGAACCCATATCTTATGATGATTATTATGAAATCTTGATGTTTATGATTTTGAAAGATGAATTTACATGTGTGGTGATATAAAGCATGAATCTTGAACGATATTTATTATGATTTTGATATTTGGGTTGCGAACCCCATGTGAAATTGTGTTTTTGAGAAAATGTATGTTATAAGCACGTTGATGTTGAATATTTGAGATGTTTTGAATGATTTGACCTTTTGGTCGTGAATGAGTTATTTTGAACTCAACTGTAAAAGAAATCCATATTTTTATTGATTATGATAAAGGGGTAGCAAATTGGCTCCTGATGAAAATTGTTGAAGTGTTTATTGTGGATTTTCTTTAATGTGAGCCTGAGGCTGATTTAAATTTTTGAGCTAAGTCCGGGAGTAATATTTATCATCGAGTGGGAGGTATAAAGTGATCTTACTTCCCTAGAACTACGTGCCCCCGTAGAATGTGAGCCTGAGGCTGATTTATATAGTGATCACTAGTGTTTTTGAATTGTTACTGGAAGTCCTACTATGATGGAAAGAATAGGACAGCTCTCCCCAATGTGGGTTGTACGTTGGACTCCATGTAGCTCACATGGTTTATGTCGGTTATAGGATCTCCCAATGTATGTGTGTGTGTACTCTTCTCTCTGAGATGAAAACATATTTGCTTAAAAGGCAGAGTTTGAGAAAGTCATTATTCTTAAAAAATTTAAGGAATATATTCTAATGAGAATTGACATGAGATTTGATTGTTTTGATGATTTGAAATTAAGATGATAGTGAATTGAGAACGTATTGTAATGACTCACTTGTTTTACTTTACATGTATTATTCATCCATGATTTTGATGATTTAATTCGAGCTAAGTGAGTCATCTATATCAGCATGCATAATTTTATAAACTGTGATGATATTAAGATATTATTGTATATATGCATTGCACCCCTATATGCTCGGTATTTTTCCACGGTGCTGACCCACATATTCGTATGTGGGCTACATTTTCTCGGAATGTAGGTACAAGGTATAGTTGCACCTTCGGATCCAATCAGTTCGTGGTATCCAGTCAGCAGGTGATGAGTCCTTTTGATTCAAGGGCTTGGGTTAGTTATGCAGAGTTATAGTGTTGTATTTTATTTATTTAGTCGTATTGAGTTGGGGTAGTCGGGAGTGATGACCCGTCTACCTACCGTCAGTACTAGTAGAGGCTTCATAGACAGTCAGTAGAAGTTGATGTATTTTGTTTCAATTTTTGTTGTAAAGGCAGAATTTTAATCCTGTAAAATTCCATTTTTGTATTGATCAGATTTAGAAAGGAGTTAATTTCTGCTGATTTGTATTTTTATTCAGTTGCTTATGAGTTATGCCAGTAGAAGGGAATAGCTTGGGGTCACTTGTCACCCTAAGCACCGTATGACGTCTCGGAACCCGATTTTGGGGCGTTACAAACTTGATATCAGAGCATAGAGTTCAAGTGTCCTAGGGTGTCTATGAAGTCGTGTCTAGTAGATTCTGGCGGAACGGTACGGAGACGTCTATACTTTTCTTCGAGAGGCTACAGGGAATTTAGAAAATGTTTTCCTTCTTTCAAGTCTAAGATCATGCTCTAAAAAGGTTCTGCAAAAATCTTATATAGATTCTCATCTTACTCTATTCTAGCCAACTCTGCCTCATTTTCAAGGTATCAAAAATAGTTAAGCTTAATTCTTCGTAGATAGTTATGGGATTTTAAGAGAGCTAGAAAGTATCCTGTCAGTGCTTTTGAGTTCCAAAGATTGAAGTACTTTATTCATGTTCATAAAAGTCGTGAACTAAGCCTAGGTTAGATGTGCTTTCAGATTTCTCTTGAGAATCTACAATGTTAATCTATACTTCTCTCTCTATGTATTATTTTTGAGATAACATGATTCACAAGTTCCAGTTCTTCCCCAGGTAATGCTTCTATATTTTCTAGAAGAAATTTCAAAAGTTACACAAAGGGCTTGAGAGGAGCTCTCTAGTGTATTAAGTTCCTTAAGTTGAAAGTTTTGCCCTTATTCTTATGAGTTATTTAATTAAGACAGAGTAAGGTGTATTCTTTGATCGTTGAATGTTGTTGTCAAGTTTCTATCTCTTGTATTATGTTATCTTGTTATCATTATGTTTGTAAAAAATCAAAGTCTAGTGAAGTCGTGTAGGGCTCTTTCGATTCACTAGCATAGCTTCTTTGTTATGCACTTCTATGAGGTTGTAGGAATAGTAATACAGAGTTTTTGTGTATAGTTTAATTGGTTGAGAAAATGTTATGTGTGCCGTTTAAAGAATTGACCAGTATGTGTGAGTAATGTAGTTGATGGAATCTTAGAGAAAGCGAGAAAGATGCTTTATGAGTGTTCGTTTAGAGGTGCATGTGCGAAGTGCGTATGTGGTTATGAGTATAGGCTTGAATGTTATGGTTGTATATCTAAAAGAATGCACCGCAAGTTAGCGGATCCCTAGTATAAGATTGTATGTGGTTGTTGGAGTAGCAATAAGAGTTATGTTTGAAGTGAGGAGTTGTGAGGCTCAGTGTGTATTGAGGTTCATGATATAAATTAATATTATAGTGTTATGTGGCGTATCTCATGAGTACTTGGAGTTAGGCTTGAACATAGTCGAGGGAGTTGTTGGGAAGTGTTTCTAAGTTTGGAAGCAAGGAGTTATGTTTCCCAAGACCTAGAAATTCCTATCTTAATTTATGCCATATGGGTCCTTGTTTCCATACTATAGGATTGTATCAAATTATGGTTCATTTTCTCCCCGAAAAATGTCATTTGAATCTTTTGGAGGGAGTGTTGAGGGACGTTTCATTTGGGCACAAGTGGTCCTTCTTTTGATGAGATCCCCTTCGAGACCTTTGAATTCTCAGTCTCTGAATAAACCAAAGATATCGATTCCTTAAAATCAGTCTCCTTTGTTTAAGATCCAACTATGTGACCATTCTCATTATGAATCGCATGTTCTATGAAGTATTCGAAAGTTTGGAGTGAAGTAAGTGGATTGACTTCATTATCCCAGCCTTTTGTCCTCATTTCCATGGTATTCTGTACTTATTCATCGACATTCGAGGACGAATGTTTCCAAGGGGGAAATGATGTAATACCCCGAGAAATTTTTCATTGAAATTTTTGCGTAAACGTGTTGAGTTCTATCTTCTAGAATAAATTATAAATTTTCCATGCGGAATATATTAGATTATGACCCACCATTACGTATAGTATCGAATAAGATTTCCAATGATATGTGGATCATCCAAAACGGACACCCGAGCGACGAGTTATGAACATTTCAATCAAACCGTGAATAGTAGTGAACAGTAAAACGTGCAGGAAAAAAAGTACTGAGGCCTGGCGTATTTTTGCTCCAACTTTAAATGATCATAACTCCTTGTACATAATGATCTAAGTGATCTACTATACATCAACGGAAATCTCTGCGAGTCCTCTTTCCTATGAAATTAGTTTCATCCAATTTTTCTATAGGAGAAATAAGTTATGGTCAATCTACTTCAGCTTATCAAAAGTGAATTTTTGGGTCAACTTCAAACGATCATTACTCCTCATACACAATGATCTGGGTGAGATACTATATATAAATGGAAATATATGAGAGTCCTCTTTCTAATGAAATTGGTTTCATCTAATTTGGATATCGAAATAAAATATTATGGTTGGTCTACTTCAGACTGTCAAAACAGTCCACCAAAGGACAGATGCGAGAATTATTTGACTTTTAGGGGGCGTTTTGGTCATTCCCCCTCATCCAAAATCCGTCTAAACCCTATATTAAAGCCTATTAGAAGAATTATATGTTATATTTCATCAAATTCTCTCAAAAAGAAAACCCTAAGCTCCTACATCCAACTTTAAGAACCTCCAAAGTTCACCATTAATTCTGCAAATTTATTCAAGATTCCAAGTTCCTAGTTCAAGAACTCCAGGAACCATCATTCAAAGGCACGATTAACATCGCAAAAATGAGAATCGATCTAAAGTTCATCATTCAATGTATGTGGGGTTTTTCAATAAGAACTCTCTTTCGTTCTTGTACCCAAAAATAATTTTTCTTACAAAGGCATGATTTTTATTTGATTTTTTTATGAATTTAAAGCATGAACCCATATCTTATGATGATTATTATGAAATATTAATGTTTATGATTTTAAAAATGATTTTACATGTGTGGTGATATAAAGCATGAATCTTGAACGATATTTATCATGATTTTGATATTTGGGTCGCGAACCCCATGTGAAATTGTGTTTTTGAGAAAATGTGCGTTATAAGTACGTTGATGTTGAATATTTGAGATGTTTTGAATGATTTGAAATTTTGGTCGTGAATGAGTTATTTTAAACTCGACTGTGAAAGAAATCCACATTTTTATTGATTATGATAAAAGGGGTAGCAAATTGGCTCCTGATGAAAATTGTTGAAGTGTTTATTGTGGATTTTCTTTAATGAGAGCCTGAGGCTAATTTAAATTTCTAAGCTAAGTCCGAGAGTAATATTTAGCACCGAGTGGGAGGTATAAAGTGACCTTACTTTCCTAGAACTAGTGTTTTTGAATTGATACTGGAAGTCCTACTCCGATGGCAAGGATAGGACGGCTATCACCAACGTGGGTTGTACGTTGGACTCCATGTAGCTCACATGGTTTATGTCGGTTATAGGATCTCCCAATGTGTGTGTGTGTACTCTTCTATCTGAGATGAAAACATATTTTCTTAAAAGGCTAAGTTTGAGAAAGTCATTATTCTTAAAAGATTTAAGAAATATATTCTAATGAGAATTGACATGAGATTTGATTGTTTTGATGATTTGAAATTGAGATGAAAGTGAATTGAGAACGTATTGTAATGACTCACTTGTTTTACTTTATATGTATTATTCATCCATGATTTTGATGATTTAATTCGAGCTAAGTGAGTCATCTATATCAGCATGCATAATTTTATAAACTGTGATGATATTAAGATATTAGTGTATATATGCATTGCACCCCCATATGCTCGGTATTTTTCCACGGTGCTGACCCACATATTTGTATGTGGGCTATATTTTCTCGAAATGTAGGTACAAGGTATAGTTGCACCTTCGGATCCAGTCAGTTCATGGTATCCAGTCAGCAGGTGATGAGTCTTTTTGATTTAAGGGCTTGGGTTAGTTATGCAGAGTTATAGTGCTGTATTTTCTTTATTCAGTCGTATTGAGTTGGGGTAGTCGGGAGTCATGAACCGGTTACCTACAGTCAGTACTAGTAGAGGCTTCATAGGCAGTAAGTAGAAGTTGATATATTTTGTTTCAACTTTGGTTGTAAAGGTAGAATTGTAATCCTGTAAAATTCCATTTTTGTATCGATCAGATTCAGAAAGGAGTTAATTTCTGCTGATTTGTATGGATTTGTATTTTTATTCAGTTTCTTATGAGTTATGCCAGTAGAAGGGTTAGCTTGGGGTCACTTGTGACCCTAAGCACCGTGTGACGTCTCGGGACCCAATTTCGGGGCGCTACAACCGCAATACTAAATCAGGCGCTGCTTGGGAGGCAACCCAAGTTAAGTAGGTATGTTTTCTTTTAAGTTTTTAGTTTTTATTTTACGTGGTTTTTTGTTTTTGATTGAGTCGCAGGTTGAGAGGAAGTCCGAGTACCAGAAACTTAAGCTAAGGAGCATGGAAAAGACAGAGTGTGGGTTCCAAGGACCTCTTTTATGTGTAAAGATGCTACTAGCCAGGCCTAGAGGCCATAGGGAGTATTTTTATCCCTTACTTTTAAGTTTACTTTGGGGACAAAATAGATTTTTAATTGTGGGGTGGGAAAATTCCCAAATTTGGGTTCAATTTAAAATTTTTTGGTGTAATATACTCTCGTTGGTGCTATTTTTGATTGCATGGTGCAAGTGTTTTAATTGTAAAAGTATGTTGATTGTGTGAATGACTCTTGTGAATGACTACTTCGACGGGGTTCCCGAAATTTATTCGGAGTATGATATACACAAATGAACTATGCAAGCACACTAAATTCGACGTTCTGGACGTGTTGGCAATGCCAAATTTTCAAAAGAATATCATTTTCACAAAGTTGACCCCCAAAATTTGAAACACAATTTTCCAAACTGAGGGTCAAAATGAAATTTAAAAGTCTTAAAATCCTACCAAATTTGTTACTACCCTAAACTTGATATTTTAGATCTGCTGGCAAAGTTAAATTTTCCATCCGAGGCCATTTCGACCAAATGTGAGTCCCATACCCATATTTCAATTTTCTAACTTTCCGACCAATAGGTCGAAATGAGATCGGGTGCACTGAGATCTAAAATAAAGGTCTACCTAGTCTAAAATTGATATTTCGTATCTACTGGTGTAATCCGTTTAGTCATCCATCATATCGATCAAAAGATATCCACACAAGTCTAAAATAAGGCTCTCGAAGCCATCAAAAACCACTTTATCACTTAAATGGTACCAAAATGCATCGAAAATCATGCCAATCACCCCTACACCCCAGAATTACCATAGTGCAACTAAGGGAAGGGGTAAAATAATTAAATCATATAAAATCATAAATTTCACATATTTCATTAAATTTTTAGGTCGTTGCAATTAATGTGTACTACTAGTACTTTGTTTAGTATATGTTTTGCCGATGTATAACTAATGCAAGCATTAGTTATACATTCAATTGTGTATTGAAGTGTGTGTTAGTAATACACACTATTTTTTATGTATTAGTAATACAAATACTTTTAACACATGCATTAACTTATTAAATGGCCTTAATACCACTCATTTTTTCTCTCAAAATATTTCACAATTTCTTTTCCCACCATTTTAATTTGCAAAAGTGTTTTTTCTCAAAATATTTCACAATTGCTTTTCCCACCATTATAATTTACAACAATGAATAGTTAGGTTCAAATAACTCCAACATATTTTTGCTTTAGCTTCAAGGGCCTTTAAAAATATTAAAAAAAATTTCTTGATACTATTTCTTAATTTTACATCTTGTATTTTTTTTGTTTCAACTATGTTAATACGTCATAGTAATATCTCATGTGCAAATAATAAAGTCTTGCAATTAATCCTAAGCCTCTATATACTAGTTCAACAATACTAATTATGTTTGAGATGACAAAAGAACTTTGTTGCAGGAAAAAGTGTACAATGTCAAAGAAGGATATTTTTGTAAACAAACATTTCGTTTATAGAAATTATGTAAGATATATTATTTTTAATACAAATAACCAAGGAATGCATCATAAACAATATAAACATAACTAATACAATGCTTACTAATGCAAGCACTGCTAGTACACTATATTATGCATTGTTCTTATACACTCTACCAAAAGACCCCTTAGTGTATTACTAATTCAAACAAAGAATTGAGTTTTTCAGGATCAAAATGACTTTTCATGGTTGTAATGTTGGTTAAGGGTTAGGTAGGAACCATTTGGCTAATAGTGACTGTTATCCCTATGCACTTTAAGACAATTTCATCTCTTACCATTGATATTCATCTTTCCTTTAAGCACCCATCATTTTCATGTAATTCCGTACCTTCCTAGTCCATAAACTCATTCCCTTTGTCATGCAATCATGTGCAACCTCATTTTTTCTCAACTTTTCCTGATTTCTCTCTCTTACTTTTTGTTTTTTCAGACATATCTATTACTTTCTTCTCATCCCATTATCTATCTCCCATTATATGAATTATTTCTCTAGTAGTAAAATTCAATAATGAGGCCATTTGAACAATGAGGATTTGGCTACATAATGCGGGTTTTCAAAGAAGTGGGCTTAATGACGTAATGAACCTCACTATGGATAATGCAGAGTTTGTACATCTAACAGTGAAAGAACTAGGTTTACAAAGACATGACTTGATCATGTCCTATAAATACAACACCAAGTGCAATGTTTTCACACACACAGGGCAAGTTCTAGATGCACAGTACAGTAAAAACACAAAAGTTCTTACCACACATAGCATAATGGTTCAAAATGGTTCCTTTATATTTCAATCCACGCAAACAACCAAGTAGAATATTTTTCATTATCAAATAAACACTTTTCATCTTAGAGACAAGCTTATGAGATTTATGCCTTTTTAAATAAGTTCCCTACCTTTTAAGCTTTTTGAATGAGATTCTCATGAAGTCTAGCATATGCCCAAGTTTGGTAGAAAACTCTTAATCGGGTAAGGATTCTACTTCCTAATCACTACATATGACTAATTTTTCCTTAAGTCAATTGTCATCTATCCATTATAGATAAAAGTACCAAAGTATGATTGTTATGAGCAACTTAGTCCTAAAAAAATCATCTTCAAAATAAAATTTATTCCTATTCGGTTAATAGGGACTATCCTCAAGAAAAGAACCAAAAATAAAACCGAAACAACCCAAACACAAAACAACTAATACTAAACAAAAGTACTACTAACAAATCATATAAATGAACAGACCATAATTATCCGAATGTCATTAAGTCACCAAAATATCCTCCAACATAAAGTACTTAAACATCAACTGACCACAAAAAGAAAGAAAAGTACTAACACATCAAAAATTGATAAAGAAAGCCTCCCCCCATGCTACACTTAAGAATGAGCACGATCCCAAGACAAATTAAAATGTAAAAGCATACAAAAGATGGGGAAAAAGAACTCCTTGGTCACTACTCATCATTCTCCCTCATCATTATCTTCATTAGAATCTTACTTTGAGTCAACATCAAAATATATTTTTAGCTTATCCTCATCAGTAGGCACATCACAATCTAAGGGTGCCTGAATATTTGGCCTAATTTGGCATAGAATCTTAGCATGCTTACTTTATGGGTACTGTTCCTCAAGATTTCTGAACTCTTCAGCTCTAGGGGGTCACTCTCACACATCATGGTCTAAAGTTTTGTGTCATATATACGAATTTCAAGGATATCATTTCTTGCATTCCTTTCAATATGATCTAATGTAGGACTAAAAGTAGACTCGAGCTCTTTCACCTTTGAATCATTAATGCCTCTCAAGTTCTGGAAAGGTTTGTGGTCTATAGAGTCATATTCCACCCTATAACTTTTTAATAACTGAGTCGTAAGTCCACATAAGATGTACCTCTATCCATTTTTAACCCTAGCCTTTCTCAGTGAGGATCTCAAAATTGCACCACATTAATATTTTCAATAGTCATTAAAGCATAAACCAAATTACCCGATCATGAGTATTTTGGATAAGCAAGAAATCAAAATCAAGCACGTACATATGATCCTCAACCAAAATCTATCCTCTTGTTCAAGTGAGATTAGGGAAATGTATTGTGATTGCCCTTGTCTTTGTGGTAGGCCTACCTTGCCATGGACTTTGGGTTGCAAAAGGTATGGTAAATTACACGGTAGGGTGACCTACCTTAAAATTACCTCAATCAACCATGGTCCATATTTATTATTTCAAAAAAAGTGTTAAATGGTGCCACATCAAAATTTAGGACTTTGCCACGAATATGCGCCTCATTGACTCACTTCTTGGGAAACCAATTAGTGAATTATCATAGCATATTCATATTACACTCTCCCTAGTCATTGAAGTAAAGACCATCCCTATAAATCTACTTCACATGATCGTACTTTTCCTCTTATACAAATTAAGTCCTTTATCCATCACTTTTACTCCAAAGTGGTATCAGGGCACATGAGGAAATCTGGGTGGTATGGCTTAGTTAGTGCTAGCCATTTTTATCCTTGGCTTAAAGTAAAGACCAGTTCTTTTTCTCTGATTGCTTTGGGTGACATGATACCTATCAAATATAATAGCTTAAAGAATTTAGTGCATCCACAAGTGTCTAAACATAGTCAATTTTAAAGGTGGTCAATGCCATGCAACCTTTAATTTATTAGCATACTCCAACTAGTCTCCATTTTTAGGTACTCAAACTTCCCTTATTAACCATCATTGACTAGTTCACCAAATGCCACGTTCAACTCCATGTCACACCTATACTTCTCAACCAAGCTATGTCCCATGAACTCTAGAACTTAGCTAATCACTTAAGATTGCAGGATTTTAACTTCGCATTAATCTACCACACTTCAGTATCCTAATTACATAATTTACACACACTTTGCGCAATAATTTACTAACACATGCTCTATCCACCACATACCACATTTAGAAAGTTTTAAATTAAAAACTTAACTCATTCACCAACATACCAACAAAACATGGTGTTTTGCATAAAAATTCAAAACTACGGATAATTTTTGTCCTTTAACAACATTGTAATGTAGCAATGACATGCCATAAATAGTTTTGATACACCACACACTTCAATTCATAAAGAATAGCACTTTTAAAACCATGTTCATGTGGATTCATCAAACAAGTATCATAATAGAGAATGAGTTATGGAATTTTCATTCTGAAACTTGGATCTTGAAGCTTTAACAAGAAAGAAATGAATAATTTCAAGAAAAATATCATAATATAATGTTAAAGAGTTAGCAAAACATACCTTCTTCAAAACGATGGAGTGAAAAAGAGGAATGAGGATATGTGATATGAGAAGCTTCACTAGTTAATATTGAGAGAAATGAGGATGTGTGGCTCTATGAAGAGGGAAATAAGGCTATTTTGGGTTAGGGGATTATTAGAAGCCCTACTACGTTAGGTTTAACTGATAAATTAATTAAAACATTAAGGAATAATGAGTTGTGCATATTGCACAGATTAGTAGAGGAGGTATCCCATGCCGCAAGCCGATCACACACCTATTCTAGCGATTCTCTCTGATGTGTCAAACTTTGTGGAGATCAAGGAGGGTGGGAGGGGGAGTAAGGTTCGGTTCTGCACTACCAAACTCTAATTCGCTATGCCAATTATAGCTTGATGTGTTTTTACTTTGGGTTTTCCTTCCCCAATGATTCATAAATCCTTACTACCTGTAAATCACTACAAAAATAATTCAAATAGTCAAGAACGTGGGTTTTCTTCCATCAAGCGCTTTAGGTTTAGTCACGACATAACTCATATATTTTTTTCATATTTTTATTACATAAAATTCCTATGCTATTATATTATATTCTCGAGTTGCCTCTCGAGTAGCACCTAATTTACTATTAGGATATAATTCAACTCACAATCACTCATATAATGATGCCAAGGATGCCTTCGGTCGATATTTATCTTTAGCCTAATAATGTTTTACTCTTAGTCCATTTACCAAAAACGTCTTATATTTATCATTATACAAAATCTCAACAGTTCCACGTGCAATCATCCCCACCACCTCAAACGGGCCATACCAGTTTGGCTTAAGCTTTTTGGGAAACAACCTAGGTCTAGAATTAGACACTAGAACCTTCTGTTCAAACTCAAATATGCGAGATATAATGTGCTTACCATTCTACCTCTTAGTCTTTTCCTTGTATAGCTTTGCATCCTTATATGCATGTAATCTAAACTCCTAAAGTTCTTGTGACTATGTCACTTGGTTTGGCTAATAAATTAGAATCAGGGTTCAACTTTTTCATTGTTTGATAGTCCTAGTGCTCTAACTCTCCAAGCAAGTGACATGCCTTCCCAAAGACTAGCCTGTAACATGACATTCCAATGGGCATGTTGTAAGAAGTTCTATAAGCCTACAACATATCATCTAGCATAATCAACCAATCCTTCTACTATGCATTAACTGTGTTTTGGAGAATCTACTTCACTTTGTGATTTGATACTCAAACTTAGCCACTATTTTGGTAATGATAAGTTGTGGCAATCTTGTGTCTCACCTCATACTTAGACAATAAATTTCTAAACCAATTATTGACAAAATATGACCGTCCATCACTAATAATCACCCTTGGAAACCCAAAAAAATGTGTATATATGCTTCTTTACAAACATAACCACCATTTTTATATCATTGGTAGGGACATCAACCGCTTTCACCCATTTGGAAACACAGTTGACTACTACAAGAATGTATATGTTCACAAACAATAGAGGAAAAGGATCCATGAAATCTATTCCCCATATGTGAAAGATCTCTACCTCCACGATGTTGTTAAAAGGCATCTCATACCTTCTAGAAATAGTATCCATGCAGTGACATTGGTTACATTTTTTTCCAAATACAAATACATCCTTGAAAGAGGTAGGCCAAAAGAAAATAAATTATAGTACTTCATGAGCTGTAAGCTCTCCACCATGATTTCCTTCATAGGGAGATTGATGAAAACACCACAAGACCTACTTTGCTTTACATTATGGATGAATCACTCGTCCTTGGACCTATTTGAACAAATATGGCTCATCTTATGTGTAAAAATAAGACTCATAGTAAAGCCTCTTCTTCTGCTGACTAGTGACCTTAGGTGGATGCACTTCACTTAATATCAAGTTCATAATATCTACTTACCAAGGTACCTTTGCAAGACTCAATGCTATATTTGTTCATCAGTGAAATCTTCTCAGATACTCCTATTTTCTAGAACATGTGACCAACTCTCTAGCCTAAATAAATGGTCAACTACTTGATTTTTTGACCCTTTTACGTCTTTAACTTTCGAGTCACATTCTTTCAATAATAAAATACATCTAATGACCTAAATTTTATCATCCTTCTTATTGAATAACTACTGAATGACTACATGATCTATATAAACAGTAAATTTAGTACCTAACAAATATGACCAAAACTTATCAAATGCATACACCAAGGCCAATATCTCCTTACATCACTGTATAATTAGCCTATGTAACATCTATAGTTTTACTTGCATATATCTTTTCTTTATGCTGGTTCAACACTGTTCCCACAACCACATCACTGGCATTATCTATTAACATAAATGACAACTCCTAATTAAGAGCAATTAGTATTGGAGATTCAACCAAATTCTTTTTAAGGCCTCAAAGGTTTCACACAATCATCACAAAACTAAAACTTTACCTCTTTCTTAAGTAGTTTGCACATGGGTCTCAAGATTATTGAAATCCTTATTAAATAACTATAAAACCCTACATGACTAAGAAAACTATGCATACCCCTCATAGATACTAGCGGCGGTAGGTTCTTTATCACCTCAATGTTGGCATGATCTACTTTCAAGACTTTTTTTGACACTTTATGACCATGGACAGTGCCTTTCCTGACCAAAAAGTGGAATTTTACCTAGTTCAACACCAAATTCATCTCTCCGCAATGAGCAAACAACCTATCAAGATTTACAAATAGCCTTTAAAAGAGTTAACAATATAGAAAAATCATCCATGAATACCTCTATGAATTCATCCACCATATCATAAAATATTTCCATCATGCTGTGCTTGAAAGTGGTAGGTACATTGCATAGTCCAAAAGGCATATGCTAGAAGGAATAGGTACCATACGTACATATGAATGTTGTCCTTTCCTGATTTTCTAAATCAATGGATATTTGATTGGAAGAAGAATACCCATCCAATAAATAACAATATTTCTAACATGCAAGACTGTCTAATATCTGCTCAATGTAGGCAACCGGGTAGTAATCTTTCAATGTGGCCTTATTGAGTTTATGATAATACATACAAATTCTCTAACATATGACTGTTCAGGTCGAGATCAACTAATTTTTCAATTGGTAATCTCCATCACACCTTTTTTAGAGGATGTATTAGACTGGATTATCCCACTTGTTATATGAAATTGGATAGATAATGCCTATATCTAGACATTTGATTACTTTATTTCTCATTAAATCTTTCATCACTAGACTCAGCCTCAGTTAATGTTTCACTCTTGGTCTACACCTTTCCTCTATAAAGATTTGTGCATGAAATAGATAGGGTTTATTTTTTATATATATATTTGACATTTTCTATCCAATCGCCTTATTTTTTTGTTTTAAAATAGCCAACACCTCTTTCACCTATGCCTTAAATAACCTACAAAGAAATAAATGGTAAGATATCATTTCCCCCAAGTATGAACACTTGAGATGTGATTGCAAAGTCTTCGTCTCTAGTTTTGGAGATTCTAAAATAGATGGCTCGGGGGTGGCCCAAGAGGTCTATTTAGAGACTCAAATTCGCCAGTACGAATGAATATGCTAGCTACATATAATATCTACATCATATCATAAGCATATGCATATCTAATATATCATGCTCTACAAAAGCTCTCTCTAAGGGATGCTTGGAAGTAATCAATGGAAGATTTGACTCAAGATCAATTACTATAATTGCAGATAACTCCTCTTAGATGGCCTGCAACTATATAGCTTTGTAGATATCAAATATTTCTTTTTTGTCATATGCCCTTATTGTCAATTGCCTAGTGGCAACATTTATCAAAGCATACCTCATAGCTAAAAATGGACGTCCCAAAGTAAATGGGACTTTTAAATCTGCATTAAAGTCTAAGATAATAAAAATTATGAGAAAAATAAGTGAGCTCACTTACACCAACACATCCTTTGATTTCTCTTTGATTTATTATAAGGCTACATCTACCTTAACCAATAGTGTCAAAACTACCTAAGAAATTTCTATTTCTAGCTCATTCAAATGCTAAACCCTAATTGTTAATGTCGGCATAGTCGATCTGGCCACTAGTCAGCCGTTTGAGGCTGGCTAAGGGAAGTCTTTCACATCTCTTACATTGACTAAAGAATTCCCAGAACTATATCACCCCCACTATCCAAAAAATCTTAATTTTCCTAGCAATCCTAGCGGTTTGCCTAGTGACAATAAAAAGTTTATTATGCAAGGCAGTACCAATAATAAAGATGAAGGAATTATAAAAGTATCAAATATACAGATATCTTTAAGCCAAATTTGAATATGCAATATGGTAGAAAGGTTTTGCTTGAATCCATTTATATTAAAACTGTTGATTACAATATGGTGTACCAAGAGTTACATGGATATAGGAAGAGGTCAATAAGATGAATATTATTGACAAAATATAATTTGGCGTAATAGGAAAATTCTCTTACGGGTGGCTTTAGATTAAAAACCTTAGACATTAAATCCCTAAGCAATGCTAAGTAATAGGAGATTGTATGATTGGTTTGCTCAGAAACAGATATATTTTAATGCATTTCAACCTTAAGGAAGATTTTATAAACATGAAGTTGAAGAAGGTGTGTTATATCAATGCAAAGGACGGTATGGAATATCAAATAAGACCTCTCATTTATGATACTAAATTTATTCCTATTGAGTAGACAACACAAGTGATGGTATAGATTTTATTCCTTAATCTTTTACCTATGTTTTTTGCTAAAGAATGCCTCTTTTCATTAGAAGGTACTGTGGGGAAACCCATCCATCTGGATATGGCCACAATTAATAAAACCCAGCCTAGCTATGTGAGGGTGAAAGTTTAAGCTCATTTAGTAGCTAAGTTACCTGATCATGTAGAAATAGAAGTTGTTAAACACAAAACAAAGGAACCAAGGATTTAAATTGTCAAAATTCAATATGACATTCTCCCTAAACTTATTTCAACTATATACTTCAAGTCCATGAGGAGGTAGAGGGTAGGAATTTACATCCAAAACTAAAAACTCATGTGCAAGAACATAGAAC
Source organism: Capsicum pubescens (assembly GCA_030864215.1). Taxonomy (NCBI): domain Eukaryota; kingdom Viridiplantae; phylum Streptophyta; class Magnoliopsida; order Solanales; family Solanaceae; genus Capsicum; species Capsicum pubescens. Next base: position 239,959,116 of record CM061544.1, on the reverse strand, counting down.
AGTGAATGAAGAAAAATCCTCTAAAAATAAAGATGACACACCTATGCAAAAAGGACACGTAGATGGGAAGGTTATTTTATCTAATTGAAATCCAACAGGTAGAAGGTTTAGAATTAAAAAAAGAACCAACAAGTTTCAAGATACTATTGTATACATGAATAAAGAGGGTAATGGGAAGAAATGTTACAGGCTAGCAACTGAGTCAGTACTAATAGCTCTTTTGACAGTCTTCAAAAGAAAGATGAAGGTAACAAGCCTATTTTAGATCAGGAAGCAAAGAATACATTGGTTGAGGGAATTGCAAATTGAAATATAAAGGAGAATTATGCAGACTAAGAAATAAGTAACATACAAAATACAGTTTGCCCTATTGATAATCACCATCATGCCGATATAAACAAAATTGTAATGGGATATACTCCAGATATAAATATGGTGAAGCAACTGGATGGATCTCTTGCATCTGATAGGGATAAATACATTGATGACATCAACAATAGTTGCTCAATGAAGAACGCAAGATCTACCCATGGTTACACTATGATATTAAATGAATAGGATCACATATATAATCAACAACATCTAGGTACCAGCAAAATAACAGAAGACAAACGAATAGAGAAAGTAGTGTTGGAATAAGTGAAAGAATGGTTGAATCAAACTATTAAATCACATGACAATGATAAGCATATAGAGGACAACAACAACATTATATCAAGTACAAAAATCCCGAAGGTGACATTATATTGATAAAAAAGAGCATAGTGTAACAGAACATTATATGATGGGTAAGAAAGTACCTTTTGACATTTAGTTATATGAGGTTCAATTAGCCCTTTCTTGACCTACATATCATGAGGAACCCTAGGATGATAAATCAAGTGTTAGAGGTGTTGATGGGCCACACCAACCAAGATAGAAGGTTTTCTATCACCTAAAATAGTAAGAAAATTATTACTTATAGATAAATCAAAATCAGAACTGGTGACAGGAGATACAAGTAAGATGGCATTGGAAACATAGAAGAATTAAACTATTATGACATTACATGATCTAGTTTCTCATCAAATAACTAAATATATACGATAAGAATGTGTAGATACAGAACCACATATGGAAGATAAAGAAGAAGGAGATAGTCAAAAATTTGAATCAAGTAATGAAAAAAACATGATTATCACCACATAAAAATACTAAAGGTAAAAAGAGTAGGGTTAAAGTCGAAAAACCTACAAGGACTAGCTCTTGGAGAGGTGGTAAAGTCTACATTCAATGAATTTAAAAGCACTTAACATTAGATTAGTTATGTTACAACATTCTTTCCATAGAGTTTAAATATTACATAGACATCATAATATTGTGTTTATTGCTTTTATGGAACCATATAATAAGAATACACACATATAGAGATACAAAAGAAGGTTTAAAATACAACATGCAAACTGTAATGTCAATGGTAAGATATGGATTTTTGTTTAGGAGAACATCTAGATTGAGATATTAGAAGATTATGATTAAAAAATCATATCTCAATTGACTTTTCAAAATAGCCATCAGGTGGTGGCTACAACTGTTTTTGCTAAATATGAAGAAAGTGAAAGAATTGATTTTTGGGATAACATCTATTTTTGGTGTCATAATATTAGAGTACCATGGATGGTTAGGACGGAAATTTAATGTTATCATGAATGATAATAAGAAGATTGGAGGATTGCCAGTTTATCCTAGTAAATATGAGGATTTTGCTTTTTGCATCAACTTTTGTGACTTATTTGATATTAATTTTAAAGGGAGTCTTTTCACCTGGTGGAATTGTAGTGCTGCTGAGCCATACATTTTTATGATATTGGATATAATAGTTATTAACCAAGTGTTTATGGAAATTATGAGGTGTGCTGAGAAGGAGCACTTAGCCAGGACAGGCTCAGATTATGCTCCTTTATTATTATCATATGGTGATCAAAATCAATAGTTTCATAAGCCTTTTAGGTTTCTAAAATTCTGGACTAAAAAATAATTTTGAAGAAGTGGTAAGACAGAGGTGGGTATCAATAGAATGTGAGGATATCTTTAGTAATTTGAAGCAAAAAATTAAGAAAATCAAAATGGATCTGGCTATATGAATTAGAGTTATGTTTAGAGATATATTTAAATAATTGGCCATCAGGGAATACGTAGAAAGAATCAAGGAAAATCTATTTGAATAAAGTCCAATTGTTGCTAACAAAATAATTCCTTAAAGGGTACAAACTGAGTTGGGACAATACTTGCATTATGGAGAAGAGTACCAGTGACAAAAGCTAGCATATAATGGTTTTCTAAAGGGGAAAATACCATTTTTTGTAGCTTGGTAAATGGTAGAAGAAAGAGATTATTGATCAATAGAATTCAAAGATGTGATGGTTCTTGGCTGAGTTTAGTAATCAGCTGGTTGATGTGGCATGGAAACACAACACTTTCTATGCTTAAAACCATTAATTTATACATGAACTTAGGGTGTTTGTAAGATATGATGCACTTTGGTGTGAATTGAAGGTAAAATAGGTCTACAATAGAGTTTGAACGAAAAATGATGAAAAGACCTGGAAAAGACCAATTTTGATCAGTATATGAGTCAACAACAGAGTCGTAACCGACTGATACGACTCGTATGCTGAATCATAAGCATAACAAAACCCAAAAGCCAAATAAAAAAACCAAGTATGAAGAAGATATAACTCAAGTATCCCAATTGTAAGATAGGATACGAGTCGTATACTGAAGCCATGAGCATAATAAAATCCAAGCTACTGTGCAGAATTAAAGTGTTAGAAGTATACGAGTCAGAAGTTTGAGTATGACTCGTATGGACATGTCTTCTACCAACCAGTGTTCTAGAATAAAAAAGACTGAAGTCCCAGGTGGATACATATGAAGGATACAAGTCGTATACGTAGTTACCACTCATAAGCCAAAGTCATAAGCTAAACAGAGAATTGAAGCCATGGGAAGATTAGACACTAGAATGATTACGACAAGGAAAGGTACGACTCTTAAGCTGAGGATACGAGTAAAGATCGAGTCATACCAACTGTCGACTTAACTTTACCTTTCTCATTTTTAATAGGATTTTTAGGTTATTTTTAGATACTATAAATACCCTAGGGTTTATCTTTTATTAGGCTACGCATAGTGACATTCTTTTATGCATAATTACATACTTTTACAATTATTCTTGAGATTTGAGGGATTTTTTTAATTAAAGACTTTGGAGTTTATTCATCTCATTCTTGTGCAATTGATTTTATGTGTTCTTTTTTGATAATCATGATTTCTTGCACGAACATGAGCGGCTAATCTCCTGGAGGATTAGATATGTAAAGGAATTATGACACATATCTGTTCTAGAGTTTATGCATGTATCCTAATTCTTCACTATAATTGATTTCAAGTAGCTGCAGCATCTTGAGATAAAAGCCTGTATTCACATTCTTTTGATAACCAAGAAGCTTGTGATTGGGAAATGAGGATTAGGACAGTAATTTGGGATTTCTACCTCCACCTTATAGTCCATACATTCTATATTATCACTTGATTTGATAACCAAGGATCAAGTGAGCTGAAGCCTTAGCAAGGGATAAAAAGGCCACACCCGACAATGATAACGAAATCTATGGGTGAAATTTATCTTTGCACTCAAAAAGAAGCTAATAATACCTTTCTTGCAGGCCTTATATACAGAACAATAGAACAGTGGGTTGATCACGAGAAGTCTATGGAGTTGAGAAGCCCGGGGGAACACAGACCTAGCATTCCTCTTATATTTATTAGAACTCAAAAGCACTCAAGAATTGGTTACTCTTTCCTATTGATAGAAAAATCCCATATTTACTTTCTTGCACTGCTCGAGGATTAAATTAAGGCAATCAACTTCTCACGTTTTCCCTTTGGGATCGACCCCACCTAGTTGGGTTATTATATTTGCATCAACCGTATTATACTTCCAACCGAGGTGTTGTTTTGGGTGACATCTAATTTAGGCGCCATTACCAGGGACTATGATTTGAGTAGTTATTTTAATTGGTGAAGTTCTCAAGTTTTTTTTATTTTTTGTTTTTAATTTGGCATATGTCGTATGCCAAGCACTATGAGTAGAGGCAATTACTTACTCTCTTTTGATCCAGAGTCAGAAAGAATCCTTCAAATATCGCAAAGGATATCATGACAAGTTCATGATAGGGTGAAAAATCCCCCACTGGTGGACCCAAATACAACACTGTTGCATGATTCACTAGACACACAGAATATTGAAGACATACAAACAAAATAACTATTGGAGCGATAACGTAGAGAAGCTGAAGAAGCTAAACTGGCTACTGAAGTCGAATTGGCACATCAAAGTAGACTAGCTAGACCTAGACAAGTTGTTGATCGATGGGTTCATAGGAACAGAGTTCTATATGTTCTAGCATACCGACACTTGTATCTATACGAGGATGATGATGAAGACACGGGTTATGTTGACCCTGCTGATACAAAAGCTATTGTTCCTCCTACTTTAGCCCCTAATATAAAGTTTGATATTACTAGTGCTATGATCTAGCTACTGAATCTTAAAGATATATTTTCAGGAGTATCTAAGGATGATGCAAACATGCACCTTACTAATTTTCTTGGGATCTACACAAACTAAAACCTCCCAGGGGTTGATTAGGAAGTATTGAGATTGATGTTGTTCCCATTTTCTTTAACTAGAGAAGCATCTCTATGGCTAGGGGAACTACTAAGAGGATCTATCACTACTTGGAATGAGTTGAAGAAACAGTTTCTAAGCAGATTTTCCCTCCCACATGGATGCTACAACTGAAGGATGGAATTTATAATTTTAGACAACTACTTTCAGAATCGATATACAAAGCATGGTTTAGATTTAAGAAAAAACTACTCCTAGTTCTAAACCACAGAATTAGAGGATCTAAGTTTTCATAAATTTTCTATAGATCACTAAATGACAGTTAGAGAGCCATGGTAGATACTATTTTTGGAGGAGCATTTATGCATCTTTGTTGGGATGCTACACAGGAATTGCTAGATAATATTGCAGTCACCAATAGAGGATGGTATACCATAGATTTTAATCGTGGTAGTGGTACATATTCTATTGGATCAACAAACACATATGAAGCAGGCAATGATATGGTTATACAAGAGGTAGCATAACTTTATACTGATATTGCATTGCTCACAAAGCAATCCACTTTACTAAATTCTGAGAAAGTGAACATAGTAGAGGCATTGGGGTCTACATCCAAACTATTCGAGATTGAATCTGAGGAAAAAACAAACTATCTTTATCATAGATTGGCAGATTTCCAAGACCAAGGTCAAGGGAATCTAGGTCTGAACTATTATAATAATAGATACAGAGATAGAAGTAGAGAAAAAGATGGAAATTGGTAATGTAAGGATGACTATAAGGATAAGATTAACAAATACATTCCACCAGGTAGCTGAGATACAAAGTCTAAAGTTTAGGATCTTTTGTCAAAGCTAGTCAAGGGACAAGAAAGTCAAGAACATTATCTGAAGGATATCAAAGCAGATCTGTCGGGACTAAATCAAAAAGTCGAATCACATGCCATAAAAATTAGGTAGTTGGAGAAACAATTTGGGTAGATATCAATATAGTGAATTAGAGACAGCTTGGCACTCTTCCAAGAAACACAGTGGTAAATTCTAGAAATAATAGTTAATGCCATGTCATTACTACTTAGAGTGGTAAAGTTACTACAGATCCACCTGCATCTACTATTAATCAGCAGAAATAGAATAATGTTTAGCCAACTGATGTGGGAAGCAATAACAAGCCAAAGGAAGAAGAAGAAAAAGATGCAGAGCCTGTGCTGAAACCCATTCCAAGACCACATTCTTCCTATCCGCAAAGACTAAAAAAGAAATAACAAGAAGGTAAGTATAAATTTTTTTTTGTCTATGCTAAAATAACTAACTATAAATATACCACTTATAGAGGCCTTGGAGCAGATGCTAGGCTATGCAAAGTTCATGAAGGACCTGATTACAAAAAAAAGAGCAGTTAGTTATGAGCCAATTGACAATGTCCATTATTGCAGTGTTGTAGCCACTAGATCGTTGGTAGATAACAAGGAAGATCCTGGTGCAGTCACTATACCTTGCACCATTGGATCTTTTTACTTTGCACATGCATTATGTGATTTGGGTGCTAGTATAAACCTTATGCCGTATATAGTATTCAAACAGTTAGGATTGGGTGCTCTAAACCCTAACCCCGTGAGGCTAGTATGGCAGATAAGAGTGTAAAGAAGCTAGTCGATATCCTTTATGATGTCTTAGTAAAAGTATCTTCTTTTATTTTTCTTGCTGACTTTGTTGTGTTAGATTGTGAAGTGGACTTTCAAGTCCTAATTATTCTTGGCAGACCTTTATAGCTACTGGAAAAATGTTTTGGACTTCTAATGCTGAGATTCAATGACTAACAGGTAATATTCAATATATGCAAATCTATGAAGTAGCCCAATGAGTTGAGGGTGATTTTTCTGTGATTAATGTGAATGATAAAGAGGCAGATTAATTTCATGATGTCGATTCAGTAACTTTGTGGGATGATGGTTCTAATGTGGTTGTTCCTGTTGAAGAAAGACTAGGTGTTGAGACACTTGCTTCTGTGATCATGAACTTTTGACTCTAATGGCATAAAAGAATATGAGGAAATTTTTGGTGCATTTTATGGTGATGGTTACAATTTTGCACCAAAGAAGCATGATCTAGATTTTAAGAATAGAACAAACCCACCTGCTCAGCTATCCATTGAGGAACCACCATTGTTAGAATTGAAGGCCATCCTATCTCACTTGTAATATGCATTTTTAAGGGAAAACAACACTTTGCTAGTTATTGTTAAAGCTGACTTAAGACAGTCAGAAGTAGAAGCATTGTTGTCAGTTTTTCATAATTTCAAAAGGTCCATTGGACAGTCCATTGGAGACATTTTTGGTATTCCACCGGGCTTGTGTACTCACAAAATTAAGCTTGAACCAGATTATGTTCCATCTATTGAACATAAGAAATAACTTGATCCGCCTATGAAAGAGGTGGTTAAGAAGTAAATCATCAAGTGGTTAGATGCTAGTGTGGTATTTCCTATTGCAAATAACAAGTGGGTTAATCCGATTCAATGCATTCCGAAGAAGGGCAGAATAATTGTAGTGCCTAATGAGAATATTGAGATAGTTTCTATGAGGCTAGTCACTGGATGAAGAGTGTGCATAGATTATAGAAAGATGAATGCATGGACCCAGAAGGACCATTTTCCAATGCCATTCATGGATCATATGCTAGGAAGGCCAGCGGGCAGAGTATGGTACTGTTTTCTTGATGGGAACTTGGTTTATAACCAAATTACTATATCACCGGAGGACTAAGTGAAGACTACTTATACATGTCCTTATGGGAACTTTGAATTCAAATGAATGCCATTTGGGTCATGCAATGCCCCAGCCACATTTAAGAGATGTATGATGTCTATTTTCTCTGATATGGTTGAAGACACCTTTGAAGTCTTTATGGATAATTTTTTGGTGGTGGGCGACTCTTTTGATGATTGTATTATTCACTTGGAAAATGCCCTTCAAAGTTGTGAAGAATGCAACTCGGTACTCAATTGGGAGAAGTGCCATTTCATGGTTAAAAAAGGAATTGTACTTGGGCACAAGATTTTAAAGAGAGGCATAGAGGTTGATCGAGGGAAGATTGAGGTGATTGAAAAATTACCTTATCTAATTTTTGTGAAGGAAATTAGAAGTTTTCTAGGACATGCAGGTTTTTATAGAAAGTTTATCAAGGACTTCCCAAAAATTCCAAGCCCCCTTTACAAGTTTCTTGAGAAGGAGGTAAAATTTAATTTTGATTATTCATGCATAAAAGCTTTTGATAGCCTTAAAGAGAAGTTAGTGACTACTCTAATCATTATGTCTCCTAATTGGTCCTTATCTTTTGAGATTATGTGTGATGCAAATGGATTGACATAGGGGTTTTACTAGGACAATAGAAAGAAAAGATCCTTCATCCCATCTACTATGCTAGTAAGGCACTAAATCCTTCTCAAAGCAAGAGCTTTTGGCAGTAGTTTTTGCCTTTGAAAAGTTTAGATCTTACCTTATTGGGACAAGGGTGATAGTCCACACAGACCATGCAACATTGTGATACTTAATGGTTAAGAAGAATGCATAGACTAGGCTTATTTAATGGGTGCTGTTGTTGCAAGATTTTGATTTTGAAGTAAAGGACAGAAAGGGCACAGAAAATCAAGTTGTAGACCACTTATCTAGATTAGAGGAGGAAGCCATGTAGAAGGTTGCTATAGGAGTGGAGATTGATGATAATTTCCCTGATGAGCAGATATTAGTAGCTTACTAAGACCTTATTCCATGGTTTGCAAATTTTGCAAATTACTTAGCCACCAATCTATTTCAGCAAATACAAAAATTCATGCATGAGGTAAGAAAGTTTTTCTTGGATGACCTTAGCTTTTCAAAATTTGTGTAGATGGAATCATTCATAGGTATATACCTAAGGTGGAGATGATGAGCATACTTGAGGCGTGTCATTCATCACCAGTTGGGGGTCACCATGGAGGGGTCCTAACAAATCATAAGATCCTGCAATGTGGCTACTATTGGCCGACCATATACGAAGATGCTCATGACTATGCTGCTGCCTATAAGCAATGTCTACGACAAAGTACTATTACTAGAAGTCATGAACTACCTGTGACCCCTATCTTATAATTGGAAGTTTTTGATGTGTGGGGCATAGATTTCATGGGAACTTTTGTGAGTTAGTGTGGCATGAATTACATATTGGTAGCTATTGAGTATGTTTCAGAATGGGTGGAAGCAATTGCACTTCCTAACAATGAGGAAATGAATGTCACGACATTTTTGAGAAAGAATATTTTTTTTCAATTCGGTAAGCCACGTGTGATTATTAGTAACGGGGGGTCACTTTTTTGCAATTATCTATTCAATAGCTTACTTGCAAAATATGGAGTGAATCACAAGGTGGAAACACCTTATCATCCGCCGACTAGTGGACAAGTTGAAATGTCTAATAGAGAAATCAAGTACATATTGGCAAACACTTTAAATGCCAATAGGACTGATTGAGCAAAAAAGTTAGATGACACATTATGGGTTTACCATACAACTTACAAAACCCCCATAGGTGTTTCACCCTATCAGCTTGTGTATGGAAAATCTTGACATCTACCAATTAAGCTTGAGCATAAATCATTATGGGCATTGAAGTAGCTAAATTTAGAGTGGAAGGATGCAACTAAGTCAAGGCTGAAAACATCAATGAGTTGGATGAATCCCAACTCCGAGCATGTGAAATTTCAGCAATTTACAAAGAGAAAATGAAGTTGAATCATGACTGGAAGGTCGATAAAAGGGTATTTGAGAAGGGTGACCAAGTGCTACTGTATAACTCTAGGCTACATTTGTTTTTTGGAAAGCTGAGGTCTAGATGGCATGGCCCATTCACAGTTTCAAAAGTCTATCCCTATGGTGATTTAGAACTACAAAAGGATAGTTCCCAACCATTTAAGGTAAATGGTCAAAGTGTAAAGCACTATATGGGAAATGGCTGATATTGACCTTCATAAAGTCTGAGTAATCAAAGTAATTCCATCGTGCCGCTAGGTTAAATCAAGTTCTACATGGGAGGCAACCTTGAGGCTAGTTGGTGAAATCTGAGCGTCCAACTTAGCCATGTCGTGCCGCGATGTTAAATCAAGGGCTGTGTGGGAGGCAACCCATGTTTTGTACTTAGTTTATTTATAGGGTAATGTGTTTGTTCAATGTGCAGGGATAAAAAATACAGATAAAATCCATAGAAGTAAAGAAAAGTTATTACACAGATTCTTTATGAGTCGTATATATACGGTACAACTCATGAGTAGGAGTCGTAATGACCTGGGATATGAATCAAAATAAAAAATTAAGTTCTGAAGTGCATACGACTCTCGATACTAGTGATAGATTTCGGTTACGGATCATGACCTGGAGTCGTATCCACTCCAGAAACCAGGTAAGATAATAGGGCCATACGAGTCAAAGAAATTAACCGTAATCCTGGGTATGACTTGTATCAACAATTTTTACCCTAGCTTACTAGGTCAGTTCTCGGGTTTGACCCAACTCAAAACTTCAATAAAAAGGAAAATGGCAACCCGATTGAACACCCGAGACTTTTAACTCATACCCGCATAGTTTTCCTCTAAATTTTGAACTTAAATCCTAAGAATCAATTTGTTTTCGACTAAATCTACTTACCAAAAACCTCCAATAAGTTGATTGGAGTGCTTTTCATTCAAATTTGAGGCTCTTAAGATCCCAAAACTGAAATCTCCTACACTACTCTTACCAAGTAAATCTCTGGCTGTATTTTTTCTAAATTGTTAGTTGAAATATGTAGTATCAGGTATTAATAACTTGGGTTAAGTTAAATTTCTCCATTTCATGGATTATTGGTACACTATCTTTGCTAATTGAAGTTGAAAATTGAAAAAGGAAATAGAACTAGGGTTTGTAAATAGATTTTTATGAATTTGTGTTTAAAATTGCTAGATATAGCTAAATAGCATAGTAGGTTGATTGGGAATTTCATCAGAGTCAAACTTTGAAGTTGTACTTCCATGTAGCAGTTGATACGAGACACTTTACGACTCGTATCCACCAGTACAAGAGTCGAAATGAGAAACGTACCTATTGATAATAGGGAAATCTAACAAATTCAAAGTTCTAGAATGGATACAACTCAACCATACGAGTCGTATCCAGACCTTACAACCCATACACATTAATCATTCCCACCCGGGAAGAAAATCAATTGAATGAAAATTTCTAACCAACTTATGACTATTGGTCATGAGTCATAACTAGCCGGTAGGACTGGTAAGGAGGAGTCATAAGCTGGCTAGTAAACAATGATCATGCACTATCTAGGTTACGAATCAGGTATATGAGTCGTATCCAACGGGTACGACAAGTACCCACTACTCGTACCCAACTGAAACAAGGCACATTGAATTTTAATTTTTAATCTTTTGCTTTTATTTTCTTTTTTTAGTTACTAACTTAGTATATTTGCAGGAAAAATGCCTCAAAAGACTGCGTCTTTATCCAAAACTATGGCAAAGAAGGGAAATAAACAAGCACCCATCGAAAGTGAAGACATAAGATTTTTTGAATCTGAAACCATATCTGAAAGAAGCAGAGAAGAATATAATGGGGCCTCATCCAAGAAAACTGTACAGAAGGGTAAAACAGCTGCTAAGGCTAAGGGGAAGAGAGCAGTTCCCCAAACTTTTGATACACCACCATAAGGGACACGTAGAAAGAATAATACTATCTTCCCTCCATACATACCACAGCCTATGGAGGAGAAAGATGAGGATGATAATTATAAAGATAAATCTAGTTCATCTGAGGAGAGTACAGAGAAAACCCATGGTCCCATGGTTGAGGCTACTGCGATAGCCAAACAGGACCCCTTTATAGCAATAGCCCCTACTTCGGTGCCCATCATTGAATGATGGGGATACCCTAGCATGTAGATGATATTCAACACAAGCCTGCCATAGCTACCAGGAGTAAATCTTAAGAGAGTCTCGTATGAGGAAAAAAGGATGACTATTATGGGTATGGATGAATTGCCCGAGTTTGCAAAATATTTCAGACAATATGGCTTTGATTGGATGATGAGAGCACTAGGACGGTAAAGTGAGGTCCATTTTCATGAGTTTCATGCTGCATATAAGGGCAAGTTGATGAGATAGTATCCACAGGGCATGCTGTGGAAAGGGGGTGAACCTATTGGCTCCTTGATGATTCGTGGGGTTTGGGTGTATATATCACCCTGAACCATTGGAAAATTTGTGTATGGCCTAGCATATCAGGCCCTGAGAAACACAACTAAAATGGATTATAAAATGAGGAAGATCACCAACCAAACTTTGGGTACTGATAACAAGATGGTGATGTTTCGATGGATAACTGAAAGGATTAATGCATATGTGGGGCATACCACTTGGGTTACAGGTGTTATTAGGGATTCTCAACAAATCTATAAGAGTTACCTCAACTTTGAGGTTAAACCTTGGTGGACTATAGCTCATCATAGGTTATGTACAACTAAAAGTGATGATATACTGAGCCCGTTTTGGGCTGCGATGATAGAAGGTTTTACACTTGAGTTTGAATTTGATGTTGGTGATTTATTAGCTCAAGAATTGAGAGATAGTGATGTTTTAGAGTAGAATCTATTGCTAGCATAACCCTGTATGATCATGAAGATATGTTTAAATGCAGGGGTATTGGAGATCCCAGGTGTCGATAATATGATAGAGGCCCATTAGACGTTTGATGTCGGGCATATTATTGATGTATCCTACCTACTGTATAGACCTATAAGGTACGCAGTAGATGCTATGGTGGGAGATTTCCTGAAAAATGATCAGACAAATGTTGCTGCTACTGCTGAGGCCGTTGTGGCCATTGCACGAACTGAGATTGCACCCTCATAAGTAATGGGTACTTTTAGTGCCCAATCGCTAGTCCAGTATATACAACCCAAGACACAAGGGATGCCTCCCGATATGATGATGATATCTTATGCGGCGTGGACAGAGATAGTGACCCAGCTGGCTACAATCACTACAAAAGTCAACAACATGGAAGGTGGAGTTCAAAGTTAGATTAAATGGCAACTAGAGGTACAGGATAGGAACATACAAGAGTTCCTCAATGAATTTGAGTCGAGGATAACTCGCTAGTTAGGTAGTGGGCAGACGTCCAGTATGCTGATAGTTGAGCCGAGATTGCTGAAATAATGGTAATAGTTGCCGAGTTGACCGAGAGGCTGGAGGTTAATGATCCTATCATAGAGACTATAATCCCCACAATAGAGGTGATGAATATTTAGGTAGTCCAAGTGGATGAAAAGGCTGAGGAAACTGAGGAAGATAGAAGATTAAAAAAGAGAAAAGAGAAAGAAGACAAAGAAAATAGGAAGGAGGCAAGAGCTGCTAAGAAGGCCGGGCGTAATGACAGCCAGGATGGTCAGCACCATGAGATGGCTAGCGTATATGGTTAATTGAGAGACCCAGTTGATAATGCTGAGGGGGTTGATAGTGTACCCCCTCCTATTATTAATCCAGTCTCGGTTTGGATAATTATTGATGAGAGAGGGACTCGACCTGAGATCCAACGTCTTATTATTTATGCTTCGTCGCATTGAGAACCAAGGTATGATTTTTATCCTTACCTTCTATATTTTTTAGCACTGAAGACAGTGCAATATTATTAAGTTGGGTGGTGGGGTTCCAAAAATTTTGGGAGCAGTTTGAAAATTTTCAGATGTAGCTAAAACTAAAAGTTTGTTATGATTTGTAGGTTTGGTGTATGTAGTTGAGATAGGGAGCAGATCAACTTTCCTATGGTAGTAGATATCTTTGATTTAACTATGATTTTTATGGATTTTGAAAATTTGGGATGTACTTAAAGATTTTTATTCTTATTTCAATTTCTTTTTGTGATTGATGAGACACTACTGATGGTTGTGGATTATAGAATTGATCTTTGGAAAAGTAGTGTTAGTTATGCTAAAGATTTGAAAATATTTAGCCACCTTGAAAATTTGTTTAAATAATTGCGTGATTTGTATATTGGTGTTAAAACTGTTGAGTTTCTGATAATGGAATCAGGATTAGGGATAGTATAGGCAGGGAAAAAACAAGTGTAGAGTTGGATAAATAACACTTACCAAGGTAGCACTGTGCGAATGTGAGTAAGTTTTACTGAGTTCTCAGGTGTTTTGGAATATAGAACTTTACCGATTGCTTTTACAAAAGTCTAGGATGGTTAGGTAGGAGATGATCATAGGCCCATTTTGTATGAGTCCACTTAAGCCTAAAATGCCTGAACCAAATGAACAAATCCCTTTGATCTAAATATTTGAGCCTTATATCATATTTTCTTGTTACAGCTTTTCACTTTTTTATTTTGTATTACAATGAACCTGTTTTGGCCTTGGTCCTCTTTGGACTTTGTGCACTTCAACACAGGTAAATCACCAAAGTTGAGGGTGACTATCATCAGGGTGCGTGATGTGAAATGGGTATGAAGAACTGTAAAATAAGAGAAAAAAAGTAAGGTTGGGAGTGGTACAAAAAGAAAAGAAAATTTGTGAAAAAATGAAAATTTACTTGGAGATCACACCCAACCTGAATATGCTTTAAAATAAAAGGGAGAAATAAGGGTGAAAATAAAATGAAAAATTAGTTACATGTGGGCCCCAAAAGTTAATGTAGTGCCAAGTAGGTTTAGTCACTTTAAAAATACATTCATATCATACAAGCCCCAAGCCTACGTTACAATCCAAACCTATAGTGATCTTACCACGACTATATGAAAACTTAGGAAAAGATCATAAGGGCAAGACTATGATATTTTAGGCACACCGACGTTACTTCTTTGTGAGAGTGAGAATTATTTGTTATATCCCGAAATAGATTGATATATTTGAGGAGAAAATGGGATTTCTGTGACTGTGAGGGCACATAGGTTATGTTGCTAGGTTGCTAAATTGTTTGACGGATGTAAAATATGTCTATGCTCGAGTATCTATTACTAATGTAATGCCATAATTGGATACCTTCATATTTTTACATATGCTGAATTGTTATACACAAGTCTGAGTTGAAAAATTTAAAATTAAGAGGGGAACAACAAATTAAAAGTTAATTCAAAATCACTGCCATGGGTTGTTTGAGATCTTCCCATTTTAAGCATCGCCTCGGGGGTACAAAATAGTATTTGTTTTTTTTTTGCGGAGGACATACAAAAGTCTAAGTTGAGGTTGTTGATGTGGCATGGAAATACGACACTTTCGATGCTTAATACCATGAATTTATGCATGAACTTATGGTATTTGTTAGATATGATGCACTTTGGTGTGAATTGTAGGTAAAACAGGTCTACAATAGAGTTTGAATAAAGAGTGACGAAAAGACCTGGAAAAAACCAACTTTGATCAACATTCAAGTCCACACCAGAGTCGTAACCGACTGATATGACTTGTATGCTGAATTGTAACCATAATAGAACCCAAAATCCAAATCAACAAACCAAGTATAAAGAAGATACGACTCAAGTATCCCAATCGTAAGCTAGGATACGAATCATATGCTGAAGTCGTGAACATAGAAAATCCAAGATACTATCAAGGAATTTAAGTGTTAGAAAGATACACATCAGAAGTCTAAGTAAGACTCGTATGGATATGTCGTATACCAACCAGTGTTCAAGAGTGGAAAAGTATGAAGTCCTTGGTGGATACAGATGAAGGATATGAGTTGTATATGTAGTTATAAATCATAAACTGAAGTCGTAAGATGAACATAGAATTGAAGCCATGGGAAGATTAGACACTAGAATGGTTACAACAAGGTAGGGTACGACTTGTAAGCCGAGGATACGAGTAAAGATCAAGTTGTATCGACTGTCGACTTAACTTTACATTTCTCATTTTTAATAGGATTTTAGGTTATTTTGAGATACTCTAAATATCATAGGGTTTATATTTTATTAGGCTACGACTAGTGACATTCTTTTACGTGCAATTACATAATTTTACAATTATTCTTGAGATTTGAGGGTTTTATTCAATTAAAGACTTTGGAGTTTATTTATCTTATTCTTGTGCAATTGCTTTTATGTGTTCTTCTTTGATAATCATGATTTCTTGCATGAAGATGAGAAACTAATCTCCTTAGCTAGGGTTGTGGGAACCCTAGCAGATTAGCTACGTAGAGGAAGTGTGACACACATGTTTTCTAGAGTTTATGCATTTATCCTAATTCTTCTTCACTATAATTGATTTCAAGTAACTGCAACATCTTGAGTTAAAAGCCTGTATTCAAATTCTTTCAATAACCAAGAAGCTTATGATTAGGAGAAGAAGATTAGGACAGTAATTTGAGATTTATACCTCCACCTTATAGTCCTCGCATTCCATCTTATCACTTGATTCAGAAACTAAGGATCAAGTGAACTGAGGCTGTAGCAAGGGATAACAAGCCAACACCCGACGATGATAACCAAGTCTAAGGGTGAAATTTATCCTCACGCTCAAAGGGCGGCTGATGATACCTATCTTGTAGGCCTTATATGCAGAACAATAGAACAGTGGGTTGGTCATGAGAAGCCTACGGAGTTAAAAATCCAGGGGGAACACAGACCTAGCGTCCATCCTCTATTGATTACAACTCAAAAGCACTCAGGAATTGGTTACTCTTTTCTATTGATAACAAAATCCCCCTATTTACTTTTCTGCATGCTCGAGGATTAAATCAAGGCAAGAAAACTACTCACATTTTCCCTATGGGATCGATCCAACCTAGTTGGGTTATTATATTTGTATCGATCATATTATACTTCCGATCGAGGTATAGTTTTGGGCGACATCACTGGCTACAGAAGCAATTGTTTTCTACCAAGAATAATTCATTAGTGAATGTGAGGCTGGCGATTTTTCTTAGAGTAATTTGGTTCCTTATATGATCACAGAAGAAGATAATATACTTTTAAAGACTAATCCTGATACAAAAGAATTTAAGAGGGTGATTTTTGAGTTGAATAATGACTGTTCTTGTGGACCATATTGTTTCATTGTACATTTTTATCAAGTTTGCTAGGACATTGTTAGAGATGATATTGCAAAGGTGGTTCATTCTTTATTTAATGGATGGCACTACCTAAATTAATTACTTATAATAATCTAGTGTTATTGCCAAAGAAAGAAAGCTCTTGACCTTCTCTAACTTAAGACTATTAGTTTACGTATTTTTCTTAAATAAAGTTATTTCCAGAATCATTCATGATATGCTTGAATGTGTTTTACCTAACCTCATCTCCTAAAACCAACCTAGATTTGTTTAAGGAAGAAGCATCACTAAGAATGTATCATTGGACTAGGATATTATATGTGATATTAGAAAATGACATGGCCAAAGCTTATGATAGAGTTGAGTGAAATTTTTTGATCAAAGTTTTGGAGAAGATAGGATTTTCTAATTTTTTATAGATATGATTTTGATACTAGTGGCTAACAATTGGTATTCTATCCTTATAAATGGGCACACTTATGATTTTTTTCCATTCTTCATGCTAGTCTAGAATGTCCTCATCCTTGTTTACTATTGCTGCTGAAGTATTAATTTGGGCACTTAAGAGTTTGTTTTCATATAATGGTTTCATGAGTTTTAGAATGCCTAGATAGAGTGAACAAATTATTCATCTCGCTTGTGTAGATGATACTATTATCTTTCCTTCAAATAAGATGTTCTCTTTGCAGTTAATTATGCAGATCCTAGGGGAATATGAAAAATAGTCAGGCCAGAAGATTAATAGGGAGAAAAGTGCTTATTTTGTACATAATAAGGTTGCCCACATTCATGCTCAAATAGTGAAAGAATGTACTGATTTTCTCAGAGAAAAATATCCTTTGACATATCTGGGATGTCCCATTGGACATGATAGAAAAAAGACCAATTTCTTAGAATTATTGAAAAAGGTATAGAACAAATTTCAGTTATAGAAAGACAGATTATTATTATTTGGAGGTAAGGTTATGGTTATTAATAATGTGTTGTAAAGCATACCTATTTATCAGTTTTCTACTCTTATGCATCCAAAATGTATGATTCATGATCTACATAGACTTTTTGATAAATTTTTATGGAACTTTAAAAAAGTAGGGAGGAATAAACATTATGTCTCCCGGGCTGATGTTTGTTTACCAAAGAATAAGTTATTCTTGGGTTTAGATTTCTATTTGATTTGTCTAAACCTTTATTTTCAAAGTTGTGGTGGAATTTTGGAACACAAAAAACAAGGTGGAGTAATTTCATGAGTACTATAAAAGACATAGACCACAAGCAGTTAAATGGATAAAGGCTCTCAAACTTGGAAGTTCATGTTACAGGATAGGGACTATGTTGACTTAGAGAAATAGTGGGAACCTAAGTATGGACATCCTAATATCTAGTTTGATAATTGGACTCAACATGAATCTTTACACTACTATCTTTCTATAAACTACAATAATAATGGAGGTTTGCAAAATGTGCATCAACTAATGAATCATGATGGGTGGAATGTGGATCTACCTACTAAAACTTTTATTGAAGATTTATGTTATCATGTTCTTAATAAGATTGGGACAACAAAAAGATCTTACACTTAGGATAAGCCATGGTATATGCCTCAAGGTTTAGGGATGTTCTTTATCAGTAGTGCTTCGGGTATCATAAGGCAACCTGGTGTTGTTAATGAAGAACTAAGATTTGTATGGGAAAAAAGGATACCTTTTAAAATATATTTCTTTGTTTGGAGGTTATGGAAGAAAAGATTACCTACTGGTGACTTTCTTGTTAATATGGGGTTAGAAGAAGAAGCCAATTATTTATATTGTGATCTACCAGTTCATGAGTCTTATGAACATCTCTTTATTCAGTATTTTGCAGTTAATAATTTATGAACTGATTTTGCAACATCAGCTGGAAAGTAAGGCCAATTTCATTGGTTGAAAGATATAATTTATAAGTGGTGAAATGCTAATTATTATGCTAATATCAGGCCTCTATTTATTGCTATTCCTACTTTCATATTGTGGCAAATTTGGAAGAGAAGAAACATCATGAAATATGAAGGTAGAATGTCAATACATGGCATAAAATTAGAAGTGAATAGGAATATTCATCTGTTTGCTAAGATAAGATATCCCTGTCTTAGAAATATTCCAAAAAATTGTCCTAAGATGGTCATGTTCTTGGATGCTTACAAACTTATTATTCAGACTACTATTGTGAAGTGGAAGCCTCTTATTAATTGTGTTTTCAAGAGTAATACTAATGGTGCCTCTAAAGTAAACCTTTCCCATAGTGGTGGTGCATTTTGTATTAAAGACAATGGAGGAGAATTATTTTTGCTAAGTTGTTCAGTTATGGTATCTTAATTAGCCTGGAGGCAGAAGTTTTTGGTTTCAAGAGGGGTTTAGAGTACTATGTGAGTCAAAGATTATTACTAGTAGTTATGGAAATAAATTCTTTTATTCTTAAGAAAATCTTGAATGGAATTTGGGATGTTTCTCTGGAAAATTGTAATTTTTATTAAAAGAATTCAATGGTTAAAGGGGTAATTTCAGGTGGAGGTATTGTATACGCTAAGGGAAGGGAACAAGTTGGCAGATTTTTTTTGGCTAATTAATTTTTATTTTTTTAGGTAATCAAAAAATAGAATACACATCGATGCATGAAATCACAAAAGAAGGAAAACAATCATAACAATGGACAACAACAAATACCCTCAATAATTTTTGTTAAATACCAAAATAAAAACTTCTGTATATAAATGGTAGTCAAGTTAAACAACACATCAGGTTTGAGATAGCGAATAACAAAATAATGATATGGTAGTTAATTATTAAGCAGTGGACAAATTCAAAGGACAAGTCATAAATAGAGTGGGTATTGATTCAAGTTGAGGTACCTTGGTTGTATTGATATCAACCACATAATCAATAATACTTGTACAAATGCATACATGTGCAGATGTATATATTAGACTAAAGGCATGCGAGAAGGCTCAATTTTGGAGTTCGAGTAAGGCTAGTCTCTTACCTTTTTGGTTGTTGCTCAAATCATTTGAAGTAATTCCCTTAGTCAGTGGTATCAACTTCTTGTTGAGCATAATCTATCAAGGGTATAATTTAAATAATTATGTTTCAACAGTCATTAGGGAATTTAGGGATTGGGGAAAGATTAATGCTTATTTGAGGATCAAATGTTTTGGTTTGTACTAAGAATAGTTGAAGAAGTCTTCTTATGGTTTGATTTCATGGAATTTTTGAGAAGGTTGTAAATGTCTGAAATGCAGTCATTCATAACTTATCTAATGGATAGAGCCGACATTGATTCCTTAGATTAATTTTCATATTTCCCTACTCTTCCATCAGCGGAGAAATTTCAACAATTTAGAATAATGAGGAGAAGATGAAGATGTATAGGATAATTTCTAGATTTTTCTTAGATTTCCTTTTTGGTTTTTTTCTTTTCTTAGCTTTAGATTTTTGTTTACCCTTTTTTTTTTGTTTTGTTTGAACTCAGTTTAGGATTTTCCTAATTGAATTTTAGGATGTAAATACTTTCATCAAATAAAAAGCCCCTCTAGGCCCTTTTTATGTTAATAAACACATCCTTAACTATCTTGTTAGATCTTGTAAGAAAACAATTAGCCAACTACAAAATTATTATGGTGAGCCTTGGATTTCTGATGCCATGTTCTTGAACAAAGATACAGATAGCAAATTGATACTGACCCAAGGTAAAAATTTCCTTTAGCATTGATGGACTACCCAATGATGATCTAGGTAGTGAAATTCCTCAGATCTTTGAGCTTTATTAGTAGTCAATTTTGAATTCATAAAGGGAACTCTCCAGTAAGTGCAATAGTAGCATACTTCATCTACCTGTTCTTGTTTGAAATAATATACTTAATGTATTTTTCATATTTATGAATTTTCTACAAAACATCAACAAGAGAAAGATAGATGTGCATATATTTTAATGAACCTATAAACTTTTGAAAACATGCTTCCTCCTTCTTTTCTAGGCTTCCAGGAAATAGGGGAGATATCTTCACACTTACTATTGTTTTTTCATTATTCATATATGTTTGAGGCTCCATATGCTTCTCATCAGCTAAAACAGACTTTTGAGTTTCTCTTTTTGGCTCTAACTCCTCCCACTGTCTACTACTTTGAGTGGAAACCATATTAGTCTTCTTTGGGTTAAGATTTGTGTAACTTAGTAAACCTCTATGCGATCTAGTATTTTGTTTCCCAAAAAGTTGTCCCATCTGAACCACCAAAGTCTTTGTGGTTAACTACTAATTTTTTATGTCAACAGTCATCTGTTTTTAGTTATCCATGGTCTACCTCAACAGCTCCTCAGTATTGCTAGATTGAGCATTAGAGTTACTACCCTGTGTTTTCTATTAAATATTCTGATTCCCTACTTTGTTACTTAACTAATTTTGGTTGACATTTTACCCTTGATTTTCACTCCATCAAAAGTAGGGGTGATTCCAGCAATTTGAGCCATAAGTTTTTCTAAAATTTTGATTTCCTTGGCATTGAGAATTACTCGCAAAGTTTATCAATTCTATATTTTTTGCACATGCATCAGGTAAATGATCACCATTTCCATATGCATCACACCAAGGAGTTTGCTGCAAAACATTCAATGGGACTTGTGGTTGTCCCAAACTTAGGGTTGAAATGAGTATTCATTTGATTCTACAACAAAGCAACGTACGCTACTTTTTTGTCAACTGATCTACTTATAATAATCCTAAAACCTTCTTTCTGGCACTTCACAAAACATCAACATTCCATTATATGTTTCCCTGTGAGATGTTATTCAAAAGTGTATAAAGTTCATCATATACCTTTTCCAATGCTTGTCCACCCACTACAAATGCAAAAGAATTTTCATATAAGGCTCAAGTCCCTCTATAAAAGTATGCACCAAATACTCATTAGTCTTAGAGTGGTATGGAAAATCACAAAGCATTGACTTGAAACTCTCCCTAGCTTGATAAAGATTCTCACCATCTTTTTGTCTAAAGCTTAGATTTCAATCCTTAACTTCACAAACAAAGAAATAGATCAAAAACTTTCTAGCCAAATCATCCCAAGTGGTGATGGAATTAGGTGGTTTTGACTTCAACCACCTATTTTCTTCCCCTAATAGAGTAAAAGAGAAGAGTACGAGTCTTACATAGTGAGATAAGACTCCTACGGAATGTATATGTCACTAATCTCATGAAAGTTTTGTAAGTGCTATTGTGGATCCTCATAAGATAGACTAATATACTGTCTGCTGGTGTGCAATAATTACACCTTAATCTATTTAAGAACAAATTGACCTCCTAATTTCAATCTATAAATTTTGGAGTTGACATTATTTGTGAGTGAAATTTCCATCTCGTGAACTGCTCTAGTTGCCATTTCTACAGGAATATTTTTTCCTACTCAGCCAAATGAATCTGCTAAATTAGGTATTGAAGAGAAACTTCTCTTTTTCAATAATGAGATTCTCGTTGACGCTCCAATTATGGTTCAACCAATTCTTTTTCCTAGACATCTTGAAGAATAGACTATACCTACAAATGTAGCTACTAAGATCAAGTTGTCAACACTTGTACAGAATTATTAAAAATACAGTTTAGAAAATTATTAATTTAAAAGTCCCCAATAGTGGCGCTATAAACATGATGCATCCAAATTCACACGTAAGTGCATGTAGTCGTACCATTAATATAGAAGCTCTTTTAAGCTGAATATCAAACCTACGGGGTCCTTGTGCTTAGCACTTCACTCAAATTAGTTTTTATTAATATTTCAAACAAGTGGACTAGTGTATCAAGTAAAGTGGTGAAGTTCCATCAATATAAACGTTGTAAAAGTAATTAAGAAAAACAATGACAAATGTAGTGGGGATTACCAACATCAAAGGGATAGGACTACAACATTAACCATAATCATGTGTAGTATTTGACTTGTCTCAACTAACTTTAATTTCTGATTTTGGAGTTAAGTTTATGATTCAGGGATCGTCATTATATGAATCACCTATTAAATCTATACTCTCAACTGAAACATTGAGTGAAGATGTTGGGTTCTAATTTGAATGCATTAATGTCATCATCCCATTTATAACTAAATAAGGCGGCCTAGGTATATTGCTATCCTAGATGCAAATCAATCCTAATATGAAGCCTTAGATGATCTTACCTCTCATATTTTTAGTCCTATCCTCCTGTTCCTATGTTCAGTTTACATGAGAATTGCACATTTATTCTAGCATTAGCCATACACTAAAATAGTAAGTTTAAAAATATGAGAAATTAAATGAGAAATAAGATTCGTTGATTTAAATAATGTACTACACAATCATATTCTATCCATAACCACAAAAAAAGATATTTAGCCACTTATGATTGGAAATAAAATAAAAATTTAATGATAATTATACCAAATTAATGAGTAGTAATATTTAAAGATGAAAACCCTGATGAAAACCCTCGTGCTCTCTATTTTCCTCTTAAATTTGTAATAGTGTGACTTCTGATTGATAATACACTATTAGAACTAAATGTACATGATCGTTAGTAATGTTTTTATCCAACTTAGGCATCAGGGTCGAATCCATAGGGAATGAGAGCACAAGATTCGCTCTCAACTGTCACAAGCAACTATAAGTTGGCATACAATGCTAATTAAATAGTAAAGTAAAAGTGAAGGGTGGGGAGGGGTTGTTGATGCCACCCAAATTACACGCCACAATGAGATATAAAGTGGTCAGTGTCAAATATAGAATCCAATGAAGGTTGCGGTTTATCCCACAAGGAATAAGTCAAAATATCAATCAATGAGTAGTCGAGGCAATCAATAAAAATCTCCAACAAAAGAGGGGGTTTGTATAAGTAAATAATTAAGTTCTAACAATTATTGATTTGTTGGATTTATGATTAGTATAAGAGAGGCACTAGGACTGTGTTTTCTAATAACTTCATAACTCTGTAGGTTCTTCATACTTTGTAATCTCTCTCGATGTTTGGTATGAAAATAAATAGGCAATGCATACTTAGAACAACTTGATGCTCTAGTCTAAGAAATATACTCAGGTAAGTTTTCTCTTCTCTTGAGACTACATTACTAACCTCTGTCTTGGATCCTAGATTAGCTATTTTGGATTATCAGTTCAAGCTATTAAGTGGAGGTTGGTAGTTCCAAGTCTCTCTTATTTATTCCTTTCTTCCCATCCTTACTCTTTCTTTTTGTCTTGAGTAAAGATGGGTGAGTACTAATATTTTACATCGCTAGAAAACAATAATGCATGCATAAACATCAATTAAATTACTTCACCCTACGAACACTGCTTAGTTAATTCATCATGGTTCCCACAACCCATGTTGTGATTTTTAGCTTCTTACAATTGCAAGAATATAATAATAACTTTAATATGAAAATATAACTATTCACTTACAATACTAATAAGAAAAACTCTAAGATCTCACTTTGAATTAAAACCCAAAAGGTTGATGTTCATAATTCCAAGACCACGAATGTGCCTTAGAACCTTACAATAAAATAATAGAATGTAAAACTGATACAAAAGAATAAACAAGAGTATTTATTGATAAAACAGGACCTATCATAAACATGTAAGGATTTGATAAGTCAGTCATGTCAGGCGAGTGGAATGTACGATCGTTGTTTGATCCCATTATCATCTTTGGTGCTTGTGGTTTGTCCATGAACTTTGTCATCTTTAGATATTTTACTGTACGAATCTTTGTACGACTTTGTAGCTTCTACATATGACCATACAATGTGTCCACTTGATCCTCTATCATGTCAATTCATGAACCCTTTATCTCTGAACATTTCTCGCACGACCACTTGGTATGACCATGACTTTGAAGTACGATTATGGGATCCACTCATCTAATCCTCTTCATACTTAAATACTGTACACATGCTTTCAGAAAGTCTTTTGGACGACTAGGTTATACAATCATGACAACAATGCATGATCATTGAGTATTTTTTCTAATCATCTCCTAAGGGATATCTGCTGATTCACATCACGATGACATGCTATGGATGTGGTCAGATCCTATGACTATTGAATGGGTTTGTATGTTACAATTTTAGTCCAAAATCAGCACTCCACTTCTCTGAACTTAGGTTTACTACAACCACCTCAAAACACATCATATACACAAAGAAATACCTTTGTACTTGTAAATATTAATAGTTTTTAGTGTTTAAAGTGTCAAAAATTTATGACAAATCAACGCCCTCAACTTAGAACGTTTGCATTTCCTTAGGAAAACCAAATACACTATACTATCGCAATGATTAACCAAGAGTAAACCTAGATTACTATGGCAGTCAAGTTTCCACAAACCAGTTTAAGGACACATTATTCAAACACCTATGTTCCACACTATCCAATACCAACACATGAAGTGCATACACATAAAATCAACCATAACAGAATGGGATCAATAAATGATATCATATTATCAACAAACAATCCAACACTTAAACTAATTACACTACCCGAACAAAAAATAACCACAACACAGCCCCTATACACATTGAAAAAGAAGTCCTATTTATTTAGAATATGAAATAACTGTCAACACAGGGTCTGAAAAAATCTCTCACTCTCACAAAGAAGTTAGGCCATGTTCGTTGAACACCATAGGCCTACTTTTATTTCCTATGCCTTATCTTATAGAAAATTAGGTTAAGACCACTGTAGGACTTTTATTGGCTTTTAATATAGGCTCAAGGACAAGTCTAGAATATATTGGTAAAGTAACTAACCCCCTTTGACACCTCATTACTTTTGATGTCACTTTTTCTACTTTCTTTATTCCTTTCCCTTTTCAACTTTTTTGGACTTCCAGCTGCTATTTTGTTTTCTCAACTTCTTCTCTTTTTTAGTTTTTTCTTTTCTTATTTTTTTCTTTTTTTTCTTCTTATTTTTTTCTCACTTTTCACACTATACTGCACCTAAATTCTTTTTCCTTTTGCTAATGCTTTTTTCATTCTCAATCTTGTATGCACCCATATGATAGCCACCTTCAACTTAAGCAATTTGTCTAGGTTGAGGTACACAATGTTCAAGGAGGGACCAGATCAAAACTAGGTTCATTGTAAAAATTGGGAAGGGGAGTAGGCTAGATGAAAAAAAAGGTCTACTTAGGCTCAAATTTGGAATCAAGGAATGTCACATTCATTTGGTAGGATTTTTAGGCCTTTATTGGACTTAATAAAGAATGGAATATTATCCTTTCCTAACCTCCTTTACTAAAATGTCAGTGAGACTAACCAGATAAGTTCTAGATTATACACACACCCCGACTAGGTAAACCTCACACATACTTGGCTCAGGGCTATGCATCGGTTACTACTTATCTATTCATACAAGTTTGGAAACAATTATAAATTCCATAATTCAAATTCCATTATAAGATCCAATCAATGGTTATGGTTTAGTTAAATATACAATACAACAAAAAATTTAAATATTTGGAGGGGTAGCATTTGAATTATCCAAAATAATTTTGCATGTTCTTTTTTATTTTGACTGCACTAAGTTCTCTTATTTTTCTCTAATTACACAAAAAACATAAAATAACACAAAAACAACTATAAAAGCACCTAAACATGCTGATTCTAACTAGATAGCACAATCGAGGGAAAAGAAGCACAACAATAAAAACCCTCGGTTATGATTCACCCTATACCTCAACTTGGAAATCATGCAATGTCTCTATTACACGAAAACACAAAAATAATATAAATCTAGGGTAAGGGACATACTTGAGTCTCACTAAACATTAGTAGTACTTGATCAGTAGGGGTCGTGACGGGACCTTTCCAACATCATCTACTCTCATAGCCTCAGCTATGGCGGAGGCACTCTAAGATAATTAGGCATCGATGGCAAATATTGCACTCAATATGTCATATGGATAGTCTCCATACCCACTCCAGTCTAAACAACAAAATCCATAGTAGGTGGGATCTTAACATCTTTAAAAATTCACACCCTAGAGGGTTGCTCACTCTCCTTCACTCTTTTTTTAACTTTATCTCTCTTTCTCCTCTTTTAAGGCTGAAAATCATCCTTATATATTATATATCTATATCATCACATCCAACCACTAAGTCTTGAGTAGAAACATTAGGGATTAGAGAGTCCACATATACCACAAGATCAGATAAAAAAGAAATTGGTGGAGGTGGTGGTAAAACCTCAGTAGTCTATGCTATCAGCTTTTTGACCACTTCTTTTAATTTGGCCCAGTGATTCTTGACCATGATCAGGTCATGATCCTGGACCTCCTTAATATTATTTGTTATCTATCTCTTGAATCTATCATAATATGTTTGAACCACCCACATAACCATCTTTATCTCATCAACTACATAGGGCTACCTTATACATACATATCTTAACATCATGCAATAATTAATCCTACATGATTTATTCTAGCTATATGGTGGGAGTCAATATGTAACCAACATGCATTAATAGATTTGTACCCAAAGTGGTTGTGGCCTACTGAGAAGAGGAAGAAGTATCACTAGCTCCAGACATTAAGATCTTACTATCTAGGGCAGCCGATGCTACCTATATAGGTATATTTATTAAAGGACCTTGGGCTAGACAAGTAAGATTTCTCAAATCCTTTATCAAAGCAATATTTGCATTCTTCATTGGCCAAAGAAATCTATCAACCTCTGGAATAGTCGATACCTATGAATCTCTTAACAATTGTATGATAAGACATGGGAATGGCATAATTGTATTGAATTGTAACACTTTGTCTTGAATATCTTTTGCAATGATGCGTAAAATGTTTAGCTCTAAATTTTTCATAAAAGTTGTCACCATGTACGCATTAGTGGCACCCAAAGTATTGTCATTTTCCATAGGTGCTATGCGATACTACATAATTAATTGCCAACCCTTGGCCTAGAATTTTCAAAGTATGTTTGTAGATTATTTCCCCATTCACCCATACTACATTCTCACCTGCTTTAATAATGTGGTTCCCTAACCAATTGTAATGCATGACCTTATTGTTAGTGGAAAACTTCTTCACCTTTTTCAAACACAACATATTTCAATCACCTAAAAGATATTTACATTGTAGGAGTATTTACATTCAAACAACAAAAAAAAGTAAATTACCTCTTCCCAGATAGCTATATTTTTGACATGTTAGAATACAATCCATATATTTTGGTGTGTGATGAAAAAGGCATCATTTATTTGGAAATCCTATTCCAGAGTATCCTCTACTGACCAAAAAAATCTCTCCAAATAAGTCTTTAGATATAGACTTGATAGAAATATTGATCTTATTGCCTTGAACTCTCATCATGTCCAGCTGAGGCAACTTTCTTATGTCCTTATCTTTGGCCGAGGGAGTCATGTTCTTTAGTATAACCAAATAGTTAGCATAAAACTCCCTCACCATCTCTAGACAGTAATTTTAGAGTAGCCTAGTCATGCACCCCATCTCATACCTCTCAAACACCCAAACTACCTTTGAGACTCTCTATAATAATTCAGGCAATAATCGATCCTCTTTCTATATACTCCACTTTTGTATATCTTGATTGTTCAGTGAAATCCCATGAATATAGTAGATTTGAGAATAAGGCATAACCTACCGCTTTGACTCAACACCCCTTTGCGACATATTATCAGTAGTTCCCTTAAAGGATTAGATATTGGACTTGTCACCCTACTCTTAGAAGTTCACCTCTCGGCATAATCACTCCCATATTGGTTTATGGGATTATTTCCATCTTCAAACTAAGAAAAGTCCATAGGGTTAGAATTAGGCCTAAGAAAGCTGATGTAGTTGCCTTGTCCTTATCAAGATCTTTATCTTTATACTTAATAGTCCAAGGCATATGTTGATCATCATATGCACTTGTGGAAAACTTAATCTCAGACCCACTTACACTTTTAGATTCCCTCTCTAAGGTTGGAGCTATGATTTTTGGTGCCCACTTTGGTGAGATCTTTTTTTGCATATACTTAAGGTTTTTTAGAGGCATAGTACCTATATAAGAAAGTATTAGTCTCATGGTTGAAGTAACAATAAAGGTTCAGAACCAACTCAAATAATCCTTTTTATGATTGTTCTATGAAGGTGTCATCATATCATCAATTATAGGAAGTTTCCATAAAAGTACTGAGGGATTGTCACCTCAGATAAGAACATACCATGATCGTACCATGAAAGGAAAATCATGGGATGTGTTTTCCTGATGAACTCTGGCACTTTGAAAATTATAGCCCCACAATGATCCAACCTATGATCATTTATAGATTCCACAATTGTAGTTTGTACCGTGGAGTATGCACAAATACTTACTAGTTCAAACCATAGAATTTTGAACCTAATTTGACCTCATTAACCATGTTTTAAAATAAAGGGTACTAAAAATTCCCTCTATTATTATTTATTCAAAATCCCTTACACCTAATAATGATTTCGGACTTGATTTTTCCTACCACTCCGCATGAACTTAAGTTTGTGCCCATTTTTTATTACTCATTCAAAAATGAAAATAAACATCAAATTAAGCAATGAACTTACAATTATTTTGAAATTTCAAGTGCTCTGATAGTTGTATGAGTTTGAAATCGATAGGAGTAGCTATCTTGGACAAATCATTAGTATGAATTTGTAAATTTTTTCTCTTTTTGATTGTTCAATAATGTGGGAAATGGGTTTGAATGCTCATTATGTTCAATATGGTTTCAAGAATAAGGTTTAATTCATTTAAACCAAGGTTGAGTCAGGTTGAATAGGGTCTCCCTTAATTAATTATACCCAATGTGTATAGGATAATGAATGCTCAAGGGTCTTCCTTCTTCTCTGCCAAATATTATAACACCCTCAAATGTTTTAGCATTATTTTTAGACCTTCTATATTTGAAACACTAATTTTTGATTTAAATTGTGTTTAGGCATATGAATGGGGTGTCTCGGGGGAGTTTTGGAATTTTTAGATGGGGTTCAGGGTGATTTTGGACCACACAGGTAGTGATCCTCCGCGATATCACTGTGTCATGGAAGCTACACTCTATGATAGACAACGTGTCAAAGAGGTTAGTCTCTGCGATAGGTAGCATGGCATGGAGGTTAGCCTCCGCGATAAGGTCCGTGCCACTCCATTATGCAAAATCCATGTAGTTTTTATTTTGTTTACTTAGGAAGAGTGGTATTAGGGTTCACCTATGTACAACCCATAAGGATAATATAGCCTATTCCTCTAAGTTTAAAGAGATTAAAATCAAAATTCTAATCTCTAACTCAAAAACCCCAAGAGATACTAAAGATTTCATCGTACGTTCATCTTTTGGGTTTCAAGCTCTGAATTACTTCCCAATTCTTGTGTGTCCTAGGCATGTCTCTCTCTACACTTATATTTTCTTAATGGCATAAAAATTGGTTTATTATTCATGGTTTTGATATTGGGATTTGAACTATGGGTTAAGGGTTTTGGTTATAAATTGTTTGAATGTTTTCATATGATTACTATTAAACAACTATGCTTTACATTAATGATTTATACACTTATTGGGGTGCATGGAAATGGTGAGTGGAATAGGGTTATAATGTTTTCCTCAATAATTGGTCTTGGTATGGAAATTGGTAAAAACCTCAACCTACTTGCATAATTAGTTTTGGAATATGATTTATCAATTGGCTTGACTTATTTCTTTAAAACTAGTGCATTACATAAATGAAAAAATAGTTAAGGATGGTTTTGGTAGCCTTGTGGGGTACTAAGGAATCACCCAAGTGATATTAAAAATAGAGTGTGTGGTACGAATTCCCTAATGTGTTGACTTATGACATGTTCTTTCAAGCTATAGTCGGTATGAAGATACCACTTAATGATTCCTTAGTAATTTATGACTTGAATTAATAAATGGGTTATGTGAAACTTAAGTTAAATTGGGATTAATGGGGGTTTATGTAGCAAGATCGTGAAGGTGTGGGTCTTGGATGACTTATACTGAAAACTCATGTTTTTCATGTGAGGTTTGGTATGGATGACCATATACTTGTGTCACATTTGATATATAATTTGGGACGGCTAGTTTCCTTAATGGCTTTATCTTTCCCTCAATTTTTCTCAAGTTCATGCGGCTAACACACACTGGAGCCTTTTCAACAAGGGGAGCTGAACCCTTATAGCCTAGGGGTGCCAGTTTATGACTGTCAAGCTACACAACCTAGGTTAAGGTTTTAAAGTTCATGCTAATTCCTATTCCCTACCCTGACACATTATATAATTATATGTATATGCATATCTTGTGCTTATTTAGGTTTTGGACTGATTTTTGATTATGCATAATGGAATTATTATATCCTTTACCTCTTAGTTATATGCTAGCACTCCAACCACTAACTATCTTCAGATGCTGTATCCCTACACGATATAGGAATTAGCCATACTTCTACTATTTTTGCATAGTGACTAAGTGATCGTAGGACAACTCATGAGTCAGACTAAAGTGGTGGGCTTCCATCCTTCAAAAGACCCTATTGCATGCTTTGGGTTCCCTTATGTTTTGACTTCTTTTAGATTTGTTTTTGGCTATGGTCAGGGTCATGTCTTGACAAGACTATCTTTGGTTTTTTAGAGGCTTTGTCAAACATTACTGTGGACTTGGGATTGTTTGTTGAATCCTTAGACTTATTTTTAGTCCTACTTATCTATCTTGTTGTTATATTATATTGGGTTATGGTTGACTAGGCGATGGAGGTTGTCTCCATTCTCGGTGGACTTGAGATAACCATCACGACTAGGCCTTGGTTTGGGTCATGAAAAAAGATAGTATTAGAGCCTATGTTCATGGTGAATTTGGTTTCCACAAAGATGTGTCAAGTAGAGTCTCTTTTATGGGTATGTAGTATGCCACACTTATATGGGAAAGGCTATGAGGAATTTAGGAATGTTTCCCCTTTCTCGTTGTTTCATTTTTGGCTATTGAATCTAAGGTCTTGAATTTCTCTAACTTACGTTTATTCATCTTTCAGATCATGCCTCCCAGATGATCTGAAGCTCATGGAAACTCATCTAACACATCTAAAGACAATGTGGATGGATCTTATCTAACTTATAGGGTATTGACCTAGTTAAGGGTCCCCGCTTTTGATTGCCTCTGTGGAGTTCCACCTATCTTCACTGATCCTTCTCCAGCTGGTGACACTCATACTCAATCACCTTATGGAGATATTACTATTACTGAGTTTCACCAATCCTTTTATCTATTGACCCAGTTTTTGACATCTCAGTCACATCAGATAGGTTCTTCTGGTATTGTTGGAGGTTTATCTGAGGCCACTAGAGTTGGCCTGTTTATAAGGTTGAGCCCTTCAATCTTTACTAGTACAAAGGTTGAGAAGGATTCTCAGAGTTTTTAGATAAGATGGAGAAGATCTTTTGAGTTATGCATGATATTGATGTAGATGACATAGAATTTGGAGATTATTAGTTGAAGGATGTGGCATACCTATGGTATGAAGAATAGGAGCAACTTAGGGGTGATGATGCTGAGTCTACTTTGTTAGTTGACTTTTCTAGTGCTTTTCTTGATCGCTTCTTTCCTCAAGAGTTGAGGGAGCCAAAATCTTATGAGTTTGTGAACTTGAGTAAGGCAGGATGATGGTGAAGGAATATGCCATGAAGTTCCACCAGTTGTTGCGATATGCTCCTAAGCTAGTGTCTAGCATAATGTCTAGAATAAGGAAATTCTCTTTCTGTTTGCTTCTTGACTTGATTTTAGAGAGCAACGCTACCTTGTTGAACAAAGATATGGATATATCTTAACTTGTGATGTATATAAAATAGGTTGAAGAGGAAAAAAGGAGATGGGAGAGAGGCAGAGTAAGAAGTTTTGGTATTCGGATTAGGGTGAAGGTCAGCAACAAAGTGGTAGGAATTATGGAAAATTATCTAAGAAGAGGTGGGGAAATGCTGGTTTCTATTTGATATCTAGTGCACGGTATTTCAAGCCGTCTAGAGATCATTATTTTTAGAGTGGTGATTATTCAAGGGAACAGGGTGCCCAATCTCAGGCCTGTGGAGCCTAGTCAGCTCTATCATATCCTCCTTACAGACTTTGTGGTTGGTTGTATCATGGTTTTTGTGATGAAGGAAGGAACGGGCATTTCAATTATGGCCATCCAAGACATATACAGAATGATTTTGCTATGGGTAAGATTGCTTCAGGGGAAAATAAAGTTCTAGTTACCACATCATCAGCTCCTACACCAAAGGGTGTCCCTTTTAGTACCAACACTGGTTAGAATCACCTGTATGCTCTTACTACTCATCAGGAGTCCAAGGCATCTCATGATGTTGTTACTGGTATGTTAAAACTCTTCTCTCATGATATGTACTGTTTACTTGATCCGGGGTCTACCTTTTCTTATGTGATCTTATTTGTGGCTGTGCATTTTGTTTTTGGTCTCGAGTTTTTTTGAACCCCTTTCCTATTTCTACCTTGGTGGGTGACTCCATGGTCTCTAAAAAAAGTCTAAAAGGGTTGTGTGGTATCTGTTGGTGGTAGGGGAACTTTGGTAGAATTGATTGTATTAGACATGTTAGATTTTGATATCATAATAGGGATGGATTAGTTGCATTCGTGCTATGCCTCTTTGGACTATTAGACCCATAAAATCATTTTTAGATTCCCTAATGAGTTGGTTATTGAGTGGGAAGAAAGTTCCCTAGTGCCTAAGGAAATGCTCATATCATATCTTAGAGCTTAGAAATTGATTTCCAAGAGGTGTCTTTATCATTTGGTTCGGGTTAAAGATTCTAACTCAGAGGGTCCTTCCTCTTAATCCATTCCCATGGTTAGTGAATTTCCTAAAGTTTTACCTGATGATCTTTTAGGAATCCTTCTCGATAGGGAAATTGAGTTTGGGATCGATCTTCTTTCGAACACTCGTCCTATCTCTATCTCTTCCTATAGAATGACTCTAGCTGAGTTGAAGGAGCTTAAGGACTAGTTGAAGGATATTCTTAACAAGGGTTTAATTCGCCCTAGTGTTGTTTCGTGGGATGCTTTGATTCTTTTCATGTGTAAGAAAAATAGTTCTATTCAGATGTGTATTGATTACCGCTAGTTGAATAAGGCGACATTGACCCTGATGCTTTGACTATCTTCCATACTCAGTATGGACATTTTGAGTTAAAGATTAGGGAGATAGATATCCTTAAGACTATCTTCCATACTCAGTATGGACATTTTGAGTTCTTGGTTATGTTTTTTTGGTTGACCAATGCCCTGACAACATTTATGGATCTCATGAATCAGGTATTCCATTATTTTTGGACTCATTTGTGATTGTATTTATAGATGATATTTTGGTATATTTGAAGAGTGAGGCGAATCATGCTGATCACCTCTATATTTTGCTGCATACTCTAAGAGATCAGCGTTTGTATGCTAAGTTTTTGAAGTGTGAATTTTGGTTGAAAGTTGTTACTTTTCTGGGTCATGTTGTTTCTAGTGAAGGGATCATGTGGCTCCAAAAAAAGTTGTGGTGGTTAAGAAGTGTCCTAGACCCATGACTCTAAGCAATATTTAGAGCTTCTTGGGTTCAACCAGTTATTATAGGAGGTTTGTGGAGAGCATCTTGTTGATTGTCGTACCTTTGACTAAGTTGACTCAGAAGAAGGTGAAGTTTCTATGGTTCTATGCCTAAAAGAGGAGTTTTGTGAAGTTGAAAGATAAATTGACTTCTGCCCTGATTTTGACCCTACCAAAGGGTATCGATGGCTTCGTGGTTTATTATGATGCATCCCATGAGGGACTTGGTTGTGTGTTAATGCAGGATGGCAAGGTGGTGGCATATGCTTCTAGGTAGTTGAAAATTAATGTAAGAAATTATCCGATTCATGATTTGGAGTTGTTGGTTGTAGTGTTTGCATTAATATTTGGCGACACTATTTGTATGGGGTTTATGTTGACATTTATTAAGATCATAAGAGCTTGCTATATGTATTTACCCAGAAGGTATTGAATCTCATGAAAAGGAGATGGCTTGAGTTGCTCAAGGACTGTGACATGAGTCTCCACTATCACCCAGGTAATGCTAACATGGTTGTTGACGGTCTTAGCATGTTATCTACGACGAGCTTATCCCACGTGGATGTAGAGAAGTAGGACTTGGTGAAGGATATTCACTACTTGGATAATCTTGGATTTCGTCTCTTAGATTCTGAGGATGGTGGTGTATTTATGCATGAGGTAGTGAAGTCATCTCTTGGTGTTGAGGTAAAGGAGAAACAAGTGTTGGATCCTATCTTGATGCAAATCAAGGATTATGTGGGAAGGAAGAATGAGATGGAATTTGAGATTAGTGGTGATGGTATCTTGAGATACCAAAAGAGGTTCTGTGTTCCCGATGTGGATGGGCTATGAGGTAGAATTTTGGAAAAAGCTCATGAATTATGTTATTTGGTTCATCCTGGTTCGACAAAGATGTATCATGACCTTAAGGAGATTTATTGGTGTAATAACATAAAGAGGGATGCGTCTAATTCTGTTTCTAAGTTCATGGTGTGTCAACAAGTGAAGGTGGAACACTTGAGGCCCGGTGGTTGTCTCAAGAAATTTAGTTGCCTATGTGGAAGTTGGAAGCGGTTAATATGGATTTTGTTATTGATCTTCCGCGATCTCAGAACTAGTTTAATTCTATTTGAGTCATCGTGGATAAAATGACTAATCTGCTCACTTCTTACCGGTGAGCATTAATTATTCTGCAGAGGACTATGCAAGGTTATTTAATAAGTAGATCGTCAAGTTGCATGGTGCTCCAGTTTCCATCATTTCTGATCGTGGTACTAAATTTTCATCTTATTTTTGGTGATCATTCCAGCGAGGGTTGGGGACTAAGGCAACCCTTAGTACTTTTTTCCAACTACAGATGGATGGACAAGTGGAAAGGACCATTCAAACTTTGGAATATATGATTCGAGCTTGTTTAATTGACTATGGTGACAATTAGTTTGACCATTTGCCTCTTATAGAGTTTGCATATACTAATAACTATCACTCTAGCATTGGTATGGCTTCTTTCGAGGCATTGTCTTATAGTAGATGTCGATCTCTTATTGGGTGGTTCAAAGTTGTGTAGACAAGGTTGTTCGGTCCTGATATTGTTCATCAAGCTATGGATAAGGTGAAGGTGATTCAGGTTAGAATTAAGACTTCCCAAAGTTACCAAAAGTCCTATGCGGACGCGAGGCGAAGAGAGTTAAAGTTTGATGTAGGTGATTGGGTGTTCTTGAAGGTATCTCCTATTAAGGGAGAGATGCAATTTAGAAATAAGGAGAAGCTACGGCCCCGTTAAGTTGGCCCCTATTTGATTTTGAAGAGAGTGAGCAATGTTGTCTATGAGCTAGAATTGCCGCAAGTTTGGGTTCTATTCACCCTGTGTTTCATGTGTCTATGTTGAAGAAATACGTGGGTGATCCTTTCTTGGTGGTGCCTATTGAGAGTGTTGGTATTTTTGATTCCTAGTTATACGAGGAGATCCCAGTGGAAATCTTGGATAGATAAGTCCATAGATTGATGACTAAAGATATAGCTTCAGTAAAGGTCCTTTGGAGGAACCATAAGGTGGAAGAAGCCACATGGTAAATGGAGGAAGATATGAAGTCTAATTACCGATTCTTGTTCCATGTGTCGGACGAAGGAGCTTTAGGTATGAATTTTGTTTTTCCTTTTTTACTATCTGGGTTTATCATTTTATTCTGGTGTACTATTGCTATTCTCATGTGAAAAGTGTCCTAGCTCATCATTCAAGGGTGAATGATCCTAAGAGGGTATAATGTAACACTCTCAAAATTTTATGCATTTTATTTTTGGGTCCTCCCACATTTTAAATGTCAGCTTTTAACTCAAACTATGTTTAGGCATGTGAATGGGGTGTCCCGAGGGAGTTTTGAAATTTTTTGATAGGGTTCAAGGTGATTTTGGACCGCAGAGGCAGTGAGGCTTTGTGATATCACCATGTCACAGAGGCTACACTCTGTGATAGCCAGCACGTCGTGGAGGTTAGTCTATACGATAGGATCGTGGCATGGAAGTTAGCCTCCACAATAAGGTCTGTGCCACGCCGCTATGTAAAATCCGTGTAGTTCTTGTATTATTTACTTAGGATCAGGGGTATTGGGGTATTTTTATCTATGTACGACCCTTAAGCATAATATGGCCTATTACTTTCAATTTTAAGTGATTAAAATCCCCAATCCACTCTCAAACTCAAAACCCCCAAGAGATCCTAAGGATTTCATCGTACGTTCATCTTTCGGGTTTCTAGCTCTGAATAACTTTTCAATTCTCATATATCCAAGGCATGTATATCTCTCCTTAGACTTGTATTTTCTTAAGGGATGAAAATTACATTATTATTCATGGTTTTGATTTTGGGCTTTGAACTATGGGTTGAGGGTTTTGGATATAAATTGTTCGAATGTTTTCTTATGCTTATTATTGAACTACTATACTTTTCATTGTTGATTTATACACTCATTGGGGTGCATGGGAATGGTGAATTGAATAGGGTTATAATGGTTTTCCCTAATAATTGGTCTTGGAATGGAAATTGGTAATAACCTCAACCCACTTGCATAATTGGTTTTGGAATGTGATTTATCAATTGGCTTGACTTATTTCTTTAAAATTAATGCATTACATAAATGGAAGAATGGTTAAGGATGGTTTTGGAAACCTTGTAGGGGTACGAAGGAATCCCCCAAAAGATTTTAATAATAGAGTCTGGGGTACAGAATCCCCAATGTGTTCGCTTATGACATATGCTTGCAAGCTAGAGTCGATATGACGATACCACATAATGAATCTTTAGTAATTGACTCCTTGAATTAATAAACTAGTTATGTGAAACTTGATTTAAATTGGGCTTGATGGGGGTTATGTAGCGAAGCCAGGAAGGTGTGGGTCTTCGATGACTTATACACGTAATTCATGTTTTCCGACATGAGGTTTGGTCTTGATGACCCTGTGCATGTGTCACACTTGATATATATTTTGGGACGGCTTATTGCCCTGATGGATTTAGCTTTTCTTTGATTTTTCTCCAATTCATGCGGCTAACATGCACTGAGGCCCTTTCAGTAGGGGGAGATGAACCTATATATCCAGTAGGTGCCAATTTATGACAGTCAAGCTACACAACCAAGGTTAAGGCATTAAAGTTCATTCTAAGCCCTTTTCTCTACCCCCTACACGTTATATATTTATATGTATATGTATAGGCTTGTGCGCACTTGGATTTTGGACTTATTTTGGATTATGGATCATGGTGTTATTATATCCTTTACCCCTGAGTTGCGAGCTAGTGCTCTAACCGCTAAACATATTTAGACGTTGTATCCCTATGCGATGTAGGCACTGGCCATACTTATACTTCTTCTATATAGTTACTCAGCGGTCGTGGGACAAGTAGTGAGTTAGACTGAAGTGGTAAGCTTCCCTCCTTTGGAAGACCCCATTTCATGCTTTGAGTGTCCTTATGTTTTGACTCCTTCTTTTGGATATGATTTTGGCTTTGGTCGGGGGCACGTCCTGACTAGACTACATTTGGTTTTGTTAAAGGCTTTGTTGGACATTACTTTGGACTTGGGATTGGCTGTTGAATTCTTAGACTTCTTTTGAGTCCTACTTATCTTTCTTTTTTGTAAATTTGGAATTCTGTTGTTGTATTACATTATGTTCTGGTTGACTAGGCGAAGGGGGTGGTCTCCGATCCTTGGTGGACTTGAGATACTCTTCATAGCTAGGCCCTGGTTTGGGTCACGACAAAGATCTAGAGGCTATTGCACTACAAAAGTGAATATTTTCAATGGGATTATAACTCAATATCCTCTTCTTAGTCATCAAGTTCTTCATAAACTTCGCATTACCTAGCATTTGTTCAAGGGCCTCAACTAGAAGGATATCTACCATCAACTCCTTTAACATAGAAATAAATTTTTGGTATTTTTCCTCTTCAGATTTTTTCTTATGTCTTTACGAAAAAAGAGTAGGAGGTCGTTTAATGGAAGTCAATACTTTTAGAACCTCATTGTTCTTTTTCTTTATTGCCTTGGCCTCATGTTCATCAACTAAAGGCTTTTTAGATGTCTTCTTATCCACCCCAAGTATTCAAAATTGACAAATTTCTTATATTTTATGCTATTGAGTCTTCACTAAAATCAACAATCAATAACATAGGTGGATTCATGGTCATCTTTTCATATCTATTAGCGAGAGCAAAGTAATGTCAATCGTTCTTTAAGTTCTACATAGTATTATTTTAAAGTGTACCTTGTTGGCGCTGATGTAATGCCACAAAAATCAAACAAAACTATTGCTCAAGCTGTTATATGTGATTCAACATTATGGTTCATTCTCAAGATATCCGCCTTAATCTCCTTAAAGTAGTCTTCCATTTTATTTACCACTTTCATAGCCTTTGAAAGAATTTTTCCATCCTCTAATTGCTTAAATTATTATCATGGTTCTCCAGTAGAACATAAAGGATACTCTTATCCTAATAGTTATCCTTTCTTCTCCAATCACCATCTCGATCACTACTCTAATCTCTACATCCAGATTTATTATAGTTATTATCTTCATAGCAATTCCAACCTTGATTCCCTTTTCTAGAGTTCCTATTGTCTTTGTTATACCCTTGACCCTTGCCTAAAAAACTCACCACCTATCTATATAGATACTTTTCCTCTTCTCGAGATCTAAATCTTCAAACCTAGGCACCTTACCTTATGAACCAACCACATTACCTTTTCTACTCCCGTTGCAACAAATTATTTATTAAGCAACCATATCTCAGTCCTCAGTTTCACTAACTATATAGATACCATCTTATCTAGTACTCTCTTCTCTTTGGATGCTCCAATTGCATAAGCGTCTGTGGGCCTATCTACATCATGAGTGTACCACCACCAGTTGATTTTTGTGATTCAATATAGTATCTCAGAATTGTGCTCCCTACATATACTCATAAATGCTCCCCATTCATTGTGTCTGTTACATCCTGGATGATTAAATTCAAGGCTCTATAAAAGATCTCAAGCATGTTTCTCCCAAGCATATTGTGATTTGGAACATTCTGTAACTTCTTCTTGAATCTCAATCAAGTCTCATATAGTGTCTTTGGATGCAATTGCCTAACATTAAAAATATGATCCTTTAACTACAATATTTTAGAAGTTTGGGAAAATTGGTCCAAGAACTGAGGACTTAACTCATTGCAAGTAGTAATAGATCCATATGGTAATTTAGCCAACCACAATGTAACTTGCCCCATTAGAGAAAATGGAATCAACCCTAGTCTTATCACCTCTTGACTCACTCTAGGTAGATTGTAGGAAGTCCAAATCCCTACAAATTTTATCACATGCATATCTTCATCAGTACTAGGAAGGCCTAAGAATACACCCTTAAAGTTTAGAAAGTGGATCATGGCACTAGTAATGTCAAACTTAGTACCTGGAGGCAATTCTAGTGGAATAACACACTATTTCAACTAACTCCAAAAAATCTAAATCTTCTTTAGATCTTCATAGTGGGAGAGATAATATTGTAGAGGATATTTCCCCTATTCTTTCTCTTCCTATCCCTCTCATCAAGTGCAGCTAGATAATTTGCATCATGTTGTCTAGCCCTTTATTTCCTAGCTGTCTGCTTGGCAAATTCATGCCTAGCATTCTTCTCAGCAATCAACTAAGCAATGATAAGTTTTATAGTTTCCTAACTATTATACAGATGTGTTGGCTGATTATAGATTGTAGCCTCATTATGAACACCATTGAGTAGGGCTCCTTGATTATGAACTCCTTAGTTCACCATTTTTTAGTTAGTTCTTAGAGTGCTCTCAAGCTCTGTATGAAGTAGAATCGGGATATTTTCATTGACTCTGATTATTGGTCATGCATCAGTGTATGCTCTAAAAACAATAGAAAAGTAAAATCAAGAAACAACAAACAACAAACCTACAAACCCCAATTAAATAAACTCTGTAACTCTATTTCTAGGCAGCGACACTAAAATTTGATATAGCCTAATTTACACCTTTCAATGAGATATAAAACGGTCGCTGTCAAATACAGAGTCCAACTAAGACTAAGGTCAATTCCATAAGAAATATGTTGAAATATCACTAAATATGTAGTCAAGGTAATCAATAACAATCTTCAATGAAAGAGTAGGTTTGAGTATGTAAATAATTCAGTCGTAATAGTTTTTGGATTTTTTGTTAGTATGAAAGAGGCACTTGGATTGTGTTTCCCAATAACTTCATAACTCTACAGGTTCTTTGTACTTCATAATCTCTTCTGTTGTTTGATATGCAAATTTAATAGGTAAGGTATGCCTATAACAACTTTATGCTCTTGTCTAACCAATATCCTCAGGTAAGTTTTCTCCTCTAGAGCTTGCATTACTAACCCTTATCCTGGATCCTATATTAGCTATTCTGGATTATGGATTTAAGCTATTAAGTGAAGGTTGGTATCTCCAAGTCTGTATTGCTAATTCCCTTCTTCCTATCCATACTCCTCCTTCCCAAGTAAGGATAAGGTGAGTTCTAATGCCATACACCATCAAAAGACCATCAAACCCAATAAAATATCAATGCATGCACAAACACCGGTTAATAATCACTTTGTACTACAAAAACTACTTTGTTAATCCGTCATGGTTTTCACAAACCTAGTTTTGGTGTTTAGCTACTCATAATTGTAAGAAAACTATAAGAATTCTCAAATGAAAACATAATTATGCACTTACAATAAGAATATGAAAAACTCTAAATATCACTTTAAATTAAAACACTAAATATTGATGTTTCTAAATCTAAGACCAAGAATATGCCTTAGAACCTTAAAATAATGTAATAGAATATAAAAATAATAAAAAATAATGAATAATAGTATTTTTATACAAAATAAAACCTTTTCTAAATATCATATGATTTATCGAGTCGGTTAAGTCGAATGAGTGGAAGGTGTGATTGTGGTTTGATCCCACGACCATCCTTGGTTCTCCTTGTTTTTCCATGGACTTTGTCATCTTTAGATTTTCAATGGTACAGTTCTCATTATGAATCCATGGATTCTACGTACGACTATATAATGTGATCGTTTGATCCTTCTACATATTGATTCCTCAACCATTCATCTTTGTTCCTTCCTTCTATGACAACTTGGTATGAGCGTGACTTTGAAGTAACATCGTGGGAGTCACTTGTTTGATCCTCTTCATACTTAGATCTTACAACCATGGTTTAGGAAGTCCTTCCGATGATTATAATGGGTTATCTATTCCTAGCATCACCACCTTAATTAGTATAACTCAAGTTTTGTTAACTAAATTCGACCACTCTTTTTTATCTTTCAAGCAATACTAGAGAACCAATTATAGACCAAGTTTTTAACATCAATCTATTAATAAAAGCAATGAAATTTAGCTAAAATCATAACATAATATCTAATCCAAAGGTAAATAATCACTAACCATTAAACAATCAATACTAAAAAAAATTTAATCCTCAGTTTGGGAAACTAGCTACTCATAATATAAGAAAAACGATATATATAAATTATTCTTCCATATTCGCCAAAGAATCCAAATGGTTCACAATAATACTTTAAATTCCAAGCATAGAGTAGTTAATTCCACCAATAGAGTTTGATTATAATCTCAAGATTCCAAAATTTGACAAAAGATCGGATTTCTAATGGCCAAAAAGTCTTAAATACCCTAAGAAAAATTGGGCCTTAGAATTATAGAAATGCCCTCACATACAATTTGGATGAGCGCACTTGCATCATTGACAGGATCATTGATGAACCGAATTGTCCATGGCTCACCAAGTGGACTTTTATTTTGTGCTTTAGCGGTTGATTTCTATCACTTTTGGCAATGTAAGTCTGCTTTTTCGATTAAGTTGGCATGCCCCAAACAACACTGTCTATTGACATTTTATTATTTTTTGAGCCTGGCCTGAACTGTAAGATTTGGCGATGGATAGACTATTTTGGCAATGCACAGTGCATATTGGCTATGCACCAATTTCCTTTTGTGCCTTTTAGATCCAACATTTCATTTTTTGCTTCACTTTGCTTCCTTTTGCTATTCAAACAAATTCATGACTTTAACCTAAAAATTACACCAAAAAATTATTAGAAATACTTCAAAATGGCATTGAGGACTTGATTTCTTACCGTATTTTAGGCTAACTGATTTGCAATTTACTGACTCATCAATAACCCCAAATTAAATCTTCTTTATTCCTTGAGTAAATCAATGCACACACGACAAAATCAACAATTCCTACAAAGAGAGCTACTTGGGAGTTTAGAATGTAATGCCTCGGGTTTTTAGTCCTTGAATTTTTTTTGAAATTTTATCCTTTTTGTATTTACTACGACTTACTCCTATGAGTCGTAGGGTGTCTTGAAGGGCCAGGTGATCCTAGTCGTAAGGTGTCCAGTTTATGGTGTTTGAGTTACTATCCTGAGTACAACTTGGAGACATGAGTCATAGGGAGTCCTGATGAGTCGTTGGGCTTGAATCGTTACCAAACCAGAAAGTGTATGGCTGAGTTCTACTCTGAGTACGAGTGGATCAATATAAGCCATAAGTGCTTGATAAGAGTCGGTGGGTGCAAGTCATAGGATGTCAAGTGTTTACCCAATTGGGTTCTGTGTTGACTATGATTGAACCCTAAGATTCATAGGGTCCCATTGTGAGTGGTACTAGTTAATTCGTATGATCACCTTGTATGGGTATCCTAGGAAGTGTCTTGGCTATGACTCAAGATGACGAGTAATAATAAGTCTATACGAGTTGTATGATGACCCATAGTAATTGATGACTAAATTTCAA
Source organism: Capsicum pubescens (assembly GCA_030864215.1). Taxonomy (NCBI): domain Eukaryota; kingdom Viridiplantae; phylum Streptophyta; class Magnoliopsida; order Solanales; family Solanaceae; genus Capsicum; species Capsicum pubescens. The sequence goes on along the minus strand of CM061544.1, from coordinate 239,915,423 downwards.
CTTTTATTGTAAGGGAACTTTGGATAATTCTGGTCTCACCCCCTTAAAACCCCACATTCATAAAGCACTTAAGGGGGTTATATTTCATCCTTACTGTACTCAAACACTTCCAAGCCCTATCAAATTCTATCAAGCAGCCATACTTTGGGTTTCCTAGAAGTAGGTCATTCAAGGGATCCATGGTTGAATTCTTTCCATAAAACTTAGGTATTTTGAGCATGTTACTCTTTCCTAATTATTAATTTGCTAAAGCATAACTATTAAAGTGTTATTCATGAGATATTAATGTTGAGTTTTAAAACATGGGTTGAGGGTTTTCGTATAACTATTGTTTATGTGATATTTCATGTTTGTCCCTGCATAGGTTAAGCTTAAATGACAGTTCTAAAGTCAATTTTATGGATGGGAATGGTGAATGAACTAGGGAATATTATTTCCCAAACTTGTGACATTTAAAGTGGTTATAACCCAACCCTATATTATGACATTGGTTTTAAATTATAGTGTTATGTAATTCCCCAAGATAATGTAAAATTGAACCAAGGGGGTTGTGAATTCCCTAAGTGAAGATAATTGGTGTGACATGTTTATGTTACCTTGTAACCGTTGTTGGTCCGACGATACCAATTATGTATGCCTAAATATGCATAGTGATACAATAAATGGGATTGTGTGATAAATGTTTTAATTAAACTTTAATGAGGGTTGTGTAGCTGAGTCGTGAAAGTGGTGGTCCCGAGGGACCCACACTGGAAACCACAGTTGTTGTCATGGGGGTCTACATGATCTAGAGGTCCGATTCTTCCTTATTATGGTTACCATATGATTAGGAAGTTCGAGTCACCCACATCTTATTACATGATTTGATACTCATTTCACCTTGATATGCAAGAAGGTTTGAGTCATCCATAGTGCATATGTATATACCATTTTGTTTGTACGCCCACACACACTGGGACCACACATGCTGTGGGAGATTTGGGCCCATAAAGCCCATTGATTCCTTTGTATGTTATGACGATTGAGCTACACAAACCAGGCTAAAGTTTTAAAGTATATGTTAATCCTTCTTTTCCCTATCCCGACATATGATATATATATATATGTGTGTCTGTATCCATTAATCATGTGCAGTAGATTTGAATGATTTGAAACTATTGATCATGGAATTATATTATCCTTGTCCTTGATTTACATGCTAGCATTCATCCAGCTAATCATCTTCGGACATTGTATCCCCACGCGATGCAGAACTAACCATACTTCAACTCCTCCTGCTTAGTGATTAGGATTCGAGATCAGTTCATGAGTTGACATTGATGTGGCGAGCTTCCATACTTTTGAAAGTCTACATTTTATGTTTTGGTCTATTATATCTCTGATAGGTTAGAATTATTTTTGTATATAGTTGGGGGCATGTCCTGATATTTTATTGATATTTAATTTTAGTAGATGCTTTGTTTGGATTACTGTGGACTTGGGTGATGTTGGTCGGCTATTTTTGTCAGTTGTTGGTTATGGATCATAGAAGTATCTTTTATTCTTAAAATTTATTTGAGTATATATTTGTAATTCATTCGATAGTAGGGATTTTGTGTTGTTCGGTTAGGTTCAAAAAGGAGTGATCTTCGGTCCACGTGGGACTTGAGATGCCCATCATATCCAGGTCATGGTTCGGGTCATGAAAAAGATGGTATCAGAGCTCAGGTATGGTGTTATTGGGTGTCCATTAAAGACGTGTCAAGTTGAGTCTCATTTATGGGTATGTAGCATGCCACACTTATAAATAAAAGGCTATAAGGCATTTGGGAATATTTCTTTTTCTTGTTGTTCTATTTCAAGCTATAGAGTCTAAGGTCTGGAATATTCTCTAATTTCCATATGTTCTCATTTTTAGATCATGCCTCCTAGAAGATCTGATATTCATGGAAACTATTCTATCCTATTTTATGATAATGTGGAGGGAGCTCATCCTACTCTAGGAGTTCAGACCAAATCTAGGTTCGCTGCTTTTGATTACCCTGAAAGAGCTCTACCGATTCCCCTATCCTTCCTTAGGCACCTCAAGCTGATGTGTCTAATGTTGAGTTTTGCCAGTCGATTCATTTGCTCACCCAATTGATGGCCTCTCAAATTAAGTGTGCTGCTTCTATTGCTCCATCATCTGAGTCCACTAGGGTTGTCCAATTTATGAGGTTGAGTCCTCCTACTTTCACTAGTTCTAAAGTTGACGATGATCCTTAAAACTTTATTAATGAGATAGAAAAGACCTTTCATTTGATGTATGATATTGATGTAGAAGGAGTAGAGTTCGCTGCTTATAAGTTAAAGGATGTATCATACCAATGGTATAAAGAGTGGGAATAGTTTAGGGGTGACGATGCTGAGTTTGCTTTGTAGGATAATTCCTCTAGTGCTTTTCTTGATTGCTACTTTCCTCAGGATTTGAGGGAGGCAAAGGATGAGGAATTCGTGAATTTAAAGCAAGACAGGATAACAGTAAATGAGTATGCCTTGAAGTTTCATCAGTTGTCGCATTATGCTCCTGAATTGGTGTCTAGCATGAGGGCTAGAATGAGGAAGTTTACCTATGGGTTGTCCCGTGGGTTGATTTTGGAGAGCAAGGCTGCTTTGTTTAGTAAGGATATAGATATCTCTAGACTTGTTTTTTGTATGCAACAAGCAAAATAGGAAAAGAAGAAGAAAGCAGAGATGAGTGAAAAGTAGAGTAAGAAGTTTTACTATTCTGATTAGGGTGGAGATTAGTAGCAGAGTAATAGATATAGTGGAAAATAGCATAAGAAGAAGCAGGACAATTTTGGTTCCTACCCTACGAATAGCGCACCTTATCGAAAGCCATCGAGTGAATGTCATTCTCAGTAAAACAATGGGTTTATAGCACTAGGAGCCCTACTTCAGGATAGTTAGGCTCAGTCAACTCCATCATATCCTCTTTGTAGATTCTGTGGTTAGGTGTACCATGGTGTTTGTGAAAAGGGAGGAACAAGTTCTTTAAATTTGGTCAGATTGTTCACATAAAGAGGTATTTTCCTTCTAAGGTTGATTTTGGGGAAAATCAAATTCCTGTTGCTACTTTATCCACTCCTGCACCAAAAGGGTGCTACTTCTACTTCTGGCTTCTAGTGCTGGACGAAACCGTCTGTATGCTCTTTCTACCCGCCAGGATTTTGAGGAATCCCTCAATGTTGTTACTGGTATGCTCAAAACCTTTTCTCAAGATATCTATTATCTACTTGATCCCAGGTTTATTGAAACACCTCAAACATTGGCCCTTGTAAAAATTCCTTGAGTTTTGGAGATTCTAGATAAGGTAATACTCATGGGTACTAGTAGTACCCTAGGATACATTTTGGTGGACCTCTCTTGTAAATTAGGCAATGTGTTTGGTTTGGTTTCTATCCAAGGTATTACTAGGAAACATACTTATCATATGATAGGGTATGAGTGGTACCTTGCCAAGTCGTATGATGCATTATGTTTACCCTAGTTGTAATACCCCAAAAAATCCAAACCAATATTAGAGCCATGTACCAAGATCATTCATAGTACATCATGGTTATTTTATAGTTTTATGAGTAGGTTTGATGTATATTAAGGCTTCAAATAACTCCCAGCTAACAGACGAATCAAAACATTCCTTACCAATTGAATTCTTGAGAAGGATAATGGTATAGTCAACTTCAAACAAGAACATCTCTTATTATACATGGAATTTTTTAGCTAATGACCTATCAAAATATATATAATTGAATTATCTTTCAAACGATACCAATTTCGCCTAAATCCAATATCGGAGGAAAGAGTTATTCCTATTTTACTCCAGCATATTAGGCTGAAAACTGTGTGACGACATTCGTGGTAGCTTACCACATTTGTGACGCCCTACCACGAAGGTCGTCAGCCTTAGGAAGAATCCAACTCCTAAGAGACGACATTCGTGGTAGCTTACCACATTTGTGACACCCTACTACGAAGGTCCTCAGCCTTAGGTAGAAACCAGCTCCTAAGTGACGACATTCGTGGTAGCTTACCACATTTGTTATGCCTTACCACGAAGGTCTTCAGCCTTAGGTAGAAACAAGATCCTAAGTGACGAAATTCGTGGTATCTTACCACATTTGTGACGCCCTACCATGAAGGTCATCAGACTTTGGCAGAAACCATCAGTTCCAGCTCCTGTGTGACGACATTTTTGACGGCTTACCACACTTTTGACGCCTTGTCACAAATGTCATCAGCTATGATTTTTAGAAACTGGTAATTTATTTCATAAGGGTATTTTGGTCTTTTCCCTTCACTTACCACGACTTATAATCCTCAAGGAACGTATTATCTTCCATCTCTTTAGTTAAAACATCTTAAAAACCCTCTCTTACACTTTCAACCACAAGATTAGAGTTTTCTCTTAAGATAATCTCCTCAGGAACAAGAGTATTCTTTCCCAAAGGGGTTAAACCCTAGTCAATAAAAATCAAGGTCAAGCCTAAGGATTTCTTCAGGAACCTTCAAAAACATTAGATCTCTTTCAAGATCAAGCTTTAAGGTATGCGTAGTGTTCATCTATAGATTAAATTCATTCATAGATTTCAAGAACCATGCTTTTAAATGTTATTTTGTAAAATTTTGTGGTGATATAAGAATGTACATGTTGATGATTGTTGTTAAAGTTTCAAGATGATATCTAAGGATGTTTTTCATGGAATATATGTGATTGTTGGTTGAAAATCATGAACTTTGGGTGGGTTGAACTAATGCAAGTATGAAATCCACCTATGCCTTAAATAATGCATGTAAGGTGTTTGATAAAATGACTTGGATGTTAGAAGTTCATATTTACATGATTTCATGATATCTAGATGACAAGTCCATGTTAGCGATACACTTCAATATGAATGCCCATGCTATTTATGTATTCTTATGGTGATGGAATGAAGTATGTATGATGATGGAAATATAAATTTTGTGTGCGAATTATATCCATGCTTTCCTTACCATATTTGAGGTGTTGATTAAATACATGAAGTATACTATCCCCTACTTACGATAGAGTGCATTGTGGACTCTAATCATGTGATCAAGTCATGTCATGTGTGTCAGTTTTCATCTGTTGAGTCCTGGGGGTATTCGTACCAGAAAAACATAGTTGTGTGCCTAGAGCCATGTCATGTTGTCATGATAATCTCAGTAAATATATAGTCTATAGAACTCAATCAGTCATGTGACTCAAGAAACCTCAGAAATATCATGATCCCAGTTAACTCTCAGATAATAGTACTACTCCGTCAGTCAACGGAAGTCAGTTAATCTGTCCATGTACAGTCAGTTGAATCATGTTTAGTCTTTTCAGATGGGAGTAGGAGTTAGCACCGAGTGAACCCAAGGATGGAAACTCACCTGTATATGAGGGTGTGATTCTTAGCAGTCATCTTTGCATTCCAGAACTATGTAGCCTACATAGGCTGAGACATCGCAGCCTGTTGTATGAGGGTAGATGAGATGGCTTAACCTTTTATATGAGGGTTCCCACCATTCTCACTAGAGTTACTTATTATATGAGGGTTGCTCATATTTTGTCCTTATCAGTGGCGTGGTATTGACACACTTCCAGTCAGGGCAGAGATTGGACCCCATCTTAGCCTTAATGGCACATATGGGGCTTGTCGGTTAAACAACTACCTCCCACAGTTTCAGTATCAGTCTCAGTAAAAGAACTCAGAACGTTCTTCAGATATCAGTATACCAGGACTATTAGATACGTTTAAATTCAGTTATAGCATGGAACTCAGAGAGTTCAACCAGATTCAGGGCTGTCAGATATAGTCATCCATGTTATCAAAACTACGGTTCCATCTATGTATTAGCGTACAGATTTAGGCATCACGTACTTATGATCTTAGTTACTATGTATGTATGTTTGTACTCTTACGTTCATATCGGTCAGTCAGTAGTATTATTCATACACGTAAACCCTTACATTGGCCTACCTCACTCATATACTCAGTACTCCAGTTGTACTGACGCATTTGCACTATGGTGCTTTCTTTTCATATTACGCCATAGGTTCTGAGGCACGAGTCCCAGAACAGCAGTAGCAGTCATATTTAGCATACAGAGTTGCAGTGAGTCCTCTTCATTCGAGGATGACATTATTTGATTTATTTATTTATTTCTTCAGTTTAGTTTTACGGAGTTAGTTGGAGACATGTTCCTTCAACTCCTTATTTCAGACAGTACTTAGAGGCTTTTGGATTTACGCTCAGATTTATCTTTCAGATTTAGTTTTCAGTTGTTTTGGGTATCTTACACCCACACGAATGTTACTATTTTACACATTCTTTATTCAGTTGAACCTTATGGCCTACATGTTCATGTTTTCTGCATTATTATATTATATATTGCAGTGCACAGGTACAGATATCATTCATGGGTTATCTTGTAGTCCTTCGGGGTCATAAGCACCGTCTAGCATTCCGGTTCAGAAAATCAAGGTGTTACAAACTTGGTATCAGTGCCTAAGGTTCAATAGAGTCCTAGGAATTCTGAAAGCCGCATCTAGTAGAGTCTTGTGCATGGGTGTGTTGCGCTCCACATTTATGTACAGGAGGCTATGAGATGTTTTAGGAATAATTCCCTTTCTTCAGTATTCATGTCGTGGTTGAAAGTATAATTTCAAGTCAGTCTCTCAGTCTAATCTGCTCTTCTCTAATTTTAGAAACATGCCTCCAAAGAGAAGAATTCAGCCAACTCCTCATCCCGAAGATCCTTTGGGCGAACATGTTTCTCATGCGGAGTTCAGGACCGCATTTACCACTCTTGCTCAGTCTGTAGCTGCCCAGAATGAATGACCAACAGTTGTTCTGGCCAACCCAGTGGCTAATTCAGCAGTATTTAGGATTCGGGACTTCACCCGAATGAACCCTCCGTCCTTCTTTGAGTCTAAGCCAGACGAGGATCCTCAAGAATTCATTGACCGAGTCCAGAAGGTCATTGATATCATGGGAGTCACTTCTTCTCATAGTGCTGAGTTAGCCGTATACTAATTGCAAGATGTTTGTCACACTTGGTACAAACAGTGGTTAGCAGAAAGGTTAGAGTATACAGGTCCTGTTGTGTGGGAAAAATTTTTCATAGTTTTCTTAGACAAATTCTTTCCCCAAAAGTTGAGAGAGGCCTAAGTTCTTGAGTTCATCAATCTCAGGAAGGGAAACAAGACAATCAGAGAGTATTCTCTTATATTTACTCAGCTAGCAAGATATGCCCCTCATGTGGTTGCAGACAACAGGGCTAAGATGAGAAAGTTTGTGTCAGGGCTGAATGATAGCATGCTAAATGAGTGTAGGTCTGCGATGCTGAAAAGTGATATGACTTTAGCCAGGCTCATGACCCATGCTCAACAGATAGAGGAGCAGAAGGTTAAGACTAGGGAGAGGCAGAACAAGATAGCAAGAGCAGGCAGTTTCAGTATTGCTCAGCCCAAATCAGAGGGAGTAAATTATTCGCAGTTTTGTCCTAAGTCAGCAGTTCCAACACCTTTCTCCACTAGTACCCCAGTGCCGAAGTTCAGGGATGGAAACAGAGGCAGAGCACCAGGCTCTATATCTCAAAGCAGTGTTAGCAGTGCCCACACTTATCCACAGTGTCAGACCTGCGGTAAGCACCATCAGGGTGTGTGTAGAGTGGGTCAATGCATTTGATTTGGTTGTGGAAAGCCAGGTTACAGAGTTAGGGACTGTCCTATGCACGGTCCTCAGGGTCAGCAGAATCGTTTCACAGCTCAGTCCGGTCGCCTGAACCTGCAGGGTGCCACTTCCAGTGCTACTAGTGGGCAATGCCCAAATAGACTCTATGCTCTTCAGACCCGACAGTATCAGTAAAATTCTCTTGATGTCATTACTGGTACGTTACAGATTTTCCATGTTCATTTTTATGCTTTGCTAGACCCAGGTGCATCCTTTTTTCTTTCACTCCAAACATAGCAGGCGATTTTGGAATCAGTCCCAAAATTTTAGGAGAGCCCATTTTAGTCTCTACCTAAGTGGGTAAAACCATCATAGATCGGAGGGTATACAGGAACTTTCCGGTTATGATATTTCAGAAATCCACATCCGTAGATTTAGTCGAGTTAGAGATGACTGATTTTGATGTCATTATCGGCATGGATTGGCTTCATTCCTACTATGCTATAGTCAACTGTAGAAACAAGATAGTTCAATTTTAGTTCCCGAATGAGCCCATCCTAGAGTGGAAGGGTAGCACTTCGTCTTTCAGGGGTCAGCTTATTTCCTACCTTCGGGCAAGAAAAATGATTTCTAAGGGGGGTGTGTATCATCTCGTGCATGTTAAGGATTCCAGTTCTGAATCTCCCAGTCTCGAATCAGTCCCAGTGGTTAATGAATATTCAGACGTCTTTCCCGAAGATCTTCCAGGTATTCCTCCCGAAAGGGAAATAGACTTCGGCATAGACTTTTTCCTAGATACTCAGCCTATTTCTATTTCGCCGTATAGAATGGCACCAGCAGAACGCAAAGAACTGAAAGATCAGTTGAAGGATCTCTTAGATAAGGGATTCATCAGGCCCAGTGTATCCCCATGGGGTGCGCCAGTCTTATTCGTACGCAAGAAAGATGGTTCTCTCAGAATGTGTATTGATTACCGTCAGCTCAACAAAGTCACGGTCAAGAACAGGTATCCGCTGCCTAGGATAGAGGACTTGTTTGACCAATTTCTGGGTACCAGTTATTTCTCCAAGATAGACCTCAGATCAGGTTATCATCAGCTTAGAGTTAGAGTGTTATAGTCCAAAGAAAGCTTTTAGTACTCGGTATGGTCACTTTAAATTTCTAGTTATGTCCTTTGGTCTTACCAATGCCCCTGCAGCTTTCATGGACTTGATGAACCGGGTGTTCAAGCAGTACTTGGACATATTCGTCACAGTCTTCATAGATGATATTCTGGTCTATTCTCACACAGAGCGTGATCATTCAGAACATCTCACAATTGTTCTTCAGACTCTCAGAGATCACCAGTTGTTATCCAAGTTCAGTAAGTGCGAATTTTGTCTAAGAACAGTAGAATTCCTTGGCCACATTGTTTTCGGTGATGGAATTAGAGTAGATCCTCAGAAAACTGAAGTGGTAAGGAACTGTCCTCACCCTATCTCTCCATCAGATATCAGGAGTTTCTTGGGTTTGGCTAGCTATTACCGATGGTTTGTCAAGGGATTTTTTTCTATTACATCTCCTATGTCCAAATTGACTTAGAAGAAGGTCAATTTTCAGTGTTCAGAACCTTGCGAGAAGAGTTTTCAGGAGTTGAAGACTCGACTAATCTCAGCTCCAATTTTAGCACGCCCCGATGGTTTCGATGGATTCATAGTATATTATGATGCATCCAGAGTAGGTTTAGGTTGTGTCCTCATGCAGCATGGTAGAGTCATAGCCTACTCCTCCAGACAATTAAAGACCCATGAGAAGAATTATCCTACTCATGACCTTGAGTTAGGAATAGTTGTTTTTGCCTTAAAGATTTGGAGGCTTTATCTATACGGTGTTCATGTAGACATCTTCACAGATCATAGGAGCCTTCATCATTCCTTTTCCTAGAAAGATCTCAATCTCTGTCAGAGAAGGTGGTTAGAGATCTTGAAGGATTATGACATGAGTGTCCTTTATCATCCTGGCAAGGCCAATGTAGTGGCCGACACACTTAGTAGACTGTCCATGGGTAGTGTTTCCCATGTTAAGGTTAGTAAGAAGAAATTTTCTCAGGAGAGTCATCAGCTTGCCAGACTAGGCGTTCGCTTAGTCGACTCTTCAGAGGGTGGTGTATGTGTTCAGAGTAGTTCAGAGTCATCTCTAGTTTCCGAGGTGAAAGAGAAGAAAGACAGGGATCCTAGCCTTGTCAAGATAAAAGAGTCAGTTCAGAGTCAGTAAGTAGTGGTTTTCTCCCAAGGGAGAGATGGTGTTCTTTGTTGTCAGGGTCGTCTGTGTGTTCCCGGTGTAGATGACTTGAGGCAGTGAATTCTTGCAGAAGAGAATGGTGTGCGATACTTTATTCATCTAGGGGCCACTAAGATGTACCACGACTTGCAGGAGATCTATTGGTGGAGTGGGATGAAAATGGATGTTGCAGAGTTTGTGGCTAAGTGCTCTATATATCAGCAGGTTAAGATAGAGCATCAGAAACCTAGTGGTTCCATGCAGGAGTTCACTATTCCTACTTGGAAGTGGGAAGAAGTGAACATGGACTTCGTGATGGGTTTTCCTAGAACACGTCATCAACATGATTTAGTTTGGGTCATTGTAGACAGAATGACCAAGTCAGCTCATTTCCTTCCAGTTCGTACCTCTTACTCAGCCGAGGATTATGCCAAACTCTATATCAGGGAGTTAGTCAGATTACACGGTGTTCCACTATCTATTATCTCAGACAGAGGTACCCAGTTCACCTCTCACTTCTGGAAAGCATTCCAAAAGGGGTCTTGGTACCCAAGTTTATCTCAATACATCATTTTATCCTTAGATACATGGTCAAGAAGAAAGGACCATTTAGACTCTAGAAGATATGCTAAGGGCGTATGAAATTGATTTTAAGGGAATCTGGGATGACCACTTGCCTTTAATTGAGTTCGCATACAACAACAGCTATCACTCCAGTATTCAGACGGCTCCATTTGAAGCTCTCTATAGTAGGAGATGTAGGTCTCCGATTGGTTGGTTTGAAGTTTATGATACCACAGTCATAGGTCTTGGCTTAGTATTCGTTTCCTTAAAGAAATTTCAGTTGATCAGAGAAAGACTCCGGGTTGCTCAAAGCCGACAGAAGTTTTATGCGGATGTTCGTAGTAAGGATCTTAAATTCAAGGTTGATGACTATGTCTATCTCAAGATCTCTCCCATGAAGGGAGTGAAGAGATTCGGCAAAAAAGGAAAGCTCATTCCCCGATATGTCGGTCCCATCAGAATTCTCAGTCGCTTCGGCAAGGTAGCCTATGAGCTCAAATTGCCTTCAGATCCAGCCTCAGTTCATCTAGTCTTCCATGTGTCTTTGCTCAAGAAGTGCATAGGTGACCCAACAGTTGTAGTCCCTATTCAGAGCATTGACATTCAGAATAGCCTCTCTTATGAAGAGATTCCAGTCAAAATCCTCGATTATTAGACTCGTAGCTTGAGGAACAAAGAAGTCCCTCTCGTCAAGGTTCTTTGGCAGAATCAGTCCATGGAGGGAGCTACTTGGGAAGCAGAAGCAGACATGCGAATCAAGTACCCCATATTTTCTTCGCTAATTCAGACTTAGCTCGAGGTAACAATTTTCCTTAAGCTTATTCAGTTACATGTTCAAAATTCCAGTCTAAAATTGGTATCAAGTATCAGTGCACAACTTATCATGCATTCATGAGTTCAGCTTATCAGTCATGCATCAAATATGCATGTTCAGTTCGGCTATATTCAGTTTAGAATTCAATTCAGTCCTAAAATCATGTGCCAATTAAGCATGATCAGTGTATTTATCATTTTATCTTTTCTCCCCTCTCAAGCAGTTATCATTCGAGGACAAATGTTTCCAAGGGGGAGATATTATAATACCCCAAAAAATCCAAAACATTATTAGAGCCATGTACCAAGCTCATGCATATTACATCATGGTTATTTTATAGTTTTATGAGTAGGTTATATGTATATTAAGGCTTCAAATAACTCCCACCTATCAGAAGAATCAAAACATTCCTTACCGATTGAATTCTTGAGAAGGATATTGGTATACTTAATTTCAAACAAGCATATCTCTCATTATACTTGGAATTTTTGATCTCATGACCTATCAACAGATATATAATTGAATTAGATTTACAAAGATACTAATTTCTCCTAAATACGATATTGGAGCAAAGAGTTATTCCTATTTTACTCCAGCATGTCAGGCTGGAAACTGTGTGATGACATTCGTGGTAGCTTACCACATTTGTGATGCCCTACCATGAAGATCATCAGACGTAGGCAGAATAAAACTCCTAAGTGACGACATTCATGGTAGCTTACCACATTTGTGATGCCCTACCATGAAGGTCATCAGCCTTAGGTAGAAATCAGCTCCTAAGTGACGACATTCGTGGTAGCTTACCACATTTGTGATGCCCTACCATGAAGGTCGTCAGCCTTATGCAGAAACCAGATCCTAAGTGACGAAATTCATGGTAGCTTACCACATTTGTGATTCCCTACCAAGGAGGTCATGAGACTTAGGAAGAAACCATCAGTTCCAGCTCCTGTGTGACGATATTTTTGACGGCTTACCACACTTTTGACGCCATGTCACAAATGTCGTCAGCTATGATTTTTAGGAACTGGTAATTTATTTCATAAGGGTATTTTGGTCTTTTACCTTCACTTCCCACGACTTATAACCCTCAAGGAACGTATTATATTCCATTCTCATTAGTTAAAACATCTTAAAAACCCTCTTTTACACTTTCAACCACAAGATTAGCGTTTTCTCTCAAGATCATCTCCTCAGGAAGAACAGCATTCTTTCCCAAAGGGGTTAAACCCTAGTCAAGAAAAATCAAGGGCAAGCCTAAGGATTTCTTCAGGAACCTTCAGAAACATTAGATCTCTTTTAAGATCAAGATTTAAGGTATGCGTAGTGTTCATCTATGGATTCAATTCATTCATAGAGTTCAAGAACCATGCTTTTAAATGTTATTTTGTAAAATTTTGTGGTGATATAAGCATGTACACGTTGATGATTGTTCTTAAAGTTTCAAGATAATATCTAAGGATATTTTTCATGAAATATATGTGATTGTTGGTTGAAAATCATGAACTTTGGGTGGGTTGAACTGATGCAAGTATGAAATCCACCTATGCCTTAACTGATGCATGTAAGGTGTTTGATAAAATACCTAGTATGTTAGAAGTTCATAGTTACATGATTTCATGATATCTAGATGACAAGTCCATGTTAGCGATACACTTCAATATGAATGCCCATGCTATTTATGTATTCTTATGGTGATGGCATGAAGTATGTATGATGATGGAAATATGAATTTTGTGTGCAAATTATATCCATTATTTCCCTACCATGATTATGGTGTTGATTAAATACATGAAGTATACTATCCCCTACTTACGATATAGCGAATTGTGGACTCCAATCTTATTATCAAGTCATGTCATGTGTGTCAGTTTTCTTCTATCGAGTCCTGGGGGTATTTGTACCCTAAAATCGTAGCTGTATGCCTAGATCTATGTCATGTTGTCATGATAATCTCAGTCAAACTATAATCTATACAACTCAGTCAGTCATGTGACTCAGGAAACCTCAGAAATCTCATTATCCCAGTTAACTCTCAGATAATAGTACTACTCCGTCAGTCAACGGAAGTCAATTAATCTGTCCATGTACAGTTAGTTGAATCATGTTTAGTCTCTTCAGATGGGAGTAGGAGTTATCACCGAGTGAACCCAAGGATGGGAACTCGCCTGTATATGAGGGTGTGATTCTTAGTAGTCATCCTTGCATTCCAGAACTATGTATCCATTATAGGTTGAGATATCGCAGCCTATTATATGAGGATAGATAAGGTGGCTTAACCTGTTATATTAGGGTTCCCACCGTTCTCACTAGAGTTACCTGTTATATGAGGGTTGCTCACATGTTATCCTTACCAGTGGTGCGGTATTGATACCCTTCCAATCAGGGTAGAGATTGGACCCTATATTAGCCTTAATGGCATATATGGGGCATGTCGGTTAAACAACTACCTACCATAATTTTAGTACAATTCTCAGTAAAAGAACTTAGACAGTTCTTCAGATATCAGTATACAGGACTGTTAGATATGGTCAAATTCAATTATAACATGAAACTTAGAGAGTTCAACCATATTCAGGGCTATCAGATACAGTCATCCATGTTATCGAAACTACGGTTCCAGTTATGTATTAGCGTACAGATTTATCCATCACGTACTTACGATCTTAGTTACTATGTATGTATATTTGTACTCTTACGTTCATATCAGTCAGTCAGTAGTATTATTCATGCGTGTAAACCCTTGCATTAGACTACCCCACTCGTATACTCAGTACTCCAGCTGTACTGACGCATTTGCGCTATGGTGCTTTCCTTTCATGTTACACCATAGGTTCAGAGGCACGAGTCCCAGACCAACAGTAGCAGTCGTATTTAGCATACAGATTTGCAGTGAGTCCTCTTCATTCGAGGACGACATTATTTGATTTATTCATTTATTTCTTCAGTCCAGTTTTACGAAGTTAGTTGGAGACATTTTCATTCAACTCCTTATTTTAGACAGTACTTAGAGGCTTTCGGATTTACGCTCAGATTTAGCTTTTAGATTCAGTTTTCAGTTATTTTAGGTATCTTTCATCCACACAGATGTTACTATTTTACATATTCTTTATTCAGTTGAACCTTATGGCCTACATGTTCATGTTTTCCGCATTATTACATTATATATTATAGTGCACAGGTACAGATATCAGTCATAGGTTAACTTGTGGTCCTTCGGGGTCATAAGCACCGTGTAGCATTCCAGTTCAGAAAATTGGGGTGTTACACTAGTTAAATCTGTCCAAGGTATAGTTTTGGGGTACTTCTCGTACCTTGTGGTACTAATTTGGCATGTGTTTTCATATGATGATTAGTGTGGAGGACCATGGTAAGGTCTAGGATACAAGTTAGGGTACTACTTGTACCCTAGGATACTGCTAAGGGAGGGATGATCTTACCCTCCTGCGAGTCAGATTTGTAGCTTTTAAGTTGAGGTTAGTCTGGATATTTTGTACCATAAAACCCTAATGTCCCCTCATTATATATAATGTTGTGTCCTTTCATAACACTTATTGGAGTATAAAAACACTCAAAATACTCTCTCTAAACACTCTCTTGAAGATTGGAGGTTAGGGTATCTACAAGTGTTCTTCAAAAGGCTCAAGAGTCAAGTTTCCTTTCATGAATCTTCTTGTATAATGCATGTTACTCCCTCATTGTTAGTTTCAACTAAACGCATGTTTTATGAATTGTTTTCATGGCATAATTATTTTATGATTTTGGGTTTTCAAATATATATTGGGGGTTTTGGTTATAAATGCTTGGTTATGGTTTTCCCTTGTTTAAATTATGGATTTACAAGTTTTAATCATAGTTTGTACATTTGGTTGCATGGGAATGGTTAATTGAAACTCGATTTTGGTTTTGAAAAAACTATGCCCCTAATGTGTTTGATAAAATGCCTATGAGAATGCTTTACTATATTGTTGAAATTTCAATGAAACTATTGCATGGTATGGTTTGGTTATGGAACCCTAAATTGGTTTGGATGGTTTTTGAATGGGTTAAAAGGTTTTAAATTGTATGAAAGGTTTGGTATGGTTAAATGATAAGGTCTTGGTGGTCATGTTTTTGGTTTAATTGAAAACCTTGCGGGGTACACGATAATCCCTTAGTGAATAACATGATGAAATTGGTTTGAATGATGAACTACATGTGGGGTACATGGTAATACCCCATGGAAAACATAATAATGAAATATTTGTGGGGTACATGGGAATCCCCAAAGTAAGCCTAATAATGATGTAGTTGCGGGTTATATGGGAATCCCCCAAGTCAACTTAATAATGTAATCTATGGGTACATGGGAATTCCATCTTAAAAAGGTTGGCTAGGGATATTGATTGCAAGCTATAGTTGGTATGATGATACCACTTATAATAACCTCAATTAATAACAGTAAAATTGGTGGATTAGTTGTGTAGAAATGGTTTTAATTGGGCATTCATGGTGGGGTGTGATAACTAACTGTGAAGATGGGAGTCTAATAGATGAACACTGGAAACTTATGTTTCCCGACGTGAGGATTAGTCATAGGAATCATCTATGATACTGATGGGGTACACAAGAATCCCCTAAGTAGACTTGTACATATGTATCATGGAGAGTGAAGGGTACTCGGGAATCCCCTACTCTTATGGTATCTCCAATTCATGCGGCTACATATATCGAGGCCCATTTAGGGGGTTACACCAGACCTATATAGCCCATGGGTGGATTATGACAGTTAAGATACACATACCCAGGTTAATGATTTTAAAGGAATACTAAACCTAGTTCCCTTTCCTGAAATAGATTATATATATATTTATGATTGTGAATGTATATGGTTGGTTTACTTGTTTTTAAAGATTGGCATTATTTTATCCTTATCTTGAGTGCATACTAGCGTTCACCCGCTAACCCGTCTTTAGGTGCTATATCCCCATATGATGTAGGAACCGACCATACTACTCTTTCTGCTCATTGTTTAGATTTGGGGACAGCCGGTGTTGGATTGAAGTGGTGAGCTTCCATAATTCAGAAGGCATCTACTTCATGTTAAGGATCTATATATATATTGTGTCTTTTTATAGACTTTGTTTTTAGCTATGGTCGGGGGCATGTCCCGACCAGATACTTTTTGGTTTTGGTTTAGATGTTTTATATGGACACTTGTGGACTTGGCTATGGATTAATTATGTTATATAGATATATATTAGGCTATCGATTTTAGTTTGTATGGTTGGTTTTGGTTATTAGATGGATTGACTTGGTTGGGTTGGCCTCAAATATAGGCTTATCCCAAAGTCATTACATTGTTAAATACACTATCTTCTTATATATTCGGAGTTCACCCAACTCAGTGTATATGTTGGTTGGTTGGGTTGGGTATCGGGGGTAGTCTCCGATCCTGGTTGGACTTGAGATTGCCTAATTATGACAAAAACTCAGTTCGGGTCGTGTCATCTACCCTATCTTATATAACCCTTATATGGCTATATATTTTGGTTTTGATCCTGAGTGTATTTCATACCCCTTTTAATTGTCCACCACGATAGGTGAATCCATTGTGGTTAGAAAGGTATATAGGGGTTGTGTGATGTCGGCCCATGGAAGGGAGACCTTGGTGGATCTAATAGAGTTGGACATGTTAGAATTAGATATAATTTTAGGGATGGATTGGTTGCATTCATGCTATATGTCTCTTAATTGTCAGACCTGAAGGGCCAATTTCTATTTCCCTAATGAGCCAGTGATCTAATGGGAAGGTAGTTCCTTAGTGACTAAGGGAAGGCTTATTTCAGATTTTAGAGCCCAAAACTTATTTTCTAAAGTATCCTCTATCACCTCATGCTTGTTAAGGATTCTAGATCTGAAGGTCCTTTTTGGCAGACTATTTTGGCATTTGTGAATATCTTGAGGTATTTCCCGATGATCTTCCTGGTATTCCTCCTAATAGGGAAATTTATTTTAGGATTGATCTTCTTTTGACACTCGTCCTATCTCTATCCCTCCCTATAAGATGGCTCCGACTGAGTAGAAAGAACTCAAGGAGTAGTTGAATGATCTTCTGGACAAGGGTTTTATCCGTACTAGTGTGTCTCTATGGAGTGCTCTCATGTTATTCATGCATAAGAAGGATGGTTCCGTTATGATGTGTATTGATTACCACCAACTAAATAAGGTGATCGTGAAGAATAAGTATTGATTTCTAAGGATTGATGATCTCTTTTATCAACTTTAGGGTTCTAAGATTTTCTAAGATTGATCTTTGGTCTGGGTACCATCAGTTGAAGATTAGGGAGGCGGATATCCTTAAGACAATTTTTCGAACCCGGTATGGTCATTTTGATTTTTTTGGTGATGTCTTTTGGCTTGACTTATGTTCTGGCTGCATTTATGGATCTTATGAATCAAGTTTTCTGTCAGTTGCTGGACTTGTTTTTCATTATCCTTATTGATGATATTTTGGTGTATTGTAAGAGTGAGGCAGATCATGTTGATTACCTTCGCCTTATGTTGCAGACCCTAAAGGATCATCATTTGTATGCAAAGTTCTCTGAGTGTGAGTTTTTGTTGAATGTTGTGACTTACCCGGGTAATGTTATTTCTAGTGAAGGGATCATGGTGGATCCAAAGAAGGTTGTGGTAGTCATGAAGTGGACTAGGCCTACGACTCTAACCGATATTCGAACCTTCTTGGGTTTAGATAGCTACTATAGAAGGTTTATTGAGAGTTTCTCTTCTTTTGCTGCCCCGTTAGCTAAGTTGACTCAGAAGAAGGTGGAATTCTTATGGTCCGATGCTTGTGAGGGTAGTTTTGAGAAGCGAAAGAATAAGTTGACTTCGTCTTTGATCTTGACTCTCTTGCGAGCACTTATGGTTTTGTTGTCTCTTATGATATGTCCTACGTGGGATTAGGATATATGTTGATGCAGCATGGAAAATCCGTCTTATGATTTGGAATTATTAGCTATGGTGTTTGCATTAAAGATCTGGTGGTATTATTTGTATTGGGTCTATGTTGATATTTATATTGATCATAAGAGCCTGCAATACATGTTAACTCAAAAAGAATTGAATCTTAGGCAAAAGAGATGGCTTGAATTGCTTAAGGACTATGACATGAGTCTTCACTATCATCCAGGTAAAGCTAACGTGGTTACTGATTCTCTTAGCAGGTTGTCGATAGGAATCTTATCTCATGTGGATGATGAGAAATGGGATTTGGTGGAGGATATTTACCATTTCGAAAATCTCAGAGTTTGTCTCTTAAATTCCAAGAATGGTGGTGTGATTGTTCAAGTGGTGGCAAGGTCATCTCTTGGTTCTGAAGTAAAGGAGAAGGAATTGTTGGATCCTATTATTTTGCAAATCAAGAATGATGTAGGTAGGCAGAAAGTGATGATTTTTTAGATTGGTGGTTATGGTAACTTGAGGTACCAAGGTAGATTATGTGTTCCTAATGTTGATGGATTGTGAGGAAGAGTTTTGTTCGAAGATCTTGAGTAGCATTATACTATCCACCTTGGTTTGACAAAAATGTATCATGATCTTAGGGAAATTTATTGGTGGAATAATAGGAAGAGGGATATGACCAATTTTGTAGCTAAGTGTATAGTATCTCAACAAGTAAGGGTAGAGCACTTGAGGCCCGGTGGGTTGACTATGGAGATTGAGTTATCGGTGTGGAAATGGGAGATAATTAATATGGATTTTATTTCTAGTAATCAGCGGTCTCGCCGACAATTTGATTCGATTTGGGTCATCGTGGATAGGATGACTAAGTATGCTCACTTCTAGCCAGTGAGGTCTAATTTCTCTTTTGAGGATTATGCCAAGATATTCATTGAGGAGATCATGAATTTGCATAGTACAATAGGTTCCATCATATCTAACGAGGTACCCAGTTCTCATCTCACTTTTAGAGGTCGTTTCAGTGAGGTTTGGGGACTAAGGTAATACTTAATACCACTTTCCACCCACAGATAGATGGGAAACTAGAAAGGACAATTAAGGTCTTAGAAGATATACTTCGGGCTTATATGTTTGATAATGGCGATAGTTGGGTTGACCACTTGCCTTTATTAGAATTTTCCTACAATAATAGTTATCACTATAGCATTGGTATGGCTCTATTTGAGGCCTTATATGGTAGGAGGTGTAGGCCTCCTATTGGGTAGTTTGAGGTCGATGAAAATAAGTTGTTTGGTGCTGGTTTGGTTCACAATCCATGAAGAAGGTGAAGGTGATTTAAGATAGACTTAGGCTGCCCAAAGTCAGCAAAAGTCCTATGGGGATGTGAGGCGAAGGTAGTTAGAATTTGATGGTTGTGATTGGGTGTTCTTGAAGGTGTCACCTATGAATAGAGTGATGTGGCTTGGTAAGAAGGAGAAGCTAAATTTTCGTTATGTCAGTCTATAATTGGTTTTAAAGAGGGTTAGTAATGTCACTTATAAATTAGAGTTGTCTTCTAGTTTGAGCTCCATTCATCCAGCGTTTCATGTTTCGATGCTGAGAAAATATATTGGTGATCCTTCTATGGTTATTCCCTTAGTGATCCATCTATGGTTATTCCCTTAAAGGAGGTAGGTATTTCAGATCCTTTGTCCAATGAGGAGGTCCCGATTGAGATTTTGGATCGGTAAGTCTGTCAGTTGTGGAAAAAGGATGTGGTTTTGGTAAAGGTTCTTTGGAAGAACCAACAGGTTGAGGAAGCTACTTGAAAAGCTGAGGAGAACATGAAGTCCAAGTATCCATTCTGTTTCTCATTCTGGAATATTGTTCTTGACGTATATGCATTCATTACATCTTTGTTTTCTAACTTTGTTAAAGGAAATTATAAATTCCTTGGCATCTTTGTTTTCTGTCTTTGTTGAAGGTAAGTGTGGTTGTGGTTGGAGTCAAATCGTTCTAATAAACTCCTTGTCCTATCATTTGAGGACAAATGATCCTAAGGGGGAGTATGTAACGCATCGGGTTTTTGGTACTAGAAATTGTTTTGAAATTTTTTCCTGACTATCTTAACTATGACTTAACCCTATAAGTCGTAGGGTGTCTTTATGGGTCAGGTGACCCTAGTTCTAAGGTGTCCAGTGAATGGTGTTTTAGTTACTGTCCTGAGTACGACTTGGAGACACGAGTCGTAGAAAGTTTTGACGAGTCGTTGGGATCGAATCATTACCAAATTAGAAAGTGTGTGGTTCAGTTATGCTCTAAGTACGACTCACTATGAGCTATAAGGACTTGATACGAGTCATTGGGTGCAAGTCATAGGATGTCCGGTGTTTACCCAATTGGATTCTGTGTTGACTACGACTAGACCCTACGAGTCGTAGGGTCCTATTACGAGTGGTACCAGTTGAGTGGTAAGGTTACCAGTGTATGGGTGTCCTGGGAACTGTCTTGGCTACGACTCAGGGTGGCGAGTTGTAATGATTCTATATGAGTCGTATGGTTACCCGTAGTCATTGACAACTAAATTTCAGCTATTAATGTAAGGGCACTTTGGACAATTCCCTTCTCATCCAATTAAAACCCAACATTCATAAAGCACTTATGGGGGCTATATTTCATCCTTAACGTACTGAAATACTTCCATGATCTCTCAAATTCTCTCAAGCTGCCATACTTGGGATTTCCAAGAAGTAGGTCATCCAAGGGTTCCAGGGTTGAATTCTTTGTATGAAACTTGGCATTTCAGGCATGCTACTCTTTCCTAATTATTAATTTGCTAAAAACATAAGTTTTAAAGTATTGTTTATGATATATTGATGTTGATTTTGAAAACATGGGTTCAGATTTTTGTATTACTATTGTTTATGTGATGTTTCATGTTTGTCCCTGCATGGGTTAAGTTTAAATGGTTGTTTTAAAGTAAATTTTATACATGGAATTGGTGAATAAACTAGGGATTGTGATTTCCCAAACTTTTTACTTTTGAAGTGGTTATGACCCCAACCCCATATTGCAAAATTTGTTTTTAATTTTGGGGTTGTGTAATTCCCCAAGCCAATGTAAAATTGAACAAAGGGGGGTTGTGAATTCCCCCAAGTGAAGATAATTGATTTGGCATGTTGATGTTACCTTGCAAGTGTAGTTAGTATGAAGATACCAATAATGTATGCCTAAATGTCTATTGTGGTTCAATAAATAAGATTGTGTGATAAATGTTTTAATCGGGCTTTAATGAGGACGAAGTAGCTAAGTCGTGAAAGTGGTGGTCAGAGAGATCCACATTGGAAATTGTGATTGCCGATGCAGAGGTCTATATAACCGGGTGGTTCGAATCCCTCTTATAATTATTACCATATGATTGGGATGTTCGAGTCCCCCAAATCTTATATTATGATTTGGTGCTCGAGTTACCTTGATATGCAGGAAGGTTCGAATACCTCATAGTGCATATGTATTACCCTCTGGTTCGTGCGGCTACATGCAGTGGGTCCCTACCAGCTCTGGGGGAGCTGGGCCCATATAGATCGTGCGTGCCTTTGTATGTTATGAGAATTGAGCTACACAACCCAGGCTAAAGTTTTAAAGTGCATGTTAAGCCTTCTTTTCCCTATCCTGGCATGTGATATATACATATATGTATTGATTATGTGCATTAGATTTGAATGATTTAAAACTATTGTTCTTGGTATTATATTATCCTTATCCTTGAGTTACATGCTAGTATTCACCCTGCTAACCATCTTTAGATCTTGTATACCCATGTGATGAAGGAACTAGCCATACTTCTACTCCTCTAGCTCAGTGATTAGGATTTGAGATCAGTTCGTGAGTTGACATTGAAGTGGTGATATTTCATACTTTGGAAGTCTACATTTTATGTTTGGTCTCTTATGTCTCTGACTGTTTAGACTTATTTTTGTCTATAGTTGGGGGCATGTCCTGACGTTTTATTGATATTTAGTTTTGGCTGAGGCTTTGTTTGGATTACTGTTGACTTGGGTGATGTTGGTCGGCTGTTTTGGCCGATTGTTGGTTATGGATCATAGAAGTATCTTTTATTCTTAAAATTTATCTTGTTATATGTTTGGAATTCATCTGACGGCAGGGATGTTATGTTGTTTGGTTAGGTGCAAAAAGGGGTGGTCTCTGATCCACATGGGACTTGAGATGCCTGTTACTACCAGGCCCTAGTTTGGGTGGTGACATAGACACACACTTCTTTTATAAAAATACTTTGCCCTGTTAAGTTTGAAAACAATGGCCAAAGTCTCACCTATAAAGTAATACTTTTGTGAACAACAAGCTTCCAATGTTGGATAAATGTTACCAAGCTAAGCATATGATCATAGACTTCAACCAATATTGAAGAATACTCAAGCATAGCAATTGATTTTCCTTACACAAATAAGTTTTTTCCCTTAAGATATGTTTAACCTCAAATCAAGGAGCTAACACGAATCATTCACTCTTATAAAAGATGATCAAGAACACAAGTAACATACCATAATCTTACCCATAAGCTCTAGTTCACCATATACACGCATGCCACTTCAAAGATCACCTTGGTCTTAGTTTGGCTTGTAGCATAGACAATTGGAAAGGTAGGGAAGGTTAAAGTTATAATGAATCAAACTTCTCAGATCATCTATAAAGACCTTGCTTAATCTATTTTCCTAATGTTTGCTTCATGCACCACTTCTCAAACCAATTTTTCAAAGCTTTTGAGCTATCATGCTCTTTCGATCTTTCCAAACCTTAAACAATGTTACTTATTGACACTAGGAACACACTACGACTTTTTTTGATTGTTATATATATATAAACACACACACACACACACACACATATCTACAAAGGATACAAGATAAATGGAAGAGGAATTTAGTGGTCCCATACTCATTAACTACCCATTTCATACTAATCCTAAGGTTCCCTTCACCCCAAACTTATGTTTTTGGATTAAGTTGGTCTTTAACCTCACCTAGACACTTTGATAAGGTTTGTCTCAAGAGAGAAAAATGAGGAAAAAGGGTTTCAATATGGAATGAGGTTATTTAAAAAAATGAGTTCCAAGGCTCAATTTTAGGACAAAGTTGGTCATTCAACTCACCATGGGATGGTTTAATTTGGTAAATTGGTGATTTACTCTCGATCAATGGCCTAAGATTATTTATCCAATATCACACACTTCGTGCATTCGAATTAGAGCAATCAGACAAGTTCTAGGTGGACTCACTGTACAAGCTCAAATCTTTACCTCACCCATACATGACAATTGTACAAGCTCAAATCTTTACCTCACCCATACATGACAATCGCATACTCGAAGCACTCTTTCTTAGTTGATGAACCATACTCATCACATATATCAGTAAATGTATTATAGTTGCCAAAATAGGATACAAGTATTCACAAAAAAAATAAATGCGTAACTAGATTGATTAGATCAATAAAGTTTTTAAAGATGGACACATTTTTTAAAAATGGATATAAATCATAAAGAATAATAAATTCAAGAGTCGCACATTTGAAAATCTCTCCAACTGTATTCTTTAAGTCGAAGTGTTCTACTGGTAGTACGCTTCCCTCTTAAATATGAATGCCATAGTAAATATTTGTTTGTACTTAAACTAATAACTGATAAACAAGAAATCAAAATAAGGGAATTAAAATCACACACCACATACCACACACCCCATGAGATCCTAAACACCAAATCTAGAATTATTACAACCTAAATGAAAAGTATCCAAATGTTAAATCCACACATTAAAATAAAGAAAAATATCTTGAAATTCAAACATAGTATCAAAAGATCAAGTTTCAAAAGCCAAATATTAAACATCCCCAAAAAATCCCACCCCAACTAAAAAGTATGTATTTTTCTCAATGTAATAAGAATAAATAAGTATATGATAATAAAAGTAAGAGTCCCCCGAATGTGGTTAAGCCTGTGAAAAAAACTGGCTTACTAAAGTGGCTACTGTCTAGGCATCAATACTTAGATCATCTCCAGTAGTGGTCTGGGGGGAGGATCTAGTAAAGGGTCTAGAGTCTCCATGGAAGCAACTGAATAAGGCGGTCCTAATCTGTGTACTCACAAACTAACTGCTCCAATGTGGCAACAACTAGAACAACTTCAATTTTATGTCTGTTAGTCTGCTCATCAATATGTGACTCAACCTTAAACTAATCTTGTATACCAACTTGGCCATGCATCTTAAAATAACCCTTGATATCGACATCATCCACGTCATTATCAGAAGCATGATCATCCTTATCAATATCCTCCCCCTCAACCATTAAATTTGCCTTACGAACAGGTATAGACACTAGAGCCAATATCTCAAATAAATCATCCCATAAATGTGTTACATAAGGTAATTGAAGCTCATCCATATGCTTCTAGAAGGTCACTAGCTTGTCCTACGTCTTGGACACTATCACAGGCACAACAGGATGTTATGAGCATTTAATTCATCTACATTATACTAAAGTATCACATGATCTAACATATACCCTATAGATCCTAATGCACTTTATCCATGACTGATTTTACTCTAGAAGAGATCACTTGCGGGACCTCGCTATCTAGTCTACCCGACCTAATATAACATATGTAAGCTAGCTACCCCGTTAGAATAGTATCAACTTAGGTTAATTAGGATCTAGACAAGCCTTGAGTAGTAGATAGTTGAAGAACGATGGTAATAGGTCAAGGTGGACATAATGATGTACCTGAATATGGAGCGAGATGATATGGATCTAGAGAAGATCCAGGAGATATAGGTACTATAGTAGTAATAGGAGTGGGATAGTTGGCACTCCTATCAAAAGAACTAAAGTCAACTGTCGTAAGATCATCCACCCAGACCTCTTTATTCTTTTTCACTAATTTCATTATCACAAGTATTATGATATTAATGGTGGAAAATGGGTGTACTTTATAGTTTTTTTCTTAATGAAGTGAACCTTTGATCGATGACATAGCTCGGTGATCAAGCATGGGAAAGCTAAAGAGGTCTACTTCTGTTGTGCCCAATATGCAATGTCTGAAGAAATGATAGAAGCTATATTGGACCTCTCCTTCAAAATTATAGTCCAAACAAGAACTTATAAGGGGCTAACACAGATGGACAAATTCTATGATGCCATAGATTACTACACATAAAGCTTAACCAATATTGATCTCCAAATAAATATTCGACTTTTGTATCTGAACCTTCAGTGCAAGCAACAAATGAGTACTATCACTAAGAAATGGAGCTAACAAATCTCTTATCTATTCAATTAGGTCCTTGAGTCTTTTGAAAAAATAATGAGTATTTAGTGTTTGGTTTCCATAAATCTCACCAATGATAGTTTGGTCACATCATACATCAACACCATGAATCCCAACAACATCCCTTGTATCTTACTTCCTCTTTTTCTTTATATCTTGATAAAGCTTACCATGCTTAAGGTCTCTAGGAATACCTTAAAATCATGATAACACAATGCGACTAGAATCCCTCAGATGTTTTCCCTCCAATCCATTCAAACTCAATATTCCCCCCCTCCCCTCATAATTGTGTGCTTATTGGGCACTTAAGTCTATTCATAACACAATGGCCCCCATGAGGATAAGCTAGAGGTTTGGTTGTTATAGTGGAAGGCTGTTCTACCCTTATATTCTTTGAAAGAGCAGCCTCAATAGTCAACAACTCATGGATAGGACTAGTGTTCCCTCCTCTAATGTATCCAGGTTATATCATTTAAAGTTTGATTTGTGATACAAGCTATCTTCCTTAATTACTAGGGTTGTGTACTTACCTTCCTTAACTCTCTAATGCTTGTACACCCTGTAGGACTTCTTTCCTTCCTAAATTATTACTCTCTTTGCATGTTTTGAGGTGGGTGAAAGAGATTTAGATTATTTCTTTGACACATGCTTCATATGAGCCATATATACACAAAATATTAGCAATGGGCTCAACCCAAGTAAGTAAAAAAAACAATAAAATTTACCAAAAAAGCTTTGCCAAAAAATTGATACATTGCTAATATGATCGGCAATGCAAAATGCTATTGCTAATTACACAATAAAGAATGGTCCACTCAGTGAAGGAAATTGGGCATTTGGTGATATGAAGAAATAATAAGTGACCCTCCCTGAGCATCGCCGAATCACCAAGGTATCACTCAATTTCACTTTAATTAGCCAAACGTTCTTCTTTACTTTCGACGATACTAGGATAACTTCAGCGATGGACCATGCAGCTTGGTGTATCATCGAGGTTTTCTGTCTATTGTCGATTATCATCTTCCCCAACTCAACTCACAATTTTCAAGGTTCTTCAATAATGATTTTCAATCTATTTTATCGTGGGTACTCAAACATCCCTAGGCCTCTTTATTTAATCAACAGTATGACAATTTTTCCCTTAGAACAACGGCACTCAATCTATCATTGGAAAAAAAATGATCGATTACAACCTAAATCGACAATAATCTCAACCAAACATATACAATTTATCCACAATGCAAACATGACCATCATCAATATTTAGAGATTAATTTCTCAAATACTAGTCGTTTCTAAGCATTATTTTAAATTTCAAAGCATTAACAATTCGACCTATCAAATCCACTATTAATGAATCAATCAATTTATTACAAGATATTAAAATTTAACCACATAATAAATTAAAGACAATTTCATTTCAATATGTATAGTAATTTCTAACATTCAATAATTTGAGATAAACTTGATGAAAAAGACAAATAATTTGTGAACTCCAATGACGTCGTGCTCAGGTGGTGTTGTTGAAGTGAAAGAGAAACTAGAGTGTGTGTGAGTGATTGAGTGTTTGTTGATTTGAGAGAGTGAAAAAGAAGAGGGAATAGGAAAATTAACGATTTTGAATATAAATCAAAGGATGAATATAAAAAAATAATGACCCCATCCTATCTTAATTTTGACCGATTCAGTGGCTCAAATCCATTGCGGAACTCATCAGTGATGCTCCAAATTAGAGCTCTATTACCAAATTCAATACTGTTCATAGCCTAATAATTTATCCAATAAATCTAAATAAATTCTATACATTTGTTCATTATATATCCTCCGACCATATTATGCGCTACTGTCTTGCTCAACTGATCCAATTCTCTATAGAAGACTTAGACAAGCATCTTATCCAAAACTTCATAGATGGGGCATCGTAACATCTTTTTATTTAACCTTTGTCATGCTTTATGTAATAGATCACCACTCAGTTATCAAAAGTTTATGATTTCATCTATCAATTGGAGCATAAAGGATGGTGTAAAGAATCAGTCTAAAAATGGTTTTGTCAACTTAAACCAAAAAGTTATACATATCACAATACCATTAACCTATCAATAAGAATGAAAAGAGTCATTATCGAGTGAATTCTTGGGAGATATGAGTAATGTCGATTGAGAGATACACATCTATAAAGTTCTTTAAATGGAGGTTGGATCTTTGTGAGGTTAACCCCTAAATAAACCCTTTATTTGATGTTAATAGAGAATTACACTTATGACAGAAAATAGACATCACCCTCAATAGGTGTGATGTGGATTGCACATGCCCTTCTGGCATCCCCTGGGTAATCTTCATCCTCAAGATATTCATTAAAGGTAGCACTATCACTAACATGTGGGCTCATTGGGCCGTGAAGTCTCAAATTATCACTTAATCAAGACAAAAAAAAACAAAGTAATATTACAGTACATCTTATAAAGTAACTTCTAGAACTAAAAAGAATGAATGCTATATTTCATTCCTCAACAATGACACCATTTTTTATAATGCTTAAAGATACTTTAAGAATTGAATGTGCGTGGTCATTAGAAGTTATTTTATCCAAATTAGGAGTTGGGATCAAATCCACAAGGAATGAGAGTTCTAGCTTCTCTCTTAAGTATCACAAGCAACTATAAGTCTACATACAATGTTGAAATTGAATAGTAAAGTAAAAGAGTGTGTGCGTGTGGAGGGGGTTGTTACAATTATTTTGTTTTGAGTTCACAATTCTAATACTGGTTTGTCAAAACTTATGGTATATAATTATAATTAATAAATTAGACCACCTGGGGTTGTGTCTTCTTGAGAATAATTATACACATAGTTAAGTGAAAATACACCTAAGATTTGATTGTTGGTAATGATTATACATAGTTTTAGGCATTGGTGGTGATTTCTCAATCCACAACCATATTTCACGTGGGTTTCTTTTAAACCCCTAAGTGTCTAAACTATCAAGAAACCAAGAACCTCATAATGGGTAATCTTCCTAGCATCCACTTAAATGAGTATAACTCAAGTTTTGCTTACTAAATCTCATCATTCTTTTTTCTCTTTCAAGTAATACAAGATATTAAAAAATAAACCAAGTTTGGAACCTCAATCTATAAATTAAAACAAATAAATTTAGCTAAATTCGTAACAGACAATCTAATACAAAGGCAAATAATTATTATCCATGCATCAAGAAATACTCAATAATGCATAACCCGAAGTTGGGGAGATTAGCTATTGATAATATAAGAAAAAAGAATTTTACCAAATTCTTCTTCCATATTCACCAAAAAATGAAAGTATTTAAAAAAACACCAAGTTCCAACCATAAACTAGTTAATCCCACAACTAGGATTTAATTACTAGCTTAATATTCCCAAAATTAACAAAATATAGGGTTTCTAATGGGCAAAAAAAATAAATAGATTCAGCAAAATAGAGCCTGAAAATTATAGAAATGCCATCGTATACAATTCAACTTAAGCATACTTGCATTATCGATAGGATCGGTGATGCTCCAAATTATCCATAGCTCACTGATTAGACTTTTATTTTTAGCCAATGGTTAATTTCTATTACTTTTGGTGACAATAGAGTGATAGAAATCACTTTGCTGGGTATGTGATTTCTATCAAATTGATTCTATCACTTTGTTGATTGAGTTAGTGATGTGCCAAATAACACTTTCCATCATTATTTTGTTAACATTTGAGTCTGGCCTAAACTGTGAGATTTGGTAATGGATGGCCTCTTTAAGCGATGCGCGGGGCATATTAGAGATGCAACAACTATCCATTTTGTATTTTGTGCCTTTTTAGCTAAAAAATTTCATCATTTTGCTTCTCTTAGATTATTTTTGCTATTCCAACCAATTCATGGACCTAACGATGAAATTAAATCAAAACAACATTAAAAGTACCTTAAAATGGCATTGTGGACTTTATTTCTTACCACTTTTTAGATTAAATAAATTATAATTTGTCGACTTTTAATAGAGGTGGACCCCTTAAGACTCAAGCCTATTAAGAGTTAGCCAATTAAGTAATGAAATACCATCGAATAGAGGGTCCCACAACATTTAGAAAAACACGATAATCTATGTTGCACGACATTTCCTCCATAGCAACGCCCTTCTAATGGCTTCCTCTATTGAGTTGTGTGGTGCATATGTCGCTCTTTGTATCCCAACTACATGGTTAGGAGGTCCTTCAACTTCAAAACTTCCCTTAGACCTCATATTGCAATCTTTAATGTTTATCCTATCATTTTGGTGCACATCCAACCACTTTTTTTCCTGAAACATGATAATCACATTGTTATTTCACCCATATCAACATGGAACATATGAAAATATATATACTTATTCTAAAAACTTAGCAAAAGTATGGGTAAAATACGATATTTTATTGTATAAATAAACTCAATATTACTATCACCTTCTAACTTAGCTCGAGCTTTTTGATGTAGATATTCTTATCATCATATTTGTTTGATTCATATATTAAAAAATAAGTTTTTTACTCCTAATCATTTCTAACTATGAAATTCCTATTGCAAGTGTTGTAAAGTGAAAAATTTGTCATGGGTAATGACCTAAACCCTATATCCTTTTCCACTAATAAAAGACCATATTGTCTATATAAGGAAGAGTACAATATCATGATATATTCCTAACTGTCATGACCTAAAATTAGAAAAATGGTGGAACATACATCAATCCCACATTAGGTAAGTTAACCCAATACTTAATCGCAAAATAAAAATATAAATACACAAAATTAACTGTGTAAAATAATATAAGTCATTAGACTCTTTTAATAAAACCTATGAAAAGTGAATGATAATCCATATAAAATCCAGAGTTACTAATATAAATCACTATGAATCAGAACAACTTTATGTCTTATGACACTAGAAGTAGGAATAACGACATAAAATAAAAGTACAAAAGATATCTAAAAAGGATGTGGATAAACTAAGTACCTACTTTAGAATCTCAAATAGTCAACTTGAGCAATGAGGATCACCTATCACCCATTCTCAACTTAAAACTTCACAATAAAGGTGTAGAAAATATAAGAGTGGGTACGAAAACTATGCGTACTCAGTATCATCTTCGAATGATCCTAATGTAAAGTGATGGAGAGGTTCGATTCTACACTACACTACTTTATGTTTGATCTCGAGAGGCAAAACATTGCTTTAAGACACATGTTTGTAGCTAAAACTAATAGTAATATGAAAGACACAATAAAAACCTCATGCGAATGAGCATGAAAGTTCCCCCGCTCCTGTCCCAGGGTGATAAACCTTGGAACAAATGATATTATCAATATTAGAAAATAAATCTACATAATCATTGAGTAAAGATTCACAAGATTTAATCATGTATTTAGCATAAGAACTCAACATTAATCAAGTAAATAATAATAAAAAATTGAATACAATGTAGACACTATATATATATATAGATATATGTATATATACCTTCTGCTATAGTATAACTAGGACCTATAAGGGACTAACGAGATCCATATAGCAGCAGGTGTTTCACTAAAACAACAATAGTTTTCACGGGAATAGTAGGATCATATAGAATTACATCCTATAGGTTCATATAATTACCAATTATACATCTTTCATTCTTGATTTTAATCATCCATAATATCAAGCATTAAATAGTGGTCGTGTGGATGTTGATTGATTTTCTTATGTAGTTGGTGGTGCATCTATCTCTGATTCATTCAACGTATTAGCCATTTTTTTCAGAAAAAATACTCTAATATCAACTGATAAGTTAGATACCACTTACAAATAGAGAGGGTTGAATTGTATATGCTGTTTTTTTGCTTTACTAAAGAACCAGACTCTTCAACTACAAAATCTGTAAATATAGTTATCCTAAAATAGTAAGCGTAAATAATACAATGATTTTACATGCAAATATTTTTTATCTGATGATGTAAGAATTACGATCTATATTGTGTAGATTTACCTCAAAACATCACTGAACAACAAGAGTGTTTTTAAGTTATAACTCAATAAACAAAAAGATCTAATTTAATATCTCTACTCCAACAATCAACTCAGATTATATCTACACACTTTCAAGAATTTATTTTGTAGCCTAGAAATCAAAATAAATTCTCCAAATTATTTATCTAGGCAAACGCTTCTCATTAGAAAAATAGGTTACAACCTTAGATTAAAGAACCAAAACTCAAATACAAAGAATTCGATATGATCCTCCTCCAACTGGGTTCTTCAGTTCAACAACTTTTATTTCACTAAAATTTTATTTTAATAACACTATTGCGGTGAGTAAACCTCAATAATTACTTACAATAACGTACTTTAGAAGGACAACAATATGTACTTTATATATGCACGAGTAGTGATAAAATTACTCCTTAATTTTATTTCAAAACCAAGAACTAATTTGATTAAGGGAAGAAATCCCAATAGAACTTGATTTCCTTTATTAGATTCCTCTTCGTATACTTTAGTTTGGTGTAAATATTTTCATAATTTATGACCTTGTTGGACATAAACTGCTTTAATACAAAGATCTTCATATCTTGATAAAATTTTCATGATATATATACTTGTCACACAATTCTATTTACATACAAGTAGTTCTTACCCCTCTGATCAATAATATTCATAAGGACCTGATTGTTAAGCATGTGCTAGATAAGTGATCACTTTATTATAAAATCATGAATTTTTTATCAAGAGAAGTAATTTTTTCTATATTGAGTATGAATCATCAAAATTACTTTTATCATGAGTCTTATTGATTCCAACGGTTGAACAACAAAAGTACTTCTGATAGCTTAATTATCAGAGGGTCCCAAACGCACCTCAACCAGGAAACAAATGGGTGAATAGAGAAAACAAAATAGGTTGACACTTCTTCTTATGATTCTGTAACTTTCATTGGTTATGCATTTACATAAATTCATTACCATTTGTTTATAAATATATATATATATATATATATATATATAGGTAGGTAGGTATCTATCTATCTATATGATTGTGAACACAATTAACTATAATAATTCTCGTGGTGATTCTTAGCTTATTCTATATTTTAATATTTTGTCCTTTCCTTTTATTGATTTTATATTATTTATGGGTTGTGTGGATATTTAAAAAATTCCCTGAAGCATATGGGAGTGGTCTATATGAGTTTGAGGTTTTCAGTAACCTGTAAAGTGTTATAGTTGCTTTGATTAATATTTTGTGACTTGAGCATTGAATGATGATTTTAACAGCTCTATGAATAATTTTGACTTAGTAGAGTGGTTGGTTAAGGTTTCAAGGCTCTATTATAATTTTTGAGGGTTTGAGTGAGAAACTAGTTTATTTGGCCTAAAGGAATTTTTGGGGTAAAACTTCTTAATAACAAATACTTTTGATAAATATCATGGTTCCATTGATTTTGAAATATCAAAATTAAACTAGAAGCAATATCGAGTTATTTATATGGGTCCTAAATGAATTTCGAGTGTTTGATTGAAATGTTTTAAGACTTGGACTATAGTTGGTGCCTAGTTTCTGGTGCAATCATAGAGAGTTAG
The DNA here is from genome assembly GCA_030864215.1 of Capsicum pubescens. NCBI lineage: Eukaryota > Viridiplantae > Streptophyta > Magnoliopsida > Solanales > Solanaceae > Capsicum > Capsicum pubescens. The sequence goes on along the minus strand of CM061544.1, from coordinate 239,882,213 downwards.
TTTTTTGTTCATTGCAATCATAAGGTGGGGAATCTCTATTATGAGCTTGAGTTGGGTCAGGTTGGATAGATGATTCGCGATTGGTGGCCCATTCTCGCAATTGCGAAAACAAAACTTATAGAAGTCAATGTTGATCGTTGTGATCATATGGAAAGTGATACATTCATGAGGAAATATTTACTAGAACAGTATATAAACCAAATTTTAGCGATGCAACTCCATAGTCATCTTTTTTATGCTTGAGAAATATGATTTTTGGAGAATTGTAGAGGATTATTAATCAATTTTGTTTCGATTTAGCTTCTAAATCTATTTTTCTCCATTACTTGTTGATTATATTACAAAATCATCTCCAATATCTAAATTTTAAACTTGAGATTTGAGTTGTACTCGTTAAAGTAAAAATGTGTATTTGACAATTTCTAAACCAATTTTACTCGGTTTTGATGAAGTTTCTGATTTAAAACCCTATGTATAATATGATTCATTATTTAAATTTTAGATTTATCCTTTTATTTTTAGATCAATTTTTGAAGTAATTATGGGCTCAAATACAAAGTATGACAAAATGGACATCAATAGACCCCTAATTACGTGTAGAATTCATTTTTGACTAACTATGAGTATTATGGAGTTGCTCAAAAGGGAAAGGCTTCTTGTTAAAAGGTTATAGCTTGTGTTTCAGCTTTTTAGTTAAGTTAGGATTTATCTTTCTTCAAATCAGGTTGTGTAGATAACCATTCATATAAGGTATATTATGGGTTAGAAGTCATTATTATTATTTTTTGAAATTATTATTACTATTATGTTTCCTGTTTGGAGGCTTGTGTGAATTTTATTATTCATATTAGAGATTATTATTATTTGAGTTGCCCGTGCGAAGCTGGTGTTGTTTTTTCTTGAGCATTAATTATTCTTTATTATTATCGTGATGCTCGTTTGGAGGGACTGAATTGGTAGAATTAATGTCTTATATGATTCTTTACTATTGTGTAGTCATGAGAGGGCTTATATCAGACTAATTGAGATTTGAATGATTTGAGTTTATTCATGCCTATGAGCTGATTATTGAATATTGTTAATTTTTCTATGATCATTCATACTCGTTCATCACTTATTTTTCATAGAACTAATATTACTATGGAACATGAATTTCTTTACAAAAGAATATGTACCATTTTATAAAAAGCCATAGTTGAAATAAGTGTCGACAAGGTTGATTGATAAGATTGTTATTAGTATATGGGTTCCAAACCTCCATGCGTCCTCTACTAGAAGTTTAGGCTCGAAGGTTACATATGAGGTAAATATTTAAGCATGTCATACATACCATATTATATTATTTCACTAGCTTTCATATCTTCTATGGGAATGATATTGTTAACTGGACTTCTTTAAATAGGGTGTTGATATTTTAATTTTGTTGTTGAGGTTGAACTATTATACTATTAGGAGCGGTACGACTTAAGTAATTTGAACTTTTCTATTTGAATGGTGGATGTGTTACTTGTAGCTTACTTTACTAGTTTATTTTTCTATTTTTCTTGGTCAATATAACACTCTGAAAATCTGAGGTAAAACTAGAATCATACATAGAGTACATGTAAAATAAAACACCATGTTTTGATGGTATGAGGAGTTATTTAGACATATATTAAGGCCATAAGAAATTCCTAGATCATGGACAAGTCAAAACATTCCTTACCTTTTGTTTCTTTTGTAGAATCTCCCTATAGTCAACTTCAAATGAGTGTAAATCTTTATATCTTGATGTATTTTTTATATCAATAATAAAAAATGATACATATTTGAATTATCTTTGCAATACATTTAGATACTCCTTAATTCGATATTAGAGTAAAATTTTATGACTATTTTAGTGAAAGACTATCCAACAGTGAGAACCTATTAGCATAGATACGATCATGGTGAGATTGTACGACCATAAAATGCTATCATATGATCGAAACAGTCCCAAACATCTTAAAGTTGGCAAGTATACCTTCACACAATAAGAATGAACCACGACCATGGTTAGAAACCACGATCTTAAGTACGATTGTGACTCCTAAAGTTGATCCAGCTTGGACTTCCAGCGTACGAACCAAGGTAAAATCATAGGTGAGTCCCACGATCATACCAAGGTATGTATGGTGAAGTTTAGAGTTCCCAAATTCAACTTCTAAACCACGAGCAACACCTACTATTTTGGGATGGTCCGTACGACATAATTTTAAAAAAATTTAGTTAAATTTTTTGAGGGTATTTGCAATCTTTCCTCATTGTTAGACCTCCTAAGCTATGCCAATTTCAAATTAGGTATATTCTATATGATATTTTTAGATAAATTGACCCAGTTAGACTATTAGTAGTTTCATGAGTAGGATTAAGGGTTTAGGTACAACTTTATAATTTCCTTCCAAATCTTAATCTCCATAGGGTTTTCTTATGCATTTACTCCAACCATCTCATGTCTCCCATAACCTACATGTCACAGTATTTAGAAATATATATTTATATGCATATGAATTTTTAGGTCATAATCAAGAGCTTCAACATATAACAGTAAGATACATGACATGTATGACATACAAATATCCCATCAATGCTCTTGAAAGCCTTTTTTCAAAAGTAAGTTCCCGACTTATGTGGTTCTAAAAAACCATGAATTATCGTTGATCATTTTTTCTAAGAAAAAAGAGTTCACTAGTAGTATGGTAATCAGGAATGGTGTAACATCCAACATTTTTTAGCTAGATATAAAACTATCATTCCTACATTTGTAAACTCTAATCCCATGACATGTATTTTAATACATGTTTCATGATCTTTATCCTAGTTTTAATCATGCTTATGAGATAAAAAATATTCATAGAAATCACTTAGAGCAAAGTTGAGCTAAGAGCCTTTAATTCAACCAATTTTTTGTATTTGATTCTACAAGGGTCAACTTTGAATGTGTATAACTTTTTACAGGAATTTTACATCTCAAGACCCACCAAATTGTATAAAATTGAATAGCCTTTCCAATGATACTATTTTTGTATAAATCTGATACCCGAACAAAAAGTTATGGCCATGCTAAGGGTTGTGCGTCGCCTAACAATCGCCTAAGGCTACTTGAATAGGTGTACGATTGGCTAGGCGTCGCCTAGAAAAGGGCTAGGAAATTAGCCATGTGTCACCCAGCCAAGGGCTAGGTGATTGGACAAGCATTGCTAACCTTGGCTTGGGTGATTTGCTTTGCGTCGCCTAGGTCATTGCCCAGTGCCAAAAATTCTCTATTTTGACTTAAATCAAGGGAGTTAAAGTCATTTAACACCCATAAACGTCCCTAATCACCCCTAAATGTTATAAGGGGCTTTTAAACACATTATTTACACTTCCATCACCCCAAAAATTCAGTACACGACTCCAAAACCCTCCTCCATTCCCAAGAACAAAAATCCAAGTATCATCTCTCAAGAATCAAGAAGTTATGTTCAAAATTCAATATTCTCTCCAAGGATTCTTTCAATCAAGGTATGTGGGGGTTATGAACAAGGATACCCTTTCATCCTTGTGCCCAAAACTTATTTTAAAGTTAAAGATATATGAATTGCAATTAGGGTTCATACCAATATTATCTCATTGTCGAGTTTATAGATTTATGAAGTGATTGAAGTATTAAAGTGCATATTTTTCTTGACTTAAAAAATTCTCTTTTATGATTGAATACCATGAGTATGATTTAAGATATTAATTAAAGATTTTTAATTGAGTTTTAATCATGATATTGTATTAGAAGTTATATGAAAGAAAGCATCAGATTCAAATGCTTTAAGTGCATAAAGATTACATACGTTTGTGTTTGATTTATAAGATTCATATTGTTATTTTGATTTCACTATCTTGACAGAAATTATTTAAGTATTTCAAGAAGATTTTTGAGCATGAAGTTTTTGTAATGCCCCGAAATATCATCCCGAGATGCCACACGGTGCCCAAGGATACACGTAGCCTCAAGCTAAACCTTTAAGCCAAAACACTACCCTTGGGTTCCAACACAACAACATACACTCTATGCTAAGGATATATATATATAAGTACATATCATATCACATCGCACATGGCATGGAAATCGTTAGACTGTACATATATGGAATGTCTATACACAAACCAACCCAACAATACACTAGTCTGACATAGCCTCTATACAGCAAAATCAACGAGCTATTGGGAAAACCCCCCAACTGACTCAACAGACCAAAGGGATCACAAAACAACAGCACCAAAACTATCAACTTGATCCTCGAACCATGAGGACTCACCACTGAAGGAACGTAGATGCGGCTGCGGCTGAGTACCTGAACCTACATCATGGTAAGAATGTAACACATAGAGAAATATATGGGTCAGCACAAGATACGTACTGAGTATGTGGAGGCGCATGCAAAATATAAATAATATCATAAGTTTCGTTAAAATGTACATACAGACCATAATGACACACCTGGCTTGAGTGACATTGAATCATGCAACTCATAGTATCTTAGATAGGAAATGTAGGAGAAAAACCTCATAAATCATTATAGATCATCATAGGCAACTTGACTTACCACATCAAAACTCAGAGTGACTCCGTATTTCAATAAACATGACTCTTATGGACAGGGGAGTTTTCTATAACCAACAACCCCACGTGAGCTACGTGGAATACCAACGTTTGAGTTCCCCGTTAGCAGGAGCATCATACTTTTTGCCAGGGTGTACGACCTTAAAACTGCAATAATCACAATCGGGCTCTCTGGTCAATAATATCATCATCAAACAACCCTAGGTGGCACATAGGTTTGGGGAAATACCAAATTTCATTATCGGTGCTAAGTACTACTCCCCGACAAGCTCAGAACGCATTAGGAAATCCACCACAACATCACAAGGGTCTATCATAAAGACCAAATCAAATCTCTTTCTCATTTATTAAATCATATCAATTTGTGGATTCCTAACTCAACACATTTTATCTCAAAACATTTTAATCTTCCTCAACATCAACAAGGTATCAATGCATTGAACCATAACCGACTCGACATTTGGAAAAGGATATGAAGACTCAATACATAATATTTTAAACAATTTAACTCATCAAAACCATCCGAAAAATACCAAGACTCAGTGCAACTTCAATATCAACATTTCTCAATTTGCCATCCAACTCTCATTTTAAGGTACTTGAGACATCAACCCATAGCAGAGACATAGAATATCCTATATCAATTATAAATTCATAATAAGGAAATAGTGGAATGATAGTATAATTAAAGGCTTAACAAATTAAATCACCATACTCTCATAATCAAATACTTTTTGGACATAATTCCATCTCAAAATCATACACATATTGGATGACATAATCTCATAGCTCATGGACAATAATATAAGATATAAAATCATATTTCCAATTCATGGTAAAATATGTAAAATCTCATGTCAATGTAATTCAACAAAAATACCGGGCACAAGATCAAAAGGATAATCTTGGTCAAAGCCCCACATACCTAAAAATGGAAGATGAATATGAACTTCCGACTCCAGAACTTTATTCACGAAAATAAAGGGTGCTTCTCGAAGCCCTTAACATGATCATCTCGAATCCTAAATCAATTTGAAATTTCTACGGTTCAATCAAGAGACATAGAAGGATGAAATTTTGAGTAGTAGGGTTGGAGTTTGAGCCTTAGAAATTTTGGAGAAAAATGAGCTATTGAATGCTCTTAATGGACTTAAATCCATGGTTTACCCAGATGGATTGGAGTGGGAATGACAAAAATACTCTTAAAATTTAAATAATGTCAAATCTGTCCTTTGATGGACTATTTTGATAGGCTGAAGTAGATCGACCATAACTTTTTTCTTCGATGGCCAAATTAGATGAAACGAATTTCATTGGAAAAAGGACTTTTAGAGATTTATGTTGATATATAGTAGATCACCCATATCAATATCTACAAGGAGTTCTGATCGTTTGAAGTTGACCCTAAAATTTGCCTGGCCTCAGTATTTTTTTTCCTGCACATTTACTATTCACCACTATTCACGGTTAGATCGGAATGATCATAACTCATCGCTCGAGTGTCCGTTTTGGATGATCCACATATCGTTGGAAATCTTATTTAATGATCTACGTGATGATGGGTTGCATATCCAGAAATTCTATATAGAAAAATTATTAATCACAATAAAGAACAGAATTCAACACATTTTCATCCGAGATCTTAACGAAAAATTTTTTCGGGGCATCACATCATCTCCCCCTTGGAAACATTCTTCCTCGAATATTGATAGGTAGATCAAGAATACTATGAAAATGAGTATATAGAGAAAAATCATCTTGCCCAAGCATATACTCCATTCTAGATTTTTTTGGATATCGTAGATAACACACAAGCCAAGATAAATATAGCAATAAGGATTAAATCAAAAGAGAACGATACCTTTGACATGCTTAGGATTCATAGGAAAGAGGTGGGGATATTTGGCACGCATATCCGCTTCGGCTTTCCAAGTAGCACTCTCCACGAATTAATTTCGCCAAAGCACTTTAACCAAAGGAACTTGCTTGTTTCTTAGCCTACGAACTTGAAAGTCAAAAACCTCAACCGGAATCTCTTCATATGAAAGACTATCTTGTATACCCGAGATTTTGGAAGGATCAATCACAATAGAATCACCAATAGACTTCTTAAGCATAGAAACATGGAAAACCAGAAGGACGTTAGATAACTCCGCGGGCAATTCAACCTTATACGCTACCTTCCCAATGCGATCCACAATCTTATTGGGACCAATGTAACGGGGAATTAGTTTCCCTTTCTTCCCGAATCTCTTCACCCCTTTCATGGGTGAAACTTTGAAGTACACTAAATCACCACCATCAAATTCAAGGTCTTTCCTCCTTATATTTGCGTATGATTTTTGACGACTTTGGGCGGTTTTCAATCTTTCCCGAATTAACTTAACCTTTTCCATGGCCTCGAACACCGCATCCGGTCCAGTCGTGGCAGCCTCACCAACTTCAAACCAACCAATGGGTGATCTATACCTTCTACCATACAAAGCTTCAAATGGGGCCATTCCAATAGTAGTGTGAAAACTGTTATTGCAAGCAAACTCGATTAATGCTAAGTGCCCATCCCAACTACCTTTAAAATCAAGCACACAAGCCCTCAACATATCTTCTAAAGTCTGAAATGGTCCGCTCGGCCTGACCATCTATTTGCGGATGGAAAGCAGAACTTAAATGAATTTGGGTACCGAGACCCTTTTGGAAAGATTTCCAAAACTGAGAGGTAAATTGAGTACCTCTGTCATAAATAATAGCCAAAGGTATTCCATGAAGTCTGATGAGTTCCCAAATATATATTCTAGTATAATCTTCAGCTGTATACAATGAATGCACATGCAAGAAATGAGCTGATTTCGTCAGCCAATCTTCGACAACCCAAATCGAATCATGATGGCGAAGAGAAGGAGGCAAACTAACTATGAAGTCCATATTCACTTCTTCCCATTTCTAAGTAGGAATGCTAAACTCTTGCATCATGCCACTGGGACTTTGATGCTCTATTTTAACCTGTTGACACGTGGAACACTTCGCCATAAATTCTGCTATGTTCCTCTTCATACCGTTCCACCAATAGATTTCCCGAAAATCATGGTACATTTTTCTAGCACCGGGATGGATGGAGTATCGCGTACCATGCATTTCCGCCATAATCCTCTACTTCAAGTTATCAATATCAGGAACACATAATCTTTCTCGGAGTCTCAAAATGCCATCTCTCCCTTGGGAGAAAACCTCCACCTTTTGGTCTATAACTGACTCTTTTAATATTTGGACAAGGATATGAAGACTCAATACATAATATTTTCAACAATTTAACTCATCAAAACCATCCGAAAATACGAAGACTCATTGTAACTTCAATATCAATATTTCTCAATTTGCCATCCAACTCTCATTTAAAGGTTCTTGAGACATCAACCCATAGTAGGGATATAGAATTTCCAATATCAATTATAAATTCATAATAAGGAAATAGTGGAATGAAAGTATAAATCAAGGCTTACCAAATTAAATCATCATAATCTCATAATCAAATACTTTTTGGACATAATTCTATCTCAACATCATACACACATCAGATGACATAATCCCATAGCTCATGGACAATAATATAAGATATAAAACCATATTTCCAATTCATGGTAAAACATGTAAAATCTCATGTCAATGTAATTCAACGAAAATACCGGGCACAAGATCGAAAGGATAATCTTGTTCAAAGCCCCACATACCTAAAAATGGAAGATGAATATGAACTTCCGACTCCAAAACTTTATTCATGAAAATAAAGGATGCTTCTCGAAGCCCTTAACATGATCAACTCGAATCCCAAATCAATTTGAAATTTCTACGGTTCAATCAAGAGACATAGAAGGATGAAATTTGGAGTAGTAGGGTTAGGGTTTGAGCCTTAGGAAATTTTGGAGAAAAATGAGCTATTGAATGCTCTTAATGGACTTAAATCCATGGTTTACCTGGATGGATTGGAGTGGGAATGACATAAATAACCTTAAAAATCAAGTAATGTCAAATCTGTCCTTTGGTGGCCTGTTTGATAGGTTGAAGTAGATCGACCATAATATTTTGCTCCGATGGCCAAATTGGATGAAACCAATTTCATTGGAAAGTGGAATTTCAGAGCTTTCTGTTGATATATAGTAGATCACCCATATCATTATGCACAAGGAATTATGATCGTTTGAAGTTGACCCTAAAATTTGCCTGGCCTCAGTATTTTTTTTCCTGTACATTTACTGTTCATCGTTATTCACAGTTAGATCGAAATGATCATAACTCATCGCTCGAGTGTCCGTCTTGGATGATCCACATATCATTGGAAATCTTATTTGATGATCTACGCGATGACGGGTTGAATATCCATAAATTACACACAAAAAAATTATTAATCATGATAAAGAACAGAATTCAACACATTTTCGTCCGAGATCTTAACGGGAAATTTTTCTGGGGCATCACAGTTTTGTTGCGTGTTTCTAAGAATTTAGGCATATATTATAAGTCCTAAGTACAAATTTTGAGATTTTAAAAAGATTATGCTCTTAAGCTCCTTCGATAAGTATATACCAAGATTTAAAGAAAAGTTTGATCTTTTAATCTTAAGTTAAGATAAGGAATCCACATTTGTTCATCCTGATTTTGATTTAAAGAAAGAGAAGCGTAACTAGTTTTCATTATATAAACCCTTATGCTATTTTAAGGTAGATTTCTTAAAAGTATAAGCATATAAGTAATATGGGAGTAGTATTTAGCACCGATTTAGGTATGAGTCCTAGGTCACATACCCCAATACTACGTGCCACCATAGGTTTAAGTCCCATTGTGGGTTAAATATAGTGATCACTAAAGTTAAGGTTCTATTCTGATGGCAAAGATATAACAACTCTCCTCAACATGGGTAAGATGTTGGACTTCATGATAGCTCACATGGTTTTTGACAGTTAGAAGAACTTCCCAAAAGAAAAAATATAAAGCAATGCTTTTAGAACTATGTTTTGGGGATCACAAAGTTTATCCTTATGCTTCATTACTGATGTTTATGATTTTACAACTTTTGTTTTATTCAAGCTCAAGGTGAGTTATCTACACTCAGCATGCATTATTTTATAGTTTATGCATACATTCAGTTATTTTTTTACTTATGCAATCACCCCACATATTTAGTACATTCCAAAAGTACTGATCCATATATATGTCTATTTTCTACATTATTTTATAATGTAGGTAACAGTTGTAGCCCACACATCATAATCATACAGTGTGCAGCTTCCAGTCAGCAGGTGATGAGTCATTTTGATTCAAGGGCTCGAGTCGATCATAGTTAGAGTAGCATTTTGTTTTATTTATTCAGTAGTATTGATTAGGGATAGCTGGGGGTCATGTCCCAGCTACCTATAGTCAATATTAATAGAGGCTTCATAGACAATCAGTAGAGTTGATGTATTTAATTCTAGTTTTGTTTTGTATAACCAGAGTTGTAATTATTTTAATTTGGTTTTATATTGATCATATTCAGAAAATACATCCCTTATGCTTATTTTTTTTAGATTTATGTAACTTATTTAGATGCTCACGAGTTGTGTAAGTATAATGGGTTAGCTTAGGATCAATTATGGTTCTAAGCACTATGTTACGAATAGGGGTAGTCTTGAATCATACTAAACTTAGTATCATAGAATAGTGTTCAAGGTCCTATGGTGTATATGAAGCCGTGTCTACTAGAGTCTTGCGAAATGGTATGAAGACATCGGTACTTTTCTTCAAGAAGCTATAGGAAATTTAAGAAATATCTCCCTTCTTTCATACTCTAGATTGTGCAGTAAAGTTGTTCTTTCAGAATCTTCTGTCGATTTGTGTGTTGCTCCATAATTCTCAATCTAGGAATTTTAGAGATAACATGAGTACTAGATTCTAATTTCTCCCAAGATGATTCTCTCATATTTACTATCAGTAACTTCAGGAGTCATACAAGGGGATTGAGAGGATCTCACTAGTGTGTTAAAAGTCCGTTAAGTTGAAAGCTTATGTCCTCATCCGTATGAGTTGTGCAGTTAAAATAGAATATGTTATGTGTTCAGATTATTTATTAACCCCTTTTAATCCAGATAGTGCTAATGAGAGGAGATAGTGTGAACCCAAATTATTAAATAGAGTTTACGTTTGAGGGATATTATGACATTGAGTGTTATGATACATAAGTAGTAGAACGTTCTTATGGTTAGAATTATGGATTTAGAAGTGTAGTGAAAAGAAAGCTGGTGATGTCGATTGACAGAATGTATATAGATGAAGTTTTGCATATGATCGAGTTAGTAGTGAGGTGATATATCGTTGTGTGTTAGTTTAGGGGAAATGAATGTGGTACAGGTTCCTTGGTGGAAGGTAGAGAAGGAGTTATTAGTTAAGATGAATTGTTGTTTTCTTGAAGTAGGAAATAAGTTATTGATGGTATTTATTGTGTTAGAAAAGTATTGGATATTAATGAAGTATTTGGTGGTTGAGCATTGTTAATTTAGGCTTGCCTTGAGGTTGCAAAAAGAGTTTAGTTAAAAATTTTAGAGCTATGAAAGTAATTAGGTGTATATATGGGTAAATACTCTGTAATACCTCATACTATTCCTAGCTTAAATTTGTCCCTAGAATGTAAAGAATTTGCTTCAAAGATGAATACCATTTATTTCATACAGTATTTTCAAGATTGAATAAGCTTTCCATCGATACCAAATTCTCCTAAATCCGACACTCAGTTGAGAAGTTAGAGCATTTTTAAGTTAACAGTGTGTCACCAGGGCACTTGGCACATCCGGAGAAGGAAAAATTCACAATTTTCAAATTTTAGTGGCCCTCCGTAATAGCCCCACGTCGCGGAGAAGCCCATTTTTCCCAATGGTCCCATTCCAGTGAGACTCTGTGATGCTGGCGCATCGCCCCAAGGGCCAAAATGGCAATCCACGGGGCACCGCAATTGTGGCATGTCACGGTGAGCGCCTATTTCCCATTTGTTTATTTTCCAGTGAGCCACCACAATAGTGACGCGACACAGTGGCCCAGTAAATCGGGATTTTTTAGTTGTTTTTACAGTTCTATTTAGAAGTTTAAAAAGGGTATTTTGGTGAATTAGCCAGCCCTCAATCCATCCAAAACACATCATTAAGATTATACCAAAGCACTTTATGCTTATTTCATCACTTCTTTCTCAAAAGAAAACCTTAGATCATCAAAGCTCTTTTTCCAGGAAATCTAAATTCCTTCATTAATTCTCCAAATAAATTCAAGATTAAGGATTCCCAATACAAGAACTCAAAGAATTCATCTTCAAAGCTCTAATAGAGATCCAAGATTCAAGCTTTAGCATCTACGATCGTTAATTGAAGTATGTGGGATTTGAACAAGGATAATTCTTTTATCCTTGTGCGCAAAACTTTATTTTAATTACAAATTTACTGCATTTTATGAGATTTCCCTTGAAATTTAAGTTAGGGTTTATAACCATTCTCATTATTTGCAAGATTATGAGATTTCCCATGATTTAGAAGTTGAATTACATAATTATACTATATTTCTATACATTGTGCAGTAATTTCCAGATTTTATGATGAATTATGAGTGTTTATATTATCAACATGAATTTTAAGATGTTCTAAACATGAGATTGGTGCATCATTAAGACCCAATTTAAGATTGTTACTTTGAGATTATTTGTGCCATGAGCACCCTCAGATAAGATTATGCACAGATTTTGATAAAGATTTGACCTTTTGGTCCTAAGCTAAGATAAAGAATCCACTTTATTCAGATAACTTGAGAATTAAAGAAAAAAAAAGCATAATTGGTTTTCTTGTAAACCCTTGTGCAATTTTTGATGTGGTTTTATTAAGATCTTGAGCATAAGAATGGGAGTAGTATTTAGCACTGAGATGAAAAGGTTACTATGGTTTCATATCCCAGAACTACGTGCCAATGTAGGATTCAGATTTATTCCCACTTCTACGTGGATGACTCAGATTGTGATCACTAATATAGAAGTTCTATTCCAATGGAAAGGGTAGAAGAGCCCTACCTAACGGGAGCCAGACGTGGGACTCCATGGATGCGCACATGGTGTATGTCGGTTAGAAGAACCTCCCAAAAGATGTCCCCTACTCTTAAAATAGTCTACTGGTTTAAAGCCTTAAGATAAGTATTTTCCCTTACAAAAATCTTTTTAAAGTATTTTACCTGCTAGTTAAAGAAAAAGATTTATAGAAAAGCTTTTAGAAAAACTAAGTGTAAAGGCTCACAAATTTTACTCAGATTATGCTTTACAGAAAGATATAAGCTTAAGATTTCAAATTTAAGAGTGAGTCCTTTCTACACTTAGATAATATGATTTAAAGAGAGAATACAAGTACAACTTTCAGAACCAAATGTTATGGCTAACGAGATTTACAAAGTGTGTTTGACTCCTTATTACTATAGATTTTAGTATTTCAGATATTCCAGCTTAGGTGAGTCATTTATATTTAGCATGCATTGTTTAATAAATTATGATGATAAGATGATGTTTTGCTTATGCATTCACCCCTATATACTCAGTACATCCTTAAAGTTCTGATCCACATATATGTCTATGTGCTACATTATCTCATAATGTAGGTATCAGTTCAGTTGTAGCACGCATACCATATTCAGACAGATTGCAGCTTCCAGTCAGTAGGTGATGAGTCCTCTTGATTCAAGGGCTCAAGTTAGTCATATATTTTGAGTAGTATTTTATTTTATTCATTTAGTCATATTGATTTGGGATAGTTGGGGGTCATGTCCCAGCTATCTATAGTCAGTATAGTAGAGGCTTCACAGATGTCAGTTATGTAATTTAGTCCCTCTTTTCAGATTTTATCAGAATATACAAGTGTACTGCTATTGTGTTTTTCTCAAATTCCATCATGGTTATGTATCCGCATAGAAAACTCTGTCAGTTTATACATGTTTAATTAGTTGCTTATCAGTATGCCAGCTCATGGGTTAGCTTGGCATCACTTGTGGTTCTAAGCACCATGTGATATCTCGGGACCCATTTTTGGGGCGTTACATATTCATAATGTGTAGAAAGAGGATGTTCTATTAGATTTTACTAAGGTATACCATAGGATTATGATTTATTACTATTGTTATGAGTTTCTAGGGGACTATTATTTCTTGGTGTTTTATTTTATAGATTTAATATGAGAATATTATGTGAGGTTATGTTGTTGATCATGCCTAGCACTAGACACTAAGTTTGAATAGTAGATGATCATCAAGGTGGAAATAATGATTTCTTGGTTAGTATGCTAGTTATATGGAGGTGAACCTGTACACTTGAAACAGTGCATGCAAGAATTTAAGTTTATTGATTTGAGATTAAGTATGATGTTGTAGGTATGATTTAGATGTGTACCCAAGGTGATATGGGTTTTTTAGAATTTTCTAAGATTATTAAAGGTTGTGAGTGGTTATTAGTACCCTCGAGTTGTTAAATGGGAAGAATGCTAGTTATATAGTATATGGTGTTCTTAATAGCTAACGAGTTATGGATAGATAATGTTGAGTCTTTCAGTATGATTTTTATTCTCGTTGTTTAAGGAAAAATATAAGTTTAGAAATGTGATACAAGTTAGGTGTTTAATGAGATAGATATGTTTATGGTGGATTGTGTAAGTCTATGGAAATGATTATTGAAGATAGAGAAAGTTAAGGATGGTATACGTTAAGGGAGATTGTCCAAGAATGAATTTAGTGTGTATTAAGTATAGTTCATTCGCGTGAGTTGAGCATTTCTCAATGGAACATTAGAGTGAAAAAAATTATGGCTAAGTCCTTGGGATACAAAATAGATCCATAAGTTTAGACGGATGACTTTAATCTAAGGAAGAGGTGATAGTGGTGATGAAAGATTGTTTATATAGGAGAGAGTAAATGTTTCATATTAAGGAAAGATTGTTGTATACGTGTTTTATCTAAGTCTATAAGTGTGAAGTAAGATTTAGGCTAAGATTTTGATATGCGTCTTGGTTAGTTGAGATTTCGTGTGTCTTCTTAAGAATAGTGAAAGAAAGTTGTTAATGATAAAGGTTTAGAGAATATGAGAGAGAGGATTTTATGGGTGTTTTCCTAGAAGTTCGTATGTGGTTATTATGTTAGGCTTGAATGTTAGGTTGGTATATAAGTGGATGGATGTGTTATGCGCTAATGAGTTCTTAGTAATAGGTTGAATTTAGTTATTAAAGTGATTTAAAGAGTGATCCTAGAGATAAGAAGTTGTGAAAATGTTTGGGGTATTGAAGTCATGGTTCAGACTATTATTATTGTGTCATATGTTGTACCTTGTGATTTTGGGTGAGGCTTAAACGTGGTGAGAGTATGTAGCTCAACTCAGACTTTGGATAGAGTAGTTATATGTGCCCATGTAAGAATTATAATTTGAATCAAATAAGCATGGTATTTAAGGGAAA
Source organism: Capsicum pubescens (assembly GCA_030864215.1). NCBI lineage: Eukaryota > Viridiplantae > Streptophyta > Magnoliopsida > Solanales > Solanaceae > Capsicum > Capsicum pubescens. Next base: position 239,867,114 of record CM061544.1, on the reverse strand, counting down.
AGTATAGTTGAGGGAGTATTTTAGAAGTGGGGATAAGCTTGAAAGTTAGCAATTGGATTGCCTAAGGCTCAGTAATTTTATCCTAGCTTATGTTCTATAGGCCTATGTTCCATTTTATAGAAGTTGTAGCCAAGTTGAGATTCCTTATTCAGTTTCCTGTACAGATCATGCCCAAGAATTCTTTGGTCCCTAATGTTATTAGAACTTTTTGCAAAGTGTGTTGAAGAAATACTCCAATTGAGTATGAGCTCTCAGTATGATTCAGCCCGTATAGCCAATAATTTATTTTAGTAGTCAGACAGACAAGTTTCGATGGTTTTCCATTTTTCCATTTTTCCATCTAGTCTCACTATCCGAAGTTTCATGAGTATGTCTATTCCACGAGGTAATTCAGTTCAGTCCATGCATCATATCTATAATTCATATATTAAGTCATGATTCAGTTCTTGAGTGTTCAATAAATGATCTTAGTTTTCCAAGTATTCCATCTCTGAAAGTATAATACCCATTGTAGGATCTTAGTCTCATTGTTTCATCATTCGTGCGTACATAATGTACTTGGCGATGCCATGAAATCCTCTTATTTTGATTTTCTATACGTGTTTTATTGAGGAACAATTCCTAATAAGAAGTTATATACTTTATTCCATCCTTAGTAACTCTTGGAATATTATTACATTAGTTATCACTTTATAATTCTATATGTTAGTTACATACTTAATTCTATATCATGAGCATTTCAAGTGAGTTCTAATCTCTCAGCATGAATCAGCCCCTTATAAGTCAATAGAGTCAAGTCAGCTCAAAAATTAGTTCATGATGAAAGTTTTAATGTTTCAACTCAGCTATATACTTCTTTACTAGACATGGCATGTCTATATTATTTCATACTTCTAAAGTATCAATAAGTTTCAGTCCATCATTCGAGGACAAATAATTTCAAGAGGGAGATAATGTAACACCCCACATTTTTTAGCTAAAAATCAAACTGTCGTTGCTATGTTTGTAAACTTTAATCCCATGATCTATATTTTAATAAATGTTTCACGATCTTTATCCTAGTTTTAATAGTTCTTATGAGGTGAAAAATGTTCATAGAAATCACTTAGAGCAAAGTTGAGCTAAGTGCCTTTGATTTGGACAAATTTTTGTATTCAATTCTACAAGGGTAAAGTTTGAATGTGTATAACTTTTTAAATATGTGGAATTTTACATCTCAAGAAACACCAAATTATATACAATTGAATTAGATTTCCATTAATACCAATTTTGCCTTAATCCGATACCTGAACAAAAAGTTATGGCCATGCAAAGGGTTGTGTGTCGCCTAACAATCGCCTAAAGCTACTGGAATGGGTGAACGATTGGCCAAGCGTCACCCAGCACAGGGCTAGGCGATTTTCCATGCATTTCCAATCTCGTCTTGGGCGATTTTTTGGGTGTCGCCTAGGTCATTGCCCAGTGCCAAAAATTCTCCCTTTTGACTTAAATCAAGGGTGTTGAAGTCACTTCACACTACTAAACCATACCTACTCACTCCTAAACATTATAAGGGGTTTTTAAACACATAATTTCCACTCCCATCTCCCCAAATATTCAGTATGCGACTCCGAAACCCTCCTTCATTCCCAAGAACAAAAATCCAAGTGTCATCTCTCAAGAATTAAGTAGTTAAGTTCCAAATTCAAATTTCCCTCCAAGGATTCGTTCATTCAAGGTATGTGGGGTTTATGAAGAGGGATACCCTTTAATCCTTGTGCCCAAAACTTGTTTTAAAGTTAAAGATATATGAATTGCAATTAGGGTTCTTACCCAAATTATCTTGTTTTCGAGTTTATGGATTTATAAAGTGATTGAAGTATTAAAGTACATATTTGTCTTGACTTAAAGAATTCTCATTTATGATTTGAACACCATAAGTATGATTTGAAACATTGATTAAAGATTTTCAATTGATTTTTAAGCATGGTATTATGTTACAAGTTATATGAAACAAAGCATGAAATTCAAAGGATTTAAGTGAATCAAGATTACATATGCTCGTGTTTGATTTATAAGATTCTTATTGTGATTTTGATTTTATTATCTTGACTAAAATTATTGAAGTATTTCAAGAAGATTTTTGAGCATGAAGTTTTGTTACGAGTTTCTAAGAATTTAAGCATATATTATAATTTCTAAGTTTATGTTTTAATATTTCAAGAAGATTATGCTCTTAAGCTCCTTTGATAAGTCTATACCAAGATTTAAAGCAAAGTTTGATCTTTTGATCTTAAGATAACATATGGAATCCACATTTGTTCATCCTAATTTTGATTTAAAGAAAGAGAAGCAAAACTGGTTTTCATTATATAAACACTTATGCTATTTTAAGGTGGATTTCCTAAAAGTATGAGCATATATGAAATATGGGAGTAGTATTTAGCACCGAGTTATGTATGAGTCCAAGGTTACATGCCCCAGAACTATGTGCCACCTTAGGTTTTAGTCCTATTGTGGGTTAAGTATAGTGATTGCTCAAGTTAAGGTTCTATTCCGATGACAAGGATAAAATATCTCTTCTCAACCTGGATAAGACATTGGACTCCATGATAGATCACATGATTTATGCTGGTTAGAAGAACCTCTCAAAAGAAAGAATAAAAAGTAAAGCTTTTAGAACTAAGTGTTTTAGCTCGAAAAGTTTATCTTTATGCTTCATTACTCATGTTTATGATTTTACAACTTTTGTTTTATTCAAGCTCAAGGTGAGTTATCTACACTTAGCATGCATTATTTTAAAGTCTATGTGTACATTAAGTTATCGTTTTACTTATGCATTCACCCCCACATACTCAGTACATTCCAAAAGTACTGATCCATATATATGTCTATGTGCTACATTGTTTCATAATGTAGGTACTAGTTGTAGCCCATATATCATAATCAGATAGTGTGCATCTTTTAGTCAGCAAGTGATGAGTCCTTTTGATTCAAGGGCTCGAGTCGATAATAGTTCGAGTAGCATCTTATTTTATTTATCTAGTCGTACTGATTAGGGATAGATGGGGGTCATGTCCCGGCTACCTATAGTCAATATTAGTAGAGGCTTTATAGACAGCTAGTAGAGTTGATGTATTTGATTCCAGTTTTATTTTGTATAACCAGAGTTGTAATCATTTTAATAAGGTTTTATATTTATCATATATAGAAAAGACATCCCTTATTCTTATTTCTTTTTGATTTATGAAACTTAATTTGTTGCTCATGAGTTATGCAAGTATAATGAGTTTGCTTAGGACCACTTGTGGTTCTAAGCACCGTGCTACGACTAGGGAGTAGTCTCGGGTCCTGACAAATGGCATCCATGGTCATATCTAGTTGACATCCATATATGTCATCTTAGGTTCACATTCTATTGTGTCATGTCATCGAGCTATCAATTATGTTCAGTTGGGAGTTGTACTTAGCACTAATAGGACGAGGGGATGTAGGGTCACCCACCCTCTTGGCTGAGATATTTAGTAGCATTCCATAAGATACATAACTATATGCCACTATAGGTTTATTTATACCACATAGATCAGCTCAGCATTTATACCGTGGCAAGGTATATTTCTCCCTTTTCGATGGGGATTATGCATCGAACTCTATGTTTAGCTCACATAGTTATATGTCAGTTAATAGTATCTCCTATAGTATCCTGCGTTGATATTTATATGATCCTTAGTTATTCTAGTTCACATTATCTTAGTCATATCAAAGTATTTATGTAATCAATATTTGTGATTATTCATATGGGTCCTTGCATCTTAGTATACCATAGTAAAAGGTAACTGATTTAAATTTTCTATCATCAGTACATTAGTTTGTATTCCTCTTATGATATTTAGAATGTCCTTGCACTTTCATCATTCGGATTTAGATATTGCATAACCATTTATTTAGATAATTCAACATATTACCATTGTCCAGTTACATGTTTATTCATTTAGACATTGCATTAGTTAATTTTCTATCACGACCCAAAAAACAAGGGCCATGATGGAACTTATCGCGGCAAACCTTGGCAGGTAAACCTATCACCCGAACTAAGACACATGGAGAAAATACTACAATAAACCTATTTCAAGGCTTCTAGAATGAAGCCGAACCACATACATATAATAAAATAGAAACAAACATAACCAACAATGCCATAACTCCCTAAACTTGGTGTCACAGTGTAAGAACAAATAACACAATCCATGAATCAAATACAAAAGAAATCCAACTGGAACAACTCTGTCTCCAAATACCAGTAAAGACATTGTCTAATATAAAAAGATAGAAGTGAACTCCAGACGCATGAAATCCAACCGCTACTTTGAATAACTTTGAAGGCACCCCCGAATCAACCACTACGAGGTGCACTCAAACTAGGATCTACGCTGAAAAGATACAATAGATGTGAGTACGGTTGTAATCAGAAAATATTCTGCAGTCGTAACCCACACCGCTTGCACTAACAGTTCTATAATACTCACATATATTGCAGCAAACACCAAAAAGGATACAAGTATACATTATACCACATACAAGTAGAGCAAATAAGAATAAACATATATGAGAACATCAAGTACAAGTAAAGGGGGATACAACAAATGGATAGATAACAAGTCAACATAGAAATACAATCACTACACAAGCATAATAAGGTAAATACAATGATGATGATAATTCACGAGGTTGTCGTACAACCTCCGTATACACTTACGGAGCTAAAACTTTCTGATATAGGACCCATGGGGGGTTCATCAACCCGTATGCAATCCATATCCAATCCATATCCATATCTCCTCCCCGACACATCCCTTAGAGATTTTTTTTAAGATGTCACATTTTCTGTTAGAAAAGGCCAGTGTTTACAGTATTTCCACAGTGGCATCAATGTTTCATGAATGAGGATTAAATGCTCACAATCTACCAAAATGAGTGTTTCCATATCCAACCAATATACCAACAAGTGAGCTAAATATCCACTTAATTTTCCAACTATCCATAAAATGCCACACGACTCATATGCCAGCAGAGTATGAATACATCACAATATATAATTGATACCACATTATGCTTTCTCATTAGCAACATATAATCAATTTCACATATACAAGGCTAAAAAAATCATATACGACCATAAATATTCACATAGCCAATAATGCTCCAGAACCACTAACTACACCAACATATAGGCCTCCACACGGGCACAACACAATAAACTAATCCATTTTCATGATTAGTTCCCACACCTTTAATATGATTTTGTATCAACATTAACTACCCAACCCATTCTAAAAGAACTTAAGCCATAACCTACCTGAAATGCCAAAAATCGGTCTGCAAGCCTTTGATCGAAAGTCTTACTCCCCACTAACGGATTCAGAATCAACTAAATTTTGATAATATAGAATGTCTGTGTCAAAATAAAGCTGGAGATACCCATATTGCCTATTTTCAAGTCTAGGTCAAAATGGAGCCTCAAAATAGGTTTTCGAAAAAGAAGAGAAAATCATAATTTTATTTCAAAAATATGTTCTCCATATTTTTAGGAGCCTACAGCTGAAAATCCTAGTGAAAATGAGTTAAAAACGAGGTCAAAATCAAAGAAAAACTAATTTCAAGCTTACCGGGTAAAATCCCTGAAATCCATTTTAAAATCAAGAATTGAAGTTGTTTTAAAGATGAAATTTATAGAAAAGTAATAGTAATAAGATTAAAAACTTACCCAAGTGAAATCGGTTGAAATCGGGGTTGAAATTGAAGAAATATAATTTTGGGCCTTCCAGGCCAAAATTCCCAATTTCCAATTTAATCCATATTAAAACAAGAAATATATGATAAAATTGAATTAAAGTAGTTGAAATATGTGTTTTGAAGCTTACCCAAACTTAGAAATGAATGAAATTACTCAAAAGTGTGAAACACTAAGTTCTAAGTCTAAAAGAAAGGGAAAATAAAAATGGCAAAACATGGGTATTTATAGGGTTCAAGTCTCCACCGATCCTCGGAATTCATCTGTAATCCTGTGAACGCAAACAAAATATGTTATCCCATAAATTCAATGCTCAAGACTTAATGGTGATATCAGATTTTCGAAAAAAACATCATTTTCACAAAGTTGACCCCCGAAACCTAATTTCACAACTTTCCGATCTGAGGGTCTTAAATTAGATTTAAAACCCATAAAACCACACCAACCATGTTACCACCCTAAAATCGACTTTGTATCTTCTAGCATAGTTGATTTTGCCATCCGTCGCACGAATTAAAAAAGGTTGACTAAAGTCAACTATAAGGCTCTCAAAGCCCCCCAAAAACCACAATATCATATAAATCATATCAAAATGCATCGGGAATCATGCTAATCATTCCCACACCCCGGAAATAGAAAAAAACAACCATAGAAAGGGATAAAATAGTCAATTCACATAGAAACACATATTTCACATAATTAATCAACATTTGCATCATTACATCATCCACCGCTAAAATTCCAATTCGTCCTCAAACTAAAGGCAAGGAAAATACGTAAAACCGCAAAAAGATGGGGATAAGAAATATGCATGCCATACTTGACCTCCCAAGTAGCGTTATCTATAGGTCTATGTCTCCATTGAACCTTAACCACTGGAGTAACTCTAGAACGAACCCTTCTAACACCCCTAGCCAAGATGGATACCGACTCCTCAACAAGAGACAACCTCTAATCTAACTGAACCGACTCCCAAGAATGACACGAGACTCATCCAGAATATAATGGCAAAGCATGGAAATGTGAAAAATTGGATGAAAAATTGTTAAATATTGGGGCAAAGCCAACTCAAAAGCTACATCACCAATAATTCAAAGAATCTCAAATGTGACAATATACCTGGGTATAAAATTTCCCCTCCTCCCAAACCTCATCAACCCTTCATGGGTGAAATTCAAAGGAAAACTTGATCACCAACACCAAATCTCGAGGTGCGAAGTCTGAAGTCTACATAACACTTCTGCTGACTCTAAGCCGCTCAAAGACTATCTTGAATGATACAAACCCTATTCAAAGACTCACGAAGCAAATTTGTACCTCGAGGTCTAATCTTAAAAACCTCAAACCAACCAACTGGAGAGAGACAATGCCTACCATACAATGCCTCAAAAGGATCCATATCAATACTCAAATGGTAGCTGTTATTATAAGCAAACTTCGCCAAGACTAGATATTGCTCCCACTGACCACCAAAGTCAATCACATAAGCACTGAGTATATCCTTCAAAATCTAAATAGTTAGCTCCTACTGAGCATCGGTCTGGGGATGAAATATTTTACTAAGATAAACACGAGTACTTAAATCATCCATAAAAGTCTTCCAAAAATGAGATATGAATTCTAAAGCTCAATCTGAGATGATAGACATTGGCATGCCATAAAGACGCACAATCTCATAATATAGATACGGGCCAACCTCTCGGTACTGAAAGAGACCTGAACCTTAATGAAATGAGTAGACTTGGTCAATCAATCCACGATGACCCAAACACTATCAAAACCACAAGAAGTACGAGAAAACATAATCATGAAGTCCTTAGTAATCTATTCCCACATCTAGTCAGGAATGGGTAGCCTCTGAAGCAAGCCACCCGATCTCATATGTTCGGCCTTCACCTACTGGAAACATAGGCAACGAGCTACAAAACCCGCTATATCTTTTCTCATACCACCCCACAAATAATGTTTTCTCAAGTCACAATATATCTTAGTCACTTTCAGATGGATAGAATACCTGGAACAATGGGCCTCCTATAAAATCAATCTAATCTAGTCAGACACTCTCGGTACACAAACTCGACCTCCAATCCTTAAGACCCCATTTGAATAAAGTGAGGCTTCCTTAGACTTACCACTCAACAGCTTATCCTGAATCAATCTCAATCCAACATCATTGAGCTGATGGGCTCAAATCTTCTCCATCAAAGAAGATCTAACCTCCATAAATACCAAAACACGCCCAAGTGCTGAAATGTCAACCCTAACCATCTAGTTAGCTAACGTCTAAACCTCTAAGAAAAAAGTCCTTTCTTGGGTCAAATGATGCACCAAACTACCCATCCTAGTCAACTTCCTACTCAAGGCATTCCCAACTGCATTAGCCTTCCCTAGATGATAGAGGATAGTCAAGTCATAATTCTTAAGCAACTCAAGCCAATGACGCTACCTCACATTAAGATCCTGTTGAGTAAAGAATAACTAAGGCGACGATAATCTGGGAAAATCTCATAACAGATCCATACAAGTTGTTCCTCCACAACTTCAAGGAAAAACCCATCGCGCAAAACTCTAAATCATGGGCAGGGTAATTTCTCTCATAGAACTTCAACTGATGAGAAGCATATACAATCACCTTACCCTCTTGCATCAACAAAACACCTAACCCAGCACATGAAGCATCACAAAAGATGGTAAATCCCATGCCCTCCTAGGGAAAAGTTAAGATAGGAGATAAAGTCAACACATCTTTAAGCTTTTAGAAGCTTACTTCAAAAGCATCATACCATTGAAAGAAAATCTTATTCTGAGTCAACTTGGTCAATGAAGCTGCGATAGATGAGAAATCCTCAACAAAACATTGATAATAACCTACCAAGCTAATAAAACTCCAAATCTTAGAGGGCAAAGTGGTCTAGCCCAAGCACGAATCACTGCAACCTTGGCTGGATCAACTATAATACCACTCCTTAGTCACCACATGACCCATGAAACAGACAGACTCCAACCAAAATGCACACTTGGAAAAATTAACATATAACTTCTCATTCCTCAACCTTGAAAGCACAATCTGCTGATTCTTCTCATGATTAGCCTCACTCTTAGAATAAATCAAGATATCATCTAATAAAAAAGTTGAGATATGGTCAAAACACATAGTTCATCAACTCCATGAATGCAGTTGATGCATTGGTCAACCAAAATGACATGACTAAGAACTCTTAATGACCATATTGAGTCCAAAAAATTGTCTTTAGAATATCCAAAGCTATAATCCTCAATTGGTGATACCTAGATCTCAAATTAATCTTCGAAAACACTGAAGCACCCTAAAATTGGTCAAACAAATCATCAATAGGAGGAAGAGAATACTTTTTCTTAACTATCACCTAGTTCATCTATTGATAATTGATACACATATGCATAGACCCATCCTTCTTCTTCACAATCAAAAAAGGCACACCCCGTGGTGATATACTAGGCCAGATAAATCCCTAGTCCAAAAACTCCTGCAACGGATCCTTCAATTCCTTCAACCTGACTGGGTCATCCTATAAGAAGGAATAAAAATAGGCTTGGTGACTGGCTCAACAACAGTAGCAAAATTAATATCTCAATCTTGCGGCATACCAGGTAAATCCATAAGGAACACATCCATAAACTCACGGACAACAAGAAAAGAATTCAAAGAAAAAGGAGAAGCAACACTAGTATCATGAATATAATCCAAATAAGATAGACAAACCCTCTTAAACAATCGACGAGCCAGAACATAAGATATAACCCTTTTCGAACCTAGATGAAACACACCCTTCTAAGCTATCCTTGGCACACTCGACGAACCTAAAGTCATGGTCTTAAGCTAATAATCTAGGACAAGATGGTAAGGATCAAACCAATCCATACCCAAGATGATGTCGAAATCAACTATATCTAAGACAAGCAAATCTACCAAATTCTCACACCCAACAATAGTCACAACACATGATTGGTACATTCGATCCACCAATAAAGAGTCTCCTATAAGGGTAGATACACAAATAATCATGGGAAGAGTCTCTCTAGAAGAATCAAAACCCAAAGAAAAATAAGTAGACACACAGGAAAAAGTCAATCTCAGATCAAATAACACAAATGCAGATCTAAAAAAATAGGGACGATACCTATGATAACAACATCAGATACCTCTACCTTTGTTCTAGCAAGTATAGCATAGAAATTTCCATGAACACCAACTACCTGAGTATCCCTGTGACTACCACCGTGGGCACCACTACCTCTGCCTCACGCACTTTTAGTAGAATCTCTACCCCTTACAGTTGAAATAGGAGTGACTCTGAACACATGATAGGGATGGTCCTTGGCCAAATGGATAGTATCATCACACACATAGCAAGATCTACGACCTGACTCAATAGGAGGATGTACGTGGATAAAAATAGCCATCCTAAACTACTGAACCAAAAGACCCACTACTTAAACTTTACAAGGTTGCCTGCACTGGTCTACTATGATAACCACTAGAATCTCTACCTTAAGAAGTATGACATTTGAACATACCAAAATTATGCACCTTCATGGTACCTTCCTGATATGCTAGAAGAATATCCTTAATTATCTTAGCATGATCTACTATACTATGAGAAGATGATTCAAAGACAACCATATGAGATGTAGCTAACTGAAGAGAGGCATCCAACCCCTTTAGAAACTTCCAAATCTTCTTTGACTCATTGATAATATTGGCATAGAAATATCTTGACAAGGCTTAAAAGCGTGACTCATACTCTACAACAATCATGGAGCCCTGATCCAGGCAATTAAACTTATCTCTCATCTGATCCCTCAGGATGTGAAGCATGAACCTCATTAAAAAGGACTCAGTAAACCGATCCTAAGTCATCTCAGGAGAATCAAGAGGTATACAACTAATAAGCGATGTCCACTAATCTCTAACAGCATCTCTCAACTGATAAGTAGTATATGCAATACCATGCAACTCAAGAGAACTCAATTTATGCAACTTCTCATGACAGGTAAAGAAGAACTCCTAGGCATCCTCGCCCAAAACACCACTGAATTTAGAGGGACCCAAATAAGTAAATCTTCTAAACCTTTTACGATCCTCAGAAGACATAACTTTACTCAAAATAAGAGGATCCATGGTGAATCCGACAGGATGAGATCCTACTTAAGGGGGAAATATAAATGAAGACTAAACTCCTGACCTTAGCATACCATACTCAAATACAGTTGCTGAAGGAGGAATAATACTCGAAGTCTCTGAATTACCAAAATAAAAGTAGGTGTAACTGAGAATCCATACTCGGGGCTAGAAAACACCAAAAATGGACTCTGGCATAGATGGGGATTCAATATTCAGAGCTGGGGGAACACTAGGCTCAATCAAAGGAGCACCCTCCAAATGGGTCAATAAGTGAATCAACAATCTCTATAAAACTGGGGTAGAAAAACTCGGTGGAACCAAAGTAGATGGCGAAGATCCACATGCCCATTCACTACCTCAAGTCTGTCCATGCCTCATAACTCACCCTATAGATTGGGCTCTCTCCTCAGATTAAGGCCACATATTTCTAACTCACAAAATCTAGTCATCACCATTGTTCTAAAGAAGAGTGCAATATGACTTAGAACACAAGGTATGAAGGAAATCTGCACGATATGTAACAAATATGGGAAATTTGCTAAAGACATCCTATCGCCTCTCGAAGATAGATACGAATATCTACGTACTGATTTGCGAGACTCTATTCGACATCCCATTCTTACATCATTGATATCAATGAACATGGATCTTATACTAATTTGTCGTGACCTAAAAGCTACGGGTCATGATGGCACTTATCGCGGTGAACCTTGACAAGTAAGCCTATCATGGAAACTGACACACAAATGGAAACAACATCAATAACCCTAAGACGAGGCTTCTAGAACAAAGCCAAACCATATACATATAATAAAAATAGAAATAAACATGACCACTAATGCCATAATTCCCAAAACTTTGTGTCATAGTGTAAGAACTACTAATATAATCTTTGGATTAAATACATAAGAAATCAAATAGGAACAACTCTATTTCCAAATACTAGTAAAGGCATAGTCTAATATTATAATATAGAAGTGATCTCTAGACTCATGTAATATAACTGCTACCTTGACTGAGGCACACTCAAACTAAGATCTGCATAAAAAAAAGGTATAGTAGGGGTGAGTATGTTAAACTTGTATTTAGTAGTTATCATAGGTTGATCGAGCAAAGAATAAAATAAAGCATACAAAAGTACACACTAAGGGTACGTCGCCTACAATCTGAAAATATCTCGCAGCGGTAGACCACACCGCTTGCACAAATAATTATATAATACTTATATATATTGCAGAAAACACCAAAAGGGCTACAACTATACCTTATACCACATACAAGTAAATAAAAAAAGAATAGGTATTTAGGAGAACATAAAGTACAAGTAAAGAGAGATAGAACAATTGGATAGGTAACAAATCAACACAGAAATATAATCATTGCACAAGCATAATAAGGTAAATATAATGAAAATGATGATGATGATGTAATGCATGAGGTGGTCGCACAACCTCTGTATACACCTATGGAGCTAAAGATTTATGACATAGGACCCATGTGAGATTTGTCTACCCGTATAAAATCCATATCCATATCTCCTTCACAACACATTTCTCAGGAAGGGTTTTTTAAGATATCACATTCTCTATCAGAAAAAGCTAGTGTTTTCTAGTATCTCCATAGTGGTACCAATGTTTCATGAATGAGTATGCTATGAGGATGAAATGATCACAACCAATAAACAAGAGTGTTTCCATATCCAACCAAGTAATCAAAATATCTACTTAATTTTCCAACCATCCATGAAATCCAACACGATTCATATACCAACAAAGTATGAATACATCACAATATACAATTGATGCCACGTTAGGCTTTCTCATTAGAAACATATAATCAATTTCATATATACAAGGCCAACAATATCATATAAGACCCCACATGGTCATACATAGAAACTAATATTCAAAAACCACCAAATACATCAACATATAGGCCCCCACACGGGTATAACACAAAAAATTAGCCATTTTTATGATTAGTTCCCATACCTTTAACATGATTTTGTATCAACATTAACTACCCAACCCAATGTGAAAGAAGTTAATCCATAACCTACCTCGAATGTCGAAAACCGGTATGCAACCCTTTGATCAAAGCCCCACTCCCCATGAATGGATTCGGAATAAACTAAAATATGAAAATATAGAATCTATGCATCAAAACAAAGTCGACGATACCCATATTTTCTATTTTTATGTTGGGGTCAAAACAGACCCCCAAATTGATTTTCAAAAATAAAGAAAAAAAATCATAATTTTATTTCAAAACATATTGCCCATATTTTTAGTCTACACTGAAAACCCAAGAAAAAATAAGTTTAAAATGAGGTCCAAATTAAAGAAAAACCAATTTCAAGCTTTACCGAGTAAAATACCCAAATCCATTTTAAAAATCAAGAATTGAAGTTGTTTTGAAGATGAAATTGATAGAAAAGAAATAATAATAAGACTAGAAACTTACCCAAGTGAAATGATGCTTCTTTATTTTCATTGAAGCAATCAACAATGATTTTGGAGTCAATTGATAGTTTACGAGCTTGATGAATGAAGAGTGCATCTAGAAGAATAAAATCAAAAGAAATACAATTTTGGACCTTTTGAGCCAAAATCTCTAATTTCCACTTTAATCCATGTTAAAATAAGAAATAGAGGATAAAATTGGATCTAAGTAGTTGAAATAGGTGTTTAGAAGCTTACCCAAGCTTAGAAAATTGAAGAAATTTCTCAAAAGTATGAAACCCTAAGCTCCAAGTCTCAAAAATGGGGAAATAAAAATAGCAAAACATATGTATATATAGGGTTCAAGTTTCTATGGACCCCTCAGATTTCATTCAGAATCTTGTGAATACAAACGAAGTATGCTACCCAATAAAATTCGATGCTCTGAACTCAATAGTGACATTGGATTTTTGTAAAAAACATTATTTTCACAAATTTAACCCCCGAAATCCTATTTCATAAATTTCTAAACCGAGGGTCTTAAATGAGATTTAAAAGTCATAAAATTACACCAACTATGTTAATACCCTAAAATCGATGTTTCAGATCTACTGGCATAGTCTATTTTGCCATCTGTCACACGAATCAAAAGATGTTTACTGAAGTCAATTATAATCCTCTAGAAGCAACCAAAAATCATAAATATCACAAAAATCATACCAAAATGCATAGAGAACCATATCAATCATCCCCGTATTCCAAAAATACCATAAAGAAAAAATAGGGAGGGGTAAAATAGCCAATTCACATAGAAATATATAATTCACATAATGCATTAAAATTTGCGTCGTTATATTTCCTTACTCCATGTTCAGTTTATTCTCTCAAGTTCATGATATATAGTGTAGTGTATATCTCATATGCTCAGTACATTTAAAGTACTGATCGTATATATTTTTTTGCAATATATTATCTTATAATATAGGTTTTGACATTCAGTCTCTGGATTGCACATAGAATGATCTCCCACTACATCTACAATAGTACTTTGGTGAGTCTTCATTATTTGAGGACTAATGATAAATATTTTTAATTTATCCCCCTTCTTTGTTTTCCAAAAGATAGTGTTCATCGAGGGATTGTCCCAAAAACTTGTCTTAGTAGAGACTTTCAGACATATAGTTAGATATTCAGCTTTTTGGTTTTAAACTCAGATATTTTCTATTGGTTTTATTTATCATTTCATCATTTAAGTTAGCTTCTACATAGTATCTTTATTAGTTAGTTCAGCAGTATTACTTTCACGCTAGGCCTTGGATTATCTTGGAGTCACTTATGACACTAAGCATCGTATTAAAACTAGGGGTAGTCTCGAGTCATGACAAACATGGTATCAGAGCCTCAGGTGTAAGATGTCCTAGGGTATCCTAAATTTGTGTCAAGTAGAATCATATTCATGGGTGCGAGAACGCGACACCTACGAATGAAAGGCTATGAAATGTTTTAGGAAAGTTTCACATATTTCATGATCATATCATGCAATGGAGTTTAACTCTACATATTCTTCTAACTTATGCATTACATATTTCAGAATATTTCTCCTTAAAAAGAAATTAGATATAAAGTGATAAAAATTGTAACCCTTCTGCACCAGTCGATCAGTTTACAAATGCTGATATTTTTTATGCAGAAATTTATGGTACAATTCAATTATTAGCTCGAGCTATAATTACTTAATTGAATTAGTAGGTTGCAGTCCCTGGAAAATTAGTTAGTAAGAAGAATAGAAGGGAGAGAAAAAAGGTCATACCAGGGAATGTAATGCTAATCGCTAGAAGATTGCTACTGAGAATCGATCTTCTTTCCTCAAAGGTCATCATGGTTGGTGTTATTATCATCTAGTGTTTCGTCTCTAGCCCCCAGTCCTTATTATGATCATAATAGAGGAGGATTTGACTCTCATCCATAAGACAATACTATAAAGTAAAAATCCCACCTTACTTATAATAAATATGGCAAGCACCACATAATGAAATGTATGAAAGGTTATAAAGGTTGTTTTGGTTGTGGCAAGCTTGGCCACAAGTTGATACATTGTCTGGTAGTTTCAACAAGGGGTAGGGAGGTTTGCCAAAATACCCAACTTACTTCTTCAACAACTTCTCCCGGTCACCCAAATTAGAAGGGTACCTCTCTTAGTGCAAATTATTTTTAGTACTTAACTCAATTCTATTCATCTTCCAACACACCAAATCTAAATGGTTTTCCTAAGGATGAATTGGGTATGTTTTTAGATTTTATCCTTTATGCACTTATAGTCCTTAAGCCTTATATTTCAAAAATGGTGAATAGCTATAGTTTAGAACAAAGTTGTGATGTTCATAGTAGCAGTAAGATGGATAATAGAAATAGAGATATTGTTAGCTGTTATAAGAAATTGCAAAATCAAAGTAGATCCTAAATTGGTATGTCTTGATCATTTGAGTTAGTTTAGTTAGAGAGTATTGAAAAGAAAGACTCATAAACTTAGTATGGTGACTACTATATAAGTGTTATATGTTAGAGTATAGAACAAGTCAGGTTTTAGAAATTAGGTAGTAATGTTAGAAGGTTCTAGAATAGATATAACTTGAGGTAGAGACCCATTCTTATCTTATACTTTTTAGTATATTTTATGTCAGTACAAAAATTTACTTCTGCCTTAGTATTTTCCGACGTGTGTACTTCATTCAAATGTATTTATATTATCAGTTCCTATTTTAAGGAGTAATAGTCTTACTCAAAAATCCAACTCCAACTCCATGGACCTATGAATATAAATCCTACACCATAGAGTTCCTAACTCATGCACCTATGAATTCCTAGTATGCTCAGTCCCATGTACATATGATTCATTCTCATTCATATTATATTATACTTCTCAGACCACAATTGTGTGTTAAGAGTTATAGGAGTCTCTAAGTCATAATTCTATGATATATTTCATATTCTAGCTTCCTAGTAGAGTCCTTCTGTGACTTTTTGTATACCTTGGTAGTGGGGTTGGTGACAGAATAAGTCTAACCATCCTTTTGATAAAAGCATAGGACTCCTATTATTCCTTTTGCCCCAGTATATTATTGCTTCATGTAATAAAATTGTAGAGTGAAGGTGCCTCATGATTAAATTGATATTGTTCCTTTTCCTATATACTCAGATCATTGGACTAGGATGCTCATATTATGTGAAAATTTCCCAGTCGGATTTATCACTCAAATTATGCCCATGATTCTTTACCCTAATTTCTCCAAGAATTTCAAACAAAGTTTTTTTCTTAATGACTATTAGGAATTTCATATCATTATCCATCGCCTTATAGTTCCATGAATATGTTTCTGTCATGAATACTTCAGTGAGTCTAAATTCTCATTACGGATTAGTTCATCTAGCCAATCTTTTAGTACAGAGATCAGAAAACAATACTAGTGACTTTCTCTCTTTCCTTCTAGTTGTAATCTCCTAAGTCCATATTTGTGCCTATTCCATGTGAGATTATATGTTCTTTAACATGTATGCAAATATAGTTGAGTCATATTCCCAGCCTAAAATCAATTTAAAGTAGTAGTAACCTCCTTATTACCCCTTTCAATTTCATGTCCCATAATAACTCTCATGTCATAGTATGGATTCATGAGTCTAGTTTAGTCCATGTTTCAGTAATGAATCAACTATCAAATTAGTATTCATATCTAACTAGCTCAGTATTAGGATGGTATTTCTTTCCCTAATCTCTTAGTTTAGTGGTGTTCATTCAGGACGAATGATCCAAGAGGGGATATATTATAACACCCCAAAAATCTGAACTAAGATTTGAACAATGATTTGAGTACATGTAAAATCAAACATCATGTTTTGATTCCCTGATGTAATACCCTAAATTTTCAAGCTCTATACCCCTTGAAAGATAGGCCTCCAAGTTAGCTTTCCTATGTCTCAAGTCTCATCTCAATCTGTTGTCATGGAAAAAGTTATGGAAAAATTTCCATAAGGGACTAACACATTGTTGTAATAATAACTCATGTAATGAATCACTACCACATGTGAAGAGTCATCACATGTGAGTGGTAGTCTCTTTAGTGAAGGCCCCAAGTTTTTCCCGGTGACTACGAGTCTACCTTACGAGTCGTAACCAGTGACTAAGAGTCATAAAGAAAGACTTGTAATAAAAATAGTGTCCAGCCATGTATCCAACCATTGGTTATTAGTCCAGCATATGACTTGTAGTTAGTCTTAATGAGTCATTGGGTGGTAGTCATAGTCATACCAGTGTATGACCAAAAGCAAAGACTCATACTGTGACTCCACCTTACGACTCTTATTCAATCATGACGAGTCGTAAGGGAAAGTCATAGTTTGACAAGTGAGGACCCAAGGTCCTAGGACCATAGGTTATGACTCATACTACGACTCTTAACTAGACATCACGAGTCGTAGGGTGAGTCGTAAATACTGGGAACCCAATTTATACCATATTTTTCCAAGGACTTTTATGTCTTTCCCCACTCTATTAAAAGTCAGACCTAGATCATTTTGTCTTCCCAAGGGGTGGTACAAAAGACCCAAATTCCTCAATTCATAACATAATCCTTAATTCTACCCAAAAGAATCAAGGAGGCGATTTTCTCTTCTCCCAAGAAACAATTAGAGTTCTTCAAGCTCAAGAATTTTTCAAAGGAATTTCCCAAGGCTCTTTCTACTAGGTATGTGGTATATTGATCAATGGGTCCCTTCCACCCATTGAGTCCCAAGAATTCCCTATTTTTACGAGTATAAACCCTTTTTCCTTTCTTTGTGGAATTGTATGTCAAAATGGATATTATGATCTCTACACAAGTGTTTTGGAGTATGAACCATGAAAATATGTTCTTCCATGAGAATTGTGTTTCCATATGTTTGATAATCTCAATTATCACCCCATGATCCGTGTTGTCATATTGTATACTATTCATGATATTTCACACCAAGATTTTCTCATCATGTTCAATCATGCATGTTACAGTGTTCAGGTTATAAGTCATTCAGGTTATATTGGTATCATTATATTTAAAATACTATTACAAGGAGCACTTATCAGTACTAGATCATGTTAAATGTATATCCATACTAATGTCATTCAGTTGGGAGTAGTACTTAGCACCGAGTAAATGCAGGGATGATGGCTCCCCCGTCAGGTAGTCATGAGTCATTAGTAGCAATCCATAAGTTCCAGATCTATGCTGCCATTGTAGATTATGAGGGGACCCTCATTAGAAGAGGCATGAAACCCTTGTCCTTTTAGATATAAGTTTAGTGGATCCACGCCAGCCAGCGTTGCTACCCTTGGCAATGTACTAACAACCATCCAATTGGGGTTACTTCTTGGACCCCAATTTTGCTCAAATTGGGGTATGTCAGTTGTAGTTAGCTCTTAGAGTCTCAGTTTAGTGTTTAGATTATACCAGCTCATGTTTGCATGACCAAGTGTTCAGTTTTTCAGTTATTCAGTTATTAAAGATTTATTCAGTACATGTTTTATACTTGGTCCGACATTCAATTTTCTTGTTCATGTATTCATGTTAAGTTTATGTGCATCTTATCTAGTTACTATACAGCATACCAGTACATTCAAAGTACTGATCGCATACTCTATTTTGCACTATGTTGTCTTATAATATAGGTTTAGATGCTCAGTTCCTCGATCGTACTTAGACAGTTCATGTGCTACTCAACAACAGTTGTGGTGAGTTATCATCCTTTGAGGACAAGTTATATGTAGTTACATTCAGTACTTCTTTTATTATAATCAGTTGGAGTTAGTTGGGGGTCTGTCCCATCAACTCCCCATGCTCTAGAGTCTTTCAAAGAGTTAGACTTGTTTTCAATTTAATGAGACGATCAGACATATTGAGTATTCTTTTCAACATTATATATATTTTTATTCTCCAGTTTAGCTTCCACATATTTTAGTATTATTATCTTCACTATTTCTAGTATCTCCACATTGGCACTAATGTTTTATGAATGAGGATGAAATGCTCACAACTAACCAACATGAGTGTTTCCATGTCAACCCAATATACCAACCAAGTGAGCCAAATATCCACTTAATTTTCTAACCATCCATGAAATCCAACACAATTCACATTCCAACAGAGTATGAATACATCTCAATATATAATTGATACCACGTTAGTCTTTCTCATTAGCAACATATAATCAATTTCACTTTTACAAGGACAACAATATCATATAAGACCCCACATGATCACACATAGAAAATAATGTTCCAAAACCACCAAATACATCAACATATAGGCCCACACACGAGCACAACACAATAAACTTAGACATTTTTATGATTAGTTACCACAACCTTAACAGGATTTTGTATCAACAGTAACTACACAGCCTAATGTGAAAAAAGTTATTTCATAACCGACCTCAAATGTTGATAATTGGATTGCAAGCCTTCGATCCAAGGCCTCACGCCACACGAAGGATCCAAAATCAAATAAAATATAAAAACATAGAATCTATACATCAAAACAAAGTGGACGATACCTATATTTCCTATTTTCACGTTGGGGTCAAAATAGACCCCAAAATAGGTTTTCATAAAAGAAGGGAAAATCATTATTTTATTTGAAAAACATGATCCCCATATTTTTAGTCTACAATAAAATCCAAGCAAAAATGAGTTAAAAATGAGGTCCAAATTAAAGAAAAAATAATTTCAAGCTTTACTGGGTAAAATCCCCGAAATCCATTTCAAAAATAAAAAATTAAAGTTGTTTTGAAGATGAAATTGATAGAAAAGAAATAATAATAAGTTAGAAACTTACCCAAGTGAAAATAGGGCTTTGTTATTTTCAATAAAGAAATCAACAATAATTTTGGAGTCAATTGAGGGTATACGAGCTTGATGAATGTAGAGCGCATCTGGAAGAATAGAATAAGAAGAAATACAATTTTGGACCTTCCAAGCCAAAATCTCCAATATCCACTTTAATCCATGTTAAAACAAGTAATAGATTATAAAGTTGGAGTAAAGTTGTTGAAATAAGTGTTTAGAAGCTTACCCAAGCTTAGAAATGGAAGAAATTGCTCAAAAGTGTGAAACCCTTAGCTCCAAGTCTCAAAAATGGAAAAACAAAAATGGAAAAACATGGGTATATATAGGGTTCAAGTCTCCACAGACTCCTCGAAATTCATTTGAAATCTCATGAATGCAAACTAACTATGCTACCCTATCAAATTTGATGCTCCGGACTCAAAGGCGATATCAGGTTTTTGAAAAACCTTCATTTTCATAAAGTTGACCCCTGAAATCCTATTTCACAAATTTTTGAATCGAGGGTCTTAAATGAGATTTAAAAGCCATAAAACCACACCAAATATGTAACCACCCTAAAATCGTCGTTCTGGATCTACTAACCTTGTCCATTTTTTATCTGTTACATAGATCAAAGAATGTTAACTGAAGTCAACTATAAGGCTCTCAAAGCCACCAAAAATCACAAATATCACATAAATCATACCAAAATGCATCAGCAACCATATCTATTATCTCCACACTCCATAAATACAATAAAGAAACCATGCAGAGGGGTAAAATAGGTAATTTACATAGAAACATATATTTCACATAATTCATCAAAACTCGTGTCGTTATGTTTTCTCACTCCATGTTCAGTTCATTATCACATGTTCAGTATATATAGTTTATTGCATATCTCACATACTCATTACATTTAAAGTATTGATCGTATACTTTTATTTGCAATATATTATCTTATAATATAGGTTTTGACGTTCAGTCTCTAGATTGCACATAGAATAATCTACCACTACATGAACAATAGTAGTTTGGTGAGTCCTCATTATTTGAGTACTAATGATCATTATATTTTATTTATGCCCCTTTTCAGTTTTTCAAAAGTTAGTGTTAGCCGGGGGATTGTCCCAGTAACTCATCTTAGTAGAGATATTCATACATATAATTAGATATTCAGTTTTGTGGTTTCAAACTCAGATATTGTTTGTTTGTTTTGATTACTATTTCATCATTTAAGTCAGCTTCTACACAATACTTTTATTAGTAATTTTAGCATTATTACTTTTACGCCGAGCCTTGGTTTAGCTTGGAGTCACTTATGACTCTAAGTATCTGTAACGCCTCGAGTCGGTACCCCGGATGCTACATGGTGCTCATAATCTCAAAGGACCACAAGTTAACCCATATCTGGTACCTGCTGCAGTAATTGAATAATAAGACTTTAACTTTACGAAAATAGGCAAAAAATTACCATAAGGTTCAAATATGAAATAAATACTGAATATGGTTTCACAATACCAAAACTGAACATCAATACTGAAAACTGAACAACTGTCTAAAAATATTGTAGTTTGGAAAGCCTCTAAACTGTTTGAACCGTGGAGTTGATGGGATAAGCACCCAACTAACTCCGACTACTGAAAATAAACTGAAATACCAAAAAAAATCATGTCCTCAAACTATGAGGACTCACCACTAACACTGTCTACTGAGAATCTGAGCTGCTAAGGATGCTTTGGAGCCCGTGCGCCTGAACCTATGATATAATACATCATAGCGCAAAATAAAAGCATGCGTCAGCACTTTGAATATACTGGTATGCTCAGTGAGGTAGGCTGAAATGTATGGGTTCATATGCATGAACAATACTAACTGAATAACATGACTCTGACTGAATGAGAGTACATAAAATAATACGTAGACTGTAACTGAGATAGTGATAACACTAAATACAGAGTCTGTATACTAACATACTAATATCTGAGTTTATAGACACTGTATTACTGATAACTGATTGAATCTATCTGAAAATTTTAATTCTGTGGAACTATACTGAGTTCCGTACTGAGCTGAGTGACTTTAACTGACAGTCCTGAATTTGTAGAACTGAATTGAGTTCTATACTAAGACTAAATCTGAAACTGAGACTATAGGAGGTAATCATCTAACTGATATGCCTCATTTAAAATAGAATGGGGTCCAACCTGTAACCCCAGTTGGAAGGGTGTCAATACCATGCCACGGGTAGAGACAAGCTGTGAGTAAACCCTCTCTGACAGGAAGCTCTTTCGTCAACCCTCGCTGGCAAGAAAACTTGAATAAGATATATCAACCCTCATAATATCTGGCAGGAAGAAATCTCAACATATTCTTGCTATGTAGTTCTGTAATACAGGGATTGCTACCAAGGGTCAAACCCTCTGCTGGAAGGAATGCCCCCATCCCTGGGTTCGCTCGGTGATGAATCCTACTCCCAATTGAATAAATACTGAGATGATTTCTAGTTTATACTCAGCTGGACTAAGTTGTTACTGAATTTATTGAGTTTTTTTTACTAATGGAATACCACTGAATGAGTTTAATGTGGTCTGAACTGAATACTGAACTAGACTGGACTAGTACTGAGTCTACTGAGTTTTTCCCGAGTCTTGTGACTGACTGAGAGTACTACTGATCATGAGATGACTACGATTACCTTATAACTAACACTGTCTCTAAGTTCACAGATAAATTTTTAGGTATTAAATACCCCCGAGACTCGATAGCATGAAAGTAAATCATAATATAGTCTTCAAAAGCATAATCATGTGCACTTGGTCACAACTCATTCATAGAGGCATTTTATCAAAAAATTGCATGATACAATTTGCACATAAGCTGACATGACATGATTTTCTTCTCTTATTGGTTCACATGAGCAATTAATCAAAAACATAATAAGCATCATACATGTACATAACATTAAACAGAAGTAAACATCATAATTCAACTCCAACTTTACAATTTCCAGGGTTCAATATGGATTCACATGATATTACATGTATATTAATTAATCCCACATAAAACATATCATAAAACATGGATTAGAATCCAAATTAACAATTATAAACAATAATATAATCAAACCCAACATTAAATTCATGAAATCCATACACTTGGAGTTTAAAAATAGTTTATTGGACTCGAAGGATGGAAACAACCCTCGGATGAACACTTCACATACCTTAGTTGGTGAATTCTTAAAAATTAATGGTGGAATCTGAATCCTTGAATTTGAATTTAATTTACCTAGGGTAGTTGTTCTTGAGCAATTTGTGAAAGAATGAATATAACTTGTTAAAAGAGGGATAAAATTCATTTTATGGGGGATGAATGGCATGGGAAAAAGACTTAATTAACCCTGAGGACGCGGCCTTTTAATGACTGGAAACTATGTTATCAATGCGCAGAACGACACACTGCATCATTGCCATCGACGTGATAACCAACACGCCGTGTCGAGTCCACATCGGTTCACTGGAATTTGAATTGATATGAGGAAAAAATTATCTGTCGACACGATGAATGATCCGTTGCATCGATATCATGTTGACTCACTATTTTGATCCCTTAAACATGGTCTAAAGAGGTTCGAAAAATCCAAAACTTGTGCGGAAACACATATTGGCCTTCCTGATCATGAACTAACTCAAATATCAACATTTAATAGACGAAAAGGTCATAAAATAAGATTTCCAACTTTTGAAGGCTAAAATAACACTAAGTCTAAATACTTAGCTAAAATTTTCTAAGTCTGGGTCCCCCTTAACAACCCTAAAGGACTGAATTAAACTATAAATTTTGCGGGATCTTACATTATCTCCCCCTTGGGAATATCCATCCTCAAATGAAACTGACTAAGATGAGAATGCTAGTAGACTTAACTTACTTACTGGACATGAATATCTGAAACATGATTATCTGACTGACATTACTGACATATTGAATTTCATACTGAACGTCCATATCTGATGCATGAGTACATGACTGAGTTGTTTCATGAATGCATGACTGGGATTACTGATAAGCTCAGTTCCTCATATGAAACATGTATATCTGATGCATGAATACATGACTGAATATGTAATGGTAACAGATACCAAGTTTACAATGGAAATCTAGGCATGAAACTTAATAAGCTTGAGAAAAATTATTACCTTGGGTTGAGTCTGACTTTGCGGAGAAAAGGTGAGGATTCTTGGTCCGCATATCTGCTTCTTCTTCCCAAGTAGCTCCCTCAACGGACTGATTCCGCTAAAGAACTTTGACCAAATGGACTTCTTTGTTCCCCAGTCTGTGAATCTGATAGTCAAGTATTTTGACTGGAATTAGAGAGGTTGTTCTGAACATCTATGTCCCCTACGAGGACTACGGTTGATAGGTCACCTATGCATTTCTTTAGTAAGGAGACGTGAAACACTGGATGAACTGAAGATAGATCTGAAGGCAATTCAAACTCGTAAGCTACCTTTCCAAAACGGCTAAGAATTTGGTAAGGAACGGCATATCGGGGACTAAGTTTCCCCTTCTTTCCAAACCGCTTCACTCCTTTCATAGGATAGATTTTCAAGTACACAAAATAACCAATCTTAAACTTAAGATCTTTTATTCGCACATCAACGTACAATTTCTGTCGGATCTGAGTTATCTTATGCCTTTCCCTGATCAACTAAACTTTCTCTAAGGCATCAAATACCAAGTTAGGACCTATCATTGTGGCCTCCTCCACTTCAAACCAAAAAATGAGAGATCTAAACCTCCTCCTATAAAGCACCTCAAATAGAGACATTTAAATACTGGAATGATAACTGTTGTTGTATGCGAACTCAATCAAAGGCAAGTGGTCATCCCAACTACCTTTAAAGTTTATCGCACACACTCACAGCATATCCTCTAGAGTTTGAATGGTATACTCTACTTGACCATCTATCTGAGGATGAAAGGTCGTACTGAGATAAAATTAGGTACCAAGACCCTTCTGGAAATGCCTTTCAGAAATAAGAGGTAAACTAGGTACCTCTATCTGAGATAATGGACAATGGAACACCATGCAATCTGACCAACTCTCTGATATAGAGTTTAGCATAATCCTCAACTGAGTAAGAGGTATGGACTAGTAGGAAATAAGATGATTTTGTCATTCTGTCTATAATGACCCACACTGAATCATGCTAATGACGAGTACGAGGCAAACCCATCACAAAGTCCATGTTCACTTCTTCCTATTTCCAAGTGGGAATGCTGAACTACTTCAAGGACCCACTAGGATTCTATGCTCAATCTTAACCTGCTAACATATTGAGCACTTAGACACATACTCTGCAATATCTCTTTTCATCCCACTCCACCAATAGATCTCCCGTAAATCACAGTATATCTTAGTGGCCCCTGGATGAATAGAGTAGCGTGCACCATGCACTTCTACCAGAATTTGCTACCTCAAGTCATCTACACCTGGCACACATAGACGACCCTAGAAACGTAACACACCATCTTCCCCTTGGGAGAAAACCTCTACTTTCTGATTTCTGACTGGTTCTTTCAACTTGACTAGACTGGGATCCCTATCCTACTTTTCCTTAACCTTAGAAACTAGGGATGATTCTAAACTACTTTGTACCCACACACTACCTTTTGCTGAATTAACTAAGCGAACACCTAGTCGGGATTGATGATGAACTTCTTGAGCTAACTTTTTCTTATCGTCTTCAACATGGGAAACACTACCCATAGACATTCTACTAAGAGCG
Source organism: Capsicum pubescens (assembly GCA_030864215.1). Classification (NCBI taxonomy): domain Eukaryota; kingdom Viridiplantae; phylum Streptophyta; class Magnoliopsida; order Solanales; family Solanaceae; genus Capsicum; species Capsicum pubescens. The sequence continues at coordinate 239,841,097 of CM061544.1, read as the reverse complement.
TCGGTCACTACATTGGCCTTGCCTGGATGATACAGAACACTCATGTCGTAGTCTTTCAACAACTCCAACCACCTTCTCTGATGGAGGTTTAGGTATTTCTGAGAGAATACATACTGTAGGCTTCTATGATCAGTGAACACATCAATGTGCACACTATACAAATGCCTCCAAATCTTTAAGGTAAACAATACTGTTGCTAACTCAAGATCATGAGTAGGATAATTTTTCTCATGGGGTTTAAGTTATCTAGAGGCATAGGCTATGAACTTACCTCTCTACATTAGAATACACCCCAAGCCAACTCTGGAGGCATCACAATACATAAAAAAGCCTTCTAAACCATCTGGTAGGGTCAAAACTAGAGTTGTAGTGAGTCGAGTCTTCAGCTCCTAAAAACTCTTTTTACAAGAATCTGACCACATGAATTTGACCTTCTTTTGAGTCAGTCTGGATATAGGGGATTCAATAGATAAAAACCCCTCAACAAACCTTCGGTAATAGTCGTCCAAGACCAAAAAACTCCTGATATCTGAAGAAAAGATGGGTCTGGGATAATTTCTTACTGCCTCGGTATTTTGGGATCAACTCTAATGCCATCACCGGAAATGATATGGCCGAGAAAAGCTACTGACCTTAGCCAAAATTTGTACTTGCTGAATTTGGAAAATAATTGATGATTTCTAAGAGTCTGTAACATTATTCTGAGATGGTCTACATGGTCATTCTCATTGTGGGAGTAGAAAAAAATGTTATCTATGAAGACTATTCATAACATTTCCAAGTACTACTTGAACACACGGTTCATCAAGTCTGTGAAGGTTGTCGGGGTATTGGTAAGGCCAAAGGATATAACTAAGAATTCAAAGTGGCCATACCGAGTTCTGAAGGCTATCTTTAGGATGTCACATTCCCTAACCTTGAGTTGATGATAGCCTGATCTGAGGTCTATCTTGTAGAAATAACTGGCACCCTAAAGTTGGTCAAACAATTCATCAATTTTGGGAAGTGGATACTTATTTTTTATCGCAACTTTGTTGAGCTGATGGTAGTCAATACACATTCTGAGAGAACCATTTTTCTTACACATGAATAAAACTGGTGCGCCCCACGGGGACACACTAGGTCTGATAAATCCCTTATCTAGGAGATTCTTATACTATTCTTTTAATTCTCTGAGTTCTTCAGGTGCCATTCTATATGGCAAAATTGATATGGGTTGAGTATCTGGAAGAAGATCTATTCTGAAGTTGATTTTCCTTTTGGGAGGAACTCTGGGGAGATCTTTGGGAAACATATTTGGGAATTCACATACTACTGACAATGATTCAAGAGTAGGGGTTTCCGAACTAAAGTCCTGGACTCGAACGAGATGATAGACACATACCTTAGATATCATTTTTAGCGCCCAAAGGTAAGAAGAAAGATAATCCCTAAGTGTTGAAGTACTACCCCTCCACTCAAGGACAGGTTCACTCGAAAACTAAAAATGGACAATTCTATTTCTGCAGTCGACTGAGGCATAGCAGGAATAAAGCCAATCCATGTCGAGAATGACATTGAAATCGGTCGTCTCTAATTCGACTAAGTCTGCTGAAGTAACTTTCTGAGATATCATAATCGGGTAGTTCCTGTTTACCCTCTTGGTTATGATGGATTTACCCACTAGGGTAGAGACTGAGAAAGACTCTGCTAGAATTTTGGGACTGACTCCGAAATCAACTACTATATATAGAGTAACAAAGGACAAAGAAGCTCCTGGATCTAGCAAAGCATAGATATGTAAATGGAAAACTTGTAATATACTAGTGACCAGATCAGGAGAACTTTCCTGGTCCTGTCGGGATTGAAGATCATAGAGTCTGTTTGGGCGCTGCCCACTGGTGGCACTGGATGCGGCACCCTGCTGATTCTGATGATCAAACTGAGCTGGGGAACGATTATCCTGACTCTGAGAACCCACCTGAGGACACTGTCTGACCCTGTGGTCTATCTTACCACACCAGAAAAACACATCACTGCCAGCTCTGCAGATACCCTGTTGGTTTCTGCCATACTTCTAACAAAGAGGATTGGTTTGGGTGCTGCTAACACTACCCTGGGGTTTAGGGCCTTATGCCCTATCCCTATTGCCATCTCTGAATTTTAGCATAGGAGAACTAGCTGAGGACAGAGCTGGAACTGAGGATTTTGGGTGAAACTAAGAACGATTACCGCCCTCTGACTTAGGCTGAGTGAAACTGAAACTTCCTGTTCTCACTCTCTTGCTCTCCATTTCCTTCTTTTTATTCTTGGCTTCCTTTATCTGCTAAGCATGGATCATGAGCCTGGATATATCCATATCCTTAATCAGCATTGCGGTTCTACACTTTGACCACACTGTTAGACACCCCAGACATAAACTTACTCATCTTTGCTTTTTTATCTGCTACTATATGTGGGCCATATCTGGCTAACTATGTAAACTTGAAAGAATACTCTTGTACTGTTATATTGCCCTGCTTCAGGTTTATAGACTCCAAAACCTTTACCTCCCCCAACTCTAGCGGAAAAAACCTATCCAGAAAAGAAATTGCAAAATCTTCCCATTCTATGGGCCCTGCATCTATATCCCTCCCTGCTTTCCACTATTTAAACCATGAGTGTGCCACATCCTATAACTAATATGCGGCTAAATCAGCGCTCTCAACAACTGTCACCCCCATAATATCTGTAACTTTCTGTACCAGATCAAGAAATTACTGAGGGTCCTCATCTGACTTAGACCCGGTAAATGATAGAGGGTTCATTCGGGTGAAATCTCGATCCTGGAAGCAACAGTACTGGCCATTGGGTTGGCCAAAATAGCAGCTGGGAGTTCATTCTAGGCTGTCACTAAATGAGCTAAGATGGTGAATGCTACTCTGAACTCAGCGTGGGGACATGCTCGCCTAGAAGATCTGGATGGATGGGCTGAGGGGCTGGCTGGTGATAACGCTCAACTTACACGTCAATTTAGTAGAAGGCGATCATCGTCAATATATTTACCTAACTTTGGAGTCAGGGTCGAATCCACGAGGAACAATGTGAGTGGTGATTAAACTAATTTGAAACTATAGCTATAAGTTGAATTCAAACGAATGATACGAAAAAATAAAATGGGGGTTTTTGATGATCAACCAAATGTTAATGTTTTAACTTGCTTCAGAGTTCAAAACTAAAATTTCAGTAGTTCAAATCAGTGATAGAGAGGAACTAGGGTTGTGATCGCTATGATTATTAATCCTCATTAAATAATAACTGTAGTATTGGGTTCTCACGACTTGTGGGAAACACCAAATTATCAGTTTTGACAGTCCATCTAAGTGTTTCTCAACCTGCCTAGATGTTGAACTCCCTAATTCTCTTGAACTTAGGAAATCATTCTATTCATACTGATTTTATCTCAAGTTGATCAATCTTGTTACAGCATTAATCATTAAATGGGAGCTTAACCTTCCCAAATCTTTGTCGATAATTTGCTACCTTTAGTTCATTTCTCAGTTCGATCAAATCAACATAAGACGAGATTTATTGTTATCAACCAATAAATAACAATTATAACAAAGGAATTATCAAGATGTCCCCACAATTACTCAAACCCTAACAAACTATTAAATCCATGGGGGAAGGGTTTTAGTTCCACATGACAAAGAAAGAGATATCCACAATTGTAATCATCATTCACAGTAATTAAACATACAAAAGATGAAGTCTGACGTTGATTCTCTTCTAATTTCAAGAGAAAATTCCCACAACCAAATCAAAGAGTTGAAAATTAAATTCTATGTTCTTTTTAGCCCCAAAAAGAGGTGTCTTTGCCTTTGGAATCAGTTAAAGAAGTTTCGCCCCTTTTTTTATTAGAAAACCCTAACATATGCTTTAAATACTTCATCCTAATTATGGAAACAAAATCACAGATCACAGTATTTTCTCGGACAGACGACAACGTGTGTGATGGCTTATCAAGAGTCTGATGCCCTATCAAGAATGTCGTCAGCTCATTTTCACATTTGAACAAGTTCTGTCTTCAGCTGATGATGAAGCCTGATGACTTATCAAACATGTGACTACTTATGTGAATTGACGTCGCTTCTTCACTTTAAGTTCTCAAGCACTGCCTATGCCTGACTACAAGCCTGACGTCTTATCACAACTCTAACGACCTATCACAGGTTGTCGTCACTTCTTCCAGCTAAATCTCATTCTTTGTCTAAGGATGATGGAAACTCTGATAGCTTATCACAAGGCTGATGACTTATCAGACAAGTCGTCAGCTATACTTCCCTATCTACTTACTCAGAAATTAACTCTTTTACTTCTATTATTACTGGTTCTCTTGCATCTTGACTTTTACTGCAATACCAAAAAGAAAAACAATCAAAAACGACAAAAATTGCTTAAGACTTTACAATTATTCTCAGTTAAAAGCCTCAAATGTGTTAGCATCTACTCATACATCAACACCATCAACTTAAAACAATTGCTTTTCCTCAAGTAACTAAAACACAACCAAGAAGATACAAAGTACATTCGGCAGTCAACCATCCATATTATCTCAAAGCATCTTCACTATCTCCAAGGTCAGTTAATTTAATAAAAAAACTATGCATATTATTAAAGGAAAACAATGCGACACACAGGAATCAAGTACTACCTGCGCCTATTCCCAAACCATAGGTGCAGACCACATATGGCCACCGACTCTATTTTCTCTTATTTTGTTTGAGTTTGGTTTTTAGGGTTTTCTCTTGTACTATAAATACCCCTTATGTACTTTTTAAAAGAGGTTACACACTTTTAACACTTAGAAATATATTTTAATTTCAAGATCCATCTTTGATCTTAGGATTTCTCTGTATTGATTGTGATTGATTATTCAGTTTATAGTTGTGGGTTTTCATTCATATTATTATTGTGATTTCATATTTGCCTTCAAATATGAATTTTATTAATTTCTTCACAAGTATGAAAGGCTAAATACCAAAATCTAGGATTGTACAAACCCTAGCTAATTGATAAAGTAGTGGAAGTGTGATTGTTGAATTAGACCAATACCCATGTAATGCATTGCGTTATCATTTTATAATAGTTGTCTTAGTGGTTGCAAACATTAGGATCACACCTAGATATTGCTACTTACTCTAAAAGTGGAGTAATGACTAGGAAAAGGTAATGAAAATAGTAATTTGGGAGTTAATTATCGATCCATTAACACATGATGGAATAAAGTGAATGACTGTTAGCTGGAATCAAGATAAGGGTTAGTAATGAGACATCTTGAAATTCAAAAGGCAAAGGGTGAAATCCTTTTACTCATCCAAAAGACTGTATGAGGTATATAACTTATCGATTTGCATACAAGGTATTGGGTTAGTTCAATAACGTACGATAAACCTACAAAGTGGAGAATCCAGGGGGAACGTAATCCTAGTCTTCACCTACTACTGATTTCAAAGTTAATATTGTTACTTGATCGAGCCTACTAAAAAAAACCCACAATTTAATTTCCAATACTGCCCGTAGACTACAACTGCTAATAGCTGCAAAGCCACGTGTTCCCTTGGTATTTGACCTCAACCTCAGTTGGGTTACTATATTTTGACAGTTATTGTATCGTCATCTGAAAAGAGGTGTTGCTTGAATGTCATCAATGTGACAGAATATGTCTCCTCATCGAGTTGACGCCCGCAGAAATAATGATCAACCAGCACCTCTACACGCAGATCCTCTGAATGAAAATATCTCATATACAAAATTTTAGGCTACCTTTCAAGCATTAGCCCAAGCTGTGAATGATAATGTTCAGGGAAACCAACAGGCAGCAGTCCCACTTTAGCAAAATGGTAACTTAGCTGTAGCCAGGATTCAGGATTTTATAAGGATATATCCACCTGAGATCCATGGGTCAAAGAAGGATGAAGATCCTCAACTATTTATTAATGGAGTGAGAAAGATTGCTCAGATCATGCATGTTACTAGAGAGGAGATTGTGGAACTGGCATATTATCATCTGAAGGATGTTGATTATGATTGGGTCGTTATGTTGAAGGATGGTAGGGTGAGAATATAACTCCTATGAGATGGCAGGTGTTCCAGAGTGCTTTTCTGGATAGGTTCTTTCCTCACGAGATAAGGAAGGCCAAGGTGTAGGATTTTATGAACCTGAGGCAGGGCTCTATGACAGTGAAGAAATATTGCCTTCAGCTCACTCAACTAGCTATGTATGTCCCTAAGTTGTTATTCGATTCTAGAGCTCGTATGAGTAAGTTTCATTCTGGGGTATCGGATTTGGTGGTCAAAGAGTGTCGGACTACCATGTTCATCGGACCTATGGATATTGCTCGATTAATAATGCATGTGAAACAGATTGAGGCAAAGAAGTTTAAGAAAAGAGAGAAGAGGAAAAAACCTAGGACTGGATAGTTTAAGTTCAGTCAACAAAGATTCGGAGGAGGAATCCATTCTCAATTTCAGATTCATTCATCACTACCTATACCATACTTATCCAGTGCCCCTACATCTAGGACCAGGAAAGAGTAGTGGGGTAGGACTTTGAATTCCAGGTTTCAGAACAATGTGGATTGGAGGCCCAGTTATCCGACATGTGCAAAGTATGGTAGGACCCATCTTAGTGAGTGTTTCATAGGCAAAGAGGGTTGCTATGGTTATGGAAAGTTAGGCCATAGAATCAAAGAGTGTTTGTATGTTAAATAGGGAAGTAGGGATGTTTATCCTAAGACACAGGCTACAAATTCAACAGCTCAGCCAAGCCGCCCAGTCGCTCCACAGGGTGCATCATCCAGTATAGGAGAAGTTCAGTGCCATAATCGGTTCTATGCTTTTCCATCCCATCAGGAGCAAGAGATTTCACCAGATGTCGTCACTAGTATGCTTTTTGCCTTTCACCTTGATGTATATGTGTTGCTAGATGCAGAATCAAATATTTCTCGTGTAACTCCACTAGTTCCTGTAAATTTTAGGGTAATCCCTAAAAATCTTCCTAAGCCATTCTTAGTCTCTACCCCAGTGGGTGAGTCAGTTATTGCTAGATGAGTCTATAGAAAGTGTCCTATTACCGTCCTTCATAAAGTCACACTAGCAGAATTAATAGAGTTAGAGATGGTAGATATTAATGTTATTTTGGGCATAGAGTGGATTCATTCTTGCTATCCATCAATAGATTGTCTCACCTACATGGTGAAGTTTTAGTTTTCGGATGAGACAATTTTTGAGTAAGAGGATAGTTATGTGTCCCCAAAATGTCATTGCATCTCCTATATTAAGGCCAAGAAGTTACTATCAAAAAGGTCTATCAACCATTTAGTTCAAGTAAAAGATATTAAGTCTGAAGCCCCAACTGTTCAATCAGTCTGTGTAGTCAATGATTTTCTAGAGGTTTTTCCTGAAGATCTGCCAGGGGTACCTCCAGACAAAAAAATAGATTTTGGTATTGATCTTCTTCATGATACTTAGCCCATCTCTACCACTCCATATCGCATGGCTCCAGCCGAACTTAAAGAGTTAAAGGAGTAGCTTAAATATCTCTTAGATAAGGGTTTTATCAGACCCAACATTTTCCCATGGGGTGCTCCAGTTCTATTCATGCATAAGAAACATGGAACTCTCAAAATCTAAATAGACTATAGACAGCTAAATAAGGTTACCATAAAATATAAGTACCCCATTCCTAGAATTAATGATTTGTTTGATCAACTTTAAGGTTCCCGATGGTTCTCCAAGATTGACCATAGGTCGAGGTACCACCAGCTAAAAGTCAGGGAGCACGACATTCTGAAAATAGCTTTCCAAATAAGGTACAATCATTTTTAGCTCATTGGTTATGTCATTTGGACTAACAAATGCTTCTGCAGTCTTTCTGGATTTGATGAACAAGGTCTTTAAGCAATATTTGGACATGTTCATCATCGTATTTATATATGACATACTATTTTATTTGTGAAGTGAGGAGGAGCATGTGGATTATTTGAGGATAGTGTTGCAAACCCTAATGTACCGTTAATTATATGCGAAGTTTAGTAAGTGTGAATTTTTGTTGTAGTCTGTTACCTTCTTAGGGAACGTCATTTTAGGGGTTGGTATTCATATGGACTCTCAAGAGACTAATGCAGTGAAGTACTAGCCTAGACCTATCACTCCATCCGACATCAGGAGCTTTTTGAGTTTTGCTGGGTACTACAGAAGATTTGTGGAAAGGTTTTCCTCCATAGTCATGCCATTGACTAAGATGAAACAAAAAAAGGTGAAGTTTATATGGCCGGATAAATGTGAGAAGAGTTTTCAAGAATTGAAGAATAGATTGACTTCAGCACCAATGTTTGCCCTGCCAGAGGGGTTAGATGGCTTTGTGGTGTATTGTGATGCTTCCAGAGTTGGGTTAGGTTGTGTGTTGATAAAAAATGAGAGAGTAATAGATTATGCCTCCAGGCAACTTAAGGATCATAAAAAAAACTACCCAACTCATAATTTGGAGTTAGTTGCTGTGTTGTTTGCTCTGAAGATTTAGAGGAACTACCTTTATGGTGTGCATGTTGATGCTTTCACTGAACACAAAAATCTTCAGTATGTATTTTCTCAAAGGGATCTAATCTTTGTCAAAGAAAGTGGTTGGAGTTATTGAAAGATTATGACATGAATGTGCTTTATCATCTGGGTAAGGCTAACATGGTGGCAGATTGATGTTGGGCGTATTTATACCCCTAAGAACCATAATTTACCCATATTTTAGCTAAGTTTTGAGGATAAAATATATAATTCCTGCACTTTTAGTCCATTTTCCTTTAAGTGAGCTAACCTATGTGATTAGCATGTTTTCAGGTATTAATGATGAAGATTTCAGCACTTTGTGGACCTTTGGGCAGCAAAGGAAAACTTCATATAAGAGGGAAGGCAGCTTTTGGAAGCTGTTGGACTGAATGTGACGCATGGAGAATTTTTCCTGGGCAAAATTAGTATTTCTAAATACTTAGGGATGCAGCAGTAACTTAGTAGACAAGGATATTATAAAAACCCTATTGCTGAATTTTTCAGCAGCATGGATCAATTATCATTAGTCATTATTCAGTTTACAGATTCTGTAAGTTTTGGACAAAGAAACACGGCTCACAGTTGGAAACGGCTAGAGAAAAAACGCTATTCTCTTTGTGACGCTAAGATCACTTCCATCGCCAAGATTGTTCTAGGTTGTGGTATGATGATTATGTCTATTTTGATTTCCGTCGTATCCATGAGTAGCTAAACTTCTCTGTTAGGGTTATGGAAACCTTGTAAGATACTATTTGTTGCTATGAGTTTGTGAATTCTTGATGTGTATGCTACTTATATCATTACTCTCTTCATTTTAATTAAATTCTCATGGTTGCAAACATAGAGAACATGTCATTATAGCATTAACTTGTTCGGGAGAAAAGTTACATGTTTGGAAAAGAGAGTGTGACAAGGAAATAGGGCTTCTAACCTCTATTTACACGTTAATGCCTTAACTGGATTAACTTCTTGGAGAATTTGTACCATTTGTTATACACTTTAGGCTCGGGAGAGCTAAAGTGAAATAAATCCTTGATGGTTGGGAAACACTTAGATATAGAATTAGAATACGATTCTCTATAAGTGCATGCATGTCTAAATTCCGCGTTACTCATAGTTAATAGAGAAGTAGAAACTACAAGGTGGACATAACCCTAACTTATTATTCTCTGTGATTAACCTTTACTAAACAAATCATTCATTCGTTACATTGATATTATTAATTCACGCCTAAATCAAAACCCTCCTTTTCCATGGAATTTTCGACCAACAGTCTACTAACAATTGCAACACTTAGTGGCCAAGTATTCCCTGTGTGATTCGACACCCAACCAAGTTGGGTTCTATATTTGACAGCGACCGCTTACTCTTTCTAACGAGAGCTGTAGTTTGGGCGTTATCAAAGCCGTTGCCGGGGAATACGGTTGTCAACTAAGTTTGTGATAGTTACTAGACCCTTTGGTCAAAGATTCTCGAATTTTACTTTTTGTTTGTTGTTTTTGTTTTGTTCAGGTTTGGTAGAGTGCATGCCAAATACACGAAGATCTGGTCAGCCATTATTACCCATAAATCCTGAACCACAACTTATTGGCAGAATGGATGCACAACGTGACATTGAAAGAAGGGATGCTCAACAGGAGCAGGCTAGGTTAGCTGCGTTGGCAGCTGCTCAAGTGCATCAACAGAATATTGATAACCCAGGTCGGGAAACAAATCCTGATGATGAGGACCTGGGTGATGATGAGTTACTTAATCCACGGCGTGCAGATGAGGTGGCAGCACCTGTGAACAGGAGAGATCGTCAAGCTAGAATGAGACCTGAACGTCGAGCTGTACAGGCTCCTTTTTATGATGATGATGACGATCTGGATGTGGCTGGTGCCACAGGGGCTATTATTCCTCCGCCCTTGGCACCCGGAGCCAAGTTCAATATCACTAGCACCATGATTCAGCTATTTAAACTTAAGGGGTTATTTGGTGGACTTGCAGGCGATGATCCGAATATGCATCTGATCAACTTTATCTCAACATGCAAGTCGTTTGACAATCCAGGAGTTGGATAGAATTCAATTCGACTGCGCTTATTTCCATTGTCTCTATCTGGAGAGGCAACTCTATGGTTGAATGGGCTAATGATGATAGGCGAATTTACACTCCTATATCAATATATTTTTCCCATATTTTAGCCTAGTTTTGAGAACAAATTATATATTTCATGCACTTTTAGTCCTTTTTCCTGTAAATGAGCTAACGAACATGATTAGTAAAGTTTCAGGTATAAATGATGCATAATTCAGCATTTTATGGCTTACTTGATGCTAAAGAAAGCTCACGAAGTAAGGGAAGGGAGTTTACACGCCTAAGGACCAAAACTGCTGCATGGAAAATCTGTCCCGGGCTAAAACAACAATTCTGAAGACTTTGGGGACTTACAGACAAAGCTGGATTTTGACAATGATACATTAACCTAGTACAATTAGGTTATGTATTTCATTATTTTATGTGGATTATGATAATGTTACCTTAACCTAGTACATTTGGGTTAAGGATTTCATTAGTCTAGTAGGATTTGGTTATTTATTTCATTAGCTTAGTAGGATTAGGATATGGGTATTATAAATACCCTATCATGCTAGAGATTTGAGAACATCTTCTAACATCTTCTTAACATCTCATCTTACAATTCAATTCTATTTTCTTCTACTCTTCTATTCTTAAATTCCACAACAAGAGAATCGTTACTTGCTAAGGAATCACGCCTCACGCCTATCACTTGATCTACACGCCATTACTCAATATCGTGATATAATAACAATGTCAATCGTGATTTCCTTGGCATTCATGGGTAACTAAACTTCTCTGTTGGGGTTATGGAAGCCGAATGAGTTACTATCTATTGCTGTGAGTTTGTGAGTTCGAGGCACATATATTGCTTATATCATTATTCTCTTCATCTTAAATCTACATTCTTTGCGGTTGCAAACGCAAGAATACGCCAGTCTAACATTTAACTTGTTCGAGAGAAAAGTTATTTGTCTGGAAAAGAGATAATGTCAAGGTAGTAGGACACCCTTTCCTACTAAAAAGCTAGTGCCGTAACTGGACTAACCTCTTGGAGAATTCGTACCGTTAGACACGCTTTAAGCTCGAGAGTGTTAAAGTGAAATAGTCCTTGTTTAGGTCGAGAGACGCTTGGAGTTACCATCGACTACAATCCTCTATAAGCAATTGCATGTCAGAATTCTACACACTCATAGCCAATAGAGACGTATACCTCAGAAGGTGGACATAACCCCAACGCTTCAATTCTCATTGTTTACAACCAACGTAACAATCTCTCTCTTTTTACTTTATTATTTTCAGCTTTTGTTTACATTACTTGCAAAACAAGAATCCCCCCTTCTTACGAGACTTGCACCAAAAGTTTAGTAATTTTACTTACTTGTTGGCCAAGCTATTCCCTGTGGGATCGACACCCAACCCAGGTTGGGTTCTATATTTGCTAACGACCGTTTTACACTCAAACGAGAGCTGTAGATTGAGCGTTATCAAAAATTGGCGCCGTTGCCGGGGAATACAAGTGTCAATTATGTTCGTGAGAATTACTAGACCCTTTGGTCAAAGATTCTCGTACTTTTACTTTTAGTTTTTGTTTTTGTCTACTGCAGGTTTTTATTTTAGTGCATGCCCCATACTCGAAGTTCTGGTCAACCGTTATTACCAATCAATCCTGAACCACAACGCATTGGTAGAATGGAAGCACAAGCTGAAATCGCAAGGATGGCTGCTCAACAGGAACAAGCAAGATTGGCTGCCCTTGCCGCAGCCCAGGTTCAACAGCAGAACATTGATAACCCTGCACGAGCACCAAATCCTGACGATGAGGATTTAGGTGATGACGAGTTACTAAACCCTAGGCGTGATGCTGAAATCGTAACACCTGCCAACAGAAGAGGTCGACAAGCTCGGTATAGACATGATCACCAACTTATGCAGACAGCCTTCGACGATGATGATGATGATCTTGATGGTCCCGGAGCCACTGGAGCTATAATTCCACCACCATTAGCGCCCGGAGCCAAGTTCAACATCACAAGCACCATGATTCAGTTGTTGCAACTCAAGGGATTGTTTGGTGGACTAGAAGGCGATGATCCGAATATGCATCTTATCAACTTTATTTCTACATGCAAGTCTTTTGACAATGCTGGTGTTGGTCAGAATGCAATTCGATTACGTCTATTTCCATTGTCTCTATCTGGGGAGGCAACACTATGGTTGAATGGGCTGACTCCTGATTCTATTACAAATTAGAGGCAATTGAGAGACGCTTTCCTAGAAAGATTCTTTCCGCCATCCAAAAGAGCACAATTGAGAGATGAAATCAGCAACTTTCGTCAGCTTCCCACTGAAGCTCTTCATGAAACATGGGAGAGGTTCAAGACAAAGCTAGCGAGGTGTCCAAACCATCATATGACTAATGTTCACCTAATGGAGATACTATATAGAGCCTTGAATTCAATAACTAAACCAGTGGTGGATAATGCGGCTGGAGGATCATTTATGGACCTCACCTTTGGTCAAGCAAGCAATATGCTAGATCGCATGACGAAACAAAGTAGAGCTTGGCATACCAGGGATTCCGAGGTAGCAAGCCCCACTTTATCTATAGGCAGACTGCAGACCAAAGAAGAATACAAGAAGAACGTGATCAAGATATGGCGCACATGAAAACACAGATGGATCTTCTTACAAAGCATTTATTATCAGGGAAGACCGAAAAAGTGAAAGCTGTGGCGCTAAAAGGAAGAGACGAATCTGATTCGGAAGAAGAGGCCAACTACTTGAACAATCAGGGGGGTTTTCGAGGGAATACCCAAGGAAACCAAGGTCGGAACTATTATGATAAATCCGGAAGCAAAGACCAAGGTAGTTGGAATAAAAACAATGAAAAGAGTGGTTTGTACGTTCCCCCTGGTAGACGTGATACCACCACATCTAATTCTGGAAGTATGGAAGACGTGATGGCTAAATTATTGAAAGGAGTGGAAGCAACGAGCTCGGGAGTTACTGAGGTAATTAATGATTTGTCCTCCATGAAACAACTAGTTGATTCTCATTCAACTTCAATCAAGCAAATAGAGTAGCAACTGAGCCAACTTTCAGCAGCACTCAATCAAAGAAAGGCTGGCACTTTACCTAGCGATACTGTGCAAAACCCAAGGAATGATGGGTCATGCATGGCCATCACTACCAGAAGTGGTAAGGTGCTGGAACCTTCAGATAAAGGCAAGAAAGTGGTTGACGAAGTTGCGGACATGGATGATAACGTAAAAGGAGAAGATGCCGCAACAACCAGTCCTGACGTCAAGGATGTCACGCCCAGTGACGTGCAGCCTGAAAAAATGGAAAAACGGAAGCAAGAGGAGAAAAAAGACATGGAGAGAACACTTCCATACCCACCACCACCTTTTCCCCAAAGATTGAAGAAGGTGGCGGATGACACTAAGTTCAGCAAATTTATGACTATGTTGAAGCAGCTGACCATTAATGTTCCATTGGTAGAGGCACTTGAACAAATGCCTGGGTATGCGAAGTTTATGAAAGATCTTTTGACTAAGAAGAGGGCAGCAAGTTATGAGCTGAAGAATGATATGCATCATTGTAGTGCAATTGCTACCCGATCGATAGTTCAGAAGAAGGCCGACCCCGGAGCTTTTACTATTCCTTGCACCGTCGGATCTTTGAACTTTGCCAAAGCATTATGTGACCTAGGATCCAGCATCAACTTGATTCCATTATCGATCTACAAGAAGTTGGGGTTAGGAGATCCTACACCAACTAATATGAGGCTTGTTATGGCGGATAGGTCGGTAAAACGACCGATTGGTATTCTATGCGATGTCTTGGTAAAGGTTTCTTCATTTATCTTTCCAGCAGACTTTGTCATCTTGGATTGTGAAGCAGATTCAGAGGTTCCCATAATCTTGGGACGCCCTTTCCTTGCTACAGGAAGTGTGCTCATTGATTTGAGAGCTAATGAACTTTCATTCCGAATAAATGACGAAGTGGTTCGATTTGATGTTTGCAAATCAATGAAGCAACCCAAAGATCTGAGTGTATTTTCTGTGGCTGATGTTGTCTTTGATGATGAGAAAGAACGACTTGAAGAAGAGCAAATTCTTGATGATCCTTTGGAGGTTTTGCTCATGAAAGGAGAGAATGAGGATGCTGAAATTTCTGAAGAAGCTATTTGTGCTCTATCAGGATTAGGGACATATCACTATACTCCCAAGAAGCTGGATCTTGATCTCAAGAATCGACCCACACCACCAGCCAAGCCATCTATTGAAGAACCACCCACACTAGAATTGAAGGAGCTGCCAAGTCATTTGAAGTACGCATTCTTAGGAAGCAAAAACACACTTCCAGTCATAGTGGCAGCCGATTTGGGTGAGCAACAAGTTGCAGCTCTTATTGCGATCTTACGCAAGTATATTAGAGCCATTGGATGGACCATTGCGGATATTATTGGTATTCCACCTGGGATTTGCACACATAAAATTCAGCTTCAAGAAAAGTGCACACCCACCATTGAACATCAAAGACGTTTAAACCCACCTATGCAAGAAGTGGTGAAGAAGGAGATTATCAAGTGGTTAGACGCAGGAGTTGTATATCCTATCTCTGATAGTACATGGGTAAGTCCTGTACAATGTGTTCCCAAGAAAGGAGGAATGACGGTGGTCGCGAATGCAAAGAATGAGCTTATTCCACTCAGGCCCGTTACTGGATGGAGAGTATGCATGGACTACCGCAAGCTAAATTCTTGGACACTCAAGGATCACTTCCCCATGCCATTTATGGACCAAATGCAAGATCGATTAGCGGGGAAAGGATGGTTTTGCTTCTTGGATGGTTATTCAGGTTATAATCAGATTTGTATTGCTCTCGAAGACCAAGAGAAGACAACGTTTACATGCCCATATGATACGTTTGCCTTCAAACGCATGCCATTCGGGTTGTGTAATGCACCAGCCACCTTTCAACGTTGTATGATGTCTATTTTCTCTGATATGGTTGAAGACACTTTGGAGGTATTTATGGACGACTTTTCAGTTGTCGGTGAGTCTTTTGAAGCATGTTTGGCAAACTTGAGCATGGCATTGCAAAGATGTGTAGAGTTCAACCTTGTGCTGAATTGGGAGAAGTGCCACTTCATGGTAAAAGAAGGAATCGTTCTTGGGCACAAGATCTCTGAAAGAGGAATAGAGGTTGATCGAGCAAAAATAGAGGTAATTGAGAAGCTACCGCCTCCAATTTCGGTGAAGGGACTTCGTAGTTTTCTTGGCCATGCTGGTTTCTATCGTAGATTCATCAAAGACTTTTCCAAAATTTCTAGTCCATTGTGCAAACTATTGGAGAAAGATGCGAAGTTTGACTTTAATGAAAATTGCTTAAAGGCATTCAAATGCCTTAAAGAAAAACTCATTGAAGCCTCTATCATGGTAGAACCAGATTGGACGCTCCCGTTTGAGGTCATGTGCGATGCTAGTGGTGTAGCCGTTGGTGTTGTTCTTGGACAAAGAAAGGAGAAATTATTTCATCCTATCTACTATGCGAGTAAGGTCCTAAATGAAGCCCAAAGGAACTACACTGTTACTGAACAAGAGCTCCTAGCGGTTGTGTATGCGTTTGAGAAGTTTCGTGCCTATCTATTAGGTACTAAGGTGATCGTCCATACATACCATACAGCTCTTAGGTATCTAATGACGAAGAAGGATGCAAAACCAAGGTTGATTCGATGGGTATTGCTGCTGCAAGAGTTTGATTTCGAAGTCAAAGATAGAAGAGGTTGCGAGAACCAAGTGGCTGATCACCTATCTAGACTTGAGAATGAACATGTGGCTCAACCTGAAATTCAGATTGATGATGCATTCCCTGACGAGGAGATATTAGCGACAAAAATGGAGAAAGTACCATGGTATGCCGACTTTGCAAATTTCGTAGTGAGTAATGTGCTACCTGCCAATTTATCTTACCACCAAAGGAGGAAGTTTATGCATGACGTTCAGCACTACTATTGGGATGAACCTTATTTGTTTTGAAGATGCGCGGATTGGATCATTCGACGATGTATATCCCATGAAGAAGTGCCTACTATATTGGAAGCATGCCACACTTCGCAAGTTGGAGGACATCATGCAGGCAATCGAACGGCAAGAAAAGTATTGCAAAGTGGTTATTATTGGCCTTCAATATTCAGAGATGCATACGACTATGTGAGAAGGTGTGACCAATGCCAACGTCAAGGTGCTATTTCAAAACACCATGAAATGCCCATGTCCAAAATTCTGGAGGTAGAACTCTTTGATGTGTGGGGTATTAATTTCATGGGTCCATTCGTGAATTCGTTTGGAATGAAGTACATCTTGGTTGTTGTGGATTATGTTTCAAAATGGGTTGGAGCTGTAGCATTGGCCGACAATGAAGGAAAGCGTGTTGTAGCGTTCTTAAAGAAGAATATCTTCTCTCGCTTTGGAGTACCTTGTACTATCATAAGTGATGGAGGATCTCACTTTTGCAACAAGCTATTCAAATCTATATTGGCCAAGTATGGTGTCAAGCAACACAAGGTATCTACGCCTTACCATCCCCAAACTAGTGGACAAGTAGAGGTTTCCAATCGCGAGATTAAGCAAATCCTTGCAAAGACGGTTAATGCAAATAGGAAGGATTGGTCTCGAAAGCTAGATGATGCACTATGGGAATATAGGACTGAATTCAAGACACCCATTGGCATGTATCCTTATCAACTAGTTTATGTGAAGGCTTGTCATCTACCCATCTAGCTTGAATACAAGGCATTGTGGGCATTGAAACACTTGAATCTGAATTGGGATGATGTGAAGAATCTGAGGTTGGAGTAGCTGAACGAATTAGATGAGTTCCGTCTCCATGCATATGAAAGATCGGATTTATACAAGGAGCGGATGAAGAAGTATCATGATCAGCGGATTGTTCGACGAAACTTCCAAAAGGGTGATATGGTACTACTCTTCAACTCATGATTTAAGCTCTTCCCAGGTAAGTTAAAATCTAAGTGGTCTGGTCCATTTAAATTTATCCAAGTCTACTCGTCTGGAGTAGTCGAATTGGAAGGCAATAAGGGTGTTGTCTTCAAAGTGAATGGCCAACGTGTTAAGCCTTATATCGGTCCTCTTGACTCGATGAATGACATGGCCATCACTTATCTCGACGAAGTCTAAGTACTCGAGATTACTAAGTCGAGCCACGACAATAAATAAGGCGCTAGATGGGAGGCAAGCCATCGTACTAATCTTTCTCATTTGTTTGAGCGAATATAGGTGCAAGAAGTAGTCAACGAGGAGATTGATTTCAATTGACGATTTGGACGCATTGAATGGTAAAGTTGGTAAGTTAGGAAGGGTGATGCATAAGGCTATGGATTGAGCCTTTCTCACGCCAAAATAGGCTTCGAGGAAGGCTAGGCCTTGGTAAAACTAGGCCACGAACGATGCACAACCTATCCTATAGCCTAAGGTCTCGTAATCTAGTGTGCTATACACTATGCACCGCCTATTCCTAGGTATACTTTTGACTATGCGCCGCCTATGCTATGGCATTTGGTCTCAGTATCTCATATGCCATAGACTATGCGGCGCATATGTCCTATTATGCCATAAACAATGCGCCACATATGTCTACAAATGCCATAGACTATGCGGCGCATATGTCCCATTATGCCATAGACAATGCGCCGCATATGTAGGATTTTTGTCTCCAAAACCGATTGTAAATGGGTCATAACCCGACCCATACTCTTCCTATATAAAGGGGACTTAGTTTTATAACACAACCACAATAGAAAATACCCTAAAGGCGCCGCATACTCTTCCAAATCTTCTCAAAATTTTCTTCTTTTTCTCTTCCAATTCACAAAACCATCTCCACAAGTTTCAAGCAAGTAAGTACTCTCTTATTCTTCATTTATTTCTCATAAGTACTACGTTGCTATGGCTATTATTAATTGCTAAATTATATAAGATTGTTGGTGATGTTCATGTGTTTGGATTGTTGTTGCAAAATCATGTGAGTGAACATATACGTAGGAAAATCTTGACTTGTTTCCGACTTGAATTTGGTTTCAATAGCATTGTTATGGTATTTGCGGAATTGCTATGGCTATGAATATTGCTTAAGATTGTTGTTTGGATACTTACATGTTAGACTATCCCGGCCATCGGGATAAGACTTATAGTGCCTACCGACTTAGGAGGTTGTGATTGTTGTAAGAATAACGATTCCATGTAGTAACCCCTATGTAGGAGTGTTTCTATATCTACCATGAAAGTAGTCCAATGGCTGCAAGTAAGTGATGTATTGCTGATTTTCTTGTCGGAATACAACCCTAAAACGTATCTCAATGAAATCTGAGTAAATCGACTACTTTCACCTCACTGATTTGTGTTAACAAAACTAAGTGTGGGGTGTTACCCCTAATGCTTGGTTATAGATTGTATCAAGTGAGACTTTGCTACAACTAACACTATTTCTAGTCTCAGGTACAATGGCACCTAAAGCGAGGCAAGGCAAGGAGAAGGCGACCACTTCCCAAAAGGGCAAGAAGAGAAGTCAAAAAGACTAAGGAGAATCATCCTCAGCACAACTACCACGCAGAATGTTCGGAATAAAATGGGTTCTTGAGGAAGAAGCCAAAGCATGGTACAGCAGCAACAACGAAAGAAAATATATGCACGTCGACTTGATCAACAAGGATACCTTAGCAAAGAAGGAGCCGCGTATGTTGGAAAAAATAATGGCTTTGAAGTTGGATTTCATCTTCCGCGACATGGGAGAGTGTAATCTTGATCTAACAAGAGAGTTTTATGCCAACTGGTCGCCGAACACAACAGGCAATGAAGTCAAAATTCGGGGCCAGGTGTTACAGCTCACCGCGGACTGGATCAACTTTTTTCTTGGCTTACCTTCGATCGACACAACACCATTCAAAGAGTTGTACAGCAGGCCTCCTTATAGAGCAATACGACACATGCTTTGTGGAAGCAGATCAATGGCAAGGTGGGGCAGACATAAAGAAACCGGCCGACACAACACCTTCCCCTATGCTCCACTAAATAGGGAAGCAAGAATCTGGATGCGCATTGTCAACTCATGTCTTATTCCTGGGACTCAATACACCAAGATATCGAGAGATAGAGTGTGTTTGGTCTATGCTTTGATGACAAATGTCCCTATCAACTTTGGGGCAATCATTCGATCTACCATGAGGAAGGCCAGACTCCACAAAAGGTCCCATTTCACATTTGGCAATTTGTTGACAGCAATCTTGCGGAAGGAGGATATCGAAGAGGAACCAGCTGATCATAAACTCCCACATAATCCGAAGAAGGTTGACCTCACAAAGGTCAAAGATGTTGAATCAACACATGGCATCAACCTTACTACGGCAGAGAGACATGCTCGGGATGAGAGTTTCTCCCGCCATATGTACGGCATGATGAGGTTTACAATGATGAGCGGAGGTCGTGTTCCAACTACTGCAGAGCTCCAACAGCTGGACCACGACTATCCCATGAACATGCATGCACGGGAGATGTGTGGAGTGGGCGTATACTTTGAGGAACCTCTAGATGATGATGTGCCGACTGATGACGATCGATGCTTGCCAGACTCTGACGAGGAGGAGAACTCTGACGATGACTCTTATGATGATTCCGACGAAGGGGGTATGACCCCCGACAATGAGGAAGAGTCCGACTAACCAGATTCCTCGTATTTATTTTCCACTGAGGGCAGTGTCCCGTTTAAGTGTGGGGTGGCGGTATCGTATGCTATACTTCTCTATCGCATCTATGTTTGTTTATTTTGTTGTTTTTTTTATTTTTTTTTTCGTGTTTTAGTTTTTTTTGTTTTTGTTATTTTTTCTAGCTTCGCATGAAACTATTTTGATAGGCAGCATGAGATTATAACAAGAGGATGTGCTACAATTGTGACTATTGAGACGTTTAGGCTCTAGTTGTGACTCATTATGTGATATTGTGATTCAATTCCTTCACTTGTTGGGTCGAGAGTCTATACTACTCCCAATCAAGTCGACCATGTGCCTTGTGTGTGTGAGATAATCGTATAATCTATGTGTGTGGCTGATGCTAGAACTTGCCTGGTATGTATGCAAAGCGAAAATAAGGAGTGTAAGTTTAGGATATGATTTAGGCATTTCTTTGGCAACCCATATTTGTTTACCTTCAGTTTTACCTACCCATGGACATCATCCTAGTTAAACCTTTTTGAGCCTTTAGCCTATTTCTTTGACAACCTTGTATGTAAGCCTAATCCATTTCTTTCAAGACCGTAATTTGATCCAAACTCCTAAGTGCTTTAAAGTGAAAAAGTCATGTGACAACATAAGAGAAAATTGGGTGAGTATGATACTATAAATTGTAATGGTGCTTGAATGTGTTATGAAAAAGAAAGTTCTATCATAAGAGGTATGTTGTGAAAAGAAAAAGGAAAAGAAAGTTGAAAAGCGAGTTGTGCTTAAAATTGAAAAACAAAAGAGGAGAACAAGGGTGGTATAACAAAAGAAAGAAGAAAGGTTGAAATAAAAAAGTGTCAATGATACAAAGTGATGTATTAAAGCGCTTAGGAACTTAGTCACTATTCCTGGCCAAAATAGTCCTACCCGTCCCTTAGCCTACATTACAACCATCAAAAGACCTACTTGATCCTAACCTTAACATTCCAACATTTAGTAGAGTATTACATTAAGGGCAAGCCTATGGTCATCAGTTGCTTCATATGAATTCTTTGTGAGAGCGAGGGAAAGGATATTTTGATACCCATGTTTGAAAAATATGCTATACTTGTGAATGATTATGGGTACTATAGTGTGAGACACACATGGTTGATGAGTTTTGGGTAGTCATATATGATTCCTTGTACCTTAACGTTTGCATGCGAGTTGATCATCATCACGAGTCTATGCTAGAGGTTAAACTGTTTCTACTTATAATCGAAAAGATACTCTTTGTTGATAATTGTTGTGCTTGTCTTGACGAATATTTTGTGTTGTTGCTGTAAAACCCTAAGTTGACGTTTAGAAGGACATGATAGTTTGTTCGAGGACGAACAAAGCTCTAAGTGTGGGGTGTTGATGATAGGCGAATTTACACGCCTATATCAATATATTTTGCCCATATTTTAGCCTAGTTTTGAGAACAAATTATATATTTCATGCACTTTTAGTCCTCTTTCCTGTAAATGAGCTAACGAACATGATTAGTAAAGTTTCAGGTATAAATTATGCATAATTCAGCATTTTATGGCTTACTTGACGCTAAAGAAAGCTCACGAAGGAAGGGAAGGGAGTTTACACGCCTAAGGACCAAAACTGCTGCATGGAAAATCTGTCCCGGGCTAAAACAACAATTTTGAAGACTTTGGGGACTTACAGACAAAGCTGGATTTTGACAATGATACATTAACCTAGTACAATTAGGTTATGTATTTCATTATTTTATGTGGATTATGATAATGTTACCTTAACCTAGTACATTTGGGTTAAGGATTTCATTAGTCTAGTAGGATTTGGTTATTTATTTCATTAGCTTAGTAGGATTAGGATATGGGTATTATAAATACCCTATCATGCTAGAGATTTGAGAACATCTTCTAACATCTTCTTAACATCTCATCTTACAATTCAATTCTATTTTCTTCTACTCTTCTATTCTTAAATTCCACAACAAGAGAATCGTTACTTGCTAAGGAATCACGCCTCACGCCTATCACTTGATCTACACGCCATTACTCAATATCGTGATATAATAACAATGTCAATCGTGATTTCCTTCGCATTCATGGGTAACTAAACTTCTCTGTTGGGGTTATGGAAGCCGAATGAGTTACTATCTATTGCTGTGAGTTTGTGAGTTCGAGGCACGTATATTGCTTATATCATTATTCTCTTCATCTTAAATCTACATTCTTTGCGGTTGCAAACGCAAGAATACGCCAGTCTAACATTTAACTTGTTCGAGAGAAAAGTTATTTGTCTGGAAAAGAGATAATGTCAAGGTAGTAGGACACCCTTTCCTACTAAAAAGCTAGTGCCGTAACTGGACTAACCTCTTGGAGAATTCGTACCGTTATACATGCTTTAAGCTCGAGAGAGTTA
This sequence comes from Capsicum pubescens, assembly GCA_030864215.1. Taxonomy (NCBI): domain Eukaryota; kingdom Viridiplantae; phylum Streptophyta; class Magnoliopsida; order Solanales; family Solanaceae; genus Capsicum; species Capsicum pubescens. The sequence continues at coordinate 239,818,314 of CM061544.1, read as the reverse complement.
AAGTGAAATAGTCCTTGTTTAGGTTGAGAGACGCTTGGAGTTACCATCGACTACAATCCTCTATAAGCAATTGCATGTCAGAATTCTACACACTCATAGCCAATAGAGACGTATACCTCAGAAGGTGGACATAACCCCAACGCTTCAATTCTCATTGTTTACAACCAACGTAACAATCTCTCTCTTTTTACTTTATTATTTTCAGCTTTTGTTTACATTACTTGCAAAACAAGAATCCCCCCTTCTTACGAGACTTGCACCAAAAGTTTAGTAATTTTACTTACTTGTTGGCCAAGCTATTCCCTGTGGGATCGACACCCAACCCAGGTTGGGTTCTATATTTGCTAACGACCGCTTTACACTCAAACGAGAGCTGTAGATTGAGCGTTATCAGCTAACTCCTGATTCTATTACTAATTGGAGGCAACTAAAAGATGCTTTCCATGAAAGATTCTTTCCTCCATCCAAAAGAGCACAATTAAGAGACGAGATTAGTAATTTTCGACAGCTTCCAACTGAAGATCTCGACCAAACATGGGAGAGGTTCAAGAAGAAGCTTATACGGTGCCCAAACCATCAGATGACCAATATCCACTTGATGGAGATATTATACAGGTCTTTGAATTCGGTGACTAAGCCAGTGGTTGATACTGCTGCAGATGGGTCATTCATGGACCTTACTTTTATTGAGGTAAGTGATGTGCTAGATCGTATGACAAAGAAGAGTACTGATTGGCATACCAGGGATTCTGAGGTAGCAAGCTCTACTATATCTATTGGCTTGACGGCAGAACAAAGGCGAAGAGAAGAGGAACGTGACCAGGATATGGCTCACATGAAAACGCAGATGGATCTTCTTACCAAGCATTTATTATCAAGGAAGACCAAAAAGGTTAAGGCCGTTGTATCACAGGGAAGAGATGAATCCGATTCTGAGGAGGAAGCAAATTATTTGAATAATCAGGGGGGTTTCCGAGGCAATACCCAAGGAAACCAAGGTAGGAACTATTATGATAAATTCGGATACAAGAATAAGACTGACATGAGTGGTTTGTATGTTCCTCCTGGAAATCGTGAGGCCGTGGCATCTGGCTCTGGGAAGATGTCCATGAAAGATATGATGGCTAAGTTGTTGAAAGGAGTGGAGGCAACCAACACGGGAGTAACGGAGGTAAAAAATGATTTGTCCTCAATAAATCAATTGGTTGATTTGCATTCCACTTCAATAAAACAGTTGGAACAACAATTGAGTCAACTATCAGCGGCACTCAATCAAAGAAAAGCAGGCACCCTACCTAGCGACACCGTGCAAAATCCAAGGAATGATGGATCATGTATGGATATTACTACCAGGAGTGGTAAGGTGTTGGAAAATCCATCCAAAGGCAAGCAGGTGGTTGATAATACAGAAAAGAATGTGATTGAAGCAGATTGTGATGATTCTGTAGAAGCTGAAAATCAGAATGAGAAAGTTCATGACACTACACCTAGACGTCACCAGCCTGAAAAGATTGATAATCGGAAGTAAGATAAAAAGGAAGTGGTGGAGAAAACTCTTCCCCTTCCATCACCACCTTTTCCTCAGAGACTGAAGAAGAAAGTTGATGACACCAGGTTCAGTAAATTCATGACTATGTTGAAGCAGTTGACTATTAATGTTCCTTTGGTGGAGGCGCTGGAACAGATGCCTGGGTACGCTAAATTCATAAAGGACCTTTTGACAAAGAAGCGGGCAGCAATCTATGAGCTGGCAGATAATGTTCATCATTGCAGTGCAATCGCTACAAGATCGTTAGTTCAAAAGAAGGCAGATCCTGGTGCTTTCACTATTCCTTGCACGGTTGGATCTTTGGATTTTGCTAAGGCATTGTGCGATTTGGGAGCTAGCATCAATTTGATGCCGCTATCTATTTACAAAAAGTTGGGGTTGGGTGATCATACACCAACCAATATGCGGTTCGTGATGGCAGATAGGTCGGTAAAATGACCTGTTGGTATCTTATATGATGTATTGGTGAAGGTTTCCACCTTCATTTTTCCTGCAGACTTTGTTATTTTGGATTGTGAGGTGGATTCTGAAGTTCCCATAATCTTGGGGCGTCCTTTCCTTGCAACAGGAAGTGTGCTTATTGATTTAAGAGCTAATGAGCTTTTATTTTGGATGAATGATGAAGTGGTCCATTTTGATGTATGTAAATCAATGAAGCAACCCAAAGATATGAATGTGTTCTCTGTAGCTGATGTTTATTATGAAGATGAGAAAGAATTATCTATAGAGAAGCAGCTTATTGTTGATCCATTGGCTGCTGTGCTTATGAATTTTGAGCGTGAGGATGTTGAAGAGTATGAAGAAACTATTTGTGCTCTAACAGGAATAGGGTCATATTCTCATGCTCCTAAGAAGCTGGACCTTGATCTTAAGAATCGACCTTCACCACCAGCAAATCCATCCATTAAAGAACCACCAGTGCTAGAATTGAAAGAGCTTCCCAGCCACCTGAAGTATGCATTTTTAGGAAGTAGTGATACACTTCCGGTTATTGTTGCGGCTGATTTAGGTGAACAGCAAGGAGCGGATCTCATCTCTGTTCTAAAAAAATACAAGAGAGCCATAGTTTGGACTATTACTGATATAATTAGTATCCCTCCTGGGATATGTATGCACAAGATTCAGCTCGAAGAAGATTGCGTGCCCACAATTGAGCATCAACGTCGTTTGAATCCACCTATGCAACAGGTGGTGAAGAAAGAAATTATTAAGTAGTTATATGCTGGGGTGGTGTATCCAATCTCCGACAGTAAATGGGTGAGTCCGGTACAATGTGTGCTCAAGAAAGGGGGCATGAAGGTAGTCGCAAACGAAAAGAATGAGCTAATTCCACTCAGACCTGTCACAGGGTGGAGAGTGTGCATGGACTACCGGAAGCTGAATTCGTGTCATGGACCAAATGCTTGATCGATTGGCAGGGAAGGGATGGTTTTGTTTCTTAGATGGTTATTCTGGCTATAATCAGATCTGCATTGCTCCTGAAGATCAAGAGAAGACAACTTTTACATATCCGTATGGTACGTTTGCTTTCAAACGTATGCCATTTGGGCTATGTAACGCACCTGCCACTTTTCAGCGTTGTATGATGTCCATTTTTTTTTATATGGTTGAAGACACCTTGGAGGTATTCATGGACGATTTTTTAGTAGTAGGTGAGTCGTTTGAATCATGCTTGGCAAATCTGAGTATGGCGTTGCAGAGATGTATTGAATTCAACTTGGTGCTAAACTGGGAGAAGTGCCATTTTATGGTGAAGGAAGGCATTATTCTTGGGCATAAAGTCTCTGAAAGAGGAATTGAGGTTGATCGAGCCAAGATTGAAGTTATCTAGAAACTACCACCTCCAATTTCTGTGAAGGGAGTTCGTAGTTTCCTCGGTCATGCAGGTTTTTATCGAAGGTTTATTAAAGACTTCTCCAAGATTGCTAGTCCATTATGCAAACTTTTGGAGAAGGATGCAAAGTTTGACTTCGGTGAAGATTGCTTGAAGGCATTTGAATGCCTCAAAGGGAAGCTAGTTGAAGCTCCTATTATTGTAGCACCCGATTGGTCTCTACCGTTTGAAGTTATGTGTGATGCAAGTAGGGTAGCTTTGGGTGTTGTACTTGGTCAGAAAAGAGAAAGGCTATTTCATCCAATATACTATGCGAGCAAGGCCTTGAATGAAGCCCAGAAGAACTATATCGTCACGGAACAAGAGGTTCTAGCAGTTGTTTATGCTTTTGAAAAGTTCTGTACTTACTTGTTGGGAACCAAAGTGGTGGTTCATACAGATCATGCGGCTCTGAGATATTTAATGGAAAAGAAGGATGCTAAGCCAAGGCTAATTCGGTGGGTGTTATTGCTTCAAGAATTTGATTTCGAGGTAAAGGATAGAAAAGGTTGCGAAAACCAAGTAGCTGATCATCTATCTAGACTTGAGAGTGCGCACATAGTGCAACCCGACCTTGAGATTGATGATGCATTTCCCGACGAAGAGATCCTAGCCGCTATGGTGGAAGACTTACCGTGGTATTCAGACTTTGCGAACTACGTGGTAAGTAAAGTGGTGCCTGAGAATCGCTCCTTTCATCAAAAGAGCAAGTTCATGCATGATGTGAAACACTACTTCTGGGATGAACCGTATCTTTTTCGATGATATGTTGATGGTGTTATTAGGCGATACATCTCTGATGTGGAGGTGCCTAGCATCTTGGAAGCAAGTCATGCTTCCCAAATTGGGGGTCACCATACAGGTGATCAGACAGCCAGGAAGGTATTGCAAAGCGGCTATTATTGGCCTTCATTATTCAAGGATACTTACGATTTTGTGAGAAGATGTGATCAGTGTCAGAGGCAAGGCTCTATCTCGAAGAACCATGAGATGCCCATGTCTAAAATTCTTGAAGTAGAACTATTTGATGTATGGGGTATTGATTTCATGGGCCCATTTGTGAGTTCGTTTGGGATGAAATATATCCTAGTTGTTGTGGATTATGTATCTAAATGGTTCGAAGCGGTAGCGCTGGCTGATAATGAAGGTAAGCATGTTGTAGCATTCTTAAAGAGAAATATCTTCTCTCGTTTTGGGGTACCATGTACCATCATAAGCGATGAAGGATCACACTTTTGCAAAAAGCTGTTCAGAGCCATGTTGGTGAAATATGGGGTCAAGTAACATATGGTAGCTACACCTTACCATCCACAAACTAGTGGGTAGGTAGAGGTTTCTAATCGGGAGATCAAGCTGATCCTTGCTAAGACTGTAAATGCTAGTAGGAAGGATTGGTCCTGAAAGCTGGATGATGCCTTATGGGCTTATAGGACTGCGTTCAAGACACCAATTGGTATGTCACCTTACCAACTAGTTTATGGGAAGGCTTGTCACTTGCCAATCGAGCTCGAACATAAAGCGTTGTGGGCGTTAAAGCGGCTTAACCTGAATTGGGATGATGCTATTAATCTGAGATTGGAACAGCTGAATGAGATGGATGAATTCCGTCTACACGCGTATGAAAGAGCAGACCTCTACAAGGAACAGATGAAAAAGTACCATGATCGGAGGATTATCCAATGAAACATACAAAAGGGTGATTTGGTACTTCTATTCAACTCCAGACTGAAGCTATTTCCAGGTAAGTTGAAGTCTAGATGGTCTGGTCCATTTAAAATTAGCCAAGTCTACTCGTCTGGAGTAGTAGAGTTAGAAAACAATGATGGTGGTGTCTTTAAGGTGAATGGCCAACGAGTGAAGCCATATCTATGTCCACTTGACTTGATAAAATGTATAACCATCGTCTATCTCGATGAAGTCTAAAGTAATCGAGATAACAATGTCGTGCCGCGACAATAAATCAAGCGCTACATGGGAGGCAACCCATCATTTTTAATAGTTTTGTTTTACTAGGAGTTTGTTTTTGTTAAATAAAAATCCAAAAAAGAAGAGTTGAGCCACGACCAAAACTAAGGCGCTTGGTGGGAGGCAACCCATCCGTCTAATCATTTTTTGTTGTTTTTGATTAAGTGTAGGTGAAAGATGTATAAAGGAGGAGATTGGTCCCAAATTTTGATTTGAAAGTGAGCCATGCTAAAGGTGGTAAAGTAGGAATGATGGAGAAAATGCTATCGGCTAGGCATTGCTTATGCTAATCTAGGCAATAGACAAGGCAATGCCTATACTAATATAGGCAATGGACAAGGCAAGGCCTATGCAAATCTAGGCAATGGACAAGGCAAGGCCTATACCATTACCTATGCTTACTGCCTCACATAGGCAACGGACAAGGCATTGCCTATGCAAATCTAGGCAATACCATAGGCGCCGCCTATGTAAATCTAGGCAATACTATAGGCACCACCTATGCTATTGCCTATGGTCACTGTTTCAACTAGGCATTGACAAAGGCGCCGCCTATGCCCAACTAGGCATTGACAAAGGCGCCGCCTATGCCCAACTAGGCATTGACAAAGGCGCCGCCTATGCTAAGCATAGGCAAAGCATTAGGCGCCGCCTACTTATGCATTTTTGTCTCCTAACCCGATTTTACATGGATCAAACCCGACCCATGGCTTAGTCTATAAATAGATCTTCAACCTTAGAACAAAATGCAGTTGGTTGCTCAACCTAGGCGCCGCCTAAGCTTCCCAAATCTCTCAAAAATTTTCTTTTTGCTCATCCAATCTTGCAAGATCATCTTCCCAAACAATCGCCAAGTAAGTTATTCTTTTATATCCCGTAGTTGTTGCAATACTACGCTTATAATGCTATTTTAGATTTTGGAGTGGTGTTTGGTGATAAGAATATGATTGGTTTGTTATGATACATCTAGATTGAGTGAAAGAATATGTGTGGGTGTTCTTGACGTTGTTCCGACTTGTACTTGATTGTTATACACTGTCATATTTTTATGGAGTCGAAATTGTGAAGTTAATGCGTAATCTTGAACGTTGTAAGCTTGAATGTTTGAATGACTCATTCATCGAGGTATGGATTATGATTGACCACAAGTATACGATGGTGTGATTATTTCTATGCAATAACCTGATAAGAACTCTATGTGGTAGTCTTGTTCAAAAAGTGCATAAATCCATTGAAATAAAGTTGGAAAGGATAGTCAAGATTATATGAAAATGTGACTGTGCTAAACATGTTGTTGGAACATATCGCCTAAATGTATGTCGACGAAGTCTGAGTAATCGACATCACTCACTTAATTAGTCTGTGCCAACAAATTAAGTGTGGGGTGGTGCCATCACTGGTTGTTGTTCGATTATAGTGAATCTTCCGAGATGAAACTAACATGACTCTATTTTGATCTCAGGTAGAATGGCTCCAAAAGGACGACAAGGAAAAGAAAAAGTGTCCACCTCACACAAAGGTCAGAAATGGTCAAGAAAAGAGAAAGCTGAGTCCTCCTCTTTGCAAGTGCCCCGACGCACTTTCGGTATAAAATGGGTCCTAGAAGAGGAAGGAAAGGAGTGGTACAAGAACAACAAAGCAAAAAAATATGTTCACGTGGATTTGATGCAGAAGGAGAGTCTAGCAAAGAGAGAGCTCCGTATTTTGGCTAAAATCATGGCACTAAATCTTGATTTCATTTTTTGAGATATGGGGGAATGCAATCTTGATCTAACGCGAGAGTTTTATGCCAATTGGTCCCCAAAGACTACCGGAAGTGAAGTAAAGATTCAGGGCCAAGTCTTGCAACTGAATGCGGAGTTCTTCAACTCTTTTCTGGGCCTTCCATCTTTGGATCCATCACCGCTCAAGGAGATTTATCACAGACCTCCCTACAGGGCAATCAGACACACACTGTGCGGAACAAGGTCCATCGCCCGGTGGATTCGTCACAAGGATAACGGTCGGCACAATACCTTCTCGTATGCTTCCTTGAATAGAGAAGATCGTATATGGTTGAGGATAGTCAACTCTTTCCTGATTCCTGGGATATAGTACACAAATATCATACGTGATAGAGTATGCTTGGTGTACTCTCTGATGACTAATATTCCCATCAACATTGGTGCAGTTATACGATCGTCAATGCGTAAGGCTAGGCTGCACAAAAGGTCCCATTTCATCTTTGGCAATGTGTTGACTGCGATCTTAAGGAAGGAGAACATTGAAGAGGAGCCTGCAGATCATAAGCTTCTATACAACCCGAAGAAGGTTGATCTTACGAAAGTTAAAGAGCCTGAAACTGGTCATGGCATCAACCTTACCACTGCAGAAAGATAAGCTCGGGATGAAAGTTTCTTTCACCATCTATATGGCATGACTCGATTTACCATGATGAGTGGGGGTCGGGTTCCGACTGATACATAGCTTCAGCAGTTGGATTATGACTACCCGATGAATGAGCATGCGCGGGCTATGTGTGGAGTAGGGGTACATTTTGAGGAACCTCTCGATGATGACATGCCGACTGACGATAATAGCCGACTGCCAGACTCAGACGTGGACGACGACTCTAATAATGATTCCGACGCAGGGGGTATGAACCCAGACATAGAGGAAGAGTCCGACTAATCAGGTTCTCCTTATTTATTTTCCACTGAGGGCAGTGTGTCCAGTCTAAGTGTGGGGTGCTGGTATTTGTATGCTGTATGGTACTTCTTTGCCTACATTTATTCTTGTTTTTGCTAATTAGTTGTAATTAGTTAGTTAAATTTTCAAAAAAAAATTTAGATTTTGCATGAAATTATTCTGATAGACGGCATGGTATTATAACAAGAGTTTGTGCTAAATCATTACTATTGAGACATTTAGGCTCTAAGTTGTGACTCACTGTGTGATAAATTGTTGTGGTTTAATTCATTTATCTGTTGGGTCAAGAATCTATAATGCTCCCAATGAAGTTGACCATGTGCCTTGTGTGTGTGAGGATATTGTATATTTTTTATTGTAACTGATGCTAGAACTTGCCTAGTGTGTGTGTGAAGCGAAATAAAGATTGTGAGTGTAGGAGATGATTTAGGCATTTCTTTGGCAGCCCTGAAATTGTTTACCTTATTTTTACCTACCTTTGTACATTGTCCTAGTGAACCCCCTTTGAGCCTTTAGCTATTTTCTTTGGCAGCCTCATATGTAGCCTAACCCATTTTTTTTCAAGACCATAATTTGATCCAAACTCCTAAGGGCTTTAGAATTGTAGAATTATGTGGAAAAATAAAAGGAGAATGGTAAAAGTGATGCCTCAGGGTGTATTGGTACTTGAAATTGTTGTGAAAAAGAGTGGCTATTATAGGGATGCGTGCTTAATATAAAAAATATATATATATATATATATATAAAATAAAATAAAAAAATTTAGAAAAACAAAAAGATAGTTGTGTTTATGATTGAATAACAAAATGGGTGAAAAAGGGTTGGTAGATGAAAGAGAGGTAGAGTGGTTGTTAAAAGATAGTGTAAATGGCATATTGTAGTGTATTAAAGCGCTTAGGGAACATAGTCACTATTTCTGGCCAAAATAGTCCTACCTGTCCCTTAGCCTACATTACAACCTGTAAAGACCTATTTGATCCTAAGCTTAGCATTCTGATATTAGTAGAGCATTACACTAAGGGCAAGCATATGGTCATCATTTGCAATATAAGAATTCTTTGTGAGAGTGAGAGCAAGGAGAGTCTTATACCCATGTTTCGAATAATGCTAAACTTTTGAGTGATTATGGGTGATATCTTGTGTGAGACACACATGGTTGGTGATTTTTGGGTAGTGTTATATGATTCTTTGTGGCTTAACTTGTGGATACGAATTAACCATCCTCACGTGTCTATGTTGGAGGTTGAATTATTTCTAGCAGTGATCAAAAAACCTACTCTCTGTTAATAATTGTCGTGCATGTCTTGTTGAATATTTTGTGTTGCTATTGTGAAATTCTAGTTAGGTGTTTGCATGGACGTAATATTTTGTTCGAGGATGAACAAAGCTTTAAGTGTGAGGTGGTGATGTTGGGCGTATTTATACCCCTAAGAACCATAATTTACCTATATTTTAGCTAAGTTTTGAGGATAAAATATATAATTCCTGCACTTTTAGTCCATTTTTCTTTAAGTGAGCTAACCTATGTGATTAATATGTTTTCAGGTATTAATGATGAAGATTTCAGCACTTTGTGGACCATTGGGCAGCAAAGGAAAACTTCATATAAGAGGGAAGGCAGCTTTTGGAAGTTGTTGGACTGAATGTGACGCATGGAGAATTTGTCCCAGGCAAAATTAGTATTTCTAAATACTTAGGGATGCAGCAGTAACTTAGTAGACAAGGATATTATAAAAACCCTATTACTGAATTTTTCAGCAGCATGGATCAATTATCATTAGTCATTATTCAGTTTACAGATTCTGTAAGTTTTGGACAGAGAAACACGGCTCACACTTGGAAACGGCTAGAGAAAAAACGTTATTCTCTTTGTGACGCTTATATCACTTCCATCGCCAAGATTGTTCTAGGTTGTGGTATGATGATTATGTCTATTTTGATTTCCGTCGTATCCATGAGTAGCTAAACTTCTCTGTTAGGGTTATGGAAACCTTGTAAGATACTATTTATTGCTATGAGTTTGTGAATTTTTGATGTGTATGCTACTTATATCATTACTCTCTTCGTTTTAATTAAATTCTCCTGGTTGCAAACATAGAGAACATGCCATTATAGCATTAACTTATTCGGGAGAAAAGTTACATATTTGGAAAAGAGAGTGTGACAAGGAAATAGGGCTTCTAACCTCTATTTACACGTTAATGCCTTAACCAGATTAACTTCTTGGAGAATTTGTACCATTTGTTATACACTTTAGGCTCGGGAGAGCTAAAGTGAAATAAATCCTTGATGGTTGGGAAACACTTGGATTTAGAATTAGAATATGATTCTCTATAAGTGCATGCATGTCTAAATTCCGCGTTACTCATAGTTAATAGAGAAGTAGAAACTACAAGGTGGACATAACCCTAACTTATTATTCTCTGTGATTAACCTTTACTAACCAAATCATTCATTCGTTACTTTGATATTATTAATTCACACCTAAATCAAAACCCACCTTTTCCGTGGAATTTTCGACCAACAGTCTACTAACAATTGCAACACTTAGTGACCAAGTATTCCCTGTGGGATTCGACACCCAACCCAGTTGGGTTCTATATTTGACAGCGACCGCTTACACTTTCTAACGAGAGATGTAGTTTGGGCGTTATCACAGATGCGCTGAGTAGGTTGTCTATTGGTAGTGTCTCCTATGTGAAAGAGAAAGAACGAGAGTTGGCCAAAGAATTGCATAGGTTGGATCATTTGGGAGTATGTTTGATAGACACAGATGATGGGGGAGTAGTGATTCAGAACAGTTTAGAATCATTTTTGGTAGAATTAATGGAGAAACAACAAAATAATCCCATACTTAGCCAAATATTGGAAGCAGTCCAGCAGCAGAAGGCTGTGGTTTTATGCTATTAGGGATATGGTGTACTTCACTATCAACGTAGGCTTTGTGTTTCGAATATAGAGGGGTTAAGGGAAAGAATACTAGCCGAGGCTCATGCTTCAAAGTATTCTATTCATCCTGGTGCTACTAAGATATACCATGATTTGAGAGAGATTTATTGGTGGAATGGTATTAAGAGGGACATAGACGAGTTTATAGCCAGGTGTCCCAATTGCCAGTAAGTTAAGGTTGAACACCAAAGACCGGACGGTACACTTCTATAGTTCAGCATTCCTACTTGGAAGTGGGAAGTAGTGAGTATGTATTTCATCGCAGGGTTGCCTCGTACAAGATGTCCACATGATTCAATTTGTATCGTAGTCAACCGAATGACTTAATCAGCTCATTTCCTACCTATTAATACTTCAGATATGATGGAAGACTATGCCAAAATGTACATTCGCAAGTTAGTAAAGATTCATGGAATACCCTTGTCCATCATTTTAGATAGAGGTACGCAATTCACTTTCCAGTTTTGGCAATCATTTCAGAAAGGCCTTGGTACAATGGTTAAGCTTAGTACCGATTTTCATCCAAAGATTGATGGTCAGACTGAATGCATAATTTAGAAATTGGAAGACATATTAAGAGCATATGTTTTAGACTTTAAAGAAAGTTGGGATGATAATCTACCTTTGATCGAGTTTGCTTATAATAATAGTTTTCATGCCTACATTTAGATGGATCCATTCAAAGCATTGTACTGGCGTAGATGTAGATCACCCATATGATGGTTTGAGGTTGTGAAGCAACATTGATTGGGATAGAATCTTTTCTGGAAGCTATAGGAAATTTTCAGTTGATTTGTGAGAGACTAAAGACTGCTCATAGTCATCCGAAATTATGTGCAGATATAATAAGGAGAGAACTCAAGTTTAAAGTAGGTGATTGGATGTTCTTTAAGGTCTCGCCTATGAAAGGGATAATGAGTTTGGAAAGAAAGAAAAGTCGAGTCCCCAATTGTTTGGTCTGTATGATATAGTAAAGTGCGTAGGTGAGGTTGTTTATGAATTGGACCTTCCACCAGAGTTAGTTGTGGTTCACTAGTTTTCTATATTTGGATGCTTAAAAAGTGAATTGGAGATCCAATCTTAGTAGTTCCCTTAGAGAGTATCGTGTTCAAGGAAAACTAGTCCTATGAGGAAATTTCTATCGAGATGCATGATAGGTAGGTTCGAAGACTAAGGAATAAGGATGTGGCTCTAGTAAATGTTCTTTGGAGGAACCAGTTGGTCGAAGGGGACACTTGGGATGCTGAAGCAGACATGATGACCAAGTACCCTCTTCTCTTTTCTTTTGATTTATCTCTTACCAAAGGTAAATCATTTTTTCCAACAGATTCTTTCTTTATAAGTCCATTTAAGTAACCATTTATCATATCATGTGTTTATGGGTCATGAAATCCTAGTGATAAGTTATAAGGTTGGTTGTAAGATCAGTGTGGAAGAGTCGATTCTATTCCAAGATCCCTATCCAAAATGTGTCTCATTCAAGGATGAATGTTTCTAGGGGGATATTGTAATACCTTGTGCTTTCAAAGGTCACTGTGGAACCTATGACTCATTCCTCAAGTCGTGAGGACTCATCATGAGTTGTATGAAGTTGTCGTAACCAAGACAATGTGAAATGATTTATGTATTACTTTGGGTATGACTCGAACCTAAAAGTCGTAAGGAGACTATATAAGTCATATTTTCTAGTTGTGACCAACTCAATGAAAAGGCCTAAAGTTTTTGGTCACATGACGACTCAACCTTAGAAGTCATTACTAGATGTTATGAGTCATGTAAGGAGAGTGTAAGGTCAGCAGTGTAGGTCCTCTAAGTTTCTGTCCATGCTATGAGCGGTTCCTACAATTCGTAGTGACATGTTACGAGTCATAGGGTATGACTCGTATCCAAACCAATGCATACTTTCTTTGTTTCTTCCTAGGTTATGAGTTACTAGGTCAACTCGTAACCAAATGTTATGAGCTATGAGATGACTCATGATAATTGACGTTTAGGTTTCTCTAAGTTCAGTTGAGGGGACTTTTGGTCTTTTCCCCCTCTTAAAACATCCAACCCATGATATATAACCTAAGAGAGGCATTATTTTCCTCTACATTCAATTGATTAACAATACTTCTACTCTTTACATCCTCAAGAACAAAAAGTCTATGGTTTTCTCCCACAAAGACATCGCTAAAGTCTCTAAGTTCAGGTTCTCTTTACAAGTCAAGTAAATCCAGGTATGTGGGGTTTTGAACAAGGATTCTCTTTCATCCTTATCCCTGAAAAACTTGATCTTTAAAGTTGAATTTATATGTTTTAGTTAGGGTTCATTCCCAAATTCTCATATTCTTGAAGTATAACATTATCATGTGATTAAACGATTTAAGAACATATGAGTTTTCATCTATTCATGTTTTGACTTACAAGATTGCTATTGTGATGGGAATTTCATTAGTTTGACTTTAATTTTGATGAAATATTTCAATGTAAGAATTAAGCATGACATGTTGTTATAAGTTGTATGAAAAAAAGTATGAACTTCATGGCTTAGTCATAAGCACTAAGTTTACAAGAAACCTAAGCTTTAATCTTCAGTTGCATGTATTTTAGTAAGATTAAAGTTCAACTTGATCTTTTGATACAAGATAAGACATGAAATCTACAAGCATTCCTTATGATTTTGATTTAGGTGAAAATAAGCATAATTAGTTTTCAGTCTATAAACTCTTATGTTATTTTTAAGGTGGATTTCTTAAGTATGAGCCTATTTATGTTTTGGGAGTAGTATTTAGCACTGAGAAGGGAATGTAGATGAGCTTATCCTAAATTCCTGGAAACTAAGAGTCATTGTAGGTTTAAGAGACCTCGCCAGTGAGTGTCTATTTTTTTCCAGTATGGATGATGTATAGTGAACACTATAGGTTAAGGTTCTATTTTGATGGCAAATATAGGACAACTCTTTCCAATGTGGGTAATACATCGGACTCCATGATAGTTCACAGGTTTATGTTGGTTACAAGAATCTTCCACGAGAAAGATTAAAAATAATGATTTTAGAAACTAAGTGTAATGGCTCACTAGGCTTATTCAGTATGCTTCATTATTCATATTTTATGATCATACAACTTTTAATTTTATACATGTCCAAGGTGAGTCTTTTACACTTATCATGCATGATTTGAAAATATATCCAATTCTTGTTTTACTTATGCATTCACCCCATATACTTGGTACATTCCAAAGTACTGACCCCACACATATATGTCTATGTGCTACATTGTCTTATAATGTAGATTTTGGTGCTTATTTCCAGCAACACGATTGATCACGGGCATCACTTCCTGCATCCCAACATTTGGTGAGTCCTCGTAGTCTGAGGATAAACTTATTAGAATCTTAATCATTTATGAATGTTATTTTAGTTACTTGATTTCATATTTCGTTCGAGTCAGCTGGGGTCTGTCCCAGTGGCTTTTTCGTTAGTAGTAGAGGCTTGTCTGACTATGTATCTTTAGTTTAAGGAGTTTATTTGAGATTTCAAATTTCAAGTTGAGAACAAGATTTTAAGTTGTTTCCTCTCGCATTTACAAGTATGTGTTAGTTAACTTTTCATGAAAGTTTCAATGTATACATATGTCAAGGGTTAGCTTAGGATAATCATAGTCCTAGGCACCGTGTGATGTCTAGTGGGTACTCTCTAGGCGTTACAACTAGGGTTCAACATATTCAAGCTCCAAATCTAAAGATTTCACCAAAGTTTTCACTCTCAGGTATGTGGGATTTCATCAATGCGTATCCTTTTACCCGTTGAAATATACCCAGTCACTCTTTTAATTCATGATCTCAAAATTAGGATTTTTCTTACAATCATGATTCTTCTTGTACTTCAGTTAACTGTAACTCATATGACATAAATACATGTTTCGCCATGAAATTTTTTATGTTGATAGTATCATGTCCATGAACCTCAAGCATAAAGATATTCCAAGTATTTTGGGCTTGCATTATGTAATTTTATATTCCACTCGCATCATAGAAGATTTCATGAATAGTTCCATTCTTCAAAGATGCCTAGCTATGAATACTAATATTCTACAATCACATGCATTGTTAAATTAAACACTCATTCCTTCATGTTTACATTTTTAAGATACTTTCATATAAAGGGTCTGTTAGTCAGTCTCAATTTATCTGTACTTTCATTGTTACTGGCCTACAAAAGTGTTTCCAAACAAAGTATATTCCAAATGATGTTTTAAGATAAATTCACCCTATTAGACTATTAGTAGTTTCATGTCAGGATTTAGGGTTCAGGTCCAGCTTTATAATTTTCTTCAAAATCTTAATCCTCATAGGGTTCCTTTATGCATTTATTCTAGACATATCATGTTTCCCATAATTTAGCAGTCAAAGTATTTAGAAATATATGATTTATATATATATATATGATTTTTTAGATCATAATCGAATGTTATAGCTTATAATAGTATGATACATGACATCCATATATGCCATCAATGCTCTTGATTACCTCTTTTAAAAACTAAGCTCCCAATTTGTATGGTATCAAAAAGACCACTAATAATCGTGGATTAGTTTTTGTATAAACTAGTAGTATGGCAAAAAGAAATGGTATCCATGATAATCTTAGGTTGACATGTATATATGTAATCTCAGATTGACATCCAAATATATCATCATAACGAGATATTAATTATTTTCAATTAGGAGTAATACTCAGCATCGAACGGATAAGGGGAAGAAGTTTCACTCATCCACTAGGATGAGACCTTTACTAGTAGTCCCTAAGTCACATAACCATGTGCCATTGTAGTTTTCTTATACCACATCAGATTAACTCAGACTTTATACCCTGGAAAGGTATTTTGGCCCTTTTTATGGGGATTATACATCGAACTCCATGTTTAAATCATATGGTTATCTGTCAGTTAATAATATCTCCCACAGTCTAACACTTTGGTATTTGCAAGAATTCTAGTTCACAGTATCCTAGTTATATCAGGGTATTTATCTAATCAGTATTTGTGTTTATCAAGATGGGTCCTTGTATCTTCGTATACCTCAGTAATAGGTAATTGATTTAAATATTCTATTGTTAGTACATTAATTTGTATCCCTCTTATGTATTCAGAATATCCTTGTACTCCTATTTTTTAGACTTAGTTGTTGCATAACCTTTTATTCTATTTATTTAGAATAGTACTATTATTCAATTGCATGTTTATTCACTTGGACATTGCATGATTTTACGTTCCTCACTCAATATTCAATTTATTCTATCATGTTCAGCATATATAGTATAGTGCATATCTCACATGATCAATATATTTAAAGTACTGATCGTATACTTTTATTGTGCTATATTGTCTTATAAAATAGGTTCTGATGTTTAGTCTCTGAATTACGCAAATTATGATCTCTCATTACATCAATAGTAGTTCTTTGGTGAGTCCTCATTATTTGAGGACTAATTATCAGTAGTTTTCATTTATGCCCCTTTCAGATAATAGAAAGTTAGAGTTTGTTGGGGGCTTGTCCCAGTAACTCATATTAGTAGAGGCATTCAGGCATATAGTTTGATGTTTATTGATGTGGCTAAGTAGTGGTGGAGATCTGTTATTGGTTGTAGGCTATTAGGTTTCCCTCCTTTGACTTGAGGGACAAACTGAGGGATGAGTTTGATGACTTAGAGAAAGATCCATGACTGTTGATGAGTACAAGGCCTATTTTTATGCTTTGTCTAGACATACTACGGTTAGTATCTCCATAAAGGCTAAGAGGATCATAAAGCTCATAAAGGGATTGATTACTTCTCTTCAGGTGGCAATAACTCAGTTAGTGACTGTAGGTGGCCCTTTCAGAGTATTATGGATAATTATATGGAAGTTGAGAGTATTTGCAGGGTGCTCGGCGTGTCTGTGGTAAGAGGTCACGTTAATAATTGATTTCAATGGTCTTACATACCATGGTAGAGATTTTCCAAGAAGAGGTTCTCATGGTTACCACAACAAACCAGTTCAGGCATCATTATAGGGTTCAAATAGTAGGTTAGTAGGTTTTAAGGCTTCGAGTGAGAAGAGATGGTGTCATATAGGTTAAGGGTCCTATTCTGGTTCTTTAAGATACTAAATGTGTTTTGGTTCTTCTATACACTCACAGAGTGATTCATCTAGCAGAGGATGCTATGCGTGTGATGTGTTTGACCATCTAGATAGATATTTCCCCAAGAGGGTGAAAGGTATTTGCTATGAGAGTTTAAAACTTTTGCCTTGTCCATCACCAGTGCCTTTTGTTAGAGGGGGTGCATAGGATAGTCGAGGTAGATCTTAGAGTACTATAGGTAAATCTTAGAGAGATCTTAATAGTGGGTAAGGAGCTTCTCAACTGGTAGCAGATATGGGCAACACTATAATTTTCCCTAGAGACCTAAAGTAGAGGTTTCAAATATTGTGATTATAGTTATCATCCTAATTTTTTATTGTCATACCTCCATGTTTATTGAACCTATGTCCATATTCACTTATGCATCTACATATTTTGCTTCTCATATTAATTCTATTTATGGGTCCCTTACCGTACCCATTCATATTTCTACCCACATAGGTGATTCTTTGATGGTGGATTGGGTGTACCTATCATCTGTAGTGACTCTTTTAGAGCATGACACATAGGTAGATCTGATCATTCTTGACATCATTGACTTTAATTTTATTTTGGGTATACATTGGTATCTTCTTATCATGCAATTTTTTATTTCTATACCAAGACAGTTACTTTAATTATGCCTAATGCATTGAGGTTAGAGTGAAAGGGTACTACTAGTTTGTTTTCAAAATAGGTTATATCTTTTATTTGTGCTCGTCAGATAGTAGAGGGGTATGTCTATCTATTTGGCTTACATGCGGGATACTAGTGCTGATTCACCACCTCCTTTGAATTTTGTGAGAGTTCTTAGGGACTTAATGGATGTGTTTCCTATAAACTTTCCTGGATTTCCTCCAGATATGGATATCAATTTTTCTATTGATATAGAGTGGGTACTAAGTCCATTTGTGTTTCTCCTTATAGGATGTCCATAACAGAGTCGAAGGAATTGAAAGAGCAATCACAAGATTTATTTAGTAAGGGTTTCATTAGTCTAGGCTTTTAACCGTGGTGTGTTCCTATCTTGTTTGTGAAGAAGAAAAACCAGACCATTTATATGTGAATTGATAATAGTCCATTGAACACAGTGATTATCAAGACCAAGTATACTCCTCCAAAAATCAATGATTTGTTTGATCTTCTTTAGGGTGCTTCAATACTTTCTAAAATCTACTTGCAAACTAGTTACCATTAGATGAAGATTAGAACTTTGAATACTCCAAAGATATTTTCTAGGATGCAGGATGACCACTATGAGTTTTTGATCATGTCTTTTGGGTTAACAAATTCCCCAACGACATTTATAGAGTAGATGAATAGGGTGTTCCGACCTCATCTTAATTATTTTGTGATTGTTCTCATTGCTAATATATTTGTTTGTTCCAAGAGTGAGATTGAGTGTGTGAGTCATGTGAGGATTGTACCTCAAAGGTTCAGAGATGTGCGATTGTATGCCAATGTTTACTAGTATGAGTTTTGGTTTGATTCTATTACTTTCTAGGGTCACGTGGTGACTAAGAATAATATATTGAACAATTCAACCTAGGTGGCAGTGCTTCGTGATTGGAAGCCTACTATCCCTATCAAGATATAGAGTTCTGTTAGGTTAGTAGGCTATTATTGGTGGTTTGTAGACGTATTCTCATCCATTATGACCTTTTTGAATAATTGACTCTAAAAAAAGTTGTATTCTAGTAGTCTGACGAGTGAGGAGATCTTTTAAAAGATCAAGGATTTGTTGACTTCATCTCCTATCTTGACTTTGACCTATGAGGGTGTGGTATCACAGTATTTTCTGATGCTTTAAAGTTAGCTTGGGTGGTGTGTTAATATTAAAAGGTAAGGTGGTAGGTTATGCATCTAGATAGTTGAAATTCCATAAGATGAACTACCCAACTTATGATTTGGAGTTAGTAGTGGTTATGTTCGTGCTGAAGTTGTGGTGTCACTATTCATATGGGGTTTATTGTGAGATTTTTATCGATTATTATAGCCTTCAGTACTTCTTCAATCAGCGGGATCTTAATATGAGTATCATTGATGGTTGGAGTTGCTTAAGGATTATGATCTCACTATTATTTATTATTCAGGAAATGCTAATATGGTAGTAGATGCCTTGAGTCGAAAGATATCAAGCATGGGAGTTTCACTTATGTTTCGGTGAAGAAGAAACCTTTGGTTGTTGACATTCAAACTTTGTCCAATCAATAGATTTGACTTGATATTTCAGTACATAAGTGTGTTTTGGCTTATGTCGAGGCTAGATCCTTGTTAGTGGGGCAGATTAGAGTTCGACAGTTTATTGATAAGAAGTTGAGAGTGATTCGTGATATAGTGTTGAGTGGCAACACAAAGTCAACATTTCTTGATCCCAAGGGTGTATTGAGGATTAATGGTTGTATTTTTATGCTAAAGGTTGATGATTTGATTAGACTAATCTTAGAAGATGTTTATAGTTCATGTTATTCTATTCATCCAGAAACAACTAAAATGTACCATGACTTGAAGCAACACTATTGGTGGCGTGCGATAAAAATAATATTATTGAGTTTGTTGCCAAGTGTCTTAATTTCCAAAATTTAAAGTATGAGCATCAACAATTAGGTGGTAAGATGCAACAACCAAAGTAGAAATAAGAGCACATTACAATAGACTTCGTGGTTGATCTACTCCCAACTTTGGGGAAGTTTGATTCCATTTGGATGATTGTGAATAAGTTGATTAAATCAATGCATTTCGTATCTGTGAAGGTGAATTACAATTCAAAGAAATTGACCAAGATCTATATTCGAGATATTATTTGGTTACATGGCATACCTATCCCCATTATTTCTAATAAAAAATACTCAATTTACCTTGAATTTTTGGAGTTTTGTGTATGGTAAGGTAACCAAACTTTAGATAAGCACGACATTTTACCCTCAGATGGATGACCAGTCTGAGTGGACCATTCAAATGTTATAAGACATACTTCGAGTATGTGTTATGAATTTTGATTGTCATTAGAACCAATTCTTACATTTAGTTGTGTTTACCTACAATAATAATTACTATTTCAGTATTCAGATAATGCCTTTTAAGGCTTTATAGGGGAGGAGATATAGATCCCTCATGGAATGGTTTGATTCCTTTGAGGTTTGACCTTAGGGTACGTACTTATTGAGAGATTCAATGCTTTCCAGAGTAGTCAAAAGTGTAATGTCGATCAATGGGTTTTCAATGTGGTGTTCGTGGTTGGTAAGCGGGTGTTGTTTAGGGTATCACCCCTGAAGGGTGTGATGAGATTCGAAAATAAAGAAAAGCTTAGTATGAGATTTATTGGACCTTTTAAGATTCATTAGAAGGTAAAAAATGTGGCCTATATGTTGGTTTTACCTCTAAATCTGTCAAATATTAATCCGCTATATTATGTTTCGATGTTAAAGTGATACCTTTCAGATGATTCTCATGTGATCCGGTGGGATTCTATAGATTTAGGTCATGATTTGATCTTTGAAGATGAGCCTTTGGATAGGTAGAATAGAAAGTTGAGATCCACGAATATTTATTCTGTGAATGTTAAGTAGAGACATCACCCGATTGAGTAGTTTTCATAGAAGGTTGAGTCCGAACACGGAGTAGATACCTCCAACATTTTATCGGTTCAGGTACTTTCATTATTTTCCATTTGATGAAAATGTGTATTTTAGTGGTGGATAATATAACAATCCTCGTGGTGATTATTAGTTTTATATGTTTTGACCATTTTACCTTTCGTTGTTATTATTTTATATAATTTATGAGTTGTGGGAAGGATGACATGATTTCAAAGCGGTGAAAAATGATTTATATGAGTTTGAGGTTTTGAGCATCCTTTAAAGTGATATAATTGACTTTGATCAATATTTTTCAATTCGGGCATCGGTTGGTGATTCTGTCAGTTACATTAGATTTAGAATGTCGATTTTGGATTACTAGAGCAGTTGGTTCGGATATCGGGGCTTTATGATGATTGCTAATTGTTTGAACGAGAAATTAGTTTATTTTTTGCCTTATGGGATTCAAGTGAACCTTGTTGATAATGATCTTTTCGTAAATTCGATGATTTCAATGAGTCCAAAATATTTAAATTATCCTAATAACATTATGAGATAATTTCTATGGGGTCCCAAATGAATTTCGAGGGTCGGTTCGAAATATTTCGAGACTTGGACTATTGTTGGTGCCTGATTTCTGGTGCACTAGTCAATTACTCATCATGATAGTGTGGTAAGGGGTTGAGATCATGGAGATTCAATTTCGTATTCATCACGATCGTGAGGTGGGGCACCGCGATCTTGAATTGGATCAAGTTAGGTAAATGAATCTCGATCGCATGACCTATTCCCATATCATAATGATCAAACTTTTAGCGGTCAACATTGACCCTCACAATTGCGTTGTGGATGTTGCGATTGTGAGGCTCTGTTCACCAAAATAATATATAAACCCCATTTTTGTGATTCAACTCCATTTTCAATATTTTTATGCTAACGAACATGATTTTAGGAGAATTTAAGAGGATTTTTCATCAACTTTGTTTTGGAAAAGCTTCGAAACCTAGTTTTATCCATTACCCATTGATTATATTATGAAATCATCTTCAAAACTTGAATTTTAAACTTGAGATTTTGGGTTTTACCTGGTAAAGTAAAAAATGAGTATTGTCATAATTTCTAACCTGATTTTAACTCATTTTTTATGGAGCTTCAGATTTAGAACCCATAAAGTATGGGTAAATATGATTCTATATTAAAATTTCATTTTTACCTATTTATTTTCAGAGTTGATTTTTAAAGTGATTTTGAATTGGAAGCAAAGTATGCTAATATGGGTATAAATAGACTCCTAATTACGTGTAGAATTGAATATGGGTATAAATAGACTCCTAATTACGTATAGAATTCAATATGGGTATAAATAGACTCCTAATTACGTGTAGAATTAATTTTTGATAGATTGGGAGCATTCTAAAGTCGCTCGAAAATGAAATACTTCTTGTTGAGGGGTTCAGGATCGTGATTTGATTTTTAAGATATGTTATGACTTTACTTTCTTCAAACCGTACTAGGTAGATAATAATTCATGTAATGTATGTTGTGGGTTAAAGACTTTATCATTATTTTAATCTTCTGAAATCATTACTACTATCGTGTTGTCCGTGTGGGGGGCTTGTGTGAACCATATTATTGATATGGGAGATTATTATCATTATGATGACTATGTGAGGGCTAGTGTTGGTCTTGTTTGGGTATTAATTATTCTCTATTATTATTGTGATGCCCATATGAGGGCTTGAATTGATTTCATTGACGACTTATATGATTCTTTACTATTGTGTTGCCATGAGAGGGCTTATATCATGACTTACTGAGATTTGGGTGATTTAAGTTCATGTAATTGTTGAACTGATTATTGTATGTTGTTGATTTTACTATGATCATGCATACTCATTCATTACTCATTTTTATGGAACTGATATTACTATGGAACATCCTGGAAGCTAAGGCTCCGAGGGTGTATACAAGGCGAACATTTGAGCATCACATACATACAATATTATTGTGTTGTACTACATTTCATCTCTTTTATGTGAATGATATTGTGAACTAGAATTTTTTATATATGGTGCTGATACTTTTACTCTGTTGTTGAGATTGAATTATTACTGTTAAGAGCGGTTGGACTTGAGTCATTGGGACTTTTCTGTTTGCAGCACAGATGCATTACTCATAGTTTATTTTACTTATTTAGTTGTCTATTTTTTTTTTATCGACCTATGATGCATACCGAGTATAAATGGATCTTACCCCACTCCTACTTTTTGTACCCTTTTAATGCAGATCATAGGTCAAGTACTACTCGTGAATTGTGATTTTGTGGATCTTTGGGGTTTCGTAGTGAAGTTGAGCTCCCCATCCGAAGTCTGTTTCCGACTTCATCTTGTTCTCTTATCTCTTTACTTTATTTCAGAGAAAGATGTTACATGTTCGTATCTTATGTTTGTTTTAGAGTTACTCTTACCATGACACTAGATCTTTGGAAATTGAAGTTGTATTATTCAGATATTTGTCATGTTATCTATTTGCTTGACTTTATGTTAAAGTCTCTTATTTTGCTTATTAGATTCCTTCTTCTCATTATTTATTCTCTTTTGGAGTTACTCTTATAATGACAGTAATTGTATTGATATTATTATTTTAACTTGAATTTACTACTATAAGAACTCATAAACGCAAAATTTTGAATCTAAATTAAGCAAATCATAATATCATTTTGTCATCATACTCTTGGTGGATAGAGAAGTTAAATTCAATTAGAAAAGCTTACCTTATCTTTAACATCTCTTCCATACTGGAAACATAGAAGTGGTTTATTCATCTTTTGGTCACCCAAAACAAAGTTATTTCCTTTCTAATAATGAGCATGAAACATGAATAAACAATCATGATAGCTTTCGAACAATTATAGGAGCACCATATTGTGGTTGTAGAACAAGAGCTGGCATTGTAGGACCATGAGCATAGGAGGGGGAAAGCTCAAAGGAGTAGTACTGTAAGATTTTAGCCAAAACAAGCTTCACTTGAATCATTGCAAAATTCATTCCAAGGCATATCCGAGAACCCCAACCAAAGGGGAAGTACATCAGATCCTTGGCTGCTTTTGATACCCCTTCCGAAAACCTTTCTGGGTTGAAAATTAGAGCGTCTTCTCCCCATGCCTCTGTGTCGCGATGGATTGTTTGTAGAGGCACTAAAAGCTGTGCACCTGATGGAATTGTATATTCTCCAAGCTTCGTCTTCTTGTTTGTTTCTCTAACAAGAGAGCCTGATGGATATAACCTCAGAACCTCATTCAAGATCATAGTTACCTACATAGCAGAATCAAATAAATCAGATATCATAGTTGTCCATAGATTCGTTTCTAATAGAGTTAATACCGAACAAGTATAAATAGGTTTAGAGATGAATCCAAAATTTGTAATTCGTGGTTCCTACGACGGCTATCTTAATGCAGCAAAAATAACTAAGTTCAATCAAAGATGAATCAATATTGACTGTATTTCTTAATATAGAGCTACTGGGTTCACATGAACCCTTGATGACCCTCTACATCAGCCTCTGTCACTTGTACTCCCTTTGTGTTTGACTAGGCCATAACCAGTAGTCCTAAACATACCATACATTTCTACAAAGAGGTAGATCTAGAATTTAAAGTTTATGGGATTGTGGTTCGAATTCTTTCAAGTTATTTGGTTCTAAATCAATAATTTGTACATATTAAAAGAATATTTAAATACAAATGTGATGTTTGGATCAGAGCTACACAATGTAGTGAAATCTGAACCCTCAACTGTGCATCCATCCCAGTTTCTATGACTTAAGAGCATATCAGTAATGGTAATATTAGACATGTAAAGTAAAAAAATAAATTCCAAATATAAGTTTTAGAAGGGACTAAAAAGGAAGGAAAAAGTATAACGGGAAATGAAAAGAAAGTATCTTACGATCTTTAGCTGGTTCAGTTGATCAAACTTAGGCTCATCTTTTCCAATGATTTCACGAACTTCTTTCCTAGCTTTCTCTTGCCAATCTGGATGCATGGTCAATACAATTGCAGTCCATGTTAATAAAGTTGCAGTTGTCTCTTGACCAGCAAAGTAGAAAGAGTTGCATTCTTCTATCACATCCTCTGTACTCATCCCTTTGCTCGAGTTCTTATCCCCTTGCTGTTCTTCTTGATTAGATTTCATTAACAAACCCAAGAGATCGTCATTGTGTGCCTTTCCTGATTGTACCTCTTTCTCTCGCTTCTCTATTATTCCTTTCAGCGTATTACGAACTGTGTAATAGATGTACAATCTTCTCCTATTAGTTTTCGTTGGCACAAACCTATTACATAAAACATCAATTGTTGAGATCAATGACGCTCAGATATTTTTATAAAGGCATTTAAAAAAATAAAATAGAAAGTCACACGCAGGTCTTGAATCTATGATCTACAACACTTTTTAAACCCCTTTGATTTTTCACTAATTTTTTTCGTTACAACAAGAAATTCAATAATTAATGTACAACATAGTTATTCATCTGCACAGTATAATTTTCGACCAAACCCCCTTTCCTCACTTAGCTCCACCCGTACTTAAGACATTTATTAAACCAAAAAGGAAAACAATTAAATTACGAAATCAAGGGAGGGAAATGAATGAACTAGTTAATTAGAAGTACCTTAACCATGGGAAGACATTAATAGCAAGCTTTGCAGTGAAAATTAGTTCACATTGCTCCCTGAGAAGTGAAAATACTAACTTCCCTTCTTCAAAGTTGCTACCGAAGGCTGCTTTGGATAGCATGTCTCCAGTTAAACTATGAAATTCTTGAGATATATCCAATTCACAAGAACCAGTTGATCCAGTTTGTTTGTCCCATCTGCTTATCATGTCTTCTGTACAGTGAGCAAATGCTCCCAACATCAGCTGGTGCCAAAGGCCAAAATGACAATTATAAGCCTCTGAACCAGAATGACTTAATTATAAGGAATATATACCAGCAACTAATACGTATTAATACCTTCAATTTTTCCATGTGGAAAGCCGGATTAAGAATTTTCCTGTGTTTGGCCCATTTTTCACCATCGTACGTCCCCATCCCCGTTACAAATAGCTTGAGGAAAGCACTGATTTTCGGTTTTCTGAACTCACCCGATTTGTTAGACAGTACTTCCTTTATTAACTTCGGATCCAAAATGGTCACTCGAGGTATAGGTCCTAGCCAAAACAAGTATAGTTTCTCTGCAATGAAGGCATAATGTAGCAAGAATCAATGCACAAATTATTTTAAAAAAAAAAAAAAAACTGTTAAGGAAAGTACTCTTCGGCACCAGAGGCAGAGCACATAAGCAGATGATTAGTTGAACACCATTCGCCAAAAAGTATACTACACATGTAGATCTTAATGAAATGATAGTATTCCACTTTTTATACATATATATATTAAACACTGAATATTCTTAGCAAGATTTCTCATACATATATATTAGATCTTTAACACTCTTAAAAGTTTTATTTTTGATGATAAAGAAAATCATGCAAATTAATAAGAGTAGTTACTGTAAGTGGTGGCGAGCTCGTAGAACAATGGATTAAGTCGAGGGGTATAATCGTGGTGCAAAGGCATGGGTTTAGATTTGGCTATTTTATTCATCTCTATCATCTCCTTAAGGTTTCCAAAAAGAAACCTATATGGACGGCCATATATTCCTTGCTTCCGCAGCTCATTTTCTACTGTTTTTGGCCGCCACCATACAAAGTAGAGCAATTTCAGGCACCAAAAGGCAATCGGAAAGCATACCGCCAAAGCAATTAAAACTGCAATATTCATGCTTTCTGCCTCTCAAGTTTCTGTTCCTTGGGTTCTTGTCTCTACATTATATATACTAGTCGGCTTATGCTGCTACTTGATGTATAATTCTGTTACTTAATTAAAACTTTTATTTGTTTGATTGTTAAATTTTAAATTAATTTTTATTTATTTGGTTGTTAAATTTTAAATTAGGTTACTATATTTAGATTAATGAAATTTTATAATAATATTTTAAGCTGTTTAATTTTTTTGTGATATTGATAATTAATAATTTTTAATAATTATTTCATTAATTTTAAAAAGAATGACTTAGTTTACTTTTTAAGTCTGTCTAAAAAATAATGATCCTTTTCGTGTTTAGCAATACTTTAATTTCAACTTTTCACATGATATATTTAGGACCAAAAGACATTTTGGTACATTTGACATAACTTTAATTAAGGCCACAAGATTCAAAAGTCTTCTTTATTTTCTTAAACTTTGTACCAAGTCAAAATAGGTTATTCTTTTTTAAACGGAGGGAGTATGATATATAATGTTTTTTCTTTTATTCTACTAATTATAAGTGATATAGTAAAATTATTATAAAAAATAGTTATGAATTTTTTTAAAGTGATCTTATATAAGACGTCAAGTTAATTTAAAATATCATAAAGTAATTTATCATTTTATTTCTATTTTATTTTTTATTAAATATTATTAATTTTTTAATATTTAGATAACTTATAATAATTAATTATGAGTGATATAGTAAAATCACGATTGAAACAATTGAAACTGTCATATCATAAATGTCTATTTTAATTTTTTAATTAAATATTTTAAACTTTTAATATGCAAATATCTTATAATAATTATTTAAAAATAATATAATAAAATTACGATAAGCAAGCTTCTGAAACAGACATGTTGATCAAGAGCAGCCTGCTTCAGCACCTTCCTTGTGCCTTATATATAGGTAAAATAAAGGGGTAGCTACATGTATATTTTAGCATAAGATTCGGACATAATCTCGATACTGTTGTTCCTAAAATTATACAGTAATTAAGGTGTAATACTTCCTCAATTTTAATTTGTTCACTTCATACAAAATTTTAAAAATAAATAATATTTTTTAAATTTTGTGGTGTTGCATTAAAAATATATATATCAAATTTATCAAAATTTCATTTGATTTATAGACTTAAACATATTATATGAAAATTTCAAATTAAAGAGTTGCCAAAAGAAAAATGTTTGCCAATTTTCTTTCTTATGATGAACCAAAAAGATGATAAGTTACACAAATTGAAATAGATTGGATAATTGATTAGCATCAGTGGTTAAGTTAGTGAGAAACAATAAAAAGAGCCAAAAAACTTGTGGTAATTATGAAACAAACTGATACTTTTTACATCAATATTTAGTTATCCATATTTGACTTGATAAATTTTTTAAGAATAATAAATAAAATAATAATTTTATTACATTATTTATAAATATTATAAAATATCTAAATACTGGAAATGAACATTACTTATTGACAAAGGTAAATAATTATATATAGTAATTTATTTTTACATTGCTTAAATTAAACTATTAAAAAATGAACATCGACCTTTTTTAATATACTTCCTTCATTAGCATTTATCTGTCTATTTGAACTTTACGTTCCTCTTACGAAATTATAGTTAATATGAAGATATTACCATAATGCTCATATTATTTGATGTTTAGTACTCGTATTAGGTCTTCAAAAATGATTTGGGAATGAGTAATTAATAATAAACATAAAACATGAAAAAACATAATTTATTTTAATAAAAGTGACAAATAAAGTGAAAATCTATATTTGAATCAGCAAATAATTTTTTAGCAGAAAGCTCAAGGGACGAATAAGGACAATTAAATCATTTCACAGTGGGGGCACCATGGACAGTTTTTACCCTTAATCTCGAGAGTTTAAGCTGAATATACATTCATTCTAGTAATATTTCACTCATATATTTATGCCTTGTTTTGAGTATATTTTTACTTAATACTTCTTGCTTTTACTTAACTAGATTCACCACACGTGCATTGCACGTGAATACCCTGTCTCGAAATACATATTACCTTAAAAAAGAACCATTTTAGCTATGTTTTGGATATGCCGTAACAATATAATTTAAGCTAAGTTTGAAATAACTGACTGAACATAGTTTAAAATAAGTAATTTTATCAAAAGAATATAATAAATTTTTCAGCGAAAGTCGAATGTTGATGGTTATATCGTCTATTATTCATCCGAACCTATGAAGACAACCAAATGAACGTTTAATTAGACACACGTAATTCATGTATTTATTCTGATTTGATTATGGTTAAACATGTAAGTAATCGTATCTCACCTATTACTTTCTTATAGAGGATATTCCTTGTATGTGTTCCTATCTATCGATTTGCCTATATTGTCATAACCAATAATTTTGTTTTGTTTGTGTAGCAGTTTATCATGTAATTCCACAATTTATATACCTTTGTTAAATGCCTTCTGTAATCCATACTACTTGTCGAAATTGTTCATTCATTAACAAATTTGTTTGAGTAGGTATCACGCTTTTTTTTTTTATTGCTATTTTATTATTATTATTATTATTATTAGGGAGTTGATCTTTGTTGGGTTTTTTTTTTCCTCCTCCTTTGGATGTTCACTAATTTAACTTCTTCCTCAACTATTATTGGTGTTCCAACTTCTATTTCATGTACTCCTTGAGCAATTAGACTCCGTCATTGATTTGTGTAATTCATATTGATCATGACAAGAAAGCCGAATTTTTTGTGTTTACTCAACACCAGTATGCAGTAGTTCTTATTTTCTTTCTTTTGTAAAATATATAAGCAATTGGATATTACATATGTCAATTCAATGTACTCTTTGATGTTGTTTCCTACAAAATGTTTTGCTGCTTCAAAAGGTATAACTTGAACACATCATTCTTCATCAGAAATTTCAACTCTTGAGTAGTATCTATAAAAATGTATTTTATTTTAGAATTAAATATGCAATTTTTTTTCATATCTATAAATGTCTGATGTCCTTTTTTTCAAATCTCAACTCATTTCATAGTCAATATTTTTTATGTTGCAATTGGTACAACTCAGGGTATCTAGTATAAATTTCACTTTCATGTAGCATTTTTTGCAAGAAGAATACCATGGCGCATCTTTATTGTGAATGTCCACAATTTTTGCTTTGAAATTGAAGAATGAATACTGCACAGGAGCAATAAACTCTAGTTTAGATTATATTATGTACATATTAACGACCCTTTGAAAAATGTGAAAGTATTGGTAAGAACTTACCAACGTTTCAACTAGCAACCCATCCATAATATTGACTAATTTCACTTCAATGGCTCTTTTCTTTACCTTACTTGGTGTTGCTGTAATAACTTTCTTTTCAGCCCTTATGATTTCATGCATATATTTCCCGTGAGGTTTATTATTTCATCCATATAAACAATCACCTCCCGATTGTTAAGCTGAATTAAAGACTCTAGATCAAGCCAGCGAATATCGGTTACCCTAAGAAATTGATGCCACATATTGGTGGAGCCTGTTGGATTCCTAACTATTTTTACAATATTTCTTTCCCCGCAGATTACTCTCGCTATCAGTGTTGCTTCGCCAACAATTCACAATTAATGGCTGGATCTTTCTCCCTCATAAAGGAGGTGTAAGTTTACATCTCCTAATTTTAAACTCGTTGGGGTGACACTTCTAAAAAAAATGAATTGATAAGAAGACAGGACAGTAGTTTATAGAGGGTCCTAGAATTGAGAAATATGTGTATATGCTTAAGGGGAAGACTAGAGATGAAGACCATCTTCAATTTTCAGAGTCCCTTCGAACTGCGATTTGCAATCAACTTTACAGATTCTAATGCTTAGTCCATCTATATTTTCTAATCTGCCAACGCCTTCTACTTCTATCAACAGGGGCTCCATCAACAACGACAACTACCTTCGTCAAAAGGGAACTCTAAGTTGTAGTTAAACTTTGGTCATTAAGTTTGGTTCTTTCATTCCTGTATGTGTTGTTAATACGGTTCTCTAAATCGTATGGTATTTTTTACTTAAAAATAAAACTAATAAGCAGATATTTTAAAACTTTCCAACTTGACTCCCAACACACCCGCTAACGATACTCAAGTGACCGAGTAGATTGCATACACCTCTTTGCTACTTCCCCTGTTAATTACAACCTCTGTCATATGCTATGATTAGATTAAGCGCCTACAAATACAACTCTCCCAACTACAAAACGCCAACAGGGATCCACCTTTACTTGAAATGTTTAGGCTGCCCATCTGATGTACTTTCAAATCTACAAGTGTCTATTCACAAGATCAAGAACCAATTCTAGCTAAGGTAAATTCCCCATCATCCGCTTTACATCAATAGCTTTACGCATTTGATATATTTACCAAACTACTCTTATCACCATCCGCCTTCAAGAGAGTCAATCTCTAATTTGAAACTTTGCAAACAAATAACAATTTTCTCTGGATGGATGACTCTTCTCTAAGAATATGAATAGATGGATCTTTCCTTTACATTCTACTCAATCTACCAGATAAAGGAAGACTCTGGATTCAAAGGCTACCTAGATGTTGTGAAAAAATAAAACTAATTAGAGAAAAAGTATACAAATGTCATTTGAATTAAGCACCAAAAGTTGCTTCTTGTAAGTAAAACTCAAATGTTAATAAGTTTCTGGTATTCTAAACGTCAAAGTTAATATCAATCAAAAGCGCCAGGAGTGTGTATTTGTATGATAGAAGAACCTAACTATACACACAGTGAAGACATCCATTAGTCTCAGACCCCTCACTGTCCTGTCTTCTATGGGGTGGAAAGTTACCGATATGATGGTATCAGGATGTCCTTCAAGTTTCCCACCAAATATATCCATTGAAAATACCATATATAGATACATCGATCCTCTGAGCCAATTACAATATACTTCCCATTTCAGTTATAATTTAGAGCCAAATTTGTTTGTCCTCTTTATATATGGTACTTTTCAATGTATTAGATTCTCAATCTTAGAGATACTCCTGTTAATTTAGAGGCAAACTTATTTGTCCTCTTGATATATCTGATAAATGTCAATATACTAAAAGTGGAATAATAGATACAAACATATTCAGATTTTTAAAAGACAGGAATCATCCAATATGCAGAATCTTAATATTCTTCTCTCAAAGTGAAAGAAGAGAAGTGCAATGTATTGGATTGTGAAACCAAATAAGAATGCCTAAAATAAAGATTATGTTAGTGCGAAAACAAACTCAATTAGGAGTACTGGAAAGGTAAAAAGACATCAATGTTACTATTTTTTATAAAGGGAGTTACAACTTTGATTTTGTGGATGAAGAATTTTTCCAATGTTTTTGCCAAACTTTACCAGCAGAATTAGATGGAAGAGACAACAACAGTGACAACAACCTGAACATAAAGCATAATGGAACAAACTATTTGAAGTAGATGAATAATCGTGATTGCTTAAATGATTGGTGATTGAGAAGTAAAGGGCATACCTGTTAAGGCTGACAGAGAGGATGGAAAATTGTTGGATAGTGCCATCTATTTCTGGTTTTTAAAGAGATTAACCAGATTCTTTTGTTGAGTACCTTCTCATTGAAGGACAGGTTTGAAAGTTTTGGTTGGTGCCGCTTTGAGAGTTTGCAATGCTCATATGTAGGGTTGTAAAATCTTTTTTGAATTAAACGAGCTGGGGTTGTCATTCAAATAAGTTTGTTTAAATTTAATGAGTTGTAAGCGTTTACATAATTTCAATTTCAAATTAGAGAGTTCATCTATGAGTTTAGACTAGTGGGCAATAAAGGTAAACTGACCTACCATAGCCTTTCCAAGTTACCCGTTAATCAGTTCTCTATTACAGAAATAAACAAATACATCACTTAGGCATAATTTTTCCTCTTTGCCACTATTACTATTTTCTGCTACTGTTAAGTTTACATAGAGTGGTCTCAGTCATTTGAAGAACTAAATAATGGCCTAATGTGGAAGAACCATATTCTATCACTTTTTCAGTTTTCTTAGCTAAAAACTTTATCACAAGGTTCTTTCCATTTGAAAAGACAGCTAAACTAAGGAGTGAAATTTCAAGCTTTAAACAAATGGAATAAAATTTTTTGTCACAAATGAGTGAAAACTTGTCCCAAGTTTGGAATCATTTTACGATGCCACTTTTTAATTTTTTCCACCATCTTTAAATAAGGAAAGTATTAGCTCACCCTTTGATTGAAAGTTTAGACATTCACTCTAAAGTTTTTTCATGATTCAACTTGTAATACCTCATATTTTTCTTGTCTTAGTTCAGCTCCTAGTTGTATGTATAGGATGCTTAAAGTCTGAATTTGGCCTCTTAACTTTGAGGATTTTTAAATTGGTCTTTCAGACCCCGAGGCGTAGGTTTTTTAGTTAATTCATGTTTGGAGGTTTAAGGATCATGTCTTGGGAAAGTTTTAGATTTTTCGGATGAGTATTGGGTCGCATTTGGATTTTGATTCCAGTAGCTTACTGTGATTGTGGTGCGTCGTGATGGTATAGCAGTGAAGGCTTCATTGCATCGCGGTGAACCCCTAATCCACGTTCCAGTTACAAATTTAATTCTCTAAGGGGCAATTGAGTCTTTTTCCCTCAATCCAATTCGTAAAAACATGAATTAAAGCTTCAGTTAGGGCATTATATGCCCAGTTTACATAATTTTCCTCTAAAAAACAAACCCTAATCCTCCCCTAAGTTCATCAATTTCATTTTTTCCTCTGTAAGAAAACCAAGGTTTCAAGTTTTCTAATCCATGAATTTTCAAGAAAAGTATCAAGATTGTGTTTCTCTTTCAAGCTAAAGGGCTTTAAGGTATGTGTGATGTTCATCCATGGGACCTTTTCACCCATGGAGTCAAAGAATCCATATTTATGTTTTAAATTATGAATTATACATGTTTATGATGAATTATGTCTATGAAGATCTTATGAATTTCTATTTAGGTATTGTATTAACAAGTGTTTTCGATGGGATGGGCCCTTTACACATTAGAATGATGAATTTTCATGTTAAATCCCTAATTTATGGCTTTAGTATAATAACTATGTTTTCAATTACATGCTTTACCCATTTCTATGCTTAAATTCATGACTCCCATGCATTTGATGAAATGCATAAATGTTGGGTTTTGAGTAATGATCCTTTAATATGGGTATTCAAACTTTACATGTCCTTATTTCTACTTTCATTTAGTGCTGGTGGGTTATGAACACACTATACCTAGTTGTTTACCTAATTTCAGTATCTTCAGAATAACTTCAGATATACAATGAGCATTATTATTCAATTAGCTTATTATGATAGTTGTTGGTTTAGTTAAGCTTAGTTCAGTCCAGTAATCAGTGTCATTTTAGTTGGGAGTAAGATTTAGTACCAAGTGAACCTAGGGATGGGGGATGAACCGAAAAATAGAACTGGGTCCTTAGAAGCAGTCCCTAAGTTCCCGAACTACGTAGCTAGCGTAGGATTATGAGATATAACCCACCAGTTTAGGACTGACATTCTATGAGACGACACCTACCAGTTTATGACTGATATTCTCTTAGGGGTCACCCGCCAGTTTAGAACTGACTCCCTAGTCCTTCGAGACACCAGTTTAGTAGATCCACTCAACCAGTGTTAGTACCCGTGACACGTTATGAAACCCTTCCAACTAGGGTACAAGTTAGACCCCGATTAGCTCAGATTGGGGTATGTCAGTTAGATGTTACCTCCTATAGTCTCAGTTCAGTATTCAGTATAAAATTCAGTTCAGGTTTGCTTGACCATAGCATACAGACTTCCAGTTATTCAGTTATGAGATTTTAATAATTCAGTTTACAAATTATTTTAGAAATGTATATATGCTTGGTCTTGTATTCTCAGTATTTCAGTTTTCATGCATTCTTACTCAGTTATCTTATATTATTCAGTCAATATTTACTTCATGCACAGTTAACCCACGTATTTTAGCCTAAACTCATCTTATATAATAGTATATTTAAAGTACTGATCACATATTTTCTTTGTTCTATGATGTCTTATATTATAGATTTGACTGCTCAATTCCCCAACTGCAATTAGACATCCCATCATTACTCAGCAGCAGTAGTGATGAGTCCTCATATTTTAGGGACATGATGATTTATTTAAGTTATTAAGTAGTTCAGTATTATTCCTTCATTTGGAGTTAGTTAGGGACTTGTCCCAT
Organism: Capsicum pubescens; assembly: GCA_030864215.1. Lineage (NCBI taxonomy): Eukaryota > Viridiplantae > Streptophyta > Magnoliopsida > Solanales > Solanaceae > Capsicum > Capsicum pubescens. The sequence goes on along the minus strand of CM061544.1, from coordinate 239,783,474 downwards.
CAACTCCACAGTCAGTCAGTTAGAGTCTTTTCAGACATTCAGATAGTCAGTTAGTTTATCAGTGTTATCAGTCGGATTTCAGTATTTTTGCAGATATTTTTAGACTTACAGATTCATTTTCACTTTTAGTATTTAAAACCTTATGGCATTATTAGTTATTTTTGCTTATGTCTTTATCTATCAGTTTACTCAGTGCTCATAGCAGATACCAGCTCATGGGTTAGCTTGTAGTCATTTGTGATCGTAAGCACCATTTTTGTGACTAGGGGTAGCCTGGGTTCATGGAAAAACTTAGTATTAGAGGTAGGTTTTATAGTATTCTAGGACGTTTGAAAGACGCATTGAGTAGAGTCTTGTGCATGTGTGTGAAGCGCACCACACTTATGGACAAGAGGCAATAAGATGTTTTAGGAAGAATTTCCTTTCTTTTAGTATTCATGTCGTGCGAAAGAGCATGAGCTCTATTTAAAACTCTCCAACTCATTCTTCCTTCCGTTTATAGACAATGCCTCTATAAGACCCCGTAGGATCCTAGCTTAACTCAGTCTTTTAGGGCATGAAAAGAGGCCCCCGACTTAGAAATTTCAGCTAAGTGCTTATACTTAAAATAATTTTAACCTTTGTAATTTTGCGATCTTATTTTATGGAACTTATGACCTTAAAATATCAATCCATGGATTGAATCAAGATCTGGTGTGTCAATAGGTCATTTCGAGTGAGTTTCGGATTTTTTGGACCTCGTTTGAAGCGTGTTTGGGTGACCAAAATAGTGGGTCGATATGATCTCGATGTGTTGTGTCGCCTATCACGTCAGCAGATGTTTCCCCAGCGTCAGAGTGTAAATTCTAGTGACCCGACAAAGACTCAATGCGGTGCATTGGTCGTCGCATCTACACCATCGATGCGGTGTGTCGCTGGACACGTTTTCAGTAATAAAAAACCCGCATCTAGATGGGTAATTGGTTCTTTTACCTACCCTTATTCATCCCTAAAAATACAAGATTAATCTACCCTAAAGTCTAAATCACTCATTCTCTCTCAATCTTTCTTAAGAATAAACCCTAGGGCATCCAATTTCAAATTCAAGCTTCAAGAACACACCATCAATCTTCATTAATTTGATTACCAAAGTATGTTAGGTGTTCATTCAAGGGTTTCCTTCCACCCTTGGAGTTCAAGAACCTCTTTTAAAACTATAAGTTAATTGATTTTATGAATTTCATGTTGAATTTGATTGTATTCATGATTATGATGTTATTTGGGTTTCTAATCCATGATTTATGACAAGTTTCATGTAAAGTAATTAATATATGTGTACTTTTATGTAGATTTATGTTAAAAACCCCTTGAATTTGTGAGTTGGGATTGTGATCATGATGCAGTCATGTTGATTATTAGTATATGCATAAATTGTGCTCCCCAAGTATTTGATAAAATGTTCATGTGAGCTGAAGGGTGAAAGCATGACATAATAGTATGCACTCAAGTTCTTGTCTCTCAAGTGTTTAACAAAATGTCTAAATGAAAGCATTGCTAACAAGCTACTATTGTTATGCTAATATGATCATTCCATGTTTTACTTTCAATGCTATCAAGTCTTGGGGGTATTCAATACTAGAAAATCTAGCTGTTTCCCAAGAATTTCAGTAGTTAGAGAATAGTCTCAGTAATGTCACGAATAGTAGTACTTAGTTAGTTACAGAACTCAGTGAATTCAGTCCAATTCAGTTGCACATCATGATCACTAACAGTTCAGTCAAGCCTAGAACATTCTAAAGGTCAATTCAGTGTCTATCCAGTTGGGAGTAGGAATCAGCACCGAGCGAACCCAGGGATGGGGTAACTCCTGCCAGTAGAGGGTTTGACCCTTAGTAGAAATCCCTGTGTTATAGAACTATGTAGCCTGAGTAAGTTGAAATATCTTTCTGCCAGACAAGGGTTGTGCATCTCGTACGAGTTTTCCTGCCAATGAGGGTTGACAAAATGTCTTCCTGCCAGATAGGTTAACACACAACCATTGTTAGTATCCTTTGGAAAGGTGCTAACACCCTTTCAACTGGGGGTCACAAGTTGGACCCCAACTCAGTTTATAATCGGGGTATGTCGGTTAGACGAACACTCCCACTGTTATAATTTTAGTTCTAAACTCAGTATAGAACTCAGTTCAGTTTTATAGAATCCAGACTGTCAGACACAGTCACCCAGCTCAGTATAGAACTTATTTTAGTTCTACATTATCAGGACTATCAGAAACAGTCACCTAGCTATCAGTAATACAGTTATCAGAAAAACTCAGATATCGGTCATTTAGTTATTAGAACTCAGTATCCAGTATTAGTATAATTTCAGTTACAATATATGTAGTTATGTGTACTGTGTTGCATAATCAGGGTTTGAGTAATTTCAGTCATACATGTACTCTCATCCAGTTATATTCATGATATTTACCCAGTTATTGTTCATGCATATGAAACCTTGCATCTCAGCTTACCTCACTTAGCATACCAGTACATTCAAAGTACTGACGTATACACTTTCTTTTACGCTGTGATGTTTTTATCATAGGTTCAGACGCATGGGCTCCCGACCGTACTTAGCGGCCCAGACTATCAGTATAAGATATAGTGGTGAGTCCTCATAGTTCGAGGGTAGAGTTATCATCTCAGTATTTCAGTAATTCAGTATATCCAGTAGTCGGAGTTAGTTGGGGACTTATCCGATCAACTCCATATTCAGACAGTTAAAGGCTTCAGACTAGATTATTTCAGACAGATGTTCAGTTTTTTTAGTATTTATTTATTAGTTATGAACCTTATGGAAACTTCAGCCTAACTTCTGCATTTATTTCAGTATTATTATTCAGTGCTCACAATAAGTACCAGTCATGGGTTGGCTTGTGGTTCCTCGGGGTCGCAAGCACTGTGTGATGTCTGGGGTACAGATTCAGGGCATTACAAACTTAGTATTAGAGCTAGGTTCAACAGAGTCCTAGGGAGTTTGAAAGTCGCGTTTATTAAAGTCTGGTGCATATGTGTGTAACGCGCTACACTTATGGACAAGAGGCTCTGAGGCATTTTAGGAAGAGTTTCCCTTCTTTTAGTGTTCATATCATGCGAGTGATCTTGATCTTAAGTTAAACTCCCTGCCTAATCTAATGTTTCATTCTGTTTACAGAATATGCCTCCCAAAAGAACCAATAAAAGAAGAACTAGAAATCAGCCAGCACCTCCGCCCGTTCAGGCAGATCCCCTGGACGAATTGTCTCCCACACAGAATTTAGAGCAGCTTTCACCACTCTAGCTTATTCTGTGGCGGCCCATAATGAATGCCCAGCTGCGTTCAGTCCAATACCATGGCCAATACTGCTGCTACATCTATAATTTGGGACTTCACTCGAATGAATCCTCCATTATTTACAGGGTCTAAGCTTGAGGAAGACCCATATGAATTCTTTGACATGGTGCAGAAAGTTACAAATATCATAGGGGTGACTTCCAGTAAGAGTGCTCAGTTAGCTGCATATCAAATGTAGGATGTGGATCATACATGGTTTAAGAAGTAGAAGGAAGATAGGGGCGCAGATGCAGGGCTCGTAGAATGGGAGGAGTTTGCTACTGCTTTTCTTGATAGGTTCTTCCCACTGGAGTTAAGGGAAGCTAAGGTTTTGGAGTTTATTAATCTGAAATAGGGCAACATGACAGTGAAAGAATATTCTCACAAGTTTACTCAATTAGATAGATATGCCCCTCATCTGGTAGCAGATAGCAGATCTAAGATAAGTAAGTTTGTGTCGGGTATGTCTAACAAAATGGTTAAGGTGTGTAGGACCGCAATGCTAATTAAGGAGATAGAAATATCCAGGCTCATGGTTCATGCTCAGCAGATAGAGGAGGCAAAGAATAAGGAGAAGAAGAGGGAGATCAAGAGAGCTAGAATAGGTAGCTTTAATTTCACTTAGCCTAAGTCAGAGAGTGGTAATCGTTCTCAGTTCCACCCAAAATCTTCAGTTCCAACTCCATCCTCAACCACTGCTTCATTTCCAAAATTTAGAGATGGCAATAAGGAAAGGGACCAGGCCCTAAATCCCAAGGTAATGTTAGCAGTACCCGAACAAATCCTTTTTGCCAGAAGTATGGCAGAAACCATCAGGGTGTCTGTCGAGCTAGCAGTGATGTATGTTTCGGATGTAGCAGGCCAGTCCATAGGGTCAGGGAGTGTCCTTAGGTGGGTTTACAGAGTCAACATAAAAATTCCCTAGCTCAGTCCAGTCACCTAAATCAGAAGGGTGCCGCTTCCAGTGCCACCAGTGGGCAACACCCAAATAGACTTTATGCACTTCAGTACCGACAAGATCAGGAAAGTTCTCCTGATGTGGTCACTGATGTATTACAAGTTTATCATTTACATATTTATGTTATGCTAGATCTAGGAGCTTCTTTGTCCTTTGTAACTCCTTATATAGCTGTTGACTTCGGAGTTAGTCCCAAAATCCTAGAAGAGTCATAGTCCTGAAATCCTAGAAGAGCCCTTCTCAGTCTCTACCCCAGTGGGTAAATCTATCATAGCCCAATGGGTATACAAGAACTGTCCAGTTATGGTATCTCAGAAAGTTACATCAGCACACGTAGTAGAGCTATAGATGACAAATTTTGATGTCATTCTCAGCATGGATTGGCTTTATTCATGTTATTCTTCAGTTGAATACAGAAATAGAGTTGTCCATTTTTAGTTTCTGAATGAACCTATCCTAGAATAAAGGGGTAGTACATCATCACTTAGGGGTCAGCTTATTTCCTACCTAAGGGAGAGAAAAATGATATCCAAGGGGTGTGTCTACCATCTCATTCGAGTTAAGGATTCTATATCCGAGACTCCTAGTCTTGAGTCAATTCCAGTAGCAAGTGAATTTCCATATGTGTTTCCCAAAGATCTTCCCGGAGTTTCTCCCGAGAGGGAAATTGACTTTGAAATAGACCTTCTTCTAGATACTCATCCTATCTCTATCCCTCCATATAAAATGTATCCAACAGAACTCAAAGAGTTAAATGAATAGTTGAAGGATCTCCTAGATAAGGTATTCATCAGACCCAACATATCCTTTTAGGGTGCACCAGTTCTATTCGTGCGTAAGAAAGATGGTTCTCTCAGAATGTGTATTGACTACTGTCAGATGAACAAAGCCATTGTCAAGAACAAGTATCAACTTCCTAGAATTGATGACTTATTTGACCAACTTTAGGGTGCCAGTTACTTTTCTAAGATAGACCTCAGATCAGGCTATCACCAGATCAGAGTCAGAGAATATGAAATTCTGAAAACAACTTTTAGAACTCGGTATGGTTACTTCAAATTCCTAGTCATGTCATTTGGTCTTACCACTGCCCCATCATCTTTCATGGACTTGATTAACCGTGTGTTCAATCAGTACTTGGACATGTTCATCATAGTCTTCATTGATGACATTCTTGTATACTCCTGCGGTGAATAGGATCATGGAAATCATCTTAGAATAGTGTTATAGACCCTCAGAGCCCATCAGTTGTTCGCCAAATTCAGCAAATGTAAATTTTGGCTAAGGTCAGTAACTTTCCTTGGTCATATCATTTTCGGTGATGTCATTAGAGTTGACCCTCAAAAGACTGAAGAAGTAAGAAAATGTCCCAGACCTATCTCTTCATTAGATATCAAGATTTTCTTGGGTTTGGCTGGCTATTACCGACAGTTTGTGTAAGGGTTTTCGTCTATTGCATCCTCTATGTCCAAATTGACTCAGAAAAAAGTCAAGTTCCATTGGTCAGATTCTTGTGAGAAGAGTTTTCAGGAATTAATGACTCGACTCACTACATCCCTAGTTTTGACTTTACTAGATGGTTCAAATGGGTTGTGGTATATTGCTATGCTTCTATAGTTAGTTTGGGGTGTGTTTTGATGAAGAGAGATAAGTTCATAGCTTATACCTCTAGACAACTTAAGCCTCATAAAAAGAACTATCCCACTCATGATCTTATGTTAGCAGCTATAGTGTTTGCCTTACAGATTTGGAGGAATTATTTGTATGAAGTACACCATAAAAGCCTGCAGTATGTATTTTCTTAGAAAGACCTGAACCTGTGTCAGACACGGTGGTTAGAGTTGTTGAAAGACTACGACATAAGTGTTCTGTATCATCCGAGCAAGGACAATATAGTGGATGATGCTCTTAATAAGAGGTCTATGGTTAGTGTTGCTCACGTGGAGGATGGTAAGAGAAAGTTAGTTCAGGAAATTCATCAGCTTTCCTGACTAGGTGTCCGCTTAGTCGATTCAGCAGAGGGTAGCATATGGGTGCAAAATAGTTCAAAATTATCTTTGGTTTTCGAAGTAAAAAGAAAAGAAGTACAGGGATCCCAGTTTAGTTAAACTAAAAGAGTCAGTCAGAGATCAGAAAGTAGAGGTTTTCTCCCAAGGGGGAGATAGTGCATTATGCTGTTAGGGTAGACTATGTATGCCATTTATGGATGGTGTGAGATATCGAATTCTTGTAGAAGCACATGGTGAGTGCTACTTAATTCACCCAGGATCCACCAAGATGTACCACAACTTACGGGAAGTCTATTGGTGAAGTGGGATAAAGAGAGACATTAGAAAGTTTGTAGCTAAGTGCTCGACATGTCAGCAGGTTAAGATCGAGCATCAGATGCCTAGTGGAGCTATGAAGGAGTTTATATTCCCATTTGGAAGTGGGAGGAGGTGAACATGGATTTTGTGATAGGTTTACCCCATACTCGTTACAACATGATTCGATTTGGATCATTGTGGATAGGATGACCAAATCAGCTCACTTCTTACCAGATCATACCCCATATTTAGCCGAGGATTATTCCATGATCTATGTTAGAGAGTTGGCCATACTGCAGGAGCTCCATTGTCCATCATTTCAGATAGAGGTACACAGTTCACCTCTATTTTCTGGAAAGCCTTCCAAAAGGGTCCTGGTACCTAATTCCACCTCAGTATAGCCTTCCACCCTCAGATAAATGGTCAAGCAGAAAGGACCATTCAGACTTTAGAATATATGTTAAGAGCGTGTGCCATTGACTTTAAGGGTAGTTAGGATGACCTCTTGCCTTTGATTGAGTTTACGTATAATAATTGCTATCACTCCAGCATTCAGATGGCTCCGTTTGAGGCATTTTATGGGAGGAGATATAGATCTTTCATTGGTTGATTTGAAGTGGGTTAGGCTGCAGTTCTAAGGCCTTACTTGGTATTTGATGCCTTAGAAAAAGTTTAGTTGATCTGGGAAAGGCTTAATACAGCTCAAAGCCGACAAAAGTCGTATGTGCGAAGAAAAGATCTTGAGTCTGAGATTGGTGATTAAGTGTATTTGAAAATCTTGCCTACAAAGGGAGATAAGAGGTTTAGCAAGAAAGGGAAGCTCAGTCCCCGATATGTCGATCCTTATCGAATCCTCAACCATTTTGGAAAGGTAGCTTACGAGCTTGAGTTTCCTTCAGACTTAGCTTTAGTGCACCCTGTGTTTCATGTCTCCTTGCTTAAGAAATACATCGGTTACCCAACAGTTGCAATCCCTATAGAGGGTATAGATGTTCAGAATAGTCTTTCTTATGAAGATGTCCCAGTCGAAATACTTGATCATCAGGTTCACAGACTGAGGAACAAAGAAGTTCCTCTAGTCAAAGTTCTTTAGTGGAATTAGTTTGTTGAGGGAGATACTTGGGAAGAAGAAGCAGATATGCAGACCAAGAATCCTCAACTCTTCTCCGCAACCTCAGACTCAGCCCAAGGCAACAGTTTTCCTTAAATTTACTTAGCTCCATGCTCAGATTACCTTTACAAATTCGGTATCTGTTTCAGTTGCATAACATTCTCATATCATGCATACCTTTATAAAACATCTCAGTCATATATCATGTCATAAGAATTCAGTCATGCTTCAGTTATGCATGTTTAGTATAAAAACTTAGTATATCAGTAGTTTCAGTCATGTAATCATGCTCTAGTTATGCATGTTCAGTATGTAAACTTAGTCTATCAGTATTCTCAGCTTATTCAGTCTCATTCGAGGATGAATGTTCCCAAGGAGGAGATATTGTAAGACCCCATAGAATCCTAGCTTAACTCAGACCTTTAGGGTATGCAAAGAGGTCCCCGACTTAGAAATTTTAGCTAAATGTTTATACATAGAATTATTTTGTCCTTCGTAATTTGGAAATCTTATTTTATGACCCTTATAACCTTAAAATATTGATCCCTGGATTAAATTATGATCAGGCGTGTCAATAGGTCACTTCGGGTAAGTTTTGGATTTTTTAGACCTCATTTGAAGCGTGTTTGGGTGACCAAACCAGTGGGTCAACGCGATATCAATGTGTCGCATCACCCATCGCGTCGACAGATGTTTTCCCCAGTGTCAGAGTGTAAATTCCACTAACCAAATACAGGCTCGACGCGGCGTGTTGGTCATCGCATTGACACCATCGATGTGATGCATCGAAGTGCGCATCGCTAGACATATTTTTGGTAATTAAAAACCCATGTCTAGAGGGGTAATTGGGTCTTTTACCCACCTTATTCAACTTAAAAAACATGAGATTAACCTACTCTAAAGGCTAAATCACTCATTCTCTATCAAAATTTCTCAAGAACAAACCCTAAGGCATCCAATTTCAAATTCAAGCTTTAAGAACACACCATCATCCTTCACGAATTTGATTCCCAAGGTATTTTAGGTGTTCATCCAAGAGTTTCCTTCCACCCTTGGAGTTCAAAAACCTTTTTTAAAACTATAAGTTGGTTGCTTTCATGACTTTCATGTTGAATTTGATTGTATACATGATTATGATGTTATTAGGGTTTCTAATCCTTGATTTATGACAAGTTTCATTTGAAGTAATTAATATGTGTGTAGTGTTATATGGATTAATGTTAAAAGTCCTTTGAATTTGAGAGTTGAATTTGATATCAGGATGCTTGCATGTTTATTATTATTATGTACATAAATTGCTCTCCCCAAGTGTTTGACAAAATATCTAAATGAAAGCATTGTTAACAAGCTACTATTGTTATCATGCCATGTTTTACTTTTAATGCTATCGAGTCCTGGGGTTATTCAATTCCCGAAAATCTATCTGTTTCCCTAGAATTTTAGTAGTTACAGGATAGTCTCAGTAATGTCATGAACAGTAGTACTCAGTCAGTTTTAGAACTTAGTAAATATAGTCCAATTCAGTTAGACATCACGATCAGTATCAGTTCATTCAAGCCTAGAACATTGTAGAAGTCAGTTCAGTGTCTATTCAGTTTATAGTAGGAATCAGCACCGAGCGAACCCAGGGATGGGGACATTCCTTCCAGTAGAGGGTTTGACCTTAGTAGCAATCCCTGTATTACAGAACTACGTAACCAGCATAGGTTGAGATATCTTTCTGCCAAACAAGGGTTGATGCATCTCGTATGAGTTTTCTGCCAGTGAGGGTTGCTGAATTATCTTTTTACCAGATAGGGTTAACTCACAACCATTGTTAGTATCCCTCGGAAAAGAGCTAACACCCTTCTAACTGGGTTTACAAGTTAGACCCCAACTCAGTTTATAACTGGGGTATGTTGGTTAGATGAACACTCCCACAGTTACAGTTTCATTTTCAAACTTAGTATAGAACTCAGTTCAGTTCTACAGAATCTGGACTGTCAAACACAGTCACCTATCTCAGTATAGAACTTAGTTCAGTTCTACAGGATTAGGACTTTCAAAAATAGTCACCCAACTATCAGTTATACAGTTATCAGAAAAACTCAGATATCAGTTATTTAGTTATCAGAACTTAGTATCTAGTATTAGTATGATTTCAGTTACAGTATATGTAGTTATGTGCACAGTGTTGCATAATCAGGGTTTATAGTTTCAATTATACATGTACTCTCATCTAGTTATATTCATGATATTCAACCAGTTATTGCTCATGTATATGAACCTTTAAATCTCAGCCCACCTCACTTAGCATACCATCATATTCAAAGAATTGACGCATACTCTTTCTTTTGTGCTATGATGTTTTATATCATAGGTTCAGACGCGCGGGCTCCCGACCGTACTTAATGATCCCGACTATCAAAAACAGATATAGTGGTAAGTCATCATAGTTCGAGGACAGAGTTATCATCTCTGTATTTTAATAGTTCAATATATCCAGTAATCAAGGCTAGTTGGGGACTTGTCCCATCAACTCTATATTCAGACAGTTAGAGGCTTCAGACTAGATTATTTTAGACAGATGTTCAGTTTTTTAGTATTTATTTATCAGTTATGAACCTTATGACAACTTTAGCCTAACTTTCGCATTTATTTTAGTATTATTTTTTAGTGCTCACAGCAGGTACCATTCATGGATTGGCTTGTGGTCCCTCGGGGTAGCACACACCGTGTGACGTTTGGGGTGCAGACTCAGGGCGTTACAGCCTAAGAAAAAACAATGAATCATCCCGCACCTCTGCCTATTCAGGAAGATCCCCTGAATGAGAACGTCTCTCATGCCAAGTTCAGAGCTTCATTCACTACCTTTGATCATGTAGTAGCTACTCAGAACAAATAGCAAGCTATTTCCCCAGCTAATCCAGTGGAAAATACAACTACAACTAGGATTCAGGATTTCACTCGAATGAATTTCCTTTTGTTTTAAGGATCCAAGTCTGAGGAGGATCTACAAGAGTTTTTGATATGGTTCAGAAGGTGACTGATATCATGGGTTTTACTTTGAGTTAAAGTGTAGAGTTGGATCCCTACCAGTTGCAGGATGTAGCTCATACACGGTAAAACAGTCAAAGGAGAATAGGGGCATAGTTTCAGGGCCTGTAGAGTAGGAGAAGTTTTCCACAACCTTTTAATATAAATTCTTCCCTTTGGAGTTAAGGGAAGATAAGGTGCTGGAGTTTATCAATTTAAAGCAGGGTAATATGAGTGTGAAAGAGTATTCGCTTAAGTTTACTCAGTTGGCAAGGTATGCTCCTTTGGTGGTGGCTTATAATAGGTCTAGAATGAGAAAGTTTGTCTCTCGTGTAGCTGATAGTGTGGTCAAAGAGTGTAGAACTTTCATGTTGATTAAGAAGATGGACATATCTAGGATTATGGCCCATGCTCAATAGATTGAAGAACAAAAACTTAAGAAAAAAGAGAGGGAGAATAAGAGGGCCAGAATAGATAGCTTTAATCTTTCTCAGCAGAAGTCAAAGGGTGGTAACCTTTCTCAGTTTTTGTCAAAAATTCTCAGCCCCAGCTCCGTCTTCAGCTAGTGCGCCAGTACCAAAGTTCAGGAATGACAGTTAGGATAGGGCACCAGGCTCTAATCCCAAGGGTAGTGTGAACAATGGTTGTACCAATCCACTCTACTAAAAATATGGTAGAAATCATTAGGTTGAGTGTAAAGCTAGCAGTGATGTATGTTTTGGGTGTGGTAAGCTAGGCCATAGGATTAGGGAATGTCGAGTAGTTTCTGAGAGGGGAAAGGATTTGCGCCAATAGGGCGCTACTTCCAGTGCCACCAGTGGACAATGCTAGAACATGTTGTAATCACTTCAGTCCCGTTATGATAAGGAAATCTCTCCTGATGTGGTTATGGGTATGTTACAGGTCTTTCATCTTCACGTTTATGTTTTGTTGGATCTCAGATTTTTACTTTCTTTTGTAACCCCCTATGTAGCTGTAAATTTTGATGTCCCTCCTGAATCTTTAGCAGAACCCTTCTCAGTGTCTACCCCTGTAGGTGTCTTTATTGTAGCCAGGAAGGTATAAAGGAACTGTCAGATCATAATATCCTAAAAAGTCACCTCAGTTGATCTTTTAGAGTTAGAGATGACTGATTTTGATGTCATTCTCGGGATGGATTGGCTCCACTCATGCTATGTTTTAGTTGACTATAAAAACAAAGTTTTTTTAGTTTCAGTTTCCCAATAAAGTAGTTATTGGATGGAGGGGTAGTACCTCAGTGCTTAGGGGTCAAATTATTTCATATCTTAAGGCAAGAAAAATGATTTCGAAGGGATGCATGTACCATCTTGTTCAAGTCAAAGACTATAATTTTGCGACTCCCAGTCTAAAGTCAGTTTCAATAGTGAGGGAATTTCTAGATATGTTCCTTGCAGATCTTCCTGGAGTTCCTCCCGAAAGGGAAATTGACTTTAGAATAGATCTTCTTTCTTATACCCAACCTATCTCTATTTTGCCCTACATAATAGCTCTAGCTGAGCTAAAATAGTTAAAAGAATTGTTGAAAGATCTCTTATATAAGGGATTTATCTGGCCCCGTGTTTCCCCATGGGGCCTCCAGTCCTTTTAGTGTGTAAGAAAGACGGTTCTATCAGAATGTGCATCGATTACCATCATTTGAACAGAGTCACAATCAAGAATAAGTACCAACTCCCTAAGATTGATGACTTGTTTGACCATCTTCAGGGTGCCAATTATTTCTCTAAGATAGACCTCAGATCCGGTATTATATTCTTAGAGTCAGAGAATGTGACATTTCAAAAAAAACTTTCAGAACTCGGTATGATCACTTCAAATTTATAGTTATGTCTTTTGGACAAACGAATGCCCCAACAAATTTTATGGTCTTGCTGAACAGAGTGTTCAAGAAGTATTTGGACATGTTCATCAGTCTTCATTGATGATATTCTTGTCTACTGGCGTAGTGAAAATGATCATGCAGACCATCTCAGAATCGTATTGCAGACTTTTAGAGCCCATCAGTTATTCACAAAATTTATTAAGTAGTAGTTTTGGCTAAGATCAGTAGCTTTCCTTGGCCATATTATTTACGGTGATTGTATTAGAGTTGACTCTCAAAAGTCTGAAGTAGTGAGAAACTATCCCAGACCCATCTCTTTGTCAGATATCAGGAGTTTCTTGGGTTTGGCTTGCTATTATAGATGTTTTTTTGAAGGTTTTTCTTTTATTGAATCTTCCATGTCTATATTGACTCAGAATAAAGTCAAATTTTAGTGGTCAGATTCTTGTGAAAAGAGTTTTCAGGAGTTGAAGACTCAACTCACCTCTTCCCCAGTCTTGACTCTGCCAGATGGTTCAGATGGATTTGTTGTTTACTGTGATATTTACAGAGTTGGTCTTAGTTGTGTGTTGATACAAAGATGTAAGGTCATAGACTATGCCTCTAAACTTCTTAAACCCCATAAAAAGAATTATCCTACCAATGATCTTAAGTTGGCAGCTGTGATTTTTTACTTGAAAATTTGGAGGCACTATTTGTATGGGTTCATGTTGATGTGTTCATGGATCACAAAAGTTTACAGTATGTGTTCTTGCAGAAAGATTTAAATCTTCTTCATAAAAGGTGGTTAGAGTTGTTGAAAAATTATGATATGAGTCTGTTGTATCATCTGGGAAAGGCTAATGTAGTGGAAGACACCCTTAGTAGATTGTCTATGGGTAGTTTTTATCATTTTGAGTATGATAAAAAAAAGGTTAGCTCAGGAGGTTTATCATCTTTCTAGATTAGGCATTAGATTGGTTGATTCAGCCGAGGGTAGTTTGGGTTCAGAATAGTTGAGAATATTCTTTAGTTACCGAAGTAAAGGAGAAGCAAGATACGGATTCTAGTTTGGTTAAGTTAAAGCAATCTGTTAGAGATTATAAGGTAGAGGTTTTCTCCCAAGGGGGAGATAGTATGTTGCAATGTCGGCGTAGGCTGTGTGTGTGCTGTGTGTTGATGGTTTAAGACAACGAATCCTTGTAGTAGCACTTGTTTCACGTTATTCTATTAATCAAGGAGCCACTATGAACTTAGATTTTGGGACAGGGTTGCCCTATTTGCATCGTCGACATAATTTGATATGGGTTATTGTAGACAGAATGGCCAAATCAGCTCATTTCTTGCCAGTTCATACTTTGTACTCAGCTGAGGATTACGCCAAGATCTATATTAGAGAGTTGGTTAGGTTTCATGGAGTACCGTTATCTATCATTTAAAATAGAGGTACTTAGTTTACCTCATACTTTTTTGTAAGATTTTCAGAACGGCCTTGGTACCCAAGTTTATCTCGGTATAGCTTTCCACCCTCAGATAGATAGTCAGACAGAGAGAGACCTTAGAGGATATATTGAGAGCGCGTGTTCTTGATTTCAATGGTAGTTGGGATGATCACTTAACTTAGATTGAGTTTGCCTACAATAACAGTTATCACCTTAGTATTCAAATGATTGCTTTTGAGGTTCTCTATAAAGGAGATGCAGATATCCTATTAGATGATTTGAGGTAAGTGAGGATGCATTGATAGGACTAGATTCAATGTTTGATATAGTGGAGAAGGTTTAGTTGATCAGGGAGAGGCTTAAGACATCCCAAAGCAATCAGAAATCCTATGAAAATGTGAGAAGAAAAGATCTTGAGTTTGAAGTTGGGGATTTACTGTATTTGAAAATCTCGCCCATGAAGGGAGTGAAGAGATTTGGCTAGAAGGGGAAACTTAGTCCCCGATATGTTGGCCCATAAAGAATTTTGAGTCGTTTTGGAAAGGTAGCTTATGAACTTGAGTTGCCTATAGATTTAGCATCAGTGCATCCAGTGATCTATGTTTCCCTATTAATGAAGTGTATTTGTGATCCAACAATTGTAGTCCCTTTAGAAAGCACAGATGTTCTGGATAGCCTTTCTTATAAAGAAATCCCATTCGACATCCTAGATCATCAGATTCATAGGCTAAGGAAAAGAAAAGTTTCCTTGGTCAAAGTTCTTTGGAAAAATTAGTCCGTTGAGGGAGCCACTTGGGAAACAGGAGCAGATATGCATACCAAGTATCCTCATCTTTTCTCTACAAACTCAGACTCATCTTAAGGAAATAGTTTTCCTTAGATTATCTCTTTTCCATTCTTAGTTCTAGCTATATAATCATTCTCATGTCATCGCATAAATTTACGAATTCAGTTCAGTTCATGTATCATGTTTCAGACTCAGTCATGTAATCATGTTTTTAGTTATGGATATTCAATATATGATTTCAGTTTCCCTATTATTCTCAACTTAATCAATCTCATATGAGGACAAATGTTCCTAAGAGGGAGATATTGTAAGACCCCATGTTTTTATTAGCTTAGTTCAGCTCCTAGTTGCATGTAAAAGAGGCTTAAAGCCTAAAAATTTAACTAAGTGTTGGAGACTTAGTCTTATTTTTGGCCTCTTAACTTTGAGGATTTTTAAATTGGTCTTCCCGACCCTGAGACGTAGTTTTTGAGTTAATTCATGTTCAGGGGTGTAAGAAGCATGTCTGGGGGAAGTTTTGGGTTTTTTAGAGGAGGATTGGGAAGTGTTTGGATTTTGATTCCAGAAGCTCACCGCGATTATCGCACATCGTGGTGGTATAGAAGTAAAGGCTTTATAGCATCACGGCGTACCCCTAATCCATGTTCCAGTTGAATATTTAATTCTCTAAGGGGCAATTAAGTCTTTTCTCCTCAATCCAATTCGTAAATACATGAATTAAATCTTCAGTTAAAGCATTATATACCAATTTTCCCTTAATTTTCCTTTAAAAAACAAACCCTTACCCTCTCCTAAGTTCATCAATTTCATTCCTTCCTGTTCAATAAAACCAAGGATTGAAGTTCCCTAATCCAAAAATTTTCAAGAAAAACATCAAGATTGTGTTTCTCTTTCAAGCTAAAGGGCTTTAAGGTATTTTTAAAGATTATCCATGCTCTCTTTTCACCCATGGAGTCCATGAATCTATTTTTATGTTTTAAATTATGAATTATACATATTTATGATGAATTATCTCCATGAAGCTCTTATGAATTTCGATTTAGGTGTTTTTTTACAAGTGTTTTCGATGGGATGAGCCCTTTACACGTTTGAATGATGAATTTTCATGTTAAATCCCTAATTCATGGTTTTAGTATTGAACCTATGTTTTTAATTACATGCTTTATCTATTCCCACGCTTAAATTCATGACTCCAATATGCTTAATGAAATGCCTAAATGTTGGGTTTCGATAAATGATCCTTTAATATGGGTTTTCAAGCTTTACATGTCCTTATTTCTACTTTCATTTAGTATTGGTGGTTATGAACACCCTATACCTAGTTGTTTACATAATTTTAATATATTCAGAATAACATCAGATATACAATGAGCATTATCAATCAATTAGTTTATTATGATCAGTTGTTGGTTCAGTTAAGCTTGGTTTAGTTCAGTAATCAGTGTCAATTCAGTTGGGAGTAGGATTTATCACCGAGTAAACCTAGGGATGGGGGATGAACCGAAAACTAGGAGTAGGTCCTTAGAAATAGTCCATAATTTCCAGAACTACGTAGCTAGTGTAGGATTATGAGATGTAACCCACCAATTTAGGAATGACATTCTATGAGATGTCACTTGCTAGGACTGGCATTCTCTTAGGGGTCATCCTCCAATTTAAGACTAACTCTCTAGTCCTCCGGACACCAGTTTAGTAGACCACATAGCCAATGTTAGTACCCATGGCACGGTACTGACACCCTTCTAACTGTGGTACAGGTTGGACCCCGATTAACTTAGATTAGGGCATGTCGGTCAGATGATACCTCCCACAGTCTTAATTTAGTATTCAGTAAATAATTCAGTTCAGGTTTTCTTGACCATAGCATATAGACACCCAGTTATTCAGTTATCTGATTTCAGTAATTTAGTTTATAGATTATTTCAGAAATGTATATATGCTTGGTCTTGCATTCTCAGTATTTTCGGTTTTCATGCATGCTTACTCAATTATCTTACATTATTCAGTCAGCCTTTACTTTACGCACAGTTAACCCATGTATTTTAGCCTAACCTTATCTCGTATACCCGTACATTCAAAGTATTGATCGCATATTTTCTTTATGCTATGATGTCTTAAATGATAGGTTCGGACGCTTAGTTCCCCGACCACAGTTAGACATCCTAGCCTTATTTAGAAACAGTAGTGGTGAGTCCTCATGTTTCGGGGACATGTTGATTTATTTTAGTTATTCAGTATGTCAGTATTATTCAGTCAGTCGGAGTTAGTTGGGGACTTTTCCCATCAACTCCATAGTCAGTCAGTTAGAGGCTTTTCAAACATTTAGATAGTTAGTTTATCAGTGTTATCAGTCGAATTTCCATATTTTCACAGATATTTTCAGACTTGCAGATTCAGTTGCTTTTTTAGTATTTAAGACCTTATGACATTATCAGTTATTTCTGCTTATATCTTTATCTATAAGTTTACTTGGTACTCACAGTAGGTACCAGCACATGGGTTAGCCTGTGGTCACTTGTGACCATAAGTACCGTTGTCGCAACTAAGAGGTTGCCTCAGATTGTGACAAGACTGTAGGCAGAAAAATCTTGAGAATACTGATAAGTTGGTGCTACTTTTAAAGAGGTTGATGAGTAATTTGAAGCAAACTGATGAGTTCAATAGATGTGCAGTCAACAAGGCTATTGGAATACTTGAAGTGAATGAGATAGCTGGAATACAAGGAAAAATTTTAGCCCTCAATAAATATTATAATCAACTAAATAAATTTGTAACGAATCAGACTCGGATGTAGGGTCAAGTTTAACAAATGTAGCAAGCTAAGTAGTTCTGTAAGGTTTATAGATGTAATCATATAGATGATATATGTACTACTAATTTAGTTTTCGTTCACTTTGTGAGCAATGCTATTGAGGAATATATCAAAACTTTGAATAATCATACAATACGATTGAAGAAATCATCCTAACTTCTTATAGGGTGGAAATCAGAATCATGTTCGATACATGCTACAAGGCCAACACAATAGGATTATCAACAGAACCAAGGTAATGTAGTTCAAGTTTATCTAGATGAACAACCATTTAGAAAAATCAAGAATTGACAATAAAAAATCATAGAGAGACAAATGGATTAGTGTATTGAATTCAACGGAACACACAAGTGTACGTGGATGTGCAAGTAATAAAGTAATTCTTGCGAGCCGAATGTCGAACCCACGAGGACTTATTGTTTAAAAATTAACTTAGATCAAACCAATTCTTATTATTTATTCAAGCAATGGAACGAAAGATGTATGAAGCATAAAAGGTAAAACTAAACATTAGCTATACTAATGATGATAAACTTGGGGATGAAACAATATCAAGGAGGATTCTAGGGTCAAGGTATCTTGAAAAATCAAGCACAATAACACAATCTCATTGATTAAGTAATTTATATTTTTTGTTGATTTACGGAGTTAAAATCATGATTATGATCTTCTGAGAATCTAAGGATTAATTTAAATTATCCTTACAATTACTTCATTGATTGGAGATATGGAAACTAATTCAAACGTATTTGTATTTCATCCGATATTTGAGTCAAATTGGGATAATTAGGTATTTTTCTATTTTAACCAAGAATGTAGTCGTTAACTCGTCCAAAATAAAATAAATCATTGCTTATGTTTCATGTTCTAATATAATTTTACTCCTTATGACTCATAAAAAATAGATGTATTCTAAAGATTGCAAATCAATAGAATAGTAAATACAAGAACATAAGAATAACCAATTATGATAATCAATTTTAACCAACTTGAATGTAAGCTATGAAATCATGTTTATATCCTCAACCCAAGAAAAAGGGTACTTATCCACTCATAGTCATACAAAGAATCTTCAATAAAGAGTCCATAAGTAAAACTACAAGATCTAAAAGTTCAAAGAAGAAAAACCCTAAAGTAGAGCCTTTGATGCCTTCTCCTCACTCCAATCTTGTGTTGTTCCAAAATTTTCCAGTAAATATGGATAATTTATCCTTATATAGTATTTTAGGTCATCCATAGGCTTACCTACATGGAACATATACATTTACAACTTTCCCCCAACTTAAATGATTGAAAACAACTTTTAGATGTCTTAGGGGGTTATGACACATGGCTTATTGGATGATCGAGGAGGGGGGAGGGGGGTGCAGCGCAATCCCATAGAACACCCCAAACAACATTTACTCTTCCTATGGGGTGTGTAATATGCCCCCTTCTATGCTATGGGGTGTGGTGTAAGGCCCTCCTTCTCAGGGTGAGGGTTCATCTAATTTTTTCTCTCTTCTTCTTGTTCATTTGTTCTTTGTCTTCCTGTTTGTGGCTTGTTTGTAGGATTTAATTAGATTCCATAGCTTCTGAAATGGTATAATACAAAATGTCATCACAAATATTAGTCCATACAACACAATAGAGCTAATCAAAGTACTCTAGAACAAGCATAGCCTAGGCTAGCCTAACTAGTTTTCTCTTAAACGCTCTCAACATAAAACTTAAACACAAATACACACTTTATACTTCAAGAGAACATTAAGTTATCCTCAAAACATAGCAAAATACACATAGATAATGAAACTTAGGTGTATAAATACGCCTAAGATCACCACCCTACACTAAAACCCCGGTTCGTCCTTGAACAACTTCTTACACTAATAACAACCAAGGAAAGATTTACATCACTACTAGAACTAAGACACTCAAGCTAGACCTAAAACCACTACATGAATATCAATTTCTACATTTGACATGTCATGTTACAACTAAAAGACATGAATATTACTTTAAGACGTCCTAGCCTAAAGAATTGGCTCTACCAAGTTGGCAAACTCAAGCATATTACTTAACGAAGAGATTATATAAGTCATCTAATCATTTAACATGCGCCCTCACCAGATGAGATTCACCCATATTCACTCTTAAATATTTAATTTCATCACAAGAATGGGTGTAAGAATTAAATTTTACTCACTCTCACAAAGTATCCATATGTTACATAAGATGAACCATAAGCTTTCCCTTAGTGTAGTACTCCACTACTATTAGAAAGTTAAAGCTGAAGATCAAGTAGGACTTTAAGGGTTGTAACGTAAGATAAGAGATGGGTAGAAATTATTTTGGCCAGAAATGGTGACTATCTTACCTTAGTTCTTTAATACATCACACTTTACATAAAGCTCATCTCCAATCAACCTATTTTTCACCTTTTTTATCTTCTCACCTCTTTTTTATTTTTTTTTTCATCTCTTTAAGATAGCTTACACATCTTTAGTATGGAGTACTTACTATAAATATATGATTGACTTTATTTAATAAATTTTTCTTTTTGTTACACTACTCCACACCAAAAATACATAAACTTTTCAAACACATCAATATCTATTATTTTGGGGCTTCGCTTTCACTTTTTACTTCTGTAGTTTTTACACTCCATAACATCTTGACTTTTAAATAAAGTTCTTAGGAGTTTTAGATCAGATTAAGGTTAGTTGAAATAAAAGGAATAAGTAACGCTTCTAAAGAATAGGCTAAAGGCACAATGGGGCCAACTAAGGTCAAGAAGAAAGAGTAGATAAAGTAAGTACAAATATGTCTATCAAAGAAATGCCTATATCATCTCCTAATCTTAACATAATTTGTTTCACTTGCAAATATATCAAGTAAGTTCTAGAAATCAATATACAAACATGGAATGTAACTAAAACCTCAACACACATGGAACATGTTTAAATCAAAATGGATCCCTATAGACTCTCAACTAAGAAATTGTAAGAATTTAAATTTAAGTCAAACTTACATAATAGTCAGATAGAAGAGCCTAGGTGTCTTATAGAAGTCAGTAAATTTTCCACACCATGCCATAGAATTAAACACCACTTGTGATAAGTAATATTGTGTAGCTCCAAGCTAGAGCATATCAATTTATTCCTAAAGACAAAAGTTCAAAATTATTTCTAAGAATCAAAACAGATACTGAATTCAAAGGGCTCCCCTTCGAAAAGAACCGAAAAGAAAAATTGAGGGGTGGGTAAAGTGTGCTTCTACTAAATCGATAAATCAACAAAGACTAAAGAAAACCAAATATAAAATCTTTTCATGATTTTTTAAGATTTAGTCAAAAACTAGAAAACATGAAATAAATTTAGTAAAAATCTATAAAACTTGAAAATAAATTAAAATTAAAATCTTGTAGCTCACTTCAACCTAAAAAAATTGAAATATTTCCCACCCATGCTTAAAATTATACTTTGTCCCCATATTATAAATTAGATTAAGAAAAAAAATTAGAAATACTTCCTGAGGCCTCTCAGCCTAGCTAGTAGCATGTTACTTTCTAAAATTTCCATCATGAGGCCGAAGGACTCCATACTTTGTCTTGTCCATGCTTCTTAACTCAGATTTAGGGTACATTATACTTCCCCTAAAATTATAAACAAAAAAACAAATACAAACAATGGTGACATACTAAGAAAATAAAATAAGAACATACTACTTACTAAACATTGGGTTGCCTCCAACAAGTATAACACGACCTATCAATTTTTTTCTCCACCTCGAGGATTTAAATTTCACTCCCAACTTTGTATTATCTTTTTAATTCACTCATAGGGTTGTGGTACAAAGTTGAAAGAATCATATAATGGATAGTGCATAATTAATCACTCTGCCTGGAGGTGAGATATGTTTTCCTATTGCTTGTCTTTTGGAAATTTAAGAATATATGATTCTTGATCCTCATCTACACAGTATGCACTAATTAATATTACTTCAAAGAAATTTCATCATTAGAATGAGACCCGACATATCCCATATTCATACTTACACCATCCATAACATACGCACTCTTATTTATCTTCTCAACGTCAGCCTCAATCAAATAATGCTAGATGAATAATTGAAATTCTTCTTCTCTTTTCTATAGAGTGGATAGTCTCCATAAATTTTGGTTATTGAAAATTAGAAATATCAATCTTTTCATCAAATGAACATTCAAGTAATAAATTTTGAATCCAAATTAATCTATCTCTAAAACAAGCTCATCTCTCTCCTTTTTTAATTAGGTTGTCATGCGTGTGAGACTATTTTAGAGACACTCTTGAAATTTAATTTGTTGCTTTAGTTACATTATCTAATCTTAGATTATTATGTCTGCTTCATCACAGCCTTAAATAGTGACTCTCTTTCATCCTCAATCAAAGGCTGCTCTTGAGTGTTGTATAGGGTTGTACGCTGCTGATCAGACAAAGTATCTACCCTAGATTGTAGATCCATGGCTTGTTAATTCATCTTCTCTATAGCTTCACTCATGGATTCCAGTTATTATTCCTATAGGTTCGGTATCTACTTCAACCTATTTATGAGTGAGCCTCATGTTCTGGCTCATTAGCTCCATTAGCCCCACCAACATCACAAATAATAGAATTGGTCATAATAGGGTTTAAAGGGGGGGGGGGGAATAGAAGCCAGGGCATCCCTTCCAATGGTCATCCAGACCACGACACATCTAACATATATTCAATTAAAAAGATTGGGTAGGTGCACACAACCTTATTTCTTGAACATCATGACAACTACCATGCAAGTGTGGTCCTCAAAAAACACAACCAGAATTTTCATTATTCAACCACCATTAATACTAGACAAACATACCAAGATGTGTAGAGAAGTAAAACAAAATTTTATACAAAAATAAATTATATACAACTCAAATAAATAAAAGAAAATGTCTAATCTAAATAAACATTTAACACTGAAGTTCCCAAAAATGACGCCAGAAACTTGTACAGGATCCAATCGCACATGAAAGTGTACATGGTTGTGCAAGTACTAAAGTGGCTTTTGCGAGTCGAATGACAAACCCCCAAGGACATGCCATTTGTCTATTCACTTAGACCAAATAAATTATTATTATTTATTCAAGCAATAGAACCAAAGATATAAAACTGAACAGTAACTATACTAATGATGATAAACTTAGGGTTGAAATAATATCAAGAAGGATTCTAGGGTAAAGGCATCTTGAATGATCATGCACAACAATACAATCTGGTAGATTAAGTTATTTATCTTGGTTGTTGATTCATGGGGTTAATATCATTATTATGGTCTTTTCATCCTGTAATATCCTATTTAAATTATCCTCAAAACTATATCTTTGAGCGAAAATATAGGAACTAATTCAACATATTTTATTTCATTCTATATTTTAGCCAAATGAGTTGAATTAGGTATATTCCTATCCTTACTATAAATCTATTCTTTAACTTATCTGAGGGACAAGAACTTATTCCTTATGTTTTGCGTTCTAATATAATTTTACTTCTTCCGATCTCAAAAAAGACATATAGATGCATTCTATAGGTCGCAAATCATTAGAATAGTAAATACAAGAATATAAGAACAACCAATTGTGATAATCAACTTTAAGAAACTTGAACTTAAGCTAAGCAATCATGTTCATAGCCCCAAACCTAGAAAGAGGGTATTTATCCACTCATTGTCATACAAAATAATCAGCATTAAAGAGTTCATAAATAAAACTACAAGCATTAAAAGTTCAAAAAAGAAAAATGTTAGAGTAGTGTCACGACCCAAACCCGAGCCTGGCCGTGACCGAACATCTCAAGCCCACCATGGTACGTAGACAACTCCCTTAGCCTACCTCAATAGAACATCAATGTAAACAATGAAAGCATACGAGTCTATAAATGATAAATGAATCCAAAAAAAGGGATAAAAACCTAATCAAGACTTCCATGTCATCCCAAACTGTCCACAAAAGCCTCTATAATAAAAATACAAACTAAGTTGGGACATTACCCCGACTATGATAAAATGAATCCAAAAAGTACTAAAACAGATAAGAAATAACAATGAAATGACTGGGCTTTCCAGAAGATAGAGGCTCACCACTTCACAACAGATCAACAGGCATACCACACCATGTAATGTTGCACAAGGGTAAAAAAAAATCCCTCGAATCCTACTTCATGAAATGATGCAACATCCAAGAATGGTCAGTGGGACAAGCACTGGTATGTAACTCAGGAGAAAGGGATAAAATAATGTTATTGCCAAAAACTAGTCAAAAACCACACACACACACACACACACACACACACACACACACACATATATATATATATATAGGATGCTGGGATGGGGACAAGGGTCATAAACATGAGAGTTTAAACCATTATCCTGAACTGTGTAGCTCGCACTGTCCTAAAGGCACCCATGGGCTATTTGGGTCTAGCTCCCCCTGCTAGAAGGTCCCGGTGTATGTTAGCCGCACAAATTAAGAAATGACTAAAGACATCAAGGCGATAACTATCAAAATATAATGTGTATCCAGACATATGGTAGTATAGACCCTTACACCGGCAAACGTGTTTTCCAATATTAGTCCCTCTGATACTACACCTTCACGGTGAGCTACATAATTTTTTAAAGCCCAAATTAAAATAGTTTACACATAAACCTAATTATGAACCAAAGAGTCTTTATTAAGGCATTTTCCAACACGGTATCATCATACCAATATGCATGCAAGATAATTCAATCATGCCAAATTAGTCCATATAACCATTAGACTCCTAAGTTCCATTTAAAATCCAAAATCATGGCCACCAAGGGCATTTCAAAACCATTTTTATTCATTTATCCTTTAACGCAATGCAATATTTTAAAAAGACAAGTTAAATAAAGTGAATATTCATATTTATAACCAAGATTGTAAAGTTAGTTGAGTTTAACACCATTATCAAGACAAAATTATATCAATTTGGGGAAACCCATGTTAGCCATTCTAATCAATATCATATTGTAGTAATTCAGTCCCAAAAACCATTAATTAAGGAATAAATAATCCTTTTAAAACATGGGAAAAACAATTCAAGTAATAACAATCAAAAATCTTCAACCCAAATTAAAACCCACCAATTAAAACACATAAATATTGATTAAATAAATGCCATAATGTAACATTCAAGTTAAGGAATGAGAAACAAGCCTGAAATATAGAAGAAATTGAAGAGAAATTAAAGTTTGGATCTTGAATGATGAATTTTATGTAAAAACCTTGAGCTTTCTTGGGTTGGGAGTTAAAGAAGAAAAGTGTAGTGTTTTCATCTTTAAAACTGAAGAAAAAAAGGTCATCTAGTGTTTATAAATTGTTTAAGGAATAAAAGGATCAAAAGCCCCTCACCCCAAGTGAAAAAAATAAAAACTAAATAAAAAATACATAGCGGTGTGTAACGTTGCTATCACAGCGGTTATCCTTCATGCCATTCCCTTATCGTAGAGGCTAAGTGGCGTGGTATGCCACTATTGCGAAGGTTACTGCCTCAGAATCCCAAAAAGGCCCCGTACCTCTTCCAAAATTTCTAAAACTTTACCAAAATACCCTTTTAACATTAATAATCATAATTCAAGTCAAAAATTGACATTACGCATGTGAGAGAATCAGAAATAAATTTGTTAAAATTTTGCAGGATCTTACAAGTAGAGACTTTGATGCCTTCTTCTCTCTTCAATCTTGTGTTTATGTAAATTTTCAAGTAAATATGGATAAGTAATCTTTATATAGTGATTTAGGTATTCCATAGGCTTTCTCTTATGAAATATAAGCATTTATAGATTTTCCCCAACTTAAATAAGTGAAAAACTAACTTTTAGACGTCATTAAGTGCTTACACCACATGGCCCAAGGGAGTGTGGTGCACGCCCATAACATACCAAAACCGTGTGACATATCCTTATAGGAGTGCATCTCATGTATCCCTCCCATGTTATGGGGGTTGCGGCGCAAGGCCCCCTCTCCAGGGTAAGGGTTCGTCCAAATTTGCTCTCTTCTTCTTTTGGCTTGTTCCTTGTTTGTCCATTTCCTGTGGCTCATTTTTAGCTTTTCTTTAGATTCCATAGATCTTAAAATGGTCTCCTAGAACAAGCATAGCGTAGGCTAGTCTAAATAGTTTTTTCTTCTAAACTCTATTTGATCATTTTGACTCTTGAATTGTTTTATATAAACCTTACAAACTCTCAACATGTAACTTAGCACAAAATTGAAACAATACATACTTATACTTCAGTAATATCATCAAGTTATACTTAAAACTTAGCTAAATACGCATAGATAATGACATTTAAGGTGTCTAAGCACGCATAAGATCACCACCACACACTTAAAGCCTTGTTCGTCCTCGAACAACTCCTTACACTAAGTAAAACCAAGGAAAAATCTACATAAATAATATAATTAAGATACTCAAGCTATAACTACAATGAATATATGAATAGCAAGTTCTACATTAGGCATGTGACATTTCAATTGAAGAACATTAATACAACTAATTTGGCAAACTCATGCAAATTGCTCTATGAAGAGATCATATAAGTCACCTATCCATCATAAAACATGCTCCCTCACCACAAGAGAGTCACCATATTCACTCACAAATATGCTATTTCATTATAAGATTAGGTGCAAAAATCAAATTCGGCTCCCTCTTACAAAGAATTCACATGTCACATAAGATGATCCATAAGCTTTCCCTTAGTGTATTAATCCAATATTATCAAAATGTCAAAGCTCATGATTAAGTAGGAATTTAAGGTTTGTAATGTAGGCTAAGTGATAGGTAGGAACTATTCAGAAAAGTAATAGTGACTATCTTTCCGAAGCGCTTTAATACGTCACACTTTACATAAAACTCATCTTCAATCAGTCTATTTTTCACCACTTTTATATTTCCACCTCTCTTTAATTTTTACCCATCTCTTTAAGCTAGATTTCACATCTTTAGTAGGGAGTCTTTACTATCAACACATGATTCACTTATTTTGATCAATATTTCTTTTGATCATACTACTCCACACCAACAACATATAAACATTTCAAAAACACCAATATCTCTTATTTTTGGGGCTTCACTTTCACTTTTTCCTTCTTTAATTTTTACACTCCTAAACATCTTGATTTTTCACATAAAGTACTTAGAAGTTTTGAATCAAATAAAGGCCAATTGAAAGAATAAGCTACATATGAGGCTTTCAAAGAATAGGATAAAGATATAACAGGGCTAACTAGTGTCTTACAGAAAGTGTAGATAAAACATGTATAAACATGGCTATCAATGAAATTCCTATATCATCTCCTAAACTTAAAATTCTTTATTTCACTTTGCAAACGCACCAGATATTTTATAGACATCAATATGCAAACATGGAATGTAAAAAAAACATCAACACACATGGGACATGCTTAAATCAAGACAAATCACTATAGTCTCTCGACCAAATAATTGCAAGAATTCAAATTTAAGCCAAACTCACACAAGAGTGAGATAAAAGAACCTAGGTGTATCACATAAGTCATTTAATTTTTCACGTCATGCCATAGATTATAACTTGTGATAAGTAATCATGTGTAGCACCAAGCTAGAGCATCTCCATTTATTCCTACAGACAAAAGTTTAAAATTAATCCTAAAAATTAAAATAGATACTTAATTCAAAGGGCTCCCCATAAAAAAGAAATCAAAAAGAAAAACTGATAGGTGAGTGAAGTGTGCTTCTACTAAACTAACAAACCAACAAAAAATGTGAATAACCAAAGATAAAATATTCTTGTAACTTTTTTTAGTTTATCAAAAACTAGAAAATTTGAAAATAAATTTAGTAAAAAACTAGAAGATTTGAAAATAAATTTAGCCCAAAATTAGACAACTTAAAAATAAATCAAAATGAAAATCCTATAGCGCACTTCACCATAAACAAATTGGAATCCATCTCACCCCACACATATAATGATACTTTGTCCCCAAAGTATAAGTCAAACTAATACAAGGATTTGAAATACTTCTATATATATATATATATATATATATATATATATATATATATCCTCTAGGCCTAGGTAGTAGCATGTCACTTTTTTCAAATCTCCATCATGGAGCTGAATGACCCTACACTTTATCTTGTTCATGCTTCTTAGCTCAGATTTACGAAGCATCAGACTTTTTCTAAACCTGTAAACACATAAAAGGTGATACTAATAAAACAATTAAATATGAATAAGCTGCTTACTAAACGTTGGGTTGCCTCCCACAAGAACCTTATTTAACGTCATGACACTACCTATCAATTTTTTTCTCCATCTTGTGGAATTGAATTTCACCCCCAACATTGCATCCATATTCTTTCTTCTGCTCATAGGGTGGTGGTATAAATATATAATAGTGATTTAATGCCTAGGTTTTAACTCTAATTTTTTTTCTCAGTAGTTGCGCTTACTGCTCAAGGTACGACTCAGGCAATAAGTCATGAAGACTCATCACGAGTAGAGATAATCATAGTTTAACTAGTAAGGTTTTCCTATGTTTCTGTCATGGTCACAACTAGGAGAATATGAGTCGTAAGGCAGTGTCACGAGTCATGGTGAGGGACTCATGACCAAAATATTTGCGATGGCCCTAGGTTATTGTTCTGATCACTACTAGATCTCATAAGTCGTAGTGTAAGGTCACGAGTCCTAGGATGATACTCGTGACCATAACATTGTGGATGCTCCAACTCTCTTCTCATTATACGAATCCAGGATACGACTCATATATAGATATTATGAGTCATTACCCGACCTATAACGACTGTACGCTATTTTTGTTCACTTTTAATTGGGGGCACTTTGGATATTTTTATCTTTCACCAGTTATAGACCATGACTTAAAATACATCTACGGTCTTATTATTATCCATAAAAAAAATGAAAACACACTTCACTTCTCTCAAAATTCCCAAGTCAAGAACAAAGATAGGGTTCCTAGGGATTGAACATCTCGGGCTCAATTTATAGTTTCTTTTCCAAATTTCTAGGTTTTTAAGGTATGTTTCTCTTACTTAACTTGGTTTAATATAAAATCATATCTTTTAATCATAGTTTTTGTGAATTTTTAATTGGTGGGTTTTGAGTAATGGGTTCAGGGTTTTGAATGATTATTACTTGTTCAATTTTTCCATGGTTCTAGAATTGTTTTTCATTCTTTGTCTCAAGGTATTGGAACTAAATTTGTACATAGGTATGGTTAATTGGTATAGGGTCGTGGAATTCCCACAAAATTGTTAAAATTGGTATTAACTTCAATTCACTCGTTAAATTGGTTTTGGAACATGGTAATATGCATGATTTAACCTACTTTTGAACTATTGCATTGTCTAAAAAGTTAATGGAGCATAAATGGTGTTGGAAATGCCCTGGATGTCCATGTTTTGATTTTAAATGGTTTTTTTAATGCCTTAGTGGCCATGGTATGGGTTTTAAATTGGAACTTGGGGGTCGCAACATTCCCCCAGGTTTGTTGATAATTGGAATAGAATAATTCTATAAGATTGCAAGCATATTGGTATGAAAATACCATTGGTATATGCCTTGATGGATTATTTATTTGTTTAATGAATGGGTTATGTGCAAATATTTTAATTTGGGCTTAAAGGGGGTTGAGCAACTCACCGTGAAGGTGGATGTCTTAGGGGGGTTAATACTAGAAACCACATTTTCCAGCATGGGGGTTTTGATAACCGTATGTATAGTTCATACTTTATATATATACATGCATCCTAGAATGGTGTGGGTCAGGGCATTCCCTGGTCTTCTTTGGATATCTTTGGCTCGTATGGCTAACACTAACTGGGGCCTTTCTTGTGGAGGAACTTGGACCCATATATCCCATGGGTGTTTTTAGGATGGACAGAGCTACACAGTCCAAATTAATGATTTTAAATCTCATGCTAATCCTTGTTCCCTATCCCAACATCTTATATATATGTATGTATGCATAATTATAAACGTGTTTATTGAGATTTCTTTTGATTTAGGTAATGGCATTATTTTATCCCTATCCTGAGTTATATGCTAGAGCTCACCCTGCTAACCATCATAGGACACAATATTCTCTCATAATATATGATTCAAAGACACCTCTTTTACTCTTGTACAATATTAGGTGGATTATTATTTATTGATTGGTCTGCGTTGAAGTGGTGAGTCTCCATATTCCAAAAGCCTAGACATTTCATTGTTTTTTTATGAGTATTAAAACCCTATCGGTTTCTTTTCATATTTTGGATTCCCTTTTTGGCCATAGTTGTGGGCATGTCTCAACCTAACTTGGCATTTTAGTTTAGAGGGTTTTGTGGACAAAGTGTGGGAATAGTTGTTGTTTTCTCTTAGAGCTTACTTTTGAGTTACATTAACTATTTTATTGTTATATTCTAGATGTCTTCCACTGTTTATTTGGTTTTTGTCAATTGAATAGGCTATGGGGGTGGTCTCTAGTCATTGATGGACTTGAGATACTCGTGATGACTAGGCCCAAGGTTGTAATATGACAAGCTTGGTATCAGTGCATAGGTTTAGGGTCATTGGGTATCTATATAACTGTGTTGAGTAGGGTCCTTTTTATGGGTTTGTAGAGCTACATACTTATAAAGGGGAGACTGCAAGGCATTTAGGAATGTTTTACTTTCTTGTGTTCTATTTTAGGTTATAGTGTCTAGGGTCATGGAATTTCTCTAATTCTTGATTAGCTCACATTTCAGATCATGCCTCCCCAAAGATTTGATATACGTAGTAAATTATCTTGACCCTCTGTCCTATCTGAGGATAATATAGATGGAACTCAACCTTCTTATAGGGTGCAAAACCAGTCTAGGGTCCTTCCTTCAAATTGTGCCACTCCACCAGGGGTTTCACCGGTCCCTACTGGTCCTTATCCAGTTGATGACACTCATGCTCAGTCACCTTAAGTAGACATCTCTAATATGGAGTTTCATTATTCTATTCACCTGTTGACTCAGTTGGTGAACTCCTAGTATTGTAGTCAGGCCAGGGTGGTTTTATTGCACTTTTTTTGGAGGTTACTTGAGTTTTTCAGTTTATGAGGTTGAATTCCCCAACCTTCATGGGCTCTTAGGTTGAGGAGGATCCTCAAGGGTTTATTAATGAGATGGAAATGATCTTCAGGGTGATGCATACTTCAAATTTTAAGGGTGTGGAGTTTGTTGCATATTAGTTAAAAGATGTAGCATATCAGTGGTATGAGAGGTAGGAGCAGTCAAGGGGTGATGAGGTTAAGCAGAATATCTGGGAGGAGTTCTCAAGTTTCTTTCTTGATCATTTCCTTCCTCAGGATTGAGGAAAGATAAGGCAGCATAATTTTTGAAGTAGGGTAGGTTGAATGTGAAAGAATATTCTTTGAAATTTCATCACATGTCTCCCTCTGCATCAGAATTAATGTCTGGTATAAGGGCTAAGATGAGGAAGTTTTCTTTAAGTCCGTCTCTTGAATTGGTTTTAGAGTGTAAGAATGCAATATTGAATAATATATGGATATATTCAGACTTATAGTTTATATGTAGTTGGTTGAGGATGACAAGAAAAAGTAGGCAGATATGTGAGAGAGGTAGAATAAAATTTCAGATATTCAAAGTAGGGTGTAAATCAACAGAGTTGTGGGAGAGATGGTAGATAGTAGTCCAAGAGGAATAAATTGGGAAGTTCTGATTCATATTCAATGGCTAGTTCTCCTTATCCTAAGTCATTTAGTGATCATCATTTTTAGGCTAGCAGTGGTCATAAGGCACAGAGTGCCTAGTCTTAGGATAGTGAAGCTTAGTCAACGCCACCCTATCCTTTTTATTAATTCTGTGGTAAGCTTCACCGTGGTTATTATGATGAGGAGAGGAACTTGTGCTTCAAATGTGGTTAGCCTGGTCATATTCAGAGGAATTATCCTTTAACTAAGGTGGTATCTAGAGCTAATAAGGTCCCGGTTGCTACTTTTTCATCTCCAATACAAAAGGGTGCTACTTTTGGTAATAACACTAGCCAAAATTATCTCTATGCACTTGCACCCATTAGGAATTAGAGGCATCCCCTAATTTTGATAGTGGTATATTGAAGTTCTTCTCTTGTTATTTGTATTGTCTGCTTGATTTGGGCTCTACCTTTTTCTATGTGACCCCTTATGTGGTGGTGTATTTCAATTTTGGTCCTGAAACCATTTCTTAGCTTTTCTCTATGTCTACTCCAATGGGTGATTCTGTGGTGTCTAGAAAGATCTATAAGGATTGTGAGGTATCTATTTTCATATGGAGACCATGGTGGATTTAGTAGATCTTGATATGGTAAATTTTGATATGATCTTAAGGATGGACTGGCTTCACTCATGCTATGCTTCTCAGAAGGGTCAGTTTCTAATTTCCTAATGAAATGATAATAGAATGGAAGGGGAATTCCTTAGTGTCCAAAGGGAGGTTTGTCTCTTATCTCAGAGATCGAAAGTTAATTTTCAAAAAGTGTCTTTATCATTTAGTTTGGGTTAGAGATTCTAGCAATGAGGGTCCCTCCTTGAAATCTATCCCTGTGGTTAATGAGTTTCTTGAAGTATTTCCCATAATCCTCCTGGAATTTCTCACAATAGGTAGATAGAATTTGGGATTGATCTTTTACCGGATATCCATCCTACTCCCATTCCTTCCTACAAAATGGCTTTGGCTGAGCTAAAGGAGTTAAAGGAGAAATTAGAGAAGCTCCTTGATAATAGCTTCATTCGTCCTAATATTTCTCTATAGGGTGCTTTGGTGCTTTTTGTGTGTAAGAAAAATGGGTCTCTTTGGATATACATAGACTATTGGTAGTTAAATAAGGCTATGGGGAAGAATAAATACCCTTTTTCTAGGATTGATGATCTCCTTGATCAGTTTTAGGGGGCTAAGTTCTTTTCTAAGATTGATCTTGCTCGAGTTATCATCAATTGAATATTATGGAGACTGATATTCCTAAGACTGCTTTCCATACCTGGTATGGTCACTATGATTTTTTGGTCATGTCATTTTGATTGACTAATACTCCAACTGCTTTTATGGATCTCATACATTGGGTGATCAGATAGTTCTTGGATTTGTTTGTTAAAGTGCTCATTGATAACATCTTGGTGTATTCTAAGAGTGAGGAGGATCATGCTAATCACCTATGAATTATGTTGCAGACCCTAAAGGATCATTGGTTGTATACTATATTTTATAAGTATGAGTTTTGGTTGGATACTTTGACTTTTCTTAGGCATGTTGTTTCTTGTGAGGGGATCAGAGTGGATCCACATAAAGTTGAGGCGGTTAGGAGGAGGCCTAAATCTACAACTCCAACAGACATTCGGAGCTTCTTGGGCTTGGTTGGTTAATATAGGAGGTTTGTGGATAGCTTTACTTCTATTGCTGCCCCATTGACTAGGCTGACTCAGAAAAAAGGTGAAGTTTTTGCGGTTCAATATTTGTGATAGTATCTTTGAGAAGTTGAAATATAAGTTGACTTATGCGCCAGTTCTGACCTTGCCCAAGGGTACTGATGGATTTGTGGAGTATTGTGATGTGTTCTGTGTGGGACTGGGTTGTGTTTTGATGCAGCATAGTAAGGTTGTGGCCTATGCTTCTAGGCAATGTAAGGTTCATGAAATGAATTACCCAACTCATATTTAGAGTTGGCAGTTTTTGTTTTTGCTTTGAAGATTTGGCAACATTATTTTTATAGGATGGATATGGATATCTACTCATATTATAAGAGTTTACAGTATGTGTTTACTCAGAAGAAGTTGAATCTTCAGCAGAGGCAGTAGTTTGAATTGCTTATAGATTATAATATGAGTCTTCACTACCATCCAGGTAAAGCTAATATGGTTGTTGATGATCTTAGCAGGTTGTTCTTGGCGATCTTATCTCATGTGGATGAGGAGAAAAAAAGAATTGGTGAAGGACATTCATCGGCTGGCTATTTTGGGAGTTTGACTTTTGGACTCTAAGGACAGAGGGGTGATTGTTCAAAAACTGGTTAAATCATTGCTTGGTGTGGAGTTAAAGGAGAAACAAGTTTTGCATCCTATTTTTATGAATATTAAGGACGATATGGGTCAGCAAAATATTATGGCCTTTGGGATTGGTGGTGATGGTGTTCTGAGGTACTAAGGTAGGTTGTGTATTCCTGATATTGATGGGCTGTGGGAAGGTCTTTTAACTAAGGCTTATGAGTCGAGGTATAATATTCATTCAAGTTTGACAAAGATGTACCATGGCTTGACAGATATTTATTGGTGGAACAACATGTAAAGGGATGTGGCAAATTTTGTTGTCAAATGTATGATTTTTTAGCAAGTCAAGGTTGAGCATTTGAGAGAGGATGGTTTATCTCAAGAGATAGAGTTGTCCATGTGGAAGTGGGAGGTAATCAATATGGATTTTGTTACAAGTCTTCAGCAGTCTCATAATTAGTATGATTCAATTTGGGTTATCATGGATAGGATGACAAAGTCTGGTCACTTTTTGCCTATGAGGACTACTTACTCTAGGAAAGATTATGCTAAGTTGTTCATTGAGGAGATAGTCAGATTGCATGGTGCTCCTATTTTCATTATAGCAGATTGAGGTTCATAATTTTTTTCTCACTTTTGGCATTTGTTTCATAAAGGTTTGCGGACCAAGGTGAACCTTAGCACCGTTTTCCACCCTTAAATGGATGGACAAGTGAAATAAATTATTTAGACCTTGATGGATATGATTAGGGCTTGTGCGGTTGACTTTAAGGGATGTTGGGTGGATCACTTACCTCTAATTGAGTTTATTTATAATAATAGTTATCACTCTAGTATTGGAATGATTCCTTTTAAAGTTTTTTATGGTAGGAGGTGTAGGTCTCCTATTAGGTGGTTTGAGATTTTATGAGACTGAGTTGTTTGGTCCTGACTTGGTTCACCAAATCATGGAGAAGGGAAGGTAATTTGGGAGAGGATTAAGACTGCACAAAGCCATCAAAAGTCTTATGTTGATGTCAGGCGAAGGGAGTTGGAGTTTGATGTAGCTAATTGGATATTCTTGAAAGTGTCTCCTATAAAAGAAATGATGCAGTTTGGGAAGAAGGGGAATCTCGGTCTCCGTTATGTTAGTTTGTATTTTGTTCTAAAGAGAGTGGGGAATGTTGCTTATGAGTTGTAGGTGACTGCGAGTTTAGGTTCCATTCATCCAATTTTTCATGTGTCGATATTGAAGAAGTATGTGGGTGATCCTTCTTGGGTTTTTCCTATGAAGGACATCGATATTTTGGATTCCTTGTCATATGAGGAAGTCTCGATTAGGATTTTTTATAGACAAGTCTGTAGATTAAGGACTAAGGAAGTAGCTTCGGTAAAAGTCCTTTTGGAGGAATAAAAAGATGGAAGAAGCTACTTGGGAAGCTGAGGAGGACATAATCCAAATATACATTCTTGTTCCTTGCGTTGGATGGAAGTATTTGAGGTATAGGTTCCCTTTTTCTCTTATCTTTTTCCAGATTTTGTTCATGGTTTTATGGTTGATTTCCTACTTTCTATATTGTATTCGTGCTAGTGGGTACCTTAACTCCCCCTCTTCCAGGGATGAATGATCCTGGGGGGTTAGGGTTGGGGGTAATATAATACCCCAAGTTTTGAACTCAGATTTTTTTCTTAATAATTGTTCTTACTGCTCAGTGTACAACTCAGGCGATGAGTCGTGAAGACTCATCAAGAATCGTATATAGCTAATCGTACTTTAACTAGTAAGGTTTCCCTATGTTTCTGTCATGGTAACGACTGGGACCAAACGAGTCATAAGGAAGTGTCACCAGTCATAGTGAGGGAATCGTGACCAAAATAGTGAGATGGCCCCGGGTTACTATTTTGATCATGACTAGATCTTACAAGTCGTAGTGTAAGGTCACGAGTCGTATAGTGGGAATTTTGACCATAAAACTGTGGATGACCCAACTCTTTGCTCAGGCTATGAGTCTAGGAAATGACTCATAGCCAGACATTACGAGTCGTTACCCAACCCGTAATGACTGTGAGTTATTTTCTTGCACTTTTAAATAGGGGCACTTTGGTCATTTCCCTTTTTCACCAGTTATAACCCTTGACTTAAAAATAATTCTAGGGTCTTATTATCATACATACACAAATCAAAACACACTTCTCTTATCTCAAAGTTTCCAAGTAAAGAACAAACCAAGTGTTCCTAGGGATTGAACATCAAGGGCTCAATTTATGGTTTCTCTTCCAAATTCCTTGGTGTTTCAGGAATGTATCTCTTTACTAACTTGGTTTTATATAAAAGTACGTGTTTTAATCATAGTTTACGTGAATTTAATTATTGGGTTTTGAATGATGGGTTTAGGGTTTTGAATGATTATTACTTTTTTTATATTTCCATGGTTTTGGAATTGTTATTCATGCTCTGTCTCGTGACATTGGAACTAAGTTTGTGCATAGGTATGGTGAATGGGTAGGGGGTCTTGGCATTCTCTCAAATTTTTTGAAATTATTTTGGAATTGGTGTTATTTAATGACCCTTCAATTTATTCCTTATATTTCTACGTATCTTCATCGTTATAGCTTCTCCATAGCTTCCCCAAGTCACTTATGACTTGCTGGGACCTATAGTTTTGTTATCGAACAGTTCATTTGGTTTTTAGTGCCAAATATCCGTCGGGAAAAAACTTGGTAAGATGATCTCGAATGCAAATTCTGACTACACCCGCAGATCCAAAATATCAATTTTAGGCTAGGTAGACCTTTGGTTTAGGTCCCCAAGCACCCTAGCTCATTTCAACATATTGGTTGGAAACTTGAAATTTGGAAATATGGGTGCGGGACCTACATTTGGCTGGAAGGACCTCAGATTGAAAATTCAACTTTGCCAATGAATTTGGAACATCGAACGTAGTGTGGTTACATAGTTCATTTGCAAAAATTGGATTCTAAATGAGTCCCGGGACATTGGGAGAAACTTAGAAAATTCCATGTTTCAGCTGTCATATGTGAGGGTCAGAGATAGCACAATCTTATGTAATGTTCCTTATGGTGATCACCCTTAGAGCGATCGCGGCCTATGGAGGGAAATCACTGCATCTCCTTGCCTGGGGGTCTATAAATAGACCCCAATGTCGCCAATTTGGCCATTTTCCCTGCATATTTGAGATCTTAAAACCCTAATGGATATTATAAATCAAAATTGAGCATGGAGGATGACTTGGGATCTTTCAAACATCTTTTATCGTGAATATCTTTGAATGTAATGTATGAATCCTTCGAATTCATGCTTGAATTTCTTAGTTTGGACCCAAAACACTAAATTCACTTAGGGCTTGATTTTAGACCAATGTTTGCTTGGTTTGCACCTAATTCTTGAGGGTTATGATTCCTTGTTCATGTATGAATGTTTGGTTGACCTCAAAAATGCATTTTCCATAAGTGGGATCCACTTAGGGTTTTTTGTGACGTTTTTAGACCCAAAGCACAATAATTCAATATAGGTATCATTAGACTCGTATTGATGAGTAGATTACTATTTTGATAGTGTGATGTCATTTTGGGGATTGTAACATAAAGATGGGTTCTTGGAGAATGAAATTTAGGTTTTGTGGTTTGGCCTTGAGGTAGGCTTTTACCCACTCTTCTTCGAAGATGATATGTGTTATATATGGCATGTGAATATGAATGTTAGGATTGATTATGAGTAGAATAACTTAGTCTTGATTGCTAATATCTTTAGGATTTGATCAGGGTTTTGGAACCGTATGGCAAAATGCTTAGTTAGTACCTTTTAGAACCCTATTGCCTCCTCCCTAGATTGGACTAAATTTTAGCATAAATATGATATGATTCTAGGTTTAGGATACCTATTGATGCGAGATACCTTATGGGTGTGATATGCCTCCTAGTTATGATAGTAATATGTTTTATCTCCTAGATGTGAGATGCCTTGTGTATGTTATGCCTCTTAGATGTGAGACGATTACGAATATGCTAAATGACATATAGATATATTATGCCTTATAGTTAGGCTATGACTTACATATATGAGATGTTTTATAAACATGATTATTGATATAAGTTCCGGATACGTATGTGGGCCTAAGGTTGTGATTATGATGTTATGATTATTTCGGAAACATTATTGGGACAAAGGCCGTGCTATGATATGAATTGAATATCCAAAAAGTAATTATTAGTGTAAAGGATAAGGTTGTAGTTATGACTATATATATATATATGCTTATATACACATCTCTATGGTATGGGACGGAGGAAGATGCGGTATGATGTTTATGATTTCAATGGTTGAATATTGGCGATGGCTTACATAGATACAGTACATTCAGGATTGTTGCATTGATGAATGATATAATTTTAGTTAAATTATAATCTTATTATTGTTGCCATTAACTAAGGGCTAAAGCCCACTTTCCACTTTAAAATGGATTTCTTCATAATAATAACTGCCTAACTTAATGAATAAGTTAATTGTGTAAAAGAGGTTAATAATGATGCTTTTAAAGATTTGATCGAGATATATTCCAATCCATGATTTGACACTACTATTTACTCCGGTCATGAGATATTTTGACCCTTTCTACACTTTTGTAAAGATTTAGTCCCGAAGTTCATTCTGGGCAACAAACTTACAAATTTACACTCTTTTAGCCACGTCTTACTTCCGTGCACCTATTATATATACACTTACCAAGGATGTAATATTGACGATGAACGATAAATTATGAAAACATACTCTACCTTGCTTCTCTTTTCATATCTATTTACTTTAGCCCTCGTAGGGCTTGTACTTTACTTTAGCCCTTATCTACATGAGGGTTCATTATAATCCTATTAAGATCTAGTAGTGTCATACTTAAGGTCTCAAACATGCATAATAATTCAATCGTAAGATAGTTATAGAGATAGTTATAGTATCTCTATATGTAGAGACCCTAAGTATGCATTATGTGTAGAGACCCTAAGTATGCACTTTACTTTAACCCTTAGGGTATCACACATGCATAACCTCTTTTCATATCTATTTACTTTAGCCCTCGTGTAGAGATGTCTGTGACCTATTTTCGGGAGGCTATAAGGATATCTTAGGAAATTCACTTCTTGACTCCTAATCGTGTGTCCGCATTGCTATGAACCTTAAACATATTTATTGACTCTATTTTGTCCCTAATAATTAATGTGTAGAGACCCTAATTGTAAGTTAAACCATCATGTGTAGAGACCCTAAGTATGCACTTTACTTTAGCCCTTATGGGGCTTGCTCTCTATACTTAGGGTCTCAAACATGCATAACCTCTTTTCATATCTATTTACTTTAGCCCTCGCGTAGAGATGTCTGTGACCTATCTTCGGGAGGCTATAGGGACATTTTAGGAAATTTACTTCTTGACTCCTAATCATGTATCCGTATTGCTATGAACCTTAAACATATTCATTGACTCTATTTTGTCACTAATAAATGATGTAAGATGGGCAACGTTGTCGATAGATATGGATGACACTTCGATATATATTTGTAGAGTTTCCACGCAGTGTTGGTCTATAGAGTCAGAGATAGAAGTCAAAGACCTTCAGCGCCAGCCAAATTATTTGGGGCCATCTTAGGCTCCAGTTGAGCTTGTGACTACTTCAACCCTTTGTGGTTTAATATTTGGGGATCTGAGTCATGATTATAGATTTCTCACAGCCCTGGATGGCATTCGAGTCATTGAGCCATTCTCAGGCCAAGTTGGGTCTATTGGTGTTCATCGAGGTTCTTTGTCAGATTTTGAGTTTGATATTGGCCAGGCATATCCTTATGCGGTATTCTTTTGAGTTGTCCATTATTTGTGGACTTACTATAGGACTAGCATTGCCACTCCACTTGGCGTTGGAGCATATGATAGCACTTAGGTGTTTTCTCTCTTAGATTACTAATTATGCAAGGGCTATAAAGAGAGAGACAGCATGTAGTGGGACTTATAGAGGTGGCAGCAAGAATCCATGCCATCAATATAGTGCTATTAATATTTCGTTTGAGAGCTTACTTTGGTTGTGGTGAGATGAAACTTCTGTTCTGAGGGTGCCCCTGATGTGAGTTAGTGATCGGACAGAATTAACGTGTATTCCTCGCCAATCTGGAGTTCCTGAGTCAAGCTATGATTGTGGGAAGGATGGATATTAGGCTTGTGATTGCTCTCAGTGTAAGTTTACCAGATATTTAGGCTTATCATGCGTTTCTCTCTAGGATTAAAGGTTCAAGAGTTTGTTACTACTGAAGAGAGATTAGTTATTTTTCTTGAGAGTGTCCCCGATATAGGATATCTAGTCATTTCAGCTTATTTAGGTCAGCCTCATAATGATGTGGCATCTTCAATTTGAGATCCTTCACTTTGCACCTCGTTTGATTATTATATGCCTTGATGAGTTGATATTGATTATTGTGTGCCTTGTTTTTGAATTCATTGTTATATGACTACTCTTATGGTTTATTTCCTTTAGGAGTGGATGGAGTAGATCTATGCTGATATTTCTTATTATGAGTGTTGTCTTTGGTTTGTGTCCCATTTATCTTGGCACACTGTCCTAATTATGGCCCTTGAGTGGTACATGATATTGATGTTCATTTTGGTATTGCCTATTCATTATATTGATATTAATATTGTTGTTACTATTGCTATCACGGCTTGAGGTTATTGATAGTACTTGATATTATTACTTGATGACATTGATCCTCGCTGGTTAGTTGTTTAGACCAGTGTAACCTAGTTAGAATTTCATTTTCTTGATCTTATTTGGTGGCTTGAGTAGGTATAGCCCATCTGATGATATCTTTACCATAGCGCGGCATAGTTGGTTATTGTCTCTCTTGGTTAGCTATGTTGGATTTATTTGGGAATGAATTGTGGTATCAAAGATAAGTTGACCTTTCGTGGTTTCGTATGACTCTAGATTTGGCAATTTTGTTACAGTGCCCATTATTGAGTTTGGGATTCTTAAACTTGCCTCTCGAATTGAGAAGGCTTTTGTATTGGCTATCCCTTTCTACATAGCCCATTTGAGCTTGACTAGTTTGGGTTCATTCTTTATTTGTGGCTTTTTCATCGCTAGATAGTGTGTTTCACTTTGAGATCGAGATACCCTGAGTTCACCTCTTAGACTTGTTGGGTTTGTTCCCTTGTGATGGTTTGCCCTTGTTGTTAGTAAGGAGATTAGATGATTCTTTCTAGATGTGATATGGTTAATCTTAATTGGACTTTGAAAGTTGGAGGTAGGGGCCCTTTCCTGTAATGCTTCTTATGTTGGCAAGGTGGAAAATTCCTTATCTTAAGTTAATAATTTTCTAGTGGTGATCTTGACTTTGACCTTGATTTCAAGATTGGTATATTTTGTCTTCAATTATGTGATTCTTGGGTGGATTAAGGAAATCCCCATTTCAGAGTTTGTTCGGCCAAATGAGGCTTGGTGGAGTATTTCTCCTTGATAATGTGCGTGGATGACTATTCTCTGCTGAGATGAAGTATTGGATTGGTTAGTTCTGGCATAAGTTGTGCCTCCCCTGAGTTTCTAGAGTTTTTTCCATTTCTAATATGGTTTGCAGCCTTGGGGAGTTTTAAGTATGTTCTGATAGTTCATGCCCTCCTGCAGTTATAAAGTAGGTTATTTGCATTTTCAGCTAGTGATTCATCCTTTTGCATGATTTCAGTTCTATGGATATATTTTATGCCCTCTAGCTGATATAGAGTTAGATGTCGTGTTTTCAGTCGATGGTCTATCCATGTGGTGATTTTTTTCTTCAGCTATGAATCGATTGTGGCTTGGTATGATTTAGCTTGGATATGTCATATTTGGATGCTAAAGTCGATTAGAGTGGTTGGCATTGATATAGACTTATTGGCTCATCTTTGACTTGGTGCCTTAGAATGGCGATTTGGAAGCTATGATAGATTTGGAGTATGAATGCCTAGCCGTTTACAGGTTTTGTTTGGGTAGTTGAGATTGAGCAGTTCCTTAGTGTTGAGATTTCATCTTGGAGTGTAGAGCTTGTGTGTAGCCTTTGTTTTAGACTTGTTTCAATTTGAATTATGTTTATAGGTTGGTTGAGCCTACTCCATGGTTGCCTATGGACCCAGTATTGGTTCTTTCAGCTTTGACCTCGAGTCTCCAGTTTTCTTTTGAAATCTTGGATGATATACTCTGAAATACCCGTGTCTTTTTCTTAGCTTGAAATCTTTTCAAGGATGTTCGAACTTGCTTTGAATTATGAATCCATTTTTGTACATGAGGTAATTTAATGATTTTCACATTCTATCACGTGGGAAATTGAATAAGCTTTCCATCGATATATATTTCATCCAAATACAGTATCGTGGGAAGTAGTTATGGACGTTTTACTCAGAGCTATCAGAATCGCCCAGGTGCGACGACCAGGTTGACGGACCGTCGCTTAGACCATCGCAGCCAAGGCAGTGGGTCAACCTTCTGGATAAGGTGCGATAGACAGGTCGACGGACAGTTGATCCAGAGGTGGGACGTCGAACGAACCGTTGCTACTTAGGCAGTGAGACCCTATTCTGGTCCACCTACGACGATCAAAACGATGGACGTCGCAGGTTTTGTTCAGTGAATTTTCAAGTCGTTTAAACAGGGGCATTTTGGTCATTTACCAATCATTTATATATACCCCATTTACACCCGATTTCTATTATTTGGTTCATCATTATTCCACAAACAAGATTAGGGTTTCTCTCTAACATTAATCTCCAAGAACAAAATCCAATCTTCTTCAAAAACTAAGGGATTACCAATTCTTCAAGTTCAAGAACATCAAGAATCTTAACCCAGGTAAGCATAGTGTTCATTCATGGACTCCTTGCGTCCATGAATCCAAAGAATCCCTTCTCTAAATTCAAGTTATGGATTTTCTTGATGAATTTCATGATTGTGCTATTTTGTTCATGTTGATAATGAGAAATTGAATTCTAATCTATGTCGGGTGATAATTTCTATGTGGGTTTGACTATTAGAGATATAGATTCATGCAAACCTATGTCTAAACCCTTGAATGATGAAAGTGGAAGTGAACCATGATGTTTTATTGTTATATAGTGATGTTTACATGTAATATTCTTGCAATATGTTTTATTAAATGCCTAGATGAAGGAAAATTGTCTAACTAGCATGATATCATAAATCCCCATGTATGTACAAGTTCATTCCTATTACATGTTTGATGAAATGCTTCAATAAATGTATCATGGTGATTATTATGTATTCATGTAGGTCATGCTTTGTCAGTTTCCTTCCATCGAGTCCTGGGGTACTTGTACCCGAAACATTAGCTGTGTACCTAGAACCATGTGATGTTTTCATGATACTCTCAGTCAAGCTATGAATCCTTAGACTTCAGACAGTCTTATGACTAAGGAAATCTCCATGATCTCCTAAACTCAGTCAGTTGTC
Organism: Capsicum pubescens; assembly: GCA_030864215.1. Classification (NCBI taxonomy): domain Eukaryota; kingdom Viridiplantae; phylum Streptophyta; class Magnoliopsida; order Solanales; family Solanaceae; genus Capsicum; species Capsicum pubescens. The sequence continues at coordinate 239,740,348 of CM061544.1, read as the reverse complement.
AGATATCAGTAGTATTCCGTCAGTCAACAGAATTCAGTAATTCAACTCATGTTCAGTTTCGTAAATCATGTTCAGTGTCCATTCAGATAGGAGTATAAATTAGCACCAAGTGAATCCATGTATGGGTATACACACTATTAGATGAGGGTGTGATCCTTAGCAGTCATCCTGGCATTCCAGAACTATGTAGCCAGCATAGGTTGAGACATCAACACTGTCGATGAAGGTTAATGAGGTGGATAAGCACTGTCAAAGAAGGGCCCCACGGTTCTCATACAGGGGAAACTATCAGATGAGGGTCACCCACAGCTTGTCCTTACCAGTGGTACGGTATTGACACCCTTCCAAGTGGGGTTACAGATTGGACCCCAACTCATCTGTAATGACATATCAGGGGCATGCCGGTTAGATAACTACTTCCGATAGTTTCATGTTACAGAATCAAGACTGTCAGATACAGTCAATCAGCCTCAGTAATAGAACTCAGATAGCTCTACAACATTTAGGACTGTTAGATACAGTCAACTCAGATACAGTATGAAACTCAGATAGTTCCATCAGATTCAGGACGGTCAGAAACAGTCACCCATGTTATTAGTTATATTCAGATGCAGTCTTTCATGTTGTTAGTCATCTCAATTGTTAGCAAGTTATATTATCAGTATTCAGATTCAGTAATCATGTTATCACAATTTCAGTTACAATATGTATTTATACATGCACTCTCACGTTCATGTTAGATAGTCAGTTAGCATTAATCATGCATGTGAACCCTTGCATATAGGCTACCTTATATGTATACTCAGTACATTCCATTGTACTGACGCATTCGCGCTATGGTGCTTTATTTTTATGTTACACCATAGGTTCAGAGACACGAGTTCCAGATCAACAGTAGATTCCACTTTCAGCAGTCAGAAGTGAGTCCTCATCCTTCGAGAACATGATTATTTCTTTACTATATCATTGATTAGCTTATTAGTTGGAGTTAGTTGGGGAAATGTCCCATTATCTCCTTATTCAGATTATTCAGACATTAGAGGCTTTTAGACTAGATGCAGACTATCATGTTTCAGACTCTAGTATTTTCAGTATTATTTTGGGTATTCTATTACCCCACACAGATGTTATATATTGTTAATTTTTTTTAGTGTTGAACCTTATGACCTTTTAGTGCATGTTTCTACATTATCATGTTATTTTATGAAGTGTACAGGTACAAATATCAATCATGGGTTAGCTTGTGGTTCTTCGGGGTCATAAGCACCGTGTAGTGTTTCGGGTTCCAAATTTAAGGAGTTACAAACTTGGTATCAGAGCCTACGATTCAATAGAGTCTTAGGAAGTCTGAAAGCCGCATCTAGTAGATTCTTGTGCATGGGTGTGTTGTGCGCTACATTTATGTGCAAGAGGCTATAAGATATTTTAAGAATAGTTTCCCTTAATTCAGTATTCATGTTGTGCTAGTGAGCGTAATATCAGGTCAATCTCTCAGTCTAATCTGTTTCTCCCTTTCTTTTACAGAACATGCCTCCTAAAAGAAGAAACGAAAATCAGTCAGCCTCTCAGCCTGAAGAACCTTTGGGCGATCATGTTTCTCATGCGGAGTTCAGGGCCGCATTCACAACTCTTGCTCAATCAGTTGCCTCTCAGAATGAATGGCCAACAGTGATTCTGGCCAACCCAGTGGCCAACTCAACCACAGCTAGGATTCGGGACTTCACCCGAATGAATCTTCCAACCTTCCTCGGGTTTAAGGTAGATGAAGACCCTCAGGAATTCATTGATCAGGTTCAAAAGGTGACAGAAATCATGGGGGTGACTATTGTTGAGAGTGTTGAGCTAGCTACATACCAGTTTCAGGATGTGGGTCATGCTTGGTTGAAACAGTAGAAGTCAGAGAGGTCAGATGATACAGGTCCTATAGAGTGGGAGGAGTGTGTCACTGCATTCTTAGACAGATTCTTTCCCCAAGAGCTTAGAAAGGCTAAGGTTCTAGAATTCATCAACCTCAGGCAGGGCAATATGACAATGAAAGGGTATTCTCTTAAGTTTACTCAATTAGCCAGATATGCCCCTTATGTGGTAGAAGACAACGGAGCCAAAATGAGTAAGTTCGCTTCAGGAGTAAATGATAGCGTGGTTAATGAGTGTAGATCTGCCATGCTGAATAGTGACATGACTTTAGCCAAACTTATGACCCATGCTCAACAGATAGAGGAACAGAAGATTAAGTAGAGGGAAAAACAAAATAAGAAATCTAGGACAGGTAGCTTCAATTTTAGTCAGCCTAAGTCAGAGGGAGGTAATTGTTCTTAGTTTCATCATAAGTCATCTGTTCGATCTCCTTCTCCATCCAGTGCTCCAGCTCTTAAGTTCAGAGATAGACCGCTAGGCTCTAAGCCTCAGGGAAGTCTCAGCTATGCCCGAACTAATCCCCTTTGTCAGACTTGTGGTAAGTACCACAAGGGTGCTTGCAGAGCTGGCAGCGATGTCTGTTTCAGTTATGGTAAGCCAGGCCACAAAGATAGAGACTTCCCTTAATCATGTTATCAGATTCATCTCCGTTCCTCAGCTCATTCTGGTCGCCTGAATCAGTAGGGTGCCACCACCAGTGCTACTAGTGGAGAATGCCCAAATCGTCTCTATGCTCTTCAGAATCGACAAGATCAGGAAAATTCTCTTGATATAGTTACTGGTACGTTATAGATCTTTCATGTGCATGTTTATGCTTCGCTATATCCAGGAGATTCTTTGACTTTTGTTACTCCCTATATAGCAAGCGATTTCGAAATCAGTCCCAAAATTCTAGCAGAGCCCTTTTAAGTCTCTACCCAGTGGGTAAAACCATCATAGCTCGGAGGGTATACAGGAATTTCCCGGTTATAATATTTTAGAAAGTCACTTCAGCAAACTTAGTTTAATTAGAGATGACTAATTTTGATGTCATTCTCGGTATGGATTGGCTTCATTCCTATTATACCACAGTCGACTGCAGAAACAGAATAGTCCAGTTTCAGTTTCTGAATGAACCCATCCTAGAGTGGAAGGGTAGTACTTTAGCTTTCAGAGGTTATTTTATTTCCTACCTTTGGGCAAGGAAATTGATATCTAAGGGATGTGTCTATCATCTTATTCATGTTAAGGATTCCAGTTCCAAGACTCCCAATTTTGAATCAGTTCCAGTTGTAAATGAATATTCAGATGTCTTTCCCAAAGATCTTCCAGGAATTCCTCCCAAAAAGGAAATAGACTTCGGCATTGATCTCGTTCCAGATACTCAACCCATATCTATTCTGCTATACAAAATGGCACCAGTAGAACTCAGAGTACTGAAAGAATAGTTGAAGGATCTTTTAGATAAGGGATTCATCAGACCTAGCATTTCTCCGTAGGGAACTCCAGTAGTATTCGTGTGCAAGAAAGACGATTCTCTCAGAATGTGTATAGACTACCATTAACTCAATAAGGTAACGGTCAAGAACAAGTATCCTCTTCCCAGAATCAACGAATTGTTTGACCAACTTCAGGGAGCTAGCTATTTATCTAAGATAGACCTCATATTCGGCTATTATCAGCTCAGAGTTAGAAAATGTCACATCCTGAAAATAGCTTTCCGTACTCGGTATGGTCACTTCAACTTCTTAGTCATGTTATTTGGTCTTAACAATGCCCCAGCCACTTTCATGGACTTGATGAACCGTGTGTTGAACTAGTACTTAGACATGTTCGTCATATTCTTCATTGATGATATCCTGGCCTATTCCCGCAGTGAGTGCGATCATGCAAACCAACTCATAACAGTACTTCAGACTCTCAGAGATCATCAGTTATTCGCCAAATTCAGTAAGTGCGAATTTTGGCTAAGGTCAGTAGTATTCCTTGGATATATCATTTTTGATGATGGCATTAGAGTAGATCCTCAAAAGATCAAAGCAGTAAGAAACTAGCCTCGCCCTGTCTCTCCATCAGATATCAGGAGTTTCTTGGGTTTAGCTGGCTATTATAGTTGGTTTATTAAGGGATTTTCTTCTATTGCATCCCCTATGTCTAGATTGACTCAGAAGAAAGTCAAGTTTTAGTGGTCAGATCCTTGCGAGAAGAGTTTTCAAGAATTGAAAACTTGACTCACCTTATCTCCAGTTTTAGCTCTTCCAGATGGTTCAGATGGGTTCGTGGTGTATTGCAATGAATCCAGATTAGGTTTGGGTTGTGTCCTCATGCATCATGGTAAGGTCATAGACTACACCTCCAGATAGCTTAAACCCCATGAGAAAAATTATCCTACTCATGATCTTGAGTTAGCAGCCATAGTCTTTGCCTTGAAAATTTGGAGGCATTATCTCTATGAAGTTTATGTAGATGTCTTCAGACATTATAAGAGCCTTCAGTATGTATTTTCTTATAAAGATCTCAATCTTTATTAGAGAAAGTGGTTAGAGATCTTCAAAGATTATGAGATGAGTGTCCTTTATCATCCAGTCAAGGACAACGTAGTGTCCAACGCTCTCAGTAGACTGTCTATGGGTAGTATTTCTCATATTGAGGATAGTAATAAGAAGTTAGCTCAGGAAGTCCACCAGCTTGCCAGACTAGGCGTTATCTTAGTCGATTTTTCAGAGGGAGGTGTATATGTTCAGAGTAGTTCAGAATCATCTCTAGTTTCTGAGGTGAAAGAAAAGAAACATAGAGATCCCAGCCTTGTCAAGTTGAAAGAGTCAATTCAAAATTAGAAAATAGAGGTTTTCTCCTAAGGGAGAGATAGTGTTCTTCGTTATCAAGGTCATCTTTGTGTTCCAGATATAGATGATATAAGGTAGTGAATTCTTGCAGAAGCACATGGTGCGCGTTACTCTATTCATCCAGGGGTCAAAAAGATGTACCGCGACTTGTAGGAGATCTATTGGTGGAGTTGGATGAAAATAGATATTGAAGTGTTTTTGGCTAAGTGCTCTACATGTCAGCAAGTTAAGATAGAGCATTAAAATCCTAGTGGGTTCATGAGGATTTCAGTATTCCTACTTGGAAGTTGGAAGTTGTGAACATGGACTTCGTGATGGGTTTGCCTCAAAATCTCATCAGCATGATTCAGTTTGGGTCATTGTAGACAGAATGACCAAATCAGCTCGTTTTCTTCCAGTTCATACCTTTTATTCAACTGAGCATTGTACCAAATTCTACATCAGGGAGTTGGTAAAATTACATGGTGTTCCATTGTCCATTATCTCAGACAGAGGTACTTAGTTCACCTCTTATTTTTGGAAAGCATTCCAAAAGGGTCTTGGTACCCAAGTTCATCTCACTAAAGCCTTTCATCCTCAGAAAGATGGTCAAGCATAAAGGAACATTCAAACTTTAGAAGATATACTAAGGGCGTGTGCAATTGATTTCAAAGGAAGTTGGGATGATCACTTACCTTTGATTGAGTTTGCATACAACAATAGTTATCATTCCAGTATTCAGATGGATCCATTCGAAGCTCTCTATGGTAAGAGATAAAGATCTCCAATCGGTTGGTTTAAAGGTAGTGAGGCCTCAGTCATAGGTCCTGACTTGGTATTCGACGCCTTAGAAAACGTCCAATTGATCAGAGAAAGACTTCGGGCTGCTCAGAGCTGACCAAAGTCTTATGAAGATGTTTGTAGAAAAGATATCGAGTTTGAGGTTGGTGATTATATCTATCTAAAGATTTCTCCCATGAAGGGAGTGAAGAAATTTGGCAAGAAGGAAAATCTCATTCCCCGATATGTTGGTCCCTTCAATACTCTCAGTCACTTTGGCAAAGTAGCTTATGAGATTGAATTGCCTTTAGATCTAGCCGTAGTTCATCCAATTTTCCATGGCTATTTGATCAAAAAGTGCATAGGAGATCCATCAGTAGTAGTCCCTATTCAGAGAATTGGTGTTCAGAACAGTCTTTCCTATGAAGAGATTCCAGTCAAAATCTTAAACTATCAGACTCGTAGATTGAAGATCAAGAATGTCCCTCTTGTTAAAGTTCTTTGGCAAAATTAGTCCGTCGAGGGAGCTACTTGGGAAGCAAAAGAAGAAATGCATACCAAGTATCCACACCTCTTCTCCGCCAACTCAGATCAAGGTTAAGGTAACAGTTTTCCTTAAGCTTACTCAGTTTCATGATCAGTGTACATCACAAACTCGGTATTCAGTTTCATGATAATGTTCCCATTATAAACTCGGTATCAAGTACCATTACATACTCAGTCATGCACTCATGTATTAGTTTAGTCATGTATTTATGCATCAGATATGCATTCTTATTGTGAGAAACTTAGTTCTTCAGAACACTCAGTTATGCATTCATGAATCAGTTATGCATGCATCAGATCTGCATGTTTAGTATGTTATATTCATCCTGTCAGTCAGGTCAGTCATAAGATCATGTTCCAGTTATTTATATTTAGTCTAGTGTTTCCTTTCTCAGTCAGTCTCATCCGAGGATGAATGTTCTCAAGGGGGAGATATTGTAATACCCATGTCTTTTTCTTAGCTTGAAATTATCTCAAGGATGTTAGAACTTGCTTTGAATTACGAATCCATTTTTGTACACGAGGTATTTTTACGATTTTCACTTTCTATCACATGAAAAATTGAATAAGATTTCTATAGATACCTATTTCATCATAATCCAATATCGGGGGAAGAAGTTATGGACGTTTTACTCAGAGCTATCAGAATCGCCCAGGGGCGACGACCAGGTTGACGGACCATCGATATAGTGACGGACTGTCACTTAGACCATTGAAGCCAAGGTAGTGGGTCAACCTTCTGGATAAGGTGCGACAAATAGTTTGACGGACCGTCAAACGAGCTATCGCTACTTAGGCAGTGAGACCCTATTCTGGTCCACCTACGACGGTCGAAATGATGGACCGTCGACCCAACGATGAACCATCACACGAGCCGTCGCAAGTTCTGTTCAGCAAATTTTCAAGTCATTTAAACAGGGGAATTTTGGTCATTTACCACTCATCTATATATACCCCATTTATACCCGATTTCAGTCATTTGGTTCATCATTATTCCACAAACAATATTAGGGTTTCTCTCTAACATTAATCTCCAAGAACAAAATCCAATCTTCTTCAAAAACTAAGGGATTACCAATTCTTCAAGTTCAAGAACATCAAGAATCTTAACTCTGGTATGTATAGTATTCATTCATGGACTCCTTTCATCCATGAATCCCAAGAATCCCTTTTTTAAATTCAAGTTATGGATTTTCTTGATGAATTTCATGATTGGGATGTTTTGTTCATGTTGATAATGAGAAATTGAATTCTAATCTATGTTGGTTTATAATTTCTATGTGGGTTTGACTATTACAGATATAGATTCATGCACATCTATGACTAAACCCTTGAATGATAAAATTGGAAGTGAACCATGATGTTTTTTTGTTATACAATGATGGTTACATGTACTATGCCTCTAATATGTTTGATTAAATGCCTAGATGAAGGAAAATTATCTAACTAGCATGATATCATGAAATCCCCATGTATGTACAAGTTCATGCCTATTACATGTTTGATGAAATGCTTCAATAAATGTATCATGGTGATTATTATGTATTCAAGTAGGTCATGGTTTGACAGTTTCCTTCCATCGAGTCCTGGGGGTACTTGTACCCGAAACATTAGCTTTGTGCCTAGAGCCATGTTATGTTTTCACGATACTCTCAGTAAAGATATGAATCCTTAGACTTCAAACAGTCTTATGACTCAGGAAATCTCCATGATCTCATGAACTCAGTCAGTTGTCAAATATCAGTAGTATTCTGTCAATCAACGGAATTCAGTAATTCAGCTCATGTTCAGTTTTGTAAATCATGTTCAGTGTCCATTCAGATGGGAGTAGAAATTATCACCAAGTGAATCCAAAGATGGGGACACATACTATCAGATGAGGGTGTGATCCTTTGCAGTCATCCTTTCGTTCCAGAACTATATAGCCAGCATAGATTGAGACATCAACACTATCGGTGAGGGTTGATGAGGTGGCTATGAACTGTCATATAAGGGCCCCACCATTCTCGTACAGAGGACACATTCAAATAAGGGTCACCCACAGCTTGTCCTTACCAGTGGTGCAGTATTGACACCATTTTAATTGGGGTTACAGATTGGACCCCAACATAGCCATAATGGCGTATCAGAGGCATGTCGGTTAGATAACTACTTCCCACAGTTTCATGTTATAGAATCAGGACTAACAGATACAGTCAATCAATCTCAGTAATAGAACTCAAATAGTTCTATAGCATTCAGAACTGTCAGATACAGTCAACTCAGATACATTACAAAACTCAGATAGTTCCATCAGATTCAGGACTATCAGATATAGTCACCCAAGTTATTAGCTATATTCAGATATAGTCTTTCATTTTATCAATCATCTCAGTTGTTAGCATGTCATGTTATTAGTATTCAGATTCAGTAATCATGTTGTCATGGTATCAGTTACAGTTACGTATTTATACATGCTCTCTTACGTTCATGTTAGATAGTCAGTTAGCATTAATCATTTATGTGAACCCTTTCATATACCCTATCTCACATGTATACTCAGTACATTCTATTGTACTAATGCATTCATGCTATGGGTCTTTCTTTTTATGTTACACCATAGGTTCAGAGACACGAGTTCCAGATCAGCAGTAGATTCCAGTTTCAGCAGTCAGAGTCAGAAGTGAGTCGTCATCCTTTGAGGACATGATTAATTATTTACTATCTCATTGATTAGATTATTAGTTGGATTTAGTTGGGTAAATGTCCCATCAACTCTTTATTCAGATTATTCATACATTAGAGGCTTTTAGACTAGATGCAGACTATCATGTTTCAGACTTTAGTATTTTTAGTTTTATTTTGGGTATTCTATTACCCTATATAGATGTTATATATTTTATATTTTGTTCAATATTGAACCTTATGGCCTTTCAATGCATGTTTCCGCATTATTATGTTATTTTATGCAGTGTATAGGTACAAATATCAATCATGGGTTAGCTTGTGGTTCTTCGGGGTTATAAGCATCGTGTAGTGTTCTAGATACTAGATTCAGGGTGATACATACTCAATAGTAGTAATATACTTGAGTTGGATTCTGTATGGTTTTATTCTTGGTTGATGGGACATCCTAGAGTGGATTGTTCAGTGATGAGTAGTTATACCTTGAACTCTGGTATTTTAATTTGATTTTGATTTGTACTAGTTGTGGAATTGGCATGTATTTAATTCCTTTATTATCTCCATTTGTGTGCCCTGATAGCGCCTTATGAGCTCATTCTCACGATTGTCGTATGGACTCTCAACGAATCAACTATAGTTCTTCGAGTCCTCTATGATGAGTTTGCGTGGACATGACTCAAATAATTTTCCTCCTGGTTTGGAGTGGATAGCAATTGTAAGATGGTAAAGAAAGGTTAGATATGGATTTAGGAGTTAGTGGTACGACTCATGTCTTAATTTACCTTTGGATTGGATGCGCCTTTGTTGATTTTTGAGGACATTGAGATGGTATCAATGTGTTGTGGTTCAGTTTGTGTGCATCTTCCTTTTTGGTTAAGTTGGAGGCTGACGAATCTTAAGGGGGGTGCACTACCTTATAAGGGACCAGGTCCCTTAGAGTCTGACATGGGTTATAAACTGTAAAGCTGTAAGGAAATAAAAATTTGTAGGAAAGTAAAGAACACAATGGATTAACGTGGAAAACTCCTTGCTCAAGGGAGGAAAAACCATGCCCTGCCTTTACAAGCACTCAACAATCCACTATATCAAACTCATGATTACAGACGTCATTGGAACTTAGATCCATGCTCCACAAATTTGAAATAACTTTATTACAAACTCTCCTAGATAACTCTGGAAAGATCTCCTCTTAGTATTGATTAACTCTAACAAATATCAACTCAGGTAACTCTACCTAAGCACTCTATAAACAAAAGAAAATTATTACTCTTATAAGATGAACAATTTAATTATAGACCAAGACTTGACTCAAGAATAATTACTCTCTCAACACACAAAAACTTAGAACTTGAGCAATATTGAGTTTTTACCGTTTTCTTCTTCAGATCACCAGATTGCAAAAACTATTGAACTGAGAAACGTTCTTTTATATTTATAGTAGGATAATGATTAGGGTAGAATTTTGATTAGGTCAGGTATCTTTATTGATATACAGCTCACCTGTGCAGTTTGTTACACTAACAAATAAAACTCCATAGACATGTGACAACTGTATGTTTTCATGAAGACCAGGGACCTTGTCCTTTGTTGTCATCTGATCATCATCAAAACAAGATATAAAATTTCCCCCCCTTTTTGATGATGACAAATCACATATTTTGGAGCATCAAAATTCATTCACCTCATTCAATTAGAGTGATCACCACTACTACCAGTGAATGTTCTCCTATTAGTATGCACCATGCTTCCCTCTTTCAATATACCAATTGGCTTCCCCCTGTCAATATACCCGCACTTCAACACATAATTCAATAGAAGTGTCATACCTAGTACCTATTCCTTATCACATAAATCCTGGCCCCTACCACATGAATTTAGTATTCCCTCTTTTGGCATCATTAAAAAGTAAGAACAATAAACCAATAGTAAAATAAGCACAAGACTCATGGACACTAGGAAACACTAACATGAATAACAACTTTTAATGTAAACAAAAGACAGATGAAACACACATTCAAGGATTCATTCATATATAAATGGAACGACACCATTATAAAATACCAAAAAAAACATAAAATATTTTTGTTCAAATAGTCACATAAGGAACAAGGACAGGTGATCTTGGGTGTATTTATACGCCTAAGAACCATAACTTATTCATATTTTAGCTAATTTTAGACAACAAAGTGCCTAGTTTCTTATATTTTTACTCTACTTATGTGTAATTGAGCTAACCGATGTGATTAGCATGATTTCAGGTATTAATGAAGTAGATGAAGACATAATGGGACTATGGAATGTAGATGGCATATGACACAAGAGAGAGTAGCAGTCTGGACCAAATGTGGCGCCTAGAAACTATGTCCAAGACTACTTGGTCATTTATAATTAGTTCAGGCACGTAGAAGGCAATTATGAGAGAAAAGATTATTAAAAGGCTTAATGCTGAATTTTTATTCATTATTGAATTATTCTGTATTATTTGGGATTGGAGAGAGGTGTCTTACACTAAGGGAAAAATGCTATTCATCTTCTCCACCAAGATCGTTCTATTTTTTGGTATGATGAATATTTTTGTTGTTATTACCGTTTTACCCATGAGTAGCTAAGTTTATTAGTTAAGGTTATGGAAGCCTTGTAGCATACAATCTAGCACTTTGTGTTTTGAATTCATTATGGATTAATTTGTTTACATCATACTCTCTTCGCTTATCTTGAATTCTCATGGTTGCAAACATAGAGGATATGCCTTAAACACAACTTGTTCAAAAGAAAGGTTGATGTTTGGAAAAGAGAGTAGTGACAAGAAAATAGGATTTCCAACCCTTAATTCATATGTTAATATTTTAACAGGATTAACTACTTGGAGATTACATATTGTTTTTGGTAAACGCTTTTGATTCGAGAGAACTAAAGTGAATTAGTTCTTGATGGTTGAGAAACACTAGGATTATGTTATTAAATACAATACATTTCTCTGTAAGCACGATGCATGTATGAATTCGTAAATCCCATAGTTATAAAGTATTGAAAACTACAAGGTGGACATAACCCTAGCTTGCTATTTCTCTGAATTTGAATACTACTACACGTATTTCATCTTGTTAAACTGAAACCATTAATTTGTGAACTGAATCAAATCCCCCTATTTATTTTACGAAAATGAATAACTAAAAGTCAACTAAAATGCATACAACTTAATTATCACCATGTTCCCTGTGGGATTCGACCCCAACCTAGTTGGGTTATATATTTGACAACGACCACTTACTCTTTCGTAAGAGAGATGTAATTTGGGTGTATCAACAGGAAACTAACACAAGGAAGAATGACGAGTAAGAGGGATGGGTCTTAGGTATATGGAGGTTTTGGGTACAGGATCTTGAGAAGCATCTCCATTCTAGCACTTACAACAACATTAGAATCCAACAACTACTTTGTTAGGTCTTTCACTTTAGCATTCAAACTCTGGACCTCTTCAGTAAATACTGAAACCTTTTTCTTCAAATCTACATTTTTTGCACTAAGTGCTTTATTAAAACATGTTCCCTCTGATGATAGTTGTTGATTTTACATTTTTGGAAAATGATTTCTACATCCTTAGAATCCATAACAACTCATATCCTCCAACTCCTTACTCAAACTCTCTTGAACTACCAATAATTCTGACACCTGGGACATGGTCCCAACCTTTCCTTCAACACACTTGTTTTCAACCATGGTTTGCTTTTCCAGGGGTTCTCTTTTCATAGACTACCACAAAGTAATCAAATACTTTATTCAAAAAGTATCCATAATGCCTTGCATCCTTTTCATGGATCACTTTGTAAATTTATTGAAATATTAAGGAAGGCAGACTTACCAACTCAAACTTTCTTAGACACTCAAACACATATAGATCCACATTAGAAGAAATAGTCCTTTTTTTAGATCTTCGCAGCACTACCTTATTGATAAATTCAAACACCAATAGAAATTCTCCTTTGAAAAATTTATTTCTCACTCCATCCACCAATGTTCCCCCTAATTTTGATGCATCTATCATGAATTCTATTGATGGCTATTATTTTAAGACAGTCCTCATACCAACTATGAGATTTGTGACTCCAACTTGACCTCCTGAGTTGAGTTCCAATGGGAACAGGTCATTGAAGATTTTTACTGTACCCATCTTGATGTTCTTCAACTGGAGCAAGGGTTTGTAACTGAGATACGGAATCACCATCACTTTCATCATTCCCAACTATATCAATTAGTCCTTGACCATCATCTTTAGTATTATAATTATTTTGAACTGGAATGAGTTCTTCAATATTAGAATCTTCATAATCAACTAGATTCACCAGCTTTCTTGACTCATCAAAGACCACATGTATACTTTCCTCCACACATAGAGTTATTTTATGGAAAACTTTGTATGCTTTGCTTGTTTAGAAGTAGCCCATAAATGTTTCTTCATCATTTTTAGATTCAAACTTTCCTAGTTCATTCTTCCCATTATTTAGAATAAAACACTTGTACCCAAAAGGTCTGAAGTAGTCAAGCTTAGGCTTTCTATTGAACACAAGCTCATATGGGGTCTTGTTTATGAGGTATCTTATCAAACACATATTTCTCACATAACACGAAATATTAATAGCTTCACCTTATAAATTTGGAAGCCTACTATCAATCACCATGGCCCTAACAATCTCTATGAGGGTTCTATTCTTTCTTTCAACAACTCTATTTTGATGAGGAGTCCTAGGAGTAGAAAAGTTATTACTGGTTCCATGTTCAACACAAAATCTAACAACTTGGAGATTCTCAAATTCAGTTCCATGATCAGATGTGAATTAAAAAATCTTACAATTCAACTTCATTTGAAATATGTTGGAAAAAGTTACCAAAACCTCTTAGGTTTCATCCTCGGTTCTCAAGAACATTGTCCAGGTAAACTTGGAGTAGCCATCTATAATGAAAAATACATACCTCTTTCCTCCTCTAATTTAGAATTTAATAGGTCCATATAAATCTATATGGAACAACTCAAGAGTTCTAAAAGTACTCACTTGTTTCTTCAGCTTAAAGAAAGAACTATTGTGTTTACCCTTAACACAAGCATCATAAAATTTAAGCTTTGGCATGCCACAGACTAGGTCCTTTGAAATCAACTTGCTCTGTAGAGAGGAAATTACATGGACCAGTCTTCTGTGCCATAGATCAACATCTTCACTTTTAACACTTAATCAAGTTAATTCCCCATCAACTACAGACTCTAAACCATCCACATAAACATTTTTGAACCTTTTGGATTTGAGAATAACTCTCCTAGACTTAAAAATTGACACATTACCTCCATCAGATGAGAAATTCACCTCATTACCCTTATCAAAAATTTAAGAGACACTTAGAATACTATACGTGAAACACCCAAGAATGTGGCCTTTTAAAAATTTTTGGTTGATTGGTGATGATCATGATATAAGTTGTGTTGTATCCTTGTTGTATGCTATTTCTAACTTGTGTGAAGGTTGCCTTGATGCATGTTAATGTGTTAACTTGTGTTTATGCTTACCTCTACCCTCATTCTAGAATGCATGGTCCAAGCAGGGAAGAATTGAAACACCTAGACTCAAACCCTTGTAAGAACAACAACTTTTGGAGTTTTTAGGATGTGTACGGTTGGAGGACTTAAGTCATACCCTTGGTCATGACTCGTACCCTTATCCTCCTCCCCTCTCATATCGAAGACAAAATATTAAGGTAGTATACTAGTTTCTATTTAATTTTACCTTCCTTTAATTGTAACCAATCCATATGAGTCATATGCAACTCGACCGTAAAGAGAGGGACCTCGAACCTAGTGGACTATTTTGGTTATGGGTGGTCTATACGAGTTAGGTAATAAGTCATACCCTTTTGATATAACTCAAGGTTGTCTAGTCGTACCCTAACAAATATTGTTGACCTAGGATAATCTTAGGGTATGAGTTAGGGTACTACTCGTACCCTAGGTCATAACTACCAAGTGAACTGTATGGGGGAGTTGTACCCCTGCATCGGTGGACTTTCCAGCTTTTTATTAAGGACCTTTTGGTCATTTCCCTCTCCTAAAACCCTAATTACTTGCACTATATAAGGCATGGTAGCCCCCTAATTCTTTATTTTACAAGACTTAAACATTCCAAATTCTCAAAAAGGTTCTTGAACCAAGATTGGAGGCTAGGGTTTAGAGGGAGCTCATTTAGTGGAAAGAAAGAGTCAAGATTTTTGGTGTGTCATCTTTTTCAAGGCATGTATATCTTACACTCTTTAAATAACTCTAAACTCATGTATTTTACACTAGGATTATTAAGTTTATAAAGTGGTTTTGAATCAAATAAGGGTTTTGTTGCCTATCACTGAATAATGGTATTTCTTGTTATACTTGTGTTCATACATGTTATTGATGCTAGACTGTATATATTGGTGTTTTTTGTAAGTTTTTTAACAAGAGGGCATTAATTAACCCTAATCTTGATGACATCTACCATAAAATTAGCCTTGTTGAAGTTACACACACAAAGTGTTTTTAAAAATTCCTAAGTGAATTGTCTAGTAAAATATTGGTAATGTGTTGAGTTAGAGGAATGGCCTAAGGAGTATAAATGGTTTATGAATGATATTGTAAAAGGTATTGTGAGGCATGTATTGTGTAATTGATGATATTGTTGGGATAATGGCTAATAAGGGGTTAAGGCCCTAAACATAAAAATGAACTTGTTTTGGGTGTTGAACTCAAATGTGGTAAGAATATAGTGTAATCTTGCTAATGTAATATGAATTATTATGTGGGTATTGAAGATGCTAAATGTAATGAATGATGTGTTGTATCAAATCATTTGTCCTACTAACATGATGAGTGGTTAAATGGTCTTGAGAAGACCAAATATGTATCAAGGTAAAAAGTCTAGTGAACATGAACGAGTCATGATAATGTCTAAATGAATGTGAATACTTGTATATGGTTTGTTAAGGCCTTGTTGTCCATTTATTGAGTTATAAAAATAGTTAATGCTTGGAAATATTTGATAAGAACCTTGTTAAGCATGTAATGTGTTAGCTTGTGGCTTGAATGGGGAAATGACCCATTTTGTATGAATATTTGCTAATTGGTATTGTGTTGGTGTGGTTAGACATGTAATTTATTAATCTTTAACCATTTTGGTTTGATGGTTAAGAAGAGGGGTTCATTTTCCTAAACTTGAACTCGAATTGTAAATAGTTTGAGTGGGTCCTGAGGACCACAAATTGAATTGCATGATGAATTGAATGGAGGCGATGGCCTATTGAGATGGTTGAGCAATAAAGGATCCCATAAGGACCATGTTGTCCAGTATGGTATTGAAATGGATAAATGAACTAAAGATCTTAAATGTGTGGTGTTGCTCTATTATTTGAAAAGACTGCTATGGATGCCAATGCATGACCTAGTGGGTTAAGAGTTTAAATATCGACTAATGATGGAAATTTGTTGACTTGTGTCTAGAGTCCCTTGCCTTATGAAATGACTTATGGTCAAAGTCCCTCATCTAATGACTTATGGTCAAAGTCCCTCGTCTAATGACTTGTGGTCAAAGTCTCTCATCTAATAACTTGTGGTTGGATTCCCTTGCTTAAAGAGATCTCTTGAGGTTAACATACCTCACCTAATGTGTAAGCATGTTATTAGAGTTCCATGCCCACTTGAATGTGTAAGCATGTGATTAGTGTTTCATGCCCTCTTAAATATGTAAGCATGCAATTAGATTTCCATTTCCACTTGAACGTGTAAGCATACGATTAGTGTTCCATGCCTACTTAAATGTGTAATCATGTAGTTAGAGTTCCATGCCAACATGAATGTGTAAGCATGCGATTAGAGTTCCATGGCCACTTGAATGTGTGATCATGTGATTAGAGTTCCATATCGAAGTAAATGTGAGAGAATATAATTAGAGTCCCATGCCTAGTTAGATGTATGATCATGTGATTTGAGCTCCACGCCTAAGTGATTGTGGTATATGTGGAGCCCTTGTTTTAATAAATAACTATGGGGTTGTAGCCCTTTGCTTGATAAAGTGTAACCATGGACAACGTACCTTCCTTAATGATATGTGAATGTTGTTAAAGTATTACGCTTAATGAGGATGATATGAATCTAAGCATGGAATATTGGAGTCCTCTACTTTGTGTCATATGATTGAAGTATTTGAGAATGTTATTAAGTCTTGATATTTTGATTATCATGTGATATATCTATGTGTACGGATAAATATGTGAATATGATTGAATATGATATACATTTACCTGTGTTGAATGGTGATGCTATTTTATCCTTATCCTTGAGTTACATGCTAGCACTCCAATCACTAACTGTCTCTAGATACTATGCCCCCACGCGATGTAGGCACCAGAGCATCTTTTTCTTCTTCTATGCAGTTATAAGTATTTGAGCGAATTCGTGCATTGACCTTTAAGTGGTGAGCTTCCATACTTTGGAAGACCTATCTCTCATAGTCATGTTCTTTTATGTCATATACTTGTATAGGTTTGATACTTGGTTATTGTCGAGGGCATGTCCCGATGTGTTATCAACTTTGGTTTGTTAGAGGTTTTGCAAATAACTGTGGACTTGGGCATAGTGGCTAGACTATTGTTATAAATAAAATGGTAGATATTGTCTAACATTGGCTATTCGAATTATATTTCTACTATTATTATTTTATAGTCGGGATCCACCCAACCCTTGTGGATTATTGTTGGTGATTAAATTTGGATATCGAGGAGACCTCCGGTACATGTGTTCTTGATGTGCTCATACGACATGGATCGAAGTTTGAGGTATGTCAGTACGTGAGGCCATTCATATAGTACACATCATTTATTGCTTGATCAGGTGATTTTCCAATCTTTCCCACACCGTCGATATAGTCTCTTTTACCATTTCCAAAACACATACCTCCACCATGATATGTCTTTAGAGAGAGAAAATAGTTAGTCTTCCCTGTCATGTTCTTTGAGAATCTATTATC
The DNA here is from genome assembly GCA_030864215.1 of Capsicum pubescens. Taxonomy (NCBI): domain Eukaryota; kingdom Viridiplantae; phylum Streptophyta; class Magnoliopsida; order Solanales; family Solanaceae; genus Capsicum; species Capsicum pubescens. Next base: position 239,722,602 of record CM061544.1, on the reverse strand, counting down.
CATAAACCTGTTCTAACTACATTCCATCTCTCCCTTCTATAAACATAGTCATTTGTTATATTTGGGAATCCACTTGAGTTTGAGTTACCTAAAGAAAGATAAGGGTATGATCAAATCTTTCTTGGACCATCTAGGTAGTGTGTTCTTCTTCATATTTCTTAAAGGTTTGTAACCCTTAGGATAGGAATTCTTCTGTTGGATGTATCTTGCATTGTTCATTCTAGCTCTAAGCCAACTTTGACAGTTTTCTTTATGTGCCCATCTCTTCCACAATGAGTGCATAAAGGTTTGTGGTCCTTATTTCTAACAACATTAACTGCTTTTCCTTGAGACTTAAGTGATTGGGTTTATTTTAGTGATTTTTTTAGAAAGGATTTGTGAGGATGTGGTCTATTTTAGTGATTTGTTTAGTTCTTATCTTATACAAACCAAGTCCCTTTTTAATTCTTCATTATTATGGAGTGCAATAATGAGGTGTTTGAGAATCCCTCATTTTTTCTTCAGGATCAACTTGAAGACTTGAGGCCTTTTTCTTCCCTTTATTATCAGAATTATTTACTTTCTCCTGTTGACTCATTAAGCTCAGATTTTTAGATTTTAATTTTGTGAATAGTTCTTCTATTTAAGATATATGGAGAGTTAAAGTAATCAATTCAAGATCTTGATTTTCTTCTTTATCTTATAGATCATTTTTCTCAGCAGTGAGTTTAAACACAGAATCAATCAACACATTTGCAAGCTTCTTTATCTTTCTAGTAGAGTAATTATATAAATTTTCCTCAATGTTAGAAAGAGTTACCTTATTTTCTTCTTCATCTTAAGTTTTTTCCATAAGAGTATACAAGGAATCATAGGTAACTTCACACTCCTCCACAGCTAGCATACACAGATATTCAGGTTTTTCAGCTTCATCAGATTCACCAGAGGAATCTCCCTAAACTGCCAAATCTTGTTTCACTACATAATCAACTGCAACTTTTCTTCTTGACTTCTTAGGGACCTGGTCCTTCTTCTTTCCTTTGTTAGTTTCATGCTTTAGATATTCCTGATAGTCTATTTTATGCAGTGGACAATCTTTAATGAAATGCTCATGACTTCAACATTTATGACAAACTTCAAAAGTGCCTCCTGTTTTGTTGTTTCTTCCTCTTATTTGAAACTGACTAATTTTCTTTATTGCTCTAACAATTCTTTTTTCTAAATAGGAAACATCAGTTTCTTCCTCACCTGAATCAGACTTTGAAGCATTCAATGCCAAAGATTTTTCCCCTTTTACTTTCTTCTTTTCTTGCCCTTATTTCTTCTTGAGCTCATAAGTTTTTATATTACCAATACGTTCATCCATAATGAGAGTCTTCAGGTTTTTTTCCTCAGTAATATCATCCACTTTCCTTCCCAGGACTTAGAAAGAATACCTATAATTTTTCTCACTTGCTTATATAAAGGAATCACTTCGCCTATGTAGTGCATCTCATCTCATTTGTGATTGAAGTGAATCTAGTATGCATCTCTTGAATTGTCTCTCCTTTCTTTATAGAAAAAGTTTCATAAAGATTAGTCAGCATGTCAACTTTTGAATCTTTCACATCAGTTGTTTCTTCATGAGTTATCTTCAGGAAGTCCCAAATTTTCTTAGAATTTTCACAAGAAGAAATTCAGTTACTCATCTGGTCCTATAGCACATACAAGCAATTTCTTAGCCTTGAAATTTTTTTAAATATTCTTGCAATCTTCATCATTAAATTCTCTCCTAGTTCTGACAACTATTCTTTTTTTTGTCCCCTTCATTAAGCTCTCTAATTGGAATATGAGGACCATTAAGTATTACATTCATCATCTCAATGTCCTTACCCATAATAAAGTCATACATCCTAGTCTTCCACGTTAAACCATTGTATTCTTTACTTTTTTGCAAAGTTTTATTTCCTTACTACTTTACTGCTTTATTGCCTATGTCGGACTCTAAGGGGCCTGGTCCCTTATAAGATGGTGCACCCCCTCATGATTCATCAATTGGTATCAGAGAGAGGACACTCTACAAGGTTCACACCTAGAGTGATTTACCGATCATGGACAATACTATGGGTGGTGATTTACAACTGTATGTTTCCATGAAGACCCAGGGACTAGTTCTTTGTTGTAAGTTAATCATCATCAAAACAAGATATAACAATTTTTACCCTTTTTGGTGATGACAAACCACAGATTTTGGAGCATTAAACTTCATTCACCTTATCCAATCACATTTTTTAGCATCAAACATTATTCACTTCATTCAATCAGAGTGATCACCACTACTATTAGTGAATGTTCCCCCTATCACTATGCATCATGTTTCTCTTTGTCAATATACCAACATGATTCCCCCTATCAATATACCTGCACTTCAACATATCATTCAACATAAGTGTCACACCTAGTACCTGGTCACTACCATATGAATCCTTTTCCCTACCACATGAATTCAGTATTTCCCCTTTTGGCATCATTGAAAAGTAAGAATCAGGGCCACTGGGCAACACTAACATAAAGAATAACTTTTATAGTAAAGAAGAGATAGATGAAACACACAAACAAGGATTCATTCATATATAAATACAACAACACCATTTCAACATACCAAAAAAAATAAAATATATGTCTTCAAATAGTCAACAGGTAACAAGGATAAAAAACTGAAACACAAAAGAATGAAGAGTAAGAGGGATGGGGCTTTGATAGATGGAGGTTTATGGGACATTTTCTTTTGAAGCATATTCATTCTAGCACTTTTAGAAACATAAAAATCCAACAACCACTTTGTTAGGTCCTTCAATTTAGAATTCAAACTCTGGACCTCTTCAGTAAGTGCTGAAACCTTCTTCTTCAAATCTGTATTTTCTGCACTAAGTGCTTCATTGTCACCTGGTCCTTCTAATGTAGTTGCTAATTTTTCAATTTCAGAGAAGGATTTATGCATCCTTAGCAGCCATAGAAACTCTTATCTCCTCTAATTTTTTACTCAAACTCTCTTGAACTTCCAATAATTCTGACACATGAGACATGGTCCCAACCTTTCCTTCAACACACTAGTTTTCAACAAAAGTATTCAGGGTGAACATTTGCATTGTTGTTCCAGAAGTTCCCTTTCCACAGACTACCCCAAAGTAATCAAACACCCTATTCAAAAAGTATCAATAAGGCATACCATGTCTTCCATCCTTTTCATGGATCACTTTGTACATATGTTGAATCATTACGGCATACATACTTACCAACTCAAACTTACTTAGACACTCAATCACATATAGATCCACAACATAAGTAATAGTCCTTTTTTCAGATCTTGGCAGGACTACCATATTGACAAATTCAAACACCAGTTGAAATTCTCTTTTGAGAAATTTCTTTCTCACTCCAGCCACTAATGTTTCCCCTATTTTTGATGCATACATCATGAATTTTGTTGAGGGTTGTTGTTGTAAGGCAGTCCTTACAGCAAAAATGTGAACATCCAAAATTTTCCTAAGACTCTCTTCATGTAATCTTAACTTATTTTCTTATACTAGAGCAGTCAAGCTTAGCCCAACTTTAGAAAACTTCATAGTATAAAAGAATTGCTTCACTTCATCTTTTTTAAAAGAGGGAGCTGGTTCTTCCATGAGATGTAACCATCCCTAGTTTCTAACATACTCTACAAGCTCAACCATTTTAGGTTTATTGGAGATAAGTTTTATCAGTATATTCATTTATATTTTACTCTTAGACTCTTATAATATTAGAAGATCTTGTATTTATACCTCCAGGTTTTGGGATTTGTTTATGTATTTGATATTTTGTTATATTTATTGCGCAATTCTTTTCTTTATATATTTGGTAGTCCGTTACTAGACATTTCAGACTACGAGTTTGACTTGTCTACTGGTGGGTTATAGTAGGCGTCATCATGAACAACGAAATTGGGTCATGACATATTAACCTCAACCAATCTATAGATTGGTTTTCGAGTATAGTAATAAGCATGATTTAACCATTTTTGAACTATTGCATTGTCCACAAAGTTAATGGAACATAAATGGTTTTGGAAAGGCCTTGGGTGTCTATGATTTATTTTTAAATGGTTTTATAAGGTCTTGGCAGCCGTGGTATGGTTTTTAAATTTAAACTTAGGGGTCACGACATTCCCCCAAGTTGGTGGATAATTGGAATAACATAATTCTATAAGCTTGCAAGCATATTGGTATGATGATAACATTGATATATGCCTTGATGGATTATTTCTTTATTTAATGGATGAGTTATGTGAAAATATTTTAATTTTGGCTTAAAGGGGGTTGTGTAGCTCACCGTGAAGGTGGAGGTCCCAGGGGACCAATACTGAAAATCATATTTGCCGACGTGGGGGTATTGATAACTGTGTGCATAGTTCACACTTTATATATGTATACATATACTCTGGAATGGCGTGGGGTCGGGGCATTTCTTAGAATTCCTTAGATATCTCTAGTTCGTGTGGCTAACACGCTCTATGGCCCTTCAGGTGGGAGAATCCAGACCCATATAGCCTGTGGGTGTTTTTAGTATGGATAGAGATACACAGTACAAGTTATTGATTTTAAATCTCATTCTAATATTTGTTCCCTATCCTAGAATCTTATATATATGTATGAATGCATGTATGTGAATATGCACCTTGAGATTGGCTTTATTTAGGAAAATAAAATTATTTTATTCCTATATTGAGTAACATGGTAGCGCTCTCCCTTCTAACCATCCTAAGATGCTACATTATTTCATAATATAGGGTCCAAAGACACCTCTTTTATCCTTGTGCATCTTTAGGTTGATTCTGGTTCATCGATTGTTACCCATTGTGGTGAGCCTCTATCTTTTGGAAGGATGGACATTTCATTGCTTTCTTTATGAGTATCAAAACCCTATCATTTTTTTTCATATTTTGGATTACCATTTTAGCCATTGCCGTGAGAATTTCCTGACCTAACTTGGTATTTCTATTTAGAGGCTTTTGTGGATAAAATATGGGAATAGTTGTTATTGGATCTTAGAGATTACTTTTAAGTTAGATTAACTATTTTATCTTAATATTTTTGATGTCTTCTGCTATTTATTTGGGTTTTCCTCGGATGAACATGCTGTGATGGTGGTCTCGATCCTTGGTGGACTTGAGATACCCGTCACAACTAGGCTCAGGGTCTAGTCATGACAAAGGTGGTGGTACAAAGATAAAAGAATTAAGTAATGGATTGTGTATGATAAATTTTTTGGCCTTGAGGTGAGACATGGTTTTATGTATCTTCTCTTATGCAAATTTAAGAATGTAGGATTCTTGTTCCTTATCTACATATTCCTCTACTAGTTCAGATGACTCAAAATACATGTCATTATTTAGACATAATGTAGAGAAGTGCTTTGAATGACACCTAACACATTCCAACTTAAAACTTATACCATCTATAACATGGCCACTCTTATTCACCTTCTCAACGTCAGTCTCAATCAAAGAATTGTAGATGAATGACTCAAATTCTTTTTCTCTCTCAATAGAGTTGCTAGTCTTTGGAACTATTGCTTATTAGACATCAGACATTTCAATCTTTTTCATCAATAGAACATTCAAATCATGAATAGTAAAGCTAAATTAATCTATCTCAGAAACAAGCTCATATCTCCCCTCTTTTAATTGAGTTTCCATGGCAGTGAGACCATAAGAAACTATTGAAATTTGATTTTCTACTTTAGTTTCGTTTGCTAATCTAGATTTACTATGTCTCCTCTGTTGATCATACAAAACTTGTAGCTTCATTCTTAGGAACTCATGTTCTCTATGGTTTTCTTAGTAGATTCCAGTTGTTCTTGTAGTTCCAATATCTACATCAGCCAATCTATGTGGTGGGCCTTATGTCTTACCTTATTAGATCCATTAGCCCTTCCAACTATTCAAATGACATATTAATCATAATAGGGGTTTAAATGAGGGGAATAAAAGTTGGGGGAGCCCTTGCAATAGTTATCTTGACCACTACACATCTGACATATATTCGTTCAGTAGATTGGGTAGGTGCGTACAAACTTCAAAAGATTAGGTAAGTGCGCACAAATTTCTCTCTTAAACATCATGACAATTACTATGCAAGTGTGGTCCTGCACAAAAACAACAAGAATTGTCATCATTCAACCACCATTTATTCTAGGTTGACTTATCATGAAGTTTAGAAAAGTAAAACACAATGTTGTACAAAAATATACAATATACAACTCAAACAAATAAAAAGAACTCTAACCTAGATATTAATGCTGAATTTTCCAGAAACAACGCAAAAAACTTATACTGCATCCAACTTCACTAGACAGTGTATGTGGTAGTGCAAGCAATAAAGTGGCTTTTGCGAGCCAGATGTTGAACCTATGGGGACTTATCATTTAATTATTTTCTTAGATTAAATCAATTCTTATTATTTAATCAAGCAATAAAACTATAATGCCCCAATTTTCTGAATTAGAACGCTACATGGTGCTCATGACCCTGAAGGACCAAAGCTAACCTATGAATGATATCTGTACCAGTACACTGCATAATATATGACTATAAATATAGAAACATGAACTAAAAGGCCATAAGGTTCAATACTGAACATAATCTGAATAATAACAATGTCTGAATAAAGTGGTATAACAATACCAAAACAAAACTTAAATACTGAAATCTGAATCTAGTCTGTAATCTAGTTTGAAAGCCTCTAACTATCTGAAGTAGGGAGTGGAAGGAACATGTCTCCAACTAACTCCCGACTACTGAAAGCTAAACTAAAATACTGAAGTAATGAAGTAGTAATCATGTCCTTGGAGAATGAGGACTCACTGCTAACTCTGAATGCTGAAATCTGCAATGCTACTGCTGCTCTGGAACTCATGCCTCTGAACCTATGGCATAAAATAAAACACCATAGCGCGAATGCATTAGTACAACTGAATGTCCTGAGTATACGAGTGAGGTAGGCTAAATGCAAAAGGTTTATATGCATGAACAATGCTGACTAATATGAACGTGAGAATACATACATGCATAAGTAACTATAACTAAACTCATGGTGATACTGACTACTGAGTTTGAATGCTGACAACATGAGTGTACTGATACTGATATACTGAATGACTGAGTTCACTGATATTAATATGTAAGTTACTACTAAGTGAGGAACTGATACTACATTACTGAATAGATGAACGACTATTTCTGACAGTTTGAATTATGAAGAACTGGTCTGATTGACTGTGTCTAACAGTCTTGAAACTGAATATTGATAATGTGAGTTATAATGATTGATATAACTGATATGACTGTAATAATTGGCATAATCGATGTAACTGATACTGAGCGAATGTATCTGACAGTCTAAGTTCTGATGGAACTATTTGAGTTTCGTTCTGTATGGAGTAACTGAATCTGAGATCAGTCCTATCTAGCGGGTGATCTCTGAGTATAATGATAATAAAGATGATTTGACTTAGTTTGAGATCAGTCCTTCCTAGTGGGTGATCTCTAAATCTGATGATACTTATACTGATTGACCATAGTTGAGGTCAGTCCTATCTAGTGGGTGATCCCAGAGTCTATTGATAATGATAGGGATTGACTCTATTTGACAGTCCTGAATCTGCGGAATGTATTCATTTAACCGAAATTTCCCTTTCTATCTAGTCTGGAGTCCAACCTGCAACACTAGTTGGAAGGGTGACATTACTACACCACTGGTAAAGACAACTGTTTTGGAGTTAGTCCTAATCTAGCGGGTGACCCCTGGGATAAGTCCTATACATTTAAATGTGCTAATTGGTGATCCATGAGTATGCCAGTCCTATCTAAAAGGTGAATCTCGTACCTATGCTTGCTACGTAGTTCTGGAACTTAGGGATTGTTTCTAGGGATTTCCGTCCTATCTAGCGAGTGAGTCCCCATCCCTAGGCTCGCTCGGTGTTGAATCCTACTCCCATCTGAAAGACACTGAACTGATTAATTAAGCTGAACTGATTAACTGAACTAATTATCTAAACTGATACTAGTGGTATAGTTTAACGGAGCTAAACTGAGTTTACTGAGTTCCATTGACCGGCGGAATGTATTAATGTTTGAGGACTGACTGAGAGTACTGTAGTTACAAAGATTTTACTTGGAATACTAAAATCACTGAGATTAATGAACTACTGAGATTTCTGATATTTCCTGAATCACATGGTTGACTGAGTTCTATGGATCATGTCTTGATTGAGAGTATCATGAAACATGTCATGGATCTAGGCACACAGCTAAATTGTCGGGTACAAGTACCCCCAGGACTCGATGGAAGGAAACTGACAAAACATGACTTTTCTCTTCTTGAACACATGACCAATATTCATAATTCAAAATACCATAAGTTGGGGGTTTCATACTACAAATAGTTCTCAAAGTGTTATATATGAAAGGGAATGCACATAACAACATGCCATAAGTCCATCAATCTAGTTTCATGAACATTCCATCAACAATCATGATGCATAAGAATATCATAGAAGTCTTTATTTTCATAAGGGTGTAGCATGCATTTGTCATTTAGGTCACAATTTCAACTATAATACAGGACTTCTAGTCTTTTAGGCACTTTATCAAACATGTGATATGCATAATCTTGTACATACATAGGGATTTCATGATATCATGCTAGTTAGGCACTTTTCCTTCATCTAGGCATTTAGTCAAACATATTGTAGGCATAGTACATGTAAACAACATTATACAACAAGAAAACATCATGATTCATCTCTAATTTCATCATTCAAGGGTTTAGTCATAAGGTTGCGTAAATCTATAGCTATAATAATTAAACCCATGTAGAAATTCTCACCCAACATGGATTTGAATTCAATTGTTCATTCTCATCATAAACAAAACAAACCCAACATGAAATTCTTAAAGAAATCCATAAACTTAAATTTAGAAAAGGGATTCTTGGGCTTCATGGATGAAAGGAGTCCATGAATGAACACTATGCATACCTGGGATAAGATTCTTGATATTCTTGAACTTGAAGAATTGGAATTCCCTTAGTTCTTGAAGAAGATTGGATTTTGTTCTTGGAGATTAATGTTATGGAGAAACCCTAATCTTGTTTGAAAATTGACCTTTCTTGAATGTTCTTGGATTTGGAATCTTAATTCTTGAATATCTTGTGGAGAATGTGATGGGATCTTGAAGTTAATTGAGAAGAAACCCTAAGTTTGTTCTTGGAAACAAAGGGGGCTAAGAGCTTTTGAAACAAAATACCAATAGCTAAATACGTGATTTGGTATTTTATGTCGTGGGGTAAGGTTTAGGGTGAGGGAAAAATACTAAAATACCCCTACGAACTTACTTTCTAGTTGCTGAAATTATCAACTGACGACATGGGCTGATAAGCCGTCAGGTCTGTGATAGCCCGTCAGCCCAGGTCGTCACCTAGGACCTGAAATTGATGGGTTGCTATATAAGCTTGACGACATTAGTTGATAAGTCATCAGAAATGTAATAAGCCATCAGAAATGTGATAAGCCGTCAGACAGGTCGTCAGATATATGATAAGCCGTCTGACAGGTCGTCACTTAGTTTTCAAGCTGACATGCTGGAGTAAAATGAGTATAACTTTTTGCTACGATATCGAATTTGGGAGAAATTGGTATCGTTGGAAATCTAATTCAATCATATATCTTTTTTTGGGTTATTAGCTCAAAAATTCATAGTAAAACGAGAGATATGATGATTTAAAGTTGACTATAGCAATATCCTTCCAAAGAATTCAATCGGTAAGGAATGTTTTGATTTTTCTGATAGCTGGAGTTATTTGAAGCCTTAATATACCTCTATCTTACTCATAAAACTATAAAATAACCATGATATACTATGCATGATATTTAAACATGCCGCTAATATTGGTTTAGATTTTTCAGGGTATTACAAAAACCAAAGATGTATGAGGTTTAAATGATAAAACTAAATAGTAACCGTACTAATGATGATAAACTTGGGTTTGAAACAATATCAAGGAGGATTATAGGGTCAAGGAATATTGAAAAATTATACAAAATAATACAATCTTGTTGATTAAGTTATTTATCTTGATTGTTGATTTACGAAATTAATAATATGATTACGATCTTTCGAACCTCTAACCGTCTATTTAAATTATCTTCACAACTATATCGTTTAGTGGGGGATGTGAGAACTAATTCAAACACATTTGTATTTCATCCGGTATTTGGGCCAATGGAGCGAATTAGGTATATTCCAATTCTAACCGTGAATATAGTATTTAACTCATCTTGAAGACAAGAACCCATTACTTATGTTCTATGTTCTAAACTAATGCTACTCCTTTCGGGAACACAAAAAAATACAGATATATTCTAAAGATCGTGAATCAATAGACTCGTAAATACAAGAATATAAGAACAACCAATTATGACAATCAACTTTAAGCACATTTATTGTGTTATAAGCAATCATGTCCATAGTCTCAAACATAGAAAGAAGGTATTTAGACACTCATGGTCATAAAAATAATCACTATTAAAGAGTTCATAAGTAAAACTTCAAGAACTACAAGTTCAAAGATGAAAAACCCTAGAGTAGAGCCTTTGATGTCTTCTCATCTCTCCAATCTTGTGTTGTTACAAAATTGTCTAGTAAATGTGGCTAATTAATCCTTATATATTGTTTTAGGTATTACATAGTTTTCCCCATTCAAAACATATGCATTTACAATTTCCCCCCTAGCTTAAATGAGTGAAAACCAACTTTTAGACATCCAAGGGAGGAGTTATGCCGCATGACCAAGGGGGTGCGACACAGGCCCATAGAATACACCGAATAGTGTGACCTCTCCCTAGTGGGTGCGGCGCTAGCTCTCTCCCATGATATTTGGGGTGCGGCACAAGGCCCCCTCCTCACGGTGAGGGTTCATCCAATTTTTGCTCTCTTCTTCTGGTCAGGTTGTTCCTTATCTCTCCACCTCTTGTGGCTTATTTGTAAGCTTTATTTAGCTTTCATAGCTCCTCCAATAGACTCCTACAATATCTTATAACAAATATTAGTCCATACAACACAATAGAGCTCAGCAAAATATGCTAGAACATGCATAGCGTAGGCTAGCCTAATTAGTTTTCATGTCTAAACTCTATTTGATCATTTTGATTCTTGAATGGTTTCAAATGCACCTCAATATGTCTCAACATTTAACTTAGCACAGAAATACACTTTATACTTCATTAAGAACATTAAGTTATCCTCAAACTTAGCTAAACACGCATAGATAATAACACTTAAGTGTATAAATACGACAAAGATCTATTAGACTGTCAAAGCTCAAAACACTAGATACCAAGGAGGTTTGCATTGTAATATGGACCCAACTCTGAAATAAGCTACTGTTCTGACAACACGAAGTGATAAAGATTTGAATAAAAAAAGCACCAGAAAGATTGATTCATGAAAAAGTGAAGTAATAGAGTACTGAGGTGCCGCCGAAGAGCAATGAAGTAGACTACATCAGTTGCTGATACCATTCTCACAGAAGTATATCAAAGTAAGAGAAGTGGAGAAAATTAAGAAATTACTTGATCTATTGACACGTTGCAGTGCATTCCCTAGTGCACACAGTATCGGAACGATATAGTGGACAACAAGAAAAGATTAATAAAATATTCTTCAGTAGCACTGACAAAATAATGCTCGGCTCGGATACAAAATAGATTACCAAACAAACTTAAAAGATAGTGTCTTATAATCTATTACAGTTAATTACATATTAATAAGAATGAATCAAGCCATTTTTTCACATCAGAAAAGGCTAGAATTATCCGAAGGTTGAGTTTATTATTTTATGAGAACTTATAGAAGTACTCCTTAATTGTTAATATATGTTGCTTGTAAAATATTATTTATGCCTTGGTGAATAAATTTATCAAATATTTTCAATAATAGGAGCTAACATGCAATCGAGTTAATGATCAAAACATGTAATACGATCCATAAATCATCAAAAATAAAATATATAAATTTTATTTGAAAAATATAAAACCTCTTATTTAGGTTTGAATTTAGATCATCAATATCACTTAACCGTACCTAATACATAAGGCTTATGTCAAGTGATTCACTTTTCTTATCAACAACAACGTGACTAGTGAAAATCGACAAGTGGGGTTTAAGGAGGATAAAGTATATAAAAATCATACTTCTACATCGTAGTGATAAAGAGGTTATTTTTGAAAGACCCTCAACTTGAATGCAACAAATCAAAGTAGATATGATAAGGAAAAAATAACAGTGAGGAAAATAATAACAATGCAGTGTGATAACTGAAACACAATAAACACATGTCATAAAGGAATCAAAAGCAATACATTATAAGAATAAGGTTACACTACGATATACAACACTCCACTATCCATGACCCTTCTATATATCATAACTCGTGATCTTCATACCTCCTATCTAGTTGATATGCTCTGCAAGTTGGAGTTGTTCCATGTCCTATCTGATCACATCTTCCCAATACTTCTTTAGCCTAGTCTTACCTCTCCTCCTATGCACTATATTTAACCTCTCAAACCTTCTCATTTGAGCATCTATGCTTCACCTTATCATATGCTCAAACCATCTCAACGTTGCGCCCCTCATCATGACCACAATACGGGTTATCCCCATCTTGTTTCGGATATCCTCAGTACTGTTCCTATCACCTCTAGTATGTATACACATCCATCTCAACATTCTCATTTTCTCAACGTACATCGTTTGAACATGAGATTTTTAACTGGCTAACGCCTCATCCCATATAATAAAGTCAGTTAACCACCGCTCTATGTAACTTATCTTTAAATTTTGGTGGTACCTTTTTATAAAATACGAATCCAAAAACAAGTCTCTTCTTCATCCATGTAATATGAATACGACGTGTCACATCATCGTTGATGTCTGTACTTTCTAGAATTAAAGATACAAGATACTTGAAACTATCTCTCTTAGGAATAGTCTGTGTATTAAGATTTACTTCCAAGTCTAGCTCATGCGTTGTATCTTATTTGAACTCTAAATATTCAGTGTTGATCGGGCTCAACTTGAATCTTCTATACTCCGGTGTCTATTTTGACTCTTCAACCTAGCATTAACTTTAACTTTATTGCATATTTCATTAATTAGTGTTATGTCATCTGCAAATAATATATACCAAAAAGTATTGCATTAATATTATGTCATCTTGAATATTTTGTATCAATTTATCCATCACCAAGATAAATAAGAATGAACTAGGTGTTGATCCTTAGTATAATCATATCTTGACTGAAAAGTGCTTCAAATCACCACTCACCGTTCTCATCCAAATCTTGACTTTAGCCTCCATGTCCTTCTTTTCCCTAATATTCACTTTTCTTACCCTAAAGTTACTACTGGCAGTATAACATATCAATACACATTTTGAAAATTAATTTAAGAAAAATAAACGAATGTAATTTAAATAGCGCCAAAAAAAACTGATTATCGAATGCAACATTTACATTGAAAAAATAAATAATTAGAAAAATGTGCCTTATTTGAATAACGTTCCCTTTTTCTCTCTAACTCTAAACTAACATTCCCTTTCTCTCTCTAACTAACAGTCCTTTCAACATACCTTTTGACGGGACTGGGTCTTCTCCGGTGAAGCAGACGCTGGCGGTGTAACAACACCGATGACAAGTAGGTATTCTCTGTCTCACCCCCGCTCCGTTCCCCTATTACCAACCTCTATCCCTCGCCGGTGAAAGAGAGATGAGAAAGGAGCAACTTTCTTATCTATAATCTGCTCAGGCGAATTGGTTTGCCAGCCGTCGGGGGTAAAGACAGCAGACATAAAAAAGAAGGAGGGGGTTTACTGAAGACCTTGCGACCCCATAGGCGACTTCACAATGATCATTCGGCGGATTTTCGTCGAAGAAATCCCAGCGACCATTTTCTACCCTAATTGGCTGGGTTCCAGCATAGCAGGCTAGAGATGAGAACTTGATCTACGTATCCCAGTGACTTCTAACCTTTGAACTTTATTGTTTCATGATTTTTTTTGGTTTATTCACTACCTGTAAGTTGTGTGAGATATTTTTTTCTGTTAATTGGGTTTCTAGTACTTTTTGTTCTTCAAACTTAGTTGTTTTATGTGCTTTGCGTGTACCTTTACTATGTTTGCTGTGTTGAACCTTTTTTGTTGCTTTTGTTGAGTTGTGGATGGGGTGGTAAATGATGTCTTAGGGTCATGTCATAGGGTACTAGGGTGTGGTTGGGGCTAAGTATTAGGTTAAATTTGAGATGCAGAGAGCGTGGTATTAGAAGAGGGGACTGGAGAGATGATACATTGAGGGTAAGGTCGTAGAACATAGGGACCCTTTAGGGTAAGTTGATAGAGATGGTAAAGATTCTCAATAAGAGAAAGATCAATATTGTGTATATCCAGGAGACCAAATGGGTAGGTTCTAAGGCTAGAGATGTGGATGGGTACAAGTTATGGTACTCAGGTAGTGAGATGAGCAGGAATGAAGTAAGTATCTTGGTGGATGTAGAGCTTAGGGGGCAGGTAGTAGAAGTTAATAGGGTTAGTAATAGGGTGATGACTATTAAGTTGGTCATTGGGGGGTTTTCATTGTGCTTTTGTAGTACGTACGCGGCTCAGGTGGGCCAGGACGAGGAGAAGAAGAGGAAATTTTAGGAGGTTTTGGACGACGTGGTACGAGGCGTGCCTAACTCGGAGGATATTTTCATAGAAGGGGACTTCAATGGTCACATCAGGTCTTTGTCGTTAGGGTATGATGATGTGCATGGAGGCTTTTATTTTGGGGTTAGGAATAAGGAGGGAGCTGCTCTTTTGGATTTTGCGAGGACCTTTGGGTTGGTAGTTGTGAATTCTATCTTTCTGAAGAAGGAGGAGCTCCTGGTTACTTTTTAGAGTTGGTTAGCTAAGACCCATGTTAACTTTTTGCTGCTTAGGAAGGGGGATAGAGTTTTGTGTAAGGGTTGTAAGGTTTTTCCGAATGAGAATCTTGCTACCCAACATACACTTCTGGTGATTGATTTGGTTATTACGAAAGGTAGGAAGTGGAGGGGTAGGGAGGATCAGTCTAAAGCTAGGTGGGGTGGCCTAACTCTAGATAGTGCTTTGGAGATAGGGGTGAAGTTAGAGGGGATGGGGGCGTGGAAATGTATGGGGTGTGGACAGTATATGGGATAGGGCTAGGAGTTGCATTGAGGAGACTCCTAGAGAGGTTTTACATGTATCGAAGGGTTGGTCTGGCCGGCATTGGGGGGACTGGTGGTGGAGTGAACAAGTTAAGGAAAAGGTAGAGACGAAGAAGGCGGCATACATTAAGTTGGTTGAGGGTAAGGACAAAGAGAAGAAATGAGTAGCAAGGAGAAATACAAGTTAGCTAAGAAGGAGGCTAAGTTAGCAGTTACAACTTCTAAGACAACAACTTTTGAGAAACTTTATTCGGGTTTAGAGGAGAGAGGTAGGGAAAAGAGGTTGTATAGGTTTTCCAAAGCTAGGGAGCGTAAGGGTTGGGATCTGGACCAAGTGAAATGCATTATGGAAGAGAATGTCAGTGTTTGGGCGTTCTAATTAAGTAAAGATGGCAGTCGTATTTTCGTAAGCTCTTGAATGCTGAAGAGGACAGAGGTAGTGTGTTAGGAGAGTTAGATCACATTGAAGAGTTTCGTGATTTTGGATATTGTCGGCATTTTAAGGTGGAGGAGGTCCATGAGGCTATTGGCAAGATGCGAAGGGACAGGGCGATGGGGCCCGATGAGATCTTAATGGATTTTTAGAAGTTTGCTAGTGGGGTACGGTTGAGGTAGCTAACCGACCTGTTTAACAATATTTTCAAGTCCGCCAAGATGCCTGAGGTGTGAAGATGGAGAACAATGATTTCTTTATATATAATTAAGGGTGACATTTATAGTTGCAACAACTACCATAGTATTAAGTTGCTAAGTCACACGATGAAGATTTGGGAAAAGGGTGGTGGAAAAGAGGTTGAGGAAGATTGTGTCTATTTTGGAGAATTAATTTGGATTTATGCCTGGTCGCTCGACGACTGAGGCAATTCACCTAGTGCGGAGGCTGGTAGAGCAGTATTGAGAGAGGAATAAGGATCTCTTCATGGTGTTTATCGATTTGGAAAAAGCCTATGACAAAGTTCCTAGGGAGGTCCTTTGGAGATGTCTGGAGGCGAGGAGAGTCCCAATGGTATACATCCGATCGATAAAGGACATGTATGAGGGGGCGAAGACTCAGGTAAGGACGGTGGGAGGGGATTTCGAGTAATTTTTGGTCTTGATAGGGTTACACCAGGGATCGACTATTAGTCCATTTTATTCGTCGTGGTGATGGATGTGTTGACGCGGAGTATCTAAGGAGAAGTACCTTGGTGTATTCTTTTTAGGGATGATGTAGTCTTGATTGGTGAGTCGGGTTGAGGTGTTAATGATAAGTTGGAGGTCTAGAGACAAACCCTTGAATCTAAAGATTTTACGTTGAGTAGGACCAAGACGGAATACTTGGAGTGCAAGTTTAGTGATTCGAGGCAAGAGGATGAGGTGGTGGTGAAGTTGGATTCTCAGGTGATTTGTAAGAGGGATATTTTTATGTATCTTGGGTTTTTGATTCAGGGGAATGGAGAGATTGATGAGGATGTCTGTCACCATATTGGGGAAGGTTGGATGAAATAGAGGATCACCTTGGGAATTTTATGCAATAAGAAGGTGTCTTCCAAGCTTAAAGGTAAATTCTATAGAGTTGCGGTCCGGCAGACAATGTTGTATGGAGCAGAGTGTTGGCCTGTTAAGAATTTTAACGTTCAAAAGTTGAAGGTGGCGGAAATAAAGATG
Source organism: Capsicum pubescens (assembly GCA_030864215.1). Lineage (NCBI taxonomy): Eukaryota > Viridiplantae > Streptophyta > Magnoliopsida > Solanales > Solanaceae > Capsicum > Capsicum pubescens. The sequence goes on along the minus strand of CM061544.1, from coordinate 239,705,678 downwards.
TTGCATTGGATGTATAGATTTACGAGGGCGGGTAGGGTTAGGAACGAGATTATTCGAGAAAAGTTGGGGGTGGCTTCGATGGAGGATAAGATGCGGGAAGTGAGGTTGAGATGGTTTGGTCATGCGATGAGAAGGGGCACGGATGCCCAGTTCGTAGGTGCGGGAGGTTGGACTTAGAGGGTTTCAAACGGGGTAGGGGTAGACCGAAGAAGTACCGAAGATGAGTGATTATACATGACATGGAGAAGTTACAACTTATTGAGGACATGACCCTAAATAGGAAGGTATGAAGGAAAAGTATTAAGATAGAGGGCTAAGGTGTGGGGTCGAGTCGTAGTCTATAGTTAGGAGGTTTTGGTGTAGCTAGGTTGGTAGTTAAAGGGTTGGGGGAGGGGGGTCCTTGGTTTGTTATTGTACTTTATGTTTGTGGAAGGCATATCTCTGTTAGTTTATCTTGTTGCTCACTTCCGACGTTTTTTTTTATATACGGTCCTTTGTGTTGAGCCGGGGGTCTATCGAAAACAGACTCTCTACTTCTTCGGAAATAGTGGTATGGACTGCATACACTTTAACCTCCCCAGACCCCACTATGTGGAAATATATTGGGTTTGTTGTTGTTGTTATAGAAAAATACGTGCCTTGAAGGTACTTCTTTTGCCACATGTATATATGCTTGTGAATAGGTTTCAGTAGGCAAATCTCTATAAACTATGTTATTTGTGTTATTTTAATTTATGTAGCACAAATGATATTTAAAGTGTCAATCAAATTTTATTAATATAATTTTTTAAATAATTTAAATTATTAATCATTGTAATTTTAGTACCTTCTACATAATTATCAAATAATTAATGTTACTCGCTTTGTCTCAATTTGAGAATTTAGAGAGTCAATCAAATTTTTACTAATGTATTTTTTAAATATTTTAAGTTGTTAATCATTGTGATTTATAGTATCTTTTAATGTAAATTCAAATAATTTATGTTACTTGCTTTATCGCAACTTATGTGACACTATTAGAATTTTAAAAGTCAATTATATTTTTTACTATATGTTTTTAAAAGATTATAAGATGTTAATAGTTATGACTTATAATTTTTTTTTTTGCATAATTTTTTAATATATAATATTTTATCAAAGTAAAATAAACAAAATACTAAATTTTCAAATAATTTAAATTAGAAAACATCATTTGGATCAACAAATTACTAAATTAAAACATGCAAACTATAAAATGCCAAAACTATCACATAATTAATGTGACACAAATATAATTTAGATAATCAATCATATTTTTAATATGTTTTTACCTATTTTAAATTGTTAGCTACTGTAATTAATAATTTTTTTTAATGTAATTTTCAATTAATATGTAGTCTCTTTGTCAATTTTTTGTGGCATTGATAACCAATTATATTCTTATAAAATTAAATTTTACCCTTGACCAGCTTTTATTGGGTGAAAATCACCCCCCCTCCCCTTAAGAATCAAATTTTCCATTGAACAATATAAATGCTTCCTCTATTATTTTATTTGTCGTTTTTAAATATCTATGTTATCCTTTTTTTTTTATAATTTACTTTTTCAAAATCATGATATTTTTTAATTTTTTAAATCCGTATAGTACATTTTCTTTTAATAAGTTAATATTATTTTCTAGACGAACAAACAAAAGTGAGAAGTATTAATTGAGTATATATACATAAATAATTTAAATGAAATAAATGATCGGAATAGTAAAATTAATGTTAATAATAATAATAACAATAATAATAATAATAATAAAATACAATCTCAATTTAGACAAGTGAAAATAACAGGTTATACTCCCTCCATGTAAAAAAGAATGATCTAATTTGACTTGACACGGTGTTTAAGAAAATAAAGAAGACTTTTGAATCTTATAGTCCTAAATTAAAGTTTTGTCAAATCTACCAAAATGCGCTTTAATCACGTGATCTTTAAACATGTCGTGTGGAAAGTAAGATTAAAAATATTGTTAAAAAAGAAAATAGTCATTCTTTTTGAAATAAAACTAAAAAAGAAAATGAATCTTTCTTTTTTAACCGGAATATAAAAATAACTAGCAAAAATAAAGATATATTTTGTAACAAATTAATACTTAAAATTTACTTATATTGTAAATAAATTTTATAATTTCAAGTATTTCACTAATGATGACCAAAACTCATTTATCTATATAAATAATAGGAAATAAGTGATAAGTAAATCTTAAAAGCCAAACACATATGCAGGCTCTTAAATTTAACCAAAAATTGAAGTTAGACACTTAAATTTAACCATGTTCCAATTGAAGACAATCTATGCATAACTTTGTTCAAATTAGATACAACAAACTGACTTGGCAATTCACAAATGACCCACGTATAATTAATTGTATGCATGAAAAATAATATTTCACATTAAAAATATATATTACACATATTAAAAATATTATTCCCATATATGCTTTAGTTAAGTAGTTTATGCGAAATAATACTTAATTCGCTATTGACTAACTAACAAACTTTTTTTGAAGGCCCTACAACATGAGATACTTGAAGAATCCCCTTTATATGAAGGAAAATAAATTTATTATATGACTTGCAAAATAATATTTCACATATTAAAAAGGTGAAATACATTTGATCATTTTTTCCCATTTAGACACCTAAATTATAAGGTTTTAGTAATGACCCTGACACGTTCATAAAAATGGACCATGATGACACTTATTGCGGCTCAGGCTTGATAAGTAATTCAATCACTCAAACTGCTAAAGAAAACACAAAATATACAATAACATGCACTAAGACAAAACTTCTAGAACGAAAGGCCCTAAACCATAATTAAAAACAGAAGTATTAAAGATATCTCAAAATATGATGTCATAGTGTAAAAGCATCTAATAGAATATTCAAAAATTAATAATAAATATCTATCTCTGAAAACAAAAATAAAGATAAATAGGGATAGATGAGGTCTGAATTAGCCCTAGACTATCATGACCCATTTTACAAGTCATGATGTCACCTACTTTATCCCGCCTGTAGGTAAGTCAAATCATAGACTAAAAATATGCGTAACTGACTAATTTGGTGGAAAATGACCCAAAAGGTTGGAAATCAACAATTTAATACTTATCGTAAGGATAGGGCAATAAATATAATCAAAGTTAGATAAAATATAGACAACCATTCCATGACTTAGTAATGTCGGTACAAGAACGACTACAAATCTACTACAAGTTCTGAAATAGTCAAATGCAATTTGTCTCGAAAATAAAAGACTAGACATAGATAAATAGAAGGAAAAAGTGGCAATACTGACTCTAAGAGCTCACTGAATCTCTGAAATCCAATCACAACACGAGTGTCAAATCAGCAGCGACAACTAGTACTCAGATCTGCACAAAAAATGTACAAAAGTGCAGTATGTGTACCAAAATTATGGGTACTTAGTAGGCATCATTGAGAAAATGAGCTAAATCATGATATAAATATGATAAAAGACAAGATAAAATAATGTAAGTAAAGGTAAAAGACCAGTCACCATCCAAATCATGGTCTAGTCATGACGGATATCTCAAGCCCACCATGGACCAGAGATCACCCCCTTAGATTAACCTCAAGAGCACAATAATCATAAAAATAAAGCGAAAGCCAATCGGACCAATAATAATAATAATAAGTATAGATGAATAAAATGACGATTCAAAGAATTCAAATAACAATCCACTTACACTTGTCCACAAAAGCCTCTAAAATTAGAAAAGCATCTAAGTCGGGAAACGCCTACAACTATGACAAAAAAGAATCTAAAATTACTATGGCAATAAAGAAAAATAATAAATTGACAAGGCCTTTCGAAGGATGGAGACTCACCACTTCATAGAAACTCAACAAATATGCTCAACCACCTGCATAAATGCAATAGGAAACCCTTTGGGTCCTACATCATGAAATGATGTAGCGTCTAGGTACGGTCAGTGGGATAAGCACTGGCATGTAACTCAGGAAATAAAGATAAAATAATATATTTACAAAAATCTATTCATAAACCACATGCACCATATTCATGTACATATATATAGGATGTCGGGATAGGAACAAGGGTCATGAACATGAAATTTTAAAGATTTAATCTGAATTGTGTAGCTCAATCCATCCTAAAGACACCCATGGGCTATATGGGTTCATCTCCCACCGTTGGAAGGGGCCCAGTGCATGTTAGCCACATGAACCGAGAAAAAATAAAGGAAAAACTAAAGCCTCCAGAGCCATAGTCCTCCCAATATATATATATATATGTATGTATATACATACATATATATATTTATACATATATATATATAAATATATCAAGTGCGCAACAAGTAAACGTGGTTTTTAGTGTTTGTTTCCCCGGGACTTACAACTTCATGGTGAGCTACATAATTTTCTTTAAGTCCAAATTAAAATAATTTGCACATAAACCGATCCATTAACCCATGAGTCATTCATTAAGGCATTTATCACTTGGTATCGTCTTACTAATACGATTGGAAGATAAATTAATTATGCCAAATCAAATTCACATAACCAAATTGGACTCCCAATTTCCATTTAAAATCTAAAACCAAGACCACCAAGGCCATCAAAAAAATATTTTTCTTCATTTATCTTTTAATGTAATGCATTGGGTTCAAAAACAAGTCAAATGATGCAATTTTTTATATTTAAAATCAAGTTTACAAAGTGGGTTGAAGTTAATGCAATTATAAAGCTAAAATTTCAACAACATGGCGGAAACCCATGCTCCCATTCTAACATTTTATTCCATGCACCAATTTAGTCCTAAAAATATCAATTTAAAGCATGAATAATCAATTTAGAACATGAGATAAGTTATTCAATCACTAACAACCAAAATAATTAAATCACATAAAAATCCATTCAATTAATGCTACAATGTAAAATAAAGTTAGGAAAAGAGAAACATGCCTGAAATACTTAAGGAATTGAAAAAAATTCAGAGCTCAGAGCTTGAATGGTGAATCCCTTGTAAATGCTTTAGAGTTTCTTGGTTTAAGTGCTAACGTAATACCCCGCAAGATCTTAGTCAAATTTCCAACTATTTGTCCCATTCTTAAAGGGCCTAAAGCAATTATTTCACATTAAGTGCAAGTGATATGACAACTTTAACACCCCCCAAGATTTTGAATATTTTATTTTTTGCCTTCTCGTGTTCGAACGTTGATTTATGAGTTGAAATATGTTTAGGAATGTTAAAAGGGTCATCTGGGAGAGTTTATGAATTTTTGAAAGAGGTTCAGGATAATTTTGGACCACAGAGGCAGTATGCCTCCGCGTTTTCAACGTGCCACAGAAGATAGCCCTCTGAGATATGCAGCGTGTCACACAGGTTAGTCTCCACAATATGTGGTATGTCATGGAGGTTAGCTTTCACGATAGGCAACATGGCACGAATGATAGCCTCCACGATAGGCAGCGGGCTATGCAATAGTGTAAAATCTAGTAGCCTTCCTTAAAGTTAAAGGGGCATTTTGGTCCTTTTTCTCTCTTTAAATACCCAATCCATGATCTAAAACCCAAAAGGGGCATACTTTGCCTTATTCATCAGCATTTAATGACATTCAACCTCCTTCCACTCTTAAGAATACAAAAATCAAAATCTTCTTTCAAGAATTCACCTTTTCAGGGTCTCAATTCCAAGTTTTCTTCAAGAATTCAAGCACCTCAGGTATGTGCGATATTCATCAATGGATATCTTCCACCCATTGAGTCCCAAGAATTCCTTATTTTACAGTTATAAATCATTTTATATTTTTATGAAATTTTAATGTCAACTATGAACTTACTCAATTTTCCCTTAATAGTTTTGAATACAAATCATGGCAATCTGTTTCCCTATGTAAATTATGTTATTACATACTTTATAATCTCAACCACATATATCATGTTCAATTGACACCATGTTAATTATCAATTTATGAATTGTCCATCTCATGATTTACTCACCATCACTATGATTAGTTGTGCCAACTTATGTTGGAAAGTTATGAACACCCGATACTTAGGAAAATCATGTTTATTCTTGTTATTAGGTTACACGTCATTCAGATTAGGCTTGTATCATTAAATTTTAGAATAATATAATAAGGATCATTTATTAGTACCAAATCATCTTAAGTGAATGATAATATTAGTGTCAATCAGTTGGGAGTAACACTTAACACCGAGTGAACGGAGGGATGGCGGCTCCCTCATCAAATAGACATGAGTCGTTAGTAGTGATCCCTAAGTTTTAGACCTACGACTCCACCATAGATTATGAGGGGTCCCCCGTCAGTAGAGGCATGACACCCTCGTCCTTCAGGACATCATCCTTGTGGATCCATATCGTCAGTCATGTGTTAGTACTCCTGGAAAGGTACCAACACCCTTCCAACTGGGGTTATAGGTTGACCTTGATTAGTTCAGGTTGGGGCATGTCAGTTGTTGTTAGCTTCCACGGTTTCATTTTAATATTCAAACCATATCAGCTCAGGTTTGCATGACCAAGTGTTCAGTTTATCAGTTATTCAGTTATTTACTTTTATAGAATATTTCTGTATATATTCATGCTTGGTTTTGCATTCGCTTTATATGTTCATGCATTCATGCTCAGTACTTATATGTAATTCAGTTATTCCTATCTCACATACCATTACATTCAAAGTAATGATTGCATACTCTATTTTGCACAAATGTTGGTCTCACAATATAGATTGGGATGCTCAGTTACCAGATCGCACGTAGTCTATCCCTGTATCACTCAACTGAAACTTTGGTGAGTCCTCATTAATCGAGGACTATTCATATTATTTAACATTGTTTCTAGTGCCTTATTTTATGACAATTCAATAGTCATAGTTAGTTGAGGACCTGTTCCAACAACTCATCATATTTACAGGATTTCAGAAAGTCAGACAGTTAATATGTTTTCAGTAATATCTATTAACACCTTTATTATTGTGTTAACCTTCATATATTATCATGAATGACTTTCGCATAGTCTCTTGTTATTTTGTTTCAGTACCTTACAACATGTGCAAGACCATGGGTTATCTTGGGGTCACTTGTGGCCTGAAGCACCGTGTCATGACTAGGGGTAGTCTTGGGTTATGATAGCTAAAGAGGAAAGAATGATTTTTGATCCTTAAAATTGATGGGAAAAAGGTGTATTTTATCTTTAAAGGTCTTACAAGGGTAAAAAGACCAAAATCCCCTCACCCAAGTGAAAAAAACAAAAATTGGACAAATTTAAAATAGCGGTGTGGCATGCCAATATCACAGATGTTAGCCTCTGTGCCATGCCAATATCGTGGAGGTTAACCTCAGTGACACGACCTTATTGCAGAGGCTTACTACCTTGAGATCTCAAAATGACCTCGAACCGGTTTAAAAAAATTTAAAACTTTTCCAAACCATCCTTTTAACATCCCTAAACATAATTCAAGTAAAAAATTGACATTACGCATGCGAGAGGGTCAAAAATAAAATAATCAAAATTTTAAGAGGTCTTACATGGGCAAACCTAGATTTTTACTCAAACATAGCCATACATACATAAATAAATAAAAGCATGTGAGATGCTGACATAAAGATCACACAATTATATTTACTAAATTATCCCCCATAAGTCAATAAGTACAGAAAAGTAAACAATCCAATGCAGACATCCATAAGCTTGCAGGGTGCAATCAATAAAAGTAAACAACTGATAATGATAATAGGCCGACTATCATACCAAAATCAAGAAGTCATCTGTACCACATCACATCATAACAACTCTCAATTGTCTGACTTGAACCTGTGCTCATATCATCAATATAATGATCAATTATCAGACTTGAACCGGTGCTCATACCATCAATATCATAATATATTACCGGACATAAATTGATGCTCACATCATCAACATCATAATCTATACCCGAACTTGAGCTAGTGCTCATATAATCAACATCATAATCAATTATTGGGTTTTACTATAAATAACACAACCCAAAATTCGATCATTAAATATCCAATCCCCCTAATTCCATACTAAACATTACAAAATATAAAATAAGTGTATAAGGTTCTACCAAACTAGCTGAGGTCTTGGCCTAAAGCCGGCCAGAAGGTCCCACTTCTAATTTCCTAAGCCCATTATAAGGCAAATTCTATCCTGGACTAGGCTAAGGTAGCTAAATCCACTTTTTGATACTAAACAAGCCTTAAATAACAATAAGATGGAAATTCTACTTAAGACATGACCAACTAAGTCAATTATGCCTAAGTTATAATTTCAAGATAACTTAAACAATCCAACTACCCCAAATATTTTACGATCATATTTCCAACACCAAAATCCCCTCCTAATTTAGCATAATATAATAGGTATACTATGAAATAGCTCAATCTATGATGAGAGTAAATCTAGCATACTTGGACGCCAAGAAAAGCCCAAAGAATTTGCCAAACCACTAATTTTCCCTTTCGAGAAGCTTTTGCAAGGTGCTACACTATAAAAATATCACGACTCAATTTACCAGTCATGATGGCGCCAACTAAATTCCTCCATAAGGTAAACCAAACCATAACTCATAGCTAAAAAATGGGTTAATTAGGTAGGAAATGCCCAACATAGGCCAAATTTAAAGAACACAACATGCAAATAAATAAGTGTTTTAAATAAATAACATAGACAATATACGATACCAATCCCACGACCTGATAGAGTTATTACAAGAGCATCTAATGTCAATGATAAAACTTAAAATACTTTGAATATAGTTAATATATCTTTCTCGATACAAAAGACAGAATAATAATAAGATAGAAGGAAATGGGCGACTTGGAACTCCAAAAGCTCACCCTATGTCTAAAAAATCAACTCTACACAAACAATGATCAACGATAAAAACTAATAGTCAGATCTGCACCAAGAAGGAACAAAATTAAGGTGCTCAGTAGGCATCACTGACCGTCTGAGCTAAATCATGATATAAGATTTATAAAATGCAAAATAGCATAAACTAAGTCAAGGTACAAAAATGAACCAGAATCATCTTCAACATCACTATACATAATAAGCAATTAACTCAAATAATAATATAACATACGGCATCAATGTATGTTAATATCACCGAGAAAACATGCATAAATGATTCGGGAAAATAAAGCATAAGCATCTTCACAGACAAACATAATTAAAAAATTGGCTCCCATGCGCCAATTGGTACAGAAAAGTAAAGAACTCATGACATCATCCCATATGACCTTAGAGTACACTCAAGAGAAGAATAAAACAATCAGTCAACTCAATAGTCAACTTTCATCATCATTTGAACATTATTCCACACTTATCATTAATATGTCATTTACCAATATTATCACAACCCTTCAACCATTAGACAAAGTACTCACATTCCATAATAACATCATTATTTAACAATCTTTGTGTAAATATACACTCATCACAATTTATAAGTTAACCATCTATTATCAACTAATCCATTCGGCCACTACTCATCATACCCTTTATCCGTCATTTAACCGTTAATTAGCCACTAAAACATTATTCATTAGGAAATCATCATTACTAAGATAACATCATTTATTATCTAATCCACATTTACCAACTAACCCTCGATTGTCAACTAGTCATTATTAGACTCTTAAAAAATATCCACCACGAATCATAAATTATCACTAATCTTCCATTATCATAAATCATTAATTATCACTAAGCGTAAATCATCACTAATCACCAACTAAACCTCTTTGTAAATGTTTAATACTAAAAGTCTATAACTGGCATAACTAATTTCACAACATACACAAATTTTGTATAAGTTAATATAAAGATATGATTGCCATACATAAGGCAAGACGAACTCGAATCGATAGATGTTTATGTAAGTATATCAATATAATCATACTGTGTCTTTTTCGGGTATCAATATCATCATACTGTCCTCTAACCTTGCCGAAAATCATCATATCATCATAATATCCTCTAGCCTGTAAGGCTCCATTGTAATATCCTCCGGTCTTACCGGGCATCAACATTATCTCATAATCATATTCAGTGGAAAAATCAATAACATAAGCAATTATATCATAAAGTATCATGATTTTACAAATAGTGAATGACATGACTTTCCAAAATAATCTACAAGCATGATTTCTCACATAATTCATAACAAAATTACTAACATCATCATTAAGAATGTGTTCTAGCATGTTTTCCAGCATAATTTCTTAGCATGATCATAATCATAAGCAATATCATGAGCAATCACTCATTAATAGCCTATTCAATGACCTATCATTAGCATAAAGATAAGCTTATCAATAGCTTGAGCAATATCTAATCCATGACATAGTCTATAGCTTATTTATGCCATGGTCTTTAACATAATTTATGGCTTCGATAATGTTATAGTCAAGGGCTCATTTAGTAGTATATTCGGTAATCCAATCATTAACCACAATAATAGCATAACCAATATCTTATCGTAATCTTAACCAATATATCATACATATGGAGTAATCGTTAGACATTAATTCTAACATCATTCATCATAGCCACAAGTACCAAGATTCCTCAATGTTTCCTCATAAGAGAATTTTCTAAGCATATTAAAAGCATACAATGGGTTCAAGATAACTAACATCAATCTCGACTTAAGGTGGGTCAAAGAGTCCACTTCTAAATCTTCAAAATACATAGTAAGTCAATTTCTATCCCAGACTAGGCTAAGGTATCTAAATACACTCTTAGATGTATAGCAAGCCATAATTAGTCCTAAGGTAAAGGTTCTTCTCAAACACAACCACTAAGCCACTAACACAACTAAGTCAACCTTCCTTTGGTGTGAGCAACTAAGGCCAGTTCACCCTGAGCATTATTAAATAGAGCATTTTACTTAATTTTATAGCAAACCAAGGCATTCTCATGATAAACATAAGTAATGAAGTTTAATACACCTAGGTTCAAGGCAACAAGCTAAGTGTTTCAACTCTACGATTTCAATTTAGCCTAAACTATCCAACTAAACCCAATCCCTGCATTTCATCAATCCCAAGATAAAACCCTTCCCAAATCCAACACAAAATCATAAGAATACTATGATAAAGCTCAATCTAACAAAGGAAAAACCTAGTCTACCTCGACCCCGAAGAAAGCTCACAAATTGCTAAACCATCGCCTTTTCCTTTCGAGAAGCCTCTTTAAGATGCCAAGCTATCAAAGAACATTCTACTCATAAATATGAGATAACCATATTGCACCATTGCACTCAGATCCAACACTACATGAAATATAGTTTTTGGTGACGACTTTCAGTGGCGACACAAACAGTTGCCATAAAAGTTAGGATTTTTGTGGCGACATACAAAGGTTGCCATAGAAGGTATAAGATTTAGGGGCGACCGTTAAAGTCTCCACTAATAATAACATATTTAGTGGTGACTATATGTAGGTCTCCAAAAATATGTAGTAATTTTTCCAATAAAATTTGGGTTAGTGGCGACCTAGGAATTGTTGCTACTAAAAGTCTTTTGTGGCGACTTATTCGCCACTAATAATGACATATTTAGTGGTGACTATGTGTAGGTCTCCACAAATATGTAGTAATTTTTTCAATAAAATTTGGGTTAGTGGCGACCTACGAGTTGTCGCTATTAAAAGTCTTTTGTGGCGACTTAATCGCTGCTAAAGGGAGATTTGTTGTGGCCATCTATTTTGTCTCCACTAATACTTCTACTTTGTTATTCTGTCCACTTATATAGGTAGATTAAAACTTTTTTAGTGGTTATAATTGTTGACACCCAATTTTGATCTCCTGATACTACATTTAGGCTGATATTTTAGCAAAATTATTAACTTTTAAATTTTAGTATCTTTTACACATTTTTTTTGCATCAAATAAATTTTTGAAGTGCCACATTCATGATTTAAAATGTACAAATTATTTTATTAATTTTTTGATATCATTTTTTACAATTTATTAATTCAAATATAACATTTTTACATAATTTTATTAAATTATTCGTAACTGTGCATACTCACATTTTTGTAAATACGTTTTCTACTTTTCCATTATTTAGTATTATTCATTTTATTATTAATTATTATTATTATCTATTATTATTATTTATCTATTATTTACTTTATACTATTATTACTATTATTTAGTATTATTTACTATTATTTAAATAAAAGCCTAAATTAAAATCACTTTGTCTAAATTCATTTATCTTTTAGCCATTTTCTATCCAATTTTACCTAATTTAATACCAATTTTAGCCTAATTGATGACATTTTAATTTCAAATTAATTTTTGGACATCTTTTTAAATGATTTTAATCTTAGTCATTGATCTGAATTGATCCAACGGCTGAGATCAGATTACCCTCCCTTTTCTTTTAAAGGATAAACAAAACCCTAATCCAAAATATTTTTTCTCCAAATTCATCTGCCTTCCTCTCTTTTCTCCCTCTTCATCTCTCCAAAAACCCTCCACCGCCACCTCCTCTTCGCCGCCATCCATCGCTGGCCGGTGAAATAACCCCCAAGTCCTTATCTCTCCATCCTCTCTCTACATTGGAGCCATTGCTTTGATGTTCTGGCAAAAACACCACAAGCCGCCTCCATTTTTCTCTTCCGCCGCTATAACATCCGACGCCACCAGCCACCAGTCATGCCAAACTAGCCATCACGCTCTCTCCGATCTCTTCTCTATCGTCAACATCGACGCACCAGCCATGACATCACCACCTCTCAGTCCGCCGCGATGCCAGCAGCCGAATCTGGCGCCTTTCAAAATGCCTCCGGCAGCCGCCGTCCTTCCCCCCATCTCCATGCCCAGACCCGGTAACCTCCTTCACCAAAAATCAATGGGTGTTATGAGTCCGTTTTATGGTGTGAGCTCAAATTTTACTTATTGTTTGTTTACTTTTCGTGATCTAAAAATCGCTGAAATGATTGTTGTGAATCTGGTGAAATCTGTTGGTTGTGTTTATTTTATCATCTGTACTGTCATGCATGCAAATTTCAGTCATGGTAGTGCTTATTTTTAACCTAAGTCCGGATTTCATGACCCTTTATTCGATTACTAATTATGTTGCTGCTGAAATGCTATTCCATTGGATGTCAAAAACTTATTTCTTATGGACAAATTTCTTGCAATTATGGCGGATTAGCTGATGTTAATTGCTATTATTTGTTCATTGTGATTAGGGTTGATATTGATATATTTCTGTTTAATATATTATTTTTGGGTACCCACTTTTGTCTTTATTTAGAATATGTAGATCATTTTTCTTGGCATGTTAATTTTACATGATTAGTTCCTTGCCATTTTTGTTAAGCTGTCCATATCAATATTTGCCTGCCTTGTTTATTTTCCTGCATTAATTCTTCTTTAGAAAAAGAATCAATAATACCTCTTCGTATGCGCCTATTTATGCAAGAAGCTACAAATTCTCCTCTTTTAAGTTGATTATTATGATCTGATTTTAAAAACTACACTCTACATACATCACTGCATAATATATATATATAGAGAGATAAAAGTGATACATACTTCTATTTTAACAACTTCTTTATTGTTACATGCTTAATATAAAAAATAAGTTACAAACATAAATGTGAAGCCAACAAGCATAGAAAGCTAAGTTACTCAAGCATGGAAAATAGAGAAATCATTTCAAATTATATGCTTGCAAACACCCTTATATTTCTTTGCATTCTAACTCGCCCAAAAAATAGAGAAATTATATGCTTGCAAAGCTTTAAAGGTACGATTTCAGATAATTTGAAATATTTTTTGTTTTGCTTCTTTATTTTTTGTGTTAGTAATTAAAAATTGAACAAAAGTAATTGCACTAAAAAGAGTTTTTATCATTTTAGTTCCACTAAAAGAAAATTGATTCCAATGAATTTGAAGTTCTCTATGGATCCATTTTGTGTTGATTGTACGTAATATTTGACTATAAGGCCAAGTGAAGCCTCGTATATTATCAGTTGAGTAATATATTTATCGTAACATTCTATGAAATATATTTATATATATATTCTGGTTAACTGACAGGTTTTTGAAAGGCCTATTTACAAAGGAAACTTTGGTAAAAATTTTTAAAAATTTTGAGAGTTAACAGAATTTTAGGACCACATAATGGATAAAATGAAGTGGAAGTTAAGTAAATAATCTCATGAGTGTCTTAGATAATTCTTAAGTCCTTAAGATAAAAAGTGTTAGGAATTGATATGCCTAGCATGAATAAGTTTGATGGTGTTAGCTGAATTGAGATCTTTCTTTTTAACTGGCCAGATCTTTCTGTTAGTTTCATTGTCCTTTTAGACTATTTTGGTTTAATAAGTTAGAATTAAAGTTTCACTTTTTTTTTATTTCAGGGACAGATAATTTCATGATGGGAATTGTTAGCCATGAGAAGTTTGAAGATATTTTGTGATTTTCTTTCTCATATGTATATCACACTGATTTGTTACCCATTAAAAACTATATAATTCTCTTGTGGAGAAATATATTTTAATATCGTCTTTGCACCTTTAAGTACTATAGTTGTATTATTATATAATTTATATTTTTTTGAGAAAAAAGTGAGTATTAGTGGCGACCCATAGTCGCCGCAAAACGTGAGTTAAATTAGTGGTCGCCACAAAAAGGAAGTATTAGCGGCGACCCATAGTCGCCACAAAAAGTCAATTTAAAAAAAAAATTCAACCTTCTGTGGCGACAAAAGATCCCCACTAAAGCATTTGTGGCGGCAATGGTCATGGGTAAAGCCTCATCTACAGTGGCGACTATCCCAACATCGATTTTTTGAACTTTGTTTTGTGGCGTATTTGCTTCTTTTTTTGGGGCATGTTTTGTCACCACAGAATGTATGTGTTGTGGCGTCTTACATATGTCGTTACAAAAAACTTTTAGTTATGGAAGTAATTGCTACGACTCTTATGTCGCCACTAAAAATTATTAGTGGCGATTTTTCATACTTTAGCAGTGACATTAGTTGCCACAAAAAGTTAAGATTTTTGTTGTGCAATAACAATGCCAAAAACCCTATGTGGGTTCTACTCATGAAAAGTCACATTTTCAAGACCAACCCAATATGATATCAATCTAACGGAATCAAAACCCTAAAAAATGGGTGAAAACCAAGAAAATTTTGGGCTAAAATCAAGCCCTAAAGGATTTGGGGCTTTGGTCAAATAATCAAGAAATTCAAGCATGAATTTGAAGGATTCTTACCTTAAATCTGATGATATTCTTGAAAATACATGTTAATCAAGCTCCCAAGTCACCCCGAATATTCAATTTAACATTATCACACTCTTAAGGGTTTTTTCTCTCTAGAGAATGGCTGGAAATGGGCATATTCGCAACCTAAGTGGTCTGTTTATACCCTCTTCAGGTAATCAGGAGTTGCAATCACACAACCAAGTGTGCAATCACACAACCAGGCTGCAGAAGTAGATATGACGATCTCTTTACTTCTTTGTGTTATTACAGTACCCCCTGCGCATCATGTTTGATAGCAGGACACACCAGATGATAGATAAAACTTGCAGCATTTCCAAGTTTCCGCTAAGGCCTCGAGGATACTAGGCCCGTATCTCACTCTTGATCTTCTAAGTTTCCTCCTCCACTAGGTGGTGTCTCTGCTGAACCTTAGCTTTAGGAATCTCTCTAGTTCGCAACCTCCTTATATCACTTGCCAAAATAAGCACCAGCTCCTCTACAAAAGTCAAACACTCAACCAACTAGACTGAGTACCATCTAGGAACATGAGATAGGTCGGGAATATATCACTACAACATAGAGACATGTAAAACTGGATGAACAAAGTTAAAATATGGAGGTAAAGCTAACTCAAAAGCTACCTTACTAATTGCGTGGAGAATCTCAAGAGGTCCAATACATCTCGTACTAAGCTTACCCTTCCTCCAAAATCTCATCACCCCTTTCATGGGCGAGACATGAAAAAATACAAGATTTCCACTCCAAAACTCAAGGAAAGAAGCCTACGGTCTGCATAGGTTTTCATAATACCCTGAGTTGCTCTCAACCTATCCCGAATAACCCTAACTCTATCCAATGACTCCTTAAGTATATCTATATTGTGAGGCCTAACCTCGAAAGTCTCAAAAACATTCAATCGAAGAACGACATCACCTTCCATACAAAGCCTCAAAGAGCACCATCTCAATACACGAATGATAGCTATTATTATAAACAAAAACTGCCAAGTCTAAGTGCTACTCCCACTGGCCAACAAAATCTATAACACAGGCTCGGAGCATGTCCTCGAGAACCTAAATAGTCCACTTGGACTGGCCATTGATCTGTGAAAGAAAGGCTGTACACAAAGCCACTTGAGTGCCCAACTCCTCCTGAAATGTACTCCAAAACCTCAAAGTGAACACAGAACCACAATCTAAAATAATAGAAACACGCACCCCATGCAAACGGACTATATCCGAACATAGATATAAAGTCACCTAAATAGGAATGAAATGTGTTGACTGTGTCAAACAATCCAAAATAACCCAAATACCATCGAAAACACGGGAATTAAGAGGCAAGACACTAATAAAATCCATAGTAATCCATTCCCATTTCCACTAAAGGAACGGTAACCTTTGAGTCAATCCACCAGGTTGCTAATACTCGACCTTAACCAGCTGGAAACATAGGCAATAAGCTATAAAGTCTACCACTTTTCTCTTTATGACACTTCACTAATAGTGTTGTCTCAAATCTCTAGACATCTTGGCTGTGCCGGGATGACTAAAGTATCTAGAGTTGTGAGACTCATGTAAAATCTACTAAATTAAGTCATCAATATGAGGAACATAAATACGACCATAAACCTCAATATACCCTTAGAAGAAATAGTGTCCCTCTCAGTCTCACCCCTCAACACCTTATCTTAAAAGAAGCAAAGCTTGTTATCCTCATATTTACAATCATGAATCTTCTCAAATAGTGAGGACCTCGCCTCTATACTAGCCAAAATTCTCTTAGGATCTGAAGTGTCAAGGTGAACCATGAAGTTAGCTAAGGACTGAATGTCTCATTCTAATGACCTCTGAGAAACTAATATAGCAGTCATGCTACCCATACTCACTGTCTTTCGACTCAAGGTATCTGCTACCACATTTTTCTTGCTCTAATGATACAAGATAGAAATATCATAGTACTTAAGTAACTCCATCTATCTACGCTGTCGAGCATTAAAGTCCCGCTAGGTCATAAAATGTTAAAGACTACGATGATAGGTGAAACTCTCATAATAAACACCATAAAGATAATGTCTCCAATCCTTTAGTGCGAAAACTACTGCTACCAACTCCAAATCATGAGTGGGGTAGTTCTGCTCATTCACCTTAACTATAACTCAAACTGAGCTTACCTTTCCTTCGAAACCTCATTACCCCTTTATGAGCGATGCACAAAGAAATTCACAATCGCCAACTCCAAATCTCAAGGCATCAAACATACGGTCTGAATAGGCCTTTTGCCTACTCTGAGCTACTCTCAACCTATTCTGAATCACCCTGGCTCTATCCAATGACTCCTGAAGAATATCTATATCACGAGGCCTAACCTCAAAAGTCTCAAACCATCCAATCGGAGAATGACATCTCCTACAATATAAAGCCTTAAAGGTACCATCTTAATACTTGAATGATAGTTGTTATTATACACAAACGCTACCAAGGCTAAGTGTTGCTTCCACTAGACTCAAAAATCCTTAACACAGTCTAAGAGAATGTCCTCGAGAACCTGAATAGTCTATTCATATTGGCCATCGGTCTTCCGAATGAAAAGTTGTACTCAGAGCCACTTGATTGCCCAACTCCTCCTGAAATGCTCTCCAAAACCTTAGAGTGAACAAAGAGCTACGATCTAAAATGATTGAAATGGGAAACCCATGTAACTAGACTATTTCCCAAACATAGATATGGGCAAATCTCTCAGCACTGAAAGTCATCTCAATAGGAATGAAATATGTTGGCTTGGTCAAACAATCCACAATAACCCAAATGCCATCAAAACCATGGGAACTACAAGGAAATCCACTAACAAAATCCATAGTGATCCATTCCTATTTCCACTCGAGGTTGGGTAACTTCTGAGTCAATCCACTAGGATGCTGATGCTCAATCTTAACCTCCTGATAACATAGGCAATGATCTACAAACTCTGCCATATCAATCATAATTCCACTCTTCCAATAGTGTTATCTCAAATCTTTAGACATCTTGGTTTTGCCTAGATGAATAGAGTATCTAGAGATGTGAGACTCATGCAAAATCAACTGAATCAAGACATTAATCTGAGGAACACATATATGGATGTCAGACCTCAAAATACCATGAAAATCAATAGTGTGCCTCAAAAACTCACCTATCAACAACCGTTCATGAATCTGGTAAAATAGTGTGGACCTCGCCTCCACACTAGCCAAAATTCTCTTAGGATCTAAATTATCAAGGCAAACCCTTAAGTTTGATAAGGACTTTATGTCTCGTGCTAACGGCCTCTGAGAAACTGAAATATATGCTAAGCTACCCATACTTACTACCTTTCGACTCAAGGCATCTACTACCACATTTTCCTTCTTTGGATGATACAAGATAAAAATATCATAGTCCTTAAGAAACTCCATACATCTACCCTGTCAAGCATTATGATCCTTCTGGGTCATAATATGCTGAAGACTACGATTATCTTTAAAAATCCCATAATGCAAACCATAAAGATAATGTCCCAAAGTCATAAGCACGAAAACTAGCGACACCAACTCCAAATCATGATTGTGGTAGTTCCTTTCATGCACCTTAAGATGTCTAGAAGAAATAGAAATAACACGACACTACTGCATCAATTCACAACCTAGACCAACACAAAAACCATCACAAAACATGGTGAATCCCTCACCCTCAACAGGAAGAGCTAATGCATGGGTTTATGTATGAAAGTCCTTGAGCTTCATACTCTTCGGACCATCGAAAAGGAATCTCCTTCTGAGTCAATCTAGTTATAGAGGTTGAAATAGAAGCAAAACCCTCGACGAAGTATCTATAATAACCGGCTAAACTAATGAAGAAACGAATCTTAGACGGAGATGTAGGTCTATACCAATCATGAATCGCCTCAATCTTGGTTGGGTCTACCATAATGCCTTTCTTAGACACCACATGACTAAGGAATGTCACCAGCTCAAGACAAAACTCAGACTTGGAGAATTCGGCAAAAATCTTATGATGTCTTAAGGTTTGAAGCACTATCCTCAAATGCTGCACATGTTCCTCACTAATCCTCGAATACACAAGGATATCATTTATTAACACGATTATGAAGTTGTCTAAATAAGACCTAAATACTCAGTTCATCAAATCTATGAATGCAGCTAGGGTATTAGTCAACCTAAAAGATATCACCAAGAAGTTATATTGACCATTATAGGTCCTAAAAGCTGTCTTCAGGATATCCTCTACCCAAATCCTCAACTTATGGTAATCAAACCTCAAATCAATCTTAGAAAACATTGTCTCACCCTAAAGATGGTCAAACAAATTGTCAATACGAGGCATAGGATAACGATTCTTCATCATCACCTTATTAAGTTGCCTATAATCGATGTATATATGCATGAAACTTTTTTTCTTCTTAAAAAATAATCTTGGATATTCCCACAGGGACATACTTAGTCTAATAAAACCCTTACTAAGAAGATCCCAAATTTGAGAATTTATCTCCTTAAGCTCGGCAGGAGCCATATGATAAGGAGACATAGAAATAGGTTCGGTGCTAATCTCCAGGTCAATAGAAAAATCAATCTCACAAACATGGGGTATACAAGGTAGGTCAGTAAGGAACACATCAGGAAACTTGAAAACAACAAGAACATAGTCGAACGACGGACTCTCCACTCTAGTATCACAGATATAAGCGAGATAAGACTTGGAACCCCTAAAAATAAGTCTACTAACTCACATAAAAGAGATAATCCCATTTAACTCATGGCTAATATCTCCCTGCCACACGACTGAGGGTGTACTAGGCATGGCTAAGGTAATGGCCTTGGCAAAATAATCCATGACTGTATGATAGTGGAATAACAAGTCCATGCCCAGAATCACATCAAAATCCACCATATCCAGAATAATAAGATCAGCATAAGTATCAACACCACTAACAGTCACAACACATGATCTCAAAACCCGATCCACTACTAAAGAATTGCCCACAAGAGTAGATACGCGCAATGGCACAAATAATAAATCATTAGTTAACTCAAACCATTGTTGGTAGTAAGCTGTAATATAAGAATAAGTGGATCCTAGAGAAAATAAAGCAAGGGATACCTAGCAGTTCACCAAAATTATACCTGTAACTAAAACATCCAAAGTATGAGTCTCGAGTCTAGTAGGTTCTGCATACAACTGAGAATGCCCGCCACCTAGTTGTGCACCTTACCGACCTCTTATCCTACCTACCCGAGAAACTCCTCGAATACCCTGGGAACTACCCTTGCAAGCGTGAGAACCACCTTTAGCTGAGGGATGAACTGCTCTGATAGGGTAAACACTCTGAGCTGAAGCAACAATTACCTTACGACTAGGGGAATCATGTGAATAGTGACTTGGAATCCCACAAGTAAAACAAAAAACATGAGCTGAACCAGAATTAATAGATCCGACTGACCCGGAGTAACCAACACGACTAGAATAACTCATACATGATCCTCTCAATAATTAACCAATGCCCTTACCATGGAGATCACTAGCACTCAACTGACCTTCGATAGTAATATGAAGAGTTGCTTGAGCTGGCTGATTTGGATGACTCTGAGTCTGATAGGATTAATACGGAGGATACCTACTCTAAGAATTGCCATCTTTTTGTTGGGAGAAACAATGACTCCCACTAAATCTTCCCTTAAACATAAGCCCCTTATTAGAAGGCTAATCAACCACTGGTTGAGTAACTACCGGCTGAGCAACTACCGGTACAGGAGAAACCTCAACTCTGGGAGCTGAAGTAACATTGCGCCCTTGCCTCAGTACCATTTTGATTTCTAGACTGTGCACCATTAAATGACACACAACCAACTATCCTCAAAAGTTGAATAAATACATCTCTAAGAAATGAAGAAAGAATAAACCCTGGTGGAGCGTAGACTTATCCCTGGCCCACCGTTGGCTTGGGAAAAATATCCTCTGGCATAGGAGAAGGAATAATACCTGGGGGAGGTAACCTATCTTGGACCCTAGTCGAGGACACATCAAGAGGATATCCACAACCTCTAGGTCATCCACTAATAGGAGTAGAATCCCTAGGCTTCATCTCGGGACCCTTATCTCATATAGAAGAAACACGTGTCCTGGCCACCTGCAAGAAAGTAACGTCAAAGGAATACCATACAAACCAGCTAAAAATCTTAGCACGATATGAGTGAAGGAAGTGAAGAACTCCTAAGAATGTCCCATAGCCTCCCAAAGATAGAAAATGGATGTCAACATTCAGATCCACAGGACTCTACTTTGACACTTGCTCTTATACGAATAAATCAGGTGAAACCTAGGCTCTAATACTAATTTTCATGACCCAATTTATGAGTCATGATGGAACTTACTAAATCCCGCCAGTAGGTAAGCCAAACCATAACCCGGAGCGAATGCAATAGGTTAATTTGGTAGAAAATTCCAAACATAGGCAAAATTTCTATAACATAACATGCAAATAGACAAGTGTTCTAAATAGATCACATAAACAATACACAATACCAATCCCATAACTTAGTAGAGTAAGTACAGAGAATCTAATGTCAATGATACAATCCAAAATACTTAGAATATAGTCAATACATCTGTCTCAATACAAAAGACTGAATAACATTAAGAAAGAAGAAAATAGGTGACATGGAAATCCAAGAGCTCACCTTATCTTTGAAAGATAAACTCTATATGAATAATGATCAATAGCAATAGCTAGTGATCGGATCTGCACCAAAAAAGAATAGCAGTGAAGTATAAGTACCAAAATAATGGGTACTCAGTAGGCATCATCACCCGACTAAGCTAAATCATGATATAAGAATGATAAAATGCAATATAGCATAAACTAAGTCAAGGTACAGAAATAAACCTGAATCATCTCCAACATCACTGTACATAATAAGCAATTAAAATTGAATAACAATATAACATAAGTCATCAACGCATACCAATATCATTCTGCAAAAAAGTAAAGAACTCATCACAACCTCCCATGCTAATAGAGAGTACCCTCAAGAGAAGAATAACACAATCAGTCAACTCAATAGTCAACTTTCATCATCATTTGATCATCATTCCACGATTATCATAAATATGTCATTTACCAACATTATCATAACCCTTCAACCTTTAGATAAAATACTCACATTCCTTAATACCACCATTATTTAACAATCTTAGCATCAGTATACATTAGTCACCATTTATAAGTTAACCATCTCTTATCAATTAATCCAGTTGACCACTGGTCATCATAGCATTTATTTATCATTTAATCGCTAATTTCCACATAGCCACTAAACATTATTCAATAAAAAATAATCATTTCTAAGATAACATCATTTATTATCTAATCCATATTTACCAACTAATCCTCGATCGTCAACTAGTCATTATTAGCCACTTAAACAATATCCACCATGAATCAACATTAATCACTAATCCTTCATCATCATAAATCATTAATTATCACTAATCATAAATCATCACTAATCACCAATTGTACCTCTTTATAAATGTTTAACACTTACGATCTATAATCGACATCACTAATATCAACAACATATCCGAATTTCATATTAGTGAATATAAACATATGATTTCCATACATTGGTCCAATCAAACTCGAATGTACACGTAGGTAAATCAATATAATAATCGTCCAGCCTTTTTGGGTATAAATATCATCATAATGTCCTTCGGCCTTTCCAGGCATCATCATAATATCCTCTAACCTTGTCGGGCATAATCAAATCATTATAATATCCTTCGGCCTTGTCGGGCATTATTATATCATTATTATATTATTCGGCCTTACCGAGCATCATCATTTTACCATAATATCCTTCAACCTTGACGAGCATCATCGTATGATCATAATGTCCTATGGCCTTGCCGGGCATCAACATATCATCATAATCATAATCGGTGACAAAATCAATAGCATAAACAATCATATAATGAAGTATCATGATTTTACACATAATGAATGGCATGACTTACAAAAATAATCAACAAGTATGATTTCTCACATAATTCATGGTACAATGATAACATTTTTTTTAGGAATGTGTTCTAGCATATTTGCTAGCATAATTTATTAGTATGATCATAATCACAAGCAATATCCTGAGCAATCACTCATTAATAGCCTATTCAATAGCCTATCAGTAACATAAAAGATAAGATTATCAATAGCTAATCAATGTAAAAGTCTATAGCTTTTTCATAGCATGGTCCGTGACATAATTTATGGCTTTGACAATATCATAGTCAAGGACTCATTCAATAGTATATTCGGTAGCGCAATCATTATCCTCAACAATAGAATAACCAAAAGTTCATCGTAAGCTTAACCAATATATCATACATATGGCATAATCATTAGTAATTACTTTTAATTTCATTCATCATAACCAACAAGTACAAAGATTTCTCAATATTGTCTAACAAGGGCATTCCCTAGGCATATAACAAGCGGACAAAGTGTTCAAGATAACAAAAATCAATCTTGAATTAAGGTGGGTCAAATATCCAACTTTTAAATCCTCGAAATACATACTAAGTCAATTTCAACCCCCAGACTAGGCTAAGGTATCTAAATCCACTCATAGATGTATAGCAAGCCAGATTAGTCCTAAGGTAAAGGTTCTTCTCAAACACAACCACTAAGCCAATATCACAACTAAGGAAACCTTCCTTTGGTGTAAGCAACTAAGGCTACTTCACCCTAAGCATGATTAACTAGAGTATTCTACTTAATTTTAGATCAAACCAAAACATTCTCTTGTTAAACATAAGTAATGAAGTCTAATTCACTAAGGTTCAAGGAAATAAACTAAGTGTTTCAACTCTATAATTAAAATTTAGCCTAAACTATCAAACTAAATCCAAGCCTTGTATTTCATCAATCCAAACAAAAAACCCATCCCAAATCCAAATCAATATCATAAAAAGACTATGAAAAAGCTCAATCTAACAAGGGATAAATCTAGCCTACCTTAACATTGAACAAAGCTCACGAACCACTTAACCGTCGTTTTTTCTTTTCGTGAAACCTTTTCAAGATGCCAATCTATCAAAAACATATTCAACTCATCAATACGATAATATTGATACCCATATTACACCATTACTCTACGGGCTCAAAAATCATACCAAAAACACCATGTGGGTCCCACTCATGAAAAATCACATGTTTGAGACCAACCTAGCATGATATCAAGATTGGGGAATGAAAACCTTCATAAATGGGTTATAACCAAGAAAATTTTGGGCTAAAATCAAGCCCTAAAGAATTCGGGGCTTTGGTCCAATAATCAATAAATTCAAGCATGAATTTGAAGGATTCTTACCTTAATTTCAAAGATATTCATGAAAATATATATTAATCATGATCCCAAGTCACCCGAAGGCTTAATTTAAAGTTATCACACTCTTTAGAGGTTTTGCTATCAATAGAGTGGGTAGAAATGGGCAAATTCACAATCTATGGGGTCTATTTATACCCCCTTCACGTATTCAGGTGTTGAATCGTACAACCAAGTATGCAATCACATAACCTGACTACAGAAGATGATATGGAAATCTCCATACTTCTTAGTGCAATTTCACTACCCCCTGCTCATCGCATGGGATCATGGGCCACACCAGATGATAGATGAAGCTTGGAATTTTTCCAAGTTTCTGCTAAGGCCTCGAGATTCATCTAAAATCCGGTATATACAAATGAACTATGTCACTACATTAAATTCGATGGTGGGGATGCAGTGACAAAGTTGGATTTTCTATCTGAGGTCATTTCGATCAAATTTGGGACCCACACCCATATTTCTATTTTTCCAACTTTCTGACCAATAGGTTAAAATGAGCTCAGCTGTATCAAGACCCAAACCAAAGGTCTACCTAGCCTAAAATCAATATTCTTGAGATACAGGCGGAGTCAGACTTTGCATTCGAGTTTTTTTTTACTAAATTTTTTACTAGGTGGCCATTTGGAACCAGCAAAGACATCAAAATAGGTAATTGACTCTTAAAACCAAACAAACTGCTCGGTAACCAAACTATCACTCCCAGCAAGTCATAAATGACTTGGCGTAGCTATGGGAAATCTCTAATGATGAAGGTAAGAAGAAATATGGAAAATGACTAGAAGGGTCATAACATAAAATTACAATCTACTCATAAAGATAAGAACAATGATACCCATATTGGACTATTATGCTCCCGGTCCAAGAATCACGTAAAATCCTATGTGGGGACTATTTACGGAATTGTTCACTGAAAGACAACACAATATCCCACAATGTAAAGCAACATTTACCCTTGAAAATAGGTGAATTTCGAGCTCTAATGGTTCTAAATCAAGACCCAAGGTGTTAGGGATTTTAGAGAAAAATAAAGGATTTAATCCTATAATAGATGAAAGCTTACCCAAGATCGAAGTAGAAATGAATAAATAATCTCCATCCAATCTTCAAAATCACCTACAAATGTTTTTCCCAAGCTTTCCCACTCTTTAGGGTTCTAATACCTTAAGAATGGATGAAAAATTGAGAAAAATAGGCTATGTGGGTATTTATACCCTTCCCAGGCATGCAGGTGCCGCTAAAATAGACACTTACCGCTAAAGTAGTTCGTGTCCCACAAGCCAGACCGCTAAAGAAAACCATTGGCCTCTTTAGCACTAGTTTATAAAGAACTCAAGTGCCACTAATGCGGAACCTGTTGGCTAGGTTAGGGATGCTAAAGAACCCAAGGGTCTACTTTTACGATCGCACTAAATATCAGGCACAGGCTAGAGCTTGGAGAAATTCCAAGTCTCCACCAACCCCTTGGAATTCTTTCAAAATCCCATGTGTGCAAAAAAAATATGTTACCTTATTAGATTTAACATTCTGGACTCAATGGCACAGTCTAATTTTCCATCTGAAGTTGTTTTGATGAAAAATAGGTCCCACACCCATTTGTTATTTTTTATACTTCTGATCAATAGCCCAAAATGAGTCCAGGAGCCTCGAGACACAAACTAATGGTCCTCCTAGTCTAAAAATAATCTTTTGGAGCTGTTGGAATAGTTAGAATTGGCATACGAGGTTGTTTGACTAATATTTTTTCCCGATAGCCAATCTAAACCAATGAAGGCTTCAAAACAGAGAATTGGCTCTAAAAACCAAACAAACTGTACGATAACCAAACTGTCAGTTCCAGCAAGTCATAATTGACTTAAGGCAACTATAGAAAAGCTCTAAATAACAAAAATAAATATAGAAAATAACCTAAAGGGTCATTAAAATATTCACTACTAAAGAAACATTCGTCCGCAAAAGTAATGGATTAGGATGTACCTGAAGCCTCGAATATGTAAAGATACTGTGTCTGTATCCAGATCTCAATATCCCAAGTAGACTCTTCTACTTGAAGGTACCTCCACTAAACCACAATTACAGGAATCTTCCTAGTGCGCAACTGCCTAACATCACTAGCCAAAATGAGCACAAACTCTTTCATGAAGGTCAACCGCTCATCAAATTGGACTGAGTCCTATTTAAGTAAATGAGATAAGTCAAGAAGGTATAACCGCAACATAGAGACATGGAAAACTGTATTAAAAATAAAAAAATCTCGGGGTAAGGCCAACTTATAAACTACTTTACCAACTGTGCCAAGAATCTTAAACGGCCCAATATATCTGGGGTTGAGCTTTCCTTTCCTCCCAAACCTCGTCAAACCATTCATGGGAGATACATGAATGAATACCCAATAACTAACTCCAAATCTCAAGGCATAATGTCTATGATCTGTATAAGCCTTCTGCCTACTCTGAGCTGACCTCAACATATCCTGAATCACCCTGACTCTATCCAGTGGCTCCTAAATCAAGTCTGTAACACTGGGTCTAACCTTGGATGTCTCAAACCATCCAATCGAAAAATGACATCTCCTGCCATATAATTGTCAAAAGGCACCATCTCAATACTTAAATAGTAACTATTATTATATGTGAACTTTGCCAAGGCTAAGTACTACTCCTACTAACCTCCAAAATCCATAACATTGGCTCAAAGCATATCCTTGAGAACCTAAGTATTCTGTCCCGACTGCCCATCGGTCTATGGATGGAAGGTTATAATAAGATCCAGTTGGGTACCTAACTCTTCCTAGAAAAATCTCCAAAATATAGAATTAAACTCTGAGCACTACTCTAAAATGATAGACATGGGTACCCCATGCAAATGGTCTATCTTATGAACATAGATACGGGCTAATCGCTCTGCATTGAACGACATCTAAAAAAGAATAAAATGTGCTTAGTTGGTCAACTAATATACAATGATCCAAATACCATCAGTACCATGGGATATAAAAGGCAAACCACTAAAAAATTCCATGGTATTTCGCCCCCACTTCGTCTCAGGAATAAGCAACCTCTAAATCAACCCATCAAGTCCCTAATGCTCGGTCTCCACCTAAAGCCAACATAAGAAATAGGCTACAAAGTTCTCCACATCTCTCTTCATGCCACTCCACCAATAATTATGTCTCAAGTCTCTATACATTTTAGCTATACCCGATGAATAGAACACCTAGAGCTGTGAGCCTCATGCAAGATTGATTGAATTAAGCCATTAACCCTTGTAACACAAATGCAACTATAAAGACTCAGAACACCCTCTGAAATGATGGTAGCCCTCATGGACTCACCACTCAACACCTGGTCATGGGTGATGCAAATTCTCTTATCCTCAAACTGGCAACTCTGAATCTTCTCAAACAGTGAAAACTTTTCCTTGACACTAGATAAAATCCTTCTAGGGCCTGAAATATGAATTCACACAATAAAGTTATCCAAGGACTAAATGTCCTGATCACGCCCAACCTACATTTTTAATTTGAAGATTACATAATATTTGCCAAATATAGTAACCCAACAATGGATGGGGTTGAATCCCAAGGGAATTTGTGGAATTGTGGCTCTTAACTATTATAATCAATGGGCAGAACTGGAAATTAAAAGGGGAGTTTGTAGTGACAATATCAAACAACTAAATAATATTAAATTTGGTTGTTATTTAACTGTAGATGAATAATAGGGTTGTGTTCCCCTGGCGTCTATACAAAATATCATAAGGGTATTTACAGAAAACATTCCCTAAAAATCAAATCCCAAATGAGAAAGAAAAAATAAATTCGGTGGCTACTTACTAACTCAACACGCAGACTGTATGTTGAACATAATGTCCGTATGTTGGACTTAATATGTTGCCACCCTTTAAGCTAGATCTTCAACTCAATGGACCATATGTTGACTTAGTATGTTGATGTTCTTTCTTTTTCTGCATCTTAGTCTCTGGACTTTTAGTTTCTCAACAGACTTTGCTCACATACGCTAAGTATGTAGAACATATGTCCAAAGATGACTTAGTATGTACCCAAAAACTTTTTTTTTCTTTTTTTTCTTTAGAATTGCATCCAAAACATAGTTTTGTGTAAAATATACCCAAAAACCATCATATATAACAAAACATCCGAAGAAACTTACATATTTTCATAGTTTTAAGGGTCAAAAGTTCTATATTTCTATAGCACACAACACTCTCAACTTAGAACTTTCGCATGTCCTCAGGCAACTCAACCAAAAAAAACAAAAAAAAATATGACTCTTAACTAGGAGAATCTAAGCAATCCAAGGTAGTCAGTCAACACTTTAGCTCAAACCATAATACCTTCTCCCATCGTATAATCTTAAAACCAACTATGGATAATCATGAAGCCCAACAATATGACACAATGGGATCAAGGTATGGAATTACATTAGCAACAAACAATTATGCCTAAATATATAAGTTACAATACCCAAAATAATTAATCAGCTAGCAATATGACTCATATGCCCTCACAACAAAGAAGTCCCATTCACTCATATGAAATAATGAATGTTAATGCAGGGAAAATCAAGAGACGCTCAAACTCAAAAGAGATTTTCTAATCAATGTGCATCAAATACCATAGGCTTGCCCTTATTTTCTTTACTTTAGTTTTTGGATAGTCAAATTAGGATCACTATAGGACTTTATTCGGCTTGTAATGTAGGCTTGGGGGATGGTATGGTATAGTCAAATTAGGATCACTATAGGACCTTATTCGACTTATAACTTTATTCCACCCTTATTTCTCCTATTTTATTCTTTATTACACATTCAGGTTGGGTGTGGTCTTTATTATTTCTTTATCACTTTTTCCCAGTATTTTTCTTTTCTTTTTCAGCACACCCAACCCTACTATCTTTTTCTCTTATTTCACCCTTCTACATACCTATTTTACATCACACACCCCTATGACATCCAATCTCAACTTAGGAGATTTACTAGAGTTAAGGTGCACAATGTCCAAGAAGGAACGGGGCAAAATAAGTTATTACAACAAAAATGGGAAAGTGAAAGGTGTAATAAGATAAATGGATATAAGGCTCAAGTTCAGGGATTAAAGGATACAATTCACACATGGAAGGTCATTTAGGCTAAAAGTGGACTAACATCAAAATTGGCCTATGATCCTTTCCTAACCAACTATCCAACAACCTAGGCAAGACTAATCAGGAAAGTTCTTGATTTAACACACAAAAGGAACTAAGTATCATCTCACACACACATGGAACAGTGTCAATATCATAAGCTCCTACCTATCTGGTTCCTACAATTGTTAGAAAATTATTATCATGTCCCTAATCCTAATGCCATAAGAAGATCGACAATGCTCACACATATATACATTCACATAGTTCTAAAATGAAATTTTGAAAGGGCATCTTTTTTTCTTAAATATTAATCACAAACATGATAACTTCCTTAAATACTTAAAAATCACCTAATTACACAAAAATAAAACACAAAACAAAAACACAATATGAAGCAAATTTTACCCTAGACATGCCGATTTTGTAACCATACCATGGTCGACAGGAAAAGAAGCACGACAACAAAATTCTAGGATGGCTACGTATACCCCACCCCTGAATAAAAGTCTGTACTGTCCCCAGTGTACTAAAATAATCTAAAAAATAAAATAAGAACATAGCTTGGATGCACTAAGAGTTCGTGTACCTTCGGTTTCCTCTCAAGTAACGCCTGATTTAATATTGTGGCAAGACTCAACTGCCTCGACTACTCAAACATCAC
Source organism: Capsicum pubescens (assembly GCA_030864215.1). NCBI lineage: Eukaryota > Viridiplantae > Streptophyta > Magnoliopsida > Solanales > Solanaceae > Capsicum > Capsicum pubescens. The sequence goes on along the minus strand of CM061544.1, from coordinate 239,675,151 downwards.
CAAGGGTGAACTCATCAATTACCTTCACTTCTTCATGATTTCCTAAATAGTGCTTCGCACGTTGTCCATTAACTTTGAATGGGATATAACCATCTCTTTTTTCTTCTAAAACACTATAAGGTAATGTGCTAACCATGGTAAATGGTTCGGACCACCTAGACTTTAACTTGACAGGAAAAAAATAAAGTCTTAAATAATATAATAATACCAAATCATTGGGTTTAAACACTTTTTTCTCGATCTTCCTGTCATGATACAATTTCATTCTTTCTTTGTATATGGCAAAGCTCTCATAATCATGGAGTCAAAACTCATCCAATTTATTCATTTTGATGAACCTAAAGTTTTTTGCATCACGCCACTTTAAATTTAGCCTTTTCAATGCCTATAGTGCCTTACACTCATGTATAATCGACAAGTGACATGCCTTTCCATGTACGAGCTGATATGGGGACGCAACTATGGGGGTATTATAAGCTATTTAGTAGGCCCATAATGCATCATCTAGCTTCGTTGACTAGTCAGTCCTGTTTGCATTAACCATTTTTGCTAGTATGGACTTGATCTCTCTATTGGATACCTCAAATTTCCCACTTGTCTGAGGGTGGTAAGGCTTTTCCATGTTATGACTTACACCATATTTATCAAATAGGGCTTTAAATAGTTGGTTGCAAAAGTGAGACCCACCGCCGCTAATAATCTTACGTGGAGTGCTTAATCGACAAAAGATATTTACTTTAAAATATTGATGGACCTCGACCTCTACCTTTATTATCAGGAAGCACAACTACCTCCACCCATTTCGACACATGGTTAATAACTATATGAATATAACTCATGCCATATGAGCTCATGAACGAACCCATGAAATTAATCCCCCACATATCAAACAACTCTAACTCCAGAATCAGTGTCATGAGCAGTTCGTGGCACCGCAAAATATTACCTTGACGTACAGTTTGGTCACAGGATTGCGCAAAATAATGAGTTTTCTTATAAATTGTTGGCCAGTAAAACCCACATTGTAGAATTGTATGGGTTATACGGGTACCACTATGATTACCCTTAACTAGGGAGGGATGAAAAACTTCCAGAATGCTCATCATCTCCATCTATGGATTACAACCATCAATATAAACCCTAGATATATATGGTTCATCCCAAAAGAACCTCCTCACCTCATGCATAAATATCATTCTCTGCTTTAAGGACAAGTCTTTTGGGACAAGATCACTTGCCAAACAGTTTGCATAATCCACAAACTAGGGAATTAGGTTTTGAGATTCTGCCAAGACACTCTCATCTAGAAAAGTGTCATCTATATCAAGGCTATCCCCTAATATCTCAATGGTCTTATCCTCAAGCCTGGATAAGTGATCTGCAACTTGGTTTTCTATGCCCTTTTGATCCTTTACTTCAAAATCATACTCTTAAAGAAAGAGAACCCAATGAATCAATCTTGGTTTGTCATCTTTTTTCTACATCAAATACCTCAATGCTGCATGGTCAGGGTGAACTATGACTTTGGTCCTAATAAAATAACACCAAAAATTTTCAAAGGAAAAAACCACTACAAGTAACTCCTACTCTGTAACTGTATAATTTTTTTGTGCTGGGTATGAAGCCTTGCTGGTGTAATAGATAGGATGAAGGATCTTATCTTTTTTTGGGCCTAAGGAAGCACCCAACGACACTCTACTTGTATCACACATGACTTTATAAGGTGCATACCAGTCAAGAGGCACAATTTTAGGAGCCAAAATCAACCACTCCTCAAGGCATTTGAAGTCCTTGAGACACACATAATCAAACAAAAAATTCACCTCTTTCTCTAAAATCTTAAACAAAGGATTTGCAATTCTAGAGAATTCTTCGATGAACCTTCTATAAAAGTCTACATGACCCAGGAAACTCCATATGCCTCTGACTAAAATTGGCGGTGGTAATTTTTCAATTACCTCAATCTTAGCTTTATCTATTTCAATACCATGTTTGGAGATCTTTCGTCTGAGAACAATACCTTATTTCACTATGGAATGACATTTTTCCTAATTCAACACTAAGTTAAATTTGTTTCTCCTCTGTAGTGTATTGGCCAAGTTAGCCAAATAGTCATCGAATGAATCCCCAATAACTAAAATTCATCCATCAATACCTCTATCGTGTCCTCTACCATGTCAGGGAATATTTACATGATGCATCTCTAGAAAGTATTAGGAGCATTGTATAACCTAAATGACATTCTCTTAAATGCAAAAGTCCCATAGAGGTAGGTGAAAGTTGTCTTTTCTTGGTCCTTGGGAGCAATAGTGATTTGATTGTAATGAGAGTACTCATCAAGAAAACAATACCAACCCCTACCTACTAATCTATCCAGCATCTGATCCATGAAAGGTATAGGGAAGAGGTCCTTCTGTGTCCAACTGTTAAGCTTCCTATAATCCATGCATAGTCTCCAATCGGTCACTAGTCTGATAGGCACTATTTCATTCTTTTCATTTGGAACCACTGTGATTCCACCCTTCTTTAAAATGCATTAAATTGGTCTAACCAACTTACTTTCTGTAATGTGGAAGACTACACCAACATCTAACCACTTGATTATCACTTTCTTCACAACCTCCTACATAGGACAGTTCAATCCTCTCTGATACATGATTCTATGAATGTTGTTCATCTCAAGTTGTATCTTATGTGTACAAATACCTATTGGAATCCCTACAATGTCTGCAATTGTCCACCCAATAGCTCTCTTGAATTTTTCCAACACAAATATCAACGCTTCCACCTTTGATCCTACTAAGTTTGTTGCAATAATCTTTGATAAAGTGTTGTTGGTCCCCAAGAATGCATACTGCAAATGAGATGGGAGTGCGTTCAATTCCAATATCCGTGGCTCCTTAATATATGGTTTGCAAGCAGTGTGGTTTTGTTTTTCAGATCAAGATCCATCTTTTTAGGGGAATATGTGAAAAAACCTTTTCCTTGTAATTCACTAACCATTTCATCATATTTTCTTATCCAAAGACTCTCGAATTTCATAATCATGGATAATAATGCTTCAACATCTGATCTTTCTTCAATAGGCGCATCTTCTGTAATTACATCATCATCCACAACATCTATCACTCCCACTACTCGCATATTATCTAGCATTGTACTATCATACACACATTAAAAGCTATTTTCTTATTATTTAGTTTGAAGGTGATCTTCTCCAAGTACATATCAATCAACACCCGACCAGTGGATAAGAAAGGTCTACCCAATATAATCGAAGCTTGGGCACCCATTTCATAAACTAAAATTATGAAATTTGCTGGGTATGTGAAGGATGCCACCCTTACTTCTACATCACGCAAAATACCCATCGTCTTCTTTATAAATGAATCCACAATTAGCAGCCTTGCAGATCTAGGCTTGAGTTATCCTAATATGAACACCTTGTGTATCACTAGTGGCATCAAATTTATGCCCGCTCCCAAATCACATAGAGCTTGATTGATATCAAAATGCCTAATAGAACATGGGATAGTAAATACCGCTAGATCCCCTTCTTTTCTACTAATTATGCAGGAGAAATCGCCCTACAATATGACACCTTATATTTCGGCTCATTTGTGACCCAGTCGTCACCATCATCATTCTCATAATCATCTGAACTACAATTCATCTTCTTAAACTCTACTTCAGGAGGCTCGTCAGCAATAACATTATCCTTCTTTGGCTTATCAGTAGCAGGTATAGAGTAATGATAAAAAGTAAATCCACTCCTAGTGTTAATATTTAGACAGTGTACAAGGGTTGGAGGATTCTGGAATGTGTCACTAGGAATGGTATCTAGCTACCTTTGATTCAGAGTGGCAGAAATCTACCAAACTGCTACTCCAGTGTTACATATGACTCAACAGTCTGGGTCAACCCTGAAATAATAGCTCTAAGATCTTTAAGTCATGTTTCTTAACTCTCTTGACTCCTCACCATCTTACACACCATTTCTTCCATTCTTGATTGCATATCTCATCTTCCAAGAATAATGTACCCATCTTCCTTCTCCTTGTAATCATCTCTTCACCTTTAGTCATTGTCTCTGTCCCTACTGCAGTCTTTATGTTTGTCATAATAATAGTTCTGACCTTGGTTTCCTTCCCCTTAGGCTCGAAAACCTGCCAACTGATGATCCAGATATTTTGTTTCCTCCTCTAAATTTAACTCATAAGCTCTAAAAGTTGAACCCTATACTCCTATTGCATTTACCTTTTCAGAATTTATTATTGCTAACTGCTTTCCCAATGCACCAATATCAGCCTTTCATAGAAAAATCTCTTAAGCTATAAAATTCTTATCCACTCTCTAGTCATTGGCAACTCCAATGGTGTAAGTGTCAGAACCCCTCATAGCCTTACGAGTTTGCCACCCTCGATTAGCTAGAGAAATTAGATCCATAATAATAGAAGCTACCACCCAACATAATATCATAAAAGATCCTCTAGAGAAAGTGTCTTCCATGGCTCTGGAACTGATGGTCAAGGATTTGTGAAATAGCTCCAATAAGCTCATTCCTGAAATTTAATGGTTGGGCACCATACTCAGTTTTTTCTTGAACCAAAACCAAACCTTGTACATAGACTCTGACTGCAGCTGACTGAAATTATAAATCTCATCCTTAAGCAACAACATCCTGGATGGAGGAAAGAACCTATTAAATAATTTCCTTCACAACTCATTCCAACTATTGATAGATCCTCTTAGAAGTTCCCCTAGCCATAACGATACTTCTCCTGTAAGCGAGAAAGGGAACAACCTTAGTGTAAGTACCTCTTTATCACCCCTAGATTTGTATAAGAAGTGCAAATTCTAATAAATTAGCTTGATATATGTTTGCATCATCTGTAGACAACCCCACAAACACACTCTTCAAGTATAAGAGTTTGATCATAGCACTAGATATATTAAAATTAATGCCTCGGGGCAAAATAAGAGAAATGATAGATCTTATTTTTTTTTGGATCGGTGTACCACAGATCCTCTTCATCATCCTCATATGCCAGAAAATACTGGAATGATGGGATAACTTAAGGACGACCACCTCTAAATCTATTATAATTACCACCGAGTGTTGCTTAATAGTCTGCTTCCTCACTCTTCGCATCTAACTCTGACTCTCGAGCTCTATGCTGAGAATCTTCTTCCCTTCTCTAATTATGTAGTTCTAATAACACCTCCATCTGCTGGTCAATAATGTCCCAAACTCCTTCAGGAAAAGGGGGAGGCACCTAGTGTGCATCATTACGAACCTCTTCAGCAATATTATATCTTTTCTACTCTGTCATTCTATTGGTATTCGTAGGACTCTTTTTGGATTTGGATTTAGTGGGAGTGATGGATTTCCTCTACTCCGTCATCTAGTCATACCCCAGCATACACCCAACTAAGAACAAAAACAAAATAATACCCGTAAACTACAACAAATTTAATTCACAACTCAACACTAAATTTCCTGGCAATGGCACCAAAATTTGATCATGCCTAAGCTACACCTTCAATATAAAGATTATGCGGTCACTATCAAATATAGTAACCCAACGAAGGTTGAGGTTGAATCCCAAGGAAATTTGTGGAATTGTGGATCTTAACTATTGTAATCAATGGGAAGAACTGGAAAAGTAAATGGGGGATTTGTAGTGACAATATCAAACGAGTGGCTAATATTAACTCTGGATGTAATTCAGTCGTAGACGAACACTAGGGTTGTGTTCCCATGGTTTCTAACTCAGTAAGCTTCTTGTGCTCAATCCAACCATACAACTGTTGCGCCTATAGAGTCTAGTAAGATAGGTATAACCAACCGCCTCTCAACACCATTTGGTCAATTTTAATCATCTCCTCTCAGTTTTTGAGTGTCGCCTTGCTAACCCTTACATTGGACCCCCGTTATAACTATCTCCTCTCGGTCTCAAGTTGATTTGATAGGGGTTAACTGGCTTAAATAGATAGTACAAGTAAGCTTATTTCAACAATTAACCCCAAATCATCATTGTGATTTCACGTTCCCAATCTCTACCTCCCTCTCAGTTTCTAATGAATACAAGTTGGATCATAACGTGTGAACCCATTAAGAAATCCATAAAAGTGAAGGAAACCCCAATATATGCAACAATAATAACCTTGAAGGATTGAACACTTCGCCTATTTCTTTATATAGCCAAGGATCCCACAACCCTAGATAAGGGAGATTAGCCGCTCATGTTTATGTAACGATCAAAGGAATTCATAATTTAAGACATTCAACAATCACACACTAATCAATAATTGAAAATCCCTAAAGGTTAACTTAATTAATAACAAAAATCAATACAAAATACTACTAAGACCAATGACGGATCTTAGAATTAGAATATATGTCTGTGAGTATAAAGATTGTGTAAACTAAACACAAAACATCATAAGGGTACTTATAGAATACATGGAAACCCTAACAAACAAATCCCAAATGAAAAAGGAAAAACAAAGCCAGTGGCTTCTTACTAAGTCAACATACGGACCATATGTTGAACATACAGTTCGTATATTGGACTTAGTATGTTTCCACCCTTGAAGTTGGATCTTCAACCTTCTGGAAGTTTGTATTTTTGTATAGACTAAGTCTATATACAGACCGTATGTTGAACATGCGGACTGTATAATGACTTAGTATGTTAATGATCTTGCTTTTTCCTGCAGCTTAGTCTATGGACTTTTAGTTTCTCAATAGACTTTTCTCACATACGCTAAATATGTAGCACATATGCCTAAAGATGACATAGTGTGTACAAAAAAACTTCACTTTTCATTTTTTTTTCTTCAATATTATATCCAAACATAGTTTCCTGCAATACATACCTAAAATGCATCATATCTAACAAAGCATCCTAAGAAACTTGCATATTTCATAGTATAAGTATCAAAAGTGCTATATATCTATAACACATCATCTCCCATGCCAATGACCTCTGAGAAACATAAATACAATCCAGACAATCCATATTCACTACTTTCTGGCTTAAGGCGTTCACTACTATGTTTACCTTTTTTGGATAACACAAGATAGAGATATCATAATCCTTAAGCATCTTCAACAATCTACACTGCTTATTATTTAGCTCTCTCTGCGTCATAATATGTTAAAAAGTATGATTTATGAAGATCTCAAAATGCGTGGCATAAAGGTAATGCCTCCAAATCTTAAGTGTAAAAACTACTGCCGCCAACTACAAATCATGAGTAGGGTAGTTGCGCTCGTGCACCTTCAGCTACCTCAGAGCATAAGCAATAGCACGAACCTACTTCATCAATACACAACCTAAACCAACATCAGAAGCATCACAATATATGGTGAATCCCTCACCCTTAATAGAAAGCCAAAATAAGAACCGAAGTAAGAAACTCCTTAAGCTCTCAGATGATTGACTCACACTCTTAGGAAAATTAAAAAAAATCCTCCTTTTGAGTCAATCTAGTCATAGGGGATGTAATAGTGGAAAATATCTCCATGAACAGCCTATAGTAACCGGCTAAACCAATAATCTATGAAGCTTAATTGGAGATGTAGGCCTTGCCCAATCACGAATGGCCTCAGTCCTTTTTGGTCTACCATAATCCCATCCTTTGACACCACATGCCTATGGAATGTCACCTACTTAAGCTAAAACTCACACTTAGAGAATTTGGAAAAAAGAAAATAATCTCCCAAAGTCTGGAGCACAATCCTCAAATATTTTGAATGCTCCTTTCTACTCCTCGAATACCCAAGGATGTCATTGATGAACACAATCACGAAGGAATCTAAATAAGGTCTGAACACTTGGTTCATCAAATCCATAAATGTGACTTGGGTGTTAGTGAACCCAAAAGACATCATTAGGAAATCATAAGGACGATAACAGGTCCTAAAACCTATCTTCAAGAGATCCTCAGACCGAATCCCCAACTAATGGTAATCAAACCTAAAAAATCAATCTTAGAGAACACCACTGCTACATGAAGCTGGTCAAATAAATCATCAATGTGAGGTATGGAATATCGATTTTCATCATCACCTTATTAAGCTTCCTAAAATCAATCAAATACACATAGAGCCATATTTCTTCTCCTCGAACAACACATGAGCACTCTAAGGGGACACACTCGGTCTAATAAATCCCTATCCAAGAAGATCCTGATGCTCAAGATATAGCTTCTTAAGCATGGCATGAGCCATATGATAATGTGCTATAGAAATAGGTCAAATGTCAGGCTTAAGGTCAATAACAAACTCAATATCACACGCATAAGAAATACTGGGTAAAACATTAGGAAACTCATGAACTATAGGAACGAAGTCAAGTGATGGACTCTCAACACTAACATCATGAATAAGAGTGACATAAGATTCTCAACCCCTCAAAATAAACCTCCTAGAAAGAATATAAGAAATTATCCCTATCGGCTCACAAATAACCGCTACCTGCCACACGATGAGAGTTATGTCGAGTATGGCGACTGTAACACTCTTGGCTAAATAATCCAGGACCACATCATAATGGGACAACTAGTACATGCCTTAAATCATATCAAAATCTACTATGTACAATATAATAAGATCAACATGAATATCAAAATCTTACATAGTCACAACACATGATCTGAAAGTTTGATCCACAACTAAAGAATAACTCATGGGTGTAGATACACATAATGACACATACAATGAATCCAAAGATAAGTCTAACCGAAGGTCATAATAAGTAGACACAAAAGAATAAGTAAATCCAAGATCCAATAAAGCAAGGTTGACGACACACAAAGATCATACCTATGATAACAATATTCAAAGATTAGCCTCAGTTCTAGCAGGTACTACATACAATTGACTACGCTCTCTAACTGGCTGGACTTCTAACCGATCTCCAGTCTTACCTACCTAAGAGCCTCCAGAAGAATGTAGGGACCACCCCTAAGACTAGGCATACCATCTCTAGCTGAGGGGTGAACTTCCTTAATACGTAGAACACCCTAAGCTGAAGGAACAATAACTCTTTGACTGGGGAACTCTTGCACAAAGTTACCAAAAACTCCACAAACATGACATGGCCCATGAAATATACCAAAACCAGAAGATCAAGCTGATCTGAAATTACCACCACAACTAGAATAACCATAAGACCAACTTCTCGAAGACTGACCACTACCTTGGCTAAGATGATTACTGAAACTAGACTAACCTCCATCGGTAATCTAGAGAATGGCCTGAATAGGTCTACTAGACTAAACCTAAGGCTAATATGACTGATGTGGAGGATACCTACCTTGAGAACCACTATCTCTGAATAATAAGCCACTATAAGTCCCATTGAAACTGCCCTGATAAAGTAGCCTATCGCTTCCTCCTTGGGGCTCACAATGCATCTTCTCTATAACCTGAGTGTGGTCTTACACCTTAGCAAAAGACGTACCACAACAACCAAACTCTGTATAAACATGTAAAGAGAAAGTCTTAATCCCTTCAGAAAGCAACAAACCCTCTCATACTCACAAGTCAGAGTAAAAGTAGCATGCCTACACCAGAGCAACAAAAACAACATACCTAGTATATTCCTGCAAAGTGGGGTCTGTGGAGGGTAAGTGTACGTAGTCCATACCACTACCTAAAATGTGAGATAGAGAGGTTGTTTTTGATTGACTTTAAACTTAAAAATAAAATAATAAAAATAAAGAATTGTAAAAGAACAAGATACAATAAAAATTAACATATCCAATAATACCATAAACAATAAACTCCAAGTAACACACCAAAATATACAACATCCTAAACTCAAGCTAACCTTCTACCCTAATTTGCTTTCTCTACAACTTCTTATACAGGGTCATGTTCTTAGTAAGATGGAGTTACTCCATGTTATGTATAATTACCTCTCTACAATATTTCCTTGGTCTACCTCTTCCTCAGTTAAAACCATCCTTATCTAAGAATTCACACCTTCACATTGGGGCATCTGTGCTCCTCTTTATCACATGACCGACCATCTAAAACTCGCTTTTTCCATCTTGGATTCCACAAAAGCCACTCCCACCTTATATAAAATAACCTTATTTCTAATCCTATCTTTCCCAGTACACCTACACATCTATCAAAGCATTCTCATCTCTTCTACCTTCAGCTTTTAGATATGGGCCTTCTTAATAGGCCAACACTCTGCCCCATACAACAAAGATGGTCTAACCCACACTCTGTAGAACTTTTCTTAATATTAGGAGGTACCTTTTTTGTCACACAAGATTCGAGAGGTGAGCCTCCATTTAATCGAACCTACCCCAATCTGATGAGTGAGACCTTTATCAATATCTCTATTCTCATGAATCATAGATCCCAGATACTTGAAACTATCTCTCTTACTGATAGAATGAGTGTCAAGCTTAAGAACCATATCAGACTTATGAGACACCTTACTAAACATAGTCTCCAAATATTCTATCTTGGACCTACTCACCGTAAACCCTTTAGACTCAAGGCTTCACCTCCAAATATCCAATTTATCATTAACTCCACTACTTTCTTCATTAATATAGACTGCATCATCCACAAAAAGCAAACAATAAGGAACCTTACATTGAATTTGTTGCATCAAAACATCCATCACAAAGGAAAAAAGAAATGGAACATGCGTTAATCCTTGATGCAACCCCTTCAAGATGGGAAAGTGCTCTGAGTCCCCTTCCCAATCTTAACATGATTCTTGGCTACATAGTACAATCTTTAATCACCCTAACATATATCATAGTACACTTTTAGCCTCTAAACATCTCAAAAGAACCTCTCTAGGAACTCTATTATAGGCCTTCTCTAAGTCGATAAATACCATGTGCAAATCTTTTTTCCTTTCCCTATACTGCTCTACCAGTCTACTAATGAGACTGATGTCTTCAGTAGTCGAGAACCCTAGCATAAATCCAAACTAATTTTTAGAAATAGTAATAATCCTTCATAACCTCAACTCTATCGCCCTCTCCCAATCCTTTATAGTGTGACTCAATAACTTGATACCCCTATAATTGTTGCAGTACTAAATGTCAGCCTTATTCTTATATAATAGAATCATCATACTGCATCTCTAAGTTTCAGGCATCCTCATCATCTTGAAAATTATGTTAAACAATCTAGTCAACCACTCCATACCTGCCCCTCCTGTGTATTTCAAAAAATCAACCAAAATCTTATTTGGCCCTATCGCTCTACCTCTATGTATTCTATGAATAACCCCCTTAAACTCTCCAACCTCAATGCACCTATAATAACCATAATCATGAAACCTCTTGGAATGCTCCAAATCCCCCAACATAAAACTAGTATCCCTTTATTCGTTCAGGAGAATACGAATGCCATCACATTCTAATATGACCCTCCTCTACCAAAACTTTGCCGTCTATATCCTTCATACACTTCACCTGATCAAGGTCCCAAGACCTTCTCTCTATAACCTTAGTGAGCCTGTACACATTTTTATCCCCACCTTTACTATATAACGTTGTGTATAAGCTCTTAAAAATAACATCTTTATCCCTCATGACCACTAACATCGCCTATCGCCTGGCAATCTTAAACTTCTCCATATGCTTCCCTTTATCTTATTCATCATTACTATCAACCAACTTTGTAAACGCTCTCTTCTTAGCCTCCACATTTCCCTTTACCTCTTCGTTCACCACTAGTCTCCTTGGTGTTTAACCAAGCATCCTCTCGATACCCCAAACACCTTAATAGCTATCTCCTTGGTGCAATTGGAAGTCTAATCCTACATACTATCAATATCCCCTCCTCTCCCTTAAGCTTTCCTCATAATCAACTTATCCCCTATATCCAAAGCACTGGCCAAAGTCAGACTGCTTTACCTAATTTTCAGATGATCCTCCACACCCCATCTTCTTATCCCTTTTATGATCTCCACATCCATCATAAAAAAGACTATGTTGGATCGAAAGACTCTTGTGCGATAAGAACTTACAGTCCTTATAAATACCCCTATCTCCTTTCTTGAGAAGTGATGATAGGCGTATTTACACGCCTAAAGCACCATAATTTATCCATATTTTAGCTAAGTTTTAAGGACAAAATATATAATTCCTGCAGTTTTAGTAAATTTTCCTGTAAGTGAGCTAACCAACGTGATTAGCATGTTTTTAGGTATTAATGATGAAGATTTCAGCACTTTGTGGACCTTTTGGTAGCAAGGGAAACTTCACATAAGAGGGAAGGCAGCCTTTGGAAGCTTATGGACTGAAAGTGATGCATGGAGAACTTGTCCCGGGCAAAAATAGTATTTCTAAAAACTTAGGGATTAGCAGTAACTTAATAGAACTAGGACAAGGATGTTATAAAAACCCTATTTGCTGAATTTTTCAGCATGCATTCATTCATGCTTTTCATTATTCACGAATTGATAGATACTTTCATTAGTCATTCGACTTTCTAGTATTATTGAGTTTACTGATTCTGTAAGTTTATACAGAGAAAAATGCTAACTTGTGAGAAACATCTAGAGGGCAAAAAAATGTCAACCTAGTTTGATGCCACACCCATCTTCAACGTGAGATTCTTTGAGCTTTGGTACAATGATGATGTTTATTGTGATCTCCGTTGTAATCATGAGTAGCTAAACTTCTCTTTTAATGTTATGAAAGCCTTATGATATACTATCTATTACTATGAGTTTGTGAATTCTTGATACGTATGCTACTTATATCATTACTCTCTTCATCTTAATTACATTCTTGTGGTTGCAAACATACAAAATACACCATTATAGCATTAACTTGTTCGAGAGAAAAGTTACAGGCTTGGAAAAGAGAGCGTGACAAGGAAATAGGGCTACCAACTCCTATTTACACGTTAGTGCCGTAACTGGGTTAACTTCTTGGAGAATTTGTACCATTAGTTATACACTTTAAGCTCGAGAGAGTTAAAGTGAAATAATCCTTGATGGTTGAGAAACACCAGGATTTACCATTAGAATACAAATCTCTATAAGTGCATGCATGTCTGAATTCCGCATTACTCATAGTTAATAGATACGTAGAACTCATAAGGTGGACATAACCCTAACTTATTTTTCTCTGTGATTAAATCTTACTAAACAAAGCATTCTGTTGTTACTTTGATAGCATTAATTCACGCCAAAATCCAATCCCCCCTTTTCCGTTGAATTTTCGATCAACAGTCTAATAATAGTTGCAATACTTAGTGACCAAGTATTTCCTGTGGGATTAGACACCCAACCCAGTTGGGTTCTATATTTGACAACGACCGTTTACACTCTTACGAGAGCTGTAGTTTGGGCGTTATCAAATTTTGGCACCGTTGTCGGGGAATACGGTTGTCAACTAAGTTTGTGATAGTTACTAGACCCTTTGGTCAAAGATTCTCGAATTTTACTTTTAGTTGTTGTTTTTGTTTTATTCAGGTTCTGTTGAGTGCATGCCAAATACTCGTAGTTCTGGTCAGCCATTATTACCCATAAATCCTGAACCTCAACTTATTGGCAGAATGGATGCACAACGTGACATTGACAGAAGGGCGGCTCAACAGGAGCAGGCAAGATTAGCTGCACTGGAAGCTGCTCAAGTACATTAACAGAATATTGATAACCCAGGGCGAACAACAAATGCTGATGATGAGGACCTGGGTGATGACGAGTTACTGAATCCCAGGCGTACTGATGAGGTGGCGGCACCTATGTATAGGAGGGAACGTCAAGCTAGAATGAGACCTGACCGCTGAGCTGTGCAGGCTCCTTTTGATGATGATGATGACGATTTGGATGGAGCTGGTTCCACAGGGGCTATTATTCTTCCACCCTTGGCACCCGGAGCTAAGTTCAATATCACTAGCACCATGATTCAGTTATTGCAGCTCAAGGGATTATTTGGTGGACTCGCAGGCGATGATCCGAATATGCATCTGATCAACTTTATTTCAACATGCAAATCGTTTGACAATCCAGGAGTTAGGCAGAATGCAATTTGGCTGCGCTTATTTCCATTGTCTCTGTCTGGGGAGGCAACTCTATGGTTGAACGGGCTAACTCCTGATTCTATTACTAATTGGAGGCAACTGAAAGACGCTTTCATAGAAAGATTCTTTCCGCCATCCAAGAGAGCCCAATTACGGGATGAGATCAACAATTTTCGACAGCTTCCAACTGAAGCTCTCCACGAAACATGGGAGAGGTTCAAGAAGAAGCTTTTGTGGTTCCCAAACCATCAGATAACGAATATACACTTGATGGAAATATTATATAGGTCTTTGAACTCGGTGAAAAATCCAGTGGTTGATAATGCTGCAGGTGGGTCATTCATGGACCTTACTTTTATTGATGCAAGTGATATGCTAGATCGTATGACAAAGCAGAGTAGATCTTGGCATACTAGGGATTCTGAGGTAGCGAGCTCTACTGTATCTATTGGCATGACTGCAGAACAGAGATGAAGACAAGAGGAACGTGACCAAGATATGGCTCACATGAAAACACAAATGGATCTTCTTACAAAGAATTTATTATCAGGGAAGACCAAAAAAGTCAAGGCTGTTGTATCACAGGGAAGAGATGAATCCGACTTTGAGGAAGAAGCGAACTACTTGAATAATCAGGGGGTTTCCGAGGCAATGCCCAAGGAAACCAAGGTCGGAACTATTATGATAAATCTGGATACAAGGACCGCGATCAAGGTAGTTGGAAGAACAAGACTGACAGGAGTGGTTTGTATATTCCTCCTAGAAATTGTGAGGCTGTGGCGTCTGGCTCTGGGAAGATGTCCATGGATGATATGATGGCTAAGATGTTGAAAGGAGTGGAGGCAACCAACACGGGAGTAACTGAGGTGAAGAATGATTTGTCATCAATAAATTAATTGGTTGACTCGCATTCTACTGCAATAAAACAGCTGGAGCAACAATTGAGTCAACTCTCAGCGGCATTCAATCAAAGAAAGGTTGGCACGCTACCCAGTGACACTGTGCAAAACCCAAGGAATGACGGATTGTGTATGGATTTTACTACCCAGAGTGGTAAAGTGTTGGAAAATCCATCCAAAGGCAAGCAGGTGGTTGATGATATAGCAGAGAATGTTGATGAAGCAGAGTTTGAAGATGCCGTAGAAGCTGAAGTGAGTGCTCATGATGTTACACCTAGACGTCACCAGCCTGAAAAGAGTGATAATCGGAAGCAAGATAAAAAGGAAGTGGCAGAGAAAATGATTCCTCTTCCACCACCACCTTTTCCTTAGAGACTGAAGAAGAAGGCTGATGACACTCCTGAAAAGGTTGATAATCGGAAGCAAGATAAAGAGAAAGTGGTGGAGAAAATGATTCCCCTTCCACCACCACCTTTTCCGCAGAGACTGAAGAAGAAAGATGATGACACTAGGTTCAGTAAATTCATGACCATGTTGAAGCAGTTGACTATTAATGTTCCGTTGGTGGAGGCGCTGGAACAGATGCCTGGGTATGCTAAATTTATGAAGGACCTGTTGATAAAGAAGCGGACAGCAAGTTATGAGCTGGCAGATAATGTTCATCATTGCAGTGCAATCGCTAAAAGATCGCTAGTACAGAAGAAGGAAGATCCTGGTGCTTTCACTATTCCTTGCACGATTGGATCATTGGATTTTGCTAAGGCATTATGCGATTTGGGAGCTAGCATCAATTTGATGCCGCTATCTATTTACAAAAAGTTGGGGTTGGGTGATCCTACACCAACCAATATGCAGCTCGTGATGGCAGATATGTCGATAAAACGACTTGTTGGTATTTTATATGATGTATTGGTGAAGGTTTCCACCTTCATCTTTCCTGCAGACTTTGTTATTTTGGATTGTGAGGTGGATTCTGAAGTTCCAATAATCTTGGGGCGTCCTTTCCTCGCAACTGGAAGTGTGCTGATTGATTTAAGAGCTAATGAGCTTTTATTTCGGCTGAATGAAGAAGTAGTCCATTTTGATGTATGCAAATCAATGAAGCAGCCTAGAGATATGGATGTGTTCTCTGTAGCTAATGTTTATTATGAGGATGATAAAGAATTATCTGTAGAGAAGAAGCTTACTGTTGAGTCATTGTCTGCTGTGCTGTTGAATTTTGAGCGTGAGGAGGTTGAAGAATATGAAGAAACCATTTGTGCTCTAACAGGAATAAAGTCTTATTCTCATGCTCCTAAGAAGCTGGGCCTTGATCTTAAGAATCAACCGTCACCAACAACAAAGACTTCCATTGAAGAGCCACCAGTGCTAGAATCGAAAGAGCTCCCCAGTCACCTAAGGTATGCGTTCTTGGGAAGTGGAAATACACTTCCGGTGAGTGTTGCGACTGATTTAGGTGAACAGTACGTAGAGGCTCTCATCTTTGCTCTGAAGAGGTACAAGAGAGCTATGGGTTGGACTATTGATGATATAATTGGTATCCCTCCTGGGATATGTATGCACAAGAGTCAGCTCGAAGAAGATTGCATGCCTACAAGTAAGCAAAAGCGTCGTCTGAATCCATTCAGAAAACGATGCACCATCTATCTCGATGAAGTCTAAGTAATCGAGATAGCTATGTCGTGCCGTGACAATAAATCAAGCGCTAGATGGGAGGCAACCCACCATTTTTAATCGTTTTATTTTACTAAGAGTTTGTTTTTGTTAAATAAAAAAATCCAAAAAGAAGAGTCGAGCCACGACCAAAACTAAGGTGCTTGGTGGGAGGCAACCCATCGTTCCAATTGTTTTTGTTGTTTTTGAGTAAATGTAGGTGTAAGATGTATAAAGGAGGAGATCTAGCCCAAATTTTAATTTGGAATTGTGTCATGTTGAAGGTGGTAAGTTTGGAATGAAGAAACAAAGGCTATTGGTTAGGCATTGCCTATGAAAATCTAGGCAACGAACAAGGCAAGGCCTATGTAAATCTAGGCAATGAACAAGGCAAGGCCTATGCTATGGCCTAATCTCTCTGAATCTACAATGCCATAGCATAGGCGCCGCCTATGCCATTGCCTTTTCTCTCTGAATCTACAATGCCATAGCATAGGCGCCGCCTATGCTCAACTAGGCTTTGCAAATGGCACCACCTATGCTAAGCATAGGCAAAGCATTAGGCGCCGCCTATGCTTACTTTTTGGTCTCCTAATCCAATTTTAAATGGGTCAAACCCGACCCAAGCCTTGTCCTATAAATAAAACTTCAACATTAGAACAAAAAACACTTCTTTGCTCAACCTAGGCACCGCCTTTACTCTCCAAATCTCTCAAAATTTTTCTTTTTGCTCTTCTAACCTTGCAAGATCATCTTTCGAGGCCATCACCAAGTAAGTACTTCTTTTATATTCCGTAGTTATTATGATATTACGCCTATAATGATTTGTTAAATCTTGAAGTGGTGTTGGTAATTTGAATATGGATGGTTCGTTATGATACATCTAGTTCAGTAAAAGAATACGTGTGGGTGTTCTTGACTTTGTTCCGATTTGTATTTGATTGTTATACACTGTCATCTTTTTACGGAATCGAAATGGTAAAGTTAATTACATAATCTTGTAAGTTGAATGTTGGAATGTTTGAATGACTCGTTCATCGAGATAAAGATCATGACTAAATACAAGCATGAGATGTTCTGATTATTTCTATGCCATAACTTGATTCGATCTCAACGTAGTAGTCTTGTTCAAAAAGTGCATTAATCCAAACCATAAAGTATGGTCAAGTTTACATGACATAGATCTGAAAAGGATAGTTAAGGTTCCATGAAAGTATGAATGTGCTGAACATATTGTTGGAACATATCGCCTACATTTATGTCAATGAAGTCTGAGTAATCGATATCATCCACTTAATTAGTTGGTGCCAACAAATTAAGTATGGGGTGGTGCCATTATTGTTTGATTGTCGATCAAATCTTCCGAGATAAGCTAACATGACTTTATTTTAATCTCAGGTAAAATGGCACCAAAAGGTCGATCAGGAAAAGAAAAAGCGTCCACCTCACAGAAAGGTCAGAAAAGGGGAAGAAAAGAGCAAGCTGAATCCTCCTCGCTGCAAATACCTCAGCGCATGTTCGGGATAAAATGGGTCCTAGAGGAGGAAGGAAAGGAGTGGTACAAGAACAACAAAGTGAAAAAATATGTTCACATGGAGTTGATACAAAAGGAGAGTCTAGCGAAGAGAGAACCTCGCATTTTGGCTAAAATCATGGAGCTACATCTTGATTTCATTTTCCAAGATATGGGAGAATGCAATCTTGATCTAACGCGAGAATTCTATGCCAATTGGTCCCCAAAGACTACCGGAAGTGAAGTGAAGATTCGGGGACAAGTCTTGCAACTGAATGCGGAGTTCTTCAACTCTTTTCTGGGTCTTCCATCTGTGGATCCATCACCGCTCAAGGAGCTTTATCACAGACCTCCATACAGGGAAATCAGACACACACTGTGCGGAACAAGATCAATGGAACGGTGGAGTCGTCACAAGGATACCGGTCGGCATAATACCTCCCCGTATGCCTCCTTGAATAGAGAAGAACAAATATGGTTGTGGATAGTAAACTCTTGCCTGATTCCAGGGTCACAGTACACAAACATCACACGTGATAGAGTGTTCTTCGTGTACGCTTTGATGACGAACATCCCCATCAACATTGGGGCGATTATTCAATCTTCAATGCGTAAGGCTAGGTTGCACAATAGGTCCCACTTTAGCTTTGGCAATCTGTTGACTGCGATATTGAGGAAGGAGGACATCAAAGAGGAACCTGCAGATCATAAGCTTCCACACAACCCAAAGGAAGTTGACCTCACAAAGGTGAAAGATGCTGAATCTATGCATGGCGTCAACCTGACCACTGCAGAAAGACATGCTCGCGACGAAAGCTTCTTCCGCCATTTATATGGCATGACGAGGTTCACCATGATGAGCGGGGGTCATGTTCCAACTGCTGCAGAGCTCCAACAGTTGGATTATGACTACCCAATGAATGAGTATGCGAGGGCTATGCGCGGAGTAGGTGTATATTTTGAGGAACCTCTTGATGATGACGTGCCAACCGATGACGATCGCCGAATGCTTGACTCAGACGTGGAGGAGAACTCTGATGACGACGACTCTGATGATGATTCCGATGCAGGGGGTATGACCCCAGAAATAGAGGAGGAGTCCGACTAATCAAGTTTTTCTTATTTATTTTCCACTGAGGGCAGTGTGTCTCGTCTAAGTGTGGGGTGCTGGTATTTGTATGCTACACTTCTTTGTCTGCATTTGCATTTATTCCATTTGCATTTATTCTAGTTCTTGTTTGTTTTAATTAGTCGTAATTAGTTAGTTTAAATTTAGATTTTTTAGATTTTGCATGAAATTGTTCTGATAGGCGGCATGATATTATGACAAGAGTTTGTGCCAAAATCAGTACTATTGAGACATTTAGGCTCTAAGTGTGACACACTGTGTGATAATTATGTGGTTTAATTCATTCATCTGTTGGGTCAAGAGTCTATACTGCTCCCAATAAATTTGACCATGTGCCTTGTGTGTGTGAGGTTATAGTATATTCTGTGTTGTGACTGATACTAGAACTTGCCTGGTGTGTGTGTAAAGCGAAATAAAGAGTGTGAGTTTAGGAGATAATTTAGGTATTTCTTTGGCAGCCTGTGATTGTTTACCTTCTTTTTACCTACCTGTGGACATTATCCTAGTTAACCCCCTTTGAGCCTTTAGCTATTTTCTTTGACGGCCTCATATGTAGCCTAATCCACTTTTTCAAGACCATAATTTGATCCAAATTCCTAAGCGCTTTAAATTGTAGAGTCATGTGACAAAATAAGAGGAAAGTGGGTGAGAGTGATGCCTCAGAGTATATTGGTACTTGAAATTGTTGTGAATAAGAGTGGCTATCATAGAGGTGTTTTATAGAAAAAAAAGCAGAAATAGAAAAATAAAAAAAAATATAAGTTGTATATTCTCATCTTTGTGTTTATAATCGAATAACAAAATAGGTGAAAAGGGGTGTTAGATGAAAAGAAAGGCAGAAGGGTTGTTTAAAAGAGAGTGTTAATGGCATAATGTGATGTATTAAAGCGCTTAAGGAAAATAGTCACTATTTCTGGCCAAAATAGTCCTACCTGTCCCTTAGCCTACATTACAACCTGTAAAGACTTACTTGATCCTAAGCTTAGCATTCTGATATTAGTGGAGCATTACACTAAGGGCAAGCCTATGGTCATCGGTTGCAACATATGAATTCTTTGTGAGAGTGAGAGCAAGGAGAATCTTGTACCCATGTTTCGAAAAATGCAAAACTTATGAGTGATTATGGGTGATATCTTGTGTGAGACACACATGGTTAATGATTGTTGGGTAGTGTTATATGATTCTTTGTGACTTAACTTGTGGATACGAATTAACCATCATCACAAGTCTAGGTTGGAGGTTGAATTGTTTCTAGTAGTGAAAAAGAAAACTACTCTTTGTTAATAATTGTCGTGCCTGTCTTGTTGAACATTTTATGTTGTTGCTATGATATTCTAAGTAGATGATTGCATGGACGTAATATTTTATTCGAGGACGAACAAAGATTTAAGTGTGGGGTGTTGATGATAGGCGTATTTACACGCCCAAAGCACCATAATTTATCCATATTTTATCTAAGTTTTAAGGACAAAATATATAATTCCTGCAGTTTTAGTCCATTTTCCTGTAACTGAGCTAACCAACGTGATTAGAATGTTTTCAGGTATTAATGATGAAGATTTCAGCACTTTGTTGACCTTTTGGTAGCAAGGGAAACTTCACATAAGAGGGAAGGCAGCCTTTGGAAGCTTATGGACTGAAAGTGATGCATGGAGAACTTGTCCCGGGCAAAAACAGTATTTCTAAAGACTTGGGGATCAACAGTAACTTAATAGGACTAGGACAAGGATGTTATAAAAACCCTATTTGCTGAATTTTTCAGCATGGATTCATTCATGCTTTTCATTATTCACGAATTGATAGATACTTTCATTAGTCATTCGACTTTCTAGTATTATTGAGTGTACAGATTCTGTAAGTTTATGCAGAGAAAAACGCTAACTTGTGAGAAACGTCTAGAGGGCAAAAAAATGTCAACCTAGTTTGACGCCACACCCATCTTCAACGTGAGATTCTTTGAGCTTTGGTACGATGATGATGTTTATTGTGATCTCCGTTGTAATCATTGTAGCTAAACTTCTCTGTTAGGGTTATGGAAGCCTTATGATATACTATCTATTACTATGAGTTTGTGAATTCTTGATACGTATGCTACTTATATCATTACTCTCTTCATCTTAATTACATTCTTGTGGTTGCAAACATATAGAATACGCCATTATAGCATTAACTTGTTCGAGAGAAAAGTTACATGTTTGGAAAAGAGAGTGTGACAAGGAAATAGGGCTACCAACCCCTATTTACACATTAGTGCCGTAACTGGGTTAACTTCTTGGAGAATTTGTACCATTAGTTATACACTTTAAGCTCGAGAGAGTTAAAGTGAAATAATCCTTGATGGTTGAGAAACACTAGGATTTACCATTAGAATACAAATCTCTATAAGTGCATGCATGTATGAATTCCGCATTACTCATAGTTAATAGATACGTAGAACTCATAAGGTGGACATAACCCTAACTTATTTTTCTCTGTGATTAAATCTTACTAAACAAAGCATTCTGTTGTTACTTTGATAGCATTAATTCACGCCAAAATCCAATCCCCCCTTTTCCATGGAATTTTCGATCAACAGTCTAATAATAGTTGCAACACTTAGTGACCAAGTATTCCCTGTGGGATTCGACACCCAACCCAGTTGGGTTCTATATTTGACAGCGACTTCTTACACTCTTACGAGAGCTGTAGTTTGGGAGTTATCAAGAAGCAAGAAGTCAATCTGAGTCTTGGACACCGAACAACGGAAGGTAACCAAGTGAACCTCCTTCTTGGGAATGTTAAAATTAACTACCACCAATCCAAATACCTGAGCAAAATAAAAAAGTACCAGTTCTTCAACATTTCTTATACCGAACCCATAGCTTCCATGCACATCATCTCTAGCCAACTCATGAAAATGAGCTTCATACTCTACAACCATCATAAAGGCCTACTTTAATCTTAAGAATTAATCTTTCAAATGATCCCTAAGGCTGAGAGGCATATACTTCTCTAAGAAGATATCAAAGAACTTAGTCCATGTTAGAAGAGAAGATCCAACTATCCTAGAATCAATATGAACTCTCCAGCAAAGTTTAGTTTCCAAGTCGAACTAAAAGGTAATGTTATCCATACAACGAGTTTCAACCAGGCCTAAATTACGGATCCTATCCTCACAAAAAATATGAAAATCATAAGCATCCTCGGTCAATGCACCAGAAAACCTAGCGGAGCAAATCTCAAGAATCTACCCTACATCTTCTGCTCTTCAATAGACTAGCAAGATGGGAAACATCTAATTGAGTTACTACATGCTGAGCAACTACTAGTGAAGAAGGGACATCAAATCTGGGTGTTGCAGCTATAGGCTATGCCCCGACATTAATACAACTCAAATTTGTAGACTATGCACCATTAGATGGTGTAGCACCAACCAATACCAATAGATAAACCAAAGCATCTCTAAGCACTATAAAAGAAATAAACCCTAGTAGAGCCTGGGATGGTCCTTGGCCTACCACCTGTTGGGGAAGAAGAATCTCTAGCTTAGGAGTAGGAATAGGGTTTGGTAAAGTTGAACTATCCTAGTCCCTAGTTGGGGACATATCTCGAGGCTATCTACAACCTTTAGGTGGCCCACGAATAGCGATAAGATCCCTAGGTTTGGTCTTGGGATGCTTATCTCGTGTAGCGGTAGCATGTGTCCTAGACATTTGTGAAAGAGCAAAACCAAAGGAATTCTTTAGAAACCAACTCCGATTGTTAGCACAAGATGAGTGAAAAAGTGAACAACTCCTAAGAATGTCCTATAACCGCCCAAAGATAAGAAACGAATTTCATCGCGGGACTCTACTCGACACTTGCTCTTATACCAAAAATACTAGTGAACCTAGGATCTGGAACCAATTTTTCATGACCCGTTTTACAATTCATGATGGCACCTACTTTATGCACCCTGTAGGTAAGCCAAATCCTAGCCTGTAGCTTTGAGCAATGGGCTAATTTTGCAGGAAATGGTCCAAAAGGATGAAAATCAACATTTTAGTACTTATCATAAGGACAAGGAAATAAATATAATCCAATTTCGATAAAATATAGACAACCATCCCATAAACTAGTAATGTCGGGACTAGAGCAACTATAAATATACTTCAAGTTCTGAAATAGTTAATACAATTTATCTTGGAAACAAACTACTAGGCATAGATAAATAGAAGGAAAAAAGGGTAACTCCGACTCCAAGCACTAACCCAATCTCTGAAATCCAATCACGGCATGAGTGTCAAATTAGCAGTGGCAACTAGTACTCACATTTGTACCAAAAAGGTACAATAGTGTAGTATTAGTACCAAAACCACGGGTACTGAGTAGGCATCATCGACCGACTAAGCTAAATCATGATATAAATACTATAAAAGGAAAGATAAAAGAAGCTAAGTCAAGGTAAAAGGTCAAACCTAGATTTTTAATCCAACACCGCCATACATAGACAAATAAAAGCATATGAGATAATGACATAAAAATCACACAATTATATCTACTAAATTGGCCTTCATAAACCAACAAGTGCGGAAAAGTAAATAACCCAACGCATGCCCCCATAATCCTGGAGGGTAAAATTTAGAAAAACAAATATCAGTAATGATAATTGACCGACTATCATGCAAAAAACAAGAACTCACCCATATCATCAACATCATAATTAATTATCGGGTTGTACCATAAATATCATCATCTCCCAAAATTCAACCATTAAGTAACTAATCCTCTCAATTCCATAATAAAAATTCCGAAATGTAAAACAAGTATATAAATTTCTACCAAAATTAGCTCAGGTATTGGCCTAAGGCGAGCTAGAAGGCCCCACTTCTAATCCTCGAAGTCCATTATAAGGCAAGTTCTACGCCATACAAGCTTAAGGTATCTAAATCCACTTCAAGATGCTAAAAATGCATTAAATAACCCTAATAAAAAAATTCTACTGAAGACATGAGCAACTAAGACAATTACGCCTAAATTACGATTTCAAGATAGCCTAAACAATCAAACTATGCCAAATATTTGACGATCATATTTCCAACACTTAAATCCCCTCCTAATCTTACATAATATCATAAGTATACCACAAAATAGCTCAATATATGAAGATAGTAAACCTAGCCTACCTGGACGCCGAAGAAAAGCCCAAAGAATCTTCTAAACCACCAATTTTCCATTTCGAGAAGCTTCTACAAGGTGCCACTCTATCAAACAACAATCTACTCATCAAGATGAGAACAATCAACTACATTGCACTATTGTTCTTCGGGTTCAAAAATCAAGTAAACTCCTAGGTGGGGACTATTAATGGAATCATTCATTCAAAGTAAACACAACGTCCCACTATGCTCAAGGAAAGTTTACCTTAAAAAATAGGTAAATTTCAATCTCTAATGGTGCTAAAATCAAGCAACCAAGGTTTTAGGTATTTTAGAAAAAAGATGAAGGATTTAATCCTAAAAAAGATGGAAGATCACCACAAAATCAAAGAAGAAACACGTAAATAATCTCCAACAAAGCTCTAAAATCACCTACAAATGCTTTTCCCAAGATTTCTCACTCTTTATGGTTCTAATACCTTGAGCATTGATTACGAATATAGAAAATGGGCTAAGTGGGTATTTATAGCCTTCACAGGCACACAGGTGCCTCTAAATAGGCCATTTAATCACTATAGCGGTCATTGTTAACGTGCCTGATATCGCTAATGTGGTACACATCCCACAAGCTAGGGTGCTAAACTAGAACATGGGCCACATTAGCACTAGCCACTAAAGCAGCCACATGCCATAAAGCTATACGTATTGGCTAGGTTAGGAACTCTAAAATACCCAAGGGAGCCTAAAACACCTTCTACTAAAGTTCCCAAAGGGCCGCTTTAGAGGTCGCACCAGATATTAGGCACCAACTAAAACTTGGAGAAATTCCAAATTCCGTCAACCCCTTGAGATTTTTCAAAAATCCTGTGCACGTAAACAAACTAGGCTACCCTATTAAGTTCAGTGTTCTAGACTCAATGGCACAGTCGAAAATAAGATCTAAGGTTGTTTTGATAAAAAATGGGTCCCACACCTACTTTCTATTTTCTTAACTTCTGGCTAATAGCCCAATACAAGTCCAGGACCCTCGATACAAAAACCAATGGTCCTCCTTGCATAAAATTGATATTTTGGAGTTGTTGCAAATAATCAAAATTCATATAAGAGAATGTTTGACTAATGTTTTTTCCCAAAAACCAATTTAATACAGTGAAGGCTTCAAATCAAATAATTGTCTCTATAAATCAAACGAACTACCCGATAACCAAACTTTCAGTTCTAGCAAGTCATACTTAATTGGGGAAGCTATAGGAAAACTCTAAATGGCAAAAATATGCAGAAATATGGAAAATGACCAGATGGGTCGTTACATTGTACACTACTGAAGGAACTTTTATTTGCAAAATTAAGGGAATATGATAGACCTAAATCCTCAAATAGTGAAAGATACTAGTCCACATTTCGCTCTCGATCTCTTAAGTAGCCTCCTCTACTAGGCGGTGTCTCCACTGAACCTTTACTATATGAATATGTGTAGTGCACAACTGCTTAATATTACTGGCTAAAATGAGCAAAGGCTCTTCCAAGAAGGTCAATTCCTCATCCAACTGGACTGAGTCCTATCTAAGAACATGAGATGACTGAGGAATATATCATCGCAACATACAAACATGGATAATTAAATGGACAATAACAAAATCTAGGGGTAAGGCTAACTCATAAGATACCTCACCAAATATGCAAATAATCTTGAAGGCACTAATATATCTAGGGCTGAGCTTTCCTTCCGTCTCAAACCTCATCACACCCTTTATGGGTGATACATGGAAGAATACCTGCTCATAAACTCTGAATCTCAAGGAACAAACTCTACGATCTATATAAGCCTTCTGTATACTTTGAGCTACCCTCAACCTATCCTGAATTTCTTTGACAATATCCAACAACTCCTGAAGAAAATTAGTACCACAAAGTGTAACTTTGGAAGTTTCAAACTATCAAATCAAAAAATAACATCTTCTTCCATATAAAGCCTCAAAAGGCGCCATCACAATTCTCGAATAGTAAATATTATTATACATAAACTCTGACAAATCTAAGTACCGCTCTACTGACCTCCAAAATCCATAACACAGGCTCAAAGCATATCCTCGAGAACCTAAATAGTCCACTCTGATTGCCCATTGGTCTATGGATTGAAGGTTGTACTAAGATCTACCTGAGTACCCAATTTCTCCTAGAAAGATCTCTAAAAGATGGAAGTAAATAGTGACCCGTGATTTCAAATGATTATAGGCACACCATGCAAATAGACTATCTCATGAACGTATATATGGTCTACTCTCTCGGCACTGATAGACAACTCAATAAGAATAAAATATGGCAACTTGGTTAACCAAACCACAATGACCCAAATACCATTAAAACTAAGGGAGGTATGAGATAAACCATTAACAAAAAGCATGTTAATCCTCTTCCACTTTCAGTCGAGAATGGGAAACCATGAATCATTCCACCAGGTCTCTACTGCTCGACCTTCACCTATTGACAACATAATAATGAGCTACAAAGTATGCCACATCTTTCTTCATGCCACTTCACCAATCACGGATTATGGAAAGTATTTTATCCTCAAATTGACAACTCCAAATCTGTTTACATAGTGAAGAGCTCACCTCGACATTAGCAAGAATCCTCCTAAGGTATGAAATATCACATCACCATCAAGTCGGCTAAGGAATGAATATCTGATGCCAAAGGCCTTTGAGAAACTAAAATACAAGACATGCTACCCATACTAACCACCTTCTGGCTAAAGGCATCCACTACTTCATTTGCCTTGCCCAGATAATACAAAATAGAGATATCATAATCCTTAAGCAACTCCATCCATCTATACTTTCTAGTGTTTATCTCTTTCCTAGTCATAAGATGTTGATGACTATGATGATCCATAAAGATCTCACAAGGCATTCCATAAACATAATGCCTATAAACCTTAAGCACAAGAACTACCACCGCCAACTCTAAATCATGAGTAGGGTAGATTCACTTGTGCTCCTTCAACTGCCTTAAGCTCAAAGTATAAGGAATAACATGACACTGCAAGATTAACACATAACCTAAAAAAACACCAAAAGCATCACAATACATAATGAATGAATCCCTCACTTGCAATAGGAAAAGCCAAAATAAAAGTCAAAGTAAGAAACTCCATGAGATTTTTTAATCTTGACTCAAACTCTTTAGACTCTCAGGGAACCTCCTTCCAAGTTAATCCTATCATAGGTATTGCAATAGTAGAAAAACATACAATGAACAACCTATAGTAACCAACCTAAATAAAGAAGCTACAATCTCAGTCGGAGATATAGGCTTGTGCGAATCACGAATGGCCTTAATCTTCATTGGGTGTACCATAATACCATTGGTAGAAACAACATCCCCAAGGAATGTCAATGGCTTAAGCAAAAACTCATACTTAGAGAATTTGGCAAAATGCAATTAGAACTCATATCCTCAACTAATGGTAATTAGAACTCAAATCAATCATAGAGAACAACACTGCTCCCTTAAGATGGTCATATGAAGCATAAATGTGAGGCATATGATATTGATTCTTCATTGTCACAATATTAAGCGACCAATAGTTAATACACATATACATGGAGCCATCCATGTTCTTCACAAAAAAACATAAGATCTCCTCAATGGGACATAATCTTAAAGCTAAAAAATCATCTTCTTAAGCTTTGTTGGAGCCATACGGTAAGGTGCCATGAAAGTAGGTTGGGTTCCAGGATCAAGATCAATAACAAACCCAATATAACATGTAAGAGGAATATCAAGTAGATCGGTAGGAAAAATATTAGGAAACTCATGAATTATAGGAACAAAGTCAAGCGATGGATTGTCCACACTAACATCGTGAATATAGGCGAGATAATACTAGCAACCCTTCAAAGTAAGCATCCTAACAAGAATATATGAAATAATCCCAATTGGCTTGTGGCTAATCTCTCTTTTCCACATGTCCTAGGGTATGTCGGGCAGGGAATTGTAATGGTATTTTTAAAATAATCTAGGACTACATGATAGTGGGATAACTATTCTATGACCAAAACCACATCACAATATACCATGTATGATATAATAAGATCAGCATGAGTATCAAAATCTTGCTCAGTCATAACATATGATCTAAATACCTAATCCACAATGAAAAAACCACCCATGATAGTAGATACACATAATGGTACAGATAATGAATCCCAATATAACTCTAGCTGCTATATAATAAGTAGGTACATAAGAATAAATCGATCCTGAACCAAATAAATCAAGCACGAACTGACGACATACCAAGATTGTACCTATGATAACAACATCTTAAAACTCAGCCCCTGGTCTAGTAGGTACTATATACAACTAAAACATTACCACCACTTGTATGGGCTCATGACCGCTCTCCTATACAACCTCTCTTAGTGCCTCCAAAAGCACCATAGGGAATACTTCTATGACCATTTATACCACTTCAAGCTGAGAGGTAAACTATCCTAATAGGTAGAACAAGTTGAGTTGAGGAATAATTGCTCCACGATTGAGGAACTCTCATACCATGTGACTAAAAGCTCACCAAACATGACATGCATCATGAAAGGTACTAAAACCAGAAGATCCAGCTGACCCAAAATAACCACCATGACTAGAATAACCAGATGAACAACCCCTAGAAGATTGACCAAAATCCTAGATAGGATAATTACTAATAATAGACTAAACTCTATCAAAATCTAGAGCGCAGCCTAAACGGGCCTACTTCACTAAACCTAAGGATAATATGGCTAACACAAAGGGTACCTACCTTGATAACCACTATTTATGAATCATGATTCACTAGTAAAACACCCTGGTTTCTAAACGTTAGAAAATTTCCTTGATTTCTGGTTTTTAGTCAAAATACGACTTGGGGGAACGAGTCGTAAACTTGGGTACAGATGGTATGGTTTAGTCGTATGTTGACCAGTGTTGGTTAGAGGGATTAATGTAGTTACTAGAATGGGTATGATTTGGGTGGTCCAATTCATATAGTTGGGTACGTATGAGTTGTTTGGTTACTTCACTTAGCCTTAAACTTGGTAAATTAAGATAGATTTGAGTACAAGTGGCTCACTATAAGCCATAATCCAGGGTACAAGTCATACCCAGGACTCGTTTGGTGGTCAATGTTCAAACCTCCTAAATTCTATTCTGCCAGGGGTACGATTTATGAGTACTAGTCATACACTTGAAGGACCAGTCGTACCCTATGATGATAATTTAATGTAGTTTAAGTGAGGGAAATCTAGATATTTCCCAACTTATCCTAATAAGGCCCCATAACTAATATTTCCCTTGGAAGGTTATTTTACATATTATTCTATTCTTAAACACTTTGAAAACACTCTTAAAT
The DNA here is from genome assembly GCA_030864215.1 of Capsicum pubescens. NCBI lineage: Eukaryota > Viridiplantae > Streptophyta > Magnoliopsida > Solanales > Solanaceae > Capsicum > Capsicum pubescens. Next base: position 239,645,419 of record CM061544.1, on the reverse strand, counting down.
TCTCTCTAGAGTTCTTGGGCAAAGAAATATAGGGTTTCATCTTAAGAAGTAAATTGGGGCTTATCTTGATGATTTTTATCCATCATCATCTTGGTTTAAAGAATTTTCTATTCCCTCATAGATAGTTCCATCGTCATCTTGGTTCAAATATGATTTGGGGGTTTTGGTTATAAATGCTTGGTTATGGTTTTCCCATATTTTAAATTATGATTTAATATACATTAATGGTTATTATGGATAATTAGTTGTATGGGAATGGTTCTTTGGTAATGGGCTATGGTTCTGGAAATACTATGCCCTAAAGTGTTTGATAAATTGCCTATAACAATGGTTTCACTATAATATTCTTTTTTAATATGACTTATGCCTGGTTTAATCCAGGTAACGGAACCGTAAATGATATGAATGGTTTAATAGTTTTGAATGGATTAAAAAGGCCTTAGTGTCAATGGTTTTTGTTTAATTGGAAATCATTTGGGGTACATGGGAATCCCCTAAGGATTGGCTAAGGATAATACTTTCAAGTTATAGTCGGTATGATGATACCACTACTAATAGCCTTGGTTAATAATAATGGAACAATGGTTTGGTTGGAAAAATGTTTTAATTTGGCTTATAGAAGGGGTGTGTGTACCAAAGTCATGGAGGTCATAGGTCCCGTAGGGATCGAAACTGGTCATATTTGATGATGTGAGGTTTTGTCCTAGTGACCATGTGCATAATGTCATACTTTATATTTTGGGAGATGTGCTAGTCATCCCAGGTTTTCTTCCCTGTTCATGAGACTACACATACTGGGGCTCTTTCAGTAGGGGTATATTAACCCATATAGCCTATGAGTGGTTTAGGACAGCAGAGCTACATAACCCAGGTAAAGGTTTTAAATATCATACTAAACCTGATTCCCTTTCCCAGTATGGTTATACATATACATATATGTATGGTTTGTAGTCATATAGAGGGTTTTACTTGGTTTTATAAATTTCATTATTTTATCCTTATCCTGAGTTCATGATAGAGTCCACATGCTAACCCATCTTCGAGTGGCTGTATCCCCACAAGATGCAAAAATCGACCGTTCTCCTCCACTCTTAATATTTAAATATTTGGGGGTCAACTTAGGATTGAAGTGGTGAGCTTCCATCTATTCTGAAGGCTCTATTTCATGAATGTTATTTCATACACTAGATTATTTATGGATATTGGTTTTTCCTATGGTTGGGGGCATGTCCCAATCAAATATTTGTGTTCTTCTTCTTAGAGGCTTTTGTGAAATTACTATGGGTTTTAATGGGCGGGATCGGTATTGGTGTCAGCCTTAGAATTGGCATTGGTATTAGGTGTGACCTCATTAGCCCAAATTTGTCATTCTTCCTTCGTATTTCATTTTGGGATTATATATTTTATTACTAATGGAACTTATTTAGTTATGGTTAGATCTATGGTTTGATTTGGCTTGGTATGGTTATATGGTTAGTATGGGACGATCAGACTTGATTGGGTTAGTATAGGTAATAGACCTATCCCAGAGTCTATAATTTGGATAGTTATGCTATCTTATTATATGTTATAAATTCAGCCAACTCAAGGCAGGCAACTGGAGGTTGGGTTGGGTAACGGGGGTGGTCTCTGGTCCCAAACAGACTTAGGATACCCATTACGACAAGGCCCTAGGCTGGGTATGTCAAGTTGGAATCAAAGATTTTGGCTCATGGTCAATTGGGAGTCCACAAAGCTATGTCTAGTAGAGACTTTTTTTAGGGTGTGTAGCATGCCACACTCATAAGAGAGAGGCTCCTGGGAATTTAGGAATGTTTCAGGGAATTTAGGAACGTTTCACTTTCTTTGTATTCTATTTTAAAACATCTTGTCTAAGTCTTAGAATTCTTCTCTAATCCATGGTTGTTCACTTTTCAGATCATGCCTTGATGATCTGGAACACAAGGAAGCTCTTCAATCCCATCTGGGGATAATGTAGATGGGGTATGTCCTATGTCTGGAGTTCGTATTCAATCTCAGTGTCTTATTATTCTGGAGTTCCTCCAGTTGCTACTAGTCCTCCTCAGGTAAGGTGACTAATGTTAATTTTTTCAAGTCTATTCATACTATTGCTCAGTTGGTTGCTTCTTAAGCTAAATGAGATACACATGCTGGATTGTCTACTGATGCCTTAAAGGTTGGCCAGTTTATGAAATTGAATTCTCCTACTTTTACTGGTGTTAAATAGAGAAAGATCCTCAGGGTTTCTTGGATGAAATAGAGAAGATATATAGCGTGATGTAGACCATAACTATGGAAAGTGTAAAATTTTTATCTTATCAGCTCAGGGATATTTCTACCAATGGTATGAAGAGTGAGAAAGTTATCGAGGTGATGCGGATGAGTTGTCCTTATAGGATACCTTTTCTGGATTATTTCTATCCTCAAGAGCCGAGAGAAGCAAAGATGGAGGCATTTGTGAATCTTAAGTATGGGATAATATCTATCAAGGAATATTCCTTGAAATTTCATTAGCTGTAAAGGTAGGCTCTTTATTTGTTGGCTGACTTGAGAGCGAGGATAAGAAAGTTTTCTTCTAGGCTATCTCGAGATTTGACCTTAGAAAGCAAGACTGCTTTGCTGATTAAGGATATGGACATTTCAAGGTTAGTTGTCCACATGCAATAGGTGGAGGATAAGAAGAGAAAACAAGCAGAGTTTAGAGATAGACAAGGTAAGAGAAACAGGTTTTTTAACTAGGGAGGTTCTAGTCGCAAGATAGTTGGGATGGAGATAATTGGCCAAAAAATAAGTAGGGTAGTTTTGGTTCCTTCTCTACTGATATTACTCATTACCCGAGGTAGTCGGGTGATAGGCGTCAGCAATGTGGTGATAATTTCTGGGCATAGGGTGCCCAATCTCAGGAGAGTAGGGGAATGTCAGTGTTTTTATGCCCTCCTTATTTGTTTTGTGGTTCTCTTCATCAGGGTTAATATGATGAATAAAGGGATAAGTATTTTAAATATGGCCATCTAAGACATATGATCAAGAATTTTTTGGTTGGTAAGAGAGCTTCGGAAGTAATCAATGCTCCAGTTTCTTCATGTTCTACTCCTACACCTAGTGGTGAAGCTTTGGTGTCTGCTCCTACTTCTGGTACTAGTAACTAGCTAGAACAGGTTGTATACCCTTGGGTTATCTACTGATGCCTCAAGGGTTGACCAGTTTATGAAATTGAATTTTCCTACTTTTACTGGTGTTAAGTTGGAGGAAGATCCTCAGGTTTTCTTGGATGAAATGGAGAAGATATATAGGGTGATGCAGACCATAAATATGGAAATTGTAAAATTTGTAGCTTATCAACTCAAGGATATTTCTACCAATGGTATGAAGAGTGAGACAGTGATAGAGGTGATGCGGAGGAGTTGTCCTTATGGGATACCTTTTTTGGATTATTTCTATCCTCAAGAGCCGAGGGAAGCAAAGATGGAGGCATCTGTGAATCTTAAGTAAGGGATAATATCTATCAAGGAATATGCATTGAAATTTCATTAGCTGTCAAGGTAGGCTCCTTATTTGTTGGCTGACATGAGAGCGAGGATAAGAAAATTTTCTTCTAGGCTATCTCGGGATTTAACCTTAGAAAGCAAGACTGCTTTGCTGATTAAGGATATGGAAATTTCGAGGTTAGTTGTCTACATGCAATAGGTGGAGGATAAGAAGAGAAAACAAGGAGAGTTTAGAGATAGGCAAGGTAAGAGAAGAAGTTTCTTTAGCTAGGGAGGTTCTATCCGCAAGATGGTTGGGATGGAGATAAATGGCCAAAAAATAAGTGGGGTAGTTTTGGTTCCTTCTCTACTGATAGTACTCATTACCTGAGGTAGTCGGGTGATAGGCGTCAGCAAAGCGGTGATAATTTCTGGGCATAGGGTGCCTAATCTCAGGAGAGTGGGGGTATGTCAGCTTTTTTATACCCTCCTTATTTGTTTTGTGGTTCTCTTCATCATGGTTAATGTGATGAAGAAAGGGACAAGTGTTTTAAATATGGCTATCTAGGCCATATGCTCAAGAATTATTTGGTTGGTAAGAGAGCTTCGGAAGTAATCAATGCTCTAGTTTCTTCATGTTCTACTACACCTAGTGGTGAAGCTTTGGTGCCTGCTCCTGCTTCTTGTACCAGTAACTAGCTAGAACAGGTTGTATACCCTTGTTTTTCGGTTGAAATTTGAGGCATCACTTAATGTCGTCACTAGTACGTTATAACTTTTTTCTCATGACATGTATTGTCTGCTTGATCCGGGTTTTACTTTTTCCTATGTGACCCCATATGTGGATGTATGTATTGGTTTGGATCCTGAGGTTGTTTGGGATCATTTTTATATTTCTACCTGGCAGGAGAGTCAATTATTGCTAAAAGCGTCTATAGGGGGTGTATGGTATTTTTTGGTGAAAGGAAAACTTTAGTGGATTTGTTTGAACTTAATATGGTGGATTTTGATGATATTCTGGAGATGGATTGGTTACACTCTTTTTATGCATCCTTGGATTGTCAAACCTGTAAGGTTGTCTTTACGTTCCCTGGTGAATCGATTAAAGTGTGGTAGGGTGGTTCCCTATCTCCTAAGAGGAGGTTTAGTTTTTATCTTAGAGATTGAAGGTTAATCTCTAAAGTTTGTCTTTATCATTTGGTCCAAGTTAAAGATTCTAAATCAGTAGGTCCTTTTTTACAATTAGTTTTGGTGGTAAATAAGTTTCCTAAGGTCTTTTCGGATGATCTTCCTAGTGTTCCTTCATAAAGGGAAATAGCATTTGGTATTGATTTGGTTCCGTACACTCATCCAATATCTATTCCTCCTTATAGAATGACTCCAACTGAGTTTAGGGAATTTAAGAAGCTTTTTAACGATCTTCTAGATAATGGGCTATTTATCTTAGTGTATCCCCATGGGGTGCACCAGTATTGTTCATGCTCAAGAAGGATGGTTCCCTTTGGATGTGCATTGACTATCGATAGTTGAATAAGGTAACGATCAAGAACAAGTATCCTCTTCCAAGGAAGGATAACTTGTTTGATCAGTTGCAAAGTACCAAGTTCTTTTCTAAGATAGATTTTTAGTCTGATATCATCTACTTAATATTAGGGAGAAGTATATTCCTAAGATGGATTTTCATACTCGGTATGGGCACGTTAATTCTTGGTGATGTCATTTGTTTTGACTAATGCCTCAACGACATTTATGGACTTAATGAGTAGGGTTTTCAGGAAGTTCTTAGCTCTATTTGTCATTGAGTTTATTGATGACATTCTGGTTTATTCCAAAAGTGAGGTGGATCATGCTAATCACCTCTGTGTGCTATTCCAGACCTTGAAGGAACAATAGTTGTATGCCGAGTTCTCCAAGTATGAGTTTTGCTTAAACGCTGTGACTTTTCTTGGTCATATTATTTCTATCGAGGGGATCTTGGTAGATCTGTAAAAGGTGGTTGTGGTTACAAGGTGGCCTATATTCACGACTCAATCTGATATTCAGAGCTTTTTGGGTTTGGCTTTTTATTATCGGCGGTGTGTGGAGAGATTTTTGATGATAGTTTCTTCTTTGACTAATTTGACTTAGAAAAAGGTAAAGTTTTCTTGGTCAGATGCTTATGTAGGGAGTTTTGAGAAGTTGAAAGATAAGCTAACTTTGGCTTTGGTTTTGATATTGACTAAGGGCAGTGAGGGGTTTATGGTTTATTGTGATGCATCTAGGGTGTGACCTGGTTGTGTTTTGATGCAGCATGGCAAGGTGATTTTCTATGCTTCTAGGCATTTGAAGATACATAAAGGAAATTATCCTACTCATGATTTAGAGTTGTTGCCGGTGTTTTTTTCTTTGAAAAACTAGCGACATTTTCTGTATGAAGTGCACGTAGACATCTTTTCTGATCATAAAATCTACAATATGTGTTCACTCATAAGGAGCTAAATCTCAGGCAAAGAAGATGTTTTGAGCTTCTCAAAGACTATGACATGAATCTTCACTATCACCTAGGTAAGCCTAACATGGTTGCTGATGCTCTTAGCAGATTTTCCATAGGGTGTTTGGCTTATAAGGAGGAAGAAAAGCAGGAATTGGTGAAAGATATTCACCGATTGGCCAATCTTGGAGTTTTTTTTGGACTCTGGGGATTATGGGTTAATGGTACAGGAAGTGGTTCGGTCGTCTCTTAGTGTAGAGATCAAGGAGAAGCAAGTGCTAGATCCTATCTTGATAAAAATCAATATTAATGTCAGTATGCAAAAAGTAATGGTGTTTAAGATCAGTGGAGACTATACTTTATGATTCCAAGGGAGGTTATGAAATCCTGATATCGACAGGTTGCGATGAAAGGTCTTGATAGAGGCAAATGAATCGTTCTATGTTGTACATCCCAACTCGATGAAGATGTATCCTGATCTCAAGGATATGTATTAGTGGAATGGTACAAAAAGGGACGTAGCTGATTTTGTGGCCAAGTGCTTGGTATGTCAACAAGTTAAAGTTGAGCTCATGAGACATGGTGGATTGTATCAAGATTGTTTTTCTCGAATGGAAATGAGAGGTAATCAATATGGATTTTGTGACCTATCTTCCGGTCTCAGGATAGATATGATTTGATTAGGGTCATTGTGGATAGAATGAAAAACTCTGCTCACTTCTTGCCCGTGAGGACTATATTTTCGGCAGAGGATTATGTGAAGTTATATCTTCATGAGATTATGAATCTGCAAGGGGTACCTATTTTGATTATCTCTGATCGTGGTGTTCAGTTTTCACCTTATTTTTGGCACTCTTTTATGAAGTGATTGGGTACTAAGGTGACTCTGAGTACTACTTTTTATCCTCAAATGGATGGGAAAGCAGAAAAGTCTATTGAGACATTAGTGGATATGCTTCGAGCATATGTGGTTGATTTTGGTGGTAGTTGCGTTGAGCATCTACCTTTGGTGGAGTTTACTTACAACAATAGATATCATTCTTGTATTGGTATGTCCCCCGAGGCATTGTATGTTAGAAGGTATAGATTTCTTATTGGTTGGTTTGAGTTTAGTGAAGCAAATATATTTGGTCCGAATTTGGTCTATCAGGCTATGGAAAAGGCAAAGGTGATTTGGGATAGGCTTAAGGCTGGCCAAAGTTGCCAAAAGTCCTATTTAGATGTAAGACATCGAGACTTGGAGTTTGAGGTTGGGGATAAGGTGTTCCTTAAGGTATCTCCCATGAAGGGAGTAGTGCAGTTGGCAAAAAGGGGAAGATCATTCCCCAATATAATGGTCCTTACACGGTTTGGTGAAGGGATGGAAATGTTGCTTTTAAATTTGAGTTAACTTCTATTTTGAACTCCATTCATCTGGTATTTCATGTTTCCAAGTTGAGTAAGTGTCTTGTTTATCCTTTTTTGATTGTTTCTTTGGAGGGTTTGAGATCTTGGTTAGGCAAGTTTGTTAGTTGTGAACCAAGGATGTGGCTTTTGTTGAGGTTCTATAGCAGAACCATAAGATGGAAAAAAGCTACATGGAAAGCGGAGGAGGACATAAAGTCCAAGTATCCACATCTGTTTTCTGCTCCTGGGATTCATGCTAAAGGCATGTGTCTTCAACACATATTTTTTTTTTTTGAGTTTGTTAAAATAAAGATTAATATCTTTGCCTCTTTGTTTTCAAACTTTGTTAAATATTAGAAATATATTTGATAATACAAATGACCCGTGCATGTGAATACCCCTACCTTATTGGTCATTCGAGGATGAATGTTTCTAGTGGGGAGACTGAAACACCCTGGTTTCTAGACCTTATAAAATTTCTTAGTTTTTTAGTTTCTGTGAAAGATATGACTTAGGGGAATGAGTCGTAGACTTTGTTATGGGTGGTATGGTAGTCATATACTAACCATTATTGGTTGGTGGGAAGGATGTAGTTACTGGAATATGTCCGATTTCGGTGGTATGAGTCGTATTGTTGGGTACGAGATGGTTTGCAACTTCACTTAACCTTAGACTTGGTAACTTAAGTTTGATCAGAGTACACGTGGAACACCATAAGTTATAAGACAGGGTATGAGTCATGCGCAAGACTTATCTGGTGGTCAGTGTTCAAACATCTTGAATTTTATTCTACCAGCAGTATGGATTATGGGTACTAGTCATAAATTTTAATACTACTTGGGTTTAGTCGTGTGGTACCTTGGACAATGTTGGGTCCATGGGGGAATGTAATACGCCAATTGTTCCTTAAGCGTAAATCCGTCTTTTGAGTGAATGGGAAGACTTCCAAATTGATTGATGTTTACAACGTGTGGTATTTCTCTAATTTCTACTTTTTGTCATGTGGAGAATTGAATAAGCTTTCCATCGATACCAAATTCGCCCAAATCCAACACTCGAGTGAAGAGTTAGAGCCATTATTGTGAGACAGTGTGCCACCTGGCAGTTTAGTGCATCGCGGAGATAGCCAAAATGGCAATTGTCATTTTCCAATGATCCTTCATGATATTGGCGCTTCGCTCCAAGGCTCAATATCAGAATTATCAAATTCTAGTGCACCAACGCGATTCCACCACATCGCGGTGCCCTTCCAGGTCACGACCAAGGTGGAAAATTCAACTTCACCGCGTCGCGCCACTGAGAAGTTTCCCAATTATCAAAATCCAGTGAAGGTACGCGATCATGGCGCGTTGCGACAGGGACAAAAATCGGGCTCCAATTCTAGAATTTTTCTCAAGGGTATTTTGATCTTTCCACCCGTCCTTACCCACTACATATATACATATGGAGGAGAAAATCCTCATTTTCCTATTCCATTACATCCAAAAGCTAGGGTTTCTCTCCAGAATCCCATCCAATTCTTGTCTAAACATCTCAAAATTTAGCCATAGTTTTCACAAATTAGTTCAAGATTCAAAACTTCCAAGTCAAGAACATCAAGAACCCTAACTCAAGAAGTGGAAAAAGAAGTTCCAATCAAGTTTCTTCATCTCAAAATCATAATCAAGGTATGTGGGGCTTGAACAAGTATATCCTTTCATTCTTGTGCCCAAAGAATTGATTTTTACTATTGGAATTTCATGATTGTGCAAAGTGGGTTTTTACCCAAATTACTTTATGATTGAATTATTAGAATTGAGATATTCAAGATTGATATACATGACTATTTCATTGTTTTATTTTATAAATTGAGAACTTATGCTATGAATTGTATATTGCTACTATGAATTAGGATCGATGATTTCCAAGTGATAAATGATAAGAGTCATGATTTTAAGCTTTTCCATGAAAAGTTTATTATTGAATATATATTGACGTTTGAGTTTAAGAATCAAGAATGAATCTTGTGATGCTTTCTTGAAGTTTTGACCTTTGATATGATTTAATGAGAAAGTCCACTTGATGTTGAGAAAAATTGTTTTCAGTTTAGTCGAGTTATGAATCTACAAATTATTTATGTTTTACCGATGAGATATATTTATGATTTTGGTCTCTAAGGTAGACCCTTGAGTTGATTAAGGTGGATTTCCTAACGCGTTCTGAGCTTGAGTCAGGGAGTAGTATTTAGCACCAAGCGGGAAGTGTGAGTTCAGCACATCCTACTTACTTAGAACTACGTGACACCGTAGGATAAAGATTAAGGGCCAAAGGCCAAGACAGTGATCACTAAAGTTAAGGTTCTACTCTAATGGAAAGTATAGTACCTCTCTCCCCAACGTGGGCAAGACGTTGGACTCCATGTAAGCTCACATGGTTTATATCGGTTATAAGAAACTCCCAAGTCCATAAGAGTTTACGTTTTTGGAGTCACCAAGTTACTCTAAGTGTTGAGTTGAAGAGTTTGAGTTGAGTATAATGATTTATGAGATTTACAATGCTTGCATTACTATTGATGATTTACAAGGACTATATTTTAGCTAATTCAAGCGAAGAAAGTCATTATTGATAGAATGCATGATTTTCTTATATATTTATGATAATGTTTATAATGCTGCATACACCCCCACATACTTAGTACATTCCTAAGTACTGATTCCCATACTCTTCTGTGTTCTATATTTTCTCGTGATATAGGTTTGAGTGCTCAGTCTCAGCAGCGACAGTGATCTTTGAGTACCTTTATCTACATTTCTGTAGTTGGTGAGTCCTCATGGTTCGAGGACCTATGTCACTGATTTTTCCTTGTTAGTAGATGGTTGTTTCTTTTCAGTTTAGTATGAGTTAGTTGGGGATCTGTCCCAATGGCTCCTCAGTCTTCTGCGGCTTTTGTCTGACTAGAGTACCAGTATGTATAGAAATTTTAGTATTTTTGTACAAGCCAGTATTTCTTCATAATTAAGTATGTTCAAGTTCATGACATGATTATTCTCCCCTATTTCAGCATGATTAGCGTTATAGTGAGTTCTGAAAGTGATGACAGGCTTAGAGGGTTAGCTTGAGGTCACGTGTGGGTTTGAGCACCGTGTGACGTATCGGGATAGGTTCTTGGGGTGTTATAAGCTTTGTATAAGAGCCTAAGGTTCAAAGAGTCCTAGGGAGTCGGACAATCCGCGTTACGTAGAGTCTTGATCATCGGTGTGTAGAATGCCACATCTTTGAGCAAGAGGCTATGGGACGTTTTAGGAAAAGTCGATTCCTTCTTTCAAAAGTTCATCGTACTTATGACAATTTTTTTGTGCTGTTAATTCGTGTTCTCTTATAACAGACAATACCTTCTTGTAGAGCTCGCAGAAACAATGAACAAACACAACCCGTAGATCCATTAGGTGAGACGATGTCCTATGCTGAATTTCGGATAGCTTTTCAGGAACTAGCCCAGGCAATTACCGCCAATGCTCAGACCCATGCTCAGGTCACAGCTCCACCTCCGCACAAGGGTAATTCAGTGACAACTCGGGCTTGTTACTTTATGCGGATAAATCCGTCAGATTTTATGGGTCAAAGACAGGTGAGGACCCGCATATGTATCTTGATGAGGTGAAAGTGAGTTTGGAGCTAGCTTCCTATCACTTGAAAGATGTTGACTATGATTGGGTGGAGATGTGAAGGAAGAGTAGAGGGGAGGATGCCGCTCCCATGACTTGGCAGTTATTCAAGGACACATTCTTAGATAGATTCTTTCCCTCGGAGATGAGGGGAACAAAATTAGAAGAATTTATGAACTTGAGATAGGGCTACATGACAGTTAAAAAGTATTTTCTTAAGTTCAATCAGTTATCTAAGTATGCTCCGGGCATGATGGTTGATTCTAGAACCAGTATGAGAAAGTTTTTAGTTGGTGTATCGGGTTATGTCATGAAAGAGTGTAGATCCTCTATGCTTAATATGGACATGGATCTTTCTAGATTAATAATACATGCTCAACAAATTAAAGCGGATAAAGTGAAGGAAAGAGTGAGAGTAAGGGGGAATAAGAGAGTTAGATCAGAGCATCAGGGGTATAGTCAGACTAGATTTTCAGGAGGGATCGATCCTCAGTTCCAAAGTCGTTCTTTTGTGCTAGCGTGTTCATCAGCTAGTGATCCCACATCCCGAATCAGACAGGAATAGGGTAATAAGCCTACTGTGTCCAGGACTCAGGACAGTGTAAGTAATAGACCTATCTATCCCCCATGTTCTAAGTGTGGTAGGACGCATCCCGAAGAGTGTATGGCTGAACAGAGAGGTTGTTTTGGTTGTGGCAAGTTAGGCCACAGGCTTAGAGATTGCCCGTATACCAGAAAAGGGAGTCGCGATGTTCGTCCTTAGAGTCAGGCCATTAGTGCTCCAGCCCCTTTAGCTTATCCTACTCCTCCTCAGGGTGCCTCATCTAGTACTACTGGCGGTCAGCGCCAGAATTACTTCTATGCTATACTACCCTCCAGGAGCAGGAGGATTCACCAGATGTTATTACTGGTTTGCTCCGTGTATTTCATTTTAATGTGTATGTGTTGATGGACCCTGGGTCAAGTCTTTCTTATGTGACTCTGTTGGTGGCTGTGAATTTTGAGATCTGTGCTGAAAAGATTCCAGAGCCTTTTCTAGTTACTACCTCAGTAGGTGAATCTGTTGTTGCTAAGCAAGTGTATAAGAAGTGTCCTATCACTGTCCTTAACAGAGTCATGTTTGCAGACTTGATTCATCTTGAAATGATTGATTTTGACATTGTTCTAGGTATGGATTGGCTTCACTCTTGTTATGCATCTATAGACTATCGTACTTATGTAGTCAAGTTTTAGTTTCCCAATGAGCCAGTTTTTGAGTGGTCCGGAAATTCTGTAGCTCCCAAGGGTCATTTTATATCAAACCTTAAAGCCAAGAAATTGATATCTAAGGGTTGTATCTATCATTTGGTTCGAGTTAAATACACTAAGTCTGAGACTCTAACTATTTAGTCTATTAGCGTTGTCAATGAATTTCTTAATGTTTTCTCAAAAAATCTCCCAGGGGTACCTCCCGATAGAGAGATAGAATTTGACATTGATCTTCTTCTCGATACGCAACCTATTTCTATTCCTCCATATCGTATGACCCCCGCAAAACATAAGGAGTTGAAAGAGTAGCTCAAAGATCTTCTTGATAAGGGTTTCATAAGGACCAGTGTGTCTCCTTAGGGTGCACCCGTTCTATTCGTGCGAAAGTAAGACCTTTCATTGCGTATGTGCATTAACTATCGTCAGCTCAACAAGGTCACAGTTAAGAACAAGTACCTTCTTCCTAGAATTGATGACCTGTTTGATCAGCTGCAAGGTGCCAGTTATTTCTCAAAAATAGATTTGAGATCCGATTACTGCCAACTTAAGGTTAGAGAGTGTGATATTCCAAAGATGGCTTTCCACACCTGGTATGGTCATTTTGAGTTCCTGGTTATGTCTTTTGGGCTTACTAATGCCCCAACAGCTTTTATCGACCTCATGAATTGGGTGTTCAGACAGTACTTAGATATGTTTGTTATTGTGTTCATAGATGATATTCTTGTGTACTCTCGAAGTAAGAACGACCATGCAAATCATCTCCGAATTGTTTTGCAAACCCTTAGAGATTATCAGTTATTTGCCAAGATTAGCAAGTGTGAATTTTGGCTAAGGTCAGTTGCTTTTCTAGGTCATATTGTTTCCTTTAAAGGTATTCAAGTTGATCCTCAAAAGGTAGAAGCTGTAAGGAATTGGCCTAGACCTATCTCTCCATTTGATATTAGGAGTTTCTTGGGTCTAACTGGATACTACCGTTATTTTGTCGAAGGTTTCTCTTCCATTGCTGCAACTTTGACTCGGTTAACCCAAAAGAAAATTAAATTCCAGTGGTCAGATACTTGCGAGAAGAGTTTTCAGGAGTTGAAGACTCAACTCACTTCAGCCCCTGTGTTGACCCTTCCTAATGGTGTAGATGATTTTATGGTGTATTGTGATGCCTCTAGAGTTGGTTTGGGTTGCATATTGATGTAGAAAGGTAAGTTTATAGCCTATTCCTCCAGACAGTTGAAGCCGCATGAGAAGAATTTACCGACCCATGATATCGAGTTAGATGTAGTGGTTTGCTTAAAAAATCCGGAGACACTACTTGTGCAGTGTTCATATTGATGTCTTTATGGATCACAAGAGTTTGAAATATGTGTTTACCCAGAGAGAGTTGAACCTGCAGCAGAGACGATGGTTAAAATCATTTAAGGATTATGACATAAGCGTGTTATATCACCCAGGCAAGGCCAATGTAGTGGCAGATGCCCTTAGCAGATCGTCCATGGGCAGTGTAACGCATATAGAGGAAGATAAGAAAGAGTTAGCCCGTGAAGTGCATCATTTGGATAGGTTGGGTGTTAGATTGCTTGATTCAATTGAGGGTAATGTTTGGGTTCAAAGTAGATCTGAATCTTTTCTGGTTTCAGAAGTGAAGGAGAAGGAGGATATAGATTCTCATTTGGTCAAACTGAAAGAGTCAGTTAAAGACCAAAAAGTGGAGGTTTTCTCCCAAGGGGGAGATGGTGTATTAAGGCTTCAAAATAGATTATGTGTTCCTGATGTTGATGACTTGAGACAGAGGATTATTGCTGAAGCACATGGCACGCGGTATTCTATTCATCCCGGTACTACCAAGATATACCGCAATTTGCGGGAAATTTATTGGTGGAATGGTTTGAAGAATGATATAGCGAAGTTCGTAGAGAAGTGTGCAACTTGCCAACACGGGAAGATAAAGCGCCAGAGACCCGGTGGTATGATGCAAAAATTCAGCATTCCTACTTGAAAGTGGGAGGAAGTGAATATAGATTTCGTGACTGGTTTACCTCTCTCTCATCGTCATCATGATTCTATATGGGTCATTGTAGACAGGTTGATTAAGTCAGCACATTTCCTACCAATACATACATCTTTCACCAATGAGGTCTATTCTAAGTTGTACATCCGGGAGTTAGTCAGGTAGCATGGAGTTCCATTGTCTATTATCTCCGATAGAGGTACTCAATTTACTTCTCAGTTTTGGAGAGCTTTTCAGAAGGGTCTTGGCACCCAAGTTCGTATTAGCTCCACTTTTCATCTGCAGACAGACGGCCAAACTGAGAGGACTATCCAAACTTTGGAGGATATGTTGAGGGCATGTATTCTTTATTTCAAAGAAAGTTGGGATGAACATTTTCCATTGATTGAATTTGCGTATAACAATAGTTTTTATGCTAGCATTGGAATGGCTCCATTTGAGGATTTATATAGAAGGCGATGTAGATCACCTATAGGTTGATTTGAAGTGGGTAAGGCTACTGTGATTGGAATTGATGCTGTGTTCGAGGCCATGTGGAAAGTTAAGTTGATTTGGGAAATATTGAAGACAACCCAGAGTCATCAGAAGTCATATACAGATATAAGAAAAAGAGCTCTTGAGTTTGAAGTTGATGATTTGGTGTACTTGAAAATTTTGCCTATGAAATGGGTGAAAAGATTTGGAAAGAAAGGGAAGCTTACTCCCGATATATTGGCCCTTATAGTGTTTTGCATCATGTTGGGAAAGCAGATTATGAGATCGAGTTTCCTACAGAGTTGTCAGCTATCCACCCTGTCTTTCACGTTTCTATGCTCAAGAAGCATATTGGTAATTCTAATGTGGTTGATCCGTCAGGAAGCTTTGATGTTCGGGACAACCTTTCGTATGATAAGATTCTGGTTGAGGTCCCAGATTATCAAGTTCGTAGACTAAGGAACAAGGAAGTTTCCTTGGTTAAAGTTCTGTGATAAAATCAATCAGTTGAGGGTGCTACTTGGGAAATAGAAGCAGAAATGTGAATTAAGTACCCTCATCTCTTCTCCGCGAATTCTAATTAAGTCGAAGGTACTATTCTTCTTTAATTCAGTTTCCTACTAATGTAGCGTATTCAGTTATATAAATATCCATTCTATGATTCGTACATTCTGTGAAGTACTCGAAAGTCTAGAGTGCAGTAAGTCGGTTAAGCAAATTGTTCCCATAAGGTATTTTTTCCTGTTTCCTCTTTGGTCTTGAGCCTAACTAGAAACATTCGAGGACGAATGTTTCCAAGGGGGAGATATTGTAATACCCCGATTGTTCCTTAAGCCTAAATCCGTCTTTTAAGTGAATGGGAAGACTTCCAAAGTTATTGATGTTTAAAACGTGTGGTATTTCTCTAATTTGTACTTTTTGACATGTGGAGAATTGAATAAGCATTCCATCGATACCAAATTTGCCCAAATCCGACTCTCGGGTGAAGAGTTAGAGCCATTTTAGTGAGACAGTGTGCTACCTGACACTTTAGCACGTCGCGGAGATAGCCAAAATGGAAATAGTCATTTTCCAAGGGGCCTTCGCGATATTGGAATGTCGCGCCAAGGCTCAATATCAGAATTGTCAAATTTCAGTGCACCAACGCGATTCTACTGCATCGCAGTGCCTTTCCATGTCGCGACCAAGGTGGCAAATGCGACTTTACCGTGTCGCGCCACTGAGAAATTTCCCAATTGTCAAAATCCAGTGAAGGTCCGCGATTATGGCGCGTCATGCCAGGGACAAAAATTGGGCTCCAGTTCTAAAATTTTGCTCAAGGGTATTTTGGTCATTCCACCCGTCCTTACCCACTATAAATATACAAATATAGGAGAAATTGCTCATTTTCCTCTTCCATTCCATCCAAAAGCTAGGGTTTCTCTCCAAAATCCCATCCAATTCTTGTCTAAACATCTCAAAATTTAGTCGTAGTTTTCACAAATTAGTTCAAGATTCAAAACTTCCAAGTCAAGAACATCAAGAACCCTAACTCAAGAAGTGGAAAAAGAAGTTCAAATCAAGTTTCTTCATATCAAAATCATAATCAAGGTATGTGGGGCTTGAAGAAGAATATCCTTTCATTTTTGTGCCCAAAGAATTATTTTTTATTATTGGGATTTCATGATTGTGCAAAGTGGGTTTATACCCAAATTACTTTATGATTGAGTTATTAGAATTGAGATATTCAAGATTGATATACATGATTATTTCATTGTTTTATTATATAAATTGAGAACTTATGCTATGAATTGTATATTGCTACTATGAATTAGGATCGATGATTTTCAAGTGATAAATGATAAGAGTCATGATTTTAAGCTTTTCCATGAAAAGTTTATTATTGAATATATATTGACGTTTGAGTTTAAGAATCAAGAATGAATCTTGTGATGCTTTCTTGAAGTTTTGACCTTTGATATGATTTAATGAGAAAGTCCACTTGATGTTGAGAAAAATTATTTCAAGTTGAGTCGAGTTAGGAATCTACAAATTATTTATGATTTTACCGATAAGATATATTTATGATTTTGGTCTCTATGGTAGACCCTTGAGTTTATTAAGGTGGATTTCCTAACGCGTTCTGAGCTTGAGTCTGGGAGTAATATTTAGCATCGAGTGGGAAGTGTGGGTTCAGTGCATCCTACTTCCCCAGAACTATATGCCACCATAGGATAAAGATTAAGGGACAAAGGCCAAGACAGTGATCACTAAAGTTAAGGTTCTATTTTGATGGCAAGGATAGAACATCTCTCCCCAACGTGGTCAAAATGTTGAACTCCATGTAAGCTCACATAGTTTATGTCGGTTATAAGAAACTCCCAAGTCCATAAGAGTTTACATTTCTGGAGTCACCAAGTTACTCTAAGTCTTCAGTTGAAGAGTTTGAGTTTAGTATAATGATTTATGAGATTTACAATGCTTGCATTACTATTGATGATTTACAAGGAATATATTTCAGCTAATTCAAGTGAAGAGACTCATTATTGATAGCATGCATGCTTTTCTTATATATTTCTGATAATGTTTATAATGTTGCATACGCCTCAACATACTCAATATATTTCCAAGTACTGATTCCCATACTCTTCTGTGTTCTATATTTCCTCATGATGTAGGTTCGTGTTCTCAGTCTCAGCAGCGACAGTGATCTTTGAGTACCTTTATCTACATTTCTGCAGTTGGTGAGTCCTCATGGTTGAGGACCTATGTCCCTGATTTTGCCTTGTTAGTAGATGGTAGATTCTTTTCAGTTCAGTATGAGTTAGTTAGGGATCTTTCCCAATGGCTCCTCAATCTTATGTAGTAGAGGCTTTTGTCAGACTAGAGTACTAGTATGTACAAAAAATTTAGTATTTTGTTTGTACAGGACAGTATTTCTTCATAATTAAGTATGTTCAAGTTCATGACACGATTATTATTCCCTATTTTAGCATGATTATCATTATAGTGAGTTTTGAAAGTGATGACAGGCTTAGAGGGTTAGCTTGAGGCCACGTGTGGCCTTGAGCACCGTGTGACATCTCGTGATTGGTTCTTGGGGCCTTACAGGGAAATCCTATGGTACAGTAGGTAGGTACCACTTGTGCAGGATGGGTAAAACTCATAAGGGTCAGTCATACCCTATTACAAGGATTTAATGCAGTTTAAGCGAGGGCAATCTAGACATTTCCCCACTTATCCTAAAGAGGTCTCATTACTTATATTGCACTTGTAAGGTTATTTACCCTATTATTCTATTCTTAAACACTTGGAAAATACTCTTAAATCCTCTCTAGAGTTCTTAGGCAAAGGAAGCTACGGTTTCATCTTAAGGAGTAAATTGGGGCTTGTCTTGTTTGCTTCTCTCCATTATCATATTGGTCAAGGGCATGTTTTCTTTCCGAATTGTTAGTTCAACTAAAGGCATGGTTTTATACAATGTTTTCATGATTTGAATCTTGTATGATTTTAGGTATTCAAACATGATTTGGGGGTTTTGGTTATAATTTCTTGGTTATAGTTTTCATATGTTTTAAATGATAATTTTATATGCATTAATGGTGGTTTTGGATAATAGGTTGCATGGGAATGGTTCTTTGGTAATGGACTGTGGTTTTGGAAAAACTATGCCCCCAAAGTGTTTTATAAAAAGTCTATTACAAAGCTTTTGCTATAATATGGGTTTTTCAATGGGACTTATGCATGGTATAGACCTGGTAATGGAACCCCTAAATAATATGAATGGTTTAAATGGTTTTGAATTGATTGAAAAGGCCTTGGTTGCCATGGTTTTGGTTTAATTGGAAATCATGTTGAGTACATGGGAATCCCCTAAGGATTGTCTAAGGACAATACTTGCAAGTTATAGTTGGTATGACTATATTACTACTAATAGCATTGGTTAATAATGATGGAATAATGATTTGGTTGGAAAATTGTTCTAATTATGCTTAAAAGATGGGAGTGTAGCAAAGCCATGGAAGGTGGAGGTCCCGGGGGGATCGAAACATGTAAATCATATTGGCTGATGAGAGGTTTTGTCCTAGTAACCGTATGCATGATGTCACACTTTATATTTTGGGGGATGTACTAGTCATCCCAGGTTTTCTTCCCTGGTCGTGCAACATCATACACTAGGACCTTTTAGTAGGGGGAGCTGAACTCCTATAGGTCGTGGGTGATTTAGGTTGACAGAGCTACATATCCTAGGTAAAGGTTTTAAATGGCATGCTAAACCCGGTTCCTTTTCTTGACATGGTTATTTATATATATATGTATGTATGTATGGTTTGTATGTATATGGATGGTTTTACTTGGTTTTATAAATGACATTATTTTATCCTTATCCTGAGTTTATGCAAGTGTTCACCTACTAACCCGTATTCAGGTGGCTTTATCATCACGCGATGCAGGAACCGACCGTTCTACTCCTCCTGCTTAGCATTTGGATATTCGGGGGTCAACTTTTTATTGAAGTGGTAATCTTACATCTATTCGAGAAGCTCCATTTCATGGAGGTTGTTTCATGCTCTATTTATTTATGGATATTTGTTTTGTCTATGGTTGGGGGCATGTCCCAACCGGATATTTGTATTCTTTTGGTTAGAGGCTTTTATGGAACTACAATGAGTTAGAATGGGCGGGATGGGTATTGGTGTCATCCTTAGTATTGGCATTAGTATTAGGGCTGACCTCATTGGACAATATTTCTCACTGTTCCATCATATTTTATTTTGTAATTATATATTTGATTATTAATGGAACTTCATTAGTTATAGTTGGATCTATAGTTTGGTTCGGCTTGGTTTGGTTGGATGGTTGGTATGGGATAATCGAACTTGGTTGGGTCGGTCTCGGTAATAGATCTATCCCAAAGTCTATAATCTGGATAGCTTCTCTATCTTGTTATATGTTCAAAATTCCACTAACTCTAGGCAGGCGGCGGGAGGTTGGGTTGGGTAACAGGGGTGGTCTCTTGTCCTAAACGGACTTGGGATGCCTACTACCACAAGGCCTCAAGTCAGGTCAGGTCACTAAGGCTCACATTAAAAACTACCCTGATACTATAGCCTCCTATCGCTGCGCCCTTAGGCCTCCAATGTATCTCCTACTTAACCTGAGTATGGTTTGACACCTCAAAAAAATATTTACCCACAACAACTAACCTCTGTGAAGACATGCAAAGAGCAATTATTAATCCCCTCACAATGTAGAGAACCTCTCATACTCAGAAGATGAAATAGAAGTAGCATGCCTGGCAACTCATAGAAACGAGCCTCAAACTCTACAACTATCATGGATCCCAACTCTAGTCTTGGGAACTTGTCTCTGAAATGATCCTTAAGGCTAGGAGGCATATACTTCTCCAAGAAGATCTCAAACAACTGAGTTGATGTCATAAGAGAAGATCTAGCTGTCCTAGAATTAAGATGACCTCTCCACCAATATCTAGCTGCCAAGTCCAACTGAAAAGTAGTGTAATCCATAACACGAGTCTCAACTAGGCCCAAATTACATAGCCTATTGAAACACCGTGGGTTTCTATCACTTAGAAAATTTCCAAGATTTTTGGTCTCTAGATAAGATACGACGAGGGTAAATGACTCATACACCAGGATACGACTGATATAAGTTAGTCGTATGCTGACCAGTGTTAGTTTATGTATTGGTTTAGGTTCTGAAATGGATACGACTTAGGTGGTACGAGTCGTATCTGTGTATATGGGTTGTTTGGTTACTTTATTTAATCTTAGGATTGGTAACACAAGTTGGATCTGAGTACGAGTGGCTCACCAAGAGCGATAAGCCAGGGTACGAGTCCTACCACAGACTCTTTGGTGGGAAGTGTTCTATCCTCTTAGGATTCTTTTCTTCCAAAAATACGAATCATAGGTACTAGTTGTAAAATATGATACAACATGGTTTGGGGTGAGGCATACCTTGGGAAGTGTTGGATCCAAGGCAGATGGTCTTGGGTACGAGTGGTGCGTACCACTCGTATTGAAGGGTACAACTTGTATGGATAGTCGTACCTACGTGACAAATTTTTGGGAGTTTAAGTTAGGGAAATATGGACATTTTCCCACTTAACGTAATATGGCTACATGAATTATATTCCTATTGGAAGGTTATTTTCCCTATTATTCTATTTTTTATTACTTAGAAACTTCTCTTAAACATTCTACAATTCTCTCTATGATTTTTGGGCAAAGGAAGGCTAGAATTTCATCTTAAGGATTAATTAGGGGCTTTAATTGGTGATTCCTCACCATCATCTTCTTGGTTTAAGGCATGTTATCTTCCTCATTGTTAGTTTCAACTAAAGTAAAGGTTTTAAACAATGTTTTCATGGTTTGATTATTGTATGTTCTGGATTTTCAAATATAATTTGGGGGTTTTGGTTATAAATGCTTGGTTATGCTTTTACAATGTTTTAATTATGATTTTGTATGCTTTAAAGGTATTTTTGGATAATTGGTTGCATGGGAATGGTAATTTGGTAATTGACTTTAGTTTTGGAAATACTACACCACAAATATGTTTGATAAAATACCTACGAGAATGTTTTTACTATATTGTTGGATTTTAATGGAACTTATGCATGATTTAAACTTGTTAATGGAACCCTAAATGGTTAAATGGTTTGGAATTATCAAAATGGAATGGTTTTGGTTTAACAATCTTTCTTGTGGGGTACAATGGAATCCCCGGAGTTATCATAATGACGGAACATTTGTGGGGTACATGAGACTCCCTTAAGTTTATTAGTAATGTGATCTATGGTTACATGGGACTCACTTGATCTAAAAAAGGTTTGGCTAAGAAAAATACTAGTATGTTATAGGCTCTATGGCGATACCACTATGCATAGTCTCGATTAATAACAATGGTTTTGTTAGTTGGAAATGTTTTTAATTTTGAAATAATGGCGGGGTGTGATAGGTAACCGTGAATATGGGAGTTCAATGAAAGAACACTGGAAATTCATGTTTGCCGACATGAGGGGTAGGTCATGGTTACCCTTTTATGATACTATGAGGTACGTGGGAATCCTCTAAGTACATTGTATATATGTATCATAGAAGGTTAGGGTACTTGGGAATCCCTTACTCTTATGGTATCTCAGGGTCGTGCAGGTACACGCCCCGGGGTCCATTTAGGGGGTTATACTGGACCCATATTGCCTATGGGTGGATAAGGATGGTTAAGCTACACATACCCAGGTTAATGGTTTTAAATGCATGCTAAACCTAGTTCCTTTTCCCAGCATGGTTATATATGTATATATATATGTATTGTTTATATGCATATGGTTAGTTTACTTGGTTCTACTGGTCATAATTATTTTATCCCTATATTGAGTTCATGCTAGCATTCACCTTTTTCATGGGTGATATATGAAGAAATACAAGATTACAAGATAACGCTCACTCCATATGACCGGAGAGTACACTCAAGAGAAGAATAAAACAATTAGTCAACTCAATAGTCAACTTTCATCATCATTTGATCATTATTCCATACTTATCATTAATATGTCATTTACCAATATTATCAGAACCCTTCAACCATTATACAAATTACTCACATTCCATAATACCATCATTATTTAACAATCTTAGTGTCAATACACACTCTTTACAATTTATAAGTTAACCATATCTTATCAACTAATCCATTAGGCCACTAGTCATCATAACCTTTATCCGTCATTCAACCGTTAATTAGACACTAAACATTATTCATTAGGAAATCATCATTACGAAGATAACGTCATTTATTATCTAATCCACATTTACCAACTAACCCTCGATTGTCAACTAGTCATTATTAGACACTTAAACAATATCCACCACGAATCATCAATTATCACTAATCTTTCATTATCATAAATCATTAATTATCACTAATTGTAAATCATCACTAATCACCAACTATACCTCTTTGTAAATGTTTAATACTAAAAGTCTATAACTGGCATAACTAA
Organism: Capsicum pubescens; assembly: GCA_030864215.1. Taxonomy (NCBI): domain Eukaryota; kingdom Viridiplantae; phylum Streptophyta; class Magnoliopsida; order Solanales; family Solanaceae; genus Capsicum; species Capsicum pubescens. The sequence continues at coordinate 239,622,720 of CM061544.1, read as the reverse complement.
TTTCACAACATAAACAAATTTCATATAAGTGAATATAAAGGCATGATTGCCATACATAAGGCTAGACGGACTCGGGCCGATAGATGTTTATGTAAGTACATCAATATAATCATCCTCTGGATTTTACGGGTATCAATATCATCATACTGTCCTCTAGCCTTTCCTGGCATCATCATATCATCATAATATCACCTATTCGTTGCGGTTCCAGATTAAGTGATAATAACTGTTCTCCGGAACTTCTGGTGCTTGGTATACACTATAAAAAATCCTGTAAATAAACAAAAACAACAAATTAACGGAAATCTAGGAAACTTAACTAACATTCAATTAGTGCACACAAACTTCAGTTTACAACCGTATTCCCCGGCAACGGTGCAATTTTTGATAATGTTCAAATTACACTCTTGAATGGGTGTAAGCAATCATTGTCAATATAAAAACCAACTAGGTTGGGGTCGAATCCCACAGGAAATATGGTCTGAATTCAACTTGTTTGCGATTAAATCCACGAATAGTTTAATGTTTCCTGAAATGGGGGGTTTAGGTTTAACAAGTTGTTGTTTGTCACTTTACTTTCAGTGTTTGTAAATCAAGAGTTTATGAAATAACCAGAATTATGTTCACTAGGTCTTCCAATACATGAAAAATGCTAAAAGTGGTTCAAGATTCTCACAGTGGGTAGGATAAAAATCTATCTTTATCGATATTATGCTTAAATGTCTCTCGACCTACTTAAGCGTTTAACTCCCTAATCCTCTCGGACATAGGGAAATTCTATTTACTGCCCAGATTTTACCTCAAGTTAACCAACCTTGTTACAACGCTGATTATTAAACAAAGTATTTTCGAGTCCTTGTTGATAATTCACTTCCTACTATATTTGATTTCTTTCTCAAACAAATCAAAGTAGGTGTGTCTGCTATTTGCAACCAACAAACGTTAATTAAAACTTCAGAATTAAGAAGAAATACTATGACCTTTTGAATCTTGAATACTTAGCACCTCATCAAGACCTAACCCTAGATCCCATAACTCAGGTTAATGGTGTTTAGCCACTCATGATGCAATGAACGAAACACATAATTGAATTCATGATTTGAAAGATAAACATATAAAGATGAATAATAATCAGTGAATCGTAGATTAGATCACAAAGGAAAATCCCAAAAATACTGATAATAATCTCTCGAAATATTTGTGTTGTTAAAGTCTAGGAGTAAGAGAGAAAATATCACAGTATGTTGTCAAAACTCAAAGTGTCGAATAATGTCTCGAATCCCCCTTAGAAAACCCTAAAACAAAGCTTTAAATAGTTTACCCTAATTATGGAAACAAAATCAAGGTTACAGTTTTCCTCGGAATAGACGACGACATCTGTGATAGCTTATGAGGAGTCTGACGACTTATCACGGATATCGTCAGCTTCTCTTTACCTTTGGCTCTTGCTGTCTAAGACTAACATCGACGACGATGCCTTATCAGGATTTTGATGGATTATCAAGAACATCGTCACATTCCTGCTCTAATTCTCATGTCCTGTCTACGTCTGACGGTATCCTTGATGCCTTATCACCATCCTGACGGCCTATCACAAAATGTCGTCAACTCTTCCAGCTGAAACTCATCTCCTGTTTAAGGCTGACGCTGTCTTTGATAGCTTTTCACTAGGCTGACGACTTATCATGAATGTCGTTAGCCACACTTGTCTTTTATTTTCTTCACATTTCAGTCTTTTTGCTTCCATTATTTTTGGTTCACCTGCATCTCAACATTTACTGCAAAATCAAAGTAAACTAATCAAAAACAACTAAAGTTGCTCAAGATCTTTCAATTATTTAGAGTTAAAAGCCTCAAATGTGTTAGCATAGGCTCACACATCAATATCCTTCAGTCTTGCCGCACAATATTCTATCATCATAATATCCTCCAACCTTGTCAAGCATCATCATATCATCATAATATCCTCACGCTTGTCAGGCTCCATTGTAATATCCTTCAGTCTTATCGGTCATCAACATATTATCATAATCATATTCAGTGGCAAAATCAATAGCATAAGCAATCATATAATGAAGTATCATGATTTTACAAATTGTGAATGACATGACTTTCCTAAATAATCAACAAGCATAATTTCTCACATAATTCATGGCAGAATTGCTAACATCATCATTAGGAATATGTTCTAGCATGCTTTCTAGCATAATTTCTTAGCATGATCATAATCCTAAGCAGTATCATGAGCAATCACTCATTAATAGCCTATTCAATGGCATATCATTAGCATAAAGATAAGATTATCAATATCTTAAGCAATATCTAATCCATGACATAGTCTATAGCTTATTTATAGAATAAGTAATGAAGTTTAATGCACCTAGGTTCAAGGCAACAAGCTAAGTGTTTCAACTCTATGATTTCAATTAAGCCTGAACTATCCAACTAAACCTAACCCCTGCATTTCATCAATCCCAAGTTAAAACCCATCCCAAATACAACGCAAAATCATAAGAATACTATGACAACGTTCAATCTAACAAGGGAAAAACCTTGTCTACCTCGACCCCGAAGAAAGCTCACAAATTGCTAAACCATCGCCTTTTCCTTTCGAGAAGCTTCTTCAAGATACCAAGCTATCAAAGCACATTCTACTCATCAATACGAGATACCCATATTGCATCGTTGAACTCAGATCCAATAACAGTGCCAAAAACCCTATGTGGGTTCTACTCATGAAAAATCACATTTTCAAGACCAACCCAATATGATATCAATCTCACGGAATCAAAATCCTAAAAAATGGGTAAAAACCAAGCAAATTTTGGGCTAAAATTAAGCCCTAAAGGATTTGGGTCTTTGGTTAAATAATCAAGAAATTCAAGCATGAATTTGAAGGATTCTTACCTTAAATCTGATGATATTCTTGAAAACACATGTTAATCAAGCTCCTAAGTCACCCTGAAGACTCAATTTAACCTAAGTGGTCTATTTATACCCTCTTCAGGTATTCAGGAGTTACAATCACACAACCAAGTGTGCAATCGCACTACCTGGCTGCAGAAGCAGATATGACAATCTCTTTACTTCTTAGTGTTATTACACTACCCCCTGCAGATCATGTATGATCGCAGGACACACCAGATGACAGCTAAAAATTACAGCATTTCCAAGTTTCCGCTAAGGCCTCGAGATTTATTTGGAATTCAATATACATAAATAAACTATGTAACCATACTAAATGTGAGGTTTCAGATGCAATGGCAAAGTTAAATTTTTCATTTGAGATTATTTCGATGAAATATGGGTCCCACACCCATATTTCTAATTTTTATATTTTTCGACGAGCAGGTTGAAACGAGCTCTGGTGCATTGGGACTCAAACCAAAGGTCTACCTAGCCTAAAACCAATATTTTAGAGTTCCTAGATCAGTCAGAATTTACATTTGAGATTGTTTTACTAATGTTTTGTCCCAGTATCTATTTGTAACCATCAAAGACTTCAAAATAGGAAATTGACTTAGAAAACTAAACAAACTTCCCGGTAATCGAACTATCAGTCCCAGTAAGTCATAAATGACATAGGGCATTTATAGAAAAGCTCTAACAATGAAACTAAGTGGAAATATGGAAAATGACCTGAAGGGTCATTACAATATCCACTACTAAAGGGAATACCTAAAGTCTTAAACAGGTGAGGATACTATGCCCGTATCTCGCTCTCAATCTTCTAAGTTTCTTTCTCCATTGGGTGGTGTCTCTGCTGAACCTTAGCTTTAGGAATCTCTCTAGTTCGCAACCTCCTTATATCACTAGCCAAAATAAGCACCAACTCCTCTACTAAAGTCAAATCCTCAACCAACTAGACAGAGTCCCATCTAGGAATATGAGATAGTTCGGGAATATATCACTACAACATAGAAACATAGCAAACTGGATGAACTAAGTTAAAGTTTGGAGGTAAAGCTAACTCAAAAGCTACCTCACTAATTGCGTGGAGAATCTCAAGAGGTCCAATACATCTCATACTAAGCTTACCCTTCCTCCAAAACGTCATCACCCTTTTCATGGGCAATACATGAAGAAATACAAGATTGCTACTCCAAATCTTAAGGAAAGAAGACTACGGTCTGTATAGGTTTTCATAATACTCTGAGTTGCTCTCAACCTATCTTGAATCACCCTGACTCTATCCAATGACTCCTTAAGTATATCTATATCATGAAGCCTAACCTTGAAAGTCTCAAAACCATCCAACCGGAGAACGACATCTCCTGCCATACAAAGCCTCAAAGAGCACCATCTCAATACTCGAATGATAGTTGTTATTATAAACAAAAAATGCCAAGTCTAAGTGTTACTCCCACGTCCCTACAAAATTTATAACATAGGCTCGGAGCATGTCTTCGAGAACCTGAATAGTCCGCTCAAACTGGTCATTGATCTGTGGATGAAAGGCTATACTCAAAGCCACTTGAAATGTACTCCAAAACCTCAAAGTGAACACAGAGCCACGATCTGAAATGATAAAAATGGGCACCCCATGCAAACAGACTATCTCTCAAACATAGATATAGGTCAACCTTTTAACACTGAAAATTACCTAAATAGGAATGAAATGTGTTAACTGTGTCAAACAATCTAGAATAAACCAAATACCATTGAAAAAACGGGAATTAAGAAGCAAGCCACTAATAAAATCCATAGTAATCCATTCCCATTTCAACTAAACGATGGGTAACCTTTGAGTCACTCCACCAGGTCACTAATGCTCAGCCTTAACCAGCTGACAACTATGGAAATAATCTATAAAGTCTACCACTTCTCTCTTTATGACACTCCACTAATAGTGTTGTCTCAAATCTCTAGACATCTTGGCTGTGCTGGGATGAATGGAGTATCTATAGTTGTGAGACTCATGTAAAATCTACTAAATCAAGTCATCAATATGAGGAACATAAATACGATCATAAACCTCAATATACCCTTAGAATTAATATTGTCCCTCTCAGTCTCACCGATCAACACCTTATCTTAAAGGAAGAGAAACTTGCTATCCTCATCTTACGATCATGAATCTTCTCAAATAGTAAGGACATCGCCTCTATACCAGCCAAAATTCTCTTAGGATCTGAAGTATCAAGGTGAACCATGAAGTTAGCTAAGGACTGAATGTCTCATGCTAATGACCTCTGAGAAACTAATATACAAGCCATGCTACCCATACTCATAGTCTTTCGACTCAAGGTATCTGCTGCCACATTTGCCTTGCTCGAATGATACAATATGGACATATCATAGTACATAAAAAAACTCCATCCATCTACGCTGTCGAGCATTAAGCTCCCACTAGGTCATAAAATGTTAAAGACTACGATGATAGGTGAAACTCTCACAATGAACACCATAAAGATAATATCTCCAAACCTCTAGTGCAAAAACTACTGCTGCCAACTCCAAATCATGAGTGGGTAGTTCTACTTATGTACCTTAACTATCTAGAAGTATAAGCAATAACACGACCCTGTTATATCAATACACAACCTAGACCAAAACCAAAAGCATCACAAACCACGATGAATCCCTTACCCTCAATAGAAAGATCTAAAGAAAGGGTTGAAGTAAGAAAGTCCTTGATCTTTCCAAGGCTTGACTCACACTCATCGAACCATAAAAAGATATCTTCTTATGAGTCAATCCAGTCATAGAGGCTGAAATAGTAGAAAAACCTTCGAAGAAGAGTGTATAATAACCAGCTAAATTAATGAAGCTACGAATCTTAGTCAGAGTTGTGGGTTGATGTTCTGGATTTTGATGACACATTTTATACCTTTTACAAGGGATAATTGGGCATTTTCAAGAAACTATTGTTGTATTTGATGCTGAATTTTAGTGTTTTTAGGTCAAGGATTGGGCTGAGGAAGTAACTTGAAAAAGCAGTAGAAAAAGGACTTTGACGTCAAACCGGCAGACCGTCAACCATGTGATAGACCGTCAAGGCTAAAAAGAATGGACCAAGTGGATGAACCCTGTGACGGTCTAAGTGAAGAACCGTCAACTTGGCCGTCAGGCTACAACAGTGAAAGGCATATCAAGTGATCAAGAGATTATTTACGTGATGGACCGTCATGCCTAGACGGACCATCAACATGACCAACAAACCTTAATCAGAAAGTAGCAGCTTGGGACCATCAGTGATGGTGCACGTGATGGACCGTCAGGCTCCTGATGGGCCATCAACGTGACCATAACCTTCGATATGGCAATCTGAGTTTTGAATTTTAAAACCCCAGTCCCTGGGAACATATAAATACCCAGTTTAGGTTTAATTTAGGTATCTTTTATCATATTTCCATCTTGAAAACTCATTGTAACGTATAATTCTCTGAGATTCAAGATACTATTATGGATCTAGCTATTTTATTCATATTTCACTGAAGATTCAAGAACAGTTATTGTAACTTTTGTAAGTAATTCTCTAAATTTATTTATTAATAACACAATGACTTCTTTTTTTTCTCTTGAGATGTCTAGCTAAGCTTCCATAACTAGGGTTATGAAAGCCTTGATGTGAATAGATGATTTGGGTTATGAAAACACTTAATTTCCATTCTTAATTGAGATTGTATGAACCCTTCTTCATATTAACGACCTTTCTTTGTTGCAAACTTGAAGGGGGAGCCCAAGAACATCACTTGTTTGAGTAGAAAAATGCAGGTTGGGAAAAGAAGAGGTTAACACGGAATCCAAGGGCTTTAACCTGTGAATTATGGGTTGATTCCTTAACTGGATCAACCCACATGAGAGACTAGTTGAATAAATTAACACATTCTTTAAGTTCGAAAGAATTGAAAGATCAAATGTACATTTAGGTTGAGAAACAAATGGGTAAACTTTAGAATTCAATAACTCTTACAATTGAAGTCTTAAATTGGAAATTTAAGATAATTCACAACCCCAGCTACTTGAACATATCGTTGAACATAACTCTAGTTTGTCTACTCTCATTGAATTAATGCTTGCAATAAAACTCACTAGTTGGAACACACTTTATTGTAAATATTGAGATACTATTGACAAGTCAAAACCCCTTGCTCCGGAACCTTTGATTAACCGTCTATTAACAACCATAACACTTAGTTTGCATAGTATTCCTTATGAGATTCGACCCCAACCTAGTTGGTTTCTATATTTGACAGTGACTACTTACACTTTCTAATGAGAGTTGTAATTTGGCCGTATCAAGTGGGTCTAGACCAATCACGAATCGCCTCAATCTTGGATGGGTCTACCATAATTCCTTCCTTTGACACCACATGCCCAAGAAATGTCACGGACTCAAGCTAAAACTCAGACTTGAAGAATTTAGAAAAAAGTGTATGATATCTCAAGGTCTGGATAACGATCCTTAAACGCTACATATGCTCCTCACTACTCCTTAAATATAGAAGGATGTCATCAATGAAAACGATCATAAAGGAGTCCAAATAAGTCCAAAATACTTAGTTCATCAAATCCATGAATGCGATCAGGGAAATAATCAACCCAAAAGACATCACCAAGAACTCATAATGACTATAACGGGTACTAAAAGCTATTTTTGGGACATCTTCTGTCCGAATCCTCAAATGATGGTAATACGACCTCAAATCAATCTTAGAAAACACTGTCGCACCCTAAGGCTGGTCAAACAAATCGTTAATGCTAGGCATAGGATAACGGTTCTTCACGTTATGAAGTTTTGCCTATAATCAATGCACATATGCATGGAACAATCCTTCTTCCAAATTAATACAGGAGCACCCCATGGTGACGCTATCCATCTAATATAACCCTTACCAAGAGGATCCTAGAGCTGAAAATTTAGCTCCTTAATCTCGGTAGGAGCCATAAGATAAGGTGCCTGAGAAATAGGTTGGGTTTCAGGCTCAAGATCAATAGCAAACTAAATCTCACGGACAAGGGGAATACCAGGTAGGTCGATAGGGAACATATCAATTAACTAGCAAACAAAAGGAACTGAGTCAAACGACAGACTTTACATACAATTATCACAAGTATAAGTAAGTTAAGACTCATAACCCTTAAAAATAAGTATACTAAAACACATATAAAAGATAATACCGGTCGGCTTGTGGTAAATAGCTCTCTTCCACACGAATGGGGGTATACTAATCATAGATAAGATAATGGTCTAGGAAAAATAATCTATGACCGTATGATAGTGAGATAAGAAGTCTATGCCCAGAATCACATCAAAATACACCATATCCACAATAATAAGATCAGTATAAGTATCAATAACACTAATAAATACAACACATGATCTCAAAACCCGACCCATTACTAAAAAATCACCAACAGGAGTAGATACGTGCAAACACACAGATAATAAATCACTAGTCAGCTCCACCCATATTGCATAGTAAGCATAAATATAAGAATAAGTGGATCCCAGATCAAATAAATCAAGGGCCAACTGGAGGCACACTAAAACTGTACCTGTAAATAAATCATCAAAAGTATTAGCCTTGGGTCTAGCCAATACTACATACAACTGACCACGCCCACTATCTGGCTAGGCACCTCACCGACCTCCTCTTTTTCTTTCCTGAGAACTTCCTCAAATACACTGAGAACCTCCCCTGTTACCATGAGAACCACCTCTAGCTGAGGGATAAACTATTGTAATAGGGGGAACACTCTAAGTTGAAGAAACAATCACCACACGACTAGAGGAATCACCCAAATAATGACAAGGAAGCCCACAAGTAAAACAGGAAACATGAACTGAACCAGAACCAACTGATCTTGTTTATCCAGAGTAACAATCATGAGTAGAATAACCCATAGACTAACCTCTTGAAGACTGATTGTTGCCCTTACCAGGGAGATCACTAGCACTAGAATAACCTCCATCAGTAATTTGAAGAGCTACTTAAACCAACTGATTAGGCTGACTTTAAGTTTGAGAAGATGGACACGGAGGATACCTACTCTAAGAAATGCCATCACTGGGTCGGGAACAACGATGGCTCCTACTGAATTTTCCCTGAATCCTAGTACTCATATTATGGACCTCACCACGCTTACGATGAATCTCCACCATCCCCCTAGCATTATCTCAAAACTCAGCAAAAGACCTACCTACAACAACTAAACTCTGAGTAGACAAATGAATGTGGAGTCTCAACCCTCTAACAAATCAACAAATCCACTGATACTAAGTGTCCAAAATAAAAGTCGCATATCTAACCAACTCATGTAAATAAGCCCCATACTCTGTAACTGTAATGAAGCCTGCTCCGATCTAGAGAACTAATCCCTTAAATGATCTCTAAGGCTAGAAGGCATATACTTTTCCAAAAATATCTCAAAGAACTGACTCCATGATTAGGGAGAAGCTCCAACTGGCCTAGAATCCATATAACCTCGCCACTAATGATGAGTAGACAAGTCAAACTAAAATATTGTGTACTCCACACCATGAGTCTCAAAAAGTCCCAAATCACAAAACCTATCCTTACAAGATATCAAAAACTCATTTGCATCCTCGCTCGGTGTACCAAAAAACCTATGCGGAGCCAATCTTAAGAATCCAACAAACATCTCCTGCTCTTCAGAAGACATAGTAGGCTGACCAACCACTGGTTGAGAAACTATCAGCTGAGCAACTACCGATACAGAAGGAACATCAACTCTAGGAGCCGCAGCTCCAGGTTGCACCCTTACCTCAGTACTATTTTAACAAGTAGACTATGCACCATCAGACAAAATAGAACCAACTATCCCCAAAATCTTAATTAATATATCCTTGCACAATGAAGAAGGAATAAACCTTGGTGGAACCTGGGCTAGTCTTTGGCCCACCACTTGTTGGGGTGGAATATCCTCTGGCTTAATAGCGGGACTAAGACGTAGGGAAGGCGGCCTATCCTAGCCCCCACCTGGGGACACATCACGAGATTGTCCATGACCTTTAGGTCATCAACAAAGAGGTGTAGGATCCCTAGTCTTGGTCTCGAGACCCTTATCTCATATAGAGGTAGCACGTGTCCTGGCTATTTGTGAAGGAGTAAAGTCAAAGGAATACTCTACAAACCAACTCAGAATCTTAGAACAATATGAGTTAAATAAGTGAAGAACTTCTAAGAATGTCCCATTGCCTCCCGAAGATAGAAAATGTATGTCAACTTTTCAATCCGCAGGACTCTACAGACACTTAATCTTGTACCAACAATACCGGTGAAACCTAGGGTCTAATACTAGTTTGTGATGACCCGAATTTATGAGTCATGATGGAACCTACTAAATCCCGTCAGTATCTAAGACAAATCATAAACCATAGAAAACACAATGTGTTAATTCTGTAGAAAATGCCCCACATAGGAAAAATTTCATGAACACAACATTTAAATAGACAAATGTTCTAATTAGATAACATAAACAATACACGATACCAATCCCATGACCTGGTAGAGTCAGTACAACAACATCTAATGTTAAGGATAAGACCCATAATAGTTAGAATATAGTAAATATACCTATCATGATACAAAAAACTGAATAACAATAAGATAGAAGGAAATGAGTGACTCGAAACTCTAAGATCTCAACTTATTCGAAAGATCAACTCTACAAGAATAATGGTCAACAATGATAACTAGTACTCAGATCTACACCAAAAAGAAATAGAAGTGTAGTATGAGTACAAATATAATGGGTACTCAGTAAGCATCATTGGCCTACTGAGCTAAATCATGATATAAAAATGATGAAATGTAAGATAGAATACACTAAGTCAAGATACAAAAATGAACTTGAATCTTCTCCAACATCGCTTTACAAAATAAGCAATTAAAATCAAATAACAATAAAACATAAGGCATCAACACATGCCAATATGGTCGTGCAAGCATACAAAAATGATTCAATAAAATAAAGCATCAATAAGAATCATTACTGACAAACATAATTACAAAATTAGCTCCTATACACCAATTGGTGCATAAAAGTAAAGAACTCATCACACCTCTTATATGAATGAAGAGTACACTTACGAGAAAAATAACATAATCAGTCTACTCAATGCCAACTTTCATTATCATTTGATCATCATTCCATGATTATCATCAATATGCCATTTAACAACATTATCACAACCCTTCAACTATTAGACAAAATTCTGACATTCCATAATACCATCATCATTTAACAATCTTAGCATCAATATACAATAAATGCCTTTTACTATTTAACCATGTCTTATCAACTAATCCATCCGACCACTACTTATAATAACCTTTATTCACCATTTAACCGCTAATTTCCACATAGGCACTAAATATTATTCATTAGAAAATCATCATTACTAAGATAACATCATGTATTATCTAATCCACATTTAACATCTACTCCTCGATTGTCAACAAATCATTATTAGCCACTTAAACAATATCCACCATGACTCATCATTTATAATAATCCTTCATTACCATAAATCATTAATTATCACTAATCACAAATTTACCTATTTCTAAATGTTTAACACTTACGATCTATAACCAACATCACTAATATCAACAACACACCCAAATTTCATAAAAGTGAATATAAACATATAATTTCCATACATAGGGCTAGCTGAACTCAAATGTAAATGTAGGTACATAAATATAATCATCTTCTGGCCTTTTCGGGTATTAATATCATCACAATGTTCCCCATCCTTGCAAGGAATCATTATATTATCATAATATCCTTCGACCTTGTCAGGAATTATCATATCATCATAATATTCTCCGGTCTTGTTGGGCATCATCATATCATCGTAATATCCTCCGGCCTTGCCAAACATCCTCATATAATCATAATATTCTGTCTTTGTCGGTCATCATTAAATCAACATAATATCCTCCAGCCTTGCCGAGCATCAAGATATCATCATAAGCATAATCGGTGGCATCAAGTATTATGATTTTACACATAATGAATGTCATGACTTGCCAAAATAATCAACAACTATTATTTGTCGGGCAATTCATGGAACAATTGCTAACATCATCATTAGGAATGTGTTCTAACATATTTTCTAGCATAATTTCTAAGCATGATAATAATCATAAGAATTATCATGAGCAATAACTCATTAATAGCCTATTAAATGGCCCACTATTAGCGTAACGATAAGCTAATAGATAGCTTAAGCAATAGCTAATCCATGGAATAGCCTATAACTTATTAATAACATGGTCCGTAATATAATTTATGGCTTTGAAAATATTAGAGTAAATGACTCATTCAATCGTAATTTCAGTAGACCAATCATTAGTCACAACAATAGCATAACCAATAACTCTCTGTAAGCTTAAATAATATATCATGCATATGGCATAATCGTTAGGCATTACTTCTAATGTGATTCATCTCTAACAATAGAAAGATTCCTCAATATTGACTCATAAGGTCATTCTCTAAGCATATAATAAATGTACAAGGGGTTCAAGATAACTAACATCAATCTTGACTTAGTGTGTCAAAGAGACCACTTCTAAATTCCCAAAATACATTCTAAGTCAATTTCTCCCGCGGACTAGGCTAAGGTATGTAAATCCACTCTTGGATATATAACAAGCCACGATTAGTCCTAAAGTAAATGTTCTTCTCAAACACAACCAGTAAGCTAATATCACAACTAATAAAACATTCCTTTGGTGAAATCAAATAAGGACACTTCACCCTAAGCATGATTAAATAGAGCATTTTACTTCATTTTAAAGAAAACTAAGATATTCTCACCCTAAACATAAGTAATGAAGTCTAATGCACCAAGGTTCAAGGCAACAAGCTAAGTGTTTCAACTCTATGATTCCAATTTAGCCTAAACTATCCAACTAAACCTAAGCCATGCATTTCATCAATCCAAACCTTCAACCCATCCCAAATCGAATATAATATCATAAGAAAAATATGAAAAAGCTCAATATAACAAGGGATAAACTTAGCCTACCTCAACGCTGAACAAAGCTCACGAACCGCTGAACCTTTGCTTTCCCCCTCCAAGAATCTTCTTCAAGATTCCAAGCTATAAAAACATATTCTACTCATCAATACGAGAATATCAATACCCATATTGCACCATTGTGCTTCGGATCCAAAAATCATGCCAAAACCCCATGTGGGTCCCACTCATAGAAAATCATATTTTGAGACCAACCCAACATGATATCAGGCTCACGAAATTAGAATCCTTAAAAATGGGTGAAAAAAAGCAAATTGTGGGCTAAAATCAAGCTCTAAAGGATTAAGGGCTTTAGAGAAATAATCAAGAAATTCATGCTTGAATTTTAAGATTCTTACCTTAAATCCGAAGATATTCGTGAAAATATATATATATATATATATATATCAAGCTCCCAAGTCACCCCCAAGACTTATTTAAAAGTTATCACACTGTTTAGGATTTTTCTCTCTCTAGTGAATGGGTAGAAACTGGAAAATTTGTGACCTAAGGGGTTTATACCACCTTCAGGTATTCAGGTTTTGTAATTGCATAACCAGGTGTATAATCGCACAACCTAGTTGCAGAAGCTGATATGGTGATCACTATACTTTTTAATGTGATCTCACTCCCACTGCATATCATGTGCGATCACGGGCCATACCAGTTGACAGCTAAAACTTACAGTATGTAAAAGTTTCTGCTAAGGCCTCAGAATTCATTTAGAATCCGATATACATAAATAGACTATGTAACCAAACTAAAATCGATATTTTTTATGCAATGGCAAAGTTGGATTTTCAGTTCAAGGTTTTTTCGACCAAATATAGGTCCCATACCCATATTTCTAATTTTCTAACTTTCCAACCAACGGGTAGAAATGAGCTCGGGTGCATCGAGACCCAAACCAAAGGTCAACTTAGCCTAAAATCAATATTCTAGAGCTTCTGGCACAGTCAGACTTTGCATCCGAGATCATTTTTTAGAAGGTTTTTCCTGGTAGCCATTTCGAACCAAACTATTAGACTCAAAAATTCATAAAACAAGTTAAGAGAATGTCCTTGAGAACCTGAATAGTCTATTCATATTAGTCATCGATCTGCCGGATGAAAGGTTGTACATAGAGCCACTTGAGTGCCCAAATCCTCTTGAAATGCTCTCCAAAACCTTAGAGTGAACAAAGAGCTACGTTCTGAAATGATAGTAATGGGCACCCCATGTAAATAGACTATTTCCTAAACATAGATATGGTCTAACCTCTCAGCACTGAAAGTCATCTCAATAGGAATAAAATATGTTGACTTGGTTAAACAATCCATAATAACCCAAATACCATTGGAACCATGGGAAGTACAAGGCAATCCACTAACAAAATCCATAGTAATCCATTCCTATTTCCACTCGAGGATGGGTAACCTCTGAGTCAATCCACCAGGATGCTGATGCTCTATCTTAACCTCCTGATAACATAGCCAATGAGCTACAAACTCTGCCATATCTCTCTTAATTACACTTTACCAATAGTGTTGTCTCAAATCTCTAGACATCTTGGTTTTACCTAGATGAATGGAGTATCTAGAGATGTGAGACTCATGCAAAATCAACTAAATCAAGTCATCAATATGAGGAACACATATATGACCGTCAGACCTCAAATTACCCTCAAAATCAATAGTGTGCCTAAAAAAATCACCCCTCAACATTTTATCTCGAAGGAAGAAAAGCGTGCTATTCTCATACTAATGATCATAAATCTGCTCAAATAGTGTGGACCTTGCCTCCACACTAGACAAAATTCTCTTAGTATCTAAATTATTAAAGAAACCCTCAAGTTTTATAAGGATTTTATGTCTCGTGCTAACGGCCTCTGAGAAACTAAAATATATGCCAAGCTACCCATACTTACTACCTTCCGACTCAAGGCATCTACTGTCACATTTTCCTTGCTTGGATGATACAAGATAGAAATATCATAGTCCTTAAGAAACTCTAAACATCTACAGTATCAAGCATTAATCTCCTTCTGGGTCAAAATATGCTGAAGACTACGATTATCTTTAAAAATCTCATAATGTACACCATAAAGATAATATCTGAAAGTCATAAGCACGAAAACTACTGACACCAACTCCAAATCATGATTGGGGTAGTTCCTCTCATTCACCTTAAATTGTCTAGAAGAATAAGCAATAACATGGCACTACTACATCAATACACAACCTAGACCAACACCAAAAGTATCACAAAACATGGTGAATCCCTCACCCTCAACAGGAAGAGCTAATGTATGGGTTTATGTAAGAAAGTCCTTAATCTTCACACTCTTAGGACCATCGAAAAGAAATTGCCTTTCGAGTCAATCTAGTTATAAAGGTTGAAATAGTAGTAAAACCCTCGACGAAGCATCTATAATAACCGGATAAAATAATGAAGCAATGAACTTCAGACGGAGATATACGTCTAGACCAATCATGAATCGCCTCAATATTGGTTGGGTCTACCATAATGCCTTCCTTAGACACCACATGACTAAGGAATGTCACAAAATCAAGACAAAACTCATACTTGGAGTATTCGGTAAAAAACATATGTTGTCTTAAGGTTTGAAGCACGATCCTCAAATGTTGCACATGTTACTCACTACTCCTCGAATACACAAGGATATCATTAATGAACATGATCATGAAGGTGTCTAAATAAGACCTAAATACTAAGTTCATCAAATCTATGAATGCAGCTGGGGAATTAGTCAACCTAAAAGACATCATCAAGAACTTATATTGACCATTACGGGTCCTAAAAGATGTCTTTGGGATATCCGCTGCCCGAATCCATAACTTATGGTAATCAAACCGAAAATCAATCTTTGAAAACATTGTCTCACCCTAAAGATGGTCAAAAAAATTGTCAATCTGAGGCATATGATAACGATTCTTCATCATCACCATATTAAGCTGCCTATAATTGATGTACATATGCATGGAACTTTTCTTCTTCTATAAAAATAATATAGGATCTTCCCACAAGGACATACTCGGTCTAATAAAACCCTCACTAAAAAGATCCCAAATCTAAGAATTTATCTCTTTAAGCTCGGCCGGAGCCATATGATAAAGAGCCATAGAAATAGGTTTGGTGCTAAGCTCGAGGTCAATAGAAAAATCAATATAAAAAACATGGGGTATACAAGGTAGGTCAATAAGGAACACATCAGGAAACTTGAAAACAATAGGAACATAGTTGAATGACCGACTCTCCAATCTATTATCACAGATATAAGCGAGAAGACTCGCAACCCCTAAAAGTAAGTCTACTAACACACATAAAAGAGATAATCCCAATTGACTCACGGATAATATCTCCCTGCCACACGGCTGGGGATATACTTGGCATTGCTAAGGTAATGGCTTTGGCAAAATAATCCATGACTGTATGATAATGGAATAACATGTTCATGCCCAGAATAAATTAAAATCCACCAAATCCAGAATAATAAGATCATCATAAGTATCAACACCACTAACAATCACAACACATGATCTAAAAACCCGATCCACTACTAAAGAATTGCCCACAAGAGTAGATACGTTCAATGGCACAGATAATAAATCATTAGTCAACTCTAACCATGGTTCGTAGTAAGCTGTAATATAAGAATAAGTGTATCCTCGAAAAAATAAAGCCAGGGCAATCTAGTAGTTCACCAAAATCATACCAGTAACTAAAACATCCGAAGTCTGAGTGTCAATTCTAGTAGGTGCTTCTTACAGCTGAGCATGTATGCCACCTGGTTGGGCACCTTACCAACCTCTTATCCTGCCTACCTGAGAGCATCCTCGAATACTCTGGGAACTACCCTTGCAAGCATGAGAACCACCTCTAGCTGAGGGATGAACTACACTTATAGGGGAAACACTTGAAACTGAAGCAACAATTACCTTACGACTAGAGGAATCACTTGAATAGTGACCTGGAAGCCCACAAGTAAAAAAAAACATAATCTGAACCTGAACTAATAGATCTGACTGACCCAGAGTAACCAACACGACTAGAATAACTCGTACTTGAGCCTCTCAACAACTAACCACTGCCCTTAACATGGAGATCACTAGCACTCGACTGACCTTCGACAGTAATATGAAGAGTTGCCTGAGCTGGCTGATTTGGATGACTCTGAGTCTGATAGAATGGATACGGAGGATAGCTACTCTAAGAATTTCCATCTTTGGGTTGGGAGAGATAATGACTCCCACTTAATCTTCCCTTAAACATAGGACCCTTATTACGACCCTCATAAACCTCACAATGTATCTCCTTCATCACTCGAGCATGATCTAAAACCTCAGCAAAAGACCTACCCATAACAACTAAACTCTAAGTAGACATACAATTAGGGAGGCTCAACTCTCTGACAAAGCAACAAACCCTCTCATACTAAGTGTCCAGATTAGAAGTCGCATGTTTATCCAACTCATAAAAATGAGCCTCATACTCTGCAACTTTCTTATAACCCTTCTTTAAATTACAGAGCTAATCCCTCAAATCATTTCTAAGGATATGAGGCATATACTTCATAAAAAATATCTTGAAGAACTAAGTCCATGATAAGGGAGAAGCTCCAGCTGACCTAGAATCTATATAAACTCTCCACTAATGATAAACAGATAAGTCCAATTGAAATATGGTGTAATCCACACCACGAGTATCAACAAGGCATAGAACACAAAGCCTATCCTTACAAGAAATCAAAAACTCATATGAATCCTCGCTCGGTGCACCTAAAAACCTAGGCAGATCTAATCTCAAGAATCTACCCAGCATCTTCTTCTCCTCAGAAGATATAGAAGGCTGATCAACCACTGGTTGAGTAACTACCAGCTGGGAAACTACTGGTATAGGAGGAACCTCAACTCTGGGAACTGAACCAACACTGCGCCCTTGCCTTAGTACCATTTTGATTATTAGACTGTGCAAAATTAAACAACACACAACCAACTATCCTTAAAAGTTAAATAAATGCATCTCTAGCAATAAAGAAGGAATAAACCCTGGTGAAGCCTAGACTTGTCCCTGGCCCACCGCTGGCTTAGGAGGAATATCCTCTGGCTTAGGATAAGGAATAATACCTGGGGAATGTGACCTATCTTGGCCCCTAGTTGAGGACACATCAAGAGGCTATCCACAACCTCTAGGTCATCTACAAATAGGAGTGGAATCCCTAGGCTTCATCGTGGGACCTTTATCTCATTTAGTAGAAACACGTTTCCTGGCAACCTACAAAAAAGTAACGTCAAAGGAACACCCTACAAACCAGAAAAAAATCTTAGCACGATATGAGTGAAAGAAGTGAAGAACTCCTAAGAATGTCCCATAGCCTTCCAAAGATAGAAAATGGATGTCAACATTCTGATCTACAGGAATCTACTTTGACACTTGCTCTTGTTCCAATAAATCCGGTCAAACCTAGGCTCTAATACTAATTTTCCACGACCCAATTTATGATTCATGATGGCACTTACTAAATACCTCCAGTAAGTAAGACAAACCATAACTCAGAGCTGATACAATGGTTTAATTCGGTAGAAAATTCCCAACATAGGCCAAATTTCAAGAACATAACATGCAAATAGTCAAGTTTTCTAAACAAATAACATAGACAATACACAATACTAATCCCACAACTTAGTAGCGACAGTAAAGAACATCTAATGTCAATGATACAACCCAAAAGACTTAGAATATAGTCAATATATATGTCTCAATACAAAAGAATAAATAACAATAAGAAAGAAGAAAATAGATGACTTGGAAATCCAAGAGCTCACCTTATCTCTGAAAGATCAACTCTATATGAATAACAATCAATTGCAATAGATACTGATCAGATCTGCACCAAAAAGGAATAGCAGTGAAGTATGAGTACCAAAATAATGGGTACTCAGTAGGCATCATCAATCGACTAAGCTAAATCATGATATAAGAATGATAAAATGCAGTATAGCATAAACTAAGTCAAGGTACAGAAATGAACCTGAATCATCTCCAACATCACTGTACATAATAAGCAATTAAAATTGAATAACAATATAACATAAGGCATCAGCGCATACCAATATCATTCTGTAAACATACATAAACGATTAAAAAAATAAAACATCAATAAATATTATCACAGACAAATATAATTACCAAATTGGCTCACATACACTAATTGAGTCAAAAAGTAAAGAGCTCATCAGAACTTCCCATGCTAATAGAGAGTACACTCAAGAGAAGAATAACATAATTAGTCGACTCAATAGTCAACTTTCATCGTCATTTGATCATCATTCCATGATTATCATAAATATGTCATTTACCAACATTATCAAAACCCTTCAACCTTTAGATAAAATACTCACATTCCATAATACCACCATTATTTAACAATCTTAGCATCAGTATACACTTGTCACCATTTACAAGTTAACCATCTCTTATCAACTAATCCATTTGACCACTGGTCATCATAGTATTTATTTATTATTTAATCGCTAATTTCCACATAGACACTAAACATTATTCAATAAAAAATAATCATTACTAAGATAACATCATTTATTATCTAATCCAAATTTACCAACTAATCCTCGATCGTCAACTATCATTATTAGCCACTTAAACAATATCCACCACGAACCAATATTTATCACTAATTCTTCATTATCATAAAGTATTAATTATCACCAATTATTAATTATCACTAATCATAAATCATTACTAATCACCAATTATACCTCTTTTTAAATGTTTAACACTTACGAGCTATAACCAACATCACTAATATCAACAACATACCCGAATTTCATATTAGTGAATATAAACATATGATTAGCATACATTGGTCTAGTCAAACTCGAATGTACACATAGGTAAATCAATATAATAATCGTCCAACCTTTTTGGGTATAAATATCATCACAATGTCCTTCGGCCTTTCCAGGCATCATCATAATACCCTCCAACTTTGTCGGGCATAATCATATCATTATAATATCCTTCGTCCTTGCCAAGCATCATTATATCATCATTATATCATTCGGCCTTACCAAGCATCATCATTTTACCATAATATCCTTCAGCCTTGTCGAGCATCATCGTATGATCATAATGTCCTATGACCTTGCCGGGAATCAACATATCATCATAAACAAAATCGGTGACAAAATCAATAGTATAAGAAATCATATAATGAAGTATAATGATTTTAGACATAATGAATGGCATGACTTACCAAAATAATCAACAAGTATTATTTCTCACATAAGTCATGGTACAATGATAACATCTTTATTAAGAATATGTTCTAGCATATTTGCTAGAGTAATTTATTAGAATGATTATAATCATAAGCAATATCCTGAGCAATCTCTCATTAATAGCCTATCATTATCATAAAAGATAAGCTTATCAATAGATAATCAATGTAATAGTCTATAGCTTTTTAAAAGCATGGTCCATAACATAATTTATGGCTTTGACAATATCATAGTCAAGGGTTCATTCAATAGTATATTCGGTAGCGCAATCATTATCATCAACAATAGCATAACCAATAGTTCATCGTAAGCTTAACCAATATATCATACATATGGAACAATCATAAGTCATTACTTTTAATTTCATTCATCATAACCAACAAGTACTAAGATTTCTCAATATTGTCTCACAAGGTCATTCTCTAGGCATATAACAAGCGCACAAAGTGTTCAAGATAACAAACATCAATCTTAACTTAAGGTGGGTCAAATCTCCCACTTTTAAATCCCCGAAATACATACTAAGTAAATTTCTACCTCCATACTAGGCTAGGTTATCTAAATCTACTCATAGATGTATGGCAAGCCAGATTAGTCCTAAGGTAAAGGTTCTTCTCAAACACAACCACTAAGCCAATATCACAACTTAGGCAACCTTCCTTTGGTGTAAGAAACTAAGGCTACTTGACATTAAGCATGACTAACTAGAGTATTTTACTTAATTTTTGATCAAACCAAGACATTCTCTTGTTAAACATAAGTAATGAAGTCTAATTCACTAAGGTTCAAGGAAATAAACTAAGTGTTTCAACTCTATGATTACAATTTAGCCTAAACTATCAAACTAAACCCAAGCCTTGTATTTCATCAATCCAAACCAAAAACCTATCCCAAATCCAAATCAATATCATAAGAAGACTATGAAAAAACTCAATCTAACAAGGGATAAATCTAGCCTACCTCTACATTGAAGAAAGTTCACGAACCACTGAACTTTTGATTTTCCCTTCCGTGTAGCCTCTTCAAGATGCCAATCTATCAAAAACATATTCAACTCATCAATGCAATAATATCAATACCCATATTGCACCATTATGCTTCGGGCCCAAAAATCATACCAAAAATATCATATGGGTCCCACTCATAAAAAATCACGTGTTTGAGACTAACCCAAAATATTATCAAGCTCGCGGAATGAAAACCCTCATAAATGGGTTTAAACCAAGCAAATTTTGGGCTAAAATCAAGCCCTAAATAATTTAGGGCTTTGGTCAAATAATCAATTAATTCAAGCATGAATTTGAAGGATTCTTACCTTAATTTCAAAGATATTAATGAAAATATATGTTAATCAAGCTCCCAAGTCACCCTAAGACTCAATTTAAAGTTATCACACTCTTTAGAGGTTTTGCTATCAATAGAATGGGTAAAAATGGGTAAATTCACAATCTAAGGGGTCTATTTATACCCCTTCATGTATTCAGGTGTTGAATCACATAACCAAGTGTGCAATCATACAACCTGACAGTATAAGAAGATATGGAAATCTCCATACTTCTTAGTGCAATCGTACTACCCCCTACACATTGAATGCGATCATGGGCCACACCAGATGATAGCTGAAGCTTAGAATTTTTCCAAGTTCTTTCTAAGGCCTAGAGATTTATCCAAAATCTGGTATATGCCAATGAACTATGTAACTACATTAAATTCGATGTTGGGAATGCAATGACAAAGTCAGATTTTCCATCTAAGGTCGTTTCAATCAAATGTGGGACCCGCACCATACTTCTATTTTTCTAACTTTCTGACCAATGGGTCAAAATGAGCATAGGTGAATCAGGACCCAAACCAAAGTTCTACCTAGCCTAAAGTCAATATTCTTAAGATGCTGGGGCAGTTCGAATATGCA
Source organism: Capsicum pubescens (assembly GCA_030864215.1). NCBI lineage: Eukaryota > Viridiplantae > Streptophyta > Magnoliopsida > Solanales > Solanaceae > Capsicum > Capsicum pubescens. The sequence continues at coordinate 239,600,510 of CM061544.1, read as the reverse complement.
TTTGAGATTTTTTTGCTAAATTTTTTGCCCGGTGGCCTTTTGGAACCAGCTAAGACATCAAAATAGGTAATTGACTCTTAAAAATGAACGAACTACTCGGTAACCAGACTATCACTCTAAGCAAGTCATAAATGACTTGGTGCAGCTATGGAAAAGCTCTAATAATGAAAGTAAGCAGAAATATAGAAAATGACTAGAAGGGTCATAACATAAAATCACAATCTACTCATAAAGATGAGAACAATGATACCCATATTAGACTATTGTGCTTTAGGTCCAAGAATTATGTGAAATCCTATGTGAGGACTATTTACGAAATTGTTCACTGAAAGCCAACACAATATCCCACTATGTTAAGGAACATTTACCCTTGAAGATAGGTGAATTTCAAGATCTAATGGTTCTAAATCAACATCCAAGGTGTTAGGGTTTTTAGAAAAAAATGAAGGATTTAATCCTATAATAGATGGAAGCTTACCCAAGATCAAAGTAGAAATGCATAAATAATCTCCATCCAATCTCCAAAATCACCTACAAATGTTTTTCCTAAGCTTTCTCACTCTTTAGGGTTCTAATACCTTGAGAATGGATGAAAAATAGAGAAAAATAGTCTATGTGGGTATTTATACCCTTACCAAGCATGAAGGTTCCTCTAAAATAGACACTAACCACTAATGTAGTATGCGTCCCACAAGCCAGGACGCTAAAGCAAACCATGGGCCTCTTTAGCGTTAGTTTATAAAGAACTCAAGTGATACTAAGGTGGAACCTGTTGGCTGGGTTAGGGATGCTAAAGCACCCAAGGGGCTACTTTTACAATCGTACTAAATTTTAGGCACAAGCTAGAACTTGGAGAAATTCCAAGTCTCTATCAACCCCTCGGAATTCTTTCAAAATCCCATGCTTGCAAAAAATTATGTTACCCTATTAAATTTAACATTATGGACTCAATGGCGTAGTCTAATTTTCCATCTGAGGTTGTTTTGATGAAAAATAGGTCCTATACCAATTTGCTATTTTTTAAACTTTTGATCAATAGCCCAAAATGAGACCAAGAGCCTTGAGACTCAGACCAATGGTCCTCCTAGTCTAAAAATAATATTTTGGAGCTGATAGAATACTTAGAAGTAGCATACGAGGTTGTTTGACTAAAGTTTTTTAAAGATAGCCAATCTAAACCAACGAAGGCTTCAAAACTGAGAATTGGCTCTAAAAACCAAACAAACTGCACGATAACCAAACTGTCAGCTCCAGCAAGTCATAATTGGCTTTAGGCAGCTATAGGAAAGCTCTAAATGACAAAAATAAATAGACAAAATAACCTGAAGTGTCATTAAAATATTCTCTACTAAAGAAACATTCGTCCGCAAAAGTCATGGATTAGATAGTACCTGAAGCCTTGAACATGTAAAGATACTGGGTCTGTATCCATATCTCAAAATCTCAAGTAGACTTCTCTACTATAAGGTACCTCCACTAATCCATAACAACTGGAATATTCCTAGTGCGCAGTTGATGATAGGCGTATTTACACGCCTAAAGTACTATAATTTACCCATATTTTAGCTAAGTTTTGAGGACAAAATATATAATTCATGCACTTTTAGTCCTTTTTTCTGTAAGTGAGCTAACAAACGTGATTAGCAAGTTTCAGGTATAAATGATGAAGATTTCAGCATTTTATGGATAACTTGACGCCCAAGGAAGCTTCACGAAAGAAGGAAAGGAGAGCTTGGACGCCTTGGGACTAAAAGTGACGCATGGAAAACCTGTCCCGGGCAAAAACAGCATTTCTAAAGACTTTGGGGATCAGCAATAACTTAGTAGGATTAGGATAATGATGCAGTAACCTAGTAGGACTAGGATAAGTAATGCAGTAGCTTAGTAGGAATAGGATATGGGTGTTATAAATACCCTATTTTGCTGGAGATTTTTATTATCCCCATCCATCCACCATCCATCCATCCATCAAAACAATTCTCCACCACCCTCATCCCTATTCTATCCTTCCCACTTTTTCTTCATTAATTCATTGTTGACATTATTTTTCATATATTCGACTTTTAATTTTTACAACAAGAGAAAAGCTATTTGCAAGGAATTCACGTGAGATTTTTATGATGATAATGTCTATTGTGTTTTCCGTTGCACTCATGAGTAGCTAAACTTCTCTGTTGGGGTTATGGAAGCCTTATGAGATACTATCTATTGCTATGAGTTTGTGAATTCATGACACGTGTGCTGCTTATATCATTACTCTCTTCATCTTAATTCAAATTCTTGTGGTTGCAAACACATAGAATATGCCAGTATAGCATTAACTTGTTCGAAAGAAAAGTTATATGTCTGGAAAAGACATAATGTCAAGGTAATAGGGCACCAACCCCTGTTAAAAAGTTAGTGCCATAACAGGTTTAACCTCTTGGAGAATTTGTACCGTTAGATACGCTTTAAGCTCGAAAGAGTTAAAGTGAAATAATCCTTGATGGTCGAAAGACGCCTGAATTTACCATAGAATACAATTCTCTATAAGCACATGCATGTCTGGATTCCGCATAACTCATAGCCAATAGAGACGTATAACTCATAAGGTGGACATAACCCTAACTCTCAATTCTCATTGGTTAAACATCTTACTAAACATTCTTTCTTTTTACTTTGCTATTTTCCGTTTTCACTTTGTTACATTATTGCACGTTATAATCCCCCCTTTTACGAAACTTTCACCTAAAGTCTATTAATCTTTGCTTACTTAGTGACCAAGTATTCTCTGTGGGATTCGACACCCAACCCAGTTGGGTTCTATATTTGACAACGACCGCTTACACTCTTACGAGAGCTGTAGTTTGAGCGTTATCAAAAATTGGCGCCGCTGCCGGGGAATACAGTTGTGAACTAAGTTTGTGATAGTTACTAGACCCTTTGGTCAAAGATTCTCGTACTTTACTTTTAGTTGTTGTTTTTGTTTTCTGCAGTTTTTATTCAGTGCATGCCTCATACTCGAAGATCAGGACAACCATTATTACCCATCAATCCTGAACCACATCGTATTGGAAGAATGGAGGCACAACGTGAAATCGATAGAAGGGCTACTCAACAGGAGTAGGCTAGATTAGCTGCTTTGGCCGCCACTCAAGTGCATTAACAGAATATTGATAACCCAGGCCATGCAACAAATTCTGATGATGAGGACCTGGGTGATAAGGAGCTACTAAATCCTAGGTATACTGATGAGGTGGCAACACCTGTGAATAGAAGAGATCGTCAATCTAGATTAAGGCCTGAACGCCGAGCTATGCAGATTCCTTTTGATGATGATGATGACGACCTAGATGGAGCTGGTGCCACTGGGGCTATTATTCCTCCGCCCTTGGCACATGGAGCCAAGTTCAATATCACTAGCACCATGATTCAGTTATTGCAGCTCAAAGGTATATTTGGTGGACTTGCAGGCGATGATCCGAATATGCATCTGATCAATTTTATTTCAACATGTAAGTCGTTCGACAATCCTGGCGTTGGACAGAATGCAATTCGACTACGCTTATTTCCATTGTCTCTTTCTGGGGAGGAAACTCTATGGTTGATAGGCTGACTCCTGATTCCATTACTTATTGGAGGCAATTGAAAGACGCTTTCCTAGAAAGATTATTTCCGCCATCTAAGAGAGCACAGTTGAGAGATGAAATCAGCAATTTCCGACAGCTTCCAACTGAAGCTCTCCACAAAACATGGGAGAGATTCAAGACGAAGCTAATGCAGTGCCCAAACCATCATATGACCAATGTCCACTTGATGGAGATATTATACAGAGCTTTGTATTCGGTGACTAAGCCAGTGATTGATAACGCAACAGGTGGGTCATTCATGGACCTCACTTTTATTCAGGCAAGTGATATGCTAGATCGTCTGACAAAGCAAAGTAGAGCTTGGCATACCAGGGATTCTGAGGTAGTAAGATCTACTATATCTATTGGCATGACTGCAGAACAAAGGCGTAGACAAGAGGAGCGTAACCAAGATATGGTTCATATGAAAACGCAAATGGATCTTCATACCAAGCACTTATTATCAGGGAAGACCCAAAAAGTTAAGGCTGTCATGTCATAGGGAAGAGATGAATCCGATACTGAGGAGGAGGCGAACTACTTGAATAATCAGGGGGGTTTCCGAGGCAATGCCCAAGGAAACCAAGGTCGGAACTATTATGAGAACTCTGGCTACAAGGACCGTGATCTAGGGAGTTGGAAGAATAAGTCTGACAGGAGTGGTTTATATGTTCCACCTGGAAGTCGTGAAGCCGCTGCATCTGGTTCGGGAAAGATATCCATGGAGGACATGATGACTAAGTTGTTGAAAGGAGTGGAGGCAACCAATACGGGAGTGAATGAGATGAAAAATGACTTGTCTTCAATAAATCAATTGGTTGACTTGTATTCCACTACAATAAGACAACTAGAGCAGTAATTGAGTCAACTTTCATTAGCATTTAATCAAAGAAAACCCGACACCCTACCTAGCGACACTGTGCAAAATCCAAGGAACGACAAATCATGCATGGCTATTACTACCAGGAGTGGTAAGGTGATGGAAACCTCATCCAAAGGAAAGCAAGTGAGCAATGCAGAACCTGAAGACGCCAATGAAGCTACAGAGGACATTAGTGATGTCACCCCTCAACGTCCACAACCTGAAAAGATCGCCAATCTGAAGAAAGAGGAAACGAAAGTCGTGGAGAAAACTATTCCCCTTCCACCACCACCTTTTCCTCAGAGATTGAAAAAGAAAGCTGACGATACCAGGTTCAATAAGTTTATGACTATGTTAAAGCAGCTGACCATTAATGTTCCTTTGGTAGAGGCGCTAGAGCAAATGCCTGGGTACGCAAAATTTATGAAGGATCTTTTAACAAAGAAGCGGACAGTAACCTATGAGCTGACAGATAATATTCATCATTGCAGTGCAATTGCCACAAGGTCCTTAGTACAGAAGAAGGCAGACCCTGGTTCTTTCACTATTCCTTGCACGGTTGGATCTATGAATTTTTCTAAGGCATTGTGCGATTTGGGAGCTAGCATAAATTTGATGCCACTATACGTCTACAGAAAGTTAGGGTTGGGAGACCCTACACCAACCAATATGCGGCTCGTGATGGCAGATAGGTCGGTAAAACGACCTGTGGGTATCTTGAATAATGTATTGGTGAAGGTGTCTACCTTCATTTTTCCTGTAGACTTTGTGATTTTGGATTGCGAGGTGGATTCTGAAGTTCTCATAATCTTGGGACGTCCTTTCTTTGCAATAGGAAGTGTGCTTATTGACATAAGAGCTAATGAGCTTTTATTTTGGTTGAATGACGAAGTGGTCCGCTTTGATATATGCAAAGCAATGAAGCAGCCCAGTGATATGAATGTGTTCTCCGTAGCTGATGTTCATTATGAGGATAAGAAAGCATTATTTGTAGAGAAACAGCTTACTGTTGAGCCATTGTCTACTGCGCTGCTGAATGTTGAGCATGAGGATGATGAAGATTATGAAGAAACTATGTGTGCTCTAACAGAAATAGGGTCCTATTCTCATACTCCTAAGCAGCCGGACCTTGAACTTAAGAATCAACCGTCACCAACAGCGAAGACTTCCATTGAAGAGGCCCCAGTGCTAGAATCGAAAGAACTCCCCAATTATCTAAGGTATGCATGCTTGGGAAGTAGAAATACACTTCCGGTGAGTGTGACAGATGATTTAAGTGAACAGCATGTAGAGGCTCTCATCTCTGCTCTAAAGAGGTACAAGAGAGCCATTGGTTGATATATTGATGATATAATTAGTATCCCACCTGGGATATGTATCCACAAGATGCATCTCGAAGAAGATTGCATGCCCACAATTAAGCATCAGCGTCGTCTGAATCCATTCAGAAAATCATGCACCAAATATCTCGGTGAAGTCTAAGTAATCGAGATAACTATGTAGTGCCGCAACAATAAATCAAGCGCTTGGTGGGAGGAAACCCATCATTTTTAATTGTTTTTGTTGTTTTTGTTTTCTTAGGATTTTGTCGAGCCACGACCAAAACTAAGGCGCTTGATGGGAGGCAACCCATCGTTCTAATCGCTTTTGATGTTTTTGAGTAAATGTAGGTGCAAGAGGTGTAAAAGAGGAGATTGGTTTCAAATTTTGATTTGGAAGTATTTCATGTTTAAGGTGGTAAGTTAGGAATGAAGAAGAAAAAGGCTATGGGTTAGGCATTGCTTATGAAAATATAGGCAAAGAACAAGGAAAGGCCTATGTAAATCTAGGCCACGAACAAGGCAAGGCCTATGCTATGGCATATGCTCTCGGATTCTAGAGTGCCATAGCATAGGCGCCGCCTATGCTCAACAATGACATAGCATAGGCGCCACCTATTCTCAACAATGCCATAGCATAGGCGCCGCCTATGCAAAAGCCTTCTGCTCAACTAGGCAAAGCATTAGGCATGGCCTATGCTATGGCCTTCTGCTCAACTAGGCAAAGCTAAAGGAACCGCCTTTGCCTCCCAAAACTCTCAAAACGTTTATTTTTGTTCTTTTAACTTTGCAAGAACATATTCCGAGGCCATCAACCAAGTAAGTACTTCTTTGCTCTTCTTTTATATTACGTAAGTATTACAATACTACGCCTATAATAAGTTGTTAAATCATGAAGTAGTGTTGGTGATTTGAATGTGGTTGATACAACTAAGTGAGTGAAAGAATATGTATGGATGCTCTTGACTTGTTTCCAACTTGTATTTGATTTTGATACACTGTCATACTTTTGCGAAATCGACATGGTCAAGATAATTGCATAATCTTATAACTTGAAAGCTTACATGTTGAAATGACTTGTTCATTGAGATGAAAATCATGTGTGACTACAAACATGTGATGTTGTGATTATTTCTATGCCATAAATTGATACGATATTTATGTAGTAGTTTTGTTCAAAAGATGCATTAGTCCAAACACGAAAGCATTGTCAAGATTGCATAACGTTAAGAGGACATTAAAGTATGACTGTGCTGAACATATTGTTGGAACATATCACCTAAATGTATGTCGATGAAGTCTGAGTAATCGACATCATTCACTTAATTAGTTTGTGTCAACAAATTAAGTGTGGGGTGGTGCCACTATTCTCTGTTTGTCGATTGAATCTTCTGAGATAAAGCTAACATGACTTTATTGAGATCTCAGGTATAATGGCACAAAAAGGACGACAAGGAAAAGAAAAAGCAACCACTTCACAAAAAGGCCAGAAAAGGGGACGAAAAGAGCAAGGTGAATCCTCCGTGATGCAAATACCTCGACGTACTCTTGGAATCAAGTGGGGTACTTATGAGGAACTTTTGAGGATGACGACTCTGATGATGATTCCGACGCAGAGGGTATGACCCCAGACATAGAGGAGGAGTCCGACTAACCAGGTTCTTCTTATTTATTTTCCACTGAGGGCAGTGTGTCCCGTCTAAGTATAGGGTGCTGGTATTTGTATGCTTTACTTCTTTATCTGCATTTGCATCTATCTATGTTTGTTTGTTTTGTTTGTTAGTAGTTAAATTTTTTAATTTTTTTTTAACTTTGCATGAAATTGTTCTGAGGGGCAGCATGGTATTATAACAAGAGTTTGTGCTAAAATCATTACTATTGAGATGTTTAGGCTCTAATTGTGACTCACTATGTGATAATTGTGTGGTTCAGTTCCTTCATCTGTTGGGTCAAGAGTCTATACTACTACCAATAAAGTCGACCATGTGCCTTGTGTGTGTGAGGATAAAGTATATTCTGTGTTTGTGGCTGATGCTAGAACTTGCCTGGTGTGTGTGTGAAGCGAAATAAAGAGTGTGAGTTTAGGAGATGATTTAGGCATTTCTTTGGCAACCTGTAATTGTTTACCTTCGTTTTACCTACCCGTGGACATTATCCTAGTCAACCCTTTTGAGCCTTTAAGCCTATTTTCTTTGACAACCTCATATGTAAGCCTAATCCATTTTATTCAAGACCATAATTTGATCCAAATTCCTAAGCGCTTTAAATTGTCAAGTCATGTGACAAAATAAGAGGAAATTGGATGAGTGTGATGCCTTAGAATGTATTGGTGCTTGAATTCGTTATGAAAAAGAATTTCTATCATAGAGGTGTATTATGAAAAGAAAAATGAAAAGAAAACTAAAAAGTTAGTTATGTTTAAAATTGAAAAACAAAAGAGGTGAGAAGGGGTGGTAGATTAAAAGAAAGTAGAAAGGTTGTTCAAAAAAGAGTGTTAAACGGCATAATGTGATGTATTAAAGCGCTTAGGAACATAGTCACTATTTCTGGCCAAAATAGTCCTACCCGTCCCTTAGCCTACATTACAACCTGTAGAAGACCTATTTGATCCTAAGATTAGCATTCTGATATTTAGTGGAGAATTACACTAAGGGCAAGCCTATGGTCATCAGTTGCAGCATATGAATTCTTTGTGAGAGAGAGAGCAAGGATAATCATATACCCATGCTTCGATAGATGAAAATACTTGTGAGTGATTATGGGTGATATATTGTGAGACACACATGGTTGATGAGTTTTGGGTAATTGTGTATGATTCTTTGTGCCTTAACTTTTGAATACAAATTAGCCATCATCACGAGTCTATGTTAGAGGTTAAATTGTTTCTAGTAGTGATCAGAAAACTACTCTTTGATAATGATTGTCGTGCCTCTCTTGATGAATATTTTGTGCTGTTACTGTGAAACCCTAAGTAGATGTTTAGATGGACATGATATTTTGTTCGAGGACGAACAAAGCTTTAAGTGTGGGGTGTTGATGATAGGCGTATTTACAAGCCTAAAGTACTATAATTTACCCATATTTTAGCTTAGTTTTGAGGACAAAATATATAATTCATGCACTTTTAGTCCTTTTTCCTGTAAGTGAGCTAACAAACGTGATTAGCAAGTTTTCAGGTATAAATGATGAAGATTTCAGAATTTTATGGATAACTTGACGCCCAAGGAAGATTCATGAAAGAAGGAAAGGAGAGCTTGGACGACTAGGGACTAAAAGTGACGCATGGAAAACCTGTCCCGGGCAAAGACAACATTTCTAAAGACTTTGGGGATCAGCAGTAACTTAGTAGGATTAGGATAATGACGCAGTAACCTAGTAGGACTAGGATAAGTAATGCAATAGCTTAGTAGGAATAGGATATGGGTGTTATAAATACCCTATTTTGCTGGAGATTTTTATTATCCCCATCCATCCACCATCCATCCATCCATCAAAACAATTCTCCACCACCCTCATCCCTATTCTATCCTTCCCCTTTTTCTTCATTAATTCATTGTTGACATTATTTTTCATATATTCGACTTTTAATTTTTACAACAAGAGAAAAGCTATCTGCAAGGAATTCACGTGAGATTTTTATGATGATAATGTCTATTGTGTTTTCCGTTGCACTCATGAGTAGCTAAACTTCTCTGTTGGGGTTATGGAAGCCTTATGAGATACTATCTATTGCTATGAGTTTGTGAATTCGTGACACGTGTGCTGCTTATATCATTACTCTCTTCATCTTAATTCAAATTCTTGTGGTTGTAAACATATAGAATACGCTAGTATAGCATTAACTTGTTCGAAAGAAAAGTTATATGTCTGGAAAAGAGATAATGTCAAGGTAATAGGGCACCAACCCCTGTTAAAAAGTTAGTGCCGTAACTGAATTAACCTCTTGGAGAATTTGTACCGTTAGATACGCTTTAAGCTCGAAAGAGTTAAAGTGAAATAATCCTTGATGGTCGAAAGACGCCTGAATTTACCATAGAATACAATTCTCTATAAGCACATGCATGTCTGGATTCCGCATAACTCATAGCCAATAGAGACGTATAACTCATAAGGTGGACATAACCCTAACTCTCAATTCTCATTGGTTAAACATCTTACTAAACATTCTTTCTTTTTACTTTGCTATTTTTTGTTTTCACTTTGTTACATTTTTGGACGTTACAATCCCCCCTTTTACGAAACTTTCAGCAAAAGTCTATTAATCTTTGCTTACTTAGTGACCAAGTATTCTCTGTGGGATTCGACACCCAACCCAGTTGGGTTCTATATTTGACAACGACCGCTTACACTCTTACGAGAGCTGTAGTTTTAGTGTTATCAGCAGCTGCCTAACATCCTTAGACAAAATGAGGACAAGCTCCTTCATGAAGGTTAATCGCTCATTTTACCGGACCGAGTCCTATTTAAGTAAATAAGATAATTCAAGAAGGTATAAACACAACACATAGACATGGAAAACTGGATTAAAAATAGTAAAATCTAGGGGGAAGGCTAACTCATAAACTACCTTACCAACCGTGCCAAGAATCTTAAAGGGCCCAATATATCTGGGGTTGAGCTTGCCTTTCCTCCTGAACCTCGTCACACCCTTCATGGGAGATACATGAATGAATGACCAATAACTAACTCCAAATCTCAAGGCATAATTTCTATGATCTTCCTAAGGCTTCTGCCTACTCTGAGCTGACCTCAACCTATCCTAAATCACCTTGACTCTATCAAGCGACTCCTAAATCAAGTCTGTAACACAGGGTCTAACCTTGGATGTCTCAAACCATCCAATCGGGGAATGACATCTCCTACCATATAATTCTTTAAAGGCACCATCTCAATACTCAAATAGTAACTATTATTATATGCAAACTTTGCCAAGGCTAAGTACTGCTCCTACTAACCTCCAAAATCCATAACATTGGATCTAACCATATCCTCGAGAACCTAAGTAGTCTGTCCCGACTGCCCATCGATCTATGGATGAAAGGTTGTAATAAGATACAGCTGATTACCTAACTCTTCCTAGAAAGATCTCCAAAATATAGAATTAAACTCTGAGCACTAGTCTAAAATGATAAACATGGGCACCCCATGCAAATGGTCTATCTTATGAACATAGATACGGGCTAATCACTCTGTATTGAAGGAAATCTAAAAAGGAATGAAATATACTTACTTGGTCAGCTGATATACAATGATCCAAATACCATCAGAATAATGGGGTGTACAGGGAAAACCACTAAAATGATCCATGGTATTTAGCTCCCACTTCCACTCAGGAATAAACAACCTCAAAATCACTCATCAAGTCCCCAATGCTCGCTCTCCACCTGATGACAACATAAGCATTAGGATACAAAGTTCTCCATATCTCTCTTCATGCCACTCCACTAATAATTATGAGTCAAGTCTCTATACATTTTAGCTATACCCGATGAATAGAAGACCTGGAGCTGTGAGCCTCATGTAAGATTGATTAAATTAAGACATCAACCCTCATAACACAAATGTGGCTATAAAGCCTCAGAACACCCTCTGAATCGATGGTAGCCCTCATGGACTCACCACTCAACACTTGATCATGGATGATACAAATTATCTTATCCTCAAACTGGAAACTCTGAATCTTCTCAAACAGTAAAAACTTTGCCTTGACACTAGATAAAATACTCCTAGGACCTGAAATATGAAGTCACATAATAAATTTATCTAAGGACTAAATATCCTGATCATAACCAACCTACACTTTCAATTTGAAGATTATATGATCTTTGCCAAATATAGTAACCAAACAAAGGATGGGGTTGAATCCCAAGGGAATTCGTGGAATTGTGGCTCTTAACTATTGTAATCAGCGGGCAAAACTCGAAAAAAATAAATGGGGAGTTTGTAGTGACAATATCAAACAACTAAATAATATTAACTTTGGTTGTGATTTAATTGTAGACAAATAATAGGATTGTGTTCCCTGGGCTTCTATACAAAATGTCAAAAGGGTATTTATAGAAAACATACACTAAAAATCAAATTCCAGATGAGAAAGAAAAAATAAAGTTGGTGGATACTTACTAACTCAACACGCGGACCGTATTTTGTAAATATGGTCCGTATGTTGGACTTAATATGTTGCCACCGTTGAAGATGGATCTTCAACTCACTGGACCATATGTTGATGCTCTTTCTTTTTCCTTTTCACTTGTTCTTCTACTTTTATCTTTCTTAGCCAGGTGGCTACAACTTAGTCTTTGGACTTTCAGTTTCTCAACAAACTTTTCTCACATACGCTAAGTATGTAGAACATATGACCAAAGATGACTTAGTATGTACCCAAAAACTTTTTTTTCTTTTTTTTCTTTAGAATTGCATCCAAAACATAGTTTTCTAAAAAAACATACCCAAAAAGCATCATATCTAACAAAACATCCTAAGAAACTTGCATATTTTCATAGTTTTAAGCGTCGAATGTGCTATATTTCTTTAACACATTAACACTCTCAACTTAGAACTTTCGCATGTCCTCAAGCAACTTAAAAAAACAAAACAAAACAAAACATGACTCTTAACTAGGAGAATCTAAGCTATCCAAGGTAGTCAGTCAACACTTTAGCACAAACCATAATACCTTCTCCCATCAGATAATTTCAAAACCAACTATGGATAATCATGAAGACCAACAATGTGACGCAATGGGATCATGGTATGACACTAAATTAGCAACAGACAATTATGCCTACTTATATAAGTTACACTACCCAAAACAATTAATTATCTAGCAATATGACTCATGTTCCCTAATAACAAATAAGTCCCATTCACTCATATGAAATTGTAATACCCCATACTTTTTCCTAGCTAATTTCATCTCAAGAATTTCTAGTATTATCTTATAAATTGAATGATGGTTATTCCATGAGGAATTTTCAATATTTTCACTTTTTGTCATATAGAAAATTCAATAAGCTTTCCATCGATATAATATTCGCCTAAATCCAAAAATCGAGCCAGAAGTTACGACTATTTTAAGTGCCTGTCATAAAACAGTGCCATATTAGTCAGTGGCGCACCTCTCTACAAGAGTAAATAGCATTTGGCAAATTACATTATTGATCCGCGATTATGGAGCATTGTGCCAAGGACCAAATTCAAAATTGTCCTTTTCCAGTGTCTTAGCGGGATTTTCTCCGTGTCGTGCCAAAGTTCCAGGTTGCAAAAAAAAGGGGCAACACGATGTCTCCGCGTCACGTCATCCCTCAGTTTTCTAATTTTCAAATTCCAATGACACGACACGATAGCACCGCATTGCGCTAGGGACCCTGTTCGAGAAAAATTACTAAAATTAAATAATGCATCCAGGGTTAAAAGGGTCAACTTACCACCCCTATTTAAGACCTTTAACACGTGATTCATCCACTTTTCACCCAAAATACCCTCTCTTCTTTCAAAAACTTCTGAAGAACAACCTAGGGCTTTTCATAGAGGATTTAGAATCAAGAATTTCCTCCGTCAATCTTCACAAAATCACAAACAAAGGTTTGTGTAGTGTTCATTCATGGATTCCTTTCATCTATGAAGCCCAAGAATGTATTTTCTAAGTTTAATTTTATGGATTCTTTATGAATTTCATGTTGGGTTTATTTTGTTTATGTTGAGAATGATCAGTTGAATTCAAATCCATGTTGGGTGATAAATTTTATGTGGAATTGATTTGTATAGATGTATATTCATGTGAACCTATGAATAAACCATAGGATGATTAAATTAGAGATCAATTATGATGATTAATTGTTGTATAATGTTTTCTACGTGCTATGTCTACCATGTGTTTGATTAAATTCCTAGATGAAGGAACAATGCCCAACTAGTATGATATCATGAAATCCCCATGTATGTACAAGTTATGCCTGTCACATGTTTTAATGGAATGCTTCTATAAATGTATTATGGATTATGATGTCAGTTATATGTTCAAGTAAGTTATGCTTGGTCAGTTTCCTTCCATCGAGTACTGGGGGTACTTGTACCCGAAATATTACCTGTGTTCTTAGAGCCATGTTTTGTTGTCACGATACTCTCAGTCAAGCCATGATCCTTAGACTTCAGACAGTCTAATGACTCAGGAAATCTCCATGATCTCATGAACTCAGTCAGTTTTCATATTTCAGTAGTATTTTGTCAGTCAACGAAAGTCAGTAACTCAGTCCATGTTCAGTTCAGTAAATCATGTTCAGTGTCTATTTAGATGAGAGTAGAAATTAGCACAGAGAAGACCCAAGGGTAGGAACTCACCTATTATATGAGCGTGTGATTCTTATAATCAATCCTTGCATTCCAAAACTATGTAGCCAACAATGGTTGAGACATCATAGACTGCTATATGAGGGTAGATGATATGCCTTAACTTGTTATATGAGGGTTCTCACCGTTCTCATTAGAGTTACCTATTATATTAGGGTCACTCATATATTGTCCTTACCAGTGGTGCGATATTGAAAACCTTCTAATCAGGGCATAGATTGAGCCCTAATTCAGCTATAATGCATCATTTGGGGCATGTCAGTTAGATGAATACCTGCCACAGTCTTAGTATCAATCTCAATAAAAGAACTAAGATAGTTTTTTAGAATCCAGGACTATCAGATACAGTTAACTCAGATACAGAATGAAACACAGATAATTCCACCAGATTTAGGATTATCAGATACATTTACTCATGTTATCAACTATATCAGTTATCAGTATGTCATGTTATCAGTATTCAGATTCAGTACTCATGTTATCACGATTTCAGATATAGTTACTATGTATGCATGCATGTATTCTCAGGTTCATATTAGTTAGTTAGCCAGTATTTTTCTTGCATATGAACCCCATGTATTCAGGCTACCCCATATTCATAAAATTAAATTCGAATTACTAACACATTTTATCTATGGTGTCTTATATTATAGGTTTAGAGACACGAGCTCCAGATCAGCAGTAGATTCTAGTTTTAGCAGTCAGAGTTAGAAATGAGTCCTAATCTTTTGAGGACATGATTATTTCTCTATTATGTCATTAGTTAGAGTTTGTTGGGGACATGTCCCATCAACTCTTTACTAAGATAGTTCAGTCAGTTAGAGGATTTCTAGCTATCATGTTTTAGACTTCAGTATTTTCAGTTTTGTTTTGGGTATTTCATACCCCATTTAGATGTTATATTTTACTTCAATTATGTGAACCTTATGTCCTTTCAGTTTATGTTTCTGCATTATTCAATATTTTATGTAGTATTTTGGTACAGATATCAATCTTGGGTTAGCTTATGGTCCTTCGGGGTCATGAGCACCGTGTAGCGTTACGGGTACCAAATTTGGGGATTTATAATGGGATAAAAAGAGACATTGTAGAGTTTCTGGCTAAGTGCTCTACATGTCAGCAAGTTAAGATAGAGTATCAGAAGCCTAGTGGGTCCATGCAGGAGTTCAGTATTCCTACTTGGGAGTGGTCATTGTAGACAGAATAACCAAATTAGCTCATTTCCTTCGGGTTCATAGCTCTTATTCAGCCGATGATTATGCCAAACTCTACAACAAGGAGTTTGTCAGTTTGCACGGTTTTCCGCTATTTATTATCTCAGACAGAGGTACCCAGTTCATCTATTATTTCTGGAAAGCATTCCAAAAGGGTATTGGTACCCAAGTTTATCTCAGTACAACCTTTTATCCTCAGACAGATCGTCAAGCAAAAAAGGACCATTCAGATGTTTGAAGTTATGCTAATGGCATGTGCAATCGATTTCAAGGAAAGTTGGGATGACCAAGATTGAGTTTGCATACAATAACAGCTATCATTCCAGTATTCGGTTGGATCCATTCGAAGCTCTCTATGGTAGGAGATGTAGATCTCTAATTGGTTGGTTTGAAGTTAGTGGGACTCAGTCATAGGACATGACTTAGTATTCGACACCTTAGAAAAAGTCCAGTTGATCAGAGAAAGACTCTGGGATGCTCAGAGCCGACAAAAGTCTTGTGCAGATAATCATAGAAAAGATCTCGAGTTTGAGATTTGTTATTATGTCTATCTATAGATCTCTCCCATGAAGGGAGTGAAGAGATTCGGAAAGAAGGGAAAGCTCAGTCCCCGATATGTCGGTCCCTTCAAGATTCACAGTCGCTTTGGTAAGGAAGCCTATGAGCTTGAATTGCCTTCAGATCTATCCTTAGTTCATCCAGTCATTTATGTCTCTTTGTTTAAGAAGTGCATAGCTGACCCATCAATTTAAGTCCCTATTCAGAGCGTTGATGTTCAGAACACTCTCTCTTATGAATAGATTCTAGTCAAAATATTAGACTATCAGACTCGTAGATTGAGGAACAAAGAAGTCCCTCTAGTTAAGGTTCTTTAGAGAAATCAGTTCGTCGAGGGAGCTACTTGGGAAGCTGAGGAAGACATGCATACCAAGTATCCTCACCTCTTTTTCGTTAACTCATATCAAGATCAAGGTAACAGTTCTCCTTAAGCTTACCCACATTCATGTTCAGTGTTCATCACAAACTTTTTATACAGTTTTATGGTGATGTTCCCATTTTAAACTTGGTATTAAGTACAATTGCATACACAGTCATGCATTTATAAATCAGTTACATATGCATCAGATATGCATGTTCAGTATTATATGCTTGTCAGTCATGTCAATCATGAGATCATGTTCCAGTTATTCATGTTCAGTATGTACATCAGTTATCTTTTCTTCCCTCTTAGTCAGTCTCATTTGAGGATGAATGTTCTCAAGGGGGAGATATTGTAATACCCCATACTTTTTTATAGCTAATTTCATCTTAAGAATGTCTAGTATAAGCTTAAAAATTGAATGATGGTTATTTCATAAGGAATTTTCAAGATTTTCACTTTTTGTCATGTGGGAAATTCAATAAGATTTCCATCGATATAAGATTCACCAAAATCTGATAACCTAGTCAGAATTTATGACTATTTTAAGTTCCCATCATAAAATAGTGCCAAATTAGTCAGTGGCGTACCGCGCCACAAGAGGAAATTTCATTTGGCAAATTCTAGTATGGGTCCGCGATTATGGCGCGTCGCGTCAGGGCCCAAATTTAGAATTGTCCTTTTCCAGTGTCATAGCGCGATTTTCTCCGTGTCCCGCCAAATTTCCAGGTTGCAAAAGAAGGGGAAACGCGATGGCTCCACATCACGCCATCCCTCAGTTTTCCAATTTTCAAATTCCAGTGACACGGTATGATAGCGCCGCATCGCGCCATGGACCCAGTTCAAAAAAAATTTACTGAAATTAAATGATGCATCCAGGGTTAAAAGGGTCAACTTCCAACCACTATTTAAGACATTTAACACGTGATTCAGCCACTTTTTACCCAAAATACACTCTCTACTTTCAAAAACTTCATCAGAACAACCTTGGGCTTTCCATAGAAGAATCAGAATCAAGAATTTCCTCCGTCAATCTTCACAACATCATAAATCAATGTATGCGTAGTGTTAATTCATGGACTCCTTTCATCTATGAAGCCCAATAATCTCTTTTCTAAGTTTAAGTTTATGGATTTCTTTATGAATTTCATGTTGGGTTCATTTTGTTTATGTTGAGAATTATCAATTGAATTCAAATCCATGTTGGGTGATCAATTTTATGTGGAATTGATTTGTATAGATGTATATTCATGTGAACCTATGAATAAACCCTAGGATGATGAAATTAGAGATGATTCATGATGATTAATTATTGTATAATGTTGCCTACATGTGCTATGCCTACCATGTGTTTGATTAAATGCCTAGATGAAGGAACAATGTCCAAGTATGATATCATGAAATCCCCATATATGTACATGTTATGCCTATCACATGTTTTGATAGAATACTTCTATAAATTTATTATGGATTATGATGTTAGTTATATGTTCAAGTAAGTTATGTGTGGTCAGTTTTCTTCCATTAAGTCCTGGGGGTACTTGTACCCGAAACATTAGTTGTGTGCTTAGAGCCATGTTATGTTGTCACATTACTCTCAATCAAGCGATGATCCTGAGATTTCAGACAGTTTTATGACTCAAGAAATCTTTATGATCTCATGAACTCAGTCAGTTATCAGATGTCAGTAGTATTCCGTCAGTCAACAGAAGTCAATAACTCAGTTCATGTTTAGTTCAATAAATCATGTTCAGTGTCTATTCAGATGGGATTAGAAATTAGCACTAAACTAACCCACGGGGGGAACTCACCTGTTATATGAGGGTGTGATTCTTAGAAGCAATCCTTGCATTCCAGAACAATCTAGCCAGCATAGGTTCAGACATCATAGCCTACTATATGGGGCTAGATGAGGTGTCTTAACCTACTATATGAGGGTTCCCACCATTCTCATTAGAGTTACCTGCTATATCAGGGTCACTCACATGTTGTCCTTACCAGTGGCACCGCATTGACACCCTTCTAAGCAGGGCATAAATTTTACCCTAATTCAGCTATAATGCATCATTTGGGGAATGTCGGTTATTTGACTACCTCCCACTATCTCAGTATCAGTCTCAGTAAAAGAACTCAGATAGTTCTTCAGAATCCAAGACTGTCAGATACAGTCAACTCAGATATATTACAAAACTCAAATAGTTTCACTACATTCATGACTATCAGATACAGTCACTCATGTTATCAGTTATATTAGTTATCAGTATGTCATGTTATCACTATTCAGATTCAGTAGTCATGTTATCAGGATTTTAGATATAGTTACTTTGTATGCATGCATTTATTCTCACGTTCATATTAGTCAGTTATCCAGTATTGTTCATGCATATGAACCGTATGCATTAAGCCTGCCCCACATACATACCAGTACATTCAAAGTACTGACATAATTGGCTATGGTGTCTTATACTATAGGTTTAAAGACACGAGCTCCAAATCAGCAGTACATTCATGTTTTAGCAGTCCCAGTTAGAACTGAGTCCTCATCATTTGAGGATATGATTATTTCTCTATTATCTCATTGATTAGTTTATTAGTTTGAGTTTGTTGAGGAAATATCCCATTAACTCCTTACTCTGATAGTTCAGTCAGTTAGCGGCTTTCTAGACTATTATGTTTCAGACTTTAGTATTTTAGTATTGTTTTATGTATTTCATGACCCGTTTAGATGTTATATTTTACTTTAGATATGTGAACCTTATGGACTTTCAGTTTATGTTTCCACATTATTTAGTATTTTATGCAGTATAAAGGTACAAATATCAATCATGAGTTAGCTTGTGGTCCTTCGGTATCATAAGCACCGTGTAGCATTTTGGGTACCAGATTTTGGATGTTTCAAACATAGTATCAGTGCCTAAGGTTCAATAGAGTCCTAGAAAGTCTAAAAGATACATCTAGTAGAGTCTTGTACATGGGAGTATTGCGCATCACATTTATGCACAGGAGGCTATAAGATGTTTTAGGAATAGTTTCCCCTCTTTCAGTATTCATGTCGTGCCAGTGAGCATAATCTCAAGTCAATCTCTCAGTCTAATCCCTTTCTTTCTGTATTCTACAAAACATACCTCCTAAGAAAAGAAATGGGAATCAGCCTGCCCCTCAGCCCGAAAAACCTTTGGGCGAACATATTTCTCATGCAGAGTTTTGAGATGCATTCACTACTCTTGCTCACTTAATTCCTACTCAAAATGAATGGCCAACTGTCGTTCCGGCCAATTCAGTGGATAATTTAGTTGTAGCCAAGATTTGGGATTTCACCCAAATGAATCCTCCATCCTTTATTTGGTCTAAGACAGATAAGGACCTTTAGGAATTTCTAGATCAGGTGCAGAAGGTGACAAACATCATAAGGGTGACTACTGTTGAGAGTGCTGAGCTAGTTGCATATCAGTTGCAGGATATTGCACACACTTGGTTTAAGCAGTGGAAGTTAGAGAGGGTATATGATGCAGGGCCAGTTGAGTAGAAGGAGTTTGCATCTGCTTTCCTCGATAGATTCTTTCCCCTAGAGCTTAAGGAAACTAAGGTGTTAGAATTCATCAATGTCAGGTAGGGCAATATGATAGTGAAATAGTATTCTCTTAAGTTTACTTAATTAGCCAGATATGCCCCTCATGTGGTTGCAGATAGCAGGGTAAGGATGAGTAAGTTCATTTTAGGGGTGAATGATAGCGTGGTTAATGAGTGTAGATCCTCCATGCTGAATAGTTACATGACTTTAGGAATGCTTATGAATTATGCTCAGCAGATTGAGGAGAAAAATATTAATATGAGAAAGAAGCAGAATAAGAGGGATAAGACAGGTAGTTTCAACTCTGCTCAGCCTAAGTCAGAAGTAGGAAATCGTTCTCATTTTCTTCTTAAGTCATTAGTTCTAGATCCTTCTTCAGCCAGTGCTCCAGTTCCTAAGTTCAGAGAGGGTAACAAAGATAGAGCGTCAAACTCTAAGTCCCAGGGCAGTGTTAGCAGTGCCCGCACCTATCCTCTTTTCCAAAGTTATGGATGGCACCATCAGGGTATTTGAAGAGCTGGTAGTGGTATTTGTTTCGGATGTGGCAAGCCAGGACACAAAGTCAGAGAATGTCCTCAGCCAGGTCCTCAGGGTCAATAGAATCGATCCTCATCTCAGTCCGACCACCCAAATCAGTAGGGTGCCACCTACATTGCTACTAGTGGGCAACAACCAAATTGTCTTTATGATCTTCAGTCCCGACTGGATCAGGAGAATTCTCCTGATGTAGTTACTGGTACATTACAGATCTTGCATGTGCATGTTTATGCTTTGCTAGATCTTAGAGCTTCTTTGTCTTTTCTTACTCCCTATATAGCAGATGATTTTGGAATTAGTCCTGAAATCCTAGTAGAGCCCTTTTCAGTCTACCCCAGTAGGTAAAACCATCATAGCCCGACGGGTATACAGAAATTGCCCAGTTATGATATTTCAGAAAGTCACTTAAGTAGACTTAGTCGAATTAGAGATGACTGATTTTGATGTCATTCTCGACATGTATTGGCTTCATTCCTGCTATGCCATAGTCGAATGCAAAAATAGAATAGTTTAGGTTCAGTTTCCAAATGAACCTATCCTAGAGTGGAAGGGTACTATATCCGCTTTCAGAGGTCAGCTTGTTTCCTACCTTCGGACACGGAAAATGATATCTAATGGATGTTTCTATCATCTTGTTTGAGCTAAGAACACTAGTTCCAAAAATCCCAGCCTTGAATCAGTCCCAGTAGTGAAGGATATTTTAGATAAGGGTTTCATCAGGCACAATATTTCCCCGTGGGGTGCTACAGTATTATTCGTGCGCAAGAAAGACAGTTCTATCAGAATGTATATAGACTACCGCAAACTCAATAAGTTCACGGTCAAGAACAAGTATCCTCTTCCCAGAATTGATGAATTATATGACCAACTTTAGGGTGCCAGTTATTTCTCTATGATAGATTTTAGATTCGGCTATCATCAACACAGAGTTAGGGAATGTGACATTCCAAAAATAGTATTTCAAACTCGGTATGGTCACTTCAAATTCCTAGTCATGTCATTTGGTCTTACCAATTACCAAGCCGCTTTTATATTCTTGATGAACCGTGTGTTCAAGCAGTACTTGGACATGTTCATCATAGTCTTCATTGATGATATTCTGGTCTATTCCCGTAGTGAGCGTGATCATGCAGACTATCTCAGGATAGTAGTTTAGACTCTCAGAGATCATCAGCTATTCGCCAAATTTAGTAAGTACGAATTTTGGCTAAGGTCAGTAGCATTCCTTGTTCACATTATTTTCGGTGATGGCATTAGAGTTGATCCTTAAAAGACCGAAGCAGTAAGAAATTGGCCCTGACCTCTCTCTCCATTATATATTAGGAGTTTATTAGGTTTGGTTGGCTATTAAAATGGTTTATTAAGGGATTTTCTTCTATTGCATCCCCTATGTCCAGATTAACTCAGAAAAAAGTCAAGTTTCAGTGGTCAGATCCTTTCGAGAAGAGTTTTAAAGAGTTGAAGACTCGACTCACCTTTGCTCTAGTTTTAGCTCTTCCAGATGGTCCAGATGGGTTCGTAGTGTATTGTGATGCATCCAGAGTAAGTTTGGGTTGTGTCCTCATATAGCATGGTAAGGTCATATCCTACCCCTCCAGACAACTTAATCCCCATGAGAAGAATTACCCTACTCATGATGTTCAGTTAGCAGCCGTAGTATTTGCCATGAATATTTGGAGGCTTTATCTATACGGTGTTCATGTAGATGTGTTCACAGATCATAAGAGTCTTCAGTATGTCTTTTCTTAGAAATATCTCAATCTTCATTAGAGAAGGTGGTTAGAGATATTGAAAAATTACGACATGAGTATGCTTAATCATCCGGGCAAGGCCAACGTAGTGGATGACGCTCTCAGCATTCTATCCATGGATAGTGTTTCTCATGTTAAGGCCAGCAAGAAGAAGTTAGCTCAGAAAGTCCATCAGCTTACCAGACTAGTCGTTCTCTTAGTCGATATAGATGAGGGTTATATATGGGTTCATAGTAGTTCAGAATCATATCTAGTTTCCGAGGTGAAAGTAAAGAAAGATAGAGATCCCAGCCTTGTCAAGTTGAAAGAGTCAGTTCAGAATTAGAAAGTAGAGGTTTTCTCCCAAGGAAGAGATGATATTTTACATTGACAAGGTCTTCTCTGTGTTCCAGGTGTAGACGACTTAAGGCAGCAAATTCTTACCGAAGTTAATGGTGCACGCTACTCTATTCATCCAGGGGCCACAAAGATGTACCGTGACTTACGGGAAATCTATTGGTGGAGTGGGATAAAGAGAATCATTGTAGAGTTTGTGGCTAAGTGCTCTACATTTTAGCAAGATAAGATAGAGCATCAAAAGCATAGTGGGTCCATGAAGGAGTTCAGTATTTCTACTTCTATGTGGGAAGTTGTGAACATGGACTTCGGGATGTATTTTCCTCAAACTTGTCATCAGCTTGATTCAGTCTGGGTCTTTGTAGACAAAAAGACCAAATCAACTCATTTTCTTCCAGTTTATACCTCTTATTCAGCTAAGGATTATGCCAAACTCTTCATCAAGGAGTTGTTTATATTACACGGTGTTCCACTATCTATTATCTCAGACAGAGGAACCCAGTTCACCTCTTATTTCTGGAAAGCATTCCAAAAGGGTCTTGGTACCTAAGTTAATCTCAGTACATCCTTTCATCCTCAGGAAGATGGTCAAGAAGAGAGGACCATTTGGACGTTAGAAGATATACTAAGGGTGTGTGCAATCGATTTCAAGGGAAGTTGGGATGACCACTTACCTTTGATTGATTTTTTCATAAAACAATAGCTATCATTCCAGTATTTGGATGGCTCCATTCGAAGCTCTCTATGGTAGGAGATACAGATCTCCAATTGGTTGTTTTGAAGTTAGTGAGGCCTTAGTCATAGGGACTGACTTAGTATTCCACATTTTAGAAAAATTCCAATTGATCAGAGAAAGACTCTGGCCTGCTCAGAGCCGACTGAAGCCTTATGCGGATATTCGTAGAAAAGATCTCAAGTTTGAGATGGGTGACTATGCCTATATATAGATCTCTCTCATGAAGAAAGTGAAGAGATTTGGAAAGAATGGAAAGCTAAGTCCCCGATATGTCGGTCCCTTCAAGATTCACAGTTACTTTGGTAAGGTAGCCTATAAACCTGAATTGCCTTCAGATCTAGCCTCAGTTCATCCATTCTTTCATGTCTCTTTGCTCAAGAAGTGCATAGATGACCCATCAAGTTTAGTCCCTATTTAGAGCATTGATGTTCAGAACACTCTCTCTTATGAAGAGATTCCAGTCAAAATCTTAGACTATCAGACTCGTAGATTTAGGAACAAAGAAGTACCTCTTGTTAAGGTTCTTTGGAGAAATCATTCTGTCGAGGGAGATACTTGGGAAGAAGAGGCATACATGCGTACCAAGTATCCTTACCTCTCCTTCGACAACTCAGATCAAGCTCAAGGTAACAGTTCTCCTTAAGCTTACTCAGTTTCAAGTTCAGTGTAGATCACAAACTTGTTATGCAGTTTCATGCTCACATTCCCATTATAAACATGGTATTAAGTACAATTAAATACTCAGTCATGCATTCATGAATTAGTTACACATGAATCAGATATGCATGTTCTGTATTATACGTTTAGCTTGTCCGTCATGTTAGTCATGAGATCATGTTCCAGTTCTTCATGTTCAATATGTACATTAGTTGTCTTTTCTTCCTTCTCTATCAGTCTCATTCGAGGATGAATGTTCTCAAGGGGGAGATATTGTAATGCACCATACTTTTTCCTAGCTAATTTCATCTCAAGAATGTCTAGTATTATGTTCTAAATTGAATGACGGTTACTTCATGAGGAATTTCTAATATTT
Organism: Capsicum pubescens; assembly: GCA_030864215.1. Taxonomy (NCBI): domain Eukaryota; kingdom Viridiplantae; phylum Streptophyta; class Magnoliopsida; order Solanales; family Solanaceae; genus Capsicum; species Capsicum pubescens. The sequence goes on along the minus strand of CM061544.1, from coordinate 239,576,275 downwards.
TCACTTTTTGTCATATGGGAAATTCAATAAGCTTTCCATTGATATAAGATTTGCCCAAATCTGATAAACGAGTCATAAGTTATGAATATTTTAAGTTCTCATCGTAAAACAGTGCCATATGAGTCAGTGGCGCGCCGCGCCACAAGAGAAAATGGCATTTGGCAAATTCCAATTTTGGTCCGCGATTATGGTGCATCGCACCAGGGACTAGATTAAGAATTTTCCTTTTCCAGAGTCTTAGCGCGATTTCCTCCGCGTCGCGCCAAAGTTCCAGGTCATAAAATAAGGGGCAACGCGATGGCTCCACATCGTGACATCCCTCAGTTTCTCAATTATCAAATACTAGTGACACGGCGCGACAGTGCCGCATCGCCCCATGGACCCAGTTCACAAAAAATTTACTAAAATTAAATGACATGTGCAGGGTTAAAAGGGTCAACTTCCCACCCCTATTTAAGCCTTTTAACACGTGATTAAGCCATTTTTCACCCAAAATACACACTCTTCTTTCAAAAAAATCTCAAGAACAACCTAGGGATTTTCATAAAAGATTCAGAATCAAGAATTTCCTCCATCAATCTTCACAAAATCACAAACCAAGTTATGTGTAGGGTTCATTCATGGACTCCTTTCGTCTATGAAGCCCAAGAATCTCATTTTTAAGTTTAAGTTTATGGATTTCTTTATGAATTTCATGTTGGGTTCATTTTGTTTAGGTTGAGAATGATCAATTGAATTGAAATCCATGTTGGGTGATCAATTTTATGTGGAATTTATTTGTATAGATGTATATTCATGTTGACCAATGAATAAACACTAGGATGAGAAAATTAGAGATGAATCATGATGATTAATTACTGTATAATGTTGCCTACATGTGCTATGCCTACCATGTGTTTGATTAAATGCCTAGATAAAGGAACATTGTCCAACTAGTATGATATCATGAAATCCCCATCTATGTATATGTTATACCTATCACATGTTTTGATGGAATGCTTCTATAAATGTATTATGGATTATGATGTTAGTTATATGTTCAAGTAAGTTATGCTTGGTTAGTTTCCTTCCATCGAGTCCTGGGGGTACTTGTACCCAAAACATTAGCTGTGTGCTTAGAGCCATGTTATGTTGTCAAGATACTCTCAGTCAAGCCATGATCCTTAGACTTAAGAAAGTCTTATTAGTAAGGAAATCTCCATGATCTCATGAACTCAGTCAGTTGTCAGATGTCAGTAGTAGTTTGTCAGTCAACGGAAGTCAGTAACTCAGTCCATGTTCAGTTCAGTAAATCATGTTCAGTGTCTATTCAGATGGGAGTAGAAATTAGCACTGAGCAAACCCATGGGTGGGAACTTACCCATAATATAAGGGTGTGATTCTTAGAAGCAATCTTTTCATTCCAGAACTATGTATCTAACATAGGTTGGGACATCATACCCTGCTATATGAGGGTAGATGAGTTGTCTTAACCTTTTATATGAGGGTTCCCACCATTCTCATTTGAGTTATATGTTATATTAGGGTCACTCACATGTTGTCCTTACCAGTGGCGCGGTATTGACACCTTTCCAATCAGGGCATAGATTGGACCCCAATTTAGCTATAATGCATCATTTGGGGCATTTCGGTTAGATGACTACCTCACACAGTCTCAGTATTAGTCTTAGTAAAAGAACTAAGATAGTTCTTTAGAATCTTAGACTGTCAGCTATAGTTAACTCAGATACAAAATGGAACTCAGATAAATCCACTAGATTCAGGACTGTTAGATACAATTACTCATGTTATCAGTTATATCAGTTATCAGTATGACACGTTATCAGTATTCAGATTAAGTACTCATGTTATCACGATTTCAAATATAGTTACTATGTATGAATGCATGTATTCTCACGTTCATATTAATCAGTTAGCCAGTATTTTTCATGCATATGAACCCCATGAATTCAGCCTACACCACATTCATACCAGTATATTCAAAGTACTGACGCAATTGTGCTATAGTGTCTTATACCATAGGTTTAGAGACACAAGCTCCAGAACGACAGTAGATTCTAGTTTTGATAGTCAAAGTTAGAAGTGAGTCCTCATCATTCTAGGACATGATTATTTATCTATTATCTCATTAAATAGTTTATTAGTTTGTGTTAGTTGGGGACATGTTGTGATGCCCCAAATTTTTTTTTCCATTAAGATCTCGGATGAAAATGTGTTGAATTCTGTTATTTATCATGATTAATAGTTTTTCCTTGTGGAATTTCTGGATATGCAACCTGTCATCGCGTAGATCATCGAATAATATTTCCAACGATATGTGGATCATCCAAAACGGACACTCGAGCGATGAGTTATGATCATTCCGATCTAACCGTGAATAGTGGTAAGCAGTAAATGTGTAGAAAAATAATAATGAGGCCAGGCGAATTTTAGGGTAAAATTCAAAAGATCATAACTACTTGTACATAATGATATGGGTGAGATACTTTATATCAACAGAAAGCTCTGAAAGTCCTCTTTCCAATGAAATTGGTTTCATCCAATTTGGCCATCGGAGAAAAAAGTTATGGTTGATCTACTTCAGCCTATCAAAATGGTCCACCAAAGGACAAATTTGACATTATTTGATTTTTAAGGGTATTTTTGTCATTCCTACTCCAATCCATCCATGTAAATCATGGATTTAAGACCATTAAGAGAATTCAATAGCTCATTTTTCTCCAAAATTTCCAAAGGCTCAAACCCCAACCCTACTACTCCAAATTTCATCCTTCTATGTCTCTTGATTGAACCGTAGAAATTTCAAATTGATTTGGGATTCGAGTTGATCATGTTAATGGCTTCGAGAAGCACCCTTTATTTTCATGAATAAAGTTCCGGAGTCGGAAGTTCATATTCATCTTCCATTTTTAGGTATGTGGGGCTTTGAACAAGATTATCCTTTCGATCTTGTGCTCAGTATTTTTGTTGAATTACATTGACATGAGATTTAACATGTTTTACCATGAATTGGAAATATGGTTTTACATCTTATATTATTGTCCATGAGCTATGGGATTATGTCATCCGATATGTGTATGATGTTGAGATGGAATTATGTCCAAAAAGTATTTGATTATGAGAGTAAGATGATTTAATTTGTTAAGCCTTGATTTATACTATCATTCCACTATTTCCTTATTATGAATTTATAATTGATATTGAAAATTATATATCCCTACTATGGGTTGATGTCTCAAGTACATTTAAATGAGAGTTGTATGGCAAATAGAGAAATGTTGATATTGAAGTTGCAATGAGTCTTGGTATTTTCTGGATGGTTTTGATAAGTTAAATTGTTGAAAATATTATGTATTGAGTCTTCATATCCTTTTCCAAATGTCGAGTCGGTTATGGTTCAATGCATTGATACCTTGTCCATGTTGAGGAAGATTAAAATGTTTTGAGCTAAAATATGTTGATTTAGGAATCCACAAATTGATATGATTTGATAAATGAGAAAGAGATTTGATTTGGTCTTTATGATAGACCCTTGTGATGTTGAGCGCGTTCTGAGCTTGTTGAGGAGTAGTACTTAGCACCTAGAGGGAAATTTGATATTTCCCTAAACCTATGTGCCATCGTAGGGTTGTTTGATGATGATATTATTAGCCAGAGAGCCCGATTGTACTTATTGCAGTTTTAAGGTCGTAATCCCTGGCAAAGAGTATGACACTCCCGTTAATGGGTGTTTCAAATATTGGTATTCCACGTAACACATGTGGGGTTGTCGGTTATAGGAAACTCCCATGTCCATAAGAGTCATGTTTATTGAAATACCAAGTCACTCTGAGTTTTGATGTGGTAAGTCAAGTTGCCTATGATGATCTATAATGATTTATCAGTTTTTTCTCCTATATTTCCTATCTAAGATATTATGAGTTGCATGATTCAATGTCATTCAAGACAGGTGTGTCATTATGGTCCATATGTACGTTTTTACGAAATTTATGATATTATTTATATTTTGCATGTGCCCCCACATACTCAGTATGTATCTTGTGTTGACCCACATATTTATCTATGGGCTACATTTTTACCATGATGTAGGTTCAGGTACTCAGCCGCAGCCGCGATAGTGATATCCGAGTGTCGCATCTACATTCCTTCAGTAGTGAGTCCTCTTGGTTCGAGGACCAAGTTGCTAGTTTTGGTGCTTTTGTTTTGTGATCCCTTTGGTCTGTTGAGTAAGTTGGGGGTTTGTCCCAATGGCTCGTTGATTTTTTTGTATAGAGGCTATGTCAGAATAGTGTATTGTTAGGTTGGTTTATGTATAGACATTCCATATATGTACAGTCTAACGATATTCCTTGCCAAGTGCGAGGTGATATGATATGTACTTATATATATATCCTTAGCGTAGCATGTATGTTGTTGTGTTGGAACCCAAGTGTAGTGTTTTGGCTTAAAGGGTTAGCTTGAGGCTACGTGTAGCCTTGGGCACCGTGTGGCATCTCGGGATGATATTTCGGGGCGTTACAAACTTGGTATTAGAGCCTAAGGTCATGAAAAGTCCTAGGGAGTCTGACAAGCCGCGTTATGTAGATTCTTAAGCATCGGTGTGTAGCGCGCCACACCTATGATCAAGAGGCTGTGGGGATTTCTAGGAAAAGTCATTTCTTTCTTTATTCAAGAGTCTATCATTCTTACAACTGTTTACTTCTGTTGTTAATTCGTGCGTTCTTACGATAGAATATGCCTCCACATCGAGCTCGCGGAAACAACAACCAACCTCAACCTGTTGATCCATTACATGAGATGGTATCCTATGCTAAATTTTGGATAGCTTTTCAGATGCTAGCCTAGGCAGTTACTGCTAATACTCAGGCCAACGCTCCACCTCCGCAAGAACATAATTCGACAGTAGAACGAATTCGTAACTTTATGCGGATGAATCCGCTAGAGTTTCATGGGTTGAGAGCAGGTGCGGACCCACAGATGTATGTTGATGAAATGAAGAAAATTACAAAGATCATTCACATAATCGAGGAAGAAAGTATGGAGCTGTCTTCTTATCGGTTGAAAGATGTTGCCTATGACTGGGTGCACATATGGAATAAGGGTAGAGAGAAAGATACCGCTCCGGTGACTTGGCAATTATTCCAAGATGCTTTCTTGGATAGATTCTTTCCTATTGAGTTACAGGAACCTAATATAGAGGAGTTTATTAATTTGAGACAAGGCTCCATATTGGTTAAGGAGTAATGTCTTAAGTTTAATCAGCTATCGAAGTACGCTCCCAATATGATGGCTGACTCGAGGACTAGTATGCGCAAGTTTCTGACTGGGGTGTCGAGTTATGTGGTGAAAGAATATAGATCTGCTATGATCAACAGGGAGATTAATCTTCCTAGGTTAATGATTCACGCCCAACAAATTGAGTCAGATAAGATAAAGGAAAGAGAAAAAGTAAGAGGGATTAAGAGAGTCAGATCGGAGCAACAGGGGTCTGGTTAGACTAGATTCTCTGGAAGGAGTCGCCCTCAGTTTCAGAGAGGTCCATTTATACCTGCTCCTTCCTCAGTTAGTACTCTAGTATATCGGGGCAGGCAGGAGCTCGGGAATAGGTCGGTACCTTCCAGGTCTCAGGACAGTGTAAGAAACCGGCCTCATCCCCCTTCGTGTGCTAAGTGCGGTAAAGACCATTTTAGGGAGTGTTATATGGGGCAACGAGGCTATTTTGGTTGAGGCATGTTGGGCCACATACTTAGAGACTGCTCGTATGCCAGACAGCGGAGTCGTGATGCCCGTCCCCAGAGTCAGGCTACCAGTGCCCCGCCTCCCGTAGCCCGTCCAGTTCCTCCTTAGGGTAATTCATCTAGTACTACTGGCGGTCAACGCTAGAATTTTTTCTATGCTATACCACCTCGTCAGGAGTAGGAGGACTCTCCCGATGTTTTCACTGGTATGCTCCGTGTTTTCTATTTTGATGTCTATGTGTTGATGGACCCCGGTTTGAGTTTTTCTTATATGACACTTGTGGTTGCTGTAAATTTTGAAACGAATCCTGAACTAATTTCTGAGCCTATTTTGGTTTCTACTCCGGTAGGAGAGTCTAACATTGCTAAGCGAGTGTATAAGAAATGTCCCATTACTATCTTTAATCAGGTTATGTATGTTGATTTGATTGAGCTAGATATGGTTGACTTTGATATCATTCTGGGTATGGATTGGCTTCACTCATGTTATGTGTCTATTGATTGTCGTGCCCATGTGGTCATGTTTTAATTTCCTAATGAATGCATACTTGAATGGTTCGGGAGTTCTGTGATTCCTAAGGGTCATTTCATATCCTATCTTAAAGTTAGGAAGTTGATTTCCAAGGGTTGCATCCACCATTTGGTTCGGGTTAAAGACACTAAGTCTTAAACCCCGACCATTCAGTCAATTAATGTTGTTAATGAGTTTCTTGATATCTTTTCAGAAGATCTCCCTAGAGTACCTCTTGATAGAGAGACAGAGTTTGGGATTGACCTTCTTTTCGATACTCAACCTATTTCCATTCCTCTGTATCACATGGCTACCGTGGAACATAAAGAGCTGAAGGAACAATTGAAAGATCTTTTAGACAAAAGCTTTATCAGACCTAGTGTATCCCCATGGGGTGCACCTGTCCTGTTTGTGCGTAAGAAAGATGGTTCTTTGCGGATGTGTATTGATTACCGACAGCTTAATAGGGTTACTATCTATAATAAATATCCGCTTCCCCGAATTGATGATTTATTTGATCAATTGCAAGGTGCGAGCTACTTTTCAAAGATAGACCTCAGATCCGGTTATCACTAACTTAAGGTTAGGGAATGTGATATCCCCAAGATAGCCTTCCGAACCCGTTACGGTCATTTTGAATTTCTAGTGATGTCTTTCGAGTTAACTAATGCTCCAGCGGTTTTCATGGATCTTATAAACCGTGTATTCCAGCCATATCTGGATTTATTTGTAATAGTGTTCCTTGATGATATTCTTATTTACTCCCGAAGTGAGGGTGATCATGCGGATCATCTCCGAATCATGTTGAAAACTATTCGAACGCATCGGTTGTATGCTAAGTTCAGTAAGTGTGAGTTCTGGTTAAACTCTGTAGCCTTCTTGTGTCATGTTATTTCTTTCGAAGGTATTAGAGTTTATCCTCAAAAGATAAAGGCTATAAAGAGTTGGCCTAGACCTATTTCTCTTTCTGATATCTGAAGTTTCTTGAGTCTAGCTGGTTATTATCGTTGTTTTGTTGAAGGGTTTTCATCTATTGCGTCTCCTATGACCCGTTTGACCCAAAAAAAGTGAAGTTCCTGTGGTCCGAATCTTGCGAGAAGATTTTTCAGGAGTTGAAGACTCGACTCACTTCAGCCCCTGTGTTGACTTTGCCTAACGGTGTTGATGGTTTTTTGGTGTATTGCGATGCTTCCTGAGTCCGTTTGGGTTGTGTATTGATGTAAAAGGGCAAGGTTATAGATTATGCTTCCAGGCAGCTAAAGCCTCACAAGAGAAATTGTCCTACCTATGACCTTGAATTAGCTGTCGTGGTTTTTGCTTTGAAAATCTGGAGACATTATTTGTATGGTGTCCATGTCGACGCCTTCACAGACCATAAGGGCCTACAGTATATATTCACCCAAAAGGAGTTGAATCTAAGGCAGAGACGAAAGTTCGTACTGTTGAAAGATTATGATATGAGCATGCTATATCATCCGAGCAAGGCCAATGTAGTAGTAGATGCCCTTAGTCAGAAGTCCATGGGTAGCGTAGCACATGTGGAGATTAGTAAGAAGGAGTTGGCCCGTGAGGTACATCGTTTGGCTAGATTGGGGGTTAGGTTGTTTGGTGATTCTGAGGGTAGTATAGGATGCAAAGAGGTTCCGAATCCTCTTTAGTTTTGAAAGTGAAGGAGAAGTAAGACAGGGATCCTACCTTGGTCAGGTTAAAAGAGTCAGTTAAATACCAAAAGGTGGAGGTTTTCTCCCAAGGAGGAGGTGGTATTTTGAGACTCCAAGAAAGATTATGTGTTCCTGATGTTGATAACTTGAAGCAGAGGATTATGGCGGAAGCGTATGGTATGAGATACTCCATCCATCCTGGTGCTACCAAGATGTACCATGATTTGCTAGAAATCTATTGGTGGAACGGTATGAAGAGGAACATAGCAGAATTTTTGGCGAAGTGTTCCACGTGTCAATAGGTTAAAATAGAGCATCAAAGGCCCAGTGGCGTGATGCAAGAGTTTAGCATTCCTACTTGGAAGTGGGAAGAAGTGAATATGGACTTCATAGTTGGTTTGCCTCCTTCTCGTCGCCATCATGATTCGATTTGGGTTGTCGTAGATCGGCTGATGAAATTAGCTCATTTCTTGCCTGTGTATTCATCGTATATAGCTGAAGATTATTCTAGAATATATATTCAGGAACTCGTCAGACATTATGGAATCCCTTTGGTTATTATTTCTGACAGAGGTACTCAGTTTTGGAAATCTTTCCAGAAGTGTCTCGGTACCCAAATTCGTTTAAGTTCTGGTTTCCATCCGCAAACAGATGGTCAGGACGAGCAGACCATTCAAACTTTAGAAGATATGTTGAGGTCTTGTGTTCTTGATTTTAAAGGTAGTTGGGATGAGCACTTAGCATTAATCGAGTTTTCTTACAATAACAGTTTTCATGTTACTATTGGAATGGCCCCGTTTTAAGCTTTGTATGGTTGTAGGTGTAGATCACCCATTGGTTGGTTTGAAGTTGGTGAGGCTACCGCGACTGGACTGGATGCGGTGTTCGAGGCCATAGAGAAGGTTATGTTAATTCAAGAAAGGTTGAAAACCACCCAAAGTCATCAAAAATCATACACAGATGTATGGAGGAAAGACCTTGAACTTGATGTTGGTGATTTAGTGTACTTGAAAGTTTTACCCATGAAAGGGGTGAAGAGATTTGGTAAGAAAGGGAAACTAAGTCCCCGTTACATTGGTCCCTATAAGATTGTGGATCACATTGGGAAGGTAGCGTATAAGGTTGAATTGCCCGTGGAGTTATCTAATGTCCATCTGGTTTTCCATGTTTCTATTCTTAAGAAGTCTATTGGTGATTCTGTTGTGATTGATCCTTCCGAAATCTCGGGTATTCAAGATAGTCTTTCATATGAAGAGATTCCGGTTGAGGTTTTTGACTTTCAAGTTCGTAGGCTAAGAAACAAGGAAGTTTCTTTGGTTAAAGTGCTTTGGCGAAATCAATTCGTGGAGAGTGCTACTTGGGAAGCCGAAGCGGATATGTGCGCCAAATATCCCCACCTTTTTCCTACGAATCCTAACCATGTCAAAGGTATCGTTCTCTTTTGATTTAATCCTTATAACTATGTTTATCTTGGCTTGTGTGTTTTCGACGATATCCAAAAAAATCTAGAATGGAGTATATTCTTGGGTAAGATGATTTTTCTCTATATACTCATTTTCATAGTATTCTTGACCTACCTATCAACATTCGAGGACGAATGTTTCCAAGGGGGTGATGATGTGATGCCCTAAAAAAAAATTCCATTAAGATCTCGGATGAAAATGTGTTGAATTCTATTCTTTATCATGATTAATAATTTTTCTAGGTGGAATTTCTGGATATGCAACCCCTCATCGCGTAGAGCATCGAATAAGCTTTCCAACGATATGTGGATCATCCAAAACGGACACTCAAGCGATGAGTTATGATCATTCCGATCTAACTGTGAATAGTGGTAACAGTAAATGTGCAGGAAAAAAATACTGAGGCCAGGCGAATTTTAGGGTTAACTTCAAACGATCATAATTCCTTGTTCATAATGATCTAGGTGAGATATTATATATTAACACAAATCTCTAAATGTCCTCTTTCCAATGAAATTAGTTTCATCCAATTTGGCCATTGGAGCAAAAATTTATGGTCGATCTACTTCAGCCTATCAAAACAGTCCACCAAAGGATAGATTTGACATTATTTGATTTTTAAGGGTATTTTGGTCATTCCTACTCCAATCCACCCGGGTAAACCATGGATTTAAGTTTATTAAGAGCATTCAATAGCTCATTTTTCTCCAAAATTTCCTAAGGCTCAAACCCCAACCCTACTACTCCAGATTTCATCCTTCTATGTCTCTTGATTGAACCATAGAAATTTAAAATTGATTTGGGATTTGAGTTGATCATGTTAAGGGCTTCGAGAAGCACCCTTTATTTTTGTGAATAAAGTTCCGGAGTCAGAAGTTCATAGTCATCTTCCATTTTTAGGTATGTGGGGCTTTGAACAAGATTATCTTTTCGATCTTGTGCCCGGTATTTTTGTTGAATTACATTGACATGAGATTTTACATGTTTTACCATGAATTGGAAATATGGTTTTATATCTTATATTATTGTCCATGAGCTATGGGATAATGTCATCCGATATGTGTATGATGTTAAGATGGAATTATGTCCAAAAAGTATTTGATTATGAGAGTATGATGATTTAATTTGTTAAGCCTTGATTTATACTATCATTCCACTATTTTCTTATTATGAATTTATAATTGATATTGGAAATTCTATATTCCTACTATGGGTTGATGTCTTAAATACCTTTAAATGAGAGTTGGATGGAAAATTGCGAAATGTTGATAATGAAGTTGCAATGAGTCTTGGTATTTTCCGGATTGTTTTGATGTGTAAAATTGTTGAAAATATTATGTATTGAGTCTTCATATCCTTGTCCAATGTCGAGTCGGTTATGGTTCAATGCATTGAAACCTTATTGATGTTGAGGAAGATTAAAATGTTTTGGCATAAAATGTGTTGAGTTAGGAATCCACAAATTAATATGATTTGATAAATGAGAATGAGATTTGATTTGGTCTTTATGATAGACCCTTGTGATGTTGTGGTGGATTTCCTAACGCGTTCTGAGCTTGTGAGGAGTAGTAATTAGCAGCGAGAGGGAAATTTGGTGTTTCCCCAAACCTATGTGCCACCGTAGGGTTGTTTGATGATGATATTATTCTCCAGAGAGACCGATTGTGATTATTTCAATTTTAAGGTCGTACTCCCTATCAAAGAGTATGACGCTCCCGCCAACGGGGGTTTCAAACGTTGGTATTCCACTTAGCTCACGTGGGGTTGTCAGTTATAGGAAACTCTCCTGTCCATAAGAGTCATGTTTATTGAAATACCGAGTCACTCCGAGTTTTGTTGTGGTAAGTCAAGTTGAAAATGATGATCTATAATGATTTATGAGGTTTTTCTCCTACATTTCGTATCTAAGATGTTCTGAGTTGCATGGTTCAATGTCACTCAAGCCAGGTGTGTATTTATGGTCCGTATGTACGTTTTTATGAAATTTATGATATTATTTATATTTTGCATGCGCCCCCACATACTCTGTACGTATCTTATGCTGACCCACATATTTCTCTATGGGCTACATTCTTACCATGATGTAGGTTCAGGTACTCAGCCGCAGCCGCGACAGTGATATTCGAGTACCGCAACTACGTTTTTTTAGTGGTGAGTCCTAATGGTTCGAGGACCAAGATGCTAGTTTTGGTGTTGTTGTTTTGTGATCCCTTTGGTCTGTTGAGTTAGTTGGGGGTTTGTCCCAATGGCTCGTTACCTAACAATATTCCTTGCCATGTGCGAGGTGATATAATATATACTTATATATATATCCTTAGCGTAGCGTGTATGTTGTTGTGTTGGAACCCAAGGGTAGTGTTTTGGCTTAAAGGGTTAGGTTGAGGCTACGTGTAGCCTTAGGCACCGTGTGGCATCTTGGGATGATATTTCAGGGCGTTACACATGTCCCATCAACTCCTTACTCAGACAGTTCAGTAAGTTAGAGTCTTTTTAGACTATTATGTTTCAGACTTTAGTATTTTCAGTTTTGTTTTGGGTATTTCATACCCTGTTTAGATGTTATATTTTACATCAGATATGTGAACCTTATGTCCTTTTAGTTCATGTTTCCTCATTATTCAGTATTTTATGCAGTAAATAGGTACAAATATCAGTCATGGGCTAGCTTGTGGTCCTACGGGATCATGAGTACCGTGTAGCATTCTGGGTACCAGATTTGGGATGTTACAAACTTGGTATCAGAGCCTAAGGTTCAATAGAGTCCTAGGAAGTATGAAAGCCGCATGTAGTGGAGTCTTGTACAAGGGTGAGTTGCGCGCCACATTTATGTACAGGAGTCTATAAGATTTTTTAGGAACAGTTTCCCCTCTTTAAGTATACATGTCGTGCCAGTGAGCATAATCTCAAGTCAATCTCTCAGTCTAATCCATTTCTCCCCTTTTTCAACAGAACGGGCCTCCTAAAAGAATAAATGGGAATTAGCCAGCCCCTCATCCGAAGAACCTTTGGGCGAACATATTTCTCATACAGAGTTTCAAGCTGCATTCACTACTCTTTCTAACTCAGTTGAATGAGCGACTAGCTATCGTTTCGAACAATCCAGTGGCCAATTCAGCTGCAGCCATGATTCGGGATTTCACCCAAATGAATCCTCCATACTTTCTTGATCTAAGATAGATGAGGACCCTCAGGAGTTCCTAGATCAGGTGCAGAAGGTGACAGACATCATGGGGGTGACTACTGTTGAGAGTGCTGAGTTAGTTGCATATCAGTTGCCGAATATTGCTCATACTTAGTTCAAGCAGTGGAAGTTAGAGAGGGAAGATTATGCAGGGCTAGTTGAGTGGGAGGATTTTGCGTATTCTTTCCTCAATAGATTCTTTCCCCTAGATCTTAGGGAAGATAAGGTGTTAGAATTCATCAATCTCAGGTAGGGAAACATGACAGTGAAAGAGTATTCTCTTAAGTTTCCTTAATTAGCCAGATATGCCCCTCATGTGGTTGCAGATAGAAAGGCAAGATGAGTAAGTTCGTTTTATAGATGAATGATAGCATGGTTAATGAGTGTAGATCCACCATGCTGAATAGTGACATGACTTTAGCCAGGCTTATGACTCATGCTCAGCAGATTGAAGAGCAAAAGATTAAGATGAGGGAGAAGCAGAATAAGAGAGCGAAGATAGGTAATTTAAACTTTCCTCAGCCTAAGTTAGAAGGAGGAAACCATTATCAATTTTATCCTAAGTCATCAATTCTATCTCCTTCTTCAGCCAGTGCTGCAGTTCCCAAGTTCAGAGAGGGTAACAAAGATAGAGCGCCAGGCTCTAAGTCGCAGGACAGTATTAGCAGTGCCCGCACCTATCCTCTTTGCCAAACTTGTGGCAAGCACCATCAGGGTATTTTAAGAGTTGGTAGTGGTATTTGTTTGGAATATGGCAAGCTAAGCCACAGAGTTAGAAACTGTCCTCATCCAGTTCCTCAGGGTTAATAGAATCGGTCTTCAGTTTAGTTTTGTCGCCCAAATCAGCTGAGTACCACCTTCTATGCTACTAGAAGAAAACACCCAAATCGTTCGTATGATCTTCAGTCCCGATAGGATTAGGAAAATTCTCCTAAGTAAGTTACTGGTACATTACAGATCTTTCATGTGCATGTTTATGTTTTCCTAGATCTAGGAGCTTCTTTGTCTTTTATTACACCCTATATAGTAGGTGATTATGAAATCAGTCCTGAAGTCCTTGCATAGTCCTTTTAAGTCTCTACCGTAGTGGGTAAAACCATCATAGCCCAATGGGTATACAAGAACTGCCCAGTTATGACATTTCAGAAAGTCACTTCAGTAGACTTAGTCAAATTAGTGATGACTGATTTTGATGTTATTCCCGGTATGGATTGGCTTCATTAGTGCAATGCCATAGTCTACTACAAAAATATAATAGTCCAGTTTCAGTTTCCGAATGAACCCATCCTAAAGTAGAAGTGTAGTGTATTCGCTTTTAAAGGTCAGCTTGTTTCCTACCTTCGTGCACGAAAAATGATATCTAAAGGATGAGTGTATCATCTTGTTTGAGTTAAGGACACTAGTTTCAAAACTTCCATCTTTGAATCAGTCCCAACAGTGAATGAATATTCAGATATCTTTCCCGAAGAACTTCCAGGAATTCCTACCGAAAGGGAAATAGACATTGGCATTGATCTTCTTCCAAATACTCAGCCTATCTATATTCCGCTATACAGAATGGCACCAGCAGAACTTAGCGAACTGAAAGAACAATTGAAAGATCTCTTATATAAGGGATTCATCAGGCCCAACATTTTCCCGTGGGGCACTCCAGTATTTTTCATGTACAAGATAAATGGTTCTCTCAGAATGTGTATAGACTACAGCCAACTAAATAAGGTCACGGTAAAGACCAAGTATCCTCTTCCCAGAATCGATGACTTGTTTGACGAACTTCAGGGTGCTAGTTATTTCCCTAAGATAGATCTCATATCCGGATATCATCAGCTCAAAGTTAGGGAATGTAACATTCCAAAAATAGATTTCTGAACTCGGTATAGTCACTTCGAATTACTAGTCATGTCATTTGGTCTTACCAATGCCCAACCGCTTTTATGGACTTGATGAACCGTGCGTTCAAGCAGTATGTGGACATGTTCGTCGTAGTCTTCATAGATAATATTTTGTTCTATTCCTGCAGTAAGAGTGATCATGCAGACTATCTCAGGACAGTACTTCAGACTCTCACATATCATCAGCTATTAACCAAATTTAGTAAGTACAAATTTTTGTTAAGTTCAGTAGCATTCCTTGTTCATATCGTTTCCAGTTATGTCATTAGAGTTGATCCTCACATGACCGAAGTAGTAAGAAACTATCCCAGACCTATCTCTCCATCAGATATTAGGAGTTTCTAGGGTTTGGCTGGCTATTACAGATGGTTTGTTAATGGGTTTTTTCCTATTGCATCCCCTATGTCTTGATAGACTCAGAAGAAAGTCAAGTTTCAGTGGTCAGATCCTTACAAGAAGAGTTTTCAGGAGTTGAAGACTCGACTCACCTCAGCTCCAGTTTTAGATCTTCTAGATTGTCCAGATGGGTTCGTAGTGTATTGTGATGCATCCAGAGTAGGTTTGGGTTGTGTCCTTATGTAGCATGGTAAAGTCATATCCTATTCCTCCAAACATCTTAAGCCTCATAAGATGAATTACCCTACTCATGATCTTGAGTTAGAAACCGTAGTATTTGCCATAAAGATTTAGAGGCATTATCTATGCGGTGTTCATGTAGATGCGTTCACAGATCATAAGAGTCTTTAGTATCTCTTTTCTCAGAAAGATCTCAATCTTCATCAGAGAAGGTAGTTAGAGCTCTTGAAAGATTACGACCTGAGTGTCCTCTATCATCCGGGCAAGGGTAACGTATTGGCCGACGCTCTCAGTAGTCTATCCATGGATAGTGTTTCTCATGTTGAGGATAATAAGAAAAAGTTAGCTCAAGAAGTCCATCTACTTTCCATACTAGGCATTCTCTTAGTCAATACAAATGAGGGTGATATATGGGTTCAGATTAGTTCAGAATCATCTCTAGTCTCGGAGGTTAAAGGAAAGAAAGATAGAGATCCCAACCTTGTCAAGTTGAAAGAGTCAGTTCATGATCTGAAAGTAGAGGTTTTCTCCCAAGGGGGAGATAATGTTTTGCGTTGTCAGGGTGGTCTCTGTGTTCCAGGTGTAGATGACTTTACGCAGCAAATTCTTACAGAAGCGTATGGTGCGCATTACACTATTCATACAGAGGCCACAAAGATGTACCGTGACTTACGGGAAATCTATTGGTGGAGTGGGATGAAGAGAGACATTTCAGAGTTTGTGGATAAGTGCTCGACATTTCAGCAAGTTAAGATAGAGCCTCGGAAGCCTAGTGGGTCCATGCAGGAGTTCAGTATTCCTACTTGGAAGTGGGAAGTTGTGAACATGGACTTAGTGATGGGTTTTCCTTGAACTCGTCATCAACATGATTCAGTCTGGGTCATTTTAGACATAATGACCAAATCAACTCATTTTCTTCCGGTTCATACCTCTTATTCAACCGAGGAATATGCCAAACTCTACATCAAGAGTTGGTAAAATTGGATGATGTTTCACTATCTATTATCTCTGATAGAAGTACCCAATTCACCTCTTATTTATGGAAAGCATTCCAAAAGGGTCTTAGTATCCAAGTTCATCTCTGTATAAACTTTCATCCTCAGATAGATGGTCAAGCAGAAATGACCATTCAGATGTTAGAAGATATGCTAAGGGCATGTGCAATCGATTTCAAGGGAAGTTGGGATGACCACTTACCTTTGATTGAGTTTTCATACAACAACAACTATAATTCCAGTATTCGGATGGCTCCATTCAAAGAACTATAAGGTAGGAGATGTACATGAACAATTAGTTGTTTTGAAGTTAGTGAGGCCTCAGTCATAGGGCCTGACTTAGTATTCCACATTTTAGAAAAATTCCAATTGATCAGAGAAAGACTCCGGCCTGCTCAGAGCCGACTGAAGCCTTATGCAGATATTCGTAGAAAAGATCTTAAGTTTGAGATTAGTGACGATGACTATAAATAGATCTCTCTCATGAAGAGAGTGAATAGATTCGGCAAGAAGGGAAAGCTAAGTCGCCGATATGTCGGTCCCTTCAAGATTCACAGTCGCTTTTGTCAGGTAGCCTATAAGCTTGAATTACCTTCAGATCTAGCCTTAGTTCATCTAGTCTTTCATGTCTCTTTGATCAAGAAGTGCATAGCTGACCCAGCAGGTTTAGTCCCTATTTAGAGAATTGATGTTCAGAACACTCTCTCTTATGAAGAGATTCCAGTTGAAATCTTAGACTATCAGACTCGTAGATTTAGGAACAAAGAAGTCCCTCTAGTTAGGTTCTTTGGGAAAATCAGTTCGTTGAGAGAGCTATTTGGGAAGCAGAGGTAGACAAGCGTACCAAGTATCCTCACCTCTTCTTCACGAAATCAGATCAAGCTCAAGGTAACAATTTTTCTTAAGATTACTCAGTTTCATGTTCAGTGTTCATCACAAACTTCTTATGAAGTTTCATGGTCATATTCCAATTATAAACTTCATATCAAATACAATTGCATACTCAGTCATGCATTCATGAATCAGTTACACATGCATCAGATATAGATGTTCATTATTATACGTTCAACTTGTCATTCATGTCATTCATGAGATCATGTTCCAGTTATTCATGTTCAGTATGTAAGTCAGTTGTCTTTTCTTCCCTCTCAGCCAGTCTCATTCGAGGACGAATTTTGTCATGGAGTAGATATTGTAATACACCATACTTTTTCCTAGCTAATTTTATCTCAAAAATGTCTAGTATTAGCTGTTAAATTGAATGATGATTATTCCATGAGGAATTTTCAAGATTTTCACTTTTTGTTATGTGGGAAATTCAATAAGCCTTTCATCGATATAAGATTCTCTCAAATCCTATAACAGAGTCAGAAGTCACAACTATTTGTAGTTCTCATCGTAAAGCAGTGCCATATTAGTCAGTGGCGCATCGTGCCACAAGACGAAATGGAATTTGGAAAATTCTAGTATGGGTCAACAATTATGGCATGTCGCGCCAGGTCCCAAATTCAGAATTGTTCTTTTCCAGTGTCTTAGCGCAATTTCCTATGCATCGCGCCAAAGTTCCCGATTGCAAAAGATGGGGCAACGCGATGGCTCCATGTCTCTCCATACCTTAGTTTTCCAATTTCAAATTCCAGTGATACGGCGCGATAGCGCTGCGTCACGCCATGGACCCAGTTTGAGAAACAACTACTAAAATTAAATTACGTATCCCGGGTTAAAAGGGTCAACTTGCCACCCCTATTTAAGTTCATTAACACGAGATTCATCCACTTTTCACCTAAAATACACTCTTTTCTTTCAAAAATTTCTCAAGAACAACCTAGGGCTCTCTCCTTTCATCTATGAAGACCAAGAATCTCTTTTCTAATTTTAAGTTTATGGATTCCTTTATGAATTTCATGTTGGATTCATTTTTTTTATGTTGAGAATGATCAACTGAATTCAAATCCATGTTGGGTGATCAATTTTATGCAGATTTTATTTGTATAGATGTATATTCATGTGAACCTATGAATAAACCCTAGGATGATGAGATTAGAGATGAATCATGATGATTAGTTATAGTAGAATATTTCCTACATGTGCTATGCCTATCATGTGTTTGATTAAATTCCTAGATGAAGGAACAATGCCCAACTAGTATGATATCATGCAATCCCCATTTATGTACATGTTTTGCCTATCACATGTTTTCTCAGGCAGGGCAATATGACAGTGAAATATTATTCTCTTAAGTTTACTTAATTAGCCAGATATGCCCCTCATGTGGCTGCAGATAGCAGGGCAAGAATGAGTAAGTTCGTTTCAGGGGTGAATGATAGCGTGGTTAATTAGTGTAGATTCTCCATGATTAATAGTGACATAACTTTAGATAGGCTTATGACTCATGACCAAAAGATTGAGGAGCAAAAGATTAAGATGAGGGAGAAGTTGAATAAGAGAGCGAAGACAGGTAGTTTCAACTTTGCTCAGCCTAAGTCAGAAGGAGGAAACCGTTCTCAGTTTTATCCTAAGTCATCAGTTTTAGCTCCTTCTTCAGCCAGTGATCCAGTTCCTATGTTCAGAGAGGGTAAAAAAGATAGAGCGCCAGGCTCTAAGTCCCAGGGCAGTGTTAGAAGTGCCCGCACCTATCCTGATTTCCATACTTGTGGCAAACACCATTAGTGTATTTGAAGAGTTGGTAGTGGTATTTGTTTTAGATGAAGCAAGCCAGGCCACAGATTCAGAGATTGTCCTCAGCCAGTTCCTCAGGGTAAACAAAATCGCTCCTCAGCTCAGTCTAGTAGCCCAAATCAGTAGGGTGCCACCTTAAGTGCTACAAGTTAGGAACACCTAAATCGTATTTATTCTTTTCAATCCCGATAGGATCAGGAAAATTCTCCTGATATAGTTAATGGTACATTACGCATATTTCATGTGCATGTTTATGCTTTGCTAGATCCAGGAGTTTCTTTGTCTTTTGTTACTACCTATATAGCAGGTGATTTCGAAATCAGTCCCAAAATTCTAGTAGAGCCCTTTTCAGTCTCTACCCCAGTAGGTAAAACCATCATATCTCGATGGGTATACAAGAACTTCCCAATTATGATATTTCAGAAAGTCACTTCAGCAGACTTAGTTGAATTAGAGATGACTGATTTTGATTTCATTTTCGACATGGATTAGCTTCTTTCTTTTTATGCCACAGTCGACTGCAGAAATAGAATAGTACGGTTTTAGTTTTCGAATGAACCCATCCTAGAGTGAAAGGGTACTGTATCCTCTTTCAGATGTCAGTTTGTTTCTGACCTTCGGGCACCAAAAATGATATCTAAACGATGTGTCAATCATCTTGTTTGAGTTAAGGACACCAGTTTCGAAACTCCCATCCTTGAATCAGTCCCAAAAGTGAATAAATATTCAGATGTCTTTCCCGAAGATCTTCCAGGAATTCCTCCCGAAAGGGAAATAGACATCATCATTGATCTTGATCCAAATTCTCAGCCTATCTCTATTCCGCTATACAGAATGGCACCCGCAGAACTCAAAGAACGGAAAGTAAAATTGAAGGATCTCTTAGATAAGGGATTCATCATGCCCATCATTTCCCCATAGGGAGCTTCAGTATTATTCGTTCGCAAGAAAGACGGTTCTCTCTGAATGTGTATAGACTATCGCCAACTCAATAAGGTCACGGTCAAGAACAAGTATCCTCTTCCTAGAATTGATGACTTGTTTGACCAACTTCAGGGTGCCAGTTATTTCTCTAAGATAGATCTTAGATCCGGCTATCATCAGCTCAGAGTTAGGGAATGTGACACTCTGAAAATAGCTTTCTGAACTCGGTATGGTCACTTCAAATTCCTAGCCATGTCATTTGGTCTTACCAATGCCCCAACTGCTTTCATGGACTAGATGGACCATGTGTTCAAGCAATACTTGGACATGTTCGTCATAGTCTTCATAGATGATATTCTGGTCTATTCCCGCAGTGAGCGTGATCATGCAGACTATCTCAGGACAGTATTTCAGACTCTCAAAGATCATCAACTATTCTCCAAATTCAGTAAGTGCAAATTTTGGCTAAGGTCAGTATAATTCCTTTTTCATATCATTTCCAGTGATAGAATTAGAGTTGATCCTCAACAGATCGAAGCAGTAAGGAACTTGCCCGGACCTATCTCTCCATCAGATATTAGGAGTTTCTTGGTTTTGGCTACATATTACAGATGATTTGTTGAGGTATTTTCTTCTATTGAATCCCCTATGTGTAGATTGACTCAGAAGAAAGTCAAGTTTTAGTGGTGAGATCCTTGCGAGAAGAGTTTTCAGGAGTTGAAGACTCGACTCACCTCAGCTCTAGTTTTAGCTCTTCTAGATGGTCCAAATGGGTTTGTAGTGTATTGTGATGCATACAGAGTAGGTTTGGGTTGTTTCCTCATGTACCATGGTAAGGTCATAGGTTACGCCTCCAGACAACTTAATCCCCATGAGAAGAATTACCCTACTCATAATCTTGAGTAAGCAGCCGTAGTATTTTTCTTAAAGATTTGGAGGCATTATCTATACGGTGTTCATGTAGATGTGTTCATAGATCATAAAAGTCATCAGTATGTCTTTTCTCAGAAAGATCTTAATCTTCGTCAGAGAAGGTGGTTAGATCTCTTCAAAGATTATGACATGAGTGTCCTCTATCATCCGGGCAAGGCCAACTTAGTTTATCCATGGATAGTGTTTCTCAAGTTAAGGATAGTAAGAAAAAGTTATCTCAGGAAATTTTACCCTAAAATGCCGATTTTGCAACCATACTGTGGTCAACAGGAAAAGAAACACGACAACAAAACCTAGGATAGCTATGTATACCCCACCCCCGACTAAAAGTGTGTACTCTCCCCAATGTACTAAAATAATATAAAAAATAAAATAAGGGCATAGCTTGGATGCACTAAGAGTTTGTGTACCTTAGGTTTTCTCTCAAGAAACTCCTGATTTAATATTGTGGCAGAACTCAGCTGCCTCAGCTCCTCAAACTTCACCAAGGGTGAACTCATCTATTACCTTCATTTCTTTATGATTTCCTAAATAGTGCTTCGTACGTTTCCCATTAACTTTTAATGGGATATCACCGTATCTTTTAAGTTTTAAAACACTATAAGGGAATGCACTATCCACGGTAAATGGTCGGACCACCTAGACTTCAACTTGACAGGAATAAAACAAAGTCTTAAATTATACAACAATACCAAATCATTGGGTTTAGATATTTTTTTCTCGATCTTCCTGTCATGATACAACTTTATTCTTTCTTTGTATATGGTAGAGATATTATAAGAATAGAGTCAAAACTCATCCAATTCATTCATCTTGATGAACCTAAAGTTCACTGCATCACGCTACTTGAAATTTAGCATTTTCAATGCCTATGGTGCCTTATGCTCATGACTAACCGACAAGTGACATGCCTTTCCGTGTATGAGCTGATATGGGGAGGAACCTATGGGGGTATTATAAGTTGTTCGGTAGGCCTAGAATGCATCATCTAGCTTCCTTGACCATTCATTCCTGTTTGCATTAACCATTTTTGCTAGTATGAACTTGATCTCTCTGCTGGATACCTCAACTTTCCCACTTGTTGAGGGTGGTAAGGCTTTTCCATGTTATGCCTTACACCATATTTATCAAGTAGGGCTTTAAATAGTTGGTTGAAAAAGTGAGACCCACCGTCGCTAATAATTTTACGTGGAGTGCTAAATCGATAAAAGATATTTTCTTCAAAATGTTGATGGAACTTCTACCTTTATTATCAAGAAGCACAACTACCTCTACCCCTTTTGACACGTGGTTAATCACTATATGAATATACCTCATGCTATATGAGCTCATGAACGAACCCATGAAATCAATCCCCAACATATCAAACAACTCCAACTCCAGAATCATTGTCATGAGGAGTTCATGGCATAGTAAAATATTGCCTTGACGCAGACACTGGTCACAGGATTGCGCAAAATCATGAGTGTCCTTGTATATTGTTGGGCAGTAAAACCCACATTGTAGAATTGTATGGGTTGTTCGGAGACCACTATAATTACCCTTAACTGGGGAGAAATGAAAAGCTTCCAGAATGCTCATCATCTCCACCTCTGGGATACATCTTTGGATTACAAGATCGATATAAACCCTATATAGATATGGATCCTCCCAAAATAAACTCCTCACCTAATGCATAAATCTTTTTCTCTTCTTTAAGGACAAGTCTTCCGGGACAAGATCACTTGCCAAATAGTTTGCATAATCCACAAACTAGGGAATTGGGTCTTGAGATTCTTCTAAGACCCTCTCATCTAAAAAAGTGTCATCTATATCAAGACTATCCCTTAATCTCTCAATTTCCTTATCCTAAAGCCTGGATAAGTGATTTACAACTTTCTTATCTATGCCTTTTTGATCCTTTACTTCAAAATCAACTCTTAAAGAAAGAGAACCCAATGAATCAATCTTGGTTTGTAATATTTTTTCGATATCAAATACCTCAATGCTGCATGGTCAGTGTGAACTATGACTTTGGTCCTAATCAAATAAGACAAAAAAATTTAAAAGGCTAAAACAACTACAAGTAACTACTACTCTGTAACTGTATAATTTTTTTGTGCTGGGTATAAAGCCATGTTGGCGTAGTAGATAGGATGAAGGATCTTCTCTCTTTTTTGGCCTAGGAAAGTACCCAAGGCCACTCCACTCATATCACACATGACATTAAAAGGTGTAGACCAGTCAAGAGACACAATTTTAGGAGCCAAAATCAACCACTCCTCAAGTCATTTGTTGTCCTTGAGACATACATTATCAAACAAAAATTTCACGTTTTTCTCTAAAATCTTGTACAAAGGATTTGCAATTCTAGAGAAGTCCTTGATGAACCTTCTATAAAAGTCTACATGACCCAGGAAACTCCGTATGCATCTGGCTAAAATTGGAGGTGGCAATTGTTCAATTACCTCAATCTTAGTTTTGTCTACTTTAATACCATGTTTGGAGATCTTTCGCCCGAGAACAATACCTTATTTCACCATGGAATGACATTTTTCCTTATTCAACACCAAGTTAAATTTGTTTCAGTTCAATTCTCTCTGATGCTTGATGCTATGAATGTTGTTCGGCTCAAGTCATATCTTATATGTACAAATACCCAGTGGAATCCCTACAATGTCTGCAATGGTACACCCAATAGCTCTCTTGAGTTTCTGCAACTCAGATATCAACGTTTCTACCTTTGATCCTACTAAGTTTGCCGCAATAATCTTTAATGAAGTGTTGTTGGTACCTAAGAATACATACTGCAAATTAGATGAGAGTTCCTTCAATTCCAATACCGGTGGCTCCTCAATAGATTGTTTGCAAGCAGTGTGGTTTTGTTTTCCAGATCAAGATCCTGCTTTTTAGGGGAATATGTGTAAGAACCTTTGCCTTGTAATGCACTAACCATTTCATCATATTTTCTTATCCAATGACTCTCGAATTTCATAATACCAGTTGATAATTCTGAAACATCTGATCTTTCTTCAATAGGCACATCTTATGCAACCACATCATCATCCACAACATCTATCACTCTCACTACTCGCATATTATATAGATATTGTACTATCATACACATATTAAAAGCTATTTTCTTATTATTTAGTTTGAAGGTGATCTTCTCCAAGTCAATATCAATCAACATCCAACCAGTGTATAAGAAAGGTCTACCTAATATAATCGAAGCTTGGGCACCCACTTCATAATCTAAAATCATGAAATCTGCTGGGTATATGAAGGATACCACCCTTACTTCTACATCATGCAAAATACCCATTGTCTTCTTTATAAGTGAATCCACAATTAGTAGCCTTGCAGATGTAGGCTTGAGTTATCCTAATCCGAACACCTTGTGTATCACCAGTGGCATAAAATTTATGCCCGCTCCCAAATCATATAGAGCGTGTTTGATATCAAAATGCCTAATAAAACATGGGATAGTAGAGTCTGCTAGATCCTTCTTCTTTTGTACTAATTGTGTAGAAGAAATCGTGCTACAATATTGCACCTTATCTTTGGGCTCATTTTTTACCTAGTCGTCACCATCATCATTCTCTTAATCATCAGCACTACAAGTCAGCTTCTCAAACTCTACTTCAGGAGGCTCGACAGTAGTAAAATTATTCTTCTTTGTCTTATCTATAGAAGGTATAGAGTAATGATAAAAAGGAAATACACTCCTAGTGTTAATATCTAGACAATGTACAAGGGTTGAAGGATTCTGCAATGTATCACTAGGAATGGTACCTAGCTACCTTTGATTCAGAACGGCAGAAATCTGCCCAAACTGCTACTCCAACTACTTGATAGCAGTTACATATGACTCAACAGTTTAAGTTAACCTTAAAATATCAGCTCTAAGCTTTTTAAGGCTTGTTTCTTGAATCTCTTGACTCCTCACTATCCTAGACACCATTTCTTCTGATCTTGATTGCATATCACATCTTCCAAGAAGAATGTACCCATATTCCTTCTCCTTTTAATCATCTTTTCACCTTCCGTCATCGTCTCCGCCCCTACTGCAATCTCTATATTTGTCATCATAATAGTTTTGACCTTGATTTCCTTACCCTTAGGCTCGGAAACCTACCAACTAACGATCCAATTATTTTTCTTTCTCCTCTAAATTTAACTCATAATCTCTAAAAGTTGAACCCTGTACTCCTACTGCATTTATCTTTTCAGAATTTATTGTTGCAAACTGCTTTGATAATGCACCAATATCAGTCTTCCATAGAAAAATTTCTTAAGCTATAAAATACTTATCCACTCTCTAGTCATTGGTAAATCCAACAGTATAAGTGTCAGAACCCCTCATAGCCTCACGAGTTTTCCACCCTCGATTAGCTAGAGAAATTAGATCCATAATTGTAGAAGCTACCACCCAACATAATATTATAAAAGATCCTCCAGAGATACTGTCTTTTATGGCTCTGTAACTGATGGTCAAGGATTTGTGAAATAGCTCCAATAAGCTCGTTCCTGAAATTCGATGGTTGGGCACCATACTCAGTTTTTTATTGAACCAGAACCAAACCTTGTACATAGACTCTGACAACAGTTGACTGAAATTATAAATCTCATCCTTAAGAAGCAACTTCCAGGATGGAGAAAAGAACCTTTTAAAAAATTGCCTGCATAACTTATTCCACGTAGTGATAGATCCTCTTTGAAGTTCCCCTAGCCATAACGGTACTTTTCCTGTAAGCGAGAAGGGGAACAACCTTAGTGTAAGTACCTCTTTATCACCCTTAGATTTTTATAAGAAGTGAAAATTCTAATAAATTAGCTTGATACATGTTTGCGTCATCTGTAGGCAACCCCACAAACACACTATTTAAGTATAAGAGTTTGATCATAGCAGTAGATATATTAAAATTAATGCCTGGGGGCAAAATAGGAGGAATGATAGCTCTTATTTTTTTTGGATCGGTGTACCCCAGATCTTCTTCATCATCCTCATATACCAGTAAATATTGGAATGCTGGGATCAGTTGAAGTCGACCACCTCTAAAACTATTATAATTACCACAGAGTGTTACTTAACAGTCTGTTTCCTTCCTCTACACAACTAACTTTGCCTCTCGAGCTATACGCTGAGCATCTTCTTTCCTTTTATAATTACGTAGTTCTAACAACACCTTCATATTCTAGTCAATAATGTCCCAAAATCCTTCAGGAGGAGGGGGAGGCACCTAGTGTGCATCATTACGAACCTCTTCAGGAATATCATCTCATTTCTTATTTGTCATTCTACTAGGTATTTGTGGGATTCTCATTGGATTTGGATTTAGTGGGGGTAATGGATTTCCTCTAATCTGTCTGCTAGTCATACACTAGCATACACCCAACTAAGAACAAAAAAAAAAATACTCGTAAACTGCAACAAATTCAATTCACAACTCAACACTGAATTCCCTGGCAATGGAACCAAAATTTGATCACGCATAAGCTACACCTTCAATATGAAGATTATGTGGTCACTATCAAATATAGTAACCCAACAAAGGTTGGGGTTAAATCCCAAAGGAATTTGTGGGATTGTGGCTCTTAACTATTGTAATCAACGAGCAGAACTGGAAAATTAAATAGGGTATTTGTAGGGACAATATCAAACCAGTACCTAATATTAACTCTGGATGTAATTCAGTCATAGACGAACATTAGGGTTGTGTTCCCCTGGCTTCTAACTCAGTAAGCTTCTCGTGCTCAATCCAACCATACAACTATTGCGCATAGAGAGTCTGGTAAGTTAGGTATAACCAACCGCCTCTCGACACCATTTGGTTAATTTCAATCATTTTCTTTAGGTTTTTGAGTGTCGCCTTGCTAACCCTTACATTGGACCCCGTTACAACTATCTCCTCTCGGTCTTAAGTTGATTTGATAGGGGTTAACTTTCTTAAGAAGATAGTACAAGTAAGCTAATTTCGGCAATTAACCCCAAATCATCATTATGATTTCATGTTCCCAATCTCTACCTCCCTCTCGGGTTCTAATGAATACAGGTTGGATCATAACGTGTGATTCCATTAAGAAATCAATAAAAGCGAAAGAAACCCCAATATATGCAGCAATAATAACCTTCAAGGATTGAACACTTCCCCTATTTCTTTATATAGCCAGGAATCCCACAACCCTAGATAAGAGACATTAGCCGCTCATGTTTATGTAATGATCAAAGGAATTCATAATTGAAGACATTCAACAATCACACACTAATCAAAAATTGAAAATCCCTAAACGTCAACTTAATTAACAACAAAAATCAATACAAAATAATTCGAAGATCAATGACGGATCTTAGAATTAGAATATATGTTTGTGAGTTTAAAGATTGTGTAAACTGAACACAAAACATCATAAGGGTATTTATAGAATACATGGAAACCCTAAAAAACAAATCCCAAATGAATAAGGAAAAACAAAGTCGGTGGCTACTTACTTAGTCAACATGCGGACCATATGTTGAACATACAGTCCGTATATTGGACTTAGTATGTTGCCACCCTTGAAGCTGGATCTTCAACTTTCTGGAAGGTTGTATTTTTGTATAGACTAAGTCTATATACAGACCGTATGTTGAACATGCAGACTGTATGTTGACTTAGTATGTTAATAATCTTGTTTTTTCCTGCAGCTTAGTCTCTGAACTTTCAGTTTCTCAATAGACTTTTGTTACATACGCTAAATATGTAGCACATATGCCCAAAGATGACATAGTGTGTACCAAAAAACTTTATTTTTCTTTTTTTTTTCTTCAAAATTATATCCAAAACATAGTTTCCTGCAACACATACCCAAAATGCATCATATCTAACAAAGCATCCTAACAAACTTGAATATTTCATAGTATAAGTATCAAAAGTGTTATATATCTATAACACATCATGTCCCACGCCAACGACCTCTGAGAAACTGAAATACAAGACAGACAATCCATATTCACTACCTTCCGGCTTAAGGCTTTCGCTACTATGTTTACCTTTTTTGGATAACACAAGATAGAGATATCATAATCCTGAAGCAGCTTCATCAATCTACACTGCCTATAATTTAGCTCTCTCTACGTCATAATATGTCAAAAAGTATGATGATCATGAAGATCTCAAAATGTGTGGGATAAAGGTAATGCCTCCAAATCTTAAGTGTAAAAAATTCCGCCGCCATCTACAAATCATGAGTAGGGTAGTTGCACTCGTGCACTTTCAGCTACCTCGAAGCATAAGCAATAACATGACCCTGCTACATCAACACACAGCCTAAACAAACATCATAAGCATCACAATATATGGTGAATCCCTCACCCTTAATATGAAGAGCCAAAATAGGAACCGAAGTAAGAAACTCCTTAAGCTCTCAAACGATTGACTCACACTCTTAGGACAATAAAAAAATCCTTCTTTTGAGTCAATCTAGTCATAGATGATGCAATAGTGGAAAATCTCTCCATGAAAAACCTATAGTAACCGGCCAAACCAATAAAGCTACGAAGCTTAATTGGAGATGTAGGCCTTGCCCAATCACGAATGGCCTCAGTCTTTTTGGGTCTACCATAATCCCATTCTTAGACACCACATGACTATGGAATATCACCTACTTAAGATAAAACTCACACTTAGAGAGTTTGGCAAAAAGAAAATAATATCCCAAAGTATGGAGCACAATCCTCAAATATTTTGAATGCTCCTTTCTACTCCCAAAATACATAAGAATGTCATTGATGAACACAATTACGAAGGAATCTAAATAAGGTCTGAACACTTGGTTCATCAAATCCATAAATATGACTTGGGTGTTAGTCAACCTAAAAGACATAATGAGGAACTAATAAGGATGATAACATGTCTTAAAATCTATCTTTAAGATATCCTCAGAACGAATCCCCAACTAATGGTAATCAAACCTAAAAATCTGTCTTAGAGAACACCACTGCCCTATGAAGCTGGTCAAATAAATCATCAATGTGAAGTATGGGATATCGGTTCTTCATCATCACTTTCTTAAGATGCCTATAATCAATCATATACACATGGGGCCATCTTTATTCTCCACGAACAACACATGATCACCCCAAAGGGACACACTCAGTATAATAAAACCCTATCCAAGAAAATCTTGAAGCTTAAGATATAGTTTATTAAGCATGGCATGAGCCATATGATAAAGTGCTATAGAAATAGGTCGAATGTCAGGCTTAAGATCAATAACAAACTCAATATCACACGAATAAGGAATACTAGCTAAAATAGTAGGAAAAATATAAGGAAACTCATGAACTATAGAAACGAAGTCAAGTGATGGACTCTTAACACTAACATCATAAATATGAGTGAAATAAGATTCTCAACCCCTAAAAATAAGCCTCCTAGAATAAATATAAGAAATAATCCCTGTCGGCTCACAGATAATTGCTATCTGCCACACGATGAGAGTTATGTCGAGTATGGCGAATGTAACAGTCTTGGCTAAACAATCCAAGACCGAATGATATGGGATAACTAGTACATGCCTAAAATCATATCAAAATCTACTATGTACAATAAAATAAGATCAAGATGAAAATCTAAATCTTACATAGTCACAACACATGATCTAAAAATTTGATCCACAACTAAAAGAATAACTCAGGGGTGTAGATACACATAGTGGCACAACAATTAATGCCAAGATAAGTCTAATCGTAGGGCATAATAAGTACACACAAAAGTATAAGTAAATCCCAAATCAAATAAAGCAAGAATGACGACACGCAAAGATCATACCTATGATAACAATATTTGAAGATTAGACTCATTTCTAGCAGGTACTATATACAATTAACTACGCTCTCTAACTAGCTAGACACCTAATCGATCTCCTGTCTTACCTACCTGAGCGCCTTTACAGAAACCGAGGGACCACCCCTAAGACTAGGCATACCACCTCTAGCTGAGGAGTGAACTTCCCTACTAGGTGGAACACCCTAAGCTGAAGGAACAATAACTCTTTGACTGGGGAACTCTAGCACAAAGTTACCAAAAACTTCACAAACATGACATGCCCTATGAAATATACCAAAACCAGAAGATCAAGATGACCTAAAATTACCACCACAACTAGAATAAACATAAGACCAACTTCTCAAAGACTGAACACTACCTTGGCTAAGATGATTACTGATACTAGACTAACCTCCACTGGTAATCTGGAGCATGGCCTGAATAGGTCTACTAGACTAAACCTAAGGCTGATACGACTGACGTGGAGGATACCTACCTTGAGAACAACTATCTCTGATTAATGAGTCACTACAGGTCCCATTGAAACTGTCGTGATACAGTGGCCTATCGCTTCCTTCTTTGGCCTCATAATGCATTTTCTCTATAACCTGAGTGTGGTCTTACACCTCAGTAAAATACGTACCCACAACAACCAAACTCTGCATAAACATATAAGGAGGAAGTCTCAATTCCTTCATAAAGAAACAAACCCTCTCACACTCATAAGTCAGAGTAAAACTAATATGCCTAGACAAGAACAATAAAAACAACATACCCAGTATATTCCCTCCAAGTGGGGTCTGTGGAGGGTAAGTATACACAGTCCATACCACTACCTAAAATGTAAGATTGAGAGGTTGTTTCTGACAGACTTTCAGCTAAAAAATAAAATAATTAAAATAAGGAATTGTAAAAGAACAAGATACTATGGAAATTAACATATCCAATAATACCATAATAATATACTCCAAGTAACACATCAAAATATAGAACATCCTAAACTCAAGCTAACCTTCTAGCCTAATCTGCCTCCTTTACAACTTCTTATAATGGGTCATGTCCTCGGTAAGCTGGAGTTGCTCCAAGTCATGTCGAATTAACTCCCTACAATATTTCTTTAATCTACCTCTACCTCAGTTGAAACCATCCTTCTCTAAGAATTCAAACCTTCATATTGGGCCATTTGTTCTCCTACTCATCACGTGACCGACCATCTCAACCTCGTTTTTGTCATCTTGGATTCCACCAAAGCCACTCCCACCTTATCTTAAATAACCTCTTTTCTAATTCCATCTTTCCTAGTACACCTACATATCTATCAAAGCATTCTCATCTCTTCTACCTTCATCTTTTGGATATGGGCTTTCTTAACAGGCCAACACTCTGCCCCATACAACAAAGACGGTCTAACCTGCACTCTGTAGAACTTTTCTTAATTTTAGGAGGTACCATTTTTGTCATACAAGATTCTAGAGGTGAGCCTCCATTTAATCCAACCTACCCCAATCTGATGAGTGACATCTTTATCAATCTCTGCATTCTCATGAATCGTAGATTTCAAATACTTCAAACTATCTCACTTACTGATAGAATGAGTGTCAGGCTTAAGAACCACATCAGACTCATGAGACAACTTACTAAACTTACACAACAAATATTCTATCTTGGAACTACTCACCCTAAACCCTTTAGACTCAAGGCTTCACCTCCAAATCTCCAATTTATCATTAACTCTACTACTTGCCTCATTAATATAGACTACATCATCCACAAAAAGCAAACAATAAGGAACCTTACATTGAATTTCTCGCATCCAAACATCCATCACAAAGGAAAAAAGAAATGGAACATGCATTGATCCTTGATGTAAACTCTTTAAGACGGGAAAGTGCTCTGAGTCCCCTTCCCAGTCCTAACATGAGTCTTTGCTACATAGTACATATCTTCAATCACCCTAGCATATACCATAGTACACTTTTAGCATCCAAACATCTCTAAACAACCTCTCTAGGAACATTATCATAGTCCTTCTCTAAGTCAATAAACACCATGTGCAAATCCTTTTTCCTTTCCCTATACTGCTCCACCAGTCTCCTAGTGAGATTGATGGCTTCAGTAGTCGAGCACCCTAGTATAAATCAAAATTGATTTTTAGAAATAGTAACAATCCTTCATAACCTCAGCTCTACCACCCTCTCCCAAACCTTCATAGTATGACTCAAAAACTTGATACCCCTATAATTGTTACAGTACGGAATGTCACCCTTATTCTTATATAACAGAAGCATCATATTGTACCTCCAATCTTTAGGCATCCTCATCATCTTGAAAATTATGTTAAACATTCTAGTCAACCACTCCATACCTGCCCCTCCTGTGCATTTCAAAAAATCCACAAAAATCTTATTTGGCCCATCGCTCTACCTTTACGTATTCTATGAACAACCCCCTTAACCTCCCCAACCTTAATACACCTTCAATAACCATAATCACGAAAACTCTTGGAATGCTTCAAATCCCCCAACATAAAGCTAGTATACCTTTCTTCTTTCAGGAGCATATGAAAGTATGACTGCCATCTCTTTCTAATATGACCCTCCTCTACCAAAACTTTAACATCTACATCCTTAATACACTTCACCTGATCAAGGTCCTAAGCCCTTCTCTCTCTAACCTTGGTGAGGCTGTATAAATTTTATCCCCTCCTTTACTATATAACCTTGCGTATAAGCTCTCAAAAATAGCATCCTTATCCCTTATGACCACTAACATCACCTCTCGCCTAGCAATCTTAAACTTCTTCGTATGCTTTCCTTTATCTTATTCATCATAACTCTCAGCCAACTTTGTAAATGCTCTCTTCTTAGCCTCCACCTTTCCCTTCACCTTTTCGTTCACCACCAATCCTCTTGGTGATTGACCAAGCATCCTCTTGATACCCTGAACACCTTACTAGCTATCTCCTTGATGCAATTAGAAGTCTCATCCTACATAATATTAATATCCCCTCCTCTCACTTAATCCTTCCTCACAATCAACTTATCCCCTATATCCAAAGCACTAGCCAAAGTCAGACCGCTTCACCTAATTCTTGGATGATACTCCACACCCCTCCTTCTTCTCCCTTTTATGATCTCAACATCCATCATCAAAAAGCCTATGTTGGATCGAAAGACTCTTGCTTGATAAGACCTTACAGTCCTTATAAATACCTCTATCTTTTTTCTTAGTGAGAAAGAAGTCAATCTGAGTCTTGGCAACCGAACTACGGAAGGTAACTATGTGAACCTCTTTCTTGGGAATATTCAAATTAACTACCACCAATCTATACACCTGGGAAAAATAAAAAAGTGCCACTTCTTCAACATTTCTTATACTAAACCCATAGCTTCCATGCACATCATCTCTAGCCAACTAATAAAAATGAGCCGCATACTCTACAACCGTCATAAAGCCCTACTCTAATCTTAAGAATTGATCTTTCAAATGATCCCTAAGGCTGAGAGGCATATACTTCTCCAAGAAGATCTCAGAGAACTTAGTCCATGTCATAAGAGAAGATACAGTTGTCCTAGAATCAAGATGAACACTCCACCAAAGTTTAGTTGCCAAGTCCTACTAAAAGGTAAAGTAATCTATACCATGAGTCTCAACCAAGCCTAAATTACGGATCCTATCCTCATAAGAAATCTAAAACTCATAAGCATCCTTGCTCAATACACAATAAAACCTAAGAAGAGCCAATCTCAAGAATCTACCCAACATCTTCTACTCTTCAATAGGCTAGCAAGATGGGAAACCACTAATTGAGTTACTATATGCTGAGCAACTACTAGTGAAGGAGGGATATCAACTCTGGGTGTTGCAGCTATAGGCTATGCCTCGACATTAGTACCACTCGAATTTGTAGACTATGAACCATCATATGGTGTACCACTAACCAATACCAATAGATAAACCAAAGCATCTCTAAGCACTATAGAAGAAATAAACACTACTAGAGCCTGGGATGGTCCCTAGCCTAACACTTGTTGGGGAAGAAGAATCTCTAGCTCGGGAGTAGGAATAGGGTTTGGTGTAGTTAAACTATCCTAGTCCCTTGCTTGGGACACATCTCGAGGCTATCTACAACCTCTAGGTGGCCCACAAATAGATATAAGATCCCTAGGTTTGGTCTAGGGATGCTTATCTCATGTAGCGGTAGCATGTGTCCTAGACATTTGTGAAAGAGCAAAACCAAAGGAATTGTTTAGAAACAAACTCTGACTGTTAGCACAAGGTAAGTCAAAGAGTGAAGAACTCCTAAGAATGTCCTATAGCCTCCCACAGATAAGAAATGAATTTCATCGCGGGACTCTACTCGACACTTTCTCTTATACCAAAAATACTAGTGAACCTAGAATCTGCAACCAATTTTTCATGACCCATTTTAAAATTCATGATGGCACCTACTTTATGCAGCCTGTAGGTAAGCCAAATCCTAGCCTGTAGCTTTGAGCAATGGGTTAATTTTGCAGGAAATGATCCAAAAGGCCAAAAATCAACATTTTTGAACTTATCCTAAGGACAAGGCAATAGATATAATCCAAGTTAGATAAAATATTCACAACCATCCCATAAACTAGTAATGTCAGTACTAGGGCAACTACAAATATACTACAAGTTCTAAAATAGTTAATACAATTTATCTTGGAAAGAAAATACTAGGCATAGATAAATAGAAAGAAAAAGGGGTAACTCCGACTCCAAGCGCTAACCCAATATATGAAATCCAATCACAGCATAAGTATCAAATTAGCGGTGGCAACTAGTACTCAGATTTGTACCCAAAAGGTACAAGAGTGTAGTATTAGTACCAAACCCACGGGTACTGAGTAGTCATCATCGACCAACTGAGCTAAATCATGATATAAATACTATAAAAGGTGAGATAAAATAAGCTAAGTCCAGGTAAAGGTCAAACCAACATTTTTAATCTAACACCTCCATACATAGATAAATAAAAGCATATGAGATAATGACATAAAAATAACACAATTATATCTACAAAATTGTCCCCCATAAACCAATAAGTGCGGAAAAGTAAATAACCAAACGCATGCCCCCATACTCCTGGAGGGTACAATCTAGAAAAGCAAACATCAGTAATGATAATCGACCGACTATCATGTAAAAAACAAGAACTCGTCCATACCCTATCACATCATAATAACTCTCAATTTCCAGACTTGAATCGGTGCTCAAATCATAAGTATTGTGATAAATTATCAAACTTGAAATGGTGCTCATATCAATATCATAATCAATTGCCTAACTTGAATCTGTGCTCATATCATCAACATCATAATCAATTATTGCACTTAAATCAGTGCTCATATCATCAACATCATAATCAATTATCGAGCTTTACCATAAATATCATCATCTCCAAAAATAGTACCATTAAGTATCTAATCCTCTCAATTCCATAATAAACATTCCGAAATGTAAAACAAGCATATAAATTTCTACCAAAACAAGCTCAGGTCTTGGCCTAAGGCGAGCTGGAAAGGCCCACTTCTAATCCTCGAAGTCCATTATAAGGCAAGTTCTTCCCCATAAAATCTTAATGTATCTAAATCATCTTCTAGATGCTAAAAATGCATTAAATAACCCTAAGATTGAAATTCTACTGAAGACATGAGAAACTAAGTCAATTACACCTAAATTACGATTTCAAGATAGCCTAAACAATCTAACTATGCCAAATATTTGACGATCATATTTCCAACACTTAAATTTCCTCCTAATCTAGAATAATATCATTAGTATACCACAAAATATCTCAATCTATGAACAGAGTAAACCTAGCCTACCTGGACGCCGAAGAAAAGCCCAGAGAATCTTCTAAAACACTATTTTTCCATTTTGAGAAGCTTCCACAAGGTACCACTCTATCAAACAAAAATCTACTCATCAAGTTGAGAACAAAGATAACTATATTGCACTATTGTTCTTTGGGTCCGAAAATCAAGTAAACTCCTAGGTAGGGACCATTAATGGAATCATTCATTCAAAGTCAAGACAATATCCCACTATGCTCAAGGAAAGTTTACCCTAAATAATAGGTGAATTTTGATCTCTAATGGTGCTAAAATCAAGAAACCAAGGTTTTAGGTATTTCAGAAAAAGATGAAGGATTTAATCCTAAAAAAATGGAAGCTTACCACAAAATCAAGAAGAAACACATAAATAATCTCCAACCAAGCTCCAAAATCACCTACATATGCTTTTCCCAAGCTTTCTCACTCTTTAGGGTTCAAATACCTTGAGAATTGATTATGAATATAGAAAACAGGCTGAGTGGGTATTTATAGCCTTCACATGCACACGGGTGCCTCTAAATAGGACATTTAATTGTTTTAGTGGTCACCGTTAAAGTGCCTGATATTGCTAATATTGTAGGCATCCCACAACCTAGGCTGCTAAAGTAGACCATGGGCCACATTAGCACTAGCCACTAAAGAACCCACATGCCGTAAAGTTGTACCTATTGGATAGGTTAGGAACTCTAAAATACCCAAGAGAGGCTAAGATGCCTTCTACTAAAGTGCCCAGAGGGCCGCTTTAGAGGTCGTACCAGATATTAGGAACTAACTGAAACATGGACAAATGCCAAATTCCGTCAACCCCTTGATATTCTTCCAAAATCCCGTGCATGCAAACAAACTAGGCTACCCTATCAAGTTCAGTGTTCTAGACTAAATGGTATAGTTGAAAATAAGATCCAAGGTTGTTTTGATAAAAATAGGGTCCAACACCTACTTTCTATTTACTTAACTTCTGGCTAATAGACCAATACAAGTCCTGCACCCTCAACACCAAAACCAATGGTCCTCCTAGCATAAAATTGATGTTTTAGAGTTGTTGCAATAATCAGAATTCATATCCGAGAATGTTGGCTGAAGTTTCTGCCCGAAAATCAATTTAATCCAGTGAAGGCTTCAAATCAAAGAATTGTCTCTATAAACCAATCGAATTGCCCGATAATCAAATTGTCATTTCTAGCAAGTCATACGTAATTGGGGAAGCTATAGGAAAGCTCTAAATGCCAAAAATAAGCGGAAATACGGAAAATTACTGAATACATCGTTAAATTATCCAGTACTGAAGGAACTTTCATTTGCAAAATTAAAGGTATAGGATATACCTGAAGCCTCAAATAGTAGAGGATATTGGTCCACATTTTGCTCTTGATCTCTTAAGTAGCCTCATCTACTATGCGGTGTCTCCACTGAACCTTTACTATAGGAATCTCTCTAGTGCACAACTGCATAATATCACTGGCTAAAATAAGCACAGGCTCTTCCACGAAGGTCAATTCCTCATCCAACTGGATTGAGTCCTATCTAAGAACATAAGATGACTGATGAATGTATCGTCACAACATAGAGACATGGAAAATCGAATGAACAACAACAAAATCTAAGGGTAAGGATAACTCAAAAGATACCTCACCAACTATGCGAAGAATCTTGAAGGCCCTAATAAATCTAGGGCTAAGCTTACTTTCCCTCTCAAAACTCATCACACCCTTTATGGGCAATACATGGAAGAATATATGCTCACCAACTCTGAATCTCAAGGAACAAACTCTACGATTTGCATTAGCCTTCTGTATACTTTGAGCTGCCCTCAACATATCCTGAATCTTTTTGACAATATCCAACATCTCCTGAAGCAAGTTAGTATCCCAAACTGTAACCTTGGAAGTTTCAAACCATCAAATCGAAAAATGACATCTTCTTCCATATAAAGCCTCAAAAGGCGCCATCACAATACTCAAATACTAAATATTATTATACATAAACTCTAACAAGTCTAAGTACCGCTCCACTGACCTCCAAAATGTATAACACAGGCTTAGAGCATATCCGCGAGAACCTGAATCGCCCACTTTGACTGCCCATTGGTCTATAAATGGAAGGCTGTACTGAGATATACCTAAGTACCTAATTCCTCCTAGAAAGATCTCTAAAAGATGGAAGTAAATAGTGAACCTTGATTTGAAATGATTATAGGCACACCCTGCAAATAGACTATCTCATGAACGTACATACGATCTAACCTCTCGGTACTAAAGGACAAATCAATAAGGAATGAAATATGGAAACTTGGTTAACCAAACAACAATGACCCAAATACCATTAGAACTAAGAGAGGTATGAGATAAACTATTAAAAAAACATATTAATGCTCTTCCACTTCCAGTCGGGAAAGGGAAACCATGAATCAATCCACCAGGTCTCTACTGCTAGGCCTTCACCTATTGACAACATAGACAATGGGCTATAAAGTTTGCCATATCTCTCTTAGGGACACTCCACCAATAATTTTATGTCAAGTCTCTATACCTCTTAGCTATACCCAAGTAAATAGAATACCTGGAGCTATAAGCCTCATGCAAGATCGATTGAATCAATCGATCAACCCTTAAAACATAAATATGGCTATTAAACCTCAAAACCCCCTTTGAATCTACTCACAACTCAAAACCCAATCACGGATGATGGAAAGTATTTTATCCTCAAACTGACAACTCCTAATCTGTTTATATAGTGAAGACCTCACCTCGACACTAGCAAAAATCCTCCTAAGGTATGAAATATCACGTCGCACCATCAAGTCGGCTAAGGAATGTATGTCCGACACCAAAGGCCTTTGAGAAACTAAAATACAAGACAGGCTACCCATACTAACCACCTTCTAGCTCAAGGCATCCTCTACTTTATTTGTGTTGCCAAGATTATACAAAATAGATATATCATAATCCTTAAGAAACTCCATTCATCTATGTTTTCTAGTGTTTATCTCTCTCCTAGTCATAAGATATTGAAGACTATGATGATCAATGAAGATCTCACAATGCATGGCATAAACATAATACCTATAAAGCTTAAGCACAAGAACTACCACCGCCAACTCCAAATCATGATTAGGGTAGATTCACTTGTGCACCTTTAGCTGTCTTAAGCTCAAAGCATAAGGAATAACATGATACTCCAGGAATAACACATAACCTACACAAATACCAAAAGCATCACAATACATAATGAATCCCTCACCCTCAATAGGAAAAGCCAAAATAAAAGTCAAAGTAAGAAACTCCATGAGCTTTTCTAATATTGACTCACACTCTTCGGACTATCAAGGAACCTTCTTCCAAGTCAATCCTGTCATAGGTGTTGTAATTATAGAAAAACTCACCATGAACAACCTATAGTAACCAGCTAAAATAAAGAAGCTACAAACCTCAGTCGAAGATATATGCCTGGACGAATCAAAAATGGCCTTCATCTTCATTGGGTACCATAATCCCATTAGTAGAAACAACATGCCCAGGGAATGTCACCGGCTCAAGCCAAAACTCATACTTAGAGAATTTGGCAAAAGGCAAATGATCTCTCAACGTCGAGAGCACAATCCTCTAATGTTGTGCATATTCCTCTCTATTCCTCAAATACACAATGATGTCTTTGATTAATACAATGATGAAGGAATCCACATAAGGTATGATCACTTGATTCATCAAATCCATTAGTCAACCTAAAAGATATCACGAGGAACGCATAATGAAAATAACAAGTCCTAAAGACTGTCTTTAAGATATCCTAAGCCCAAATC
Source organism: Capsicum pubescens (assembly GCA_030864215.1). Lineage (NCBI taxonomy): Eukaryota > Viridiplantae > Streptophyta > Magnoliopsida > Solanales > Solanaceae > Capsicum > Capsicum pubescens. The sequence goes on along the minus strand of CM061544.1, from coordinate 239,537,270 downwards.
CTCAACTAATGGTAATTAGAACTCAAATCAATCTTAGAGAACAACATTACTCGCTTAAGATGGTCATACAGAGCATAAATGTGGGGAATATGATATTGGTTCCTCATTGTCACCATATTAAGCTACTAATAGTCAATACACATATGCATGGAGCCATCCATGTTCTTCACAAAAAACATAAGATTTCCTCAATGGGACATACTCAATCTTATAAAACCCTTACCAAGAAAATCCTAAATATAAGAAATCAGCTTCTTAAGCTTTGCGGGAGACATACGGTAAGGTGCTATAAAAATAGGTTGGGTTCCAAGCTCAAGATCAATAACAAACTCAATATCACATATAAGAGGAATATCAAGTAGATCGGTAGGAAAAACTTTAGGAAACTCATGAACTATTGGAAAAAATTCTAGGGATGAATTGTCCACACTAACATCATGATTATAAGAGAGATAAGACTAGCAACCCTTCAAGATAAGCATCCTAGCTAGAATATATGGAATAATCCCAATTGGCTTGTGGCTAATCTCTCCTTTCCATATTTCTTAGGGTATGTTGGGCAGGAAAATGTAATGGTATTTTTAAAATAACCTAGGACCGCGTGATAGTGGGATAACTATTCTATGACCAAAATCACATCATAATCTACCATGTATAATATAATAAGATCAGCATGAGTAATAAAATCTTTCTCAATCATAACACATGATCTAAAAACCTGATCCATAATTAAATAATTACCCATAATAGTAGATACATATAATGGTATAGAAAATGAATCCCAAGATAACTCTAGCCACTGTATAATAAGTAGGCACATAAGAAAAAATCGATCCTGAACCAAATAAAGCAAGGACCAACTGACGATATACCAAGATTGTACCTGTGATAACGACATCCTAAAACTCAGCCCCTGGTGTAGCAGGTACTATATACAACTAAACATTACCACCACTTGGATGGGATCATGACTGCTCTCCTGTCCAACCTGTCTTAGCGCCTCCACAAGAACCCTAGGGACTACTTCTATGACTATGTATACCACTTCAAGCTGAGGGGTAAACTATCCTAATAGGTAGAAAAAGTTGAGCTGAGGAATAATTGCTCCACGACTGAGGAACTCTCACGCGATGTGATTATAAACTCACTAAACATGACATGCCTCATGAAAGGTTCTAAAACTAGAAGATCCAGCTGACTCACCTCAACTAGAATAACCAGATGACCATCCCTTAGAAGACTGACCACAATCCTAGACAGGATAATTACTAATAATAGACTAAACTTTATCGAAAATCTAGAGCGCACCCTAAACGGGCCTACTTGACTAAACTTAAGGCTAATATGGCTAACGCAAAGGGTACCTACCATGATAACCACTATCTCTAAATCATGATCCACTAACAAAACACCCTGGTTTTTAGACCTTAAAAAATTTCCTTGATTTTTGGTTGCTAGTCAAGATACGACTTAAGGGAACGAGTTATACACTTGGGTATGGGTGGTATGGTCTAGTCGTATGTTGACCAGTGTTGGTTGATGGGATGGATGTAGTTACTGGAATGAGAATGATTTGGGTGGTGTGAGTCATATAGTTAGGAACGTATGAGTTGTTTGGTTACTTCACTAAACCTTAAACATGGTAAATTAAGATAGATTTGAGTACAAGTGGCTCACTATAAGCCATAAGCCAGGGTACAAATCATACCCAGGACTCGTATGGTGGTTAATACTCAAACGTCCTAAATTCTATTCTACCAGCGGTATGGTTTATGGGTACTAGTCATACACTTGAAGGACCAGTCGTACCCTATGATGAGAATTTAATGTTGTTTAAGTGAGGGAAATCTAGATATTACCCAACTTATCCTAATAAGGCCCCATAACTAATATTGCACTTGGAAGGTTATTTTCCCTATTATTCTATTCTTAAACACTTGGAAAACACTCTTAAATCCTCTCTAGAATTCTTGGACAAAGAAATCTAGGGTTTCATCTTAAGAAGTAAATTGGGGCTTGTCTTGATGATTTGTATCCACTATTATCTTGGTTTAAAGAATCTTCTATTCCCTCATTAATAGTTCCAACTAAAGTCATACTTTTATACAATGTTTTCATGATTTTAATGTTGTATGATTTTAGATTTTCATATGATTTGGGGCTTTTGGTTATAAATGCCTAGTTATGGTTTTCCCATATTTTAAATTATGATTTTATATGCATTAATGGTTTTTATGGATAATTAGTTGCATGGGAATGGTTCTTTGGTAATATATTATGGTTTTGGAAATACTATGCCCCAAAGTGTTTGATAAATTTTCTATAATAATCCTTCACTGTAATATAGTTTTTTTAATGGGACTTATGCCTGGTTTAATTCTGGTAACTGATGTGTGGAGCAGATGCTAACACATTTGAGGCTTTTAACAAAGAATAATTGCAAAGTCTTAAGCAACTTTTGTCATTTTTGATTGTTTTATATTTGATTTTTCCATGAAAGTCAAGATGTAAGAGAACCAACAATGATGGAAGTAAAAGAGTTAAAATCTGAAGCAAATCAAAGAGAAGTGTGGATGACGACATTCCTGATAAGTTGTCAACCCTCTGATAAGTTATCAGCTTTATCATCAACCTTAAACAGAGAATGGGAATCAGCTGGAAGAAGTGGAGACAACATATGATAAGCCGTCAGAGTTGTGATAAGCCGCCAAGATCATCGTTAGCTGAAAGTAGAACATGAGAGCTGAAGTTAATTAACAACGACATCTATGATAAGTTGTTAAAGATCTGATAAGCCATCACGCTTCATCGTCAACCTAGGGAAGCAAATGTCAAAATCGAAGAGGAGCTGATGACATCTGTGATAAGTCATCAGACTCCTCATAAGGCATCACAAAATGTCGTCACATGTCCGAGCAATTACTGAACTCTGTGATTTTGTTTCGATAATTAAGGTGAACTATTTAAAGTATTTTTTAGGGTTTTCTTAGTGGGTGGTACTCGACATTCTGGACTTGAACTTCACATGGTTGCTCTCAAGTTTTTTATACAAGTTTATAGTTAGCTTTGGAGAGATTATAATCTTATTTTTTGAGATTTTTCTATTATAATTTAATCCGAGATACAACTATTGCTATTCACTTTTGATGTAAGTATTATTCCATAGCATTATGAATTCAACAACCTGTATTTCTCTTTACAGTATGAGAAGCTAAACCCCTTAACCCGAGTTATGGGATCTATTAGTTTAGGTTTGTAACGCAACTAAGTGTTCAGGATTCTAACGGTGGTAGTAACTTCTTGGTAATCCCTCTGTTTTACACTTTATCTATTGGTTGCAAACAATAGGTCCTTCTTACTAGTGATTTTATTGAACTAAGAAATCAACCCTAGTAAGAAGCGAATTATCAATAGGGACTTGGAAGCTACCAACCTTCCGTTTAATAATTAATGTTGTAGCAAGATTAATTATCCTGAGATAACATCCTGTTATGAAATGTAAACTCCCTAAGTTCGAGAGAATTAGGTAGTTAAATGCTTAAGTAGCTCGAGATACATTTAGGCATAAATTCGATAAGGATAATTTATTGTTCCTACCTACCACAAGAATTTTGAATCGTTACTGGCGTCTGTAAAATCCTAACACCCATAGTGAACATAACTCTGGTTTTCCATAAATTCTTGATTACAAATACTAAAATTAAAGTGACCTACAATTATTTGCTAATCTCCGAAACCCCCATTTCAGGAAACATCCAATTATCAGTTAATTAACTCATAAATAATTTAAGTTCACACAATATTCCCTGTGGGATTCAACCCCAACCTAGTTGGGTTATATATTGAGAACGATCACTTACATTCTCACATGAGAGATGTAGTTTGAGCATTATCAAAAATGGCACCGTTACTAGGGAATACAATTGTAAATTGAAGTTTGTGTGCACTAATTGACTGTTTGTCAAGTTTTCTAGTTTTACATTTATTTGTTGTTTTTGTTTTCTGTAGGACTTTTATGGTGTATGCCAAGAACCAAAAGTTCTGGAAGACCATTATTACCATTTAATCTGGATTCGTAACTAATCGACAGAATCACAGACCAACAGGAGGCTGATAGGTTAGCGGCCTTAGCTAGAGCTCAGGTGAATGTGCCGAATGTCGGTCAACAAATATGGCATCAAAATTTTGAGGAAGAAGATTTGGGAAATAAGGAGTTGCTAAACTCTGGTAACCCAAGGCGTGTAGAACAAATAGATGCACTAGTACAGCGTAATGTGATACGCCCAAATTGCACCTCTCTTACGAGAGAGTAAGCGGTCGTTGTCAAATATATAACCCAACTAGGTTGGGGTCGAATCCCACAGGGAATATTGTGTTAATTAAGTTTTATTTAGATTAGTTGACTTTTAATCGTTCTTTTCCGTAAAATAAATAAGGGGCATTTGATTCAGTTAAAAAATTAATGGTTTCATTTTAACAAGATGAAATATGTGTAATAGTATTTAAATTCAGAGAAATAGCAAGCTAGGGTTATGTCCACCTAGTAGTTTTCAAAACTTACTATGGGCTTTATGAATTCATACATGCATTGTTCTTACAGAGAAACGTATTGTATTTAATAACATAATCCTAGTGTTTCTCAACCATCAAGGACTAATTCACTTTAGTTCTCTCGCTTCAAAAGCATTCACCAAAAAAAATACAAAATCTCCAAGTAGTTAATCATGCTAAGGGATTAACTTATAAAATAGGGGTTGGTAATCCTACTTTCATGTCACTACTCTCTTTTCCGAACATCAACCTTTCTTTCGAACAAGTTGTGTTTTATGGCATATCCTCTATGTTTGCAACCACGAGAATTCAAGATAAGCGAAGACAGTATGACGTAAACAAATCAATGCATAATTAATTCAAAACCCAAAGTGATAGATTGTATGCTACAAGGCTTCCATAACCCTAACTAATAAACTTAGCTACTCATGAATAAAATGAAAAGCATCATAAATCAATTCACCATACCAAAAACTAGAAGATGATCTTGGTATGCGAATAGTGAAAATAAGAAATAAAAATATTTCTCTCTCTCTCCTCATGCTAAGCCGCCTTTATCCTCTCTTAGAATAATACAGAATAATGAATAGTAAATAAAAATTCAGCAATTAAGTCTTTTAATAATCTCTTCTCTCATAATTTCCTTCTAAGTCCCTGAACTAATTATAAATGACAAATTAGTCTTGGACATAGTTTATAGGTGCCACATTTGGTCCAGATTGCTACTCTCTCTTATTTCATATGCCATCCGCATTCCATAGTCCCATTATGTCTTCATCTACCTCATTAATACCTGAAATCATGATAATCACATTGGTTAGCTCAATTATATAGAAGTAGAGTAAAAACATAAGAAACTAGGCACTTTGTTCTCTAAACATAGCTTAAATATGGATAAGTTATGGTGCTTAGGCGTATAAATACACCCAAGATCATAATGCCAACAGGAACTATCCATTCAGGGGAAGGCAGGATCTCCAGCCTGTCCAGTATGATTTCAATGATGATGATGATGGAATGGATGGAGCAGCTGCTACGGGTACAATTATTCCTCCACCGTTGGTGCCAGAGAAAAATTTCAGCATTACGAGTACTATGATTCAACTCCTTAATCCTAAGGGGTTGTTTGGTGGCCTACTTAGAGATGATCCGAATATGCACTTGGTAAACTTTGTCATCATTTACAAATCTTTTGATAACCCATGAGTGGGTTAGAATGTAATCCACTTGATATTGTTCCCGTTGTGTCGGTCTTGGAAGGCAACAATGTAGTTAAATGAGCTGATGGCCGATTTGATAACCAACTAGAGACAGTTGAAAGATGCGTTCCTAGAACAGTTCTTTCCACCCTTCAGAAGGGTGCAGTTGAGAGACGAGATTAGTAACTTCAAACCGCTCTCGATTGAAGCTTTGCATAAAACCTGGAAGAGATTCAAAAAGAAGTTGACACATTGTCCGAACCACAATATGATAGACATACACTTGATGGAGACTTTGTATGGGGTTCTTAAATCTGTAAGAAAACCAATTGTAGATAATGCTGCTGGTGGTTCATTTGTTGATCTTACATTCTTAGAAGCTTCAGAAATTTTAGAGACAATGACCAAACAGAGTCAGACATGGCATACCAGAGACTCTGTGCTAGAAATCCCCACTATTTATGTGGGTATGAATGTGGAACAATGCAGAAGAGACGAGGAGCGTGACCAAGACATGGCTCACCTAAAAATACAGATGGACTTTCTAACCAAGAACTTACTATCAGACAAGACTGAGAAGGTGAAAGTTGTGGGATCTCAAGGTAGAGTTGATGTTGATCTAGAAGAAGAGGAGAATTATATTAATAATCAGGGGGTTTCCTAGGTAATATCCAAGGGAATCATGGTCGGAATTATTATGATAATCCTGGAGATAAGGATCAGGAGTAAGGAATTAGAGGAGCAATAATGAAAGAAGCGAGCTATATGTCCCTCCTAGAAATTGTGAGGCTACTACAACAAGTTATGAAAAGATGTCCATAGAGGACATGATGGCTAAATTTTTAAAGGGAGTGGAGGCTACCAACTCAGGTGTGACTACTATGAATACCGATTTTTCTTCTTATAGTCAATTGGTAAACTTGCACTCCAATACAATCAAATATCTAGAACAACAAATTAGTCAACTCTCCGTAGTGGTGAACCAGAGAAAGTGTGGAACATTACCTAGTGACACTGTCCAAAATCCACAGAATGATGGCTCATGTATGGTCATTACCACTATAAGTGGTAAGATATTACCTGGCCCTTTTGTGGGAAAATTTTTTATTGAAGATATGATTGAAGCAGAGAATGAACCCAAAGAAGAATGTCCTGTGGAGTTTGAGAAGATGGATGGTTCTGATGATACTCCGAAAAAAGGGAAAAAGAAGGAAAAAAAGTAGTGGTGAAAACTCTCCCAAGAACACCACCTCTCTTTCCTCAAAGATTAAACAAGACGGTTGAGGACACAAAATTTAGTAAATTCATGGCGATGTTTAAGCAGTTAACAATCAATATGCCTTTGGTAGAGGCACTTGAGCAAATGCAGGGTATGCTAAATTTATAAAGGACCTTGTGACAAAGAAAAGAGCAGTCAGCTACGAACTGAATGATAATCTCCATTATTATACTGCTATTTCTACGAGGACCTTGGTGTAGAAAAAAGGGCAACCTTGAAGCATTCACTATCCCATGTACAATTGGGTCTCTAGAATTCGCTAAGGCCTTATGTGATCTGGGTGCAAGAATTAATCTGATGCCGTTAGTCGTGTATAAAAAGATGGGTTTAGGAAATCCTACACCCACCAACATGCAACTCGTGATGCCAGACAGGTCGGTAAAATGACTTGTTGGTATTTTGTATGATGTGTTGGTGAAGGTAGATAGCTTCATATTTCTTGCATATTTTGTCTTTCTCTATTGCAAGGTGGAATTTATGGTTCCCATAATCTTGGGTTTACCTTTCCTCACAATCAAAAGTGTGTTGATTGATTTTCGAGCTAATAAGCTATTATTCAAGATGAATGATGAGGTGGTGCGCTTTGATGTGTGCAAATCAATGAAGCAGCATAAAGAAATAAGCGTGTTCTCAGTTTTTGATGTGTATTATGAGGATGAGTAGGGGATGTCAATAGAGGAGAAACTTGTTGTTTAGCCTTTAGCCACAATTTTGATGAATTTTGATCGTGGATGCATTGAGGAGTATGAAGAGACTGTTTGTTCTTTGTCAGGAATGGGTTCATACTCTTATTCTCCTAAGAAGATAGATCTTGATCTTGCTAATCTACTAACACCACTGGCTAAGTTATCCATTAAAGATCCACCGGTGTTGGAATTGAAAAAACTACTTTGGCATTTAAGGTACGTATTTTTGAGCAATGGAAACACGCTACCCATTATTAATGCAACGGATTTGGGTGAGCAGCAGGTAGAAGCACTTATTTTAGTACTTTAGAAGTATAAGAGAGCAATAGGATGGACTATTGCAGATATTATTGGCATTCCCCCTGGCATCTACACGCATAAAATACAACTTAATGAATATTATACTCCAACCATCGAGCACAAATGTCATATTAACTCACCAATGCAAGAGGTGGTTAAGAAGGAAATTATTAAGTGGTTGTATGCAAGAATGGTTTACCATATTTTTATAGTAAATAGGTGAGCCCAGTTTAATGTGTGCAAAAAAAAGAGGGCATGACTATTGTTGCAAATGAAAGGAATGAGTTGATTCCTCTTAGTCCTGTGAATAGGTGGAGAGTTGCATAGACTACCACAAACTAAACTCATGGACATCGAAAGACCACTTCTCGATGCCTTTTATGGACCAAATGCTTGATTAATTAGCCAGAAAAGGATGGTATTGCTTCTTGGATGGTTATTTTGGATATAACCAGATTTGTATTTCTCTTGAAGATCAGCAGAAGATGACATTCACATGTCCATATGGCACCTTTGCATTTAAGAGGATGCCATTTTGGCTATGCAATGCATCCGCTACTTTCCAACGGTGCATGATGTCTATTTTCTCAGATATGGTTTAGGATACCTTAGAGGTGTTCATGGATAATTTCCCTGTGGTGGAAGATTCTTTTGAGATGTGTTTGGAAAACCTGAGTATGTCCTTGAAATGATGTGTTGAATTCAATTTGGTAATTAATTGGTAGAAATGCCACTTTATGGTAAAGGAATACATCACTCTCGGGCACAAAATTTCAGAAAAAGAGATAGAGGTTGATCGAGCCAAGGTTGAAGTTATTGACAAAGTATCTCTTCCCATTTCAGTGAAGGGAGTGCATAGCTTTCTCGAACATGATGGCTTTTACCGAAGGTTTATAAAAGACTTCTCAAAGGTTGCAAATCCACTTTGCAAACTTTTGGAGAAAGAAGTGAAGTTCTCCTTCAACGACAATTGCTTGAAGGGATTTGAATGCCTTAAAAAGAAGTTGATCGAAGCCTCTATCATTGTTCCACTGGACAGGTCAAAACTATTTGAGATCATGTGTGATGGAAACGGTGTTGCCCTTGGAGCTATATTGGGACAAAAGAAGGACGAACTTCATCATCCAATATATTATGCCAGCAAAGCACTGAATGGAGAACAAAAGAACTACACCGTTATTGAACAAGAACTCCTGGCTGTAGTGTATGCTTTTGATAAATTTGGGACTTACCTGTTTGAGACCAAGGTGGTGGTCCACACTGACCATGTAGCCTTGAGGTATTTGATGTCTAAGAAAGATGCAAAACCAAGGTTGATTAGATTGGTGTTGCTTCTATAAGAATTTGACTTTGAAGTCAAAGATAGGAAGGGTTGTGAAAACCAAATTGTGGATCACCTATCTAGAATGGAAAGTGAGCAGTCAGTTAGTGATGCAATGGAGATAAATGATACATTTCTTGATGAGGAGATCATGGCCATTGGTATGTAAAAAATGCCTTGGTACGATGATTTTGCAAATTATGTTGTGAGTGAGGTCATTCCAGAAAATCTTTCTTTCCATCAAAAAAAGAAATTCCTGCATGATGTGACACATTACTTCTGGGATGAGTTGTATCTTTTTCAGCGATGTGCTGACAATATTATAAGGAGATGTGTGCCAGAAGTGGACACATTTTTTATATTGGAAGCATGTCATGCTTCCCCAGTTGGAGGTCACCATGCAGGTGACCGAATGACTAAGAAGGTATTGCAGAGCAGCTACTATTGTCTAACATTGTTTAAGGATTCTTATAAGTTTATGCTGAAATGCGACCAATTTCAGAGGCAGGGGTCGATCTCCAAAATACATGATATGCCTTTGAATTAGATGCTTAAAGTGGAATTGTTTGACGTCTTAGGCATCAATTTCATGGGTCCTTTTGTAAGCTCATATGTGATGAAGTATATTTTAGTTGCTATTGACTATGTCTTAAAATGGGTCGAAGATGTTGCCTTGTCTGATAATGAAGGAAAAAGGGTTTTTCTTTTCGCAAGAAGAACATCTTCTCTCGCTTTGGAGTACCACATAATAGTATAAGCGATGGAGGATCTCATTTTTGTAACAAAGTGTTTTGAGATGCCTTAGCAAAATATGGAGTGAAACAACATAGAGTAGCCACTCCATATCCCCATAAAGTAGTGGGAAAGTTGAGGTGTCAAATTGAGATATTAAAGCTATCCTAGCCAAAATGGTGAACGTTGTCGGCAAGATTGATCTCAAAAGCTCGATGATGCCTTGTGGGCATACCAGACTTCTTTTAAGACACCCATTGGCATGATACCATTCCAGTTGGTCTATGGAAATGCATGCCACTTAACAATAGAGCTGGAGCACAAGGCTTTATGGGCACTCAAAAGGTTAAATTTGAGTTGGAAGGAAGCAGCATAGCTAAGATGGGACAACTGAATGAGATAGATGAATTCGGTCTCAGGGAATACGAATGAGTAGACCTATATAAAGAAAAGATAAAGAAGTATCATGATTGGAGGATCGAGAAAAAAGATTTCCAAAAAGGTGACTTGGTGCTTCTGTTCAATTCCAGACTCAAACTATTCCCAGGTAAGCTTAAATCCAAGTGGTCAGGACCGTTTAGAGTTAGTCAAGTCTACTTATCTGAAGTAGTAGAACTTGAAAATGAAGATGGCAGCAACTTCAAGGTAAATGGGCAATGAGTCAAACTTTATATTGGTCTAAAAGACTCGATGGAAAGTACTGCTACTATCTATCATTATGAAGTCTGAAGTAATCGAGACACCTAAGTAGTGTCGCGACATTAAATCAGGCGCTATATGGGAGGAAACCCATGATTCCTATGCTTGATCTACTCCACGTATACCCTAACCCTTAGTTTAGTTTTTCTTTGATTTTAAGTTGAGGGTGTAGGGTGAGTTGTTGTTGTAATATTTTTTAGTTGACTAAGAGAAATACAAGCACATGAGGCAGTTAACATAGTTTTGTTATTTTGTGAACAGATCTCAAGTGTTCTAATTCTTTAAATGTGTGATTTGCATATAATTGTGACCATTGTTCATCTTTGTATGGTATTACTTCTAGTAACTTGATAACCATTGATAAGCAATTGCATGAATTCGATAAGTAGTAACTTTTAATATTTGTGTTCTATGTGCGTGTGAGATTTTAGTCTTACCTAGGTTGAAGGATAAGGGTTAGGAAAGGATCATAGGTCGTTTTAATATTAGTCCACTTTAGCCTAAATGGCCTTCCCTGTATGCATAATATCCCTTAATCCTTATTTTGAGCCTGAATAGCCTATTTCTTTTTATAATACCATCACCATTCCATTTTTATATCATAATAAACCTGTTTTGGCCCTGGTCCTCCTTGGACACTGTGCACCTTGACTTAGGCAAATGACCAAATTTGAGAGTGGCTATCATAGGGGTACGTTATGTAAAATGAGTATGAATAAAGGTAGAGTGAAAAAAAAGAATAAAAAATTGGGTGCGGTGGAAAAGAGCAAGAAAAGAAAATTTGTGAAAAAAAAGAAGTGATTGCAGAAAAGAACCGCACCCATCGTAATAAGTGTGATCAAGAAAAGAGAAGAATAGAAAAAGTCTAATGAGTGAAACCCTAAAAGCTATTATAGTGTCAAGGAGGCTTAGTCACTTTAAATATCATCGAGTATCATACCAGCCCCTATCCTACATTACAAGCCAAAGAAAAGACCTATAGTGATTCTAGCTGACCAGTCTGAAAGTCTTGGTAATAAAAATAAGGGCAAGCCTATGGTTTTCGGCATACATTAATTGGAACTTCATTGTGAGAGTGAGTGTCTGGTTATTTTCCCCGTGGTTACATATGAAATGTCTGATATAAGTGAAGTGGGACTTCTTTGTAGTGAGGGAACACTGGTTACGATGCTAGTTACTAACTTGTTTGGATAGTGTAATCTTTATACATGAATGTTTGTTGTTGCTAAATTGATGCGATATCTTGATTCCTGTGTGTCCCATTACTGTTCTTCAGTAGCATACACAGTTGATTTGGAATTAATTGATGTTGGAGAAGGTAAAGATTGTTTTGAGATAGTATATATATTATTGACTGCCAAATGTACTTTGTATCCTCTTGGTTGTGTTTTAGTTGCTTGAGGAGAAACAATTGTTTCAAGTTGAGGCTGTAAATGTGTGAGCAAATGCTAACACATTTGAGGCTTTTAACTAAGAATAATTGCAAAGTCTTAAGAAACTTTTGACATTTTTATTATTTTATCTTTGATTTTGTAATGGAAGTCAAGATGTAAGAGAACCAACAATAATGGAAGTAAAACAGTTGAAATATGAAGAAAATAGAAGAGAAGTGTAGCTGACGACATTCCTGATAAGTCGTCAGCACTCTGATAAGTTATCAGCTTCATCGCCAGCCTTAAATAGAGAATGGGATTCAGCTGGAAGAAGTGACGATGACATATGATAAGCCGTCAGAGTTATGATAAGCCGTAAAGATCGTCGTTAGCCTAAGGCAGAATATGAGAGATGAATTAAATTATCAATAATATCTGTGATAAGTCATTAAAGATCTGATAAGGAATCACGCTTCATCATCAGCCTAAGGCAGCGAATGTCAAAAGCGAAGAGGAGCTGACGACATTTTTGATAAGTCGTCAGACTCTTGATAAGGTGTCACAAAATATTGTCACCTGTCCGAGAAATTATTGAACTTTGTGATTGTGTTTCCTTACTTAGGGTGAACTATTTAAAGTATTGTTCAAGGTTTTCTTGGTGGGTGGTACTCGACATTCTAGACTTGAATTTCACGTGTTTGCTCTCTAGTTTTTGATTCAAGTTTACAATTAGCTTTGGAGAGATTATCATATTATTTTTTGGGATTTATCTACTAAAATTTAATCCGTGATAAAACTGTTGCTAATCACTTTTGTTGTAAGTATTATTCCATAGCATTATGAATTCACCAAGCTGTATTGCTTTTTACAGTATGAGTAGCTAAAACCCTTAACCCAAATTATGGGTTCTATGGGTTTGGGTTCGTAACGCAACTAAGTGTTCAGGATTCTAACGGTGGTAGTAACTTCTTGGTAATCCCTCTGCTTTACACTTTATCTATTGGTTGCAAACAATAGGTCCTGCTTACTAGTGATTTGCTTGAACTAAGAAATCAACCCTAGTATGAAGCGAATTATCAACAGGGACTTGGAAGCTACCATCCTTCCATTAAATAATTAATGCGGTAGTAAGATTAACTAACCTGAGATAACATCCTATTATAAAATATAAACTTCCTAAGTTCGAGAGAATTAGGTAGTTAATTGCTTAAGATGGTCGAAAGACATTTAGGCATAAATTGGACAAGGATAATCTGTTGTTCCTACCTACCGCAAGAATCTTGAATCGTTACTAGCGTCTGTCAAATCCTAACACCCATAGTGAACATAACTCTGGTTTTCCATAAACTCTTGATTACAAAAACTGAAACTAAAGTGACCAACAATTATTTGCTAATCTCCAAAAGCCCCCATTTCATGAAAATTCCAACTATCAGTTAATTAAATAAAAAATGACTTAAGTTCACAGCATATTCCTTGTGGGATTCGACCCCAACCTAGTTGGGTTATATATTTACAATGATCGCTTACATTCTCACATGAGAGGTGTAGTTTGAGCGTTATCAGTAATGGAACCCTAAATGATATGAATGGTTTTAATTGTTTTGAATGGATTAAAAAGGCCTTGATTTCTATGGTTTTTGTTTAATTGGAAATCATTTGGGGTACATGGGAATCCCCTAAGGATTAGCTAAGGACAATACTTTCAAGTTATAGTCGGTATGATGATTCCACTACTAATAGCCTTTTTTAAATAATAACGGAACAATAGTTTGGTTGGAAAAATGTTTTAATTTGTCTTATAGAAGGGGTGTGTGTAGCAAAGTCATGGAGGGTGTAGGTCCCGTAGGGATCGAAACTTGAAACTCATATTTGATGATGTGAGGTTTTTTCCTAGTGACCATGTGCATAATGTCATACTTTATATTTTTGGGGATGTACTATTCATCCCAGGTTTTCTTCCCTATTCATGAGACTTCACACACTGGGGCCCCTTCAGTAGGGGTAGATTAACCCATATAGCCCATGGGTGGTTTAGGACAGCAGAGCTACATAGCCTAGGTAAAGGTTTTAAATATTATGCTAAACCCGATTCCCTTTCCCAGTATGGTTATATATATATATATATGGTTTGTAGTCATATGGATAGTTTTACTTGGATTTATAAATTTCATTATTTTATACTTATCTGGAGTTCTTGATAGAGTTCACCTGCTAACCCGTGTTCGAGCGGTTGTATCCCAAAAAGATGCAGAAATCGATCATTCTACTCCACTCTTAACATTTAGACATTTGGGGGTTAGCTTTGGATTGAAATGGCGATCTTCCATCTATTCTGAAGGCTTTATTTCATGAATTTTATTTCATACACTGGATTATTTATGGATATTGGTTTTGACTATGGTTGGGGGTATGCCCCAATAAAATATTTGTGTTCTTTTTGTTAGAGGCTTTTATGAAACTACTACGGGTTTTAATGGGCAGGATCAGTATTGGAGTCATCCTTAGAATTGGCATTAGTATTAGGTGTGACCTCATTAGACCAAATTTGTCATTGTTCCATCGTATTTCATTTTGGGATTATATATTTTATTACTAATTCAACTTAAGTAGTTATGGTTAGGTCTATGGTTTGATTTGTCTTGGTATAGTTGCATGGTTTATATGGGATGATCAGACTCGATTGGGTCAGTATAGGTAATAGAACTATCCCAGATTCTATAATTTGGATAGTTATGCTATCTTATTATATGTTATAAATTTAGCCAACTCAAGGTAGGCGACTGGAGGTTGCATTGGGTAATGAGGGTGGTCTCCGGTCCCAGACAGACTTAGGACACCCATTATGACAAGGACCTAGGCCGGGTCCTGTAAATTTGGTATCAAAGATTTTGGTTCATGGTCAATTAGGAGTACACAAAGCAATGTCTAGTAGAGTCTCTTTTAAGGATATGTAGCATGCCACACTTATAAGAGAGAGGCTCCTGGGAATTTAGGATTGTTTCACTTTCTTGGTATTCTATTTTAAAGCTTCTAGTCTAAGTCTTAGAATTCTACTCTAATCCTTTGTTGTTCACTTTTCAGATCATGCCTTGACGATCTGGAACACAAGGAAACTCTTCAATCCCATTTGGGGACAATGTTTATGGGTATGTCCTACGTCTGGAGTTCATATTCAATATCAGTGTCGTATTATTCTAGAGTTTCTCCAGTTGCTACTAGTCCTCCACAGGGTAAGGTGACTAATATGGAATTTTTCCAGTGTATTCATACTATTGCTCAGTTGGTTGCTACTCAAGATGAATGAGATGCATCTGGTGGGTTTTCTACTGATGCCTCAAGGGTTTGCTAGTTTATGAAATTGAATTCTCCTACTTTTGCTAGTGTTAAGTTGGAGGAGCATCCTCAAGGTTTCTTGGATGAAATAGAGAAGATATATAGGGTGATGCAGACCATAAATATAGAAAGTATAAAATTTATAGCTTATCAGCTCAGGGATATTTCTACCAATAGTATGAAGTGTGAGATAGTGATAGAGGTGATGCGAAGGAGTTGTCCTTATGGGATGTCTTTTCTGGATTGTTTCTATCCTTAAGAGCCGAGATAAGCAAAGATGGAGGCATTTATGAATCTTAAGTAAGGGAGAATATCTAATCAAGGAATAGGCCTTGAAATTTCATTAGCTGTCAAGGTAAGCTCCTTATTTGTTTGCTGACATGAGAGCGAGAATAAGAAAGTTTCCTTCTAGGCTATCTTGGGATTTGACCTCAGAAAGCAAAATTGTTTTATTGATTAAGGATATGGATATTTTGAGGTTAGTTTTCCATATGCAAGAGGTGAAGGATGAGAAGAGGAAACAAGCAGAGTTTAGAGATAGACAAGGTAAGAGAAATAAGTTTTTTAACCAGGGAGGTGATAATCGCAAGGTAGTTGGGATGAAGATAAATGGACAAAAAATAAGTGGGGTAATTCTTGTTCCTTTTCTACTAAAAGTACTCTTTACCCGAGGCAGTCGGGTGATTGGCGTCAGCAAGGTGGTGATAATTATTGGGAACAGGGTTCCTAGTCAGCCTTTTTATGCCTTCCTTATTTGTTTTGTGGTTCTCTTCATCAGGGTTAATGTGATGAAGAAAGGGACAAGTGTTTTAAATATGTCCAGCTAGGCCATATGCTCAAGAATTTTTTGGTTGGTAAGAGAGCTTTGGAAGTAATCAATGCTCCAGTTTCTTTATCTTCTACTCCTACGCCTAGTGGTGCAGCTTTGGTGTCTGCCCCTGCTTCTGGTACCAGTAACTAGCTAGAACAGGTTGTATACCGTTGCATCTCGATAGGAATTAGAGGCATCACTTAATGTCATTAATAGTACGTTACAATTTTTTTCTCAATACTTGTATTGTCTGCTTGATCCGGGTTCCACTTTTTCATATGTGACCTCATATGTGATTGTATTATTGGTTTGGATCCTGAGGTTATTTCGGATCCTTTTTCTATTTCTACCTTGGTAGGAGACTTAGTTATTTCTAAAAGAGTCTATAGGGGGTGTATGGTATCTTTATGTAGAAGGAAGACTTTAGTAGATTTGTTTCAACTTAATATGGTGGATTTTGATGATATTTTGGTGATGGATTGGTTGCACTCTTTTTATGCATCCTTGGATTGTCAAACCCATAAGGTTGTCTTTAGGTTCCCTGGTAAATCAATTATTGAGTGGTAGGGTGGTTCCCTATCTCTTAGGAGGAGGTTTAGTTTTTATCTTAGATCTTGAAGGTTACTCTCTAAAGTTTGTCTTTATCATTTGGTTCATGTTAAAGATTCTAAATCTGAAGGTCCTTCTTTACAATAAGTTTTGGTGGTAAAATAGTTTCCTAAGGTCTTTTCGGATGATCTTCCTAGTGTTCCTCCGTAAAGGGAAATAGAATTTGGTATGGATTTGGTTCCGAACACTCATCCATTATCTATTCCTCTTTATAGAATGACTCCGACTGAGTTTAGGGAACTCAAAAAGCAACTTAAGGATCTTCTAGATAATGGGTTATTCATCCTAATGTATCCCCATGGGGTGCACCAGTGTTGTTCATGCTTAAGAAGGATGGTTCCTTTTAGATGTACATTGACTATCGGTAGTTGAATAGGATAACGATTCCGAACAAGTATCCTCTTCCTAGGATGAATGACTTGTTTGATCAGTTTCAAAGTGCCAAATTCTTTTCTAAGATAGATCTTTTGTCTGGGTATCATCTACTTAAAATTAGGGAGAAGTATATCCCTAAGACGACTTTTCATACTCAGTATGGGCACTTTAATTCTTGGTGATGCCATTTGTTTTGACTAATGCCTCAACGACATTTATGGACATAATGAACAGGGTTTTCAGGTAGTTCTTATCTCTATTTGTCATTGTGTTTATTGATGACATTCTGGTTTATTCCAAAAGTAAGGTGGGTCATTCTAATCACCTCTGTGTGCTATTGCAGACCTTGAAAGAACAGTAGTTGTATGCCGAGTTCTCCAAGAATGAGTTTTGGTTAAATACTGTGACTTTTCTTGATCATATTATTTCTATCGAGGGAATCATGGTAGATCCATAAAAGGTGGTTGTGGTTAAAAGGTGGCTTATACCCACGACTCCATTTGACATTCAGAGTTTTTTTGGTTTGGCTTTTTATTATCGGCGGTGTGTGGAGAGATTTTTTATGATAGTTGCTCCTTTGACTAAGTTGACTTAGAAAAAGGTGAAGTTTCTTGGTTGGATGTTTCTGAGAGGAGTTTTGAGAAGTTTAAAGATAAGATAACTTTGGCTCTGGTTTTAACATTGACTAAAGGAAGTGAGGGGTTTATGGTTTATTGTGATGTATCTATGGTGGGACCTGGTTGTGTTTTGATGTAACATGGGAAGGTGATTTCCTATGCTTCTAGTCAGTTGAAGGTACATAAACGAAATTATCCTACTTATGATTTGGAGTTGTTGGCGATGGGTTTTTCTTTGAAAAACTAGCGGCTTACCTGTATGTAGTGCACGTAGACATCTTTTCTAATCATAAGAGTCTACAATATGTGTTTACTCATAAGGAGCTAAATCTCAGGCAAAAGAGATGGTTGGAGCTTGTCAAAGACTATGACGTGAGTCTTCACTATCACCTAGATAAGCCTAACATGGATGTTGATGTTATTAGTAGATTTTTCATGGGGTGTTTGGCTAATAAGGAGGAAGGAAAGCAGGAATTGGTGAATGATATTCACCAGTTGGCCAATCGTGGAGTTTTTTTAAGACTCCGGGGATGGTGGGGTGATGGTATAGGAAGTGGTTTGGTCGTCTCTTTGTGTAGAGATTAAGGAGAAGCAAGAGCTAGATCCTATCTTGATAAAAATCAAGATTAATGTGGGTATGCAGATGGTAATGGTGTTTGAGATTAGTGGAGACTGTACATTACGATAACAAGGGAGGTTGTGAAATCCTAATGTGATGAAGGATCTTAGTTGAGGAAAATGAATTGTGCTAGATTGTACATCCCAACTCGATGAAGATGTATCATGGTCTCAAGGAGATACATTAGTTGAACGGTATAAAAAGGGACGTAGCTGATTTTATGGCCAAGTGCTTGGTGTGTCAACAAGTTAAAGTTCAGCTCATGAGACATGGTGGGTTGTATCAAGATTGGTTTGCTCGAATGGAAATGGTAGGTAATCAATATGGATTTTGGTGCCTGTCTTCCGGTCTCAGGATAAATATGATTTGATTTGGGTCATTGTGGATAGAATGAAAAAGTCTGCTCACTACTTGCCATTGATGACTATCTTTTCGGTGAAGGATTATGTGAAGTTATATCTTCACGAGATTATGACTCTGCAAGGGGTACCTATTTTGATTATCTCTGATCGTGGTGTTCAATTTTCACCTTATTTTTGGTACTCTTTTTAGAGGTGATTGGGTACTAAGGTGATTCTGAGTATGACTTTTTATCTTCAAATGGATGGGCAAGCAAAAAGGACAATTCAGACATTAAAGCATATGCTTTGGGCATGTGTGGTTGATTTTGGTGGAAGCTGGGTTGATCATCTACCTTCGGTAGAGTTTCCTTACAACAATAGTTATCATTCTTGTATTGGTAAGTCCCCCGAGGCATTGTATGGTAGAAGGTGTAGATTTTTTATTAGTTGGTTTGAGCTTAGTGAAGCAGATATGTTCGGTACGAATTTGGTCTATCAAGCTATGGAAAAGGTAAAGGTGATTCGAGATAGGCTTAAGGCTGTCCAAAGTCACCAAAAGTCCTATTTGGATGTAAGGCATCGAGACTTGGAGTTTGAGGTTGGGGATAACGTATTCCTTAAGGTATCTCCCATGAAAAGAGTAATGCAGTTGGCAAAAAGGGGAAGATCATTCCCCAATATAATGGTCCTTATGCGGTTTGGTGAAAGGCTAGAAATGTTGCTTATAAATTTGTGTTGTCTTCTAGTTTGAACTCCATTCATCCGGTATTTTATGTTTCCAATTTGAGTAAGTGTCCTGTTTATCATTTTTTGATTGTTTCTTTAGAGGGGTTGAGATCTTGGTTATGCAAGTTTGTCAGTTGTGAACCAAGGATATGTCTTTTGTTAAGGTTCTAAAGAGGAACCATAAGACGTAAAAAGATACATGGAAAGCGAATGAGGACATGAAGTCCAAGTATCCGCATTTGTTTTCTTCTCTTGGGATTCATGCTAAAGGTATGTGTCTTCAATACATCTTTATTTTTTGAGTTTGTTAAAGTAAAGATTAATATCTTTGCCTCTTTGTTTTCAAACTTTGTTTGATATTAGAAATATATTTTATAATACAAATGACTCATGCACGTGATTACCCCTACCTTATTCGTCATTTGAGGATGAATGTTCCTAGTGGGGGAGACTGAAACACCCTGGTTTCTGGACCTTATAAAATTTCCTTGATTTCTGGTTTCTAGGAAAAATATGACTTAGGGGAATAAGTCGTACACTTTGGTATGGGTGGTATTGTCCAGTCATTACTGACTATTGTTGGTTGGTGGGATGGATGTAGTTAATGGAATGTGTACAATTTGGGTGGCATGAGTCATATTATTGGGTACGAGATGTTTTGTAACTTCACTTAACCTTAGACTTGGTAACTTAAGTTTGATCAGAGTTCAAGTGGATCACCATAAGTCGTAAGCCAGGGTATGAGTCATGCCCAGGACTCGTATGGTGGTCAGTGTTCAAATATCCTGGATTCTATTCTGCCTGTAGTATGGTTTATGGGTACTAGTCGTAAATTTGAATGCTACTTGGGTTTAGGCGTGTGGTACCTTTGATAGTGTTGGGTCAATATGTTAAAGCCTAGGGTACGGGAGGTAGGTACCACTCGTACAAGATGGGTAAAACTCATAAGGGTCAGTCATACCCTATGACAAGGATTTAATGCAATATAAGCGTGGGCAATCTGGACATTTCCCCACTTATCCTAAAGAAGTCCCATGACTTATATTGCACTTGGAAGTTTATTTACCCTATTATTATATCCTTAAACACTTGGAAAATACTCTTAAATCCTCTCTAGAGTTCTTAGGCAAAGGAAGCTAGGTTTTCATCTAAAGGAGTAAATTGGGGCTTGTGTTGGTTATTTCTCTCTATTATCATCTTGGTTTAGGGAATGTTTTCTTTCCTCATTGTTAGTTCCAACTAAAGGCATGGTTTTGTACAATGTTTTCATGATTTGAATGTTGTATGATTTTGGGTATTCAAATATGATTTGGGGGTTTTGGTTATAAATGGTTGGTTATGGTTTTCCCATGTTTTTAGTGATACTTTTATATGCATTAATAGTGGTTTTGGATAATTAGTTGCATTGGAATGGTTCTTTGGTAATGGACTATGGTTTTGGAAAAACTATGCCCCCAATGTGTTTGATAAAAAGCCTATAACAAAGCTTTTACTATAATATTGGTTTTTCAATAGGACTTATGCATGGTATAGATCTTGTAATGGAACCCTAAATAATATGAATGGTTTAAAAGGTTTTGAATTGATTGAAAAAGCCTTGGTGGCCATTGTTTTGGTTTAATTGAAAATCATGTTGAGTACATGGGAATCCCCTAAGGATTGGCTAAGGACAATACTTGCACGTTATAGTCGGTATGACTATACTACTACTAATAGCATTGGTTAATAATAATAGAATAATGATTTGGTTGGAAAATGGTTCTAATTAGGCTTAAAAGATAGGGGTGTAGCAAATTGGTGGAAGGTGAAGGTCTCGGGGGGATCAAGACTTGAAAATCATATTTGTTGATTGGAGGTTTGGTCCTAGTAACCATGTGCATGATGTCACACTTTATATTTTAGGGGATGTACTAGTCATCCCAGGTTTTCTTCCATGGTCGTCCGACTTCATGCACTGGGCCCTTTCAGCAGGGGGAGCTGAACTCATATAGGTCGTGTGTGGTTTAGGTTGACAGAGCTACATATCTTAGGTAAAGGTTTCAAATGGCATGCTAAACCCGATTCCTTTTCTCAGCATGGTTATTTATAGATATATATCTATATTTATGTATGGTTTGTGTATGTATTGATGGTTTTACTTGGTTTTATAAATGGCATGATTTTATCCTTATCATGAGTTTATGCAAGTATTGACCTACTAACCCGTATTCAGGTGGCTTTATCTCCACGCGATGCAGGAACCGACCATTCTACTCCTCCTGCTTAGGATTCGGACATTTGGGGGTCAACTTTGTATTGAAGTGGTAAGCTTACATCTATTTGGAAAGCTCCATTTCATCGATGTTATTTCATGCTCTGTTTATTTTTAGATATTGGTTTTGTCTATGGTTGGGGGCATGTCCCAATCTGATATTTGTATTCTTTTGGTTATAGGCTTTTATGGAACTACTATGAGTTAGAAGTCGAAATAGAAGTAACATGCCTGGAAACTCATGGAAACGAGACTTAAACTCTACAACTATCATGGATCCCAAATCTAGTCTTGGGAACTAGTCTCAGAAATGATCCTTAAGGCTAGGAGGCATATACTTCTCCAAGAAGATCTCGAAGAAATGAGTTTATGTCAAAAGAGAAGATCCAGCTGTCCTAGAATTAAGATGACCTCTCCACCAATATCTAGCTACCAAGTCCAACTGAAAAGTAGTGTAATCAATAAAACGAGTCTCAACTAGGCCTAAATTACATAGCCTATTAAAACACCATGGGTTTCTATCCCTTAGAAAATTTCCAAGATTTTTGTTCTCGGGATAGAATATGATGAGGGTAAATGACTCATACACCGGGATACGAGTGGTATGAGTTAGTCGTATGATGACCAGTGTTGGTTGATGTATTGGTTTGGGTTCGAAAATGTATACGACTTGGGTGGTATGAGTTGGATCGGTGGATATGGGTCGTTTGGTTACATTATTTAATCTTAGGCTTGGTAACTCAAGTTGGATCTGAGTATGAATGGCTCACCAAGAGCCATAAGCCAGGGTACGAGTCATACCACAAACTCTTTGGTGGGAAGTGTTCTATCCTCTTGGGATTATTTTCTTCCAGAGGTAGAAATCATAGGTACTAGTCATAAAATATGATAGGACAAGATTTGGGGTGAGTCATACCTTAGGAAGTGTTGGATCCATGGGAGATGGCCTTGGGTACGAGTGGTGCGTACCACTCGTATTGGAGGGTACGACTGGTATGGATAGTCGTACCTACCTGATAGAATTTTTGGGAGTTTAAGTAAGGGAAATCTGGACATTTTCCCACTTAACCTAATATGGCCACACGAGTTATATTCCTATTGGGAGGTTATTTTCCCTATTATTCTATTTTTTAACTCTTAGAAACTTCTCTTAAACACTCTATAATTCTCTCTATGACTTTTGGGTAAAGGAAGGCTAGAGTTTCATCTTATGGATTAATTTAAAGCTTTTATTTGTGATTTCTCTCCATCATCTTCTTGGTTTAAGGCATGTTCTCTTTCTCATTGTTAGTTCTAACTACAGTCAAGGTTTTAAACAATGTTTTCATTGTTTGATTATTGTATGGTTCTGGATTTTGAAATATAATTTGGGGGTTTTGGTTATAAATTCTTGGTTATGCTTTTACCATGTTTTAATTATGATTTTATATGCTTTAATGGTGGTTTTGGATAATTGGTTGCATAGGAATGGTTATTTGGTAATAGGCTTTGATTTTGGAAATACTATACCACCAATATGTTTGATAAAATGCCTACGAGAATGTTTTTATTACATTGTAGGATTTTAATGGAACTTATGCATGGTTTAAACTTGGTAATAGAACCCTGAATGGTTAAATGGTTTGGAATAATTAAAATGGAATGGTTTTGGTTTAACAATCATTCTTGTGGGGTACAATGGAATCCCCAGAGTTATCATAATGACGGAACATTTGTGGGGTACATGGGACTCCCCTTAGTTTATTGGTAATGCGATCTATGGTTACATGGGACTCACTTGATCTAAAAAAGGTTTGGCTAAGAAAAACACAAGTTTGTTATAGGCGCTATGGCAATAACACTATGCATAATCTCGGTTAATAACAATGGTTTTGTTAGTTGGAAATGGTTTTAATTGTGATATAATGGTGGGGTAGGTCATGGTTACCCTTTTATCATACTATGAAGGTGAGAGTACTTAGGAATCCCTTACTCTTATGGTATCTCTGGTTCATGCAGCTACACGCCTCGCGGCCCATTTAGGGGGTTATACTGGACCCAAATTTCCTATGGGTTCTTAAGGATGGTTAAGCTACATATACCCAGGTTAATGGTTTTAAATGCATGATAAACCCAGTTCCCTTTCCTAGCATGGTTATATATGTGTATATATATGTATAGTTTATATGCATATGGTTAGTTTACTTGGTTCTACTGGTCGTAATTATTTTATCCTTATCCTGAGGTCATGCTAGTGTTCATCCCTTTCATGGGAGATACAAGAAGAAATACAAGATTGCCAAAATTTAGCGTTCACCCCATATGACCGGAGAGTAAACTCAAGAGAAGAATTAAACAATCAGTCAACTCAATATTCAACTTTCATCATCATTTGATCACTATTCCCCACTTATCATTAATATTTCATTTACCAATATTATCACAGCCCTTTAACCATTAGACAAAGTACTCACATTCCATAATACCATCATTATTTAACAATCTTAGTGTCAATAAACACTTGTCACAATTTATAAGTTAACCATCTCTTATCAACTAATCCATTCGACCACTAGTCATCATAACCTTTATTCGTCATTTAACCATTAATTAGCCACTAAACATTATTCATTAGGAAATCGTCATTACTAAGATAACATAACATCATTTATTATCTAATCCACATTTACCAACTAGCCCTCGATTGTCAACTAGTCATTATTTGACACTTAAACAATATCCACCACGAATCAACAATTATCACTAATCTTCCATTATCATAAATCATTAATTATCACTAATCATCACTAATCACCAACTATACCTCTTTATAAATGTTTAATACTAAAAGTCTATAATTGGCATAATTAACTTCACAACATACACAAATTTCATATAAGTGAATATAAAGATATGATTGCCATACATAAGGTTAGACGGACTCGAGCCGATAGATGTTTATGTAAGTACATCAATATAATCATCCTCTGTCTTTTCCGGGTACAATATCATCATACTTTCCTCTAGCCTTGACGGGCATCATCATAGTATCCTTCAGTCTTGCCGCGCATAATTCTGTCATCATAATATCCTCTAACCTTGTCAAGCATTATAATATCCTCCAGCCTGCCGGTCTCCATTGTAATATCCTCCGGTGTTACCGGGAATGAACATAATATCATAATCATATTCAGTGGCAAAATCAATAGCATAATAAATCATACAATGAAGTATCATGATTTTACAAATAGTGAATGACATGACTTTCAAAAATAATCAACAGTCATGATTTCTCACATAATTCATGGCAGAATTGCTAACATTATCATTAGGAATGTGTTCTAGCATAATTTCGTAGCATGATCATAATCATAAGAAATATCATGAGCAATCACTCATTAATAGCCTATTCAATGGCCTATCATTAGCATGTTGATAAGCTTATCAATATCTTGAGTAATATCTAATCCATGACATAGTCTATAGCTTATTTATAGCATGGTCCATAACATAATTTATGTGCTTGACAATGTCATAGTCAAGGGTTCATTTAATAGTCTATTCGGTAACCCAATCATTAACCACAATAATAGCATAACCAATAGCTCGTCGTAATCTTAACCCATATATCATACATATGCCATAATTGTTAGGCATTACTTCTAAAATCATTCGTCATAACCAACAAGTGCCAGGATTCCTCAATGTTGCCTCATAAGGGAATTTTCTAAGCATATAAAAAACATACAAAGGGTTTAAGATAACTAACACCAATCTCGACTTAAGGTGGGTCAAAGATCCCACTTCTAAATCTTCAAAATACATACTAAGTCATTTTTTATGCCAGACTAGACTAAGGTATCTAAATCCACTTTTAGATGTATAACAATCCATGATTAGTCCTAAGGTGAAGGTTCTTCTCAAACACAACCACTAAGCCACTATCACAACTAAGTCAACCTTCCATTGGTGTGAGCAACTAAGCCCACTTCACCCTAAGCACTATTAACTAGAGCATTTTACTTAATTTTATAGAAAACCAAGGCATTTTCATGATAAACATAAGTAATGAATTTTAATGCACCTAGGTTCAAGCCAACAAGCTAAGTGTTTCAACTCTATGATTTCAATTTAGCATATACTATCCAATTAAACTCAAACCATGCATTTCATCAATCCCAAGCTAAAACCCATCCCAAATCCAACGCAAAATCATAAGAATACTATGACAAAGCTCAATCTAACAAGGAAAAAACCTAGTCTACCTCGACCCTGAAGAAAGCTCACAAATTGCAAAACCATCGCCTTTTCCTTTCGAGAAGCCTCTTCAAGATGCCAAGCTATCGAAGCACATTCTACTCATCAATACGAGATACCCATATTGCACCTTTGCTTTCAGATCCAATAACCATGCCAAAACCCCCATGTGGGTTCTACTCATGAAAAATTACATTTTCAAGACCAACCCAATATGATATCAATCTCATGGAATCAAAACCCTAAAAAATGGGTAAAGATCAAGAAAATTTTGGGCCAAAATCAAACCCTAAAGAATTTGGGGCTTTGGTCAAATAATCAAGAAATTCAAGCTTGAATTTGAAGGTTTATACCATAAATCCAATGATATTCTTAAAAATACATGTTAATCAAGATCCCAAGTCACCCCGAAGACTCAATTTAACATTATCACACTCTTAAGTGTTTTTTTCTCTACAGAGAATAGGTGGAAATGGGCATATTCGCAACCTAAGTGGTCAATTTATACCTTCTTCAGGTATTCAAGAGTTGCAATCACACAACCAAGTGTGCAATCGCACAAACTGGCTGCAGAAGCAGATATAACAATCTCTCTACTTCTTAGTGTTATACACTACCCCCTGCGCATTATGTGTGATTGTAGGACACAACAGATGACAGCTAAAACTTGCAGCATTTCCCCCTGCGCATTATCTTTATAAATCTCTCTAGTTCGCAACCTCTTTATATCACTAGCCAAAATAAGCATCAGCACCTCTACTAAAGTCAAATGCTAAACCAACTAGACTGAGTCCCATCTAGGAATATGAGATAGGTAGGGAATA
Organism: Capsicum pubescens; assembly: GCA_030864215.1. Taxonomy (NCBI): domain Eukaryota; kingdom Viridiplantae; phylum Streptophyta; class Magnoliopsida; order Solanales; family Solanaceae; genus Capsicum; species Capsicum pubescens. The sequence goes on along the minus strand of CM061544.1, from coordinate 239,510,385 downwards.
TATCACTGCAACATAGAGACATGGAAAACTGGATGAACAAAGTTAAAATCTGGAGGTAAAGCTAACTCAAAAGCTACCTCTCTAATTGCATGGAGAATTTCAAGAGGTCCAATACATCTCGTACTAAGATTACCCTTCCTCCAAAACCTTATCACTCCTTTCATGGGCGATATATAAAGAAATATAAGATTGCCACTCCAAATCTCAAGAAAAGAAGCTGACAGTCTGCATAGGTTTACATACTTCTCTGAGTTGCTCTAAACCTATCCTGAATCACCCTGACTCTATCCAATGACTCCTTAAGTATATCTATATCGTGAGGCCTAACCTCAAATGTATCAAAACCATACATCCAGAGAACGATATCTCCTTCCATGCAAAACCTCAAAAATCACCATCTCAATACTCGAATAATAGTTTTTATTATAAACAAAATTGCCTAGTCTAAGTGCAACTCCCACTAGACTACAAAATCTATAACACAGGCTCAGAGCATGTCCTCGAGAACCTTAGTAGTCCACTCGAACTGGACATTGATATATGGATGAAAGGTTTTACTCAAAGCCACTTGAGTGCCCAAATCCTCCTAAAATTTACTCCAAAACCTTGAAGTGAACACAGAGCCACGATCTGAAATAATAGAAATGGGCACCCCATGCAAATGGACTATCTCCCGAACATAGATATAGGTCAACCTCTCAACACTAAAAGTCACCTAAATAGGAATGAAATGTGTTGACTGCGTCAAACAATCCATAATAACCCAAATACCATCTAAAACATAGGAATTAAGAGGCAAGCCACTAATAAAATCCATAGTAATCCATTCCCATTTCCACTAAAGGATGGGTAACCTCTGAGTCAATCCACTAGGTCGCTAATGATCGTCATTAACCAGGTGACAACATAGGCAATAAGCTATAAAGTCTACCACTCCTCTATTTATGACACTCTACTAGTAGTGTTGTGTTAAATTTCTAGACATCTTGGATATGCCGGGATGAATGAAGTATCTAGAGTTGTGAGACTTATGTAAAATCTACTAAATCAAGTCATCAATATGAGGAACATAATTACGACCATAAATTTCAATATAACCTTAGAATTAATAGTGTCCCTCTTAATCTTAGCCCTCAACACCTTATCTTAAAGAAAGCGAAGCTTTCTATCCTCATACTTACGATTATGAATCTTCTCAAATAATGAGGACTTTGCCTCTACACTAGCCAAAATTCTCTTAGGATCTGAAGTATCAAGGTGAACCATGAAGTTAGCTAAGGACTGAATGTCTCATGATAAAGACCTATGAGAAACTAATATACAAGCTATGCTACCCATACTCACTGTCTTTTGACTCGAGGTATTTGCTGCCACATTTGCCTTGCTCGAATGATACAAGATCGAAATATCATAGCACTTAAGCAACTCCATCCATCTACGTTATTGAGCATTAAGTTCCCGTTAGGTCATAAAATGTTAAAGACTACGATGATTGGTAAAACTCTCACAATGAACACCATAAAGATCATGTCTCCAAACCTTTAGTGCGAAAACTACTGCTACCCACTCCAAATCATGAGTGTGGTAGTTCTGCTCATGCACCTTAACTATCTAGAAGCATAAGCAATAACACAACCCTGTTATATCAATACACAACCTAGACCAAAACCAAAAGCATTACAAAACACGATAAATCCCTTACCCTCAATAGAAAGAGCTAAAGAAGGGGTTGAAGTAAGAAAGTCCTTGATCTTTCCAAAGCTTGACTCACACTCATCGAACCATCGAAAAGGAATCTTCTTACGAGTCAATCTAGTCATAGGGGCTAAAATAGTAGCAAAACCTTCGAAGAAGTATCTATAATAACCAGCTAAACTAATAAAGCTACGAATCTTAGTCAGAGATGTGGGTTGATGTTTCGACTTTTGATGAAATATTTTATACCTTTTACAAGGGATAATTCATCATTTTCAAGAAACTATTGTTGTATTTGATTCAGGATTTTAGTGTTTTTAGGTCAAGGACTAAGATGAAGAAGTAACTTGGAAAAGCAGTAGAAAAAGGACTTTGATGGTCAAATCAACGGACTGTCAGCTATGTGATGGACCATCGGAGTGACCGTTAAGGATAAAAAAGAATGGACCAAGTGGATTACCTATGTGATGGTCCAAGTGATGAACCGTCAACTTGTCCGTCAGGTTGAAACAGTGAAAGGCATCTCAAGTGATCAAGCGACGATTAACGTGACGGACCATCATGCTAGTGACAGACCATCAACATAACCATCACACCTTAATCAAAAAGTAGCAGCTTGGGACCATCAGTAATGGTGCACGTGATGGACCGTCAGGCTTCCGATGGTCCATCAACATGACCGTCAACTTCCACATGGCAATCTGAGTTCTTAATTTTAAAAGCCCAGTCCCTGGGAACATATAAATACCTAGTTTAGGTTTAATTTAGGTATCTTTTATCATATTTCCATCTTGAAAACTTATTGTAACGAATTATTCTCCGAGATTCAAGCTACTATTGTGAATCTAGCTATTTTATTCATAATTCACTGAAGATTCAAGAACAGTTATTGTAACTTTTGTAAGTAATTCTCTAAATTTATTTATTAATAACACAATGACTTCTTCTTCTTCTCTTGAGATGTGTGGCTAAGTTTCCATAACTAGGGTTATAGGAGCCTTGATGTGAATAGCTGATTTGGGTTGTGAAAACACTTAATTTACATACTTAATTGAGATTGTGTGAACCCTTCTTCATATTAACGACCTTTCTTTGTTGCAAACTTGAAGGTTGAGCCCAAGAACATCACTTGTTTAAGTAAAAAGTGCATATTGGGAAAAGAAGAGGTTAACATGGAATCCAAGGGCTTTAACCTGTGAATTATGCGTTGATTCCTTAAGGGATCAACCAACATGAGAGACTAGTTGAATAAATTAACTCATTCTTTAAGTTCGAAAGAATTGAAGGATAAAATGTACATTTAGGTTGAGAAACAAATGGGTAATCTTTAGAATTCAATAACTCTTACAATTGAAGTTATAAATTGGAAATTTAAGATAATTCACAACCCCAGCTGCTTCAACATCTCGTTGAAGATAACTCTAGTTTGTCTACTCTCATTGAATTAATGCTTACAATAAAAATCTCTAGTTGGAACATAGTTTATTGTAAATATCTAGATACTATTGACAAGTAAAAACCCCTTGCTCCAGAACCTTTGATTAACAGTTTATTAACAACCATAACACTTAGTTTGCATAGTATTTCCTATGGTATTCGACCCCGACCTTGTTGGGTTCTATATTTGACAGTGACCACTTACACTTTCTAATGAGAGTAGTAATTTAGGTGTATCAATTGGGTCAATACCAATCACGAATAGCCTCAATCTTGCCTGGGTCTACCATAATTCCTTCCTTTAACACCACATGCCCAGGAAATGTCACCGACTCAAGCCAAAACTCAGACATGGAGAATTTGGCTAAAAGTATATGATATCTCAAGGTCTGGATCATGATCCTTAAAAGCTGCATATGCTTCTCACTACTCCTTGAATATAGAAGGATGTCATCAACGAACACGATCACAAAGGTGTACAAATAAGGCCAAAATACTCAGTTCATCAAGTCCATGAATGCGGTTAGGGAAATAATCAACCCAAAAAACATCACCAAGAACTCATAATGACCATAACGGGTCCTAAAAGCTATTTTTGGGACATCCTCTATCCGAATCCTCAAATGATGGTAATATGACCTCAAATCAATCTTAGAAAACACTATTGCACCTTAAGGCTGGTCAAAAAAATCGTCAATGCTAGGCATAGGATAACAATTCTTCACCTTATTATGTTTTTTCGATAATCAATGCACATATGCATGGAACAATCCTTCTTCCAAATTAATACAGGAGCACCCCACGGTGACATACTCCATCTAATATAACCCTTACCAATAATACCCTAGAGATTAAAATTTTAGCTCCTTAATCTTGGTAGGATCCATAAGATAAAATGCCAGAGAAATAGGTTAGGTTTCAGACTCAAGATCAATAGCAAACTAAATCTCACGGACAGGGGGAATACCAGGTAGGTCGATAGGGAACATATCAATTAACTAGCAAACAAAAGGAACATAGTCAAACGACAGACTCTCCACACTATTATCACAAATATAAGCAAGTTTAGACTCATAACCCCTAAAAATAAGTATACAAACACACATATAAAAGATAATACCCATCGGTTTGTGGTTAATACCTCCCTACCACAAGAATGGGGGTATACTAATCATGGATAAGATAATGGTCTAGGTAAAATAATCTATGATTGCATGATAGTGGGATAAGAAGTCTATGCCCATAATCACATCAAAATACACCATATCCACAATAATAAGATTAGCATAAGTATCAACACCACTAATAGATACAACACATGATCTCAAAACCTAATCCATTACTAAAAAATCACCTACAGGAGTAGATATGCACAAACACACAGATAATAAATCACTAGTCAGCTCCAACCATAGTGTATATTAAGCAGAAATATAAGAATAAGTGGATCCCAGATCAAATAAAGCTAGGGACAACTGGAGGAACACTAAAAATGTACCTGTAACTAAAGCATCCAAAGTATTAGCCTCGGGTATAGTCGGTACTACATACAACTGAACACGCCCACCACCTAGCTAGGCACCTGACCGGCCTCCTCTCTTGATTTCCTAAGAACTTCCTCAAATACCTTGGGAACCACCTCTGCGACTATGAGAACCACCTCTAGCTGAGGAATAAACTATTGTAATAGGGGGAACACTCTGAGTTGAAGAAACAATCACCACACGACTAGAGGAATCACCCAAATAGTGACCAGGAAGCCCTCAAGTAAAACAGGAAACATGAGCTGAACCAGAACTAACTGAAGTGGCTTATCCAAAGTAACCATCACGAGTAGAATAACCCACAGAATAACCTCTTGAATACTGATCACTGCCCTTACTAGGGCGATCACTAGCACTAGAATAACCCCAATCAGTAATTTGAAGATCTTATTGAACCAGCTGATTAGGCTGACTTTAAGTCTGAGAGGATGGACGAAGAAGATACCTTCTCTAAGAACTGCCATCTTTGGGTCGGGAACAACGATGGTTCATACTGAATTTGCCTTGAAACCTAGTACTCCTATTACGGACCTCACCATCCTCACTATGAATCTCCACCATTCCCCAAGCATTATCCAAAATCTTAGCAAAAGACCTACCCACAACAACTAAACTCTGAGTAGACATACGAATGTGGAGTCTCAACCCTCTAACAAATCAACAAACCCTGTGATACTAAGTTTCAAAAATAAAAGTCCCATATCTAACCAACTCATGTAAATAAGCCTCATACTCTGTAATTGTAATGAAGCCTCCTCTGATCTAGAGAACTAATACTCTGATCAAGAGAACTAATCCCTTAAACAATCTCTAAGGCTGAAAGACATATACTTCTAAAAAAATATCTCGAAGAACTGACTCCATGATTAGGGAGAAGCTCCAACTAGCCTAGAATCCATATAACCTCTCCACTAATGATAAGTAGACAAGTTAAACTAAAATATGGTGTAATCCACACCATGAGTCTCATCAAGTCTCCCAAACCACAAAGCCTATCCTTACAAGTAATCAAAAACTAATTTGTATCCTTGCTCATTGTACCAAAAACCTATGTGGATCCAATCTTAAGAATCCAACCAATATCTCCTTCTCTTCAGAAGACATAGCAGGCTGACCAACCACTGGTTGAGAAACTATCGGCTGAGCAACTAACGATACAGAAGGAACATCAACTCTGGGAGCCGCAGTGACAGGTTGCACCCCTACCTCAGTACAATTTTAACAAATAGACAGTGCACCATCACCAATACAGAACTAACTATCCCCAAAAACTGAATTAATATATCCTTGCGCAATAAAGAAAGAGTAAACCTTGGTGGAACCTTGGCTAGTCTTTGTCCCACCGCTGGTAGGGCGGAATTTCTTCTGGCTCATGAGCAGGAATAGGATATGGGGAAGGCAGCTTATCCTCGCCCCCAGCTGGGGACACATCACGAGACTGTCCATGACCTTTAGGTCATCAACAAAGAGAAGTAAGATCCCTAGTCTTAGTCTTGAGACCCTTATCTCATGTAGAGATAACACGTGTCCTGGCCATCTGTGAAGAAGTAAAGTCAAAGGAATACTCTACAAACCAACTCAAAATCTTAGCGCAATATGAGTTAAATAAGTGACGAACTTCTAAGAATGTCCCATAGCCTCCCGAAGATAGAAAATGGATGTCAACTTTTCAGTCTGCAGGACTCTACAGACACTTAATCTTGTACCAACAATATCGGTGAAACCTAGGCTCTAATACTAGTTTGCGATGAACCGAATTTATGAGTCATGATGGCACCTACTAAATCCCATCAGTATCTAAGACAAAGCATAAACCATAGAAAACACAATGGGTTAATTCTTTAGGAAATGCCCCACATAGGTTAAATTTCATAAACCCAACATGGAAATAGACAAATGTTCTAAATAGATAACATAGACAATACACGATACCAATCCCACGACCTGGTAGAGTCAGTACAAGAGCATCTAATGTAAATGTAAAACCCATAACAGTTAGAATATAGTCAATACACCTATCATGATACAAAATACTGAATAACAATAAGATAGAAGGAAATGAGTTACTCGAAACTCTAAGAGCTCACCTTATCTCCAAAAGATCAACTCTACATGAATAATGGTCAACAATGATAACTAGTACTCAGATCTAAACCAAAAAGGAACATAAGTATAGTATGAGTACAAATATAATGGGTATTCAGTAGGCATCATGTCCTACTGAGCAAAATCATGATATATAAATGATGAAATGCAAGATAGAATTTACTAAGTCAAGATACAAAAATGAACCTTAATAATCTCCAACATCGCTATCCATAATAAGCAATTAAAATCAAATAACAATAAAACATTAGACATCAACACATGACAATATCGTCGTGCAAACATATAAAAATAATTCAATAAAATAAAGCATCAATAAGAATCATTACAGGCAAACATAATAACAAAATTTGCTCCCATAAGCCAATTGGTACATAAAATAAAGAACTCATCACACCTCCTATAAGAATGAAGAGTACACTTAAGAGAAAAATAACATAATCAGTCTACTCAATGACAACTTTCATTGTCATTTGATGATCATTCCATGATTATCATCAATATGCCATTTAACAACATTATCATAACCCTTAAACTATTAGACAAAATACTAACATTCTATAATACCATCATCATTTAACAATCTTAGCATCAGTATACAATAATTGTCATTTACTATTTAACCATCTCTTATCAACTAATCCATTCGACCACTACTTATAATAACCTTTATTCACCATTTAACTGCTAATTTCCACCTAAGCACTAAACATTATTCATTAGAAAATCATCATTACTTTTCATATATTATCTAATCCACATTTAACAACTAGTCCTGGATTGTCAACAAGTCATTATTAGCCACTTAAATAATATCCACCATGACTCATCATTTATCACAATCCTTCATTACCATAAATCATTAATTATCACTAATCACAAATTTACCTATTTCTAAAAGTTTAACACTTACAGTCTATAACCAGCATCACTAATATCAACAACATACCCAAATTAAATATAAGTGAATATAAACATATAATTTCCATTCATAGGGCTAGCCGAACTCAAATGTAAACGTAGTTACATAAATATAATCATATTCCGGCCTTTTTGGGTATCAATATCATCACAATGTTCCCCAGCCTTGCAAGGCATCATTATATAATGATAATGTCCTTCAACCTTGTCGGGCATTGTCATATCATCATAATATTCTCTAGCCTTATCAGGCATCATCATATCATTGTAATATCCTCCGGCCTTTCCATACATCCTTATATAATCATAATATTCTTCAGCTTTGTCGGTCATCATTGAATCAGCATAATATCCTCCATCCTTGTCGAGCATCAAGATATCATCATAATCATAATCAGTTGCAAAATCAATAGAATAAGCAATCATATAATGAAGTATCATGATTTTACACATAATGAATGTCATGACATTACAAAATAATCAACAACCATTATTTGTCACACAATTCATGGAACAATTGCGAACATCATCATTAGGAATGTGTTCTAGCATGTTTGCTAGCATAATTTCTAAGCATGATCATAATCATAAGCATTATCATGAGCAATCACTCATTAATAGCCTATTTAATGGCCCACCATTAGCATAACGATAAGCAAATAAGTAGCCTGAGCAATAGCTAATCCATGGAATAGACTACAACTTATTAATAACATGGTCCATAATATAATTTTTGGCTTTGACAATATTAGAGTCAATGACTCATTCAGTTCTACATTTAGTAGCCCAATCATTAGTCACAACAATAGCATAACCAATAACTCTCTGTAAGTTTAAATAATATATCATTCATATGGCATAATCTTTAGGCATTACTTCTAATGTCATTCATCTCCAATAGTACAAAAATTCCTCAATATTGACTAATAAGGTTATTCTCTAAGCATATAATAAATGTACAAAGGGTTTAAGATAGCTAACACATGAATCTTGACTTAGTGTCTCATAGAGACCACTTCTAAACCCCGAAAATATATTTTAAGTCAATTTCTCCCGTGGACTAGGCTAAGGTAAGTAAATCCACTATTGGATATCAAGCAAACCATGATTAGTCCTATGGTAAAGATCTTTCTCAAACACAACCACTAATGTAATATAACAACTAATAAAACATTCCTTTGGTGAAATCAAATAAGGCCACTTCACCCTAAACATGATTAAATATAACATTTTTCTTCATATTAAAGAAAACTAAGATATTCTCACACTAAACATAAGTAATGAAGTCTAATGCACTAAGTTTCAAGGCAACAAGATAAGTGTTTCAACTCTAAGATTCCAATTTAGACTAAACTATCAAACTAAACCCAAGCCATGCATTTCATCAATGCAAACCTTTAACCCATCCCAAATCCATCAAAATATCCTAAGAATGTTATGACAAAGCTCAATATAATGCGGGATAAACTTATCCTACCTCAACGCTGAATAAAGCTCATGAACCGCAGAACCTTTGCTTTTCCCCTCCAAGAATCCTCTTTAAGATTCCAAGCTATAAAAACATATTTTACTCATCAATACGAGAATATTGAAACCCATATTGCACCATTGTTCTTCGGATCCAAAAATCATGCCAAAACCCCATGTGGGTCCCACTAACAGAAAATCACATTTTGATACTAACCCAACATGATATCAGGCTCACGAAATTAGAATCCTCAAAAATTGGTGAAAAGAAAGCAAATTGTGGACTCAAATCAAGTTCTAAAGGATGAAGGGCTTTGGTGAAATAATCAAGAAATTCAAGCTTGAATTTTAAGATTCTTACCTTAAATCTGAAGATATTTGTGAAAATATAAATATTAATCAAGCTCCCAAGTCACCCCCAAGACTTATTTAAAAGTTATCACAATTTCTAGGGTTTTTTTCTATCAAGTAAATGGGTAGAAACTGGCAAATTTGTCACCTAAGGGGTTTATACCACCTTCAGGTATTCAGGTGTTGCAATCGCACAACCAGGTTTATAATCGCACAACCTGGGTGTAGAAACTGGTATGGTGATCACCTTACTTCTTAAGGTGATCACACTCCCCCTGTATATCATGTGCGATCATGGGCCATACTAGTTGACTGGTAAAACTTACAGTAATTCAAAGTTTTTGCTAAGGCCTCGGGATTCATTTAGAATCCGATATACATAAATGGACTATGTAACCACACTAAATACAATATTTTTTTATGCATTGACAAAGTTGGATTTTCAATTTAAGGTTGTTTCGACCAAATATAGGTCCCACACCCATATTTTAAATTTTCTAACTTTCCAACCAACGGGTCGAAATAAGCTCGAGTGCATCGAAACCCAAACTAAAGGTCAACTTAGACTAAAATCAATATTCTAGAGCTTCTGGCACAGTCAGACTTTGCATCTGAGATCATTTTAGAGAGGTTTTTGCCCGGTATTCATTTGGAACCAACGAAGACTTCAAAATAGGGAATTGACTCTAGAAATGAAACAAACAGGCTGGTTATCAAACTGTAAGTCTTATCAAGTCATAAATGACTTGGGGTAGCTGTGGAAAAGCTCTAATGGTGAAAGTAAGAGGAAATATGGAAAATAACTTGAAGGATCATTATAATATAAAGGAACCTTCAACCCTAAAGTTAACGATTAAGAAATACCTGAATTATCGAACAGGTGAGGATACTGCACCCATATTTTTCTCTCGATCTCCCAAGTAGCCCTCTCCATGGGGTTGTGTCACCACTGAATCTTAACTACAGGCATATCTCTAGTGTACAACCACCTCATATCACAAGCTAAAATAAGTACCAACTCTTCTACAAAAGTTTAACGCTCAACCAACTGGACTGAGTCCTATCTAAGCACTTGAGATGTGTTGGGAATATATCATTGCAACATAGAGACATTGAAAAATAGATGAACAAAGAAAGCATCAAGAGGTAAAGCTAACTTAAAATCTTTCTCACCAACTGCATGGGGAATCTCAAACGGTCTAATATAACTTAAACTGATCTTACCTTTCCTCTGAAACCTCATTACCCCCTTTATGAGTGATGCACAAAGAAATACACGGTCGCCAACTCCAAATCTCAAGGCATAAAGCATACGATCTGCATAGGCCTTTTGCCTACTCTGATCTACTCTCAACCTATTCTAAATCACCCTGGATCTATCCAATGAGTCCTGAAGAATATCTATATCATGAGTCCTAACCTCAAAAGTCTCAAACCATCCAATTGGAGAATGACATCTCCTACAATATAAAGCCTCAAAGGTACCATCTTAATACTTGAATGATAGTTCTTATTATACACAAACTCTGCCAAGGCTAAGTGTCATTTCCATTAGACTCAAAAATCCATAACACAGGCTAAGAGTATGTCCTCGAGAACCTTAATAGTCTATTCATATTGGCTATCGGTCTGCTGGATGAAAGGTTGTACTCAGAGCCACTTGAGTGCCCAAATCCTCCTAAAATGCTCTCCAAAACCTTAGAGATAACAAAGAGCTACGATCTGAAATGGTAGAAATGGGCACCCCATGTAAACAGACTATTTCCCAAACAAAGATATGATCCAACCTCTCAACACTGAAAGTCATCTCAATATGAATGAAATATGTTGACTTGGTCAAATAATCCACAATAACCCAAATACCATCGGAACTATAGAAAGTACAAGGCAATCCACTAACAAAATCCATAGTAATCCATTCCTATTTACACTCGAGGATGGTAACCTCTGAGTTAATCCACCAGGATGTTGATGCTCGATCTTAACCTTCTGATAGCATAGGGAATGAGCTACAAACTCTGCCATATCTCTCTTCATTCCACTCTACCAATAATATTGTCTCAAATCTCTAGACATCTTGGTTTTTCTTGGATAAATGGAGTATCTAGAGATGTGAGACTCATGCAAAATTAACTGAATCAAGTCATCGATCTGAGGAACACATATATGGACGTTAGACCTCAAAATACCCTCAAAATCAATAGTATGCCTCAAAAACTCACCCCTCAACACCTGATCTCGAAGGAGGCAAAGCCTGTTATCCTCATACTGACGATCATGAATATGCTCAAATAGTGTGGACCTCACCTCCATACTAGCCAAAATTCTCTTAGGATCTGAATTATCAAGGCAAACTCTCAAGATTGATAAGGACTTTATGTCTCGTGCTAATGGCCTCTAAGAAACTGAAATATATGCCAAGCTACCCATACTTACTACCTTCTGACTCAAGCCATCTACTGCCACATTTTCCTTGCTTGGATGATATAAGATGGAAATATCATAGTCCTTAATAAACTCCATACATCTACGTTGTCAAGAATTAAGCTCCTTCTGGGTCATAATATGCTCAAAGACTATGATTATCTTTAAAAATCTCATAATGCACACCATAAAGATAATATCTCAAAGTCATAAGCACGAAAACTACCGACACCAACTCCAAATTCTGATTGGGATAGTTCTTCTCATGCACCTTAAGATGTCTAAAAGAATAAGCAATAATACGACACTACTGCATCAATAAACAACCTAGACCAACACCAAAATCATCACAAAACATGGTGAATCCCTCACCCCCAATAGGAAGAGCTAATGCATGGGTTTATGTAAGAAAGTCCTTGAGCTTCACACTCTTTAGACCATCGAAAAGGAATCGCCTTCCGAGACAATCTAGTTATAGATGTTGAAATTGTAGAAAAACCCTTAAAGAGGCATCTATAATAACCAGCTAAACTAATGAAGCAACGAATCTAAGACGGAGATCTAGGTATAGAACAATCATGAATCGCCTCAATTTTGGTTGGGTCTACCAAAATACCTTCCTTAGACGCCACATGATTAAGGAATTTCACCGACTCAAGACAAAACTCAGACTTGCAGAATTCAGAAAAAAACATATGATGTCTTAAGGTTTGAAGCATGATCCTCAAATGTTGCACATATTCCTCACCACTCCTCAAATATACAAATATATCAATAATGAACACGATCTTGAAGGTGTATAAATAAGACCTAAATGCTTAGTTCGTCAAATCTATGAATGCAGCTGGAGCATTAGTCAACCTAAAAGACATCACCAAGAACTTATATTGACCATTACGGGTCCTAAAAGTTGTCTTCGAGATATCCTTTTCCCGAATCCTCAACTTATGGTAATCAAAACTCAAATCAATCTTAGAAAACATTGTCTCACCCTAAAGATGGTCAAATAAATTGTCAATGCGAGCATAGGATAACGATTCTTCATCATCACCTTATTAAGCTGCCTATAATCAATGTACATATGCATGAAACTTTTCTTCTCCTTCAAAAATAATATAGGATCTTCCCACAAGGACATACTTGGTCTAATAAAACCCTTACTAAGACGATCCTGAATGTGAGAATTTATCTCCTTAAGCTCGGCAGAAGCTATATGATAAGGAGCCAAAGAAATAGGTTTGGTGCTAAGCTCGAGGTCAATAGAAAAATCAATCTCACAAACATGGGGTATACAAGGTAGGTCAGTAAGAAACACATCCGGAAACTTGAAAACAACAGAAACAGAGTCGAACGATGGACTCTCCACTCTATTATCACAGCTATAAGCGAGATAAGACTCATAACCCCTAAAAATAAGTCTACTACCACACATAAAAAAAATAATCCCAGTTGACTCACGGCTAACATCTCCCTGCCACACGGCTGGAGGTGTACTAGGCATGGCTAAGGTAATAGCCTTAGCAAAATAATCCATGACTGCATGATAGTGGAATAACAAGTCCATGCCCAGAATCACATCAAAATCCACCATATCAAGAATAATAAGATCAGCATAAGTATCAACACCACTAACAGTCACAATACATGATCTCAAAACCCGATCCACTACTAAAGAATCGCCCACAAAAGTAGATCCGCGCAATGGAACAGATAATAAATCATTAGTCAACTTTAACCATGGTTCGTAGTAAATTGTAATATAAGAATAAGTGGATCCGGGAAAAAATAAAGCAAGGGCGATCTAGCAGTTCACCAAAATCATACTTGTAACTAAAACATCCAAAGTTTGAGTCTCGAGTCTAGTAGGTTCTGCATACAACTGAGCATGCCCGCCACCTGGTTGATCACCTTATCGACCTCTCATCCTGCCTGCTTGAGAACCTCCTCGAACACCCAGGGAACTACCCTTGCAAGTATGAGAACCACTTCTAGCTGAGGGATGAACTGCTCTGATAGGGGAAACACTTTGAGCTGAAGCAACAATTACCTTACGACTAGGGGAATCACTTGAATAGTGATCTGGAAACCCATAGGTAAAAAAAACATGAGCTGAACCAGAACTAATAGATCCCACTGACCCGGAGTAACCAACACGACCAGAATAACTCATATATGAGCCTCTCAATAACTAACCATTGCCCTTACCATGGAGATCACTAGCACTCGACCGACCTTCGACAGTAATACAAAGAGTTGCCTGAGCTGGCTGATTTGGATGATTCTGAGTCTGATAGGATAGATACGGAGGATACCTACTCTAAGAGTTGCCATCTTTGGGTTGAGAGAAACAATTACTCCCACTGAATCTTCCCTTAAACATAGGACCCTTATTACCACCCCCTTGAACCTCACAGTGTATTTCCTCCATTACTCAAACATGATCTAAAACCTCAACAAAAGACCTACCCATAACAACTAAACTCTAAGTAGGCATACGATTAGGGAGGCTCAACTCTTTGACAAAGCAATGAACCCTCTCATACTCAGTGTCCAGAATAGAAGCCACATGTCTATCCAACTCATGAAAATGAGCCTCATACTCTGTAACTTTCTTAGAACCCTTCTCTATATTAGAGAGCTAATCCCTCAAAATGATCTCTAAGGATATGAGGCATATACTTCTTAAAAAATATCTCAAAGAAGTGACTCCATGATAAGGGAGAAGCTCCAGCTGACCTAGAATCTATATAACCTCTCCACTAATGACAAACAGATAAGTCCAACTGAAATATGGTGTAATCCACACTACGAGTATCAACAAGGAATAGACCACAAAGCCTATCCTCATAAGCAATTAAAAACTAATATGAATCATCGCTCGGTACACCTAAAAACTTAGGCAGATCTAATCTCAAGAATCTACCCAGCATCTTCTTCTCCATAGAAGTTATAGAAGGCTGATCAACCACTGGTTGAGTAACTACCAACTGAGCAACTACCAGTATAGGAAGAACCTCAACTCTGGGAGTTGAAGCAACACTGCGCCCTTGCTTCAGTACCATTTTGATTAGTATACTATGCATCATTAAACAACACGCAACCAACTATCCAAAAAAATTGAATAAATGCATCTCTAAGCAATGAAGAAGAAATAAACCCTGGTGGAGCCTAGACTTGTCCTTGGCCCACCACTGGATTGGGCGGAATATCCTCTGTCTTAGAAGAAGGAATAATACCTAGGGAAGTTAACCTATATTGGCCCCTAGTTGGGCACACATCAAGAGGCTATCCACAACATCTAGGTAATTATAAATAGGAGTAGAATCACTACGCTTCATCTCGGTACCCTTATCTCATTTAGCAGAAACATGTGTCCTGGCCACCTGCAAAAAAGTAACGTTAAAGGAATACCCTATAAACCAGCTAAAAATCTTAGCACGATATGAGTGAACGGAGTGAAAAACTCCTAAGAATGTCCCATAGCCTTCCAAAGATAGAAAATGGATGTCAACATTCTGATCCCAGGACTCTACTTTGACACTTGCTCTTGTACCAATAAATTAGGTGAAACCTAGGCTCTAATACTAATTTTTCACGACCCAATTTAGGAGTCATGATTGTACTTACTAAATCCCGCCAGTAGGTAACCCAAACCATAACTCGTAGGTAATACAATGGGTTAATTCGGTAGGAAATTCCCAACATAGGCCAAATTTCACGAACATAACATGCAAATAGACAAGTGTTCTAAATAGATAACATAGACAATACACAATACCAATCCCACAACTTTTTAGAGTCAGTAAAGAGAATCTAATGTCAATGATACAACCCAAAAAACTTAGAATATAGTCAATACATTTGTCTCAATACAAAAGACTAAATCATAATAAGAAAGAAGGAAATAGGTGACTTGGAAATCCAAGAGGTCACCTTATCTCTGAAAGATCAACGCTATATGAATAATGATTAATAGCAATAGCTAGTGATCAAATCTACACCAAAAAGGAATAGTAGTGAAGTATGAGTACCAAAATAATGGGTACTCAGTAGGCATCATCAATCGACTAAGCTAAATTGTGATATAAGAATGATAAAATGCAATATAGCATAAACTAAGTCAAGGTACAGAAATGAACCTAAATCATCTCCAACATCACTATACATAATAAGCAATTAAAATTGAATAACAATATCATATAAGGCATCAACGCATACCAATATCATTCTGCAAACATACATAAACGATTAAAAAAATAAAGCATCAATAAACATTATCACAGACAAATATAATTACAAAATTGGCTCACATACACCAATTTAGTCAAAAAAGTAAAGAACTCATCACAACCTCCCATGCTAATAGAGAGTATACTCAAGAGAAGAATAACACAATCAGTCAACTCAATAGTCAACTTTCATCATAATTTGATCATCAGTCCACGATTATCATAAATATGTCATTTACCAACATTATCACAACCCTTCAACCTTTAGATAAAATACTCACATTCCATAATACTATCATTATTTAACAATCTTAGCATTAGTATACACTAGTCACCATATACAAGTTAACCATCTCTTATCAACTAATCCATTTGACCACTAATCATCATAGCATTTATTTATCATTTAATTGCTAATTTTCACATAAACACTAAACATTATTCAATAAAAAATAATTATTACTAAGATAACATCATTTATTATCTAATCCATATTTACCAACTAATTCTCGATCGTTAACTAGTCATTATTAGCCACATAAATAATATCCACCATGAATCAACATTTATCACTAATCCTTCATGATCATAAATCATTAATTATCACTAATCATAGATCATCACTAATCTCCAATTATACCTCTTTATAAATGTTTAACACTTATGAGCTATAATCGATATCACTAATATCAACAACATACCTGAATTTCATATTAGTAAATATAAACATATGACTACCATACATTGGTCCAGTCGAACTCGAATGTACAAGTAGGTAAATTAATATAATAATTGTCCAGCCTTTTTTGGTATAAATATCATCACAATTTCCTCCGGCCTGTTCAGGCATCAGCATAATATCCTCTGACCTTGTCGGGCATAATCAATCATTATAATATCCTGCATCCTTGTCGGGCATTATTATATCATCATTATACATTCGGCCTTAATGAGCATCATCATTTCACCATAATATCCTTCATCCTTGCCGAGTATCATCGTATGGTCATAATGTCCTATGGCCTTGCTGGGCATCAACATATCATCATAATCATAATCGGTGAAAAAATTAATAGCATAAGCAATCATATAATGAACTATCATGATTTTACACATAATGAATGGCATGACTTATCAAAATAATCAACAAGTATGATTTCTCACATAATTCATGGTACAATGATAACATCTTTATTAGGAATGTGTTCTAGCATATTTGCTAGCATAATTTATTATCATGATCATAATCATAAGCAATATCCTGAGCAATCACTCATTAATACCCTATTTAATAGCCTATGATATATCATTATCATAAAAGATAACCTTATCAATATCTAATCAATGTAATAGTCTATAGCTTTTTCATATCATGGTCTATAACATAATTTATGGCTATGACAATATCATAGTCAAGGGCTCATTCAATAGTATATTCGATAGTGCAATCATTATCCTCAACAATAGCATAACCAATAGTTCATTGTAAGCTTAACCAATATTTCATATATATGACATAATCATTAGTCATTACTTTTAATTTCATTCATCATAACCAACAAGTACCAAGATGTTTCATTACTGTCTCACAAGGGCATTCTCTAGGCATATAACAAGCGTACAAAGTGTTCAAAATAACAAATACCAATCTTGAATTACGGTGGGTCAAATCTTTCACTTTTAAATCCCCAAAATACATACTAAGTAAATTTCTAGCCCCAGACTAGGCTAAGGTATCTAAATCCACTCATAGATGTATAGCTAGCCAGATTAGTCCTAAAGTAAAGGTTCTTGTCAAACACAACCACTAAGCCAATATCAAAACTGAGGCAACCTTCCTTTGGCGTAAGCAACAAAGTCTACTTCACCCTAAAATAGAGTATTTTACTTTATTTTAGATCAAACCATGACATTCTCTTGTTAAATATAAGTAATGAATTCACTAAGGTTCAAGGAAACAAACTAAGTATTTAACCTCTATGATTACAATTTAGACTAAACTATCAAACTAAACCCAAGCCTTGTATTTCATCAATCCAAACCAAAAACCCATCCCAAATCCAAATCAAAATATCAGAAGAAGACTATGAAAAAACTCAATCTAACAAGGGATAAATCTAGCCTACCTCCATATTGAAGAAAGCTCACGAACCACTGAACCTTCACTTTTTCCTTTCATGAAGCCTCTTCAAGATTCTCATCTAACAAAAACATATTCAACTCATCAATATGATAATATCAATACCCATATTGCACCATTATGCTTCGGGCCCAAAAATCATACCAAAAATACCATGTGGGTTCCACTCATAAAAAATCATGTATTTGAGACCAACCGAACATGATATCAAGCTCACGGAATGAAAAACCTCTTAAATGGGTTAAAACCAAGAAAATTTTGGGCTAAAATCAAGCCCTAAAGAATTTGGGGCTTTGGTCAAATAATCAATAAATTCAAGCATGAATTTGAAGGATTCATACCTTAATTTCAAAGATATTCATGAAAATATATGTTAATCAAGCTCCCAAGTCACCTTAAGAAACAGTTTAAAGTTATCACACTCTTTAAAGGTTTTGTTATCAATAGAATGGGTAGAAATGGGAAAATTCACAATCTAAGGGGTCTATTTATACCCCCTTCATGTATTCAGGTGTTGAATCGCACAACCAAGTGCGCAATCACACAACCTGGCTGCAAAAGATGATATGGTAATCTCCATACTTCTTAGTGCAATCATACTACCCCCTGCACATCGTATGCGATCGTGGGCTACATTAGATGATAGCTGAAGCTTGGAATTTTTCCAAATTTCTTCTAAGGTCTCGAGATTCATCTAAAATCTGGTATTTTCAAATGAACTACATAACAACATTAAATTTGATATTGGGGAAGCAATGACAAAGTTGGATTTTCCATCTGAGGTCATTTCGATCAAATATGGGTATTTTTCCAACTTTCTGACCAATAGGTCAAAATGAGCTCAGGTTCATCAGGACACAAACCAAACATCTACTAAGCCTAAAATCAATATTCTTGAGATACTGGCACAGTCAGAATTTGCATTCAAGATTTTTTTGCTAATTTTTTTTTCGATGGCCATTTGGAACCAGCAAAGACATCAAAATAAGTAATTGACTCTTAAAACCAAACGAACTGCTCAGTAACCAAACTATCACTCCCAGTAAGTCGTAAATGACTTGGCGCAGCTATGGAAAATCTCTAATGATGAAATTAAGCAAAAATAAGGAAAATGACTAAAAGGGTCATAACATAGAATCATAATCTACTTATAGAGATGAGAACAATGATTCCCATATTGGACTATTATGCTTCGGGTCCAAGAATCATGTAAAATCATATGTGGGGACTATTTATGAAATTGTTCACTGAAAGACAACACAACATTAACCCTTGAAATTAGGTGAATTTCGAGCTCTAATGGTTCTAAATCAAGACCCAAGGTGTTAGGGATTTTAGAAAAAAATAAAGCATTTAATCCTAAAATAGATAGAAGCTTACCCAAGATCGAAGTAGAAATGCATAAATAATCTCCATCCAATCTCAACAATCACTTACAAAAATTTTTCCCAAGCTTTCCCACTCTTTACGGTTCTAATACCTAAAGGGTCATTAAAATATCCACTACTAAAGAAAAATTCGTCTGCAAAAGTAATAGATTAGGATGTACATGAAGCCTCAAACATGTAAAGATACTGGGTCTATATCCAGATCTCAATATCCCAAGTAGATACTTCTACTAGAAGGTACCTCCACTAAACCATAATTATAGGAATCTTCCTAGTGCGCAACTGCCTAACATCACTAGCAAAAATTAGCACAAGCTCCTTCATGAAGGTCAACCACTCATCCAATTAGACTGAGTCCTATTTAAGTACATGAGATAAGTCAAGAAGGTATAACTGCAACATAGAGACATGGAAAACCGGATTAAAAATAGAAAAATCTAAGGGGTAAGGCTAACTCATAAACTACCTTACCAACTGTTTCAAGAATCTTAAAGGGCCCAATATATCTGGGGTTGAGCTTGCCTTTTCTCCCGAACGTCATCACAACCTTCATGGGAGATACATGAATAAATACCAAGTAACTAACTCCAAATCGCAAGGCATAATGTCTACAAACTGCATAATCCTTCTACCTAGTCTGAGCATGACCTCAACCTATCCTGAATCACCCTGACTCTATCTAGCGACTCCTAAATCAAGTTAGTAACACAGGATCTAACCTTGTAAGTCTCAAACCATCCAATCGGGGAACGACATCTCCTTCTATATAATTCTTAAAAGGCACCATCTCAATACTCAAATAGTAATTATTATTATAAGAGAAGTTTTCCAAGGCTAAGTACTGCTCCTACTAACCTTCAAAATCCATAACATTCTCTCTAAGAATATCCTCGAGAACCTAAGTAGTCTGTCTAGACTGCCCGTCGGTCTATGGATGGAAGGTTATAATAAGATCCAGTTGAGTACCTAACTTTTCCTAGAAAGATCTCCGAAATATAGAATTAAACTCTGAGCACTAGTCTAAAATGATAGACATGGGCATATCATGCAAATGGTCTATCTCATGAACATAGATATGGGCTAATCACTCTGCATTGAAGGACATCTAAAAAGGAATGAAATGTGCTTACTTGATTAGCCGATATACAATGATCCAAATACGATACGAACCATGGGATGTACAAGGAAAACCACTGAAAAGGTCCATGGTATTTCGCTCCCACTTCCACTCAGGAATAAGAAACCTCTAAATCAACCCATCAAGTCCCCAATGCTTGGTCACCACCTGATGAAAACATAAGCAATAGGTTACAAAGTTCTCCATATCTCTCTTCATTCCACTTCACCAATAATTCTGTCTCAAGTCTTTATACATTTTAGCTATACTCGATGAATAGAACACCTCGAGTAGTGAGCCTCATGAAAGATTGATTGAATTAATCCATCAACCCTCATAACACAAATGCGGCTATAAAGCCTTAGAACACCCTCTGAATTGATAGTAGCCCTTATGGAATCATCACTCAACACCTGATCATGGATGATGCAAATTCTCTTATCCTCAAACTGGTAACTTTGAATCTTCTCAAATAGTGAAAACTTTGCCTTGACAATAGATAAAATCCTCCTAGGGCCTAAAATATAAAGTCACACAATAAATTTATCTATGGACTAAATGTCCTGATAACGCCTAACTTACACTTTCAATTTGAAGATTATGTGATCTTTTCCAAATATAGTAACCGAACAAAGGATGGGGATGAATCCCAAGGGAATTCGTGGAAATATGTGTAATACCCCGCATGTTTCTAAGCTAGGAAATGAATAAGTTTTCCTACATATGAAACCTCTTATCCTGTGAGTAGAATTTTAGTGCATGACTTACAATGAATATCCTAGTGATAGGATAGCTTGCGATGTCTTAAGCATGCTCATATGAGACGCTTAGACTGATGCAAGCTAAGAGTTTTTGAATCCATCAAGTCATAGTGTTCGATTTTGCAAGGGTCATATTTGAACAAGAATAACGTGATTGATATGTGACATTTTGGCAGATTTAGACACCCCAAATTGTATAGAATCGAATTAGCTTTCCAACGATACCAATTTTATCAAAATCTGACACCCGAGCAAGGAGTTATGGCCTTTCAAAGTAGAATGCGTCGCCTAACCAATCGCACATGGCCACTGGAAAGCATAGGCGATATAATATGTGCCATAGGTGATATCATATGCGACACCTATGTAAATATAGATGATATCATCTGCGGCGCTTATGTATGATTTCAGCCACGAAAACACTTAGTTTTTGAGTTATTTTTAGGGTAGTTAAGTTTTTTAACAATCCTTACATGTCCCTAAACCTCACCTCACGAAATTTATAGCTTCTAAAAAATTACAACCCTATAAACATCTCAAATTTCATTATCCAAGATCACCATAGGAGAAAAACAACTAGGGTTGCACAATCAAGTTTGAATATCAAATTTTAAGGAAATTCCTCCGTCAATCATCAAGAACATCCCTTCCAAGGTATGCGTAGTGTTCATCCACGGTTTCCTATCATTTTTGAAATGTTGAACAAATACATAAAGTATACTATCCCCAACTTATGATATTATAAATTGTGGACTCAAATCTTATGATGAAGTCATGTCATGTGAGTCAGTTTCCTTCTATCGAGTCCTGGAGATATTCGTACCTGAAAACAATATCTGTGTGCGTAGAACCATGTCAGGTTTCACGATATCCGAACTCAAGCTATGATTCCATAGACTTCAGTCAGTCATGTGACTCAGGAAAACCTCATGATCTCAGTCAGTTGTCACATATCAGTAACATTCTGCCAGTCAACAGAATTCAGTAAGATTAAGTCATGTATAGTCAGTTATTCATGTCCAGTCCCTCCCGGTGGGAGTAGTGGTTAGCACCGAGTGAACAAAAAGATGGGAACTCACCCACCAGTTCAGGGTGCGATTCTTAGAAGAAGTCCTTGTGTTCCAGAACTACGTAGCCAGCGTAGGTTGAGACATCTTAACCTGTCAGATTAGGGTTGATGAGGTGGTTTAACTTGTCAGTTTAGGGTTCCCACCGTTCTCATTGTGTACCTTCCAGAAAAGGGTCACTCACAAGATGTCCTTACACATGGCATAGTATTGACACCCCTCTAGTCGAGGCAGAGATTGAACCCTAGCTTATCCATAATGGCATACATGGGGCATGTCGGTTAAACACTACCTCCCATAGTTTCAGTATCAATCTTAGTAAAAGAACTCAGGGCGTTCTTCAGATTTCAATATATACATAACTGTCATATACAGTCGTCCATGTTATCATCTTACAGTATCAGTCATGAAAATTATCAGTAAACCATGTATTAGCTTACCGGTATTTCTATCATACATTCACGGTCCCAGTTTATATATATGTATGTTTGCACTCCCACGTTCATATTAGTCAGTCAGTGTTGTTCATGTATGAAACCCTTTATGTTCAGCCTACCTTCCTCGTATACTCAGTACTCCAATTGTACTGACGCATTTGCGCTATGGTGCTTTCTTTTCATATTACAACATAGGTTCCGAGACACGAGCTCCAGCCCAGCAGTAGAGGTAGCATTCCAGTCGCAGAGACACATTGAGTCCTTATTTATTTGAGAAAAATATGATTTGATACATTTATTTATTTCTTCAGTTAGGTTTTACGGAGTTAGTTGGTGACATGTTCCTTCTACACCTTATTCAGATAGTTTAGAGTCTTTCAGATTTATGTTCAGATTTACGTTCACACTTAGCTTTCAGATTGAGTTGTTTTGGGTATTTTCACCCACATTGACGTTATGATTTTTAGACATGGTTTTATTCAGTTGAACCTTATGGCCTTACATTTTTACGTAATCCGCATTATTATGTCATGATTTGCAGTATACAGATATAGATATCAGTCATGGGTTAGATTGTGATCCCTCGGGGTCATGAGCATCGTGTAGCGTTCTGGTTCAGTAAATTGGGGCATTACAAACTTGGTTTCAGAGCCTAAGGTTCAATAAATTCCTAGCAAGTATGAAAGTCAAATCTAGTAGATTTTTGTATATAGGTGTGTTGCGCGCCACATTTATGTACAGGAGTCTATAAGATGTTTTAGGAACAGTCCCCCTTCTTCAGTATTCATGTCATGCTAGTGAGCATAATCACAAGTTAAACTCCCAGTCTAATCTATTCTTCTCTTATTTCGGACCAGGGCCCCAAAGAGAAGAAACCATCTAGCTCCTCAGCCCGAAGATCCTTTGGGCGAACATGTTTCCCATGCAGAGTTTAGAGCCGCATTTACCATACTTTCTCAGTCCATGGCTGCATAGAATGAATGTCCACCAGTCATTTCAACCAATCCAGTGGGAAATCCCATAGATACTAGGGTTCAGGACTTTACCCGGATAAACCCTCCATCTTTCCATGGGTCTAAGTCTGAAAAGGACCCTCAGGAGTTCATTGACCAAGTCCAGAAGGTCATTGGCATCATGGGTGTTACTTCTATTGAGAGTGCCAAATTAGACACGTACTAGTTACAGGATGTTGCTCATGATTGGTACAAACAACTGAAGTCTAAGAAGTTAGATGATGCAGTCCCTATCGAGTGGGAGGAATTTGTCATGGCCTTCTTAGACAAATTCTTTCCCTAAGAGCTGAGGGAAGCCAAAGTTCTTGAGTTCATCAACCTCAGGCAGGGGAATATGATGGTTAGGGAGTATTCTCTCATATTTACTCAGCAATCTAGGTATGCTCCTCATGTGGTTACAGACAATAGGGCTAAGATAAGCAAGTTCGTGTCAAGGGTCAACGATAGCGTGGTAAATGAGTGTAGGTCTGTGATGCTGATCGGTGATATGACCTTATCCAGATTCATGACCCATGCCCAGCAAGTAGAAGAGCATAAGTTTAAGACTAGGGAGAGGCATAACAAGAGAG
This sequence comes from Capsicum pubescens, assembly GCA_030864215.1. Lineage (NCBI taxonomy): Eukaryota > Viridiplantae > Streptophyta > Magnoliopsida > Solanales > Solanaceae > Capsicum > Capsicum pubescens. The sequence continues at coordinate 239,485,719 of CM061544.1, read as the reverse complement.
AAAGGTCAGGTAACTTCAACTTTGCTCACCTCAAGTCAGATGGAGAAAACCGTTCACAGTTTCGCTCTAAGTCAGCCGTTTAAGCCCCTTTCTCTGCCAGCGCTCCAGTGCCAAAGTTCAGAGAAGGAAACAAAGACAAAGTGCCAGGATCTAAATCTCAGGGTAGTGTTAGCAGTGCCCAAACGAATCCCCTTTGTCAGACTTATGGTAAGAACTATAAGGGCATTTGCAGAGCTGATAGTGATGTCTGTTTTGGTTGTGGCAATCCAGGACACAGGATTAGGGAGTGTCCGCAGTCAAGTCTTCAGGGTCAGCAAAATCATTCTACAACTTAGACCGGTCGACCAAACCAGCAGGGGACCATTTCTAGTGCTACCAGTTAGCAACGCCCAAACAAACTCTATTCTCTTCAGTCCCGGCAGGATCAGGAAAATTCTCCTGATATCATTATTGGTACTTTATAGTCTTTCCATGTTCATGTTTATGCTTTGCTATACCTAGGATCATCCTTGTCTTTTGTTACTCCATACATTGCAGGTGATTTCAGAATCAGTCCCAAAATTCTAGCAGAGCCCTTTTCAATCTATACCCCAGTGGGTAAAACCATCATAGCCTGACAGGTATACAGGGACTGCCCAGTTTTAATATCTCAGAAATCCATGTTAGCAGATTTAGTTGAGTTAGACATGACTGATTTTGATGTCATTCTTGGCATAGATTGGCTTTATTCCTTCTATGCCACAGTTCACTGCAGAAACAGGATAGTTCAGTTTTAGTTTAGTTCCCGAATAAGTCCATCCTAGAGTGGAAGGGTAGCATTTCAGCGTTCAGGGGTCAAGTTGTTTCCTACCTTCGGGCAAGGAAAATGATTTCTAAGAGGTGTGTGTATCATCTCGTTCATGTTAAAGATTCTAGTTCTGAATCTCCCAGTCTCAAAATAGTCTTAGTTGTTAATGAATACTCAGATGTCATTCCCAAAGATCTTCCAAGCATTCCTCACGAAAGGGAAATAGACTTCGGCATAGACATTCTTTCGGATACTCAACCTATTTCTATTCCTCCATACAGAATGGCACTAGCAGAACTCAAGGAACTGAAATATCAGTTGAAGGATCTCTTAGATAAGGGATTCATCAGACCTAGCATTTCCCCATGGGGTGCACCAGTATTATTCGTGCTCAAGAAAGATGGTTCTCTCAGGATGTGTATTGATTACCGTCAACTAAACAAGGTCACGGTCAAGAAAAAATATCCTCTTCCCAGGATTGATGATCTATTCGACCAACTTCAGGGTTCCAGTTACTTCTCTAAGATTGACCTCATATTAGGCTATCATCAGCTCAGATTTAGAGAATGTGACATTCCGAAGATAGCCTTCCGTACTCCGTATGGTCACTTCAAATTTTTAGTCATGTCATTTGGTCTTACCAATGCCCCTATAGCTTTCATGGATTTGATGAATCGTGTGTTCAAGAAGTACTTGGACATGTTTTTGATAGTCTTTATATATGATATTCTGGTCTATTCTCGCACAGAGCGTGATCATGCAGACCATCTCAGGATTGTTCTTCAGACTCTCAAGGATTACCAGTTATTCGCTAAGTTTCGCAAGTGCGAATTTTGGCTAAGATAAGTAGCATTCCTTGGCCATATTTTTTCTGGTGATGGAGTTAGAGTAGTCCTCAGAAAATGAGGCAGTAAAAAACTGGCCCAGACCCATATCTCCATCAGATATCAGGAGTTTCTTGGGTTTGGCTGTCTATTATAGATGATTTTTTAAGGTATTTTCTTCTATTACATCTCCCATGTCCAGATTGACTCCGAATAAGATTAAGTTTCAGTGGTCAGATTCATCCGAGAAGAGCTTTCAAGAGTTGAAGACTCGACTGACCTCAGCTCCAATTCTAGCTATTCCAGATGGTTCAGACGGTTTTTTAGTCTATTGCGATGCATCCAGAGTAGGTTTAAGTTGAGTCCTCATGCAGCATGGTAAGGTCATATCCTACATCTCCAGGCAGTTAAAGCTACATGAGAAGAATTATCCTACTCATGATCTTGAGTTAGAAGCGGTAGTTTTTGCCTTGAAGATTTGGAGGCATTACCTCTATGATGTTCATCTAGATTTCTTCACAGACCATAAAAGCCTCCAGTATGTCTTTTCCCAGAAAGATCTCAATCTTTTTAGAGAAGGTGGTTAGATCTCTTGAAGGATTACGACATGAGTGTTCTTTATCATCCGGGCAAGGCCAATTTTATGGCTGACGCTCTTAGTAGACTCTCCATGGGTAGTGTTTCTCATGTTGAGGGTAGCAAGAAAAAGATGGCTCAGGAGATCCATCATCTTTCTAGACTAGGCTTTCGCTTAGTTGATTCATCAGAGTGTGGTATATGTGTTCACAGTAGTTCAGATTCAACTCTAGTTTCCGAGGTAAAAGAGAAGCAAGACAGGGATCCTAGCCTTGTCAAGCTCAAAAAGTCTATTCAGAATCATAATGTCAAGGTTTTCTCCCAAGGGGTAGATGGTGTTCTTCTTTGTCAGGGTCGTCTATGTGTTCTAGGTGTAGATGAATTGAGGCAGCGAATTCTTGCAGAAGCGCATGGTGCGTGATACTTTCTTCATCTAGGGGACACTGAGATGTACCGCGATATGTGGGAGATCTATTGGTGGAGTGGGATGAAGAGAGATATTGCAGAGTTTGTGGCTAAGTGCTCTTCATGTCAGCAGGTTAAGATAGAGCATCAGAAACCTAGTGGTTCCATGCAAGAGTTCACCATTCCTACTTGTAAGTAGGAAGAAGTGAACATGGACTTCGTGATGGTTTTCCTAGAACTCGTCATCATCATGATTCAGTCTGGGTAATTATAGATAGAATGACCAAGTCAGCTTATTTTCTTCCTGCTCGTACTTCTTATTTCTCCGAGGATTATGCCAAACTCTATATCAGGGAGTTAGTTAGGTTACACAGTGTTCCACTATATATCATCTCAGACAGAGGTACCCAGTTCACCTCTCACTTTTGGAAAGCATTCCAAAAGGGTCTTGGTACCCAAGTCCATCTCAGCGTAATATTTCATCCTCAGACAGATGGTCAAGCAGAGAGGACCATTCAAAATCTTGAAGATATTCTAAGGGCGTGTGAAATTGACTTCAAGGGAAGTTGGGATGACCAATTTCCTTTGATTGAGTTTGCATACAACAATAGATATCATTCTAGTATTCAGATGGATCCATTTGAAGCTCTCTATGGTAGGAGATGTAGATCTCCAATTGGTTGGTTCAAAGTTAGTGAGGCCTCAGTCATAGGTCCTGACTTAGTATTCGACGCCTTAGAGAAATTTTAGTTGATCAGAGAGAAACTCCAGGCTGTTCAGATCCGATAGAAGTCCTATACAGATGTTCGTAGAAAGGATCTCGAGTTTGAGGTCAATGACTATTTCTATCTTAAGATCTCTCCCATGAAGGGAGTGAAGAGGTTCGGTTAGAAAGGAAAACTCAGTCCCCGATATGTTGTTCCCTTCGGAATTCTCTATCGCTTCGACAAGGTAGGTTATGATCTTGAGTTACCTTCAGATCTAGACTCAGTCCATCTAGTCTTCCATGTCTCTTTTATCAAGAAGTGCATAGGTGACCCAACAGTTGTTATCCCTATTCAGAGTATCGACATTTAGAATAGCCTCTCTTATGAAGAGATTCCAGTCGAAATCTTAGATTATCAGACTCATAGATTGAGGAACAAAGAAGTCCCTCTAGTCAAGGTTCTTTGGCGAAATCAGTCTCATGAGGGAGATACTTGGGAAGCATAAGCAGATATGCGTACCAAGTATCCTCACCTCTTCCCCGCCAATTCAGATCAAGCTCAAGGTAACAGTTCTCCTTAATCTTATTCAGTTTTATGTTCATGTTTCCAGTATAAACTTGGTACCTATTAACCGTTGTATACTCAGTCATGCATTTATGTATCAGTTGTTCGTGCATCAGATATGCATGAGTTCAGTATGTTTAGCATGTCAGTCATGAGATCAAGTTTTAGTTCTTCATGTTCAGTTCTAGTTTTGTTGTCTTGTATCCCCTCTCAGTAAATTCTCATTCGAGGATAAATATTCCCAAGGAGGAGATATTGTAATACCCCGCATGTTTCTAAGCTAGGAGGTGAATAAGTTTTTCTACGTATGAAACCTTCTATCCTGTGAGTAGCATTTTAGTTCATGACTTACAATGAATATCCTAGCTATAGGATAGCTTGCGATGTCTTAAGCATGCTCATATGAGTCGCTTAGAGTGATGCAAGCTAAGAGTTTTTGAATCCATCAAGTCTTAGTGTTCGATTTTGCAAGGGTCATCTTTGAACAAGACTAAAGTGTTTGATATGTGACATTTTTGTAGATTTGTACCCACCAAATTGTAGAGAATCGAATTAGCTTTCGAACGATACCAATTTCATTAAAATCTGACACCCGAGCAAGGAGTTATGACCTTCCAAAGTAGAATACGTCGCCTAACAAATCGCACATGGCCACTGGAAATCATAGGTGATATCATATGCGGAGCTTATGTAAATATAGGCGATATCATATGCGGCGCCTATGTAAATATAGGCGATATCATATGCGGCGCCTATGTATGATTTCAGCCACGAAAATACTTAGTTTTTGTGTTATTTCGAGGGTAGTTAAGTCTTTTAACACTCCTTACATGTCCCTAAACCTAACGTCACGAAATTTATTGCTTCTAAACACATTAAAACCCTATTAACATCTCAAAGTTCATTATTCAGGAGCACTATAGGAGAAAAACAACTAGGGTTGCACAATCAAGCTTGAAGATCAAATTTTAAGGAAATTCCTCCGTCAATCATCAAGAACCTCCATTCCAAGGTATGCGTAGTGTTCATCCATGGATTCCTTTGATCCGTGGAGTTCAAGAATCAATCTTTAAAATATGAAAGCCTTGTTGGTTGTGGTGATATGATCATACCCATCTTGATGCTTGTTTGTTTTTCTCTATAATAGTATCGTGACTGTATATATCATGAAAGTTATGTTGTTAGTTGAAAAACATGATCTTTAGATGGATTGATAGAATGAAAGTATGAAATCCACCTATTCCTTAAATAATTCATGCAAGGTTTTCGATAAAATGCCTAGTATGTTAGAACTTCATATTTACATGATTTCATGATATCTAAATAACAAGTTCATGTTAGCCATACACTCCAATATGAATTTCCATGCAAATTATGTGTTGTAATTGTTGTGGTATAAAGAATGTATGATAATGGATATATAAATTATGTACACAAAATATATCCATTCTATTCCTATTATGTTTGAAATGTTGAATAAATACATGAAGTATACTATCCCCTGCTTATGATATTTTGAATTGTGGACTCAAATCTTGTGATCAAGTCATGTCATGTATGTCAGTTTCCTCCTATCGAGTCCTGGGGGTATTCGTACCTGAAAACTATAGTTGTGTGCCTAGATCCATGTCATGTTTCACGATATCCGAACTCAAGCTATGATTCCATAGACTTAAGTCAGTCATGTGACTCAGGAAAACCTCAAGATCTCAGTCAGTTATTAGATATGAGTAACATTCCGCCAGTCAACAGAATTCAGTAAGATTAAGTCATGTATAGTCAGTTATTCAGGTCCAGTCCCTCTATATGGGAGTAGAGGTTAGCACCGAGTGAACCCAAGGATGGGAACTCACCCGCCAGTTCAGGGTGTGATTCTTAGAAGAAGTCCTTGTGTTCCAGAACTACGTAGCCAGCGTAGGTTGAGACATCTTAACCTGTCATATTAGGGTTGATGAGGTTGTTTAACCTGTCAGTTTAGGGTTCCCACCATTCTCAGTGAGTACCTACAAGATAAGGGTCACTCATAAGTTGTGCTTACCCATGGCACGATATTGACACCTCTCCAGTCGGGGAAGAGATTGGACCCCAGCTTAGCCATAACGACATACATAGGGCATGTCGGTTAAACACTACCTCCCATAATTGCAGTATCAGTCTCAGTAAAAGAACTTAGGGTGTTCTTCAGATTTTATATATACAAAACCGTCAGATACAGTCGTCCATGTTATCAGCTTGCATTATAAGTCATGACAATTATTAGTAAACCATGTATTAGCTTACAGGTCATGCTATCATGCATTCACGGTCCCAGTTTCTAAATATGTATATTTGCACTCCCACGTTCATATTAGTCAGTCAGTGTTGTTCATGCATGAAACCCTTTATATTCAGCCTACCTTCCTCGTATACTCAGTACTCCAGTTGTACTGACGCGTTTGCGCAATACTGCTTTCTTTTCATGTTACACCATAGGTTTCGAGAAACGAGCTCCAGCCCAGCAGTAGCAATAACATTCCAGTCGCAGAGACACAGTGAATCCTCATTGATTCGAGGACAATATGATTTGATACATTTATTTATTTCTTTATTTCAGTTTTACGGAGTTAGTTAGAGACATGTTCCTTCAACTCTTTATTCAGATAGTTTTGAGGCTTTCAGATTATGTTCAGATTTACGTTCAGACTTAGCTTTCAGATTGAGTTGTTTTGGGTATTTTTACCCGCATGGACGTTATGATTTTCAGACATGGTTTTATTCAGTTGAACCTTATGGCCTTACATTTTTACGTATTTCGCATTATTATGTCATAATTTATAGTATACAGGTACAGATATCAGTCATGGGTTAGCTTGTGGTCCCTTGGGGTCATGAGCACCGTGTAGCATTCCGGTTCAGCAAATCGGGGCGTTACATTGTGGCTCTTTACTATTGTAATAAACGGGCAGGACTGGAAAAATAAATGGGGTGTTTGTAGTGACAATATCAAACAACTAAATAATATTAACTTTGGTTGTTCTTTAATTGTAGACGAATAATAGGGTTGTGTTTCCCTGGCTTCTATACAAAATGTCATAAGGGTATTTACAGAAAACATGCCCTAAAAATCAAATCCCAAATGAGAAAGAAAAAATAAAGTCGGTGGCTACTTACTAACTCAACACGCAGAGCGTATGTTGAACATATGGTCTATATGTTGGACTTAATATATTGCCACCCTAGAAGCTGGATCTTCAACTCACTAGACCATATGTTGACTTAGTATGTTGATGTTCTTTCTTTTTCTGGAGCTTAGTCTCTGGACTTTAAGTTTCTCAACAGACTTTGCTCACATACACTAAGTATGTAGAATATATGCCCAAAGATGACTTAGTAAGTATCCAAAAACTTTTTTTTTCTTTTTTTTCTTTAGAATTGCATCCAAAACATAGTTTTCTGCAAAACATAGTTTTCTGCAAAACATACCCAAAAAGCATCATTTCTAACAAAAAATCCTAAGAAACTTGCATATTTTCATAGTTTTAAGTATCGAAAGTTCTATATTTCTATAGCACATTAACACTCTCAACTTAGAACTTTCGTATATCCTCAGGCAACTAAAGAAAACAAAACAAAACAAAACATGACTCTTAATTGGGAGAATTTAAGCTATCGAAGGTAGTCAGTCAGCACTATAGCTCAAACCATAATACCTTCTCCCATTGTATAATTTCAAAACCATATATGGATAATCATGAAGCCCAACAATGTGACACAATGGAATCATGGTATGGCATTACATTACCAACAGACAATTATGCCTGCATTTATAACTTACACTACCCAAAATAATTAATCAGCTAGCAATATGACTCATGTGCCTTCACAATAAAGAATTCCCATTCACTCATATCAAATAATGAATGTCAATGCAGGGACATTCAAGAGACGCTCAGACTCAAAAGAGAAGTTCTAATCAATGTGCATCAAATACCATAGGCTTGCCCTTATTTTCTTTACTTTAGTTTTTGGATAGTGAAATTAGGATAACTATAGGACTTTATTTGGCTTGTAATGTAGGCTTGGGGGATGGTATGGTACATATGGATATATCAAGTGAATAATCCTCCTTGGAACTACAACTACTTTTGGGGTCCACACTTTAACCTATTTCATTTTTATTCCACCCTTATTTCTCCCATTTTATTCTTTATTGCACATTCAAGTTGGGTATGGTCTTTATTCTTTCTTTATCAGTTTTTCCCAGTATTTTTCTTTTCTTTTTCAACACACCTAACCCTACTATCTTTTTCTCTTATTTCACACTTCTACATACCCATTTTACATCACACACCCCTATGACATCCAATCTCAACTTAGGCGATTTGCCGAAGTTAAGGTGCATAATGTCCAAGAAGGAACGAGGCCAAATAGGTTATTACAAAAAATATGGAAAAGTGAAAAGTGTAATAAGAAAAATGTCTATAAGGCTCAAATTCAGGGATTAAGGGATACAATTCACACATGGAAGGTCATTTAGGCTAAAGGTGGACTAACATAAAAAATGGCCTATGATCCTTTACTAACCAACTATCTAGCAACCTAGGCAAGACTAACCAGGAAAGTTCTTGATTTAACACACTAAAGGAACTAAGTATCATCTCTCACACACATGGCACAGAGTCAATATCATAAGCTCCTACCTATTTGGTTCCTGGAACTGTTAGAAAATTATTATCCTGTCCCTAATCCTAATGCCATAAGAAGATCCATAATGCTCACACATATATACATTCACACAGTTCTAAAATGAAATTTTGAAAGGGTATCATTTTTTCTCAAAAATCAATCAAAAACATGATAACTTCCCTAAATACTTAAAAATCTCCCAATTACACAAAAACACAACACAAAACGAAAACACAATATGTAGAAAATTTTAACCTAGACATACTGATTGTGCAACCATATAGTTGTCGATAGGAAAAGAAGCACAACAACAAAAGCCTAGGATGGCTATGTATACCCCACCCCCGAATAAAAGTATGTACTATCCCTAATGTACTAAAATAATATAAAAAATAAAATAAGGACATAGCTTGGATGCATTAAGAGTTCGTGTTCCTTGGATTTTCTCTCAAGTAACGCCTAATTTAATGTTGTGGCAGGACTCAGCTGCCTAGACTACTAAAACTTCACCAAGGGTGAACTCATCAATTACCTTCACTTCTTCATGATTTCCTAAATAGTGCTTCGCACATTGCCCATTCACTTTGAAAGAGATATCACCTTCTTTTTTTAGTTCTAAAACACTGTAAGGGAATGGGCTAACTACGGTAAATGGTCCTGACCACTTAGACTTCTACTTGACAGGAAAAAAATAAAGTCTAAAATTATACAACAATACCAAATAATTGGGTTTAAATACTTTTTTCTCGATCTTCCTGTCGTGATAAAACTTTATTATTTCTTTGTATATGGCAAAGCTCTCATAAGCATGGAGTCGAAACTCATCCAATTCATTGATCTTCAAGAACCTATAGTTCGCTGTAGCATGCCACTTGAAATTTAACCTTTTCAATGCCCATAGTGCCTTATGCTCTTGTTCAATTGATAAGTGACATGCCTTGCCGTGTATGAGCTGATATGGGGAGGCACCTATGGGGGCATTATAAGATGTTTGGTAGGCCCATAATGTATCATATAGCTTCCTTGACCATTTAGACCTGTTTGCATTAACAATATTTGATGGTATGGACATGATCTCTCTATTGGATACCTCAACTTGCCCACTTGTCTGAGGGTGTTAAGGATTTTCCATGTTATGCCTTACACCATATTTATCAAATAGGGCTTTAAATTGTTTGTTGCAAAAGTGAGACCCACCGTCGCTAATAATGTATCGTGGAGTGCTAAATCGACAAAAGATATTCTCTTCAAAAAGTTGGTGGAACTTCTACCTTTATTATCTGGAAGCACAACTACCTCCACCCATTTCGACACATGGTTAATCACTATATGAATATACCTCATGCAATATGACCTTATGAACGAACCCATGAAATCAATCCCCCACCTATCAAACAACTCCAATTCCAGAATTAGTGTCATGAGGAGTTCATGGCACTGTAAAATATTGCCTTGACGCAGACACAGGTCACAGGATTGCGCAAAATCATGAGTGTCCTTGTAAATTATTGGCCAGTAAAACCCACATTGTAGAATTGTATGGGTTGTACGGGTACCACTATGATTACCCTTAACTGGGGAGAAATGAAAAGCTTCCAGAATGCTCATCATCTCCACCTCTGGGAAACACCTCTGGGATACACCTCTGGATTACACCATCGATATAAAACCTAGATAGATATGGATCATCCTAAAAGAACCTCCTAACCTCATGCATAAATATCATTCCCTGCTTTAAGGACAAGTCTTCTGGGACAAGATCACTTGCCAAATAGTTTGCATAATCCACAAACTAGGGAATTAGGTCTTGAGATTCTGCCAAGACCCTCTCATCTGGAAAAGTGTCATCAATATCAAGGCTATCCCCTAATCTCTCAATTGACTTATCCTCAAGCCTGGATAAGTTATTGCAACTTAGGTTTCTATGCCTTTTTGATCCTTTAGTTCAAAATCAAACTCTTAAAGCAAGAGAACCCAATGATTCAATCTTGATTTGTCATCTTTTTTTTACATCAAATACCTCCATGCTGTATGGTCTGTGAGAACTATGACTTTGTTCCTAATCAAATAAGTCCAAAATTTTTCAAAGGCAAAAACCACTATAAGTAACTCCTACTCTGTAACTGTATAATTTTTTTATGCTAGGTATAAAGTCTTGTTGGCGTAGTAGATAGGATGAAGGATCTTCTATCTTTTTTGGCATAAGGAAGCACCCAAGGCCACTCTACTTGTATCACACATGACTTTAAAAGGGGCAGACTAGTACAGAGACACAATTTTAGGAGTCGAAATCAACCACTCCTCAAGGCATTTGAAGTCCTTGAGACACACATCATCAAACAAAATTTTCACCTCTTTCTTTAAAATATTGTATAAATGATTTGAAATTCTAGAGAATTCCTCGATGAAGCTTTTATAAAAATGTACATGACCCAGGGAACTCCGTATGCCTCTGACTAAAATTGGCGGTGGCAATTTTTCAATTACCTTAATCTTAGATTTGTCTACTTCAATACCATGTTTGGAGATCTTTCGCCCGAGAAAAATACCTTATTTAACCATGGAATGACATTTTTCCTAATTCAACACCAAGTTAAATTTGTTTCACCTCTATAGTGCATTGGCCAAGTTAGCCAAATAGTCATCGAATGAATCCCCAACTACTAAAATTCATCCATCAATACCTCTATCGTTTCCTCTACCATGTAAAAGAATATTTACATGATGCATCTCTAGAAAGTATTAGGAGCATTGAATAACCTGAACGACATTCTCTTGAATGCAAAAGTCCCATAGAGGTAGGTAAAAGTTGTCTTTTCTTGGTCCTCAGGAGCAATAGTGATTTGATTGTAATGAGAGTACCCGTCAAGAAAACAATACCAACTCCTACCTGCTAATCTATCCAGCATCTGATCCATGAAAGGAATAGGGAAGTGGTCCTTCTATGTCAAACTGTTAAGCTTCCTATAATCCATGCATAGTCTTCAATCGGTCACTAGTCTGATAGGCTCTATTTCATTCTTTTCATTTGGAACCACTGTGATTCCACCCTTCTTTAAAATGCATTAAATTGGGCTAACCAACTTACTTTATGTAATGGGGAAGACTACACCAACATCTAACCACTTGATTAATTCTTTCTTCACAACTTCCTGCATAGGACAGTTCAATTCCCTCTGATGCTTGATGCTATGAATGTTTTTCGGCTCAAGTTGTATCTTATATGTAAAAATACCCAGTGGAATCCCTACAATATCCGCAATGGTCCACCCAATAGCTCTGTTGAATTTCTGCAACACAGATATCAACACTTCCACTTTTGATCCTACTAAGTTTTCCGCAATAATATTTGATAAAGTGTTGTTGGTCCCTAAGAATGCATACTGCAAATGAGATGGGAGTGCCTTGAATTCCAATACTAGTGGCTCCTTAATAGATGGTTTGCAAGCAGTGTGGTTTTGTTTTTCAGATCAAGATCTATCTTTTTAGGAGAATATGTGTAAGAACCTTTGTCTTGTAATGCACTAACCATTTCATCATATTTTCTTATCCATGACTCACAAATTTCATAATCACGGCTGATAATGCTTCAACATTTGATCTTTCTTCAATAGGCACATCTTCTACAACCATATCATCATCCACAACATCTATCACTCCCACTACTCATATATTATCTAGCTATTGTACTATCATACACACATTAAAAACTATTTTCTTATTATTTAGTTTGAAGGTGATCTTCTCCAAGTCCATATCAATCAACACCCAACCAGTGGATACGAAAGTTCTACCCAATATAATCAAAGCTTGGGCGTCCATTTCATAATCCAAAATCATGAAATCTGGAGGGTATGTCAAGGATGCCACCCTTACTTCTACATCACGCAAAATACCCATTGTCTTCTTTATAAATGAATCCACATTTAGCAGCCTTACAGATGTAGGATTTAGTTATCCTAATCCGAACACCATGTGTATCACTAGTGGCATCAAATTTGTGCCCGCTCCCAAATCACATAGAGCTTGTTTGATATCAAAATGCCTAATAGAACATGGGAAAGTGAATGGCACTAGATCCCCCTTCTTTTCTACTAATTGTGCAGGAGAAATTGCACAACAATATTGCACCTTATCTTTGGGCTCATTTGTGACCCAGTCATCACCATCATCATTCTTATAATCATCAGCACTACAAGTCAGTTTCTCAAATGCTACTTAAGGAGGCTCATCAGCAGTAACATTATCCTTCTTTGGCTTACATTACCAACAGACAATTGTGCCTGCATTTATAAGTTACACTACCAAAAATAATTAATCAGCTAGCAATATGACTCATGTGCCCTCACAACAAGCAGTGTGGTTTTGTTTTTCAGTTCAAGATCTATCTTTTTAGGAAAATATGTGTAAGAACCTTTGCCTTGTAATGCACTAACCATTTCATCATATTTTCTTATCCATGACTCTCAATTTTCATAATCACGGCTGATAATGCTTCAACATTTGATCCTTTTTCAATAGGCACATCTTTTGCAACCATATCATCATCCACAACATCTATCACTCCCACTACTCATATATTATCTAGCTACTGTACGATCATACGCACATTAAAAACTATTTTCTTATTATTTAGTTTGAAGGTGATCTTCTCCAAGTCCATATAAATCAACACTCAACCAGTGGATACAAAAGTTCTACCCAATATAATCAAAGCTTGGGCACCCATTTCATAATCTAAAATCATGAAATCTGAAGGGTATGTCAAGGATGCCACCCTTACTTCTACATCATTGAAAATACCCATTGTCTTCTTTATAAATGAATCCACATTTAGTAGCCTTACAGATGTAGGCTTTAGTTATCCTAATCCGAACACCTTGTGTATCACTAGTGGCATCAAATTTATGCCCGCTCCCAAATCACATAGAGCTTGTTTGATATCAAAATGTCTAATAGAACATGGGATAGTGAATGGAACTAGATCCCCCTTATTTTCTACTAATTGTGCAGGAGAAATTGCACAACAATATTGCACCTTATCTTTGGGATCATTTTTGACCCAGTCGTCACCATCATCATTCTTATAATCATCAACACTACAAGTCAGCTTCTCAAATGCTACTTAAGGCTGCTCATCAGAAGTAACATTATCCTCTATTGTCTTATCAGTAGCAGGTATAGAGTAATGATAAAAAGTAATACCACTCCTATTATTAATATCTAGACAATGTACAAGGGTTGGAGTATTCTGCAACGTGTCACTAGGAATGGTACCTAGCTTTCTTTGATTTAGAGTGGCAGAAATCTGCCCAAACTGCTACTCCAACTGCTTGAGAGCAGTTACATATGATTCATCAGTCTTGGTTAACACTGAAATATCAGCTCTAAGCTCTTTAAGGCATGTTCCTTGACTCTCTTGACTCCTCACCCTCTTAGACACCATTTTTTCCATTCTTGATTGCATATCTCATCTTCTAATAAGAATGTACCCATCTTCCTTCTCCTTGTAATCATATTTTCGCCTCTAGTCATCGTCTCTGTCCCTACTGCAGTATCTATATTTGTCATCATAATAGTTCTGACCTTGGTTTCCTTTCCCTTAGGCTCGGAAACCTGCCAACTGACGATCTAGATATTTTTCTTTCTCCTTTAAATTTAACTCATAAGCTCTAAAAGATGAACCCTATACTCCTACTGCATTTACCTTTTCAGAATTTATTACTGCAAACTATTTTACCAATGCACCAATATCATTCTTCCATAGCAAAACCTCTTAAACTATAAAATCCTAATCCACTCTCTAGTCATTGGCAACTCCAATGGTATAAGTGTCAGAACCCCTCATAGCCTTACAAGATTTCCACCCTCGATTAGCTAGAGAAATTAGATCCATAATAGTAAAAGCTACCACCCAAAATAATATCATAAAAGATCCTCCAGAGATAGTGTCTTCCATGACTCTGGAACTGATGGTCAAGGATTTGTGAAATAGCTCCAATAAGCTCATTCCTGAAATTCGATGGTTGGGCACCATACTCTGTTTTTCTTGAACTAGAACCAAACGTTGTACATAGACTCTGACTGTAGCTGACTGAAATCATAAATCTCATCCTTAAGCGGCAACATCCTAGATGGAGGAAAGAACCTATTAAAAAATTGTCTGCACAACTCATTCCATGTAGTGATAGATCTTCTTAGAAGTTCCCCTAGCCAAAATGATACTTTTCCTGTAAGCGAGAAGGGGAACAACCTTAGTGTAAGTACCTCTTTATCACCCTTAGATTTGTATAAGAAGTGCAAATTCTAGTAAATTAGCTTGATAAATATTTGCATCATCTGTAGGCAATCCCACAAACACACTTTTCAGGTATAAGAGTTTGATCATAGCACTAGATATATTAAAATTAATGCCTAGGGGCAAAACAGGAGGAATGATAGCTCTTATTTTTTTCTAATCGGTGTACCCCAAATCCTCTTCATCATCCTTATATGGTAGTAAATATTAGAATAATGGGATCACTTGAGGACGGACACCTCTAAATATATTATAATTACCACTGAGTGTTTCTCAACAGTCTACTTCCTCCCTCTTTACAACTAACTCTACCTCTCGAGCTATACGATGAGCATCTTCTTCCCTTCTCTAATTACATAGTTCTAACAACACCTTCATCTATTGGTCAATAATGTCCCAAACTCCTTCAGGAGGAGGGGGAGGCACCAAGTATGCATCATCACGAACCTCTTCAAGTATATCATCTCTTTTCCACTCTGTAATTCTACTAGGTATTCGTAGGATCGTCTTTGGATTTGGATTCAGTGGGAGTAATGGATTTCCTTTACTACGTCTTCTAGTCATACACTAGAAGATACCCAAATAAGAACAAAAACAAAAAAATACCCGTAAACTGCAACAAATTCAGTTCACAACTCAACACTGAATTCCCTGGCAATGGCACCAAAATTTGATCACGCCTAAGGTACACCTATAATATGAAGATTGTGCGGTCACTATCAAATATAGTAACCCAACAAAGGTTGCGGTTGAATCCCAAGGGAATTTTTGAAAATCCATAAACGTCAACTTAATTAACAACAAAAATCAATACAACATAATCCTAAGACCAATGACGGATCTTAGAATTAGAATATATGTTTGTGAGTATAAAGATTGTGTAAACTGAACACAAAACATCATAAGGGATAACACAAGATAGAGATATCATAATCCTTAAGCATCTTCATCAGTCTACACTGCCTATAATTTGGCTCTCTCTGCGTCATAATATGTCAAAAAGTATGATGATCGTGAAGGTCTCAAAATGCATGGCATAAAGGTAATGCCTCCAAATCTTAAGGGTAAAAACTACCCCCGCCAACTACAAATCATGAGTTGGGTAGTTGCGCTCGTGTATCTTCAGCTACCTCAAAGCATAAGCAATAACACAACCCTGCTGCAGCAATTTACAACCTAAACCAACATCAGAATTATCACAATATATGGTGAATCCCTCACCCTTAATAGGACCTTAAGCTCTCAAACGATTGACTCACACTCTTAGGACAATCGAAAAAAATCCTCCTTTTGAGTCAATCTAGTCATAGGTTATGCAATATTGGAAAATCTTTCCATGAACAGTCTATAGTAACCGGCCAAACCAATAAATCTACGAAGCTTAATTTGAGATGTTGACCTTGCCCAATCACAAATAGCCTCAATCTTTTTTGGTCTACCATAATCTAATCCTTAGACACCATATGCCTGTCGAATGTCACATACTTAAGATAAAACTCACACTTAGAGAATTTGGAAAAAATAAAATAATCTACAAAATTCTGGAGCACAATCCTCAAATATTTTGAATGCTCCTTTCTACTCCTCGAATACACAAGGATGTCATTGATGAACACAATCATGAAGGAATATAATAAGGTCTGAACACTTAGTTCATCAAATCCATAAATATGACTTGGGTGTTAGTCAACCCAAAAGACATCATGAGGAACTCATAAATACTATAACAGGTCCTAAAAGTTTACTTCAAGATATCCTTAGACTGAATCCCCAACTAATTGTAATCGGACCTAAACAATCAATCTTAGAGAACACCACTGCTCTATGAAGCTGGTCAAATAAATCATCAATGTGAGATATGGGATATTGGTTCTTCATCATCACCTTTTTAAGATGCCTATAATTAATCACATACACATGGAGCCATCTTTCATCTCTACGAACAACACATGAGCACCGCAAAGGGACACACTCAGTCTAATAAAACCCTATCCAAGAAGATCCTAAAGCTTAAGATATAGCTTCTTAAGCATGGCATGAGCCATATGATAAAATGCTATAGAAATAGGTCAAATGTCAGGCTTAAGATCAATAACAAACTCAATATCACACGCATAAGGAATACTAGGTAAAATAGTAGGAAAAATATTAGAAAATTTATGAACTACAGGATAGAAGTCAAGTGATAGACTCTCAACACTAACATCATGAATATGAGTGACATAAGATTCTCAACCTCTCAAAATAAGCCTCCTAGAATAAATATAAGAAATAATTCCTGTCGGCTCATAGATAACTGCTACGTTCCACACGACAAGAGTTATGTCGAGTATGGCGAATGTAACAGTCTTGGCTAAATAATCCAGGACCGCATGATAATAGGATAACTATTACATGCCTAAAATCATATCGAAATCTACTATGTACAATATAATAAGATCAACATGAATATCTAAATCTTACATAGTCACAACACATGATCTAAAAATTTGATCCACAACTAAAGAATAAATCATGGGTGTACATACACATAATGCCAAAAACAATGAATCCCAAGAAAAGTCTAACCGCAGGGCATAATAAGTAGACACAAAAGAATAAGTGGATCCCAGTTCAAATAAAGCAAGACTGACGACATGCAAAGATCATACCTATGATAACAATATTCGAAGATTAGCCTCAGTTCTAGCAAGTACTATATACAATTGACTACGCTCTCTAACTGGATGGACTCCTAACCGATCTCCTGTCTGACCTACCTGAGAGCCTGCACGAGAACATAGGGACTACCACTAAGACTAGGCATACCACCTCTAGCTGAGGGGTGAACTTCCCTAATAGGTGGAACACCCTAAGATGAAGGAACAATAACTCTTTGACTGGGGAACTCTTGCACAAAATTACCAAAAACTTCACAAACATGACATGCCCCATGAAATATACCAAAACCAGAAAATCAAGCTGACTTGAAATTACCACCACAACTAGAATAACCATAAGATAAACTTCTCAAAGACTGACCACTACCTTGGCTAAGATGATTACTGATACTAGATTAACCTCTATCGATAATGTGGAGCATGGACTGAATAGGTCTACTGGACTAAACCTAAGGCTAATACGACTGACATGGAGGATACCTACCTTGAGAACCACTATCTCTAAATAATGAACCACTATAAGTCCCATTGAAAATGCCCTGATACATTGGCCTATCAATTCCTCCTTGGGCCTCGCAATACATCTTCTCTATAACCTGAGTGTGGTATTACACCTTAGCAAAGGATGTACCCACAACAACCAAACTCTGCATAAACATGTAAAGAGAAAGTCTTAATCCCTTCATAAAGCAACAAACCCTCGCATACTCACATCATAGTAGAAGTAGCATGCCTAGACAAGAACAACAAAAAAAATATACCTAGTATATTCCCGCCAAGTGGGGTCTGTGGAGGGTAAGTGTACGTAGTCCATACCACTAACTAAAATGTGAGATAGAGAGGTTGTTTCTGATAGACTTTTAGTTAAAAAATAAAATAATCAAAATAAGGAATTGTAAAAGAACAATATACAATAGAAATTAATATATCCAATAACACCATAAATAAGATACTCCAAGTAACACACCAAAATATACAATATCCTAAACTCAAGCTAACCTTTTACCCTAATTTGCCTGCTCTACGACTTCTTAAACAGGGTCATGTCCTCGTTCAGCTGGAGCTTCTCCATGTCATGTCTAATCACCTCCCTATAATAATTCTTTGGTCTACATCTACATCTACCTCAGTTGAAACCATCCTAATCAAAGAATTCACACCTTCACATTGGGGCATCTGTGCTCCACCTTATCACGTGACCGACCATTTCAACCTCACTTTCGTCATCTTGGATTCCACCAAAGCCACTCCTAACTTATCTTAAATAACCTAATTTCTAATCATATCTTTCCTAGTACACCTACATATCTATCAAAGCATTCTCATCTCTGCTACCTTCATCTTCTGGATATGGGCCTTCTTAACAAATCAACACTCTACTCCATACAATAAAGATGGTCTAACCCGCACTCTGTATAACTTTTCTTAATTTTGGGAGGTACATTTTTTTCACACAAGATTGTAGAGGTGAGCCTCCATTTAATCCAACCTACCCCAATCTGATGAGTGACATCTTTATCAATCTCTCCATTCTTATGAATCATAGATCCCAGATACTTGAAACTATCTCTCTTACTGATAGAATGAGTTTCAAGCTTAAGAACCACATCAGACTCATGAGACACCTTACTAAAATTATACTCCAAATATTCTATCGTGGACCTACTCACCCTAAACCCTTCAGACTCAAGGCTTCACCTCCAAATCTCTAATTTATCATTAACTTCACTACTTGCCTCATTGATATAGACTACATCATCCACAAAAAGAAAACAATAAGGAAACTTACATTGAATTTGTCGCATCAAAACATCTATCACAAAGGCAAAAAGAAATGGAACATGCGTTCATCCTTGATGTAACCCCTTCAAGATGGGAAAGTGCTTTGAGTCCCCTTTCAAGTCCTAACATGAGTCTTTTCTACATCATTCATATCTTTAATCACCCTAACATAAGCCATAGTACACTTTTAGCCTCCAAATATCTCCAAAGATCCTCTCTAGGAACTCTATCATAGGCCTTCTCTAAGTCGATAAACACCATGTGCAAATCCTTTTTCCTTTTCCTATACTGCTCCACTAATGTCCTAGTGAGATTGATGGCTTCAGTAGCCGAGCACCCTAGCATAAATCCAAACTGATTTTTAGAAATAGTAACAATCCTTCATAGCCTCAACTCTACCGCACTCTCCCAAACCTTTATAGTTTGACTCAATAACTTGACACCCCTATAATTGTTGCAATACTGGATGTCACCCTTATTTTTATATAATAGAATCATCATACTGCACCTCCAATCTTCAGGCATCCTCATCGTCTTGAAAGTTATGTTAAAGAATCTAGTCAACTACTCTATACCTGCCCCTTCTGTACATTTAAAAAAATCCACCAAAATCTTATTTTGCTCCATCGCTCTACCTCTACGTACTCTATGAACACCCATCTTAACTTACCCAACCTTAATGCACCTATAATATCCATAATCACGAAACCTCATGGAATACTCCAAATACCCTAACATAAAGCTAGTATCTCTTTTTTCATTAAGGAGCATATGAAAGTATGACTACCATCTCTTTCTAATATGGCCCTCATCTACAAAAACTTTGCCTTCCATATCCTTAATATACTTTACCTGATCAAGGTCCCAAACCCTTCTCTCTCTAACCTTGGTGAGTCTATAAAAATTTTTATCCCTACCTTTACTATATAAAGTTGTGTATAAACTCTCAAAAATAGCATCCTTATCCCTTATGACCACAAACATCGCATCTCGTCTAGCAATCTTAAACTTCTCTATATGTTTCCCTTTATCTTATTCATCATTACTCTTAACCAACTTTGTAAACGCTCTTTTCTTAGCCTTCACCTTTTCGTTCACCACCAGTCCCCTTGGTGCTTGACCAAGCATCCTCTCGATACCCCAAACACCTTATTAGCTATCTCCTTAATACAATTAGAAGTCTGATTCTACATACTATTAATATCCCCTCCTCTCCCTTAAGCCTTCCTTACAATCAACTTATCCACTATATCCAAAGCACTGTCCAAAGTCAGACTGCTTCACCTAATTCTCAGATAATCCTCCACACCTCTCCTTCTTCTTCTTTTTATGATCTCTACATCCATCATCAAAAAGCCTATGTTAGATCGAAAGAATCTTTCTCAATAAGACCTTACAGTCCTTACAAATACCCCTATCTCCTTTCTTGAGGAGCAAAAAGTCAATCTAAGTCTTGGCCACAAAACTACGGAAGGTAACCAAGTGAACCTGCTTCTTGGGAATGTTCAAATTAACTACCACCAATCCAAACACCTGAGAAAAATAAAAAGTACCACTTCTTCAACATTTTTTATACCGAACCCATAGCTTCTATGCACATCTTCTCTATCCAACTTATGAAAATAACCCTCATACTCTTCAACCGTCATAAAGCGGTACTTTAATCTTAAGAATTGATCTTTCAAATGATCCTTAAGGATGAGAGGCATATACTTCTCCTGGAAAATCTCAGAGAACTTAGTCCATGTCAGAAGAGAAGATACAGTTGTCCTACAATCAAGATAAAATCTCCACCAAAGTTTAGTTGCCAAGTCCAACTAAAAGTTAATGTAATCCACACCACGAGTCTCACCCAGGCCTAAATTACGAATCCTATACTCACAAGAAATCTAAAACTCATAAGCATCCTCGCTCAATGCACCAGACAACCTAGGCGGAGCCAATCTCAAGTATCTACCAAACATCTTCTGCTCTTCAATTGACTAGCAAGATTAGAAACCACTAATTGAGTTACTACATGCTGAGCAACTACTAGTGAAGGAGGAACATCAACTCTGGGTGTTGCAGCTATAGGCTATGCCCCGACATTAGTACCCCTCAAATTTGTAGACTATGCACCATCATATGGTGTACCACCAACCAATCCCAATAGATAAACCAAAGCATCTTTTAGCACTGTAAAAGAAATAAACCCTAGTAGAGCCTGGGCTAGTCCCTAGCCTACCACCTGTTGGGGTAGAAGAATCTCTAGCTCGGGAGTAGGAATAGGGTTTGGTGAAGTTGAGCTATCCTAGTCCCTAGTTGGGTACATATCTCGTGGCTATGTACAACCTCTAGGTGGCCCACGAATAGCGATAAGATCCCTAGGTTTGTGCTTGGGATACTAATCACGTGTAACGGTAGCATGTGTCCTACACATTTGTGAAAGAGCAAAACCAAAGGAATTTTTTAGAAACCAACTCTGAATATTAGCAGAAGATAAGTGAAAGAGTGAAGAACTCCTAAGAATGTCCTATAGACTCCCAAAGATAAGAAATAAATTTCATCGCGGGACTCTACTCAACACTTTCTCTTATACCAAAAATACTAGTGAACTTAGGATCTGCAACCAATTTTTCATGACCCGTTTTACAATTCATGATGGCACCTACTTGATGTAGCCTGTAGGTAAGCCAACTCCTAGCCTATAGCTTTGAGCAATGGGCTTATTTTGCAGGAAATAATCCAAAAGGCCAAAAATCAACATTTTAGTACTTATCATATAGACAAGGCAATAGATATAATCCAAGTTAGATAAAATATAGACAATCATCCCATAAATAAGTAATGTCGGTACTAGAGAAACTACAAATATACTACAAGTTCTTAAATAGTTAATACAATCTACCTTGGAAACAAAATACTAGGCATAGATAAATAGAAGGAAAAAGGGGTAACTCCGACTCCAAGTGCTAACCCGATCTCTGAAATCCAATCATAGCATGAGTATCAAATTAGCGGTGGCAACTAGTATTCAGATATATACCAAAAAGGTACTGAGTAGGCATCATCTATCAACGGAGTTAAATCATGATATAAATACTATAAAAGGCAAGATAAAATAAGCTAAGTCAAGGTAAAAGGTCAAACCTAGATTTTTAATCCAACACCTCCATACATAGATAAATAAAAGCTTATGAGATAATGACATAAAAATGACACAATATCTACTAAATTGGCCCCCATAAACAAATAAATTTGGAAAAGTAAATAACCTAATGCATGCCCCCATAATCCTGGAGGGTACAATCTAGAAAAGAAAACATCAGTAATGATAATCGACCGGCTATCATGCAAAAAACAAGAACCCATCCATACTATATCACATCATAATAAATCTTAATTTCAACACTTGAATCAGTGCTCAGATCATAAATATCATGATAAATTATCGGACTTGAATTGGTGCTCATATCAACATCATAATCAATGGCCTGAACTGAATCAATGCTCATTTCATCAATATCATAATCAATTATTGCACTTTAATCAGTGCTCATATCATCAATATCATAATCAATTATCTAGCTTTACCATAAATATCATCATCTCCCAAAATTCAACCATTAAGTATCTAATCCTCTTAATTCCATAATAAACATTCCGAAATGTAATACAAGCATATAAATTTCTACAAAAACTAGCTCAGGTCTTGGCCTAAGGCTAGCTGTCCATTATAAGGCAAGTTCTACACCATACAAGATTAAGGTATCTAAATCCACATCTAGATGCTAAAAAGGTATTAAATAACCCTAAGACTGAAATTCTACTGAAGATATGAGCAACTAAGCCAATTACGCCTATATTACGATTTCAAGATAGCCTAAACAATCCAACTATGCCAAATATTTGACGATCATATTTCCAACACTTAAATCCCCTCCTAATCTAGTATAATATCATAAGTATACCACATAAGAGCTTAATCTATGAAGAGAGTAAACCTAGCCTACCTGGACGCCGAAGAAAAGCACAAAGAATCTTCTAAGATACCAATTTTCCATTTCGAGAAGCTTCCATAAGTTGCTAGTCTGTCAAACAACAATCTACTTATCAAGATGAGAACAAAGATAACTATATTGTACTATTGTTCTTCGGGTCCAAAAATCAAGTAAATTCCTAGGTGGGGACAATTAATGGAGTCATTTATTCAAAGTCAACACAATGTCCCACTATGCTCAAGGAAAGTTTACCCTGAAAAATAGGTGAATTTTGAGCTCTAATGGTGCTAAAATCAAGAAACCAAGGTTTTAGGTATTTTAGAAAGAAAAAAAGGATTTAATCCTAAAAGAGATGGAAGCTTACCACAAAATCAAAGAAGAAACACGTAAATAATCTCCAACCAAGCTCCAAAATCACCAACAAATACTTTTCCCAAGCTTTCTCACTCTTTAGGGTTCTAATAACTTGATAATTGATTACAGATATAGAAAATGAGCTAAGTGGGTATTTATAGCCTTCACAGGCACACGGGTGCCTCTAAATTGGACATTTAATTTCTTTAGCGGTCACCATTAAAGTGCCTGATATTGCTAATATGGTATGCATCCCACAAGCTAGACTGCTAAAGCAGTCCATGGGCCATATTAGCACTAGCCGCTAAAGTTCCCATATGCCGTAAAACTGTACCTATTGTCTAGATTAGGAACTCTAAAATACCCAAGGAAGACTAAAACGCCTTCTGCTAAAGTGCCCAAAGGGCCGCTTTAAAGGTCGCAACAGATATTAGGCACTAACTGAAACTTGGAGAAATTCCAAATTCCGCTAACCCCTAGAGATTTTTCCAAAATCCCGTGTATGCAAACAAACTAGGCTACCCTATCAAGTTTAGTGTTCTAGACTCAATGGAACAGTTGAAAATAAGATCCAAGGTTGTTTTGATAAAAAGTGAGTCCCACACCTACTTTCTATTTTCTTAACTTTTGGCTAATATCCCAATACAAGTCCAGGACCCTCGACACCAAAACCAATGGTCCTCCTAGCATAAAATTGAGTTTTTAGAGTTGTTACAATAATCAGAATTCATTTACGATAATGTTTGACTGAAGTTTTTTCCCAAAAACAAATTTAATCTAGTGAAGGCTTCAAATCAAAGAACTAGATCTATAAACCAAACAAACTGCCCGATAATTAAACTGTCAGTTCTAGCAAGTCATACTTAATTGGGGAAGCTATAGGAAAGCTCTTAATGGAAAAAATAAGTAGAAATATGGAAAATAACCGGATAGGTCGTTACATTATCCACTACTGAAGGAACTTTCATTTGCAAAATTAAAGGAATAGGATATACCTGAAGTCTCAATTATTGAAGGATACTGGGTCCACATTTCAATCTCGATCTCTTAAGTAGTCTCCTCTACTAGGCTGTGTCTCTACTGAACCTTTACTATAGGAATCTCTCTAGTGTACAACTGCTTAATATCAATGGCTAAAATGAGCACAGGCTCTTCCACGAAGGTCAATTCCTCATCCAACTGGACTGATTCCTATCTAAAAACATGAGATGACTGAATAATGTATCATCGCAACATAGAGACATGGAAAATCAAATGGACAATAACAAAATCTAAGGGTAAGGCTAACTCATAAGATACCTCACCAACTATGTGAAGAATCCTGAATGCCCTAATATATCTAGGGCTAAGCTTGCCTTCCCTCTCAAACCTCATCACACCCTTCATAGGCGATACATGGAAGAATACCTGCTCACCAACTCTGAATCTCAAGGAACAAACTCTACAATCTGCATAAGCCTTCTGTATACTTTAAGCTGCCCTCAACCTATCCTGAATCTCTTTGACAATATCCAATGACTCCTGAAGCAAGTTAGTACCACAAAGTGTAACCTTGGAAGTTTCAAACCATCAAATCGAAAAATGACATCTTCTTCCATATAAAGCCTCAAAAGGCGCCATTACAATACTCGAATAGTAAATATTATTATACATAAACTCTTTCAAGTCTAAGTACCACTCCACTAACCTCCAAAATCCATAACACAGGCTCAGAACATATCCTTAATAACTTGAATAATCCACTTTGACTGCCCGTTGGTCTATGGATGAAAGGTTGTACTAAGATCTACCTGAGTACCTAATTCCTCCTAGAAAGATATCTAAAATAAGGAAGTAATAGTGAACCCTGATTTGAAATGATTATAGGTACACCATGCAAATAGACTATCTCACGAATGTAGATACGGTCTAACCTCTCGTCACTGAAGGACAACTCAATAGTAAAGAAATATGGCAACTTGATCAACCAAACCACAATGACCCAAATACTATTAGAACTAAGGGAGGAATGAGATAAACCATTAACAAAGAACATGTTTATCCTCTTCCACTTCCAGTCGGGAATGGGTAACTATGAATCAATCCACCAGGTCTCTACTACTCAGCCTTTACCTATTGACAACATAGACAATGAGCTATAAAGTTTGCCACATCTCTCTTTATGCCACTTCACTAATAATTCTATCTCAAGTCTCTATACCTCTTAGCTATACCTAGGTAAATATAATACCAGGAGCTGTAAGCCTCATGCAAGATCGACTGAATCAATCTGTCAATCCTCAAAACATAAATATGGATATTAAACCTCAAAACACCCTTTGAATCTACTCACCACTCAAAACCCAATCACGAATGATAGAATGTATTTTACCCTCAAACTGACAACTCTGAATCTGTTTATATAGTGAAACCCTCACCTCGACACTAGCAAAAATCCTCCTAAGGTCTGAAATATCACATCACACCATCAAGTCGGCTAAGGAATGAATATCTGACGCCAAAGGCCTTTGAGAAACTGAAATACAAGACAGGCTACCCATACTAACCATCTTCTTGCTCAAGGCATGCACTACTTCATTTTCCTTGCCCAGATGATACAAAATAGAGATATCATAATCCTTAAGCAACTCTGTCTATCTATTTTTTCTAGTGTTTATCTCTCTCTTGGTCATAAGATATTGAAGACTATAATGATCCATCAATATCTCATAATGCATTCCATAAACATAATGCCTATAAAGCTTAAGCACAAGAACTACCACCGCTAACTCCAAATCATGAGTAGGGTAGATTCACTTGTGCATCTTTAGCTTCCTTAATCTTAAAGTATAAGGAATATCAGAACACTGCAAGATTAATACATAACCTAAACAAACACAAAAAGCATCACAATACATAATGAATCCCTCACCCTCAACAGTAAAAGCCAAAATAAAATTCAAAGTAAGAAACTCCATGAGCTTTTCTAATCTTGACTCACACTCTTCAGACTATCAGGGAACCCCCGTCCAAGTCAATCCTGTCATAGGTGTTGCAATAGAAGAAAAACTCACCATGAACAACCTATAGTAACCAGCCAAAATAAAGAAACTACAAACCTCAGTCTGAGATACAGGCCTGGCCAAATCACGAATGGCCTTAATCTTCATTGTGTGTACCATAATCACATAGGTAGAAACAACATGCCCAAGGAATTTCACCGGCTCAAGCCAAAACTCATACTTTGAGAATTTGGCAAAATGCAAATGATCTCTCAAAGTCGAGTGCACAATCCTCTAATGTTGCACATATTCCACTCTACTCCTCAAATACACAAGGATTTCTTTGATTAATACAATGATGAAGGAATCCAAATAAGGTATGAACTCTCAATTCATCAAATCCATAAATATAGTTGGGGCATTATTCAACCTAAAATATATCATAAGGAACTCATAATGACAATAAAAAGTCCTAAAGACTATATTTAAGATATCCTAAGTCCAAATCCTCAACTAATGGTAATTAGAACTCAAATCAATCATAGATAACAACACTGCTCCATTAAGTTGGTCTTATGAAGCATAAAAGTGAGGCATATGATATTGGTTCTTCATTGTCACCATATTAAGCTACCAATAGTCAATACACCTATGCATGGAGCCATCCATGTTCTTCACAAAAAACATAAGATCTCCTTAATAGGACATACTCAGTCTAATAAAACCCTTACAAAAAAAATCCTAAAGCTAAGAAATCATCTTCGTAAGCTTTGTGGGAACCATACGGTAAGGTTCTATAAAAATAGGTTGGGTTCAAGGCAAAAGATCAATAAGAAACTCAATATCACATAAGAGGAATATCAAGTAGATCGGTAGGAAAAACATTAGGAAACTTATGAACTATAGGAACAAAGTCGAGCGATGAATTGTCCACACTAACATCGTGAATATAAGTGAGATAAGACTAGCAACCCTTAAAAATAAGCATCCTAGCAAGAATATATGAAATAATCCCAATTGGCTTATGGATAATCTTCCCTTTCCACATGTCTTAGTGAATGTCGGGTAGGGAAATATAATGGTATTTTTAAAATAATCCAGGACCACGTGATAGTAGGATAACTATTCTATGACCAAAATCACATCATAATCTACCATGTATGATATAATAAGATCAACATGAGTATTAAAATCTTGCTTAGTCATAACACATGATCTAAAAACCTGATCCACAATGAAAGAATTACCCATAATAGTAGATACACATAATGGTACAAATAATAAATCCCAAGACAACTCTATACATTGTTTAATAAGTAGGCATATAATAATAAATCAATCCTGAACCAAATAATGAAAGCGCCAACTAACGACATACCAAGATTGTACTTGTGATAACAACATCCTAAAACTCAGCCCCTAGTCTAGCAGGTACTATATACAACTAAACATTACCACCACTTGGATAAACTCATAACTTCTCTCCTGTCCAACCTCTCTTAATGCCTCTACAAGTACTCTTGGGACTACTTCTATGACCATGTATACCACTTCACACTGAGGGGTAAACTGTCCTAATAGGTAAAATAAGTTGAGATGAGGAATAATTGCTCCACGACTGAGGAACTCTTATGCAATGTGACTAAAAACTCACCAAACATGACATGCCTCATAAAAGGTACTAAACCAGAAGATCCAGCTGACCCAAAATAACCACCATGACTAGAATAACTAGATAACCAACCCCTAGAAGACTGACCATAATCCTAGATAGGATAATTACTAATAATATATTGAACTCTATCAAAAATCTAGAGCACAGCCTAAACGGGCCTACTTGACTAAACCTAAAGCTAATATAGCTAACGCAAGGGGTACCTACCTGGATAACCACTATATCTGAATCATGATCCACTAGTAAAATAGCCTAGTTTCTAGACATTAGAAAATTTCCTTGATTTCTGGTTTCTAGTCAAGATACGACTTAGGGGAATGAATCGTGCACTTAGGTACGGGTGGTATGGTCTTTTCGTATGTTGACCAGTGTTGGTTGGTGGGATAGATATAGTTACTAGAATGGGTATCATTTGGGTGGTGAAAGTCATATACTTGGGTACATATGAGTTGTTTAGTTACTTCACTTAGCCTTAAACTTGGTAAATTAAGATAGATTTGAGTACAAGTGGCTCACTATAAGCCATAAGCCAGTGTACAAGTCGTACCCAAGACTCGTATGGTGTTCAATGTTCAAACCTCCTAAATTCTATTCTGCTAGGGGTACGGTTTATGGGTACTAGTCATACACTTGAAGAACCAGTCGTACCCTATGATGAGAATTTAATGTAGTTTAAGTTAGTGAAATCTAGATATTTCCCAACTTATCCTAATAAGGCCCCATAACTAATATTTCACTTGGAAGGTTATTTTTCCTATTATTTTATTCTTAAACACTTGGAAAACACTCTTAAATCCTCTCTAAAGTTCTTGGGAAAAGAAATCTAGGGTTTTATCATAAGAAGTAAATTGGGGCTTGTCTTGATGATTTGTATCCATCATCATCTTGGTTTAAAGAATTTTCTATTCCCTCATTAATAGTTCCAACTAAAGGCATAGTTTTATACAATGTTTTCATGATTTGAATATTTTATGATTTTGGTTTTTCAAATATGATTTGGGGTTTTTTGTTATAAATTCCTGGTTATTATTTTCCCATGTTTTAAATTATGATTTTATATGCATTAATGGTTGTTTTGGATAATTAGTTGCATGTGAATTGTTCTTTGGTAATGGGCTGTGGTTTTGGAAATACTATGCCCCAAAGTGTTTGATAATTTGCCTATAACAATGCTCTCACTATAATATTGTTTTTTTAATGGGACTTATGCCTAGTTTAATCCTGGTAACGGAACCCTAAATGATATGAATGGTTTAAATAGTTTTGAATGGATTGAAATGTCCTTGGTAGCTATGGTTTATGATTAATAGGAAATCATTTGGGGTACATTGGAATCCCCTAAGGATTGGCTAAGGACAATACTTTCAAGTTATAGTCGGTATGATGATATCACTAGTAATAGCCTTGGTTAATAATAATAGAACAATGGTTTGGTTGTAAAAAATATTTTAATTTGGCTTATATAAGGGGTGTGTAGCAAAGTCATGGAGGACGTAGGTCCCGTAGGGATCGAAACTAGAAACTCATATTTGATGATGTGAGATTTTGTCCTAGTGACCAATGCATAATTTCATACTTTATATTTTGGGGAATGTACTAGTCATCCCAGGTTTTCTTCCATGTTCATGAGACTTCACACACTGGGGCCCTTTCAGTAGGGGTAGATTAACCCATATAGCCCATGGGTGGTGTAGGACAGTAGATCTACATAGCCTAGGTAAAGGTTTTAAATATCATGCTAAACCTGATTCCCTTTCCCATCATGGTTATATATATTTATATGTATGGTTTGTAGGCATATGGATGGTTTTACTTGGTTTTATAAATGTTATTATGTTATCTTTATCCTGAGTTCATGATAGAGTTTATCTTCTAACCCATCTTCGAGCGTCTATATCCCCATAAGATGCAGAAATCGACCGTTCTACTCCACTATTAACATTTTGACATTTGGGGGTCAGCTTTGGATTGAAGTAGTGAGCTTCCATCTATTCTGAAGGCTCTATTTCATAAATGTTATTTCATACACTGAATTATTTATGGATATTGGTTTTGGCTATGGTTGGGGGCATGTCCCAATATAATATTTTTTTTTATTAGAGGTTTTTGTAAAACTACTATGGGTTTTAATGGGCGAGATCGGCATGGGTGTCAACCTTAGTATTAGCATTGGTATTAGGTGTGAACTCATTAGGCCAAATTTGTCAATGATCTATCGTATTTCATTTTGGGTTTATATATTTTATTACTAATAAAACTTATTTAGTTATGGTTAGATCAATGGTTTAATTTGTCTTGGTATGGTTTCATGGTTGGTATGGGATGATCAGACTCGATTAGGTCAGTATAGGTAATAGACCTATCCCAAAGTCTATAATTTGGATAGTTATGCTAGCTTATTATATGTTATAAATTCAGCCAACTCAAGGCAGGCGACTTGGTGTTGGGTTGGGTAATGGGGATGGTCTTCGGTCCTAGACAGACTTGGGACACCCATTACGACAAGGACCTGGGCCAGGTCACGTCAAGTTAGTATCAAAGATTTTTGTTCATGGTCAATTGGTAGTCCACAAATCCATTCTAGTAGAGTCTCTTTTAAGGGTGTATAGCACGCCACACTCATAAGAGAGAGGCTCCTTGGAATTTAGGAATGTTTCTCCTTCTTGGTATTCTAATTTAAATCTTCTTGTCTAATTCTTAGAATTCTTCTCTAATCCTTGGTTGTTCACTTTTCAGATCAGCCTTGACCACCTGAAACATAAGAAAACTCTTCAATTCCATCTAGGGACAATGTTGATAGGGTATGTCCTACATCTGGAGTTCGTATTCAATCTCAGTGTCTTATTTTTCTAGAGTTTCTCCAGTTGCTACTAGTCCTCCTCAGGGTAAGGTAACTAATGTTGAATTTTTCTAGTCTATTCATACTATCGCTCAGTTGGTTGTTGCTCAAGTTAAACGAGATACATCTGGTGGGTTGTTTACTGATACCTCAAAGGTTGGCCAATTTATGAAATTGAATTCTCCCACTTTTACTGGTGTTAAGTTGGAGGAGGATCCTCAGGGTTTTTTGGATGAAATAGAGATGATGTATAGGGTGATGCAGACCAAAAATGTGAAAAGTGTAAAATTTATAGCTTATCAGCTCAGGGATATTTCTACCAATGGTATGAAGAGTGAGAGAGTGATAGAGGTAATGCAGAGGAGTTGCCATTATGGGATGCCTTTTCTGGATTATTTCTATCCTCAAGAGCCGAGGAAAGCGAAGATGGAGGCATTTGTGAATCTTAAGTAAGGGAGAATATCTATCAAGAAATTTGCCTTGAAATTTCATTAGCTGTCAAGGTAAGCTCCTTATTTGTTAGTGGACATGAGAACTAGGATAAGAAAGTTTCCTTCTAGGCTATCTCGGGATTTAACCTTAGAAAGCAAGACTACTTTGCTAATTATGGATATGGACATTTTGAGGTTAGTTGTCCACATGCAATAGGTGGAGGATGAGAAGAGGAAATAAGTAGAGTTTAGAGATAGACAAGGTAAGAGAAACAGGTTTTTAAACCAGGGAGGTGCTAGTCACAATGTGGTTGGGTTGGAGATAAATGGCCAAAAAATAAGTAGGGTAGTTCTGGTTCCTTCTCTACAGATAGTACTCCTTACCCGAGGCAGTCGGGTGATACGTGCCAGCAAGGTGGTGATAATTTCTGGGAATAGGGTGCCCAATCTAAGGCGAGTGAGGGTCAGTCAGCTTTTTTATGCCCTCCTTATTTTTTTGTGGTTTTCTTTATCAGGGTTAATGTGATAGATAAGGGGACAAGTTTTTTAAATATGGCCATCCAGGCCATATACTCAAGAATTTTTTGGTTCTTAAGAGAGCTTCGGGAGTAATCAAAGCTCCGATTGCTTCATCTTCTACTTCTATGCCTAGTGGTGCAGCTTCGGTGTCTACTCCTGCTTCTGGTACCAGTAACTAGCTATAACAGGTTGTATACCCTTGCATCTTGGTAGGAATTTGAGGCATTACTTATTGTGGTTACTAGTACGTTACAACTTTTTTCTCATGACGTGTATTGTTTGCTTGATCCGGGTTCCACTTTTTTTTATGTGACCCTATATATGGATGTATGTATTGGTTTCGATATTGAGGTTGTTTAAGATCTTTTTACTATTTCTACCTTGTTAGGAGACTCAGTTATTGCTAAAAGAGTCTATAGGGGGTGTATGGTATCTTTTGGTGAAAGGCAGACTTTAGTGAATTTGTTTAAACTTAATATGTTGGATTTTGATGATATTCTAGAGATAGATTGGTTACACTCTTTTTATGCATCCCTGGATTGTTAGACCTGTAAGGTTGTCTTTGTGTTCCTTGGTGAATCGATTATAGAGTGGTAGGGTAGTTCCCTATCTCCTAGGAGGAGGTTTAGTTTTTATCTTAGAGCTCGAAGGTTATTCTCTAAAGTTTGTCTTTATTATTTGGTCCAAGTTAAAGATTCTAAATTGGAATGTCGTTCTTTACAATTAGTTTTGGTGTAAATAAGTTTCCTAAGGTGTTTTCGGATGATCTTCCTGGTGTTCCTCCGTAAAGAGAAATAGCATTTGGTATTGATTTGGTTCCGAACACTCATCCAATATCTATTCCTCCTTATAGAATGTCTCCGACTAAGTTTAGGGAAATCAAGAGGCAACTTAAGGATCTTCTAGATAATGGGTTATTTATCCTAGTGTATCCCCATAGGGTGCACCAGTGTTTTTCATGCTCAAGAAGGATGGTTCCCTTTGGATGTGCATTGTCTATCTGTAGTTGAATAAGGTAATGATCAAAATCAAGTATCCTCTCCCAACGATGGATGACTTGTTTGATCAATTGCAAAGTGCCAAGTTCTTTTCTAAGATAGATCTTTGGTCTGGGTATCATCTACTTAATATTAGGGAGAAGTATATCCCTAAGAAGGCTTTACATACTCAGTATGGGCACTTTAATTCTTGGAGATGTCATTTGTTTTAACTAATGCCTCGGCGGCATTTATGGACTTGATAAACAGGATTTTCAGGTAGTTCTTACCTCTATTTGTCATTGTGTTTATTGATAACATTTTGGTTTATTCCAAAAGTGAGGTGGATCATGCTAATCGCCTCTGTATGCTATTGTAGACCTTAAAGAAATAGTAGTTGTATGCCAGTTCTCCAAATGTGAGTTTTTGCTAAACGTTGTGACTTTTCTTGGTCATATTATTTCTATCGAGGGGATTATGGTAGATCCATAAAAGGTGGTTGCAGTTAAAGGGTAGCCTTTACCCACTACTCCATTTGACATTCAGAGCTTTTTAGGTTTGGCTTTTTATTATCGGCGGTGTGTGGAGAGATTTTTTATGATAATTGCTTCTTTGACTAAGTTGACTTAGAAAAAGGTGATGTTTTCTTGGTCGGATGCTTCTAAGGGAAGTTTTGAGAAGTTGAAAGATAAGCTAACTTTGGCTCTGGTTTTGACATTGACTGAAGGCAGTGAGGGGTTTATGGTTTATTGTGATGCATCTAGGGTGGAACCTAGTTGTGTTTTAATGCAGCATAGGAAGGTGATTTCCTATGCTTCTAGGTAGTTGAAGGTACATAAAAGGAATTATCCTACTCATGATTTAGAGTTGTTGGCGGTGGTTTTTTCTTTGAAAAACTAGAGACATTATCTATATGAAGCGCACGTAGACATCTTTTCTGATCATAAGAGTCTATAATATGTGTTCACTCATAAGGAGATAAATCTCAGGCAAAGGAGATGGTTGCAGCTTCTCAAAGACTATGACATGAGTCTTCACTATCACCTAGGTAAGCCTAACATGGTTGTTGATGCCCTTAGCAGATTTTCCATGGGGTGTTTGGCTTATATGGAGGAAGGAAAGCAGGAATTGCTGAAAGATATTCACTGATTGGCCAATCTTGGAGTTCATTTTTGGACTTCATGAATGGTGGGGTGATGGTACAGGAAGTGGTTCGGTCGTCTCTTAGTGTAAAGATTAAAGAGAAGCAAGTACTAGATCCTATCTTGATAAAAAACAAGATTAATATGGGTATGCAGAAGGTAATGGTGTTTGAGATCAGTAGCGACTGTACTTTACGATACCAAAGTAGGTTGTGAAATCTTGATATCGATAGGTTGCGACGAAGGATCTTGGTTGAGGAAGATAAATCGCACTATGTTGTACATCCTAACTCAATAAAGATGTATCATGATCTCTAAGAGATGTATTAGTGGAACGGTATGAAAAGAGACGTAGCTAATTTTATGGACAAGTGCTTGGTATGCCAACAACTTAATGTTAAGCTCATGAGACATAGTGGGTTGTATCAAGATTGATTTTCTCAAATGGAAATGAGAGGTAATTAATATGGATTTTTTGACCTGTCTTCCGGTCTTCAGGATAAATATAATTTGATTTGGGTCATCGTGGATAGAATGAAAAAGTCTTCTCATTTTTTGCCAGCGAGGACTATCTTTTTGGTGGAGGATTATACGAAGTTATAAATTCATAAGATAATGAATCTGCAAAGGGTACCTATTTTGATTATCTCTGATCGTGGTGTTCAATTTTCACCTTATTTCTGGCACTCTTTTAAGAATTGATTGGGTGTTAAGGTGATTCTGAGTACTACTTTTCATCCTCAGATGGATGGGCAAGCAGAAAGGACTATTCATACATTAGAGGATATGTTTCGGGCATGTGTGGTTGATTTTGGTGGCAGCTGGGTTGAGCATCTACCTATGGTAGAGTTTACTTGCAACAATAGCTATCATTTTTATATTGGTATGACCCCCGAAGCATTGTAAGTTAGAAGGTGTATATTTCTTATTGGTTGATTTGAGTTAGTGAAGCAGATATATTCGGTTCGAATTTGGTCTATCAGGCTATAGAAAAGGCAAAGGTGATTCGAGATAGGCTTAAGGCTGACTAAAGTCGCCAAAAGTCCTATTTGGATGTAAGGCATCGAGACTTGGAGTTTGAGGTTGGGGATAAGGTGTTCCTTAAGGTATCTCCCATGAAGGGAGTAATGCAGTTGGCAAAAATAGGAAGATCATTCCCCAATATAATAGTCCTTATGCAGTTTGATGAAGGGCTAGAAATGTTACTTATAAATTTGAGTTGTCTTCTAGTTTGAACTTCGTTCATCTTGTATTTCATGTTTCCAAGTTAAGTATGTGTCTTGTTTATCCTTTTTTGATTATTCCTTTGGATGGGTTGAGATATTGGTTAGGACGATTTGTCGGTTGTAAACCAAGGATGTGGCTTTTGTTAAGGTTCTATAGAGGAACCATAAGATGGAAAAATCTACATGGAAAGCGGTGGAGGACATGAAATCCAAGTATCCATATTCATTTTTTGCTCTTGGGATTCATTTTAAAGGTATGTGTCTTCCATACATCTTTATTTTTTGAGTTTGTTAAAGTAAAGATTAATATCCTTGCCTCTTTGTTTTCAAACTTTGTTAAATATTAGAAATATATTTGATAATACAAATGACTCATGCATGTGATTACCCCTACCTTATTTTTCATTCGAGGATAAATGTTCCTAGTGGGAGAGACTGAAACACCCTGGTGTCTGGACCTTATAAAATTCACTTAATTTTTAGTTTCTGGAAAAGATATGACTTAGGGGAATGAGTTGTACACTTTGGTATGGGTGGTATGGTCCAGTCATATGCTGACCATTGTTGGTTGGTGGGATGGATGTAGTTACTGGAATATGTACGATTTGGGTGGCATGAGTCTTATTGTTGGGTATGGGATGTTTTGAAACTTTACTTAACCTTAGACTTGGTAACTTAAGTTTGATCAGAGTACAAGTGGATCACCATAATTCATAATCCAGGGTATGAGTCATGCCCAGGACTCGTATGGTGATCAGTGTTCAAACATCTTGGATTCTATTCTATCAGCAGTATGGTTTATGGGTACTAGTTGTAAATTTGAATACTACTTGGGCTTAGAAGTGTGGTACCTTGGAAAGTGTTGGGTCCATGGGGGAAATCCTAGGGTACGAAAGGTAGGTACTAATCGTACAGGATGGGTAAAACTCATAAGGGTCAGTCATACCCTATGACAAGGATTTAATGTATTTTAAGCGAGGGCAATCTAGATATTTCCCCACTTTTCCTAAAGAGGTCCCATGACTTATATTGCACTTGGAAGGTTATTTACCCTATTATTCTATCCTTAAACACTTGGAAAATACTCTTAAATCCTCTTTAGAGTTCATAGGCAAAAGAGGCTAGGGTTTCATCTTAAGGAGTAAATTGGGGCTTGTCTTGGTTGTTTCTCTCCATTATTATCTTGGTTAAGGGCATTTTTTCTTTCCTCGTTGTTAGTTCCAACTAAAGGCATGGTTTTATACAATGTTTTCATGATTTGAATGTTGTATGATTTTAGGTATTCAAATATGATTTGGAGGGTTTCGGTTATAAATGCTTGATTATGGTTTTCCCATTTTATTAATGATACTTTTATATGCCTTAATGGTGGTTTTGAATAATTGGTTGCATGGGAATGGTTCTTTGGTAATGGACTGTGGTTTGGGAAAAACTATGCCCCCAAAGTGTTTGATAAAAAGCCTATATCAAAGCTTTTACTATAATATTGGTTTTTTAATGGGACTTATGCAAGGTATAGACTTGGTAATGGAACCTTAAAGAATATGAATGGTTTAAATGGTTTTGAATTGATTGAAAAAGCCCTGGTGGCCATGGTTTTGGTTTAATTGGATATCATGTTGCGTACATGAAAATCCCCTAAGGATTGGCTAAAGACAATACTTGCAAGTTATAGTTGGTATGACTATACTACTACTAATAACATTGCTTAATACTAATAGAATAATGATTTGGTTGTAAAATGGTTCTAATTAGGCTTAAAAGATGGGGGTGTAGCAAAGTCGTGGAAGGTGGAGGTCTCGGGGGAATTAAAACTTGAAACTCATATTTGCTGATGTGAGGTTTGGCCCTAGTAACTATGTGCTTGATGTCACACTTTATATTTTGGGGGATGTACTAGTCATCTCATGTTTTCTTCCCTCGTCGTGCAAATTCATACACTGGGCCCTTTCAGGAGGGGGAGCTGAACTCATATAGGTCATGGGTGGTTTATGTTGACAGAGTTACATAGTTGAGGTAAAGGTTTAAAATGTCATGTTAAACTTGGTTCCCTTTCTCAGCATGGTTATTTATATATATATATATATATATATATATATGTGTGTGTATTGTTTATGTGTATATGGATGGTTTTACTTCATTTTATAAATGGAATTATTTTATCTTTATCCTAAGTTTATGCAAGTGTTGACATACTAACCCGTATTCAGGTGCCTTTATGCCCACACAATGCAGGAACCGACCATTTTATTCCTCCTGCTTAGCATTTGGACATTTGGGGGTTAGCTTTCTATTGAAGTGGTAAGCTTACATCTATTCGGAAATCTCCATTTTATGGATGTAATTTCATGCTCTGTTTATTTATGGGTATTGATTTTGTCTATGATTGGGGGCATGTCCCAACTGGATATTTGTATTCTTTTGGTTAGAGGATTTTACGGAACTACTATGAGTTAGAATGGGAGAGATGGGTATTGGTGTCATCCTTAGTATTGGCATTGGTATTAGTGCTGACCTCGTTGGACAAAATTTCTCACTGTTCCATCATATTTTATTTTGTAATTATATATTTGATTATTAATGGAACTTAGTTGGTTATTGTTGGATCTATAGTTTGGTTTGGCTTGGTATGGTTGGACGGTTGGTATGGGATGATCGAACTTGGTTCGGTCGGTCTCGGTAATAGATCTATCCCAAAGTTTATAATCTAGATAGCTTCTCTATCTTGTTATATGTTCGAAATTCAAACAACTTTAGGCAGGCGGCGGGAGGTTAGGTTGGGTAACAGGGGTGGTCTCCGGTCCCAAATTGACTTGGTATGCCTATTACAACAAGTCCTCGAGTTAGGTCAGGTCACTAAGGCTCCCACTAAAAACTGCCCTGATACTGTAGCCTCCTATCGCTTCTCCCTTAGGCCTCCGATGTATCTCCTACTTAACCTGAGTATGGTTTGACACCTCAACAAAAGATCAACCCACAACAACTAACCTCTGTGTAGACATGCGAAGAAGAATTACTAATTCCCTCACAATGTAGCGAACCTCTCATACTCAGAATTTGAAATAGATGTAGCATGTATAGCAACTCATAAAAATGATCCTCAAACTCTACATATATCACAGATCCCAACTCTAGTCTTGGGAACTAGTCTCATAAATGATCCCTAAGGATAGGAGGCATATACTTTTCCAAGAATATCTCAAAGATCTATGTTTATGTCAAAAGAGAAGATCTAGCTGTCCTAGAATTTAGATGACCTCTCCACCAATATCTAGATGCCAAGTCCAACTAAAAAGTAGTGAAATCCATAACATGAGTTTCAACTAGGTCCAAATTACATAGCCTATTAAAACACCGTGGAATTCTTTCCCTTAAAAAATTTCCAAGATTTTTGGTCTCTGGATAGGATATGATGAGGGGAAATGACTCATACACCGGGATACGAGTTGTATGAGTTAGTCGAATGCTGACCAGTGATAGTAGATGTATTGGTTTGGGTTCTAAAATGTATACGACTTGGATGGTACGAGTCGTATCGATGGATATGGGTTGTTTGGTTACTTTATTTAATCTTAGGATTCATAACTCAAGTTGTATATGAGTATGAGTGGCTCACCAAGAGCCATAAGCCAGG
This sequence comes from Capsicum pubescens, assembly GCA_030864215.1. Lineage (NCBI taxonomy): Eukaryota > Viridiplantae > Streptophyta > Magnoliopsida > Solanales > Solanaceae > Capsicum > Capsicum pubescens. Next base: position 239,446,693 of record CM061544.1, on the reverse strand, counting down.
GTACGAGTCATACCACACTCTTTGGTGGGTAGTGCTCTATCTTCTTGGGATTCTTTTCTTCCAGAGGTATGAATCATAGGTATTCGTCGTAAAATATTATGACATGGTTTGGGGTGAGTCATACCTTGGGATGTGTTGGATCCAAGGGATATGGACTTAGGTATGAGTGGTGTGTACCACTCGTATTGGAGGGTACGACTGGTATGGATAATCGTACCTACCTGATAGAATTTTTGGAAGTTTAAGTAAGGGAAATCTGAATATTTTCCCACTTAACCTAATATGGCGACATGAGTTTTATTCCTATTAGGAGGTTATTTTCCCTATTATTCTATTTTTTAACACTTAGAAAGTTCTCTTAAACACTCTACAATTCTCTCTATGACTTTTGGGTAAATGAAGGCTAGAGTTTCATCTTAAGGATTAATTTGGGGCTTTTATTGGTGATTCCTCTCCATCATCTTCTTGGTTTAAGGCATGTTCTCTTCCTTATTGTTAATTCCAACTAAAGTCAAGGTTTTAAACAATGTTTTCATGGTTTGATTATTGTATGGTTCTGGATTTTCAAATATAATTTAGGGGTTTTGGTTATAAATTCTTGGTTATGCTTTTACCATGTTTTAATTATGATTTTATATGCTTTAATGGTAGTTTTGGATAATTGGTTGCATGGGAATGGTTATTTGGTAATTGGCTTTGGTTTTGGAAATACTATACCACCAATATGTTTGATAAAATGCCTATGAGAATGTTTTTACTACATTGTTAGATTATAATGGAACTTATGCATGGTTTAAGCTTGGTATTGGAACCCTAAATGGTTACATGGTTTGGAATAATCAAAATGGAATGGTTTTGGTTAAACAATTATTCTTGTGGGGTACAATGGAACCCCCAGAGTTATCATAATGACGGACATTTGTGGGGCACATGGGACTCCCCTAAGTTTATTGTTAATGCGATTTATGGTTACATGGGACTCACTTGATCTAACAAAGGTTTGGCTAAGAAAAACACTAGTATGTTATAGGCACTATGGCAATACCACTATTGCATAGTCTTGGTTAATAACAGTGGTTTGGTTAGTTCGAAATGGTTTTAATTTTGAAATAATGGTTGGGTGTGATAGCTAACCGTGAACGTGGGAGTTAAATGAAAAAACACTGGAAATTCACATTTGCCGACATGAGGGGTAGGTCATGGTTACCCTTTTATGATACTATTATGTACGTGGGAATCCTCTAAGTACATTGTACATATATATCATAGAAGGTGAGGGTACTTGGGAACCCCTTACTATTATGGTATCTCTGGTTCTTGCAGCTACACACCTCGAGTCCTATTTAGGGGGTTATACTGGACCCATATTTCCTATGGGTGGTTAAGGATGGTTAAGCAACACATACCCATGTTAATAGTTTTAAATGCATGCTAAACCCAGTTTTCTTTCCCGACATAGTTAGATATGTATATATATGTATGGTTTATATGCATATGGTTAGTTTACTTGGTTCTACTGGTCGTAATTATTTTATCCTTATGTTGAGTTCATGTTGGTGTTCATCCACTAACCCATCTTTGGGAGGTTATATGCCCACGCAACGCAGGAATTGGCCGTTTTACTCCTTCTACTTATCTATTAGACATTCGGGATCAGCTACTGGATTGCAGTGGTGATCTTCCATCTTTTCATAAGTCTCTATTTTATTGATGTTATTTCATACTTTAGTTCATTTATAGATATTGGTTTTGGCTATGGTTGGGGTGTGTCCCAACCGGATTTTGGTATTTTTTTATTTAGAGGCATTTGTGGAACTCCTTTGGGTTGGTATAGGTGGGATCCGTATTGGTGTCATCCTTGGTATTGGAATTGGTATTGGGACTAATATCGAATGACTAAATTTTTTGTTGTTCCATTCTCTTTTATTTTGGGATTATATTTAAGAATTATTGAACTCATATGGTAATGGTTTGTTATTTGGTTTGGCTATTAGTTGGGTTCAAATGGTTGGACTCGGTTAGGTCGGTCTTGGTAATAAACCTATCCTAGAGTTTGTAATTTTGATAGATAGCTATCTTGTTATATGCTTATACTTCAGCCAATTTAAGGTAGATGGTTGTTGGTTGGGTTGGGTAATGGGGGTGGTCTGCGGTCCTGGATGGACTAGGGATGCCTATTAAGACAAGGCCCCCGATCGAGTTATGTCAAGTTGGTATCAGAGATTTATATTCATGGTCAATTGGGAATCCACAAAGCCTTTTCTAGTATAGTCTATTTTAGTGATGTGTTGCGTTCCACACTCATAAGAGAGAGGCTACAAGGTATATAGTAATGTTTCACTTTTTTGGTATTTTATTTTCAGGCTTGGAGTCTAAGTCCTAAAATTTCATCTAGTCCTTGTTTATTCTATTTTTAGATCATGCCTCATCGATCTAGAACATAAGGAAATCGTTTTGTCCCATCTGGGGATGATGTTGATGGAGTACACCCTACACCTGGAGTTCATACTCGATCTTAGGGTCCTATCACTGATTGGTTTGGAGTTTCCCCAGTTGCTGCTGGTCTTACTCAAGATGAGGTGACTAATGTAGAATATCTTCAGTTGATTTATACAATTTCTCAGTTGGTTGCTGCTCAGGCTGAGTGGGGTACATCTGGTGTTCTATCTGTTGAGGCCATAAGTGTTGGCCAATTCATAAAGATGAATCCTCATGCTTCTGCATCTCCTCCTATTTCTGGTATTGGCACAGGCCAGAATAGGTTGTATGCCCTTGCATCTCGGCAAGAACCTGAGTCATCACCTGATGTCGTTACTGGTACATTACAACTCTTTTCTCGTGATATGTATTGTCTGCTTGATCTTGGGTCCTCTTTTTTTTATGTGATCCCATATATGGCTATGTCTTTTTGTTTTGATCCTGAGGTTGTCTTGGATCCTTTTTTATTTATACCCTGTTAGGTGATTAGTTATTACTAAAAGAGTCTATAAGGGTAGTGCGGTATCTGTTGTTAGTAAGAAGACCTTAGTAGATTTGTTTGAGCTGGATATCGTGGATTTTGATGTTATTCTGGGGATGGATTGGCTACACTCTTAGTACGCGTCCTTAGATTTTCGGACTCGTATCGTTGTCTTTAGGTTCCCTGATGAACTAGTTATAGAATGAGATGGTAGTTCCCTAGCTCTTTGGGGAGGTTTATTTCTATCTTAGAGCTTGGAGATTAATCTCTAAATGGTGTCTTTATCTCTTGGTTCGAGTTAAAGATTTTAACTCGGAGGTCTTTCTTTTCACTCGGTTCTGGTGCTAAATGAGTTTCCTGAATTTCCTGAATTTTTTTCGATGATCTTCCTGTTGTTCCTAGGATAGGGAAATTGAGTTTGTTATTGATTTGGTTTTACACACTTAGCCAATATCTATTCCTCCTAATAAAATGTCTCCGACTGAGTTAAGGGAACTCAAAGAGAAACTTAAGGATCTTCTGGATAAAGAACTAATTAATCATAGTGTATCCCTATGGGGTGCACTGTGTTTTTCGTGGGCAAGAAGGATGGTTCCCTTTGGATGTGCATTGACTATTGACAATTCATTAAGGTAATGGTCAAGAACAAGTATCCTATTCCAAGGATAGATGACTTGTTTTATCAGTTGCTAGGTTCCAAGTTCTTTTTTTAAGATAGACCTTCGGTCTGGGTATCATCATCTTAAGATTAGGGATGAGGATATCCCTAAGATGACTTTTCGTACTCGATATGGGAACGTTGGATTCCTTGATATGTCATTTGTCTTGATTATTGCCCTAGCGACATTTATGGATTTAATGAACAGGGTTCTCGACAGTTCTTGGATCTTTTGGTCATTGTATTCATTGAGGACATCTTGGTGTATTCTACAAGTTATATGGATCATGTCAATTACCTTAGTATGGTATTGCAAACCTATAAGGAACAACAATTGTATGTCAAGTTCTCCAAGTGTGAGTTTTGGTTGAATGTTGTAACTTCTTTGGGTCATATTATTTATAGTGAGGAGATCAGGGTGGATCCTCAAAAGGTGGTTGGGGTTGAAAGGTGGCCAGGAACCACTAGTCCAATTGACATTCAGAGCTTCTTGGGTTTTGCTAGGTATTATTGGAGATTTGTGTAAAGCTTTTTTTTATAGCGTCTCTTCTAACTAAGTTAACTCAGAAGAGTGTAAAATTTTCTTGGTCGAAAGCATGTGAAAGGAATTTCGAGAATCTTATGGATAAGCTAACTTCAGCTTTTGTTTTGACATTGCTTGAAGGTAATAAGGGTTTTTGGTTTAGTGTTATGCATCTTGGGTGGGACTTGGTTGTGTTTTGATGCAGTATGGGAAGGTGATTGTCTATGCTTCTAGGTAGTTGAAGGTGCATGAGAGGAATTCTACTACTCCAGATTTGGAGTTGTTGGCGGTGGTTTTTTCTTTAAAAAATGGTAGCATTATTTGTATGGTCTGCATGTAGATGTCTTTTCTGATCATAAGAGTTTACTGTATGTGTTCACTCAAAAAAAGCTAAATCTCAAGAAGAGGAGATGGTTGGAAATACTCAAGGACTATTATATGAGTCTTCACTATCATTCAAGTAAGGCTAATGTTGTTGATGATATTAGCAGGATATCCATGGGAAGTTTGGCTCATATGGATAAGTAGAAGCGGAAATTGGTAAAGGATATTCACCGCTTCGCTAATCTTAAAGTTCATCTCTTAGACTCTAGAGATAGTAGTATGCTGGTACAGGAAGCAATTAGATCATCTCTCGGTGCAGAGATTAAGGAGAAACAAGTGTTAAATCCTATTTAGATGAAAATCAAGAGTAATGTAGGGGGACAAAAGGTAATGGTATTTGAGATCAGTGGTGACAGTACTTTATGATACTTTAACACCCCGAGTTTGTACCTCAGACGCTACACGGTGCTCATAATCCCGAAGGACCATAAGCTAACCCATGACTGGTGACTGCTGTAATAACTGAATAATGATAATAATGAAATATGCGGAAATTAGGTGGAAAACTGGCCATAAGGTTTAATACTGTAAATAATACTGAATATGGTATCACAATACATAAACTGAACATCAATACTAAAAATTGAACAATTTTATGAAAAATCTCTAGTCTGAAAAGCCTCTAAATTGTCTGAACTGTGGAGATGATAGGACAAGTCCCCAACTAACAACGACTACTGAAAATGAACTGAAATAATAAAATAAATGATCACGTCCTCGTACTATGAGGACTCACCACTAACTTTGTATGCTGAGAATCTGAACTACTAAGGGTGCTTGGGAGCCCGTGCGTCTTAACCTATTATATAAGACATCTTAGCACCAAAGAAAAGCATGCGGCAGTACTTCGAATGTACTGGTATGCTCAATGAGGTGGGCTGAAATGCATGGGTTCATATGGATGAACAATACTAATTGAATATCATGAGTATGACTGAATGAGAGTACATGCATGAATACATAAACTGTACTGAGATCGTAATAACACTAAATACTGGATTAGTGGTAACTGAATAACTGTATCTGACAGTCTTGATTTTGTGGAACTATACTGAGTCTCGTACTGAACTGAGTGATTGTGTCTGACAGTCCTGAATCTGTGAAACTGAACTGAGTTCCATACTGAGACTGAATTTGAAACTAAGATTGTGGGAATTAATCATCTAACCAACATGCCCCTTCTCTAACTGATTTGGGGTCCAACCTATTACCCAAGTTGGAAGGGTGTCAATACAATGCCACGGGTAAGGACAAGTGTTGAGTCACCCTCATCTAGAAGGTACTCTGAACGAGAATGGTGGTACCCTCAACTGGCAGGTAGATGACCTCATCAACCCTCAACTAGCATGTTGATGTCTCAACCTACATTGGCTACGTAGTTCCGGACCGCAAGGACTGTTTCGAAGGATTTCACCCTCTACTATTAGGTGAGACCCCATCCTTGGGTTTACTCAGTGTTGAATCCTACTCCCAACTTAATAGACACTGGATTGAATTCTAAACTGTACTAGTCTAGACTAAACTATTACTTATCGTACTGTATAACTGAACTGAACTGATTTTACTGAACTGAGTGGAACTGATAGTGAGTTCACTGAATTTTTCCTATGTTCTGTAACTGGCTGAATTCTACTGATCGAGACATGACTGATTCTACTCTATGACTGACAATAGCTCTAGACAAGCAACTAAATTTTCGGGTATTAAGTACCCCCAGGACTCGATAGCATAGATTTAATAGACATGGCATAATCTTGATACATGCAAATTAACTACTTAATCATCATTCATTCATTTGGGTATTCTAGCAAACACTTGAATGACATGAACTTGCATACATGCAAACATGATATAATTTCACTATCCAACTCACATGGACAATTCATCAAACACTTTTGGGGCACAATATATGCACATAATACTAACACAACATGTAGGCATCATGATTCAATTCCAATTACACAATCCAAGAATTTCAAGATGGATTAACATTATAAAGCACACATATCAATTAACTCTACATGAATTATGCAATAAATCATGAATACACTATAATTCAAATCATGGAAATTATGATATCACTCTACTTGAACTTTAAAAGAGTTTCTTGGACTCTAAGGGTAGAAGGAACCCATGGATGAACACTTCGCATACCTTAGTTGGTGAATTTTGGAAAATTAATGGTGGAATCTTGAGCCTTGAGTCTGAATTTAATTCACCTAGGTTTTTGTTCTTGAAAAAATTGTTAAAGAATGAATAAAACTCGCTAAAAGAGGTCTAAATTTCTTGTTATGTGGGCTGAAGGGCGTGCGAAAGAGAATTAACCCTGAGGATGCGTCTTTTTAATTACTGAAAAATTGAATCATTGACGCGCAGGCCGATGCACTTCATCGTTTGCATCAATGCGATAGCCAACGCGCCGCGTCAAGTTCATATCGATTCAATGGAAATTGCACTGAGCTGAGGGAAAAATTATCTATCGAAGCGATGGATGATCCGACGCGTCAAGATCGCGTTAACTCACTGTTTTGGTCATTCGAACCTGATCTAAACGAGGTCCAAAAAAATTAGAAACTTGTTTGAAAACACCTATTCGCATTCTTGATCATGAATTAACTCAAATATCAACATTTAATGGATGTAAAGGTCGCGAAATAAGATTGCCAACTTTCAAAGGCTAAAATAAACTAAGTCTAAATACTTAGCTAGAATTTCTAAGTCTGGGACCCCTTAGCATGTTTAAAGGATAGAATTAAGCAAAGAATTTTGTGAGGTCTTACAATATCTCCCCCTTTTTAACATTCATCCTTGAATGAGCTCGAGTAAGACTGACTAAAATGAGAGGACTGGTAGAATGAACTTACTTCCTGAACATGAATATTTGAAACATGATTATTTGACTAGCATTACTGACATACTGAATTTCATACTGAACATACATATCTGATGCATGAATACATGACTGATCTGACTCATGAACGTATGACTGAATATGCAATGGTAATTGATACCAAGTTCATAATGGAAAATCTGAGCATGAAACTGAATAAGCTTAAGGAAGACTATTACCTTTAGCTCAACCTGAGTTTGCGAAGAAGAGGTTAGGATACTTGGTCTGCATATATTCTTCTGCTTCCCAAGTAGCTCCCTCAATGGGCTGAATCCGCCAAAGAACTTTGACTAGAGGGACTTCTTAGTTCCTCAGTCTGCGAATCTGATAATCAAGGATTTCAACTGGAATCTCTTCGTAAGAGAGGCTATTCTGAACATCTATACCCTCTATGGGTACTACAGCTGATGGGTCACCTATGCATTTCTTTAGTAAGGAGACATGAAACACTAGATGATGAAGATATATTTGAAGGCAACTCAAACTCGTAAACTACATTTTCGAAATGGCTGAGAATTTGGTAAGGACCAATATATCGGGGACTGAGTTTCCCTTTATTTCCAAAATTCTTCACCTCTTTCATAGGAGAGATTTTCAAGTACACATAGTCTCCAATCTCAAACTCGAGATCCTTTCTGCATACATCTGTATACGATTTCTGTCCGCTCTGAGCTATTTTAAGCCTTTCCCTTACAAACTGAACTTTCTCTAAGGTATCAAATACCAAGTCAGGCCCTACCACTCACTCACTTCAAACCAACCAATGGGAGAATTACACCTCTTTCTATAAAGTGTCTCAAACGGAGCCATTAAATACTGGAATAGTAGTTGTTGTTGTATGCAAACTTAATTAAAGTCAAGGGGTCATCCCAACTACCTTTAAAATCTATCACACATGCTTGCAGAATATCCTCTAAAGTTTGAAGGGTCCTTTTTACTTGACCATCTGTCTGAGGATAAAAGGTTGTACTGATTTGAACTTGGGTACCAAGACCCTTTTGGAATGCTTTCTAGAAATAAGAGGTGAACTGGGTAGCTCTATCTAAGATAATGGAAAACAAAACACCATGCAATCTGACCAACTCCCTGATATAGAGTTTGGAGTATTCCTCGGCTGAGTAAAAGGTATGGACTATTAAGAAATGAGCTGATTTGGTCATCCTATCTACAATGACCCAAACTGAATCATGCTGACAATGAGTAAGAGGCAAACTCGTCACAAATTCCATGTTCTCTTTTTGCTAATTCTAGTTGGGAATGCTGAACTCCTACATGGACCCACTAGGATTCTGATGCTCAATCTTAACTTCCTAACATATCGAGCACTTAGCCACAAACTCTGCAATATTCCTCATTATCCTGCTCCACTAATAGATTTCCCACAAATCACGGTACATCTTAATAGCCCCTAGATGAATAGAGTAGTGTGCACCATGCGCTTCTACAAGAATTTGCTGCCTCAAGTCATCTATGCCTGGAACACATAGTCGACCCTAAAAATGCAAAACACCATCTCTCTCTTAGGAGAAAATCTCTACCTTCTGATCATTGACTGATTCTTTCAACTCGACTAGACTGGGATCCTATCCTGTTTTTCCTTCACTTCGGAAACTAGGTATGATTCTGAACTACTCTACACCCAAACAGTACCTTTTGCTGAATCAACTAAGCGGATACCTAGTCGGTCTAGATGATGAACTTCCTGAGCTAACTTCTTCTTACTATCCTCGACGTGAGTAATACTACCCCTAGACATTTTACTTAGAGCATCGACCACTACATTGGCATTGCCCAGATGATACAGTACACTCATGTCGTAGTCTTTCAATAACTTCAACCACCTTCTGTGATGGAGGTTTAGGTCTTTCTGAGGGAATACATACTTCAGGATCTTGTGGTTTGTGAACACATCAACGTGCACACCATACAAATAGTGCCTCCAAATCATTAAGGCAAACACTACTGCTACTAGCTCAAGATCATGAGTAGGATAGTTTTTCTTATGAGGCTTAAGCTGCCTAGAGGAATAGGCTATGACCTTACCTCTCTACATCAGAACACACCCCAAGCCAATTCTAGAGGTATCACAATACACCACAAAGCCATTTGAACTATCTGGTAAGGTCAAAACTAGAGTTGTAGTCAGTCGAGTCTTCAACTCCTGAAAACTCTTCTCACAAGAATATAACCACTGGAATTTGACTTTCTTCTAAGTCAATCTACACATAGGGAATGCAATAGATGAAAATCCCTCAACGAATGATCGATAATAGTTGGCCAAACCTAAGAAACTCCTGATATCTGATGAAGAAATGGGCCTGGTCTAATTTCTCACTGCTTCAGTCTTTTGGGGATCAACTGTAATTCCATCACCGAAAACTATATGGCCAAGGAAAGCTACTGACCTTAGAAAAAATTTACATTTACTGAATTTGGTGAATAACTTATGATTTCTGAGAGGTTGTAATACTATTTTGAGATGGTCCGTATGATTATGTTCACTGCGGGAGTAGATGAGAATGTCATCTATGAATATTATGACAAACATTTCCATGTACTGCTTGAACACATAGTTCATCAAGTCCATGAAGGCTACTGAAGCATTGGTAAGACCAAAGAATGTGACTTAGAGTTCAAAGTGACCATACCAGTTCTGAAAGTTATTTTTGGAATTTCATACTCCCTGACTCTGAGCTGATGATAGCCTGATCTGAGTTCTATCTTAGAAAAGTAACTAGCACCCTGAAGTTGGTCAAATGAGTAATTGATTCTAGGAAGTGGATACTTTTTCTTGATCGTGACTTTATTTGACTGACGATAGTCAATACACATTCTGAGGGAACCGTCTTTCTTATGCACGAATAAAACTGGTGCTCCCTACAGAGACACATGGGGTCTGATGAATCCCTTATCTAAGAGATCCTTTAACTGCTCTTTTAATTCTCTGAGTTCTTCTGGATCCATTCTGTATGGCGGAATAGATATGGGCTGAGTATCTGGAAGAAGATCGATTTCAAAATCAATTTCCCTTACGGGAGGAACTCCAGGAAGATCATCGGGAAACACATCTGGGAATTCACATACTACTGATACTGACTGAATATTAGGGTTTTCTGAACTAGTGTCCTGGACTCAAATGAGATTGTAGACACATGCCTTAGATATAATTTTTCTAGCCCAAAGGTAAGAAATAAGTTGACCCCTAAGTGCTGAAGTACTACCCCTCTACTCTAGGATGGGTTCATTTGAAAACTGAAATTGGACAATTATGTTTTTGCAGTCGACTGAGGCATATCAGGAATGAAGCCAATCCATACCGAGAATGACATCAAAATCAGTCATCTCTAATTCGACTAAGTATGCTGAAGTGATTTTCTGAGTATCATAATCGGGGAAGTTAATGTATACCCTCCTGGCTATGATGTATTTACCCACTGGGGTAGAGACTGAGAAAGGCTCTGCAAGATTTTCAAGACTTACTCTGAAATCAATGGTTATATATGGAGTAACAAAGGATAAAGAAGCTCCTGGATCTAACAAAGCATAAACATACAAATGGAAACTTGTAACGTACCTATGAACACATCAGGAGAACTCTCCTGATCCTATTGGGACTAAAGAGCATAGAGTCTGTTTGGGCGCTGCCCACTAGTGGCATTGGAAGTGGTACCCTGATGATTCGGGTGATCGAACTGAGCTGGGGGATGGTTATTCTGACCCTGAGAACCTAACTGGGTATAATCTCTATCTCTGTGGCCTGGCTTACCACACCCAAAGCACATAACGGTACCCGCTCTACAGATACCCTAGTGGTTTCTGCCACACTTCTGACAAAGGGGATTGGTTCGGTCACTCCTAACACTGCCCTAAGGTTTAGGTCCTGGTGCTCTATCGCTATTTCCATCTCTAAATTTCAGCACATGAGCACTAGCTGAGGACGTAACTTGGACTAAAGATTTCGGGTGGAACTGTGAATGATTCCTACCCTCTGACTTAAGCTGACCAAAGTTGAAACTATTTGTCCTTTCTCTCTATCTCTCCCTCTCCTTCTCTTTATTATTAGCCTCCTCTATCTGCTAATCAAGGACCATGAGACTGGATATGTCCATCTCCTTAATAAGCATTGCGGTCCTATACTCCTTAACCATGTTGCTAGCACCCCTGACTCAAACTTACTCATTCGGCATTTGTTGTCTGCCACCAAATGAGGAGCATTTCTAGATAATTGAGTAAACTTGAGAGAAGAGTCTTTCACTGTCATAGTTCCCTACTTCATATTGATAAATTCTAGAACCTTCACTTTCCTCAACTCCAATGGGAAGAACCTATCTAGGAAAGCAGTAGCAAAATCCTCCCACTCTATGGGCCCTATATCTATGGATCTCTCTGCTTTCCATTGTTTAAACCATGAGTGAGTCATATCTGGAAACTGATATACAGAAAACTCTGCACTCTCAACCGTGGTCACCTCCATAATATCAATAACTTTCTGCACCTAATTAAGAAATTCCTGAGGTTCCTCATCTGACTTCGACTTGGTAAATAAAGGAGGGTTCATTCAAGTGAAGTCCCAAATCCTAGAAGCAGCAGTATTGGCCACTGGGTTGGCTAGAAAAATAGTTTGGCATTTATTCTAGGCTACCACAGAATAATCTAGGGTGGTGAAGATTGCTTTGAACTCAGCGTAGGAGACGTGTTCGTCCAGTGGATCTGGCTAGACCGGCTGGGGTTCTGGCTGATCTCTTATTCCTCTTCCTTTAGTCCTCTTTAGAGGCATATTTCTGTAAATGGAAGAGAAAGTATTAGACTAAGAGTTTAACTGGAGCTCACGCTCACTTGCATAACATGAATACTAAAAGAAGGGAAACTTTTCCTAAAACATCTCGTAGCCTTTTGTCCATAAGTGTGGCGCAAAACACACCGATGCACAAGCCTCTACTAGATGTGGCTTTCAGACTTCCTAGGACTCTGTTGAACCTTAGGCTCTAATACCAAGATTGTAACGCCCCAAGTATGTACCCCAGATGCTACATCATGCTGATAATCTTGAAGGACCACAAGCTAACCCATGACTGGTACCTGCTGTAATAACTAAATAACAATAATACTGAAATATCTGGAAAACTAGACAAAAGGTTCATTACTATAAATAATACTAATTATGGTATCGCAAAACAAAAACTGAACAACTTTCTAACAATACTCCAGTCTGAAAAGCCTCTAAACTGTCTAAACTGTGGAGTTGATATGATAAGTCCCCAACTAACTCTGACTACTAAAAATGAACTGAAATGCTGAAATAAATGATCACGTCCTCAAACTATAAGGACTCACCACTACCTCTGTATGCTAAGAATCTGAACTTCTAAGGGTACTCGAGAGCTCGTGCGTTTGAACCGATGATATAAGACATCATGGCGCAAAAGAAAAGAATATGTTAGTACTTCAAATATACAGGTATGCTCAGTGAGGTAGGCTGAAATGCATGGGTTCATAGGCATGAACAATACTAACTGAATATCATGAGTATGATTGAATGAGAGTACATACATGAATACGTAAATTGTACTAAGATCATAATAATACTAAATACTGGATTACTGGTAACTGAATGACTGTATCTGATAGTCTTGATACTGTGGAACTATACTGAGTCTCACACTGAATTGAGTGACTGTGTCTGAAAGTCCTGAATCTGCAAAATTAAACTGAGTTCCATACTGAGACTGAATTTGAAACTGAGACTGTGGGAAGTAATCATCTGACCGACATTCCCCTTCTATAACTGATTTGTGGTCCAACCTGTAACCCCAGTTGAAAGGGTGTCAATGTCATTCCACAGGTAAGGAAAAGTGTTGAGTCATACTTATCTGGCAGGTACTTTGAACAAGAATGGTGGTACCCTCAACTGGCAGGTAGATCACCTCATCAACCCTCTACTGGCAGGTTAATATCTCAACATATGCTGTTGATATAGTTCTGGAATGCTAACATTGTTTCTAAGTATTTCACCCTTTACTGCAGGTGTGTCCCCATCCTTGGGTTCACTCGGTGCTGAATCCTACTCCCTACTGAATAGACATTGGACTGAATTCTAAATTGTACTAGGCTAGACTGAACTGTTACTGATCGTACTGCTTAACTAAACTAAACTGATTTTATTGAACTGAGCGGGACTGATTCTAAGTTCACTGAGTTTTTTCCTAAGTTCTATAATAGACTGAATTCTACTGATCTAGACATGACTGATTCTACTTTGTGGCTGACCAAAGATCTAGACAAGTAGCTAAATTATCGGGTATTAAATACCCCCAGGAATCGACAGCATAAACTTAAAAGACATGGCATAATCTTGAGACATGGAAATTAACTACTTAATCATCATTCATTCATTTGGACATTCAAGCAAACACTTGAATGACATAAACTTGTATACATGCTAACATGATATAATTTCACTATTCAACTAACATGGACAATTCATCAAACACTTGTGGGGCACAATATATGCACATAATCTTAACACAACATGTAGCCATAATGATTGAATTACAAAAGTTTCAAAATGTATTCACATCATAAAGAACACATATCAATTAACTCTACATGAATTTTGTAATAAATCATAATAACACTTTAATTTAAATCATAGAAATCATGATATCACTCTACATGAACTTTAAATAAGTTTCTATGACTCCAAGGGTGGAATGAACCCTTGGATGAACACTTCACATACCTTAGTTGGTGAATTTTGAAAAATTAACGGTTGAATCTTGAGCCTTGAGTTTGAATTTAATTCACCTAGGGTTTTTGTTCTTGAGAAATTTGTAAAATAATGAATATAACTTTCTAAAAGAGGGATAAATTTTGTGTTATGGGGGATGAAGGGTGTGGGAAAAATACTTAATTAACCCTGAGGACACGACTTTTTAATAACTGAAAAATTAAATCATCGATGCACAGACCGACGCGCCACATCATTGGCATCAACACGATAGCCAAGGTGCTACGTCGAGTTTATGTCAATTCAGTAGAAATTACACTGAGCTGAGGAAAAAATTATTTGTCGATGCAATGGACGACGCGATGCGTCAAGATCGCTTTGACTCACTATTTTGGTCATTCAAACAGGATATAAATGAAGTTCGAAAAAATTCAAAACTTTTTCGAAAACACCTATTGACATTCCTGATCATGAATTAACTCAAATATCAATATTTAATTGACTTAAAGTCAAGAAATAAGATTACCAACTTTTGGAGGCTAAAATAACACTAAGTTTGAATACTTAGCTATAATTTTCTAAGTTTGGGACCTCTTAGAAAGCTTAAAGGACTTAATTAAGCTTAGAATTTTGTGGGGTCTTACAGATACCATGGGAGGTTGTGTATTCCTGACGTCGATGGGTTACGACAAAGGATCTTGATTGAGGTGCTTGAATCTCTCTATGTTATTCATCCTGATTTTACAAATGGTGATCTTAAAGAGATATATTAGTGGAATGGTAAAAAAAAGGACGTGGATGATTTTCTAGCCAAGTGCATGGTGTCTTAAAGAGTAACAGTTTAGCACATGAGGCTTGGAGGGTTGTATTAAGAAATTTATTTGCCCAAATAGAAATAGGAGGTGATCAATATAGATTTCATTATCGGTCTTCCTCAGTATCAGAACTAATTCGATTTGATTTGGGTCATCATGGATAGGATGACAAAGTTTGTTCACTTCTTTCCAGTAAGGACTATATTTTCGATGGAGTATTATACGAAGTTGTATCTTTAAGAGATTGTGAAGCTGTATAGGGTTCCTATTTTGATTATCTCTGATCGTGGTATATAATTTTCATATTATTTTTGGAAGTGTTTTCAGAAGGCATTAGGTACTAAGGTGAATCTGAGTACTGCTTTTCATTCTCAGACTGATGGGCAAGCAGAAAGAACTATTCAGACATTGGAGGATATGTTTCGGCTGTGCGTTATTGATTATAGTAGAAATTTAGTTGAGAATTCGAGTAATTATATGGTAAGAAGTGTAGATCTCCAATTGGTTGGTTTGAGCTTGGTGAAGCGGACATGTTTGGTTTGAATTTGATTTATCAGGCTATGAAAAGGGTGATGGTGTTTTGGGATAGGCTTAAAGCTGCCCAAAGTTTCCAAAAGACCTATACAAATGTAAGGCATAGAAACTTGGAGTTTGAGAATAGCGTTAAGGTGTTCCTAAAGGTATCTCCCATGAAGGAAATAATGCAGTTTATTAAGAAAGGGAACCTCAGTCCCTGATTTATTGGTCCTTATGCAATTTTATAGTGGGTTGGTAATGTTTCTTATGAATTGAGGTTTCTTTTTATTTTGAGTTCTATTTATCCACTATTTCATATATCTATGTTGAGAAAGTGTCTTGGAGATCGATCATCCTTCTTTGGAGTTCCCTTGGAGGGCTTGAGTATCTCAGATTCTCTATCTTATGAAGAGGTACTAATTGAGATACTGGATCGACAAGTTCATTGGTTGAGGACCAAGAATGTGGTCTCAATTAAGGTTCTATAGAGAAACCACAAGGGGGAAGAGGTTATAAGGGAAATAGAGGAGGACATGAATTCCAAGTATCCGCATTTATTTTTTGCTTCTTACATTTGTGGGGAAGGTATGTGTTGTTGAACACATATTTATTTTTTGAGTTTGTTAGAGAAAAGAGTAATATCTTTACATTTGTGTTCCCTAACTTTGTTAAAGTTTGGATTGATATTTGATAATGCAAATGAATCGTGCTTGTGGTTACCCTACGTTGTCGGTAATTCCAGATGAGTATTCTTAGTTGGGGAAACTGAAACACCCTAGGTTTCTGGTCCTAAGAAAATTTCATAGATTTTAGGTCTTTGGATAGGATATGACTAAGGGAAATGACTGATACACTAGGATACGAGTGGCCTGAGTTAGTTGTATGTTGACCAGTGTTGGCTGATAGGTTGGATTTGGGTTCTGGAATAGATATGACTTGGGTGGTATGAGTCGTATCGATGGATACAATTTCTTTGTTTACTTTATTTATTTTTAGGCTTGGTAACTCAAGATGGATTTGAGTATGAGTAGCTCACCAAGAGCCGTAATCTAGGGTACGAGTCTTACCATGGACTCGTATAGTGGGCAATGTTCAATCCTCTTGAGATTCTATTCTTTTAAGGGTATGAATCACAGATACTAGTCATATACTTTGATACAACATAGTTTGAGGTGAGTCATACCTTGGGCAATGTTGAGTACAAGGGAGATAGCCTTGGGTATGAGTGGTGGGTACCACTCGTATTGAAGGGTACGACTGGTACGGATAGTCGTACCCACCTGATAGGATTTTTGGGAGTTTATGTAAGGGAAATTTTGATATTTCCCGACTTAACCTAATAAGGAACCATGACTTATATTCATATTGGTAAGTTATTTTCCCTATTATTCTATTATATTCATTAACACTTAGAAATATCTCTTAAGTGGGTAAAGGAAGGCTAAGGTTTCATCCTAAGGTTCAATTTAGAGCTTGTGTTGGTGATTTATCTTAATCTTCTTCTTGGTTAAAGTTATGTTCTATTACCTCTTTGTTAGTTCTAACTAAAGGCATCGTTTTATACAATATTTTCATGGTTTTATTATTGTATGGTTTTGGATTTTCAAATATAATTTGAGGGTTTTGCGTATAAATGCTTGTTTATGGTTTTCCCATGTTTTAATTATGCTTTTATATGCTTTAATGGTGGTTTTGGGTAATTGGTTGCATGGGAATGGTTATTTTGTAATTGGTTTTAGTTTTGGAGATACTATTCCCCCAATATGTTTGATAAAATGCCTATGAGAATCTTTTCACTACATTGTTGGATATTAATGGAACTTATGCATAGTTTAAACCTGGTAAAGGAACCCTAAATTGTTAAATGTTTTGGAATGGTCAAAATGGAATGGTTTTTGTTTAACAATCATTCTTGTGGGGTACAATGGAATCCCCAAGTTATCATAATAATTGAACAGTTGTGTGATACATTTCCCCTAAGTTTATTGGTAATATGATCTATAGGTATATGGGACTCCCTATATCTCAAATAGGTTTGGCTAAGGACAATACTTGCAAGTTATAGTCGGTATGACAATACCACTATGTATATCCCCGGTTAATAATAATGGTTTGGTTGGTTGAAAATGGTTTTAATTGGGCAATAATGGCGGGGTGTGATAGACAACCGTGAAGGTTGGAGTTCAATGAACGAACGTTGAAAACTCATGTTTGCCGACATGAGGGGTGGGGAATGGCGACCCTTTTATGATACTATAAGGTACGCAGGAATCCTCTAAGTACATTGTACATATGTATCATGGAGGGTGAGGATACTTGGGAATCCCTTACTATTTGGTTTCTCCAGTTCATGTGGCTACACGCATCTGGGCCCATTCAGGGGGTTACATTGGACCCATATAGCTCGTGTGTTGTTAAGGACGGTTAAGTTACACATAACCAGGTTAATGGTTTTAAATGCATGCTATACTCGGTTAACTTTCTCAGCATGGTTAGATATATATGTGTATCTATATCTATAATATATTAAAAGTGTGAAGGCCCTTAGAAAAGTGATTTGAACTTTTTACCCTTCATTAAAATACTCTCCTTTAGACAAAATCGTCTTTTTACTATTTTTTTTTAAATTACATTATACATAAATATTAATAATATATATTTTTGAAAAAATAAAAAATTTCCATTATTAAAAGAGTACTATATTAGTACTTTATATTTGGAAAAGAATTATTGTCATGAAGTAAAGGATATGCGTGGAAAAAACATACAAAGTTGAAAAAAATACTCTACTTGAATCTCATTGAAAAGTAATTTTCCTACATGGATTTTAGAAGATAAAAATTTTAAATTCCCAAATATTTTGATCAAATAAGAAAACTTTAAGTGTGGTAAATTTGATGATGTCATATTTAATAATAATTTATATTTTTGGAAAAATATAAACTGCATGTACGATTTTTTAGTTAAAGTAAATTATTTTTTTTCTTATTTTAATAAGGATGTGTGATAGTAATATAATTTATTTAGGTATACAATTCCTTTAATATTTTTAGTATTTATACATAAATACTGATAATTGATATTTTTTGAAAAATTAAAAATTACGTGTACAATTTTTTAGTTAAGCTAAATTAATTTTCTTTCCTTATTTTAATAGGGATGTGTGATACTAGTATAATTTGTTTAGGTATAAAATTCTTTTTAGTATTTTTAGTAAAGGTAAATCATTTTTCCTTTCTACTTCTGCTATAATTTCTTATTTTGTTTTCATTCAAATCATCCTTTAGGGTCAAAATTTCCTCTCTAGCAAAAAATATTTTCAATGGAGACTAGAGTTTTGTGATCATTATTATATTATTTTATTTTAATTTACAGGTAGTCGATGAATGTTGATCGGCTCTGAAGAATTTTTTTAGGTAAAGGTTTGATTTAACTACATTGTTTTAATATCTCTATTAGTGTATTCTTTTGTGGTAGTTTACAGGTCCTAAATGATAATTTACAAATCATAGATGAACGTTCATCAACTTTGAGGAATTTTTGTGTGTAAAGGCTAGGTTTAATTATATTATTTTGATAGTTTTTTTATCGTATTATTTGGTTATAGTTTACAGGTGGTAGATAAATATCGACTGACTTTGAAAAAAAATTTAGGCAAAGATTAAGTTTAATTGTATTGTTTTGATATCTCTGATTTGAATTTTTTCTGTGTGTAATGGTTAGGTTTAGATGTATTGTTTTGATATGTCTACTATCATGTTATTTTATTGTAGTTTACAGTTGTTAGATAAATGTTTGTCATTTTTGAGGAAATTTGTATGTAAAGGTTACATTTAATTGTATTATTTTTATATCTCTATTATTATATTATTTTATTACAATTTATAGGTGGTAGATGAATGTCAATCGGCTTTGACATTTTTTTTTTGTAAAGGTTAGGTTTAATTAAATAAATTCTCCATCTTTACATATTTAAAATATGTTGAATTTAACTAGTATACGCATCTTTATCAATTTAAACAAATATCCTATTTAGCGTAACCTTTGAATTCATTAAAGTTAGATACGCGCGCAAAGCGCGTACACCTAAACTAGTATATATATATATGTGTGTGTGTGTGTATGTATGTATGTATGGTTTGTATGCATATGGTTGGTTTACATGATTTTACTTGTTGGCATTATTTTATCCTTATCCTGAATTCATGCTAGTGTTTACCCGCTAACCTATCTTTAGGAGGCTTTATCCCCATGCGATGCAGGAACCAACAATTCTACTCCTCCTGCTTAGCTATTGTACATTCGAGATCAACTATTGGATTTAAGTGGTGAGCTTCCATCTTTTTTGAAGGCTCCATTTCATGGATGTTTTTTCATACTTTGGTGCATTTTTGGATATTGGTTCTGTCTATGGTTGGGGGCATGTCCCAATCGAATTTTGGTCTTCTTTTTGTTAGAGGGTTTTATGGAACTACTATGGGTTAATATGGGCGGGATCAATATTGGTGTCAGCCTGGGTATTGGCATTGGTATTGGGGTTGATACCGAAGGACTAAATTTCCGCTATTCCATCCTTTTTTATTGTGGGATTATATTTAATTATTATGGAACTCATATGGTTTTGGTTTGTGGTCTGTTTTGTCTATTGGGTGTGTTTGGACAGTTGGACTCGGTTGGGTCGGTCTTGGTAATAGACCTATCCCAGAGTCTGTAATTTGGAGAGTTACGCTATCTTTTAATATGCTCAAAATTCAACCAACTCAAGGAAGGCGGCTGGAGATTGGGTTGGGTAATGGGGGTGATTCCCGGTCCTGGTTGGACTTAGGATGCCTATTACAAAAAGGACCTCGGTAGGTTCGTGTAACCTATACTCACAAGCTATTAGAAATTCATAAGAATTCTTGCCTGATACACCTAAAAACCTAGGCGGAGCCAATCTCAAGAGTCTACCCAACATCTTTTGCTCCTTGACAGATAATGTAAGATAGGCAACCACTAGCTAAGTGACTACTGGTTGGTCAAACGCTAGTGTTGGAAACAAAATACTAGACATAGATAAATAGAAGAAAAAAAGGGGTAACTCTAACTCCAAGAGCTTACCTAATCTTAGAGATCCAATCATAGCATGTGCATCTAGTCAACGACAGCAACTAGTACTCGGATCTGAACCGAAAGGTACAAAAGTCTAGTATGAGTACTAAAGCCAATGGTACTCAATAAGCATCATCGGCAAACTGAGCTAAATCATAATAGAAATAACACAAAAGGTAATATAAAATTAGTTAAGTCAAGGTAAAAGGACAAACCTAGGTTTTTACACCAACATCATCGAACATAAATATATAAAAACATACGAGATAATGACATAAAGATCACACAATTATATCTACTAAATTGGCCCCCATAAACCAATAAGTGTAAAAAGTAAATAAACAAACATAAGCCCCTAGAAGCCTCGAGGGTACATTCAAGAAAAGTAGATAATTGGTAATCATAATTGACCAAATATCATGTGAAAATCAAGAACTCATCTGTTCCATATCACAATATAACAACTCTCAATTATCGAACATAAACTGAGTCTCATATCATCAATATCATGAACAATTACTAGACTTGAATCGGTGCTTATCAGCATTATAATCAATTTCCAAACTTGAATCGGCGCTCATATCATCAACATCATAATCAATTGTCATACTTGAATTGGTGCTTATATCATCAACATCCTAATCAATTGTTGGTTTTACCATAAATAGCATCAGCTTCCAAAATTCAACCTTTAAGCATCTAATCTGCTGAATTTCCTAATAAACATTCCCAAATGTAAAATAAGCATATAAAGGTTCTCCAAGACTAGCTTAAGTCTTGGTATTAGTCATGGAGAAGAAGCCGACTCCTAATCTTCGAAGTCCATTATAAGGTAAATTCTACAATGGACAAGGATAAGGTATCTAAATCCACTTTTAAATGTTAAATTTTCCTTAAATAATCCTAATATAGTTATTCTAATTAAGATGTGAGCAACTAAGTTAATTACACCTAAAGTATGCTTTCAAGATAACCTCAACAGTCCAACTACCCCAAATATTTTACAATCATATTTCAAAAAACAAATCCCCTCCTAATCTAGCATAATATCATAAATATACCACGAAATAGCTCAATCTATAAGGAGAGTAAGCCCAGTCTACTTGGATGCCAAAGAAAAGCCCAAAGAACCACACTATCAAAATCACAATCTACTTATCAAGAAGAGAACAATGATACCTATGTTGCACTATTGTGCTTCGAGTCCAAAAATAACGTAAGATCCCATGTAGGGCCTTTTATGGAATCATTCATTTGAAGAAAACACAAAATTCCACTATGCTCAAGAAATATTTACCCTAAAAAATTGGTGAATTTTGAGCTCTGGAGGTGCTAAAATCAAGTCATCTAGGTTTTAGGGATTTTATAAAAAGATGACTGATTTAATCCTAAAATAGATGGAAGCTTGCCCCAAAATTGAAAAAGAAAAGCATAATAATCTCCACCTAAGATCCAAAATCACTTACAAATGTTTTTCCCAAGTTTTCCCACTCTTTAGGGTTCCAATACCTTGAGAATGGATGAATAATAGATCAAAGTCGGCTATTTGGATATTTATAACCATCCCAGGCATACGAGTTCCGCTAAAGCGGGCACTTGGTTGCTTTAGCAGTCACCGCTAGAGAGCCTGGTACCGCTAATGCGATATGTATCCCACATGCCAAGTTGTTAAAGTGCCTAGGTGATGTAAATTGGTACCTTATCAAATGGGACATTCTGGACTCAATGGAACTATTTAAATTTTTATCCAAGGTTGTTTCAATGAAAAATGGGTCCAACACCCACTTGCCATTTTCTTAACTTTCGGCCGATGTGCCAAAACGAGTCCAGGAGCCTTATGACTTGGACAAAAGGTTCTCCTAGCCTAAAATTGACATTTTGTAGCTATTGGAATAGTTAGAATTAGCATATAAGGTTGTTGGATTGAAGTCTTTGCTCGGTATCCAATTCGAACCAGTAAAGGCTTCAAAATAAGAAATTGGCTTTAAGAATCAAATGAGCTATTAGGTAACCAAACTATCAGTTTGAATAAGTCATAATTGTCTTGGGGTAGAAATAGGAAAGCTTTTAATAATGACAATAAGAGTAAATACAAAAATAACCTGAAGAGTCATTACAATGATCCAAAGGGAATCAGTACCTCAGAATCTAAAATCTCCACATGAAACCAACTGCCATGGGAGGTACTCGTATTAGGATCTGTAGTGAAAGATCACAATAAGGGTGAGTATGGTACACTTGTACTTTATACGTAACATAGGACGACTAAGCAAAGTAGAAAATATATAAGTAATTATACTATGAGTATGTCACCTGCAATTAGAAAAGTCCCAAATAGTAGCTTACCTCATCTCCACTTATAGTTCTACTATTAATATTTTTAAATGAACAATAAAAATATATACGAAAATACATTGAAACTAAGCACAAGTCAAGAAAACTAACTAAATCAAACAAGATGTGTGTGTAAATATAATGTAATGAAATATGGATGGAATGAATGATGAAAGATACTGAATGAATTTTTGTATACACCCATCGATATTACATCTCTAAGATAGGATCCAAAGGGGATTTGCAACACATATACAATTTATTATTTGTTAATCGTGATGTGTGAGCAAAAGCTAACATATTTAATGCTTTTTAGCTCACAATAATAGTGAATTATAAAGCAACCCTTGTTGTTTTGATGTGTTTGCTCATGATATTGCAGAAAAAAGTTGAAGAAATGAGAATAAACAATAATGGAGCAAAAGAGTTGAAAATCTGAGCAAAATAGAAGAAAATTTGGCTGATGACCTCCGTGATAAGTCGTCAGCCTCGTGATAGCCTATCAGCATTGGCTTCAGCCTAAACTAGGGATTTGTAGTTTGAGGAGTAGTTCTGATGATGCCGGTGATATGGCTTCAAAGTCGTGATAAGGCATCAAGAATGGCGTCAGCCTTAAGCAGAAAGTTAGCATAGGAAGAAGATATCTGACGACGTTGGTGATATATCGTCAGATACATGATGCAGCGCCAGCCACATCATCTTCCAAAGACAGAGCCTGAAGCCAACTGAAGCCTCTCTGACGCCATCCATGATAGGGCATCAACTTCTTGACGCGGCGTCAGCCTGGGCGTCACCTATTCTGAAAATTTTTATTAATTTTGTTATTTTATTTCCTTAATTAGTCTTTAGTATAAATAGCATCTTTTATGGTTTTTTATTCATTGAATAATTTATCTATCGGACATCAACTCTAAGAAGAGAGACACATATTTTTGCTGTCTTTTATAAAATATTCTTGTGTTTTTGTATCAACTATTTTTGGGGTTTCTACCTTGTGATTAAATCGGAGGAACTACTTGTTGTTTTCTATCCATTCGTAAGTTTATCATTATTATTATGAATTAAACTTGGTATTTCGTTCATCAAATCATGAGAGGCTAATTTCATTAGCCGAAGTTATGGGATCCATAGATTAGGGTTTGATATGATACTAGGTGTTTAACGGATTCAAAGAGTAGTAAAACATCTTGAAATTATGTTGTTTTAACTAAAATCTAGTGGTTGCAAACATTAGATTATGCCTTAGGTTTTATTTACTTCTAACGAAGAAATAGACTAGAGGATGTGAATATCAACAGGGACTCAAAAGCTATCAACCTTCTGTTTAATGATTAATGTCATAACTAGATTAATCTACCTGAGATAACATCCTATTGGAAATGGATAAGTTATCTATGTTCGAGAGAATTAGATAATAAATTGTCTGGTGAGGTCGAGAGATAAGTCAGATAGTATAATCGTCAGGGATATTCTGTTGTTCTACACATTCCAAGAATCTCTAGCATTACCTAATATCTGTCAATTCTCGAAACCCTTGGTGAACATAGCTCTGGTTTCCCATTTAGACTGATTTCAAACACTAAAATATTGAAAGTGACAATTAACTCTCTGTGAACCTTAAACCCCCATTTTATCTTTTTATAACGATTTTTTGAATTTAACTTGTAGCTATAATTTCAAACTAGTTTAATCGCCACTCACATTGTTCCCTGTGGATTCGACCCCGACTCCAAAGTTGGGTAAATATATTAACGACAACCGCCTTACACTAAATTGAGGTGTAACTTGAGGGTTATCATAAATGGCGCTGTTGCCGGGGAACAATTTGGCGTATTGAGTTAGTGTGGAATTTTAGCCTACTAGCTTGAATTCAAACTTGTAAATATTTTTTTCTAGTTTTATTTTATTTCTTGTGTTAGGTAGATTTTTATTCTAATTTACTTATTACTATGGCATCTTGGAATGAACATGAGTTTGGTCGTTGGAAATCGTATCTTGATGATCCATGTCCATATTGTGATGGACCTTACTTTTGGCAAGATTGTAAATATGCTCCTCGGAGAGAGTTGTGTGCACTATCTCCAGCCTACTGGGAGTATAATTGTTCCTTATGTGGTGGTCAAGATGTACATTGGAGTGATTTCCCAACTGCCCCTTCCCCCTATTGCGCTAACCCAGGTACTAGTTCTTCTTATGAGTATGACATGCCTATGGTCAAGAAAAGGAAGAACGTAGCACTGGAAAGAGTGACATTAAAGCTATGCTTTAACTAATGTTGGATCTTATAGATACATGAATGATACCATATGTGACATACGTCAATACATTAAGGCATTTAACGAGGGAAGAGAAAGGATAGAAGAGATGGATATCGAGGTCAATCATCTAAAATACTTTTCTATATTATGTTTAGATGATATCTTGTCTGTGGAATCATTTAAAATAATGGAAGAGTGTGACGATGAAGCGCAAGATTCCTATACTGATGATGAGCCTGATGTTGATCAGCCCTTGGAGATTTCCCAACCAACCGAGTCAACCATGAGGAATGATGCCAAGATTGAGGAAATAGTGCTAGAGGCAAAAGAAGAAGCCAAGCCAATCAATTTTGAAGACTCTAGCCCAATTCAAAGTAAAAATATTAAGAAGATGAATAAAAGTGAGTGTGTAGAGGATAGTGTAAATTTTGACGTAGGATTTGTCGGGCCACACTCAAAACATTTTTCCACATTATGTTTAGATGATATCTTGTCTGTGGAATCATCTAAACTAGTGGAAGACTGTGTAGATGAGGAACAAGAATCCTATATTCTTTATTTTACACTTGATAAACAACATAAAAACCCACCTCACTTTAAGTTTGAGTTGTTTACCATGCATCATTAATTACTCGGATTCTTAATCTTTGTACCACCTCCCTATGAGCGAGGCAAGAAGATGGACTCAAAGT
Organism: Capsicum pubescens; assembly: GCA_030864215.1. Lineage (NCBI taxonomy): Eukaryota > Viridiplantae > Streptophyta > Magnoliopsida > Solanales > Solanaceae > Capsicum > Capsicum pubescens. Next base: position 239,420,846 of record CM061544.1, on the reverse strand, counting down.
TGTGGGTAAAATTCATATCCTCAAGGTGGAGGAAAAAGCTGAGTTAGGTCATGCCGCGACGTTAAACTAGGCACTTCTTGGGAGGCAACCCAAGGTAATTTTTTGTTTGTATTCGTATTATATGATTGACATTAGATCATTGCACCCATGGTACCACAGGTATGTTTCTAACTCTTTTGTTTTGATTTGATGTGCTGGGAATAATGCATGATATTAAGTTGAGGGTGGGGCTACTTGTGGGTGTTGATGTCCTCCTGGGGTTTTTGTTTCCGTGCCTCTTTTCCCCAGAGTTTTGTTCCTAGTAGATCCGGCATGTTTAGGCATATTATGTTTGGTTTGTGATGTGTTGTGTTTAACTGGAGAAAAATAAGTATCTAGAGTAGTTGACATATTTTTGTTGATTTTTAAGGCTAATAAACACCTCTCCGTTGGTCTGTTTTATAACTATGTGATATGCATTTATATGTGGCTACTGTGAATCTTTTTATGGCATTAGTACTAGGGACATAAAAATCACTGCTAACAATTGCATGAATCGAATGGGTAGTAGCTTGTGATATACCATTGTGCCAGATGTGTGTGAGGTCTTACTCAATTCCCTGTGTGTGTTGAATCTAGAACTTGCCCGGTTAGTCTTACCTTGGTTGAAAGATAGGGGTTAGGAAAGGATCATAAGCCGTTTTGATTTTTAAGTCACTTTTTTGCCTAAATAACCTTCCATGTATGCATGATATCTCTTGGTCCCTATTTTGAGCCTGAATTGACCATTTCTTTCTATTACACCTATCACCTTCCCGTTTAGATCATAATGAACCTGTTTTGGCCCTGGTCCTCCTTGGACACTATTCACCTAGACTTAGGTAAATAACCTAAGTTGAGGGTGACTATCATAGGGGTGCATAATGTAAACTAGGTATGAAGACAGGTAGAATAAAAGGAAAAGAATAAGTGAAAAAGAATAAAAAATTGGGTGGTGTGGAAGAAGAATAAGAAAAGAAAAAAATAACAAATAAAAGACATATCCATCCTGAATAATGTGTGATCAAGAAAAGGAGAAAAGGAATAAAAAGGTTAATAAGTGAACCCCAAAAGTTAAGGTAGTGCTAAGGAGGCTTAGTCACTCTAAATTCCATTGAATATCATACCAACCCTTAGCCTACATTATAAGCTGAAGAAAAGACCTATAGTGATCCTAACTTATCTGTCTGGACACCTTGGTAATGAAAATAAGGGTAAGCATATGGTATTTTACATGCACTGATTGGAATTTCTTTCTGAGAGTGAGTGTCTCTTGACCATCCCCGCATTGACATGCTTGAGTTCATAAATCAGTGAGGAGGGACTTCTTTGTTGTAAGGGCACATCGGTTGCATTGCTAGTTATTCATTTGTTTAGGTAGTGTAACTTGTACATATGCATGGTTATTGTTGCTGAATTGATGCCATATCTTGATTCCTTTGGGTCAAATTGTTAATCTTCATGGATATGCACAATTGGATTGAACGTGGAGAGTGGCATGAGTTTTGAGCTAAACTTGATAATCAACTGTGATAGGTATCATATGTATCTCTTGGTTAAGCATCGTAGTATGGTGTTATGTAGTTTCTTGAGGACAAGCAATTGTTTTAAGTTGAGGGTGTTGATGTGTGAGCAAAAGCTAACACATTTAATGCTTTTTAGCTCAAAATAATTGTGAATTCTGAAGAAACTCTTGTTGTTTTGATGTGTTTTCTCATGATGTTGCAGAAAAAGGCTGAAGAAATGAGAATAAACAATAATGAAGAAAAAGAGTTGAAAATCTGAGCAAACTAGAAGAAAACATGGCTAATGACCTCCGTGATAAGTTGTCAACCTTATGATAGCCTATCAGCATTGGCATCATCCTTAACCAGGGATTTGCAGTTTGAGGAGCAGTTCTGACGATGCCGGTGATGTGGCGTCAAAGTCGTGTTAAGACATCAAGAATGGCGTCAGCCTTAAGCAGAAAGTTAGCATGGAAGGAAAATATCTGACGACGTTGGTGATACACCATCATATCCATGACGCGGCGTCAGCCACATTGTCAGCCTAAGACAGAACCTGAAGGCAACTGAAGCCTCTCTGACGCCATCCGTGATAGGGCGTCAACTTTTTGATGCGGCGTCAGCCTGGGCGTCACCTATTCCGAACAATTTTATTAATTTTGTTATTTTATTTCCTTAATTAGGCTTTAGTATAAATAGCATCTTTTAGGGTTTTTGATTCATTGAATAATTCATCTATCAGACATTAACTCTAAGAAGAGAGACACATATTTTTGCTCTCTTTCATAAAATATTCTTGTGTTTTCGTATCAACTATTTTTGGGGTTTCTACGTTGTGATTAAATCGGAGGAACTACTTGTTGTTTTCTATCCATTCGTAAGTTTATCATTATAATCATGAATTTAACTTGTTATTTCGTTCATCAAATCATGAGCGGCTAATTTCATTAGCCAGAGTTATAAGATCCATGGATTAGGGTTTGATATGATACTAAGTGTTTAACAGATTCAAAGAGTAGTAAAACATCTTGAAATTATGTTGTTTTAACTAAAATCTAGTGGTTGCAAACATTAGATTATGCCTTAGGTTTTATTTGTTTCTAACGGAGAAATAGACTAGAGGACGTGAATTATCAACAAGGACTCGGAAGCTACCAACCTTCTGTTTAATGATTAATGCTGTAACTGGATTAATCTACCTGAGATAACATCCTATTGGAAATAGATAAGTTATCTAAGTTTGAGATAATTAGATAATAAATTGTCTGGTGAGGTCGAGAGATAAGTCAGATAGTATAATCATTAGGAATATTCTGCTATTTTACTCATTTCGAGAATCTCTAGCATTACCTAGTATCTATCAATTCCCAAAATCCTTGGTGAACATAGCTCTGGTTTCCCATTTAGACTGATTTCAAACACTAAAATATTGAAAGTGGCAATTAACTCTCTGTGAACCTTAAACCCCCATTTTATCTTTTTATATCGATTGTTTGAATTTATCTTGTACCTATAATTTCAAACTAGTTTAATCGCCACTCGCATTGTTCCCTGTGGATTCGACCTCGACTCCAAAGTTGGGTAAATATATTGACGATGACCGTCTTACACTAAATTGAGGTGTAAGTTAAGCATTATCAAATCTCAACTCCCATGCCTATCTTATGTTCATACAAAAAGTTTTCACAAAAATGTCTTATTTTCTTTCAAAAATAGTGTTTCCCAATAGTGTCGGTATCTCATGATTAAATATGTATGGAATGAGGAAGTAATGTTCACAATCAAATCAATATGATTATATCCTATCCATCCAACATATGTATATATAAGTGATCCAAGAAGTTAACTCAGTTTGTCCACAAGTCAGAATAAATATGCATGTAAGACATCATTAATATCATATAAATCCCTAATTCAAGTATTTCTACCCTGATAAAGGCCATTAATTCTCAAATAAAACCTATATTAGCAAAATAAGCCTCTGCACTAGTGTCATATCTAGAATAAAGGCATTCAAATGAAAAGCTAAGATCAATAATTTCAAATTAAGACCTCATACGGGCAACACACAATGTAAAATATCAAAAACATAAGCCCTTATACGGGCATATAATAGTAAAAATAATCTCAAAATATAAAAACCATAGTTATTTAAATCAACTTTTAGAATGCTTTACTTATTTATTAACTACCCAACTCAATCTAAAAGAAGTTAAGCCATAACCAACGACAAAATGATGAAATTTCAATCTAAGGTGCTTTAACATGGAGCCTTCCCCTTGCAAGCAGCTACAAAATCAACTACAAAGTTGAATATTGCATTTATACATTAAAATAAATAAAACTATACCCATATTAATGATATTCAGGTCAGGTCCATAATGAGTTTGAGAAATGAAGTCAAAAATGAAAAGGGTAAAAGTAGAATTTTCTTTTAAAACACATATCCCAAGGTTATAAGAGTATACAGGAGAAAACTCACTCAAAATGGTTACAAAAAAGGTCCAAATTGAATAAAAGTCATTTTTAAACTTTACCCATAATAACCTTAAATTTCCATTTTGATATCATAATTTAAAGGTGGTTTGATGATATAACCAATGAAAATAATTAGAATATAGTTTTTGAGCTAACCCAAGCTCTAATGGTAAAGAATCCTCAAGAATTGTCCAAACCTAAAGCTCAAACGTCCAAAATGGAGGAAAATGTGTAAAATAGTGTATATACTAATTCATCTTACTTCTTAACTAGTCAAATAACCGCTTAAGAGATAATCTCTTTAGTGATGTGTGACTGCTAAACTGGTCTGGACTTTGTTCCTATGCTTGATAAAGCGTTCCCCTTCTGCTAAATTGGTGGTAGGAGACTGGTCTATCGATTCCGCTAAAGTGGTACTTTTTCATTTAAGAAACTACCATTAAAGCAATATAGTGGATACACTAACTTTAGCTGCACCACCAACTTTGCTAAATTATAAAATTATCGATCGACCCTTGGGATTTATTTGTAATCTTGTGAACATAAACTAACTATGCTAATAGGCTAATTTTGTTATTTAAGACTCTATGATGATTTTGGATTTCTGAAAAAAGGTTTTTTCAAATAGTTAACCCTTGGGAACCCTTTCTACTATTTTCCAAATAATGTATAAAAATGAGATATAAAAGTCCCAATATTGAGCGAACCCCACTATTAACTTAAATGAGACATAATAAATCTATTGGTGCAATTCAAATTGTCATTCAACACTTAGATCATAAAATGTCGATCGAAGTCAACTATATGACTTTTTAAGCCTCTAAAAGATCACAAACACGCAAATTATCTTCCATCACAATAAGAACTATGCCAACTACCTACAACCCTAAAATAACATTTAGCAATTTTAGGTAATGGCAAAATGGTTAAAACACATAAAAATAAAAACTCACAAAATAGATCATTATAGTTTAGTTCTGTCATTATTGAAAATATTTATGGTAAAGACAAGTGCCTCTTATTTTTCTTAATTGTTAAGGTTAATTCTATAGTATGTGAGTGTATTTGATATGTATTAAGGTCATGCAGTACCCCTAGCACAAATTTAGGTTGAAAGTATCCTTGATGATTTAGTTTTGCACTAAGTTTAAACTAGGGTCAACTTTAAATGAATATTTCTTCTAGAATATAAGTAGTTAGGGGTATGATACCCAATAAATCAAAGATCTATGAGTCTTCTTTACAATGCAATCAATTGTTTATTAATTCACTTATTGAGTAAAGTGTTATGACCATTTTACTAAAGTCTGGCTGTGCTAAAAAAGGTTGAGGCTGTAGTAGCGGTCCAAATTTCTAAGTGACATTAACAACAGTTTAAAAGAAGATTTTGATAGGTTTTATCCCCAAAAACTTAAATACTTTATTCCTAAATCCTAGAGAGGTGATTTGCTCATGCCTGGGGTGGAAATTCATAATTGAGGTAAGATTTTACTCCTTTTAACATAGTTTAATCTATTCTTCTTTTAAAATCCTTAGAATGGGAATTTATGATTAAATTTTATGGTTTAGAACCCCGAGTTTATGAATTTATGGGAAAAATCCATTGGTATGTGTATTTTCATCTGGAATCAATTTTAGATTATGAATTAACTCTTTTTAGTATGAAATTAAAATTTTAAAACATAAAGGTTGGCAGTTGGGAACCTTGAATTCAATAAAAGTGGAACTTTTAGCTTTAAAACTCCACTAATAGAGTTGGGTTGATCTTGAAGGAACTATTTAATAGTTAATTGATCCTTGGTTAATTTTTGTAGACTGTAAATGAGGGTAAAATTGTTGGATTTGAATGCCCAAGGTATTTGTTAAAGAGTATTTTATTAATTACTCTTATAATTGTTCTTTATTAGTTGGTTTAGCCTTCGTAAACATGAAGTAGAAGGAAAACCATCCATGGTATAGCTACTTGTTGGAGGGGTATGATTCCCAAGTAGGTTATAATTTATGAGTAGTAGAATTTGGTTAGTAATTGAATCCATTATGTGCTTTTATGGGAGAAATCATGTTTAGATCAGTCGGCATGAAGTTTGGATAGATTAAATATGGATTTATCGTACTAAGGACCTAGTTATGTGTTATCATATTGATGTATAAATACTTGATGGGTGTTTGGTGTTTGTATGACTTTATGGTTGATTGTAATGTGAATTATGTGAGTGTAGATTATAATTGTATTAGCCTATTATCTAGTGAATTGGCCTAATTACCATAAAAAGGATGAATTTGGTTTTATATGTCTTTGATTATAGGATAATCTTTATTAAAGTTAGTGATGAGAACAGACTATGGAAGGAGAAGGTGGTGACAATTTAGTATCAAAGCTTAGGTTAATCGTCTCTCAGTACAAGAGAAAATATCGAGTAAAGTCCTATGAATTGGTTTGTTGATGTCTGCATATAATCTTGGAAAATCTATGAGGCTTTTTAGAAAATTATTTCACTTTTTTCTTTCCTCTCATACTATTTGTATAGTTGGTTGTATGGGTTGGACCAAATAAGTATCTCTAGATTCCAATTGGTATCTCAAGAATCATAATTAGAATCTAGTCAATTCCAATTGGTATCTTGAGAACCTAGTTATTTTTAATAGATATATGTCTATAAAGATTGGAACTTCTAATTTTCATATAAATTAGGATAAATTAGTTGATGTAACTTTGCTGGTGTAATATAAGATGTGATTGTACTATAAAATTATTTTATTACATTTGAATGGTGATAGGTAGGAATTGCAAAGTGGGGCATCTTATGGTGTGTTACAAAATTTAAGTTGGTGTGTTGCTTCTCATATTGGTAGTATCATGAAGTTTTGATTTGGTGTTTATGTTTGATGAAAAGTAGAAACTTATATTAGTTGTGTTTGATTGACTAATGTAAATTCTTAAAATTGTAAAAGGTGGTAACTTTGTTGTGTGTTAATAGTTAAAGAAATCCTTGTTATGTGGTTTAAGGGGAAAATGGTATGTAATTGTGGAAACTAATGTTCGAGTGGTTGGTATGTGAATAATTACCATGGATAAAGGGCTATTATTGCTTGATAGCGGGAATTGTGGTGAGAAATTTTTTTATGCAATTCATGATTGTGACTTGAGAAAAAAATATTTTGGTTTTGAATTTGTGATAACTTAAAGGTTTACTTGATGATGGAATTATAGATCAAGTAAATAGAAGGGTAGATATGGTATCCCATGACACAAAATTTAAATGTCTGATGTTGGTGTTATTGTCTATTGAGGTAATATATATATATATATACATATATATATATATGGATGGATGGATGGATGGATTGATGGATAAGAACATCTGACTTTGTTTTCCTTGGTGGTTTTCACTATTGATTGAGTAACAACTTGCATAGTGATAATAATGTGTAGTTGATAAAGAAATCATAAAATTATGGTGGGACCAAGTTCCCTTGTAATTGTGAAAACTGTAATTATAGTTATCTATCAGTGGAAATAGTCACTCATGTATTGATTTAAAAAATGACTTTTCATTGATTGGTTATTGTTTGGCATTGCTCATACGCTTACTATAGGACAATAATTATCGATCAATGGTTTTCCTTGAGAATGGTATAATTGATTTCCTATGGTCCTTGCAAAAAGTATCCCTTGTCGTCGAGTCATAACTAAAAGCTGGTTGTTTATGAATGTTAATTATTAAGGACCGAATAGACATATGTAAATTATGGTGAAGAACCTATATGTTAACAAACCCCATAGTTGAGTGTTGGTTGATGGTTGTACTCTAGATAATTTATTCATGTGAGTTGATTATGTAGGTGCAGAAAAAAGTCATAAATTAAATATAGCAAGGGGAAAACATGGTGTAAGTGTTTAGTAATGATATATTTGGTATATCATTATTCAGGCTAAAATTATCCTGTTAAAGTTTTCTCCAAGATGAAAGTTGATAAAACTTCAGGTTAGGATGATTTCCAATGGAAGTCGGGCATTTTGTGGGTTTGCAATGACATTTTCCATCGTTACGAATAAGTATAGCATACAAAAGTTTTGGTTAAGTTTTCTTAGATTTGGAGTTAGCATTTTCAGGCGAGGCTATTCTTTGGTAAAATCGGAGTGAGGTATGATTTATGGAAATACATAAATGGATTGGTTATATATAATAAAGTTTATCTTGATTTTATGTTAGCTAAGATGATAAAAAAGTCGCAGGACTTTTTTGAAATCAAATTCAAAGAAGTAGAACTCATGGTATCGATCTTGACCTAAAAGAGTTAGTTCATAATGTTTTGAATTTAAGGTGTGTAGTGAAAAAAAGGATCTTTGAAGAAGAATCAGACATTCTTACTCACCCATGACGCAATAGCGACGTGCATATCGCTATAGCAACATGTCTCACAATGGAAAAACTCAGAATATAATAGGATCAATGTCGCAATAGTGACATAGGTAATTATAGTGATGTCACTGTAGCAACATAGGTTGCTATAACGGGATAAATCACTATTTCATTAAATTTTTCTCAAAAAAAATAATTATTCAAAAAAACTATTTTTGGAGAAGAAAATGGGTGATTTAGGGAGATTTAGTTGATAAGTAGTAGCAAGTGGGTAAGTAAGGTGTTACATAAGAAACTCTGAAAGTGGTTTATTTCTAATTCCAACCTTGTTTATCTCTTCATTTAATTCCCATCCTAGGATAAACTAATGGTTAATTGGTATCTCTTATAAGGACAAATTTCGTTGTTACTAAAAGTATCTATGGTAAAGGAATGTGCCTCTCGTTCATCATAAATGTTAGGACTAATTATTTAGTATGAGAGTAAATTTTATATGTACTATGATCATACAATACCCCTTGAACAAAGCTAAGTTGAATGTATCTTTGTCGATTTAATTTTGAGCTATGTTTAAACTAGAGTCAAATTCAAATGAGCATCCCTCCTATAATATAAGGAGTCAGGGGGTGAAATACCCACCAAATTAAAGATCTATGCACCTTCTTTCCAACATAATTGACCATTTGTTAATCCATTTCTTGAGTGAAATATTATAATCATTTCACTGAAGACTACATATGTTAAATTAGTTGAGGCCGTTGTAGCGGACCCAAGTCGCTATAGCAACATCAACAGTAGTTTAAAAGCAGATTTTAATGAAGTTAAATATCAAAAATTCAAATATTCTATTCCTAAGCTTTAGAGGGGCGATTTTCTCATGATTGGGATGGAAATCCTCTATTCAGGTATGATCTTACTCCTTTTTAACTATGTTTGATCTATTCATATTCTAGAATCATTAGAATGGGAAATTTGTGGTGAAATTTTTATGGTTTAGAACCCTAAGTTCATGAATTTTTCGGCAAAAACTCATGGGTATGTGTATATTTATCTAGAATCAATTTTAGATTGTGAATAAACTCTTCCTAGTATGAAATTAAAGTTCAAAAACATAACAGTTGGTAGTTTGGGACCTAGAATTCAATAATGATGGAACCTTTATCTTTTAACACCATTAAAAAGTTGAGTTGATATAGAATTAATTGATCCTTGAGTAATTTTGTACACCGTAAATGAGGGTAAAATTATTTTCTTTGAATTTTCAAGGTATTTGTTAAATACTAGTTTATTGATTACTCTTATGATTGTTGTTTATAAGATTATTTAGCCTTTAGAAATGTGAAGGCAAAGGATGATCATCCATGGTATAACTACTTATTGGAGTGAGTTGGAACCCAAGTAGGTTATGATTTATGAGTAGTAGATTGTGGTTGGTAATCATATCCATAATATATATTTAATTGGAGAAATCATTCATTGGACTGGCAGCATATGGAGTTTTGATACATAAAATATGAATTTAATGTATTAAGGACCTAATTATGTGTTGTCATGTTAATATTTGAATCCTTGATAGGGGTTGGGTGGTTGTAAAACTTCATGGTGCATTGTAATGTAAATTATGTGAATGTAGATGATAATCAAACCGTGTTAGCCTATAATCTAGAGATTTAGCCTAATTACTGTAAAAAGGATGAACTGGGTTTTATGTGTATTGGAATATAGACTAATCTTTCTTAAAGTTAGTGATGAGAACTAACTATGGTAGGATAAGGTGGTGACAATTTAGTATTAGAGCCTAGGTTACCGATCTTTCAATATAAGAGCAAATGTCGAGTATAGTCCTTTAGATTGGCGTGTTGACATCCACATCTAATCTTCAGGAAGCAATAAAGTATTTTAGGAAATTGTTGCTCTTCTTTCTTTTCATTTGTAAGATTTTTGTAGTATCGTGTATGAGTTGAATTCAATTGGTATCATCTAATTCTAATTGGTATCTCTACAATCATAAGTGAAATCTAGTCAATTTCAATTTGTTTCTTGACGAGTTCGCAATTGGAACTTACTTTTTAAAAATTGTTATTTGTATATAAGGGCCAAAACTTATGATTGTCATATGAATTATGATAAAATTGGTTGGTTGTAACTTAGTTGGTGTTTTTTTATGATGTGCTTGTGATGTTAAGTTGTTTGTAGAATTTCAACCATGATAGGTACGAATTGTAAGTTATTTTGCATTTGTTGTGTGTGAAGGAATTTAAGTAGGTTTGTTGCTTGTCTTATTAGTAGTATCATGACATCTTAATTTGGTGTTTAAGTTTGATAAAGTTGATTCTTATATTAATTGTGTTTGATTCACTTATGTGAATTCCAGAAATTGTGTGGTAACTTCGTTATTTGTTAATAGTTAAAGAAGTTCTATTATAAGATTTAAGGGGAAAAGAGAATTTTATTGTAGAAACTATTGTTCAAGTGATTGGTATAATAAGTACCATGGACAAAGGACTATTGTTGCTTGATAACCTAAACTGCGGTAAGAAAATTTTTGTGGGAATTCATGTTTTCGACTTAAGGAAAACTTATTTTAATTTTGAATTTTTTGATAATTTGAAGGTTTAATTGATAATCAAATTATCGATCAAGTAAATGGAAGGGTAGATATGGTAGCCCTTTACATGAAAGTTAACTATTTGATGTAGCTGATGTTTTTTGTTGTGGTAATATATAAATATTTGAAAATCTGACTTTATTTTTCATGGTTAGTTTTACAGTTGATTGAGTAACTACTTGCGTTGTGATGACAATGCTACGTTAATGAAGAAATTATAAAATTATGGTAGGAGTAAGTTCCTTTGTAATTCTTAAAACAGTTATTATGATTGTCTATTGGTGGAAATAGTCACCCATATATTGATTTATAAAATGACTCATCATTAGTTGATTGTTGTTTGACATTGCTCTTATGCTTACTATAGGACAATGGTTATTAATTAATAGTATTTCTTGAGAATGGTATAATAGAATTTCTAGGTTCCTTGCAATAAGTATAGCTTGCCCTTGGGTGATAACTAAAAATTTGGTTGTTAGGAATGCCTAATAGTTAAGGGTTGAATAGACTTATGTAAGTTCTAGTGGACAATCTATGTATTAACAAATATGATAGTAGTGTATTGATTGATGGTTGTACTCCCAGTATTGATCTTGATGTAAAAGGATTCGTTATGAATGTCTTGAATTTAAGGTGTGTTGTAAAAAAGAGAAGTTTTGAAGAAAATCAGACATTCTGCCTCGCCCATGTCACTATAGTACGATGTGCATGTTGCTATAGCAACATTCCCTAAAGATGAAAAAGTCCCGCTCTATCTGTATCAAATTCTTACAGTTACATTAGGCTCTATAGCGACGTAAATAGCTATTTGATTAGATTTTTCCTCAAAATATTTAATTATTTAAAAAACCTATTTTGGGGGAAAGTCAATGGCGATTTGGGGTGATTTAGTTGATAAACAATAGTGAGTAGGTAAGAAAGGTGATGCATAATAAACTCTAAAAGTAGTATCTTTCAAATTCAGACTCTTGTTTCTCTTGACCCAATGCCCATTTGGACACGAACGGTTAGTAAATTTATATATTTTGTGATAACCATTTCCGTTATTAGTGAATATAGTTATGGCAAAAGTATGTTCCTCTATATCATCATATGTGTTAGGATTAATTATTTAGTATGGGAGTGCATTTGATATGCACTGAGGTCATACATACCCCTAGCACAAATTTAAGTTTAATGTATCGTTATCGATTGATTTTTGATCTAAGTTTAAAGATCAATTTTAAATGATCTTTCCTCTTAGAATATAAGAAGTTATGGGGTCAAATTCCCACAAAATTAAAAATCAATTTGCCTTCTTTTCAATACAATTGACCATTTCTTTATCCACTTCTTGAGTGAAAAGGTATAACCATTTTACTAAAGATTATCTATGCTGAAAAAGTTGAGGCCACTATAGCGGACCCAAGTCGCTATAGCAATGTCAACAATAGTTTAAAAGCGGATTTTGGTGGATTTCATTCTCAAAAATTGAAATATTTCATTATTATGCTTAGAGGAGTAATTTTCTCATGATTGGGATGGAAATCCTTTGTTAAGGTATGACTTTACTCCTTTTTAACCATGTTTAATTGGTTCATCTTCTAGAATCATTAGAATGAAAAATTTATGGTGAAATTATTATGGTTTTGAATCCTATGTCATGAATTTATAAGGAAAACTCATGGGTATGTGTACTTTCATCTAGAATCAATTTTAGATTGTGAATTAACTCTTCCTAGTATGAAATGAAGGTTCCAAAATGTAAAAGTTGGCAGTGCGGGCCCATTTCAATAAAAGTGGAACCTTCAGCTTTAAAACTCCATTAATTGAGTTGGGTTAATATTAAAGAAACTATTTAATGATTAATTGACCCTTGGGTAATTTTGTAAACCATAAATGAGTATAAAATTAGTGGGTTTGAATCCCTAAGGCATTTGCTAAAAAGTAGTTCATTAATTACTCTTATAATTATTATTTATTAGATAATTTAGCTTTTGGAAATATGAAGAAGAAGAAAGATCATCTATATCTAGCTACATGTTAGAGAGACTTAGAGCCGAGGTAGTTTTTGGTTTATGAGTAGTAGATTTCGGTTAATAATCATATTTTTAGTATAGATTGGACATGAGAAATCACGCTTAGACTTGTGGGCATGGAGTTTCGATGGATAAATTGTGGATTTAATGTATTAAGGACCTAATTGTGTGTTATCATGTTTGTGTATGAATCCTTGATGGGTATTTGGTGTTTGTATGACTTCATGGTGTATTATAATGTGAATTATGTGAATATAGATGATAATGAAATTATGCTGGCCTATAATCTCATGATTTAGCCTAGTTACCATAAAAAGGATGAAATTTTCTCTTAGTATATTAAAATATGGGATAATCTTTCTTAAATTTAGTGATGAGAGCAGACTATGGGAAGAGAAAGAGGTGACATAACTTAAAAGCCTAAATACAAGTTTGGGTAAGGGTTAGAAAGTAAAAGGTAAAAAGGTGTTTTCCTAAAACTAGATTGTTAGTTGAACAGAGTTGAATGATTGGCTAATGTTTTAGGTCTTGAATCTATTAATGACATGAAGTAAGGGTTCTAGATAACAGCAGAACCCAGTTCTCACTATAGATGAGGATGATTAGATTAGTGAATAAATTTATGAATGTTGGACTAGAGTTTAGACTTCTTTGGGTTAAGTGTGCACTCCAAAAATTGACACTTGAATCTAATTAATATGGCTTGATAATTCTTTCTTGAATAAGATATGGTTTTGGTCTTAGGATATGCTATAACTGATGAAACCAATGACTTATTTCTACTTGTAATATGTTGTATTAAAGTATGATTATTGTTTACTTGAAATTATTAACTCAAGTTGACCAAGCATTTGGGTGGTTGTCTATTGTTGCAATGAATAACTTAAGGAAGGAATGTGTTGAATAATATTCTATGTTTAACCGTATTCAATGAATTTATTTGCAAAGCTTGTGGTTTCTACAAATGTTGGTTGTTATCATTGTTTCCTTTGATTGTTGTGATATTCTATTGGTTATTTGTGGGATGTACCGATTTTTGTACATCTTCACGGGATTGGATGATATGATTCATTAGTTGGCTAAGGTACCACATCGGTGTAGTACATGAATAAGAGCACGTCCCGTGCAGATCATAATTAGTGGGTGCACCTTTGGCATGCAAGTAAAATGTATGTACGAGTGTGATGGTTCCTTGAGTGAAAAAGATATATGATTATTATTGTTGTCGTTGTTGTTTATATTTGTTCCATGAGTGTATCAAGGTAAAGTGTGGATATAGTTGTGGGTTCCTTCAGTGAACCATATTATGATGTTGCTCGATATATTTAGGATTCTTGCATGGTCCTGTTACTTAACATATATTTTGGGATTCTTGTCGTTACAGTCATGGTTATTGAGTTGCTCGTGGTTATACTTTACTTGTTGTTTCTGGGCTTGTACTTGATGAAAGTTGTAAAGTTACTTGAAAAGGATACTGTCATGAACTTGGGATATTTATCATAATGTGTGTTCATAGTTGTATTTATTGTAAGGTGATGATTATTGATTTTTATTTATCATTGAGGTTTATTAAGGCATAAGTGAAATATATTTACTTAATAGATATTAGGATTAAAAAAGTAGGGAGTTAGGATGGATGACACTTGATGTAAAGGTGATGTATGGTTAATAGGAATAAGAAGAGAAATTCTCTTAGTTAAAACAACAGATAAAGAGAACATACATGGTTGAAAGTGTTAGGATTTAACTTTATATATAAGTTATAATGTTTACTTTTAGTGATTTTTATATTCTGTTTATGTGATCTAATCCGGATTGGACGATGATACCTTCCAATACATATTGTTGGTATTGATACTACTCTTATCGTACATTTTTGGGGTATAATGTTGTTGCAAGATCAATTGATGTTTCTCAGGTGACGTGGATAGTCTCCAACATTTTCTACTCAGATAATTCTTGGTGGAAGTTATGTCTAGTATTATTTTTCTTAATTTAGAAGGTCTTATACCTATTTAGACTAGGTCCGTAGATAGTTTTCATTTTGCATTTAATATTTGTAGTTTTGTTGTTATAAGAATTGTCATTTTGTTATTTATTTAAGACTTCTGTCAATCATCTTAAAGGGTGGTAAGGGGTTCTCCTCTCCAGGTGGATTAGAATATGTACCCTCACAATCTAGTAATTTGGGTCGTGACTGTTTACCTATTAAACACTTGAACTCATAAATCAGTGTATATGTTAGGAACATTGTGCTGACACAACATAACTATGGAGTACACTCTCTCTTGAAAGAGTGGAAATCTCTTATCATTTTTTGTTATGGAGTCTGAGGTTAGCAGCTCAAGATGGGGTTGTAGGACTACCCTTTATGTTCGTTAAGGTTATTCAACATGTGTTAGATTTTCGGAGTGGGTAGTATTAGACTGGAGCCACCCACATAGTATAAGTTTATCAAGCTCTAGTTGTCCATCCCACTATCTCCATGGATCCTTGAATGGATGAAGCTTCTGGGACCAATGTTTTTCCTCATTTGGTGTTGGTTTTAGTGATGACTCATACAAAACATGAATTGTTGACAAAATTTATGTGGATGAAACCTCCAACATTCTAAGGTACTGAGTCTAAAGATACGTTTGAGTTTATTATTTATTTTTGTGAGGGTTACATAAGATGGGGATTATGAAGCAACATGGAGTTGAGTTTGTCACTTTTCTGTTGTAGAAGGATGCTAAGAAATGGTGGAGAGAGTATGTTGAATGTCGATCACCAGTTTTGCATCCCTTGAATATGGAACAATTCCATGCTTTTGACTTAAGCTTACCTAGGGCCTTGTCGTAATGTGCATCCCAAGTCCAACCAGGATCGAGGACCCCCACCCTAAAACCCAACCCATCCACCTTTATCTAGCCTTTGATGGGCTAAATTTCGAATATAAAACAAGATATTGTAAATATTTTCATCAAGACTCTGGGATAGGGTCACAACCGTGACCAAACCGACCCAACCAAATCCAACCGTATCACACCAACCGCCCAACCATACCAAACCAAACCATCGTCCATAAACCAGGCTATAACCAAACAAATTAGACAAAATTTAAAATAATTATTACTCAATTGTAATATGATGGAACAGTGCGAAATTATTTTCGATGATTCTAGCCTCCCATCATTTTCAAATGCCAAGGCTGATACCAATATCGATACTGCCCATACCAACCCCCAGAAGTACTACAAAGTCTCTATATGAAAGAGTAAACAAATCCAGTTGGGACATGCCCCCAACCATGGCCAAAACCAATATCCAAAATATAAGAAAAATGTCTAAAGAAATCCATAACATGAAATGATATCTTCCGAAAGGATGGAAGATCATCACCTCAATACAAATGTTGATACCAAATCCACGTGCTAAACGGGTGGAGTAAAATAGTTGGTTCCTGCATAGCGTGGGTATACAACCGCTAGTAGACGGGGTTAGCGAGTGACCTCTAGAATGAATCTCAGGATAAGTATACAATAATTCGAGTTATAAAAACCAAGTAAAACCATCCATGATGCATACAACCATACATATATAAGTGCCGAGAAAGGGAAACAGGTTTAGCGTGCATTGAAAAATTTTACCTGGGTTGTGTAGCTTAGCCGTCCTAAACCACCCACGGACGATATGGGTTAAACTCCCCCTGCTGAAAGGAACCCAGTGCGTGTAGCCGTACGACCATGGAAGTATCTCATGGGATGAATAGTACATCCCCCAATGGTGTGACATCATGCATATGGTCCACTAAGACCAATCCTAATATCAACAAATACGAGTTTCCAGTTTTGGTCCCCCCGGGACCGCCACCTTCCACGGCTTTTCTACACACCCCACCGTTAATGCCAAGTTAAAACCTATTCTGAAAAAAAAACCTTCTTTTATTTATTAACAAAGGCCAATATTAGTGGTATCGTCATACCAGCCCTTACTTTCAAGTAATATCCATATCCAAACCATTTAGGTTAAGGGGACATCCAATTTCCCTTCCGTAAACCACATTAAACCACTTGGGAGACTTCCACATTCTCCATAAGCAGAACCATTTAGCCTTTAGCCTTTTCAAATCATTCAAACCATGCAAAGTTCCTTTACAATGTTTAAAACATGCAGGAGTTCCATTAAAAGAAGTTAATGTAATGAACATACCTTTATAAGCATTTTATCAAACACCTTGGGGGCATAATATAACCAAAACCATTAAATCATTACCATGAAATCCAATTGGCCAAAGCCACCATTAATGCAAATAAAAGTATAATTAAAACCATAGTAAACCATAACCAAATATTTAATATCAAAACTACCAAAACATAGTTGAAAGCCATAATCATGAAATAGTAAAACCATGAAATCAATCATATAAACCATGTCTTTAGTTGAAATTACAATGAGGGATGAGAATCATGCTTTATATCGAAGAATTGACGGAAAGAAAGCACCAAAGCAAGCCCCAAAGCAATCCTCAAGATGAAACCCTAGACTTCTTGCCCCAAAAGCTCTTGAGAGTTATGAGATGTTTTGGAATAGTATCTAAGTGTTAATGAATATAATAATAGGGTAAATAACCTCCTAAGTGTATTAGAAGTCGTGGGTCCTAATTAGGATAAGTAGGGAAATGTCCAGAATACCACCACCTAAGTCCCTTAAAAATCCCATCACAGGGATACGACTGACCCATATGAGTCGTACCCACCCACTACGATTGGTACCCACCACTCGTATCCTAGCCTCAACATTAGATCAGACACTGTCCAGTATATGAATCATCCAACCAAGACGTAACCACAACGTATGATCCATAACCATGACCTGTCTCTCTGGCATAATGAAATATAGGAGGATCAAACACTACCCACCATACGAGTCCCTGATACAACTCACACCATTCTCTTACGGCTCATACCCCTAAGTCGTACCCATTACAGTAATCGAAACCATCTCACCAACTAACACTGGTCAACATACCATAGGACCATACCACTCGTAGCCCAATATATTGTTGGTACCCATGATTCGTATTGGGTCCTGAGAATGGAATTCTAGGAAATTTTCTAAGGGTCAAAACCCAGGATGTTTCAGTCTGCCCCACTAGGAACATTCATCCCCGAATGACAGACTAGGTAGGGGTAACCACACACAGAGTCACTTGCATTATCAAATATAAATTTAACAAAGTTTGAAAATAAAGAGGCAAAGATGTTAATCTTTCCTTTAACATACTCAGAAAATAAGGATGTGTTGAAGACACATACCTTCTGCATGAATCCCAGGAGCAGAAAACAAATGTTGATATTTGAACTTTATGTCCTCTTCCGCTTCCCAAGTAGCTTCTTCAACCCTATGGTTCCTCCATAGAACCTTAACCAGAACCATATCCTTGGCCCGCAACTGATGAACTTTCCAATCTAGTATATCAAACGGGACCTCTTCATAAGATAGAGAATTCAAAATTCCCAATCCTTCCAAAGGAACAGCCGAAGAAGGGTCACCCATGCACTTCCTCAAGAAATAAATATAATAGACTGGATGAACCAAACTCAAGTTAGATGGAAATTCCAGCTCATAAGAAACACTGCCAACTTTTCGCAAAATCACATAAGGACCAACAAACCGAGGACTGAGTTTCCTCTATTTGCCAAATCGCACCACTCCCTTCAAGTGAGACACTTTGAGGATCACCCTATCCCTAACCTCAAACTCCAAGTCTCTACACCTAACATTTGCATAGGACTTTTGGAGACTTTAGGCAGATTTAAGCCTATCTCAAATCACCTTCACTTTCTCTATCGCTTGATAATCCAAATTTGGGCCAAATATGTCCGCCTCCCCAACCTCAAACCAACTAATAGGAGGTCTACACCTTCTACCATACAATGCCTCAAAATGAGCCATTCCAATATTAGAATGGTAGCTATTATTGTAAACAAACTCCACCAAAGGTAGATGCTCAACCCAATTGCCACCATAATCAATCACACAAGATCGAAGCATATCCTCCAGTGTTTGAATAGTTCTCCCCACTTGCCCATCCGCCTACAGATGAAAAGCAGTACCCATACTAACCTTAGTCCCTAAACTTTTTTGTAAAGACCACCAGAAATAAGACGTAAATTGCACACCACGATAAGAAATAATTGAGAGAGGCACGCCATGCAGCTTTACAATCTCTTGAAGATATAGCTTCACATAATTCTCCATTAAAATGGTGGTCCGCACTGGCAAAAAGTACGTTAACTTAGTCATCCTATCTATGATGACCTAGATCAAATCAAATTGGTTTCGAGACCGAGGAAGACCGGTAACAAAATCCATATTTACCATCTCCCACTACCATTTGGGAAACTTAATTTCTTGACACAAACCACCAGGCCTCATGTTCTCAACCTTTACCTGTTGACACACCATGCACTTGGCCACGAAATCAACCACATCCCTCTTCATACCATTCCACCAATAGACATCTTTGAGATCATGATACATATTTGTCAAGACGGAATGAACAACATAGCATGACTCATGCGCCTCAGCCAAAACCCTTTGTTGTAACCCATCGACGTCAGGAACACACAACCTCCCTTGGTACCATAATATAACATCACCACTGATCTCAAAAACCATTACCTTTTTCCCACCAACATCACTCTTGATTTTCATCAAGAAAGGATTCATCGTTTGTTTCTCCTTAATCTCTGCACCAAGAGATGATCGAACCACTTCTTGCACCATCACACTTCTATCCTCAGAGTGCAAGAGATGAATCTCAATATTAGCAAAGTAGTGAATATCCTTCACCAATTCTTGCTTTCCTTCCTCCACGTTAGCCACAAAATCCATGGACAACCTGCTAAGAGCATCAACAACCAAATTAGCCTTACCTGGGTGATAGTGAAGACTCATATCATAATATTTCAAAAGCTCAAGCTATCTTTTTTTCCTGGGATTTAGATCTTTCTAAGTTAACACGTACTGAAGACTCTTGTGATTAGAAAAGATATCCACATGAAAAGCATACAAATAATAGCATCATATTTTCAAAGCAAACACGACCGCCAACAAATATAAGTTATAAGTAGGATAATTCCTCTCATGTACCTTCAATTTCCTGGAAGTATAGGCAACCACCTTCCCATGCTACATCAAAGCACAACAAAGCACTACCCGAGATGCGTTACGATAAACCACAAACCCATTATTGCCTTTCGGCAAGGTCAGGATTAAAGCCTAAGTCAACTTATCCTTCAACTTCTCAAAACTCCTTTCACAAGCATCTGACTAAGAAAACTTAACATTCTTCTAAGTCAACTTAGTGAAAGGAGCAGTTATTGAAGAAAAGCTTTCCACAAACCACCTATAATACCCGACTAAACCCAAGAATCTTTGAATATCAGATAGAGTCATGGGCAAAGGACACCACTTCACCACGGTAACCTTTTGTAGATTCACCATGATCCCTTCACTAGAAATTATATGACCCAAGAAAGTCACAATGTTCAATCAAAACTCACTCTTAGAGAACGTGGCATATAACTGATGTTCCTTCAAGGTCTGCAACACCACATGGTGGTGATTAACATGATCCACCTAAATCTTCGAATAAACCAGAATGTAATCAATAAACATAATGATAAAGAGATCCAAATACTACCGGAACACTCTGTCCAAAAAGTCCATAAATGCTTCTGTAGCATTAGTCAACCCAAATGACTTCACAAAGATCTCAAAATGCCCATAACGAGTACGAAAAGATATCTTAGGGATATCCACCTCTGTAATCTTAAGCTAATGGTACCCGGACTGAAGATCTATCTTAGAAAAGAACTTGGCACCTTGCAACTAGACAAATAAGTCATCTATTTGGGGAAGAGGATACATGTTCTTGACCGTCACCTTGTTCAACTGTCGGTAGTCAATGCATAGCCAAAGGGAACCATATTTTTTTTGCACAAACAACACTGGTGAAACCCATATATAAATACTAGTACGAATAAAAGACTTGTCCAGAAGATCCTTAAATTGCTCCTTGAGTTCCCTTAACTCAGCCGGAGCCATTCTATATGGAGGAATAGAAATTGGACGAGTGTCCGGAAGCAAATCAATACCAAACTCTATTTCCTTATCAAGAGGAACACTATGAAGATCATCCAGAAAGACCTCTGGAAACTCATTAACTATAGGAACCAAAGACAAAGAAGGACCTTCCGAATTAGAATCTTTAACTCGGACAAAGTGATAAAGACAACTCTTGGAGATTAATCTCTCAGCTCTAAGATAAGAAATAAACTCCATAGGAGCTAATGAACTACCTTCCTATTCTATGATCGGTTCACCAGGGAACTTAAAGACAACCTTATGAGTCCGACAATCCAAATACATATAACAAGAATGCCACCAATCCATACCCAAAATTGCATCAAAATCTACCATATCCAACTCAAATAGATCTATCAAGGTCTACTTGCTACCAATAAATACCGCACACCCCCTATAGACATTCTTAGCAAAAACCGAGTCACCTATAGGGTAGAAATTGAAAAAGCATCCAAAATAACTGTTGAATCAAAACCAAAAGACACATCCACATATGGAGTAATATTATAAAGAGTGGACCCCAGATCAAGAAAATAATATACATCACAAGAGAAAATTTATAACATACCAGTAACGACATCAGGTGATGCCTCAGATTCCTGTCGGGATGCCAAAGCATATAACCTATTTCAACCAACACTAAAACCATGAGCAATAATAGAAGTAGATACCCTACCACTACGTGCAGGAGTAGAAGATGAATCCACGGGAATATTATTCGCTATCATAGCAACTTTTTAACTAGAAAATCCCTGAGCCAATGGCCTACCTAGCCACACTTATATTATTTGTCCCTTCCTTCCTTGAGGACACGAAAAACTAACTGAACTCCGCTCTCTTGAGATTGGGCAACCTGTACCCGAGAATTGTCACCACTTTTATGATGCCTGTCTCCCAACTGATAAGGACAACTAGCAGAAAAAGAGCCAGAACTCCACCACTTCTTTTCTTCCATTTTCCACCATCTCTACTGCCCTGAGATTGAGTACCTCCATGATAAAAAATCCTGCTCCTCTTTCCCTGTCTATCCCTAAACTTTGTCTGCCTTTTTTTCTCATCTTCAACTTACTGCATATGAACAATCAATTAAGAAATGTTCATATCCTTAACCAACAAAGCATACTTTCTCTCCAGAATCAAATATCTATTCAACCCAATAGCAAACTTCCTCATTCTCGACCTCATATCAGCCACCAAGTCAGCAATATACCTTGATAGCTGATGAAACTTCAAAGCATATTCCTTTACTAGCATCTTCCCCTGCCTGAGGTTCACAAACTCGTCAATCTTAGCTTCCCTAAACCTTTAAGGAAAGAACCAATTCTAGATGGCATTAGAAAAAGCCTCCCACAACCCTTCATCTTTTATATCACCTTTATCCCTGTCTCATTCCTCATACCACTAATAAGGAACATCTTTAAGCCGATAAGATCCAAAGTTAACCCCCTCTACATTAGTAGCCTGTATCACCCAAAAGATATTTTCCATCTTAGACCTACTATCAGCTACCACATAAGGAGCATATCTAGCTAACTTAGTGAACTTGAGAGAATACTCCCTCACACTCATGTTGCATTGCCTCAAATTAATAAATTCTAACACTTTGTCCTCCCTCAACTCTAATGGAAAGAATTTTTCCAAGAAAGTCATGGTAAACTATTCCCATTATATAGGCCCTGCATCAACATCTCTATCAACTTTCCACTACTTAAACCAAGTATGGGTAGTATCCTGAAATTTATATATAGCCAACTCGGCACTCTAACTAGATATCACCCCTATAGCATCCGTGACCTTCTAAACTATATCTAAAAATTCCTATGGATACTCTTTAGACTTGGATCCTATGAAAGAAGGAGGATTCATTCGGTTCAAATCATAAATTCTAGTTGGAGTAGTAGTGGCCACTAGGTTGCCCAAAATAGTGACTGGCCGTTCATTCTATGGTGTTATGGAGTTTGCAAGAGTAGTGAATGCAACCCTGAATTCTGCGTGAGAGACATGCTCATCCAGAGGGATCTGCCTGAATTGGCTGAAGGGTTGGCTGAGTTCCTGTTCTTCTTTTGTTCTTCTTGGAAGGCATGTTCTATAAATAAAAGGGAGAAATGGATTATACTGAGATTTTAATTGGAGCTCATGCTCAATCGTACGACATGAATACTTGAAAAAAGGGAAACTTTTTCCTAAATACCTTGTAGCCTCTCATCCATAAGTGTGGCGTGCTACATACCCATGCACAAAACTCTATTTAACGTGGCTTTCAGAGTTCCTAGGATACTTTAAAACCTTAGGCTCTGATACAAAGTTTGTAACGACCCGAGACTACCCCCTAATCATTACACGGTGCTTACGATCCTTAGAGACCACAAGCTAACCCATGAGCTAGTACCTGCTATAAGCACTAAATAATATAATCATAAATGTAGAAGAATAACTGAAATGTCATAAGGTTTTAATAATGAAATAACTACTGAGTTATGAATTTGATAAAAATACTAAAATTTGAATAGTCTAAATAGCTAACTAAAGTGTATGAAAATCCTCTAAACTTGATACTATGAGTTGATGGGATAGTCCCCAACTAACTCTACTAAATACTGAGATAAAGAGATAAAGTAATATAATCTATCCTAGGATGATGAGGACTCAACACTGCTACTGTATTGCTGATAATCTGAGAATCTAGGTACGATCTGGGAACTGAACGTTAACACCTATGATATGAGATATTATAGCATAAAAGAAAAGGTATGCGATCAGTACTTTGAATGTACTGGTATGCTAAATGAGGTAGGTTGGTATGCATGGTCTCATGAATATGAATGATAATAATTAAATGGACATATATGTAAAGCATGGGGTACTTAATAAAGTGCATGGAATCTATAGATACTGAAAATGCAGGAAAATTTACAAATACTGTGGATGCATGACCAAGCATATAACATGAAGTAAGATATGTAAACTGATATACTGAGATAACTGAAATTTGTATGCTTTGTTCAAACAACACTAAGATTGAATAACTGAGCTAGGACTATAACTGAGACTATAGTTGAGACTGTGGGGAGGTATTATCTAACCGACATTTCCCAATTTGATTTAATTGGGGTCCAACCTGTAACCCTAGTTAGAAGGGTGTTAATATCGTTCCACGGCTACTAACAATGGTTGTGTGGATCCACTAAACTGATATAATATCCAAAGGACTAAGGATGTCAATCCTGAACTGATGGGTAACCCCTGTGATATAGTCAAGCCTAATCTGATGAGTGACTACTCATATCCTATACTGGTTACATAGTTCTGGAGTATAGGGACTACTACTATTGGCTTTGCCTATCTGATTGGGAAGCCTCCATCCCTGTACTCGCTCAGTGCTAAATCCTACTCCAAATTAAAAAACACTGAGATCAATGACTAATATCTGACTATTTTGATAATGCTCATAATATAATTTGAAGACTATTCTGCTATGTTCTGACACAAGACTAAATAAACAGCTATGGGTTTCGGGTATTCAACACCCCCAGGAATCAAAACAACAATATTGAAAAGTCACTAAAGCGTGAAGGCCAAAACATGAAGGCTCTTATTAAATAAATCACTCTTGTTGTCATGTTATCAAACTCTTGTACTTCATAGTTTTGTCATTTCATAGGAATAGTATAAAACTTGAAATAATAGCATGACCTTAACATTTATAACACTAAATCATGATCTAATTTGAAGAATGGCAATAGTAAAACATGAGCAATTTGATAACAACAATATTTCCATTAAAGTATGGTATAAAATCATTGTTCATGGAAGTTCATGGTGATTCATAGTTTTAAATCACAATTTAATATTATAAATCTTGAAAAGATAATAGATTTGTAATTAAAATAGATACTTGGACACCATGGTTGAAATAAATCCATTGATGAACATCTAACATACTTGGGATGATGAATTTGAAAGGATTGATAGAGAGTTCTTGAGATTTGACCTTGATTCTTAAGATCTAGCATTTTTTCTTCTTGAAAGAGGGGATTTTTAATTTGAGAGAAAGTGAATAGTGAAGAGTACTTAGGTCAACTAGGGGTTAAATTTCGTGTTTAGGGCGATTTTAGGTCTTAGGGAAAAGACTCAAATATCCTTAAACGAATTTAAAAACACAAGCTGGAAACTAAAATCCTAATTTTTGGCTTTGGCGCAATGCGCCACTATCGCGCCAAGCCTGTGGAAAAGGGACAATTGGGACCTAGACAAACGCCGCGACACACCACCATCGTGGTAAGCCTGAGGATGCCATTTTGGCCATCTTCACGACGCACCATGATCGCGGAGTGACACTAGAAATGGAAAAATGTCAACATAACCTATGGCGTAATGCACCATAATTGCAGACCCTTATTGGATTTTGCCAAATGGGAGATTGGCCTGCTCCGCGACGTGCTAGAGGTTAAAAAGATTATGTTTTGCGACTGAAACTTAAAATTGCCATAACTTCTTACCCGATTTTCAGATTTGGACGAATTTTATATTGTTGGAAAGCTAATTTAATTTCCTATGCAATGGCAGTCTCTAAACTGAAAAATAATGAGTATTTCAAAAATTTTATATATGAATACTCATGCATTGGGACTTAGATTATGCTAGGAAAATACAGGGCATTACTAGTTTGTGAACTTGTAAAGGGATAAAATTTGTGTTAAGAAGTATGCCTTGAATTTCTAGTAGTTTTCCCGCTATGCTCTAGAGTTTGTGTCTAATATGAGTCCTAGAATGAGAAAGTTTACTTCTAGTTTGACTCATTATTTGGTATTAGAATATAAGGTTGAAATGTTGAATAATGATATGGACATATCCAGTCTTTTGGTTTATATGCAGCACGTGGAAGATAAGGAAAAAAATATGTTGAGATGGAGAAAGGAAGAGAAAGAAATTTAGGTATGCAGAGTCGAGTGTAGATCATAAGAAAAGTGGGAGGGATGGTAGACAATGGACTAAGAAGAAGAACTGGGAAAATTCTTATACAACAACTAGTTCTTATTATCCTAAGCCTTTAGGTGATCACCCTTTTTAAGCTAGAAATGGTCCTAAGGCATAGGGTTCCCAGTCTTAGGTCAGTAGAGATCAGTCAATCTTACCTTATCCTCCTTGCCATACTTATAGATAGCTTCATTGTAGGTATTTTGAGGAGAGGATAAACTTGTGTTTTAATAATGGTCAGCCTGGTCATCTGCAGCAAAATTATCCTATAGTTAAAGTTGTCACTGGATCTAATAATGTATTGGTCACCACTTCTTCGACTCTTGTATCCAAGAGTGCCACTTCAGTTACCGACAATGGCAAAAATTATCTTTATGCACTTGCTACTCGTCATGAGTCTTATGTATCCCTAGATGTTATTAGTGTGTTACAACTTTTTAAATCATGATGTTTATTTTTTTATTGACCCGGGTTCTACCCTATATTATGTGACCACTTATGTGGCAGTACATTTTTGTTCTAGTCCTTAAAATATTTCTGATTCCTTTTTTGTTACTATTTCTATAGATGAGTCTATAGTAGCCAGAAATATCTATAGGGGTTGTGTGGTATTCATTCTTCATAAGGAGACATATGAATTTGATAGAACTTTACATAGTAGATTTTGATGTAATCTTGGGGATGGACTGGCTCCATTTGTGCTATGCTTCTCTGCATTATAGGACCCGAAAGGTCAGTTTTAATTTTCCTAATGAACTGGTGGTTTAAGAGGATGAGATTTCCTTAGTTCCCAAAGAGATGTTTATTTCCTATCTTAGAGCTTAAAAGTTTATTTCCAAGAAGTATTTTCATCATCTATTTAAGGTTAAGGATTCTAACTCTAAGTGCCCCTCTTTTTAATCTATCCAAGTGGTTAATGAATTTCCTAAAGTTTCTCCTAATGATCTTCCTAGACTTCCTCCCAATAGAGAAATTGATTTTTGGATTTATCTTGTACCAGATACCCATCCCAGCTTTATTCCTCTTCATAGAATGACTCTGGCTGAACTAAAGAAGAGGTTAAAGAATTTTTTTGATAAGGGTTTAATTTGTCCTAGTGTTTCTGCATGGGGTTCCCTTATACTTTTTGTGCAAAAAAATGGATCTCTTTGTATTTGTATAGATTTTCGTCAGTTTAATAAGCTTATAGTGAAATATAAGTGCTTTTTTCCTAAGATTAACGACCTATTTGATCAACCTCAGTGTGCTAGGTGTTTCTCTAAAATTGATCTCCATTCGGGATATTACCAGTTAAAAATTAGGTAGTTTGATATTCCGAGGACCGCTTTCCAAACCCAGTATAACCATTATGAGTTTTTGTCTATGTCATTCGAGTTGACTAATTCTCCATCTTCTTTCATGGATCTTATGAATTGGGTGTTCTAGAAGTTTCTAGATTTGTTGTTATTTTTTTCATTGATGACATCTTGTTGTACTCCAAAAGTAAGGAAGACCATGTCAATCACCTCTGAATTGTGTTGCAAATAGTTAAGGACCAAAGATTATATTCAAATTTTCTAAGTGTAAATTTTGGGTAAGTGCTATGACTTTTCTTGGCCATTATGTTTCTAGTGAAGGGGTCAAGGTGGATCCATAGAAAGTTAAAGCCATTAAAAAGTGGCCCTGGCCCACGACTCCTATAATACTAGGAGCTTCTTGGGCTTGGCAGAGTCCTATAAGAGGTTTGTGGAGAGTTTCTCATCTATTGTTGCTCTGTTGATGAAGTTAACTTCGAAAAAGGTTAAACTTCTATAGTCCGATGCTTGTAAAGGGAGTTTTGAAAATTTGAATGATAATTTGACTTCTGTGCCTATTTTAACACCACCCAAGGGTAAAGAGGGGTTTGTTATGTATTGTGATACATCCCGTATGGTACTAGATTGTGTGTTGAGGAACCATAGTAAGGTTGTAGCCTATGCTTTTAGGATGCTTAAAGTTCATGATAGGATTTACCCAACTCACAATCTAGAGTTGGAGGTTGTTGTCTTTGTTTTACAAATTTTGCACCATTATTTGTATGGGGTGTACGTGGATATTTATTTAGGCCATAAATGCTTGCAGTATGTATTTACCTAAGAGAAATTGAATCTTAGGAAAAGGTGGTGGCTCGAGATGCATAAGATTACGACATGAGTTTGCACTACCATCAAGGTTAAACTAATGTTATTATTGATGCTCTTAGCAGGCTAACCATGAAAAGTCTATCCCATGTTGAAGAGAAGAAACAATAGTGGTGAAGGATATTCACAAGTAGGCTAATTTTGGAGTTCACCTCTTAGACTCTGAGAATGGAGGGGTGATCATTCAAGAAGTGGTTAAATCATCCCTTGGTGCTGAGGTCAAGGAGAAATAGGTTTTAGATCCCATTTTTATAAAAATCAAGGATGATGTGAGTCGGCAAAAGGTTATAGCTTTTGAGATTAGGGGAGATGGCATCTTGAGATATCAAGGAAGGTTGTGTGTCCCTAATGTAGGTAGGCTATGAGGAAGGATTTTGACCGAAGCTCATGAGTCTATATATATAGTTCATCTGGGTTCAACCAAAATGTATTATGACTTGAAGGAAATCTACTAGTGGAAAAATATGAAAAGGTATGTGGCAAATATTTTTGCTAAGCGTATGGTTTTTTAGCAAGTCAAGGTATAGAATTCGAGACCTGGTGTCATGTCCCAAGATATATAATTGCCCTAATGGAAGTGGGAGATGATTAATATGAATTTCGTTATTGGTCTTTTACGGACTAACAATTAGTATGATTCCATTTAGGTCATTGTGGAT
The DNA here is from genome assembly GCA_030864215.1 of Capsicum pubescens. NCBI lineage: Eukaryota > Viridiplantae > Streptophyta > Magnoliopsida > Solanales > Solanaceae > Capsicum > Capsicum pubescens. The sequence goes on along the minus strand of CM061544.1, from coordinate 239,391,927 downwards.
AGGATGACTAAGTTTTCTCACTTCTAGACTTTGAGGACTAACTACTCAAGAGAAGATTATGCTAAATTATTCAGTTAGGAGATAGTAAAGTTGTATAGGGCACCGGTGTCCATTATTTCTAATCGAGGTACACAGTTTTCTTCTCACTTCTAGCATTCGTTGCAGAAAGGTTTGGGTACTTAGGTTAACCTTAGCACCACTTTCCACCTATAAACAGATGGATAAGAAGATCATACTACTCAGATCTTGGAGGATATGCTAATGGCTTGTGTTATTAATTTTGAAGGTAATTGGGTTGACCATTTTCCTCTTATTGAGTTTGACTATAATAATAGTTATTATTCTAGCATTTAGATGGCCCCTTTTGAGGCCTTTAATAGTAAAAGGTGTAGGTCTCCTATTGGATGGTTTGAGGTAGGTAAGACTAGGTTATTTGGCCCTTACATTGTCATTATGCCATAAAGAAGGTGCAGGTGATTAGAGAAAGACATAATACTGCTCAAAGTCACTAAAAGTTTTTTGTGGATGTGAGATGAAGGGAGTTGGAGTTTGAAGTCAGAAATTAGATGTTCTTCAAGGTTTCTTTTATGAAAGGAGTCATTAGGTATGGGAAGAAAAGGAAGCTTTGTAGTCGTTCCATTTTTCCATGCATAAGAAATATGTAGGTGACTCATACATGCTAAGGATGTTGGTGTTACATAGTTGTTATATTATGAGGAAGTCCCTTTTAAAATTTTGGATAGGTAAGTTTGTAGATTGAGGACTAAGGATATAGCTTCGGTGAAGATTCTTTAGAGAAATCAAAAAGTAAAAGAGGCTACTTGAGAATCTGAAGAAGATGTGAAGGCCAAATACCCATTCTTGTTCCCCGTGTTGAATGAAAGTGCTTTAGATATGAATTTCATTTTACCACTTAACGCATTTCAAATTTGTCCTTGGATTCTACTGTGTTTTTTCTATGATCGTGCGAAAAATATCCCAATTGATCCAAAAAGGGGGATAATGTAAGACCTCGTAAAAAAAATTGATTATTTTATTTTTGACGTTCTCGTGTGTGTAATGTTAATTTTTTACTTGAATTATGATAAGGGTGTTAAAGGGGTGTTTCGGGAAAGTTTTGGAATATTCGGATAGGGTTCGAGGTTATTTTGGGACCACGAGATAGTAAAGGTCTGTGATAGTAGTATGCCACACTACTTAGCTTCTGCATAAGAGCGTGGCACGCTGTCTAGAAGCAGCGTGCCACACTACTTTATATTTTTCATCCAGTTTTTGTTTTTTCACTTGGGGTGAGGGGATTTTTGGTCCTTTACCCCTTAAATGACTTTAAAACATCAAATAATCCTTTTTCCTTAAGTTATTATGATCAAACACTATATTTTTCTCTCTTTAACTCCCAAACCAAAAAGGTTTTAGGGTTTTAAAAGAAATCACTACTCCGGGCTCCAAACTTCAACTTTTCTTCGATCTCTTCTATTTTCATGCATGTTTCACTTTCATTAACTTGAATTTTGCATTGTTGCATCAATTTATTGAATATTCATGTGTTTTGACTTGATGGGTTTGAAATTGTGCTGAGGATTTTTGGTTTTTATTTATTCAATTACTTTTCCTATGTTTTAAAGGGATTATTTATGCTTTAATTAATGGTTTTGGGACTGAATTGGAGCATTGTTATAATGGGTGACATGGGTTACACTAAAATTATTGATTTTTTATTAATGATGACATTGACCTCAATCCACATTGTAAACTTCATTTTAATATGGATATTTGCATAATTTTACTTGTATTTCAAACTATTGCATTGTTTTAAAGGATATGGATACGAATGGATTTGGAATACCCTTGGTCACCATAGTTTTGGATTTTAAATGGAACTTGGGAGTCTAATGGTTAAATGGACTATTTTTTCATAATTGAATTGATTATAAGCATATTGGTATGATTATACCATGTTGGAAAATGCCTTAATATAGACTCCTTGGTTAATGATTGGGTTATGTGCAAATTATTTTAATTTGGGCTTAATGGGAATTGTGTAGCTCATAGTGAAGGTGTAGCCCCGGGGGGACCAACACTAGAAACCATGTTTGCCGATATTGGGGGTTTATATGACCATATGTCTAGATACACATTAAATATTGGACGGTTATCGCTATGGTGTCTTTAACCATTCATCGATACATACGGCTAACATAGATTGGGGACCTTCTTATAGGAGAGCCAGTCCCTCATAACCAGTGGGTGCCTTTAGGTCGATATGAGCAACATAGTTCAGGCTAATATTTTAAACTATCATGTTAATTGACCCTTGTCCCTATCCTGATATTTGATATATATATATATATAGTGTGCATGTGGTTTGTGAATGGATTATGGTGAATGGATTATTTTTTCCCTATCCCTTGAGTTACATGATAGTGTTCGCCCCACTGATCGACCTCGAACACTACATAATTTCATGATGTAGGTTCAGAGGACATTTTTGTTACTCTTGTGAAGCATTAGGTGGTTAAGTACTTTTATTGATCAACTGTGAAATGGTATGCCTCCATCTTTCGGAAGTCCCTATCATTTTATTGTTTTTTCTTTATTGGTCTAGTACTTTTAGACTCTTTTTGTCATAATCTTGGACATGTACCAACATAAGATGGTATTCTTTTTATAGAAGCTTTTGTGGACAGGATTGGAATGTTATTGGTGTCTTTCTTGGATTCTTTATATTATCTTTTGATTCCACATATCATTTATTATTTTGGTTGGATTCTTCTATTTATCTTTATTATTCTCAAAAAGGTAAGGTTAAGGGGGTTGTCTCTGACCTATGATGGGCTAGAGATGTTTGTCACAGCCAGGCTCGGGTTTGAGTCCTTATAAGCTTGGTATCAGAGCAAAGTTTAGGGTCGCTTGGTGTCCACAAAAACATATCGAGTAGAGTCCCTTTTAGGGGTGTGTAGTATGGCATACTTATAGGGGGAGTGATACAAGTATAATCATGATCATGACACTTTTGAGTATTTTTTAAGACTAGTCACTAGAGGGACCTTTTGTCATTTTGTTTGTTATTGTAATGTAGTATAAATAGAACATTGTAGGGTTTATTTCTTTAGTTGATCATTATTATTGAAGAATACTTCTCTTAGAGTGAGAGAGAGTCCAATTGAAACTAGGGCATAACACATGGGTGGATTCTCTTGTGTGTTGCATTTTTCTTGATACGTTGGTGCTTGGGTGGTGGATGCCTCTCTTGTGTCAATTGTAAGAGTTAGGTGTTTGTTGTGTGAAGTTTTAAAGATCCAAGAGTGGAATATATTCTCTTAGGTTGTTAAGACTACATCAACACTTGTCTAACTACCTATCTTATATCTTGTTTTAGTTTCGGCTTCTTGTGTTGTTAATGTAACCCATTTGTTCTTGTTGATATTGTAATATCGTGGAGCTTCTTCTTGTGTTTCTAAACTTGTTGTTGGCTGGCTGTTTTGGTGTATTAACACCTTGTATCCTCCTCTTTCTTGTTCTAGATAGTGAATCTGAGAGAGGTCCCATTTGGTCCACAATTTGTTGTGATTTGTGGACTATTTTGGGGTGTGATTTCGTGTTCCCTTGTTTGTTCCATATCATTCATATCAGAGCAAGGTTTGATTTTGTTCCAACAAAATCAATCTTGGGATTGTTATCTTGAAAAAAGAAGTTATTGTTCACGTTTTTAGGGTCTTTCAAAAAACTTGATTTTTTGTATGTTTCTAGTGTTAGATCTTGTTCCCTAACACTATTAGAGTATAGAAATTGAAAATCCCAACAAAAAAAGAAGTGTCAAAATCGAAAATCCCCCAAAAATATACTAAACCCGTTTTTGACACTAGGTCAAATTTTGAGTTTTGATTTTGCATTTTTCTTGTGTTTTTAGTGTTAGATTTGTGTTCTCTAACACTATAGGAGTATAGGGTTTGAATTTGAGCTAAATTGGAGGTTAGTTGAGCCATCCACCAATGTTGAGCTTGAGTTTGAATAAACTTAAAGGTGGGATCTCATTGTGGGAGGTTGTTTTGAAATAACGTGTGTTTTGTGTTGTAGGTTTTGCATTTTCCTATTGTGTGTGACGTTGTGGACTGATTTGGTATGTTGATTGGACCGTAACTTGAAGGGTTATTTTCGATACCACCACAATGGAACCCGAGGCTTCAAATGCTCAAACAATGGATAATAATGCTATCAATCTCATTTTGACTCGCCTTGAAACTATGTCCCAAGATGTGGCTAGGTTGAATGTGGGTCTTGAGAAATTAGATACGGATGTGACATAAATGAGTGGGAGATTAGAATGTGTGGAAAGCCAAAGGAGTCGACCTTCTACTCCTCAAAACATTTCCCCAACTAATACTCCCGAGACCTTGCACCAAATGCAATATACACCAATTGCCATAAATCAAACCAATCTTTACTCTCGAAGCTGAGAACAAGATAGACCAAGCCATCCTCCACTCCACCAAGTCCAACAAGAAGGTCTTGGAACCCAAATACCATCACCAAACCCGAACCCTCCCATCCAAATTCCACTTGACCAAAGACCTCACTATCCAAATCCAATCCCTCCACTACAAGTTCCACTTAACCCAAATAGACCCATCCATCTTGAGGGCTATGGTAGGGGAGGACAACATGATGGTTATGGGTTGTATGATGATGTTTACTTGAGGGAAGAAAGAATGAGGCGTAGATATGGGAAGTTAGGCCGAGAGGTAAGAGATAGCCACCCAAATCGAGATGTAGGTCTCAATTCCATCAAAGTGAGCCTTCCCGTTTTCAAAGGTGAGAGTGATCCCGAAGCCTACTTTGTATGGGAGTCATCTTATGACAAGATCTTCCAACTTAATTATCTCACCGAAGAAAAACAAAGTTGTTATGCTATATCTCACTTTGAAGGGTATGTTAATACATGGTGGAAGTATGTTAAACGGTTTGGGAATGAGATGATTGGGTGACAACCTCCTCCTTGGTTTCGATTGAAGAACCTTATGCGACAAAGGTACTTGCCCGAGACTTATAGGGATGAGATCCTTGCTAAATTGTACAATTTGAGTCAAGGGAACAAGAGTGTCATGGCTTACTACGATGAATTTCACCAATTAATGTTGAAACTTGACCACCGAGGCGAGAAAGTAAGTCATGACATTGTGCGCTTCAAGGTTGGGTTAAACAAGGACATATGCACTTGCATGACGCTTCACAAATTCGACACCATAGATGGCATCTTCCATGCGGCTTTAGAGGCTGAGAGGGAGCTCAAAGATAACTTATTCATGGCTACCCAACCCGAGGCCACCAAGGTTGTCCAAAAATATCCTCCAAGGTATGAAGGTAAATTGAATTCTACTTCCAATCCCAAGGGATTTCAATGCTTCAAATGCCAATGGTGGGGGTACAAGGCTAGTGAGTGCCCAAACTGGAGGAACGTGATCCTAAGGGAGGGAAAATTGTACTATCTTGGGGAAGAAATAGTAATTGAATCGTTTAAGGTTGATGGCAAGCCTCAATATGGAGAGCAAAAAGAGGTTAAAATGCAAGGCAAGGAAGATGTAGAAGATGTGTGGCCGTGTAAAGGAGATTGTGAAGTGCCTTTGTAAAAGAGGTGAGGCTATGAATTTGTAGGCAAATTCCTCTCAAGATGAAGAGGATGATACAAGTATGATCATGATCATGACACTTTTGAGTATTTTTGAAGACTAGTCACTAAAGGGACCTTTTATCATTTTGTCTATTATTGTAATGTAGTATAAATAGAACATTGTAGGGTTTATTTCTTTAGTTGCTTATTATTATTGAAGAATACTTCTCTTAGAGTGAGAGAGAGTCCAATTGAAACTAGGGCATAACATAAGGGTGGATTCTCTTGTGTGTTGCATTTTGCTTGATACGTTGGTGCTTGGGTGTTGGACGTTTCTCTTATGTCAATTGTAAGAGTTAGGTGTTTGTTGTGTGAATTTTTAAAGGTCTAAGAGTGGAATATGCTCTTGGGTTGTTAAGACTACATCAACACTTGTCTAACTACCTATCTTGTATCTTGTTTTAGTTTTTGGCTTCTTGTGTTGTTAATGTAACCCGTTTGTTCTTGTTTCTATTGTAATATTATGGAGCTTCATCTTGTGTTTCTAAACTTGTTGTTGGTTGGCTGTTTTGGTGTATTAACACCTTGTATCCTCTTCTTTCTTGTTCTAGATAGTGAATCCGAGAGAGGTCCCATTTGGTCCACGATTTGTTATTATTTATGGACTATTTTGGGATGTAATTTTTTGTTCCCTTATTTGTTCTGTATCAGGGAGGCTATGAAGCAATTAGGAATGTCTCTCTTTCTTGTGTTCTATTTTTGGATTTAGAGTCTAGTATTACGAAACTCCTCTAACTCATGTCTTACTCGGGTTTTAGATCACGCCTCCCCAAAGATCTGACGATCGTAGAAATATTGCCAGAACTTCTGTCCCACTTGAGGATAATATAGAGGTCATTTTCCCTAGTTATGTAGTGCAGACCCCGTGTAGGGTCCCTGCTCCTGATTGTACCACTCCACGTTGGGTTTCACCAGTCCCTACCAGTCCTCCTTAGGCTTTCCAGGCTGGCAATACTTATGCTCATTCGACTTAGAGAGATATCTCTAATTCAAAGTTCTGTTAGTCTATTCATATGCTTGCCCAACTGGTGGAATCATAGTCTCGTCGGTCTAATCATGTTAGTCCTGTTGCCAATTTGTCTGAGGTCACTAGGGTTAGCCAGTTTATGGGGTTGAATATCCCAAACTTTACAGGCTCTAAGTATGAGGAGAATTCTTAGGGGTTTATTGATGAGATAGAAAAGATTTTATTGGTGATGCATATTGATGATTCAACAAGTACAGAGCTTGCTGCTTATCTATTGAATGATGTGTATTACCAGTTGTATAAGGAATGGGAAGAGATGGGGGTGATGCTCTAATGGGGTGGGATGAGTTTTTAGGTGCCTTTCTTAATCACGTCTTTCCATAGGAGTTGAGGGAGACTGAGGCCGAAGAGTTTGTGAACTTGCAGCTGGGTAAAATGAGTGTTAATAAGTATGCCCTGAATTTCCATTAGTTTTTCCTCTATGCTCCAATGTTGGTGTCTAATATGAGGTCTAGAATGAGAAATGTTGCTTCTAGTTAGACTTGTGATTTTGTTTTAAAATGTAAGGCTGTGATACTGAATAATCATATGGACATATCCACGCTTTCGATTTATATGCAGTAGGTGGAGGATGAGGAAAAAACATGTAGAGATGGGAAAAAGACAAAGCAAGAAATTTAGGTATGCAAAGTAGAGTGTAGGTTAAAAGCATAGTCAGGGGGGTGGTAGACAATGGACTAAGAAGAAGAACTGGGGAAATTCTTATTCAACAACTAGTGCTCCTTATTCTAAGCCTTCAAGTGACCGCCTTTTTTAGGCTAGCAGTGGTCCTAAGGGACAGGGTGCCCAGTCTTAGGTCAGGCGAGCTCAGTCAACCCTACTTTATCCTCCTTTCTATTTTTGTGGACAACTTCATTGTAGGTATTTTGCAGAGAGGAGGAGCTTGTGTTTTAATTATGGTCAGCCTGGTCAAATGCGGCAAAATTATCCTATATCTAAAGTTGCCACTGGAGAAAATAAGGTTTTGGTCGCCACTTCTTCGGTCCTTGCACCTAAGGGTTCCACTTCAGGTATCGACAATGGCCGAAATTGTCTTTATGCACTTGCTACTCGTCAATAGTCTGAGGCATCCCTAGATGTTGTTATTGGTATGTTACAACTTTTTTAATCATGATGTTTATAGTTTACTTGACCTGGGTTCTACCCTATATTATGTGACCTCTTATGTGCCAGTATATTTTTGTTCTAGTCCTGAAAATATTTTCTATCGCTTTTCTATTTCTACTCCTATAGACGAGTCTATAGTTCCTAGAAATATCCATAGGGGTTGTGTGGTATCTATCCTTCTTAAGGAGACATGTGGATTTGATAGAACTTTACATGGTAGATTTTGATGTAATCTTAGGGATGGGCAGGCTCCATTCGTGCTATGCTTCTCTACATTGTAGGACCCAAAAGATCAGTTTTGATTTTTCTAATGAACTGGTAGTTGAGTGGGATGGGAGTTCCTTAGTTCCCAAAGAGATGTTTATTTCCTATCTTAGAGCTCAGAAGTTGATTTCCAAGAAATTGTCCCGGGGGGAGGGGGGATGGACAACACTAGAAACCACATTTATCGATGTTGTGGGGTCTATATGACCATGTGTCTGGATACAGATTATATTTTTTATGGCTATCACCCTGGTGTCTTTAGCCATTCCTCAATACATACGGCTAACATAGACTGGGACCTTTCCGGCGGGGGAGCCGGACCCATATAACATGTGGGTGTCTTTAGGTCGTTACGAGCTATATAGTTAAGGATAATGTTTTACACTATCATGATAATTGACCTTTTTCACTTATCCCGGCATCATATATTTATATATATATATATATATATATATATATATATATATATAAAATGTTGTGCATATGGTTTGTGAATGAATTTTGGTGCATTCATTATTTTGTCCCTATCCCTTGAGTTACATGCAAGTGCTCACCCAACTGACCATTCCCAGACGCTACATTATTTATTAATGTGGGTTCGTACGACTTTTTTGTTACTCCTGTGTAGCATTAGGTGGTTGAGTACTTCTATTGATTAGAAATGAAGTGGTGAGCCTCCATCATTCAGAAGTCCTTGTCATTTCATTGTTCTTTCTTTATTGTCTTAATACTTTAAGACTCTTTTTGTCATAGTCGGGGGCATGTCCCAACTTAGGATGGTATTCTTGGTTTGTAGGCTTTCGTAGAAAGGATTGGGATGTCGTTGTTATCTTTCTTTGATATTTTAAATTATCTTTTTGTGCCATATATCATTTATTATTTTTGTTGGCTTCTGTTATTTATCTTTATTTTGCTCTTGAGGTAAGGATAAGGGGGTTGTCTCCTGCCCTAGGTGGGCATGATATGCCCGCCACGGCCAGGACCGGGTTCAGGTCGTGACAATATATTGAAGGATTAGTTTCGCTTATTTCTTCTAAATGTTGATTATAGGATTGTCATTTAGGGTAGTTGGTTCTCGCACCGGATGAGTAGCGTGAGTACCACTCACGATGGGTTTGGGTTGTGACAACTTTTATGTTAAATTAACACGTGAGATACTGACATACCAGAAGGAGGAGAAGGAATGGTTGAAGAATATCTAGGTAAAAGGTCTTCCTATACAGATTAGTGTTTTCTTTTAAAGAGTCTGGTAGAGGAGAATAGCTTCTGATAACAATATTAAAAGGATGAAATGAACATAGTGTCCAGATGTTACTGTGGTGCAAAATTTAAACATGAGATGATGTCTCACCTTTTACTAATATCTCTAATAGCCTAAAAGCTATGGAAGCAGTTTGTTTCATGTACAGGTTTAACACTGAAGGCTCCATCTACTGAAACAAATGATCATAAGATGGTAGGAGCATCCAGAAACCCCAAAACTATAGAGCATTCTAAAGGTAACACCAGGAATCTTAATGTGGGAGTCGTGGAAAAGGTGAAATGCATAAAGACATAGTAATGAGGTCACTTTTCAAAAGATGGTTCAGTAATGTTAATTGACTTCACATCAATTGATTAGAGTAAAATATCCATGATTATGTGATGTATCAAGTGAATGGAATATTCATACTTCTATAGATATATAAACCTAAACTACACTACCATATTGTGAAATGGAAATTACTAGTGGCTAGATGGATCAAATGCAATATGAATAGAGCCTGTAGAGGTAATTCAGAATAGAGCTTCTAGGAGTTTTGTATAAGAGATAATATATATGACCTCCTATATGTAGAATCACACGATCTAGGCATAACCACTAATATGGATGCAAAGTCAGTTTCCATACTCAAAGACCGCAGATATTGCACCAGGAAAGAATGAATAACATTATTCAATAGACTGATTCACTCAGTCTTAAGATTTTAATATTGTAAAAACTATCATGGGAGCCATAAAAAATATAGAGGAAGTCAAACCTGTGAGGGTATATAAAGGGTTCAAGTTTAAAACATTTTCAGAGAAGCCAACCAACTAGCTGATTTTATTGAAAACAAAACTTTCAATCAGGAGGAGCTACAACAATGCCATACATTTGAGCAATTGCAGTCTAAGGGAAGGAAGATTTTGAAAATAGATAAAGCATAGATATATGTTATCAGAATCAGAACAAGAAAGATTACAATCATAATCAATATACATCATGTACATCATAAATAGATAGTGTAAGGATCCATATATATTATATTTACTAAATCAATTTTATCCTTATAAGGGGAAAATAATTGTGAGAAAACAACCTAGACTAAGCTACCTCAGCAAGCAAAACAATACTCCAAACAAAAATAGAGGGTTGTAGGATCACACGTGGATTTAAAGACTTGTATCCTATCGATGTAGACCAATAGAAAAAAAAATAAAGAGAATATTGGTGCACTCCACTTCTACTTAAACTGTAACAAGAAGCACAATTAGAAAAAAGAAGTGTGGATCAACACTAAGCAAAAATAAGGATATGTACCCACTGAGGACAACGCTACAAAGCTATATGATTGAAACCCTCTGTCGAGTTCTAGGTAGAACTCCGATACACTATCCATTGGACAACAAACCTAGGGCAGAATAGGAAAAAGAAATACAACGATCATTTTGATTGGGTCGAGTCCTTTTTTAGTTTATTTTCTCACTTTAGGTTCTTTTGAGCCTTATTTTTACTCTTTCTCTTGATTAGTTAATAAAATGATCTCCGATCCCAATTAGCAAAAGAAAAGCAAAGCATGTCCAAATGCCTATTAAATAACAGTAAATTTAAAAGAAAAAACATTAAATGTGAAACACCAATTGTTTTTTATTATAATTGAAGACAAAAATACCTCTTATAAATTGTATAAATATTGATGTAAAAGTAATGAAAAGATCTAAAAAATTTATAAGCAAGAATTAAAGACACTTATTCTATCTATTTTATATTATTTACCTCTATTGACCTGACATATCCTTCAAAAATTAATTAGAGATATCTTTAATTAAAATAAAATTATTAATAATTTTTTAAATTTTAAATTTGACTACTAGTACTTTATGTAATTATTTTATAATAAAGACAATATGAGCTAAAAGAAAATTCTCTTAATTTGCTAAAATGAACATGTAAAATCAAAACCTACTTTTAATATAAGAACCAAATTTAATGTACTAAAATGAATAAATGTAAGAGTCATAAATACATGAATTTTTAATATATAGACCAAATAAAATAAAATGAGAAGATTACATATTTTGGCCAATTGATGGAGCAATTTTGATCGAACATGTGAAAGAGACGTTACAATTAGAATTGTTTATGGGCAATAAGTATGCTTAATGGTTCTAGTTATTGGTTATCGATTTTTAGATACTAATCCTCTAGCAAATCGATAAGATAACGATTGATTCGGTATCAAATTAGAAATTGATGAATGGTTATCAAGCAGTATATTGGTAAAATCTAAGATAGAGTGCTATATCAAGTTGTTGTCAGTATGTCCTACATATCTACACTGACTAAATTTGTTGTATATATTGTGATTCATTTATTTATTAATTATTTAGGCTTGTTGAGTTTTATCCATTCAATTAATGTATAGAATATAACATAGAAAAAAAAGGAAAATTTTCATCTAGGCCTAACATGTCACCGTCAAAACCAAAGATTTGATCTACCTAACGCCTACCCCAAATAGGATAAGTATGACTACCCAATAATTCATTTCATGTGGAAGTTAAAAATAGTACTTACTTCTTAATCTGTTAATCTTGTTGATATACAAAAATCAATTTAATATATTTGATACGAAAAACTAATGAAAAAAATAACCAAAAGAGAATTCCTAGAAACTAGCCTAAATCGGTGCAAGAGTACTAGATAGGGACCAAGAGACTCCAAGACCCAGTATTCATATAAGATCGAGAGGAAAGGAGCTATGGTAGAGCGATCAATTTCGCTTCTATAAAAATTCAACTGACATGAACCATGCCTATATCATCGGTGTGAATATAGTAAGTGTAGCATCAATACAACCACACATACTGCTAGGTGATGTGACATGGTTTCATGGATCTCTAATGGTTAAAACAAGGAAATTATTCAAGTACTTAGGTACTTTTGTTAGATGTGATGTGCTTTTGTGTTGGTTTTGTAAGGAAACAAAGTTCAGAGCATAGAATGAGAAAATGGATGAAGTGAAACTGAAAGTATTATATATGGACCTACGTATGGATCGTAGGTAGTACTTACAGGCCTGTAGGTTGGCCACGTAGGTAGAAGATCTGAAGTTTTATAGCTGGTTGAAGAGTTTTAATTCCTACGCCCCCTACCTATGAGGTGTAGGTACTACATCTGATCCATAGGTTACCCTTGTATATAGGTGATCTGCAACCTGAAGATTCCTTTGAGTCTGACAAGTCTACTTATGCCACGTAGGTATAACCTACGGCCCATAAGTGTGGTCGTAGATCATGGGTCTTAGAGTGGTGCCGACTCGAGTTTTCTACTATTTTTAGATAGGTTTTCTGATGTATCCATTAATACCCATTGGATGTTTTATTATCAGTTTACACACTTTATACATTACATTGTTTTGAGTTCGGAGGTACATTCTTGATCTTGAAATCATTTTTCTTAGATTTTAGGGTTTGATATTAATTTACAATTTTGGTTTTCATTCTTATTATTCATGATATCATTCGTATGTTTTCATTTATGAATTGTATGTGTGTTTTTACAATAATGAGTAGCTAAACCCCATAACTAGGGTTTTGGAAACTCAAATGGATTAACAAAGTAGAGAAAGTGCAAAGTCATTCTATATTAGTGTTCTTGCATGTATCGGGGTTTCCTTCATTTTGATTATTTTCTTAGCGCTTAAAATGATAGAAACTTGACTGTATTCGATACTTGCTTGTGAGAGAGTTAGTTATTAGAAAAAGGAGATCACAACAATAATTGGAAGCTAGCAACCTTCATCAAATTAACTTGAGACTGAGATAAGATAGTTAATCTGAGATCCAGAACAAGGATTATTAATGCGACACTCTGAGACCGAGAAGAGATGAGTAAAATTCACTCAAACCATCATCGAGAGACGGTTATGTGATACATTCCATGTTAGATTTTTCATGCAAAAAACTGAGTAAATTGATGAGCACGATAAGACAACAAAGTTAAAAAGTAAGGGGGTACACAATCCTAGTTATCATCTTAGAGTGATAACAAACCTAATTGTCTAAATATTGTTATTGTTACTATTATTCTCACAAAACCGATTTACTTTTTGAGCTTTTCATTTACATCAAAAATCTCGTGATAGATTTTTGTACTATTCCTCACAGGATCGACCCCAACCTTTTTTGGTCTATATTTGACAGGAGACTGCTTTATACTTTCTAGGAGGTATAATTTAGGAAACATCAAATTTTTGCATCATTATCGGAGAATACGATTATGGATTGATTAATTGAGTTTGTTGGGGCTACTGGTTTTTGATTTTCTACTATTTCTTGGGCATATGCCATGGATACCCATTACTCGGAGTAAGAAAACTCCCATGATTTCATTCAATTTTAAGCTTGAATAGACCATATGATAAAATTGAAAGATGGAAGAGTATGATCAAGGATCCCGATATGAATGTGTTCATGATGACCCAAATGTATTGGATTGTCCGCGTCTATATGGTGTACATAAAACTACCAAGGAAACTACTAACCAGTTAATAGACAAAGAAAATACAAGGTTAGCAATATCTCGACGTGCTAAAGAAGAGCTAGAAAAAAAATCAAGCATCACTTAATAAGAAAAGACTTAGAAGGGATAGAGTTCAACCACCCACTTATCAGTACTTGCCAGTTTATGATGATCTAAAAGAAGATTTAGGGTATGTTGAACCAATTGAGACAGGAGCTATAGTTCCTCTATAGTTTCCCCAAGAAACAAAATTTAACATTACGAGTGTAGTGATTTAGTATCTTAATATTAGGGGTGTTTTGTTGGTTTGCCTGCTGATGATGCAAATATTCACATTATGAACTTTCTTGGGATTTGTACTTTGTACAGTCTTCCAGGGGTGATTCAAGAAGCTCTATGACTCAGGTTGTTCCCATTCTTTCTTATAGATAAAGTAACATTATTGTTAGGAGAGTTGCCTCGTGGGTCCATTACCTCTTAGAATAAACTTAGATCACAATTCATGGACTAATTTTTCCCACTTTCTACAATGCTATAGTTGAAGGACGAGATTAATAATTTTAGACAGTTACACTCAAATTCATTATACAAGACATGGTTGAGGTTTAAGAATAAGTTGATATATATTCTCAATCATACGATTTTAGGGAGGAACTTTCTAGAGATATTTTATAGATGCTTAAATGTAATATCAAGGTAATGGATGATACTATCACGAGTGGGCCTTTCATGAATCTTTGTTGGGATCAGAATACGGAAAACACAAACTGGATTACTAAAATCAATCAAGGGTGGCATACTCAAGAGGTAGACTATTAAATGATACTTATGCTATTGGTGCTTACAATAAAAAGAGAGCCTTATATGACATAGTGGATCAAGAGGTATCGTATCTAAGGACTAAGATTGTGTTGCTTACTAAGAAATTTGTAGCTTTCTTAGAAGAAAAATTAAATACAGTGGGTGCACGAGGTAAATCTTCTAGACATAAAGAGTCTGATTCTGAGGAGGAAGTAAAGTACTTGGATAGAGAGATTGCATATTTTCTAGACAAAGAACAAGGGTCTACTCAAGACACTTTGAGCTTAAGGCAAAGGAATCAAGTTCGGAACTATGATGGAGACAGGTATAGGGATAGTAGAAGATAGTGTAATGGTGATTGTGGGAGAAAATATGATTACAAGGAGAAGAGTAGTTTGTATGTTCCACGAAGAAACTGTGATGCTGACTCTAGAATGGAAGCATTGCTTTCTAAGATTATAAATGGTTCAGATATTCAAGAGTGTTGCCTTAAGAAGATTAAGGAAGACATATTAGTATTGAGAAAAAAAGTAGAATCGGATGCTACAACATGTAAGATTCTTGAGCATTAGTTTGGGCAGATGTCGACTATATTAAATTAGTGCCAATCGATTACTCTTCCAATTAATACCAATCAGAATTTAAAGAAAGAAGGTCACTTCCTAGCTATCACCACTTAAATTAGTTAGGCTTCTATTGATCCATCTATGCATGTGGTTGATGGGTCAAAGAATGATACTATGGACGTTGATGAGACACCTGAAGCTAAAACTAAGAGGTTAATGACTAATGGTGAGATATCATAAAAATCAATAAGTATTGAGAAATGAGTTGATAATGATAAAAGAAAGGGTAAGAAGGTCAAGCAAGTATTGAAACTGACTCCTTGACCTCCCCCATCTCTTCCTCTAAGGTTGAAAACAAAGAGGAAAAAGGAAAATATTAGAAATTCATATTGATGTTGAAGGAATTATTCGTGAATATCCCTCTTATGGAAGATTTGGAGCAGATGCTTGGTTATGCAAAATTTAAGAAGGATTTAGTGACTAAGAAGCATACGTAAGTTTTGAGCTCGTTGATAATATGCATCACTACAGTTCTAGTGCTTCTTGATGATCTTTGTTTGAGAAGGAGTATCCTAGATCTTTCATAATTCCTTATACTATTGGGTTCTTTAATTCCACGCGAACATCATGTGATCATGGAACTAGCATTAATTTGATGTTGCTTGTTTGTTACAAGCAGTTAGGGTTTAGATCTCCCAAGCCGACCACTATGAGAATATTGATGGTTGATCACACTATGAAGAAGTCGTCTAGTATATTGTGTGATGTGTTGGTGAAGGTGGATTTTTTATATTCCCGACTGACTTTGTAATTCTTTATTTTGATGTAGATTTTGACATCCTTATCATCTTTGAAAGTCCCTTCTTAGCCATGGGTAGTTAATTGGTTGACATATAGATGGGAAAGATAAAATTTAGGTTCAATTATGAACAACTAAATTTCAATGTGTGTCAATCAATATGGTAGCTGAAAGATATGAGGTTAGTTTTTGTGATAGACATCCTAGATGAAGATCTATTGATTACACCCATTGAGGAGAGACTTGGTGTAGAGGCATTAGCGGCAGTGATCATGAATATTTGTAGCAATAATATCTATGAGTATGATGATATTGTGAGCGCATTTATTGGTACAGCCTCTTATTCTTCAATACCAAAAAAGTTAGACCTTAATTTGAAGAATAGAGAAACCCTACCAGCTTGGCTATTTATTGAGGAGCCACTAATTTGGGAATTAAAAGCCCTTCCCTTTCATTTGGGTTATGCATTCTTGGGGCCCAATAATATCTTACCGGTTATCATTATTGTAGATTTATAAGATATGTAGGTTGAGGCCTTAATTTCAGTATTATAAATGTTTAAATGGGCCGTTGGTTGGAATATTGCATATATTTTTAGGATTTCACCCAAAATTTGCATTCACATAATTCAGGTTGAACCAGAGTGTATTACTTAAATTGAGCATCAGTGTCATTTGAATCCACCTATGCAAGAGGTGGTGAAGAAGGGGATTATTAAGTGGTTAAATGCAGGTATGGTTTACCCTATAGCCGTAAATAAGTAGGTGACCCTGGTTCAATATGTGCCAAAGAAGGGTGGGATCACTATGGTCCCCAATGAGAAGAATTTGTTAGTTCCCATAAGACCAATCACAAAATGATGAGTTTGCATGGATTATCAGAAGATAAATACTTGGACCCATAAGGATCATTTTTCTATGTTATTCATGGATGAGATGTTAGACTATTTTGTATGCAGAGGATGTTATTATTTTGTTTATGGTTATTCTAGGTATAATTAGATTTCTATTACTCCCAAGGACCAAGATAAAACCACTTTAACATATCCATATGGTGCATTTGCATTCAAGAATATATCATTTAGTCTTTGTAATACTCCCACCACTTTTCAGTGTTGGATGATGTCTATCTTTTCTGATATAGTTGAGGATACTATAGGGGACTTCATAGATGATTTCTCTATTGTGTGTGACTCGTTTGGTCATTATCTGGTTCATTTGTCTAATTCACTTTAGAGATGTGAAGCGTGCAACCTAGTTCTGAATTGGGGGAAGTATAACTTCATTTTCAAAGAGGGAATCATTCTTGGGTACAAAATTTCAAAGAAAGTGATAGAGGTCGAGAAGTAAAAGATTTAGGTGATTCAAAATTTTCCTCAAGCAATCCTTATGAAAGATATTCAAAGTTTCTTGGGTCATGCAAGTTTTATAGGCAATTCATCAAGGACTTCTCTAACATTGCAAATTGTTTTTTATAGGAAGTTCATCAAGGACTTCTCTAAGATTGAAAATTCATTATGTAAATTATTAGAGAAGGAGGTGAAGTTTTTTTTTTTGGTGATGCTTGTCTCAAGGGTTTTGAGTGTCTTAAGGATAGGTTGACCTCAACTCCTAATATTGTGTCTCTAAATTGGACCCTTACATTTGAGGTGATATGTAATGTAAGTGGTGTAACCCTTGGAGCTTTCCTAGGTCAAAGACATGAAATATACTTCATCTTATTTATTATGCCTTTAAATCACTCAAACCCGTACAAAAAAATTATACGATTTATGGAACATAAGTTGCTTGTGTTGGTGTTTGCTTTTGAGAAGATCTGGTCCTATTTGATTTGTGCCAAAGTTATTGTGCATATTGACCATTTATCTCTTAGGTACCTTATGGAAAAGAAGGATGTCAGGCCTAGTTTCATTCAATAGGTCTATTGCTGCAAGAGTTTGACTTTGAGTTTCAGCACTATAAAGGCAAGGAATATAAGGTTGCTGACCATTTATCCCCCTAGAAAAAGAGGTGATATTTAAACTAAGGGATAAGATTGAGATTGATGATACTTTTCTAGATGACCGCATCTTGGCATCATTACAAAACTTAATCCCCTGTTTTGTCAACTTTGTAATTATTTGGCAAGTGAGTTTGTCCCAGAAGACATATTGTTTAAACAGCAAAAATGATCTATGCATGAGGTACAAAATTTCTTTTGTGAGACTTACTTATTTTGGGTATGTGGGGATGGTATGATTTGGAGGTATATTCTTGAAGTTGAGATGATGAGTATGTTGGAGGCCTATCATTCGTCTCTAGTTGGGGATCACAATAGAGGTACTCGCACTGCCCATAAGTTCCTGCAATATGGTTATTACTAGCCGATGATTTATAAAGATGCACATGACTATGCTCAGGTCTGTGACCAATGCCAAAGGTAGGTCAATACTTTACTAAACCATGATCTTCTCATGACACTTATTCTTGAGCTTAAGCTATTTGATGTGTGGGATATTGACTTCATTAATCCATTCATGAGTCCTTATAGTATGAAGTACATATTGGTGCCAGACGTCTGTGTGTTTAAGTAGGTGAAAGCAGTTATGCTTCACAATAATAAAGATCAAAGTGACATAATATTTTTAAAGAAAAATATTTTCTCCCAGTTTAGTACTCCCACGAGCTATCATTAGTGATAGTGGGTCCTGCATTTGAAATCGTCTGCTTAAAGTCCTACTTGAGAAATATGGTGTGAAACATAAGGTGGCAATACCTTACCATCCACAAACAAGTGGGCAGGTTGAGGTCTCCAATCGTGACAGGTCTATTTTGGCAAAGACTGTGAATACCAACTGGATTGATTTATCAAGAAAGTTAGATGATGCACTTTGGGCCTACTGTACAACTTATAAAACTCCCATAGCTGTCTCACCTTATCATATTGTGTATGGTAAAGTATGCCACATGCCGGTTAATCTTAAGCATAAGGCTTTATGGGCATTGAAGAAGCTGGATTTTGGAGAATGGATATGCTGAATGAGTTAGAGGAGTTTTTCCTCTGTTCTTATGAAAGTTTAGCCTTTTATAAGGAAAATATAAAGTTGTATCGAGATAATAAAATTGAGAAAAAGGTATTTCAATCCAGTGATGTGGTCTTGTTTTTATAATTCAAGACTTCGCTTGTTTCCTGGCAAACTGGTCTAGGTGGTCTGGACCATGCACTATTGCTAGAGTATTCCACATGGTGAAATTGAGCTAAAGTGAGATGTAGATACACCATTCAAGGTGAACGGGCATAGTGTTAAGCATTACATGGAAAACATGAAGGGGTTGAAAGTGTGTGAGAATGTTAGCCTTGGCGAAGTCTGAGTAGCCATGGGAGCTGAGTCTTATTACGACGTTAAACAAGGTGCTACATGAGAGGCAACCAATGGTATTATTGGTAATGTCTAAGTTCCCAATATAGCCACGTCGTGATGCAATGTTAAATCAAGTATTACTTGGGAGGCAACCCAAGATTTTAATGTTCACTTTGCTTTGATTTTTTTAGATATAAATCATAGAGAGGACTTGAAGAATGGTAAATATTGTAAAATTTCATATAATAATCCTAGGTAAGTAGACCTATGACTCTACCTATGGGTCCATAGATCCAACCCACGATATGTAAATCACTACCAAAAATTTGCTATTTTCTAACGGAAAGTTCTTATTGAAAAAAATTAGTCGCAAATTTTTGACTACTTCAGTCAGAAAACTTACGTTTTTATTTTTATCTTTTATAAAACATTTTTCTGATACTATTTTTTACTACAATAGTCAGAATAATTGGCGATAAATTTCGGAAAATATATAGTCCGACTGTTATAGTTGAAAATATAAATAATTAAATAAATATATTACTAAATATATAATAAGACCTTTATACAAAAATTAAATAGTCATTTAAATAAGTTATTAAATATATATTTTTGACCACTGTAGTCTGAACTATAAATAATTAAATAAATATATTACTAAATATATAATCAGACCCTTATATGAAAATTAAATAATTATTTAAATAAATTATTAAATATATATTTTTGATCACTTAGTCGGAAATACTAATAACTATATATGACTAAATATATAATCATACCCTTATATAAAAAATTAGTAATTAATTAAATATACTATTAATTATATTTTCGATCACTTTAGTTGGAAATTGTAATAATTAAATAAATATTTTACTAAATACATTATAAAAATGTTGCTCTGTAAATATACTAAATGTATACGACAACTGTAGTCGGAAATAGTAAATGATTAAATATATTTAATTTGTTCCTGATTGTAGTGGTCAAAAAATCATATGTAATTATTAAATAAATAATTATATAAAATATAAGTTACACGGTAGTCTTTCACATTGTATTAATTAATTTAAATATATAATTAAATTAAATTATATGTAATAAAAATATTCCCGACTATTGTAGTCAAACCTTTTATAAATATTTAATTAAAATATATAATTTAATTGTATTAAATATCTAACCCACTGATGTAGTCGAAAAAAATAAATAATTAGATATATTAAATATTTAATCGACCGCTTTTGTCAAAAAAATAATAATTAAATATATAACCGACCGCTTTTGTCGGAAATATTAAATAATTAAATATATTAAATTTGTACCCGATTAAACATATCAAAACTTTCCCAATTAAATTAAACATATTAAAACTTTCCCTCTCGTTACCCTCTCTCACTGTTATCTCTCTCTCTCTAAATTAGGGTTTCACTACCCTCTCTTCTCTCTGTGTTGTCTCTCTAAAAAATTATCAATGACGGTTACGGAGTAGTAGCAGCGACGGTGAGTGGTAATAGCGACGGTTAATTTCACTGAAGAAGGGATACAAGTGGGTGCAATCTACACAAAATAAAGGCAGAGACACATCGATTTTTTCAAGAAAAAATTCCTATCTTCAGTGGTACTTCTATCTTTACATCTACCCGTGAGTAGAAGAGATAAAAATTTATTCCAGATTCGAGGTTTTATGGAGGAAAATGAAATATGGCCACTAATTATATGAAACAAGTTTTCTTGTTGAGTTACTTTGTTGTATCTTTTAATTTATCTATTTACTATGAAATGGGACCTACTTGTTCGTGTTTGATTTCTACTTTGTTGTATCTATATTTTGCTTTATTTTTTTGTTACTTTGCCTCCTGGTGGATAAATATACTTGAAGTACTAGTTGTAAAATAAATTTGATGCCAGAAATATATAGTGTCATTATACGAGTGTGTTCTGGGGAGGATAGGGTGTACAAAGACTTTATCCTTATCTCGTGGAGGGTGAGAACTGTTGTAATTTACTAAAGTTTGAATTTGATAAGTTAGAGAATTTGAATTTCGTAAAGTTGTTAAAGTTGTAAAGAAGGATTTTGTTGGTGGAATTATTTTAAATGTTCTGGGATGTCCCAAAATATAAAGAGTAAAATCGGAATGGAAGGCATAGCATATATTGAGATGAAGCTTCCAAATATTTCTGTTCATTTCTATGTGGTCATACTATTTGCAAATTTGTGAAATTAAGGTCTGTTTACCAGAGGTCGGGGTTTTTCAAGGTATCTCGATGTTGGTGTTTTTCCTCCTGTTATTATTTTGGTTCTCTTGTTTTTATTTTATTTTTCATTTTTATTATTGTCGTTCTTATGTAGATGGAAAATGAAAATCGTACATAGATGTATAATAGAACTTATCATAACTGTGTGGGGTTGAGGGAGGAATATAAAGATGGTGTAGCTGGATTAATTGCTAAAGAAATGACACTTAATGATTTTCTTACTGAAGGGACAATTAAGTGTCCTTGTTGGAAATGCAAGTGTCAAGTTATTAAGTCCAGATGTTGTTACATTACATCTTTATAAGAAGGGTTTTATGTTGAATTATACTGTGTGGATAGCTCATCGAGAGAGTAGTCTTGCTAATAATTTTGCTTTTTAGAATTAAGTTGAAAGTCCAATAAGAGAGAATAATGTTGAAAGTTCACGATATAGTGAGAGGGTTAGGGATGCTTTTGGGACACACCCAGGGGCTTAAAATGAACCAAATGATGAGGCTAAGCACTTCTATGAATAGTTAAAGAAAGCTAGTCATCCATTGGATGAAGGATCAGTGCATTCTAAGTTATCTGTTTCCGTTCATTTACTAAGTATTAAGTCAGATTATTCTATTTATCAAGAGGGCATGAATTCTATAATTCGACTTATGAATGAACTTAACGCAAATAAACTTGATTTACCCAAGGATTTCTACACAACAAAGAAGTTGGTTTCTAAGTTAGGACTTATATCAGAGAGGATTCACTGTTACGAGAAAGGTTGCATGATATTCTAAAAGGAAGATGCAAATTTAGAACATTGCAAATTTTCTAATCATCCGTTTTATAAAGAAGTCACACATGCCAAAGGGATGAAGATTTCTGTGAAGTCGATGAATTACTTACCCCTTATACCACGGTTAAAGAGGTTGTATGTATAATGAGCTCTGCCCCTTATATGAGATAGAACTATGAAAAAAAAGACAACCTAGTATTTTATGTCATCCGTCAGATAGAGAAGCAAGGAAGCATATTGATACTATGTATCCGAAATTTTCTAGTGAACCAAGAAACATTAGGTTAGGATTATCTACTGATGGATTCACTCTATTTTTTGGCTAAGCTACACCATATTCATGTTGGCTAGTGTTTGTGACTCTTTATAATCTCCCACCTGAATTGTGTATGACAAGTCAGTATATATTTCTAACTTGCATTATTCTAGGTCCTCGCAATTCAAAACTTTTTAATTGATGTATATCTATAGCCATTGATTGATGAGTTGAATTTATTATGGCATAAAGATATGGGAGCATATTATGTATCAATGAAACAAAACTTTAAATTACGTGTTGATTTGATGTAGACTATAAATGACTTTCTGCTTATGGAATGATGTCAGGGTGTTCGACTGCGGGAAATCTAGCTTGCCCTTGTTGTTTGGAAAAAACAAAAGCATTCACTTTGAAACATGGAGGTAAAACTCATGGTTTGACTTCCACCGTCGATTCATCCCAATACAACATGAGTTTAGGGGAAATACTAGTGATTTTTATGAAGAATAAGTCTGATTTTGAGGAGCCAGCGCCAATTTTGTTGTGAAAAGAAATTTAGGATAGAGTGAGGAATCTGCCTAAGGTAACAAAGTCTCCACCTATCCAGGATACCAGGTTATGGTGTTACACATAACTGGACTAAACGAAGCATATTTTGGTGTTAGATTACTGGAAGAATAATCTTCTGACTTATAATCTAGATCTCATGCATATTGAGAAAAACTTCTTTGACAACTTGTTTAATATTATGATGGATGTAAGTAACAAAACAAAAGATTAATTGAAAGTATGGACGTAAAGGAGTATTATCGGCATAGTGAATTGTACCTAAAATACTTAAACAATAAAATTCAGAAGCCAAGGCCAGTTACACATTCACTTTGGATGATAGAAAAGTGATTTGTGATTGGGTTAACAATTTGAGAATTCTAGATGGATATGCATCAAATTTGTCTAGGTGTGTTGATAGGAAGGAAGGAAAGTTGACCTCTATGAAGAGCTATTGCCATCACATTTTCATGGAGTCATTGATGCCTATTGCATTCTGTGCATTGCCCGATAGAATCTGGAAGCCCATAACAGAGATAAGCTTATTTTTCAAAGATGTATGTTCTAACACATTAAGGGATGGAAACCTATATTTTATGGATATAAACATTCTCTTAACCTTAAACAAGTTGGCAAAAAAATTTCCTCCTAGTTTTTTAGATGTTATGGAGCATCTTCTAATTCACCTTGTGCGAAAGACACGACTTAGAGGGTTTGTTCTGTGTAAATAGATGTATCCCTTTGAGAGTTATTGACTTTCAAAATTTACCTTCATGTGTTATAATTGAATATTATTTCACTTAAAAGATCATACTATGCAGGACTAATGGCAAATGTAAGCGGACCATAAAAATTAGATCTCGAATTGAGGGATCAATATGTGAGAGTTATTTGGCTAAATAGACCTCTTATTTTTGTTCATATTATTTTGAACATGATGTACCATGTCTGAGAAACAGACCTAATAGGCATAATGATAGAGACATTACAGATCTTTCAGCACCACCATTTTCAATATTCAATCAACCTGGTAAAGGAAGTCTGAAAGTTGGTCAACTTTGATATTTCAATGAGGTGGAGCTTAAGTCAGCTACAACATATGTATTATTAAATTTTCCTGAGGTCTTGCCTTTTATAAGTGAGTATATTTATATTAACGACAATTATTCAAGGTCTATCTAAGCTTTAACTAATGAAAGTTATAATTTTGTCGGACAACTACTTCGTGGCTTTACACAGAGATGTTTCCATTTATCCTATGTTTTTAGTGTGGTTTAGAGAATATGTAAGTGTAACTTAAATATTTAACACAATTTACACTTTTCTTAAGTCTTATGTATATTTAAATTCTAACTTTTCTTGTACTTTTTATAGGTTTATAATCCACTTAATTATGACCCAAATGTCCAATTTTTACTTGATATAGTTTGGGGACCTGATGCTAAAGTTAGGAAGTTTTCTAAATACTCTATCAATAGGTACAAATTTCATACAGAAGATTTCTCTAAGGGAAATAAAACCAATAATAGTGTGGTTTGGGTGAAAGGTGATGGCGGTGTTGATTATTATGGTGAGTTTCATGAGATTTTAGAACTCGATTATCATATTGGTTGGTCAAAGAAAAAGTTGGTTATTTTTTGGTGTAAGTGGTATGATTCTATGCCTAGGTTAGGTGCAAAGGTGCACCCTCAGTACAAAATTTTTGAAACTAACTGTACAAGGGAGTATGGACTCTATGATCCATTTGTCATTGCACAAAATGTGAAACAAGTGTATTACGCTCCTTATCCTTTATGTAAGAAAAAATCTGCATGGTGGGTAGTTATAAAAATAGAGCCCGTGGGTAGATTTAAAGTAGAGAATACATTGGATGTAGCATATCAGAATAACATTTCAAGAGTTGAAAAAAGGGTGGATGATGAATTTGCAGGTGAGTTACAGTATAGCGAAGGCTTATATGAAGAATTTGATCCTTCTAAAGTTAGATTAAACATTAATGATTATGGAACAAGAACATCTGGGGCATATGATGAGGAAGATCCAACTGATGAAAATGAAATAAGCGAGGAAGAGTTACTTGATGAAAGTGAAAAAAGTGATGAGAAAGAATCGATGAATGACTACGAAACAAGCAATGAGGAAGAATTGATGAATGACTATGAGACAAGCGATGAGGGTTGAGTTGTTATTAATAGTAGTAGTATGTAGTAACAAGGTCTTGAATTGTATTTTAGCTGATACGTTTTGCTATTTTACTTGACAATATTGTGTCTTTTCTTTGTTAATATTTGTAATGCCAGTAAGAATATTTTGGTTGTTGGATTAAATAACAATGGTGAATTTCTATAGTATATGTGTGTTGTCTATTTTATTCAGTTGGTACTACAGAATAGAAATATCCATTTTATATGTGCAAATGTAAAAAAATTTCTTTTGTATGAACACTTGCTACAATGTTATTTCATTTGTTTGATATTGTATTTATTTCCTTTTTGGTAAGAATTTCTCTTTTTCTTGGCAGGAAGATTATGAGGATTTCCGTAGAAAAATAAAAGCTAGTTCTCTCAAGAGGCCTACTGTTTTAAGATATCTTAAGCACCAACAAGTCATTCATTCTACAATTTATCTTGATAACCGAGGTAACTGGAATCAAGAATTATCGCATACAGACAAAACTGATAATCTAAGTAATGTCTGCATATCTCATTTTTTTTCCAATTTCCTATACTAATAGCAAAGGTATCTCTACAAGGTTCCTTTCGCTCTCTAGGATTTTCTAGTATCAAAATCACCGCCTTAGTGGCTAGCCAAGTAAAAATGCATACCTTCATCGGGACACTTGGAGTCCATATTGCACCACATGGGAACTCAACCTCTTCTTGAACCAAAATTTTCTCATAGAAAGACTTCATAGAGTACTATCCATTCCTTCTAAGATGCCACAACTAGTCCACCACATATCTGGAATATCAACTAGATTGATTGTAATACCCTAATCGTTTCTTAGCCTAAATTCATCTTTTGAGTGACTATGGATGACTTCTAAAGTGATTGTTGTTTTTATCATTTTGTATTTCCCTAAATTCCACTTTCTATCATGTGAAGAATTGGATAAGTTTTCCATCGACTTAAGATTCACCCGAATCGGACACCCGGGGAGAAAGTTAGAGCCATTTTATAATTCCCCGAGACTCTAACCAATAGTGCAACCTTGAATCAAGATCTTGAGAAATAAATTATGGTGATTTGTTTTTTTTATAATCAAGTATGGTGTGTATTAAGGCCTCAAATTTGTCCTAACGATTGGGCGAATCAAAACATTTCTTGTCGATTGAATTCTTGGGAAGGATATTGGTATAGTCAATTTCAAACGAGTATATATCTCATTATACTTGGAATTTTTTATCTCATGACCTATCAACAGATATATAATTGAATTATATTTCCAATAATACCAATTTTTCCATAATCTGATATCGGAGCAAAAAGTTATACCTATTTTACTCCAGCATATCAATCTGGAAAGTTGTGACGACGTTTCTGACTGGCTGTCACATTTTTGACGATGTTTTTGACGACCTGTCATAGTTATGATGACATTTATGACAACATCGTCAGACTTAGGAAGAAACTCATAAAATCCAACGTTTTTTTATGATATTTTGTGACAGGCCGTCAAACCTGTTGTAATACCCCGATCGTTTCTTAAGCCTAAATCTATCTTTTAAGTGACTACGGACGACTTTCAAAGTGATTTTTGTTTATATCATTTTGTATGTCTCTAAATTCCATTTTCTATCATGTGGAGAATTAGATAAGATTTCCATCGACTTAAGATTCACCCAAATCGGACACCCGGTGAGGAAGTTAGAGCCATTTTGTAATTCCCCGAGACTCTAACAAATAGTGAAACCATGAATCAAGCTATTGAGAAATAAATTATGGTGCTTTGGTTGTTTTCTAATCAAGGATGATGTGTATTAAGGACTCAAAGATGTCCTAACGATTGGGCGAATCAAAACATTCCTTACCGATTGAATTCTTGGAAAGAATATTGGTATAGTCAACTTCAAACGATCTTATCTCTTATTATACTTGGAATTTTTTATCTCATGACCTATCAACAGATAGATAATTGAATTATCTTTCCAGTAATACCAATTTTTCCAAAATCCAATATCGGAGCAAAGAGTTATACCCATTCTACTCCAACATATCAATCTGGAAAGGTGTGACGACGTTTCTGACGGGCTGTCACGTTTTTGACGGCCTGTCACATTTCTGACGACATTTCTGATGATGTCATCAGCCTTAGGAAGAAACTCATAAAATCCAACTTTTTTTATGATATTTTGTGATGGCCTGTCACAAGTTTGACGGCCTGTCAGAAATGTCGTCAGCCATTTTTTTCCAGCAATTATGGGACGTTTTTAAAAGGGTATTTTGGTCTTTTCCATCCATTTTGACCCTCTCTATATACATATCCAAGTACAGAAGAGAAGTTAATTTTCTCTCATTTATCTTCCAAGAATATTCAAGAAGCTAGGGTTTTCTCTCAAC
Organism: Capsicum pubescens; assembly: GCA_030864215.1. Classification (NCBI taxonomy): domain Eukaryota; kingdom Viridiplantae; phylum Streptophyta; class Magnoliopsida; order Solanales; family Solanaceae; genus Capsicum; species Capsicum pubescens. The sequence goes on along the minus strand of CM061544.1, from coordinate 239,364,189 downwards.
CCAAAACTCAAACCTTCTTCCAAGAAATTCAAGAATCCAACCATGAATTTCACAAATTGGTTCAAGATTCAAGGTACCCAAGTCAAAAGCATCAAGAAGTGGAAAAGGAGTCTATAACAATTTTCTTCATTCAAATCCATAATCAAGGTATGTGGGGTTTTGAACAAGAGCACTTCTTTCGTTCTTGTGCCCAAAGATTTAATTTTTACTATTGAAATTAATAATTTTGCAAAGCGGGTTTACACCCAAATTTCTTTATTTATGATTTATGATATTTGAGCTATTCAAGATTGATACACATGAATATTTCATCATTTTATTTCTTAAATTGAGAAGTTATGCCATGAGTTGAATATTGTTATTATGAGTTGATGATTTCCGAATGATTTGAGATAAGAGTCATGATTTAAGATTTTATATGAGAAGTTTTATTATTGAATATATATCTTAATATTTAAGCTTTAGAGTCAAGAATGAGTTCTATGATGTTTTCTTGAAGTTGTTGATACATGATTATTTTAAAATTTCCAAATTATGACTTGATATTTAATATTGAGAATTTCATGTTCCTACCATGAGCTGGTATTTCAAGTGCTTTCAAGACATGTGTCAAGCTTTAAGCTTCCTTATGAAAAATTGGATTATTGAGTATATTGATTCATGAGATTGAGTTGTTATAATGAGTCTTGATACTTTATCAAAGTTTTTGATGTTTCCAGGACTTCATGAATTGATATATCTTGATGTTGAGAAAGATTGTTTGATTTTGAGTCGAGTTAGGAATCCATAGTTGTATATGATTTACAGATGAGAAATATTTATGTTTTGGTCTTTATGATAGACCCATGAGTTGATATTGATTAAGGTGGATTTCCTAACGCATTCTGAGCTGAGTCTGGGAGGAGTATTTAGCACCGAACGGAAAATGTGGTATTTTCCCGAAACTACGTACCATCGTAGAATTGATGTTGATAATTGTGGGCTAGAGGCCGAGTATGGGATTGGAATAATGAAATTGAGGTTGTACTCCCTGGAAAGTGTACGAAGCTCCCGCCAATGTGGGGTTCTCTCCTTAGGAGGGAAAAATGTTGGACTCCATGCGGCTCACATGGTTTAGTTTATGTCAGTTATAAGAAACTCCCAAGTCCATAAGAGTTCAAGTTTCATGAGTTACCGAGTCACTCTAAGTCATGATTTAAAGAGTTTGAGTTGAGTATAATGATTTATGAGATACGTAATGCTTGCATTACTATTGATGATTTACAAGGAATATATTTCAATTAATTCATGCAAAGAAAGTCGTTATCGTCAGCAAGTATGAATTTCAAAATCATTTATGATATTATTTATAATGTTGCATTGCAACCCTACATATTCAGTATATTCCTTAAAGTACTGACCCCCATATATTTCCATATGCTACAATGTATTATAATGTAGGTGCAAGTTGTAGCGCAGATACCGCATTCAGTTAGTCCGCCGCTCCCAGTCAGCAGGTGATGAGTCCTTTTGATTCGAGGGCTTGAGTTGGTTATACAGTTCGAGAAGTATTGTATTTTCTTATTTTAGTCGTATTGAGCTTGGATAGTTGGGAGTCATGACCTGGCTATCTAAAGTCAGTACCAGTAGAGGCTTCATAGACGGTCAGTAGAACTTGATGTATTCAGTTTCAGTTTGTTTGGTACAAGTAGAGTTGTAATATTGTAAAGTTCGTATTTATATTGATCAAGTTCAGAGAAGTTCTATATTTTCACTGATTTTATATAGATTTAAGCATTTTATCCAGTTACTTATGAGTTATGCCAGTAGGAGGGTTAGCTTGGGGTCACTTGTGCCCCTGAGCACCGTGTGACGTCTCGGGACCAAATTTCAGGGCGTTACACTGATTTGCCTATTGAGAAAGTCTGTCAAATTTTTTTAACTCGCACACATACTGAAAATCTCTTCTAAATCTCAAATCCCAAAAAGTCTCTCCACCCTGCAGCCTCTTAATTTGTTGAAGGAATAGGTTATATGTATGTAATTGTGTACATGCTTGTGTTTCTGGTTTTGAGAAGTCTCAAGGTTTATTTTTCTAAAGATCCATTTTGCATAATTGTTATCAGAGTCAAATCATTTTGTTGATGGTTGTATTGGCCATCATGTTATGTTGTTCATTCAAAATATGTCCAATTGAAGTGTGTTGTGTCCACATTGGTTGAGAGTATGGATTGATTTTTGAGCAACCATCATCTATTAAGATAATTTTTGGAACTAAATCAGGCACAAGTTCCATCTTTCTTAACAAATTCAAGAGCTTAGTTTTGTGTGCTTCATTATCATGCTCAATCGCATAAAATTTTGACACGATGAAATACAATATGCCCCTCTAATTTATCGTATAACCCTAGACTATTTTCATATTGTATATTTTTCACTAAAATAGTTATCATGTTTGAAAGGTTTTGGTGCCATTAATTATAGTGCTCAATACTGGTCCATGACTTAATAGTTGTTTATGTTGTTTATAATATGAAATAGATGTGACATTTAGCTCTTGAATTACCTTTTCACTTGGTTACTTGTAATTTGAGGTCATCTCGTACACTATAGCCTATTAGAAAATGAAGTAGATGCAGTTTTTCTCTAATTTCTTTGCCTATACACTGTGTTTGGTTAGATTGCAAAGAAGAAGTGTGGAATCGATCCGAGCTATTTATTCTTTCTATTGTTTAGTACCTTTTTTTATAACCGATAAATGACGAGCTGGGGTATGGTTTAAAATCGGTGAATAATCGGCACTCCCTATACCCTTCTTAGTTTTTCAGTTTGGTACTTTGGCGAGGATGTAATCGATGAGAAAAGTAAAATGGAGGTTGCTACTCTGTCTACTTTTTAGCCCCTCCCAACTTAAACAATAAGAAGGAAAGTATATCTTTTCTACTTATATTCCAACTTTACCAAACACAGAGGTAAATAATAAATTACCCTCCTTGTGGAATAGATTAGTGATTTCTTTCGTGTTCACCATTCCCATCCCATTTGGGAACCAAACATGATTTTATGTCACAGTGAGTGATTAGTAGAGGGGGAGTTCTGTCGCAGAAAAAGTAAAAAGAAATAGTGAACGAGTTCTGGAAGAATATCTCAAGGATGTTAAAGATACTATAATTATGATAGCTTAGAATTGATAAGTGCATTGCCACTTCTTGGTGAATTTGTATATTACCTTCATACTTTTCATTAACCATTCATGATTCTTTTTTTGGGGGGAAATCTCAATGGTCCTTGCTTAATAGCTGAACTTTTACAATTGTATTGACATGTATTCGGATAAAATTTTGCAAAAATTCTTAAATGGTGGAGTAGATGTACCTCTTGCTAAGGCCTTCGAAGAGATGCATAAGAAGAAAAAGTAGGACGCTACAAAAAAAGATTGAGTCAAACCGCATATTAAGGTTTCATATGTAAGATAATAACTTTTAAATATATTGTTTTCTTATTATTCAACTTAGCTTGTTTACATAATGATAATTATTTTTCATTCAAGAACGATTTTAAAAAAGCATTGAAGATTGGCAACAAACTCAACCTGCTTCAGAGGATGGTACAATGCTCCAACCATTACCTGCTGATATGACTAGATTATGGACAGTTGTGGTAGGTGGTCCAAAGAAAGGTAAAAACTACGGGCTTGGAGTTAACCAATCCTTGAGTAGTTCTTACCCAATGTTGTCCAGCTCCACTTCTATATCACAAAATATGGAAGAAATGGAATCGATAAAAAGGCAAATTGAAAAGTTGACGCAACAGTGTGCAGTTAATGCTGTCAAATTTGCCAAGTTTTCTAAGTTTGAGGAGTTAGTCAAGAATGCCTCCAGTATTTGATGATGAGGAAGATAGTAAATCAGAAGATTAGATTATAGTTGTTGGTTCTTGTTTATGATTGTGACTTTTAGACTTAACTATTAGAATTGGTGTTTATTTTTCATTGTGACATTTAGACTTAAACTTGCCTTGAAATGATTAAACTATTTGACACGCTGTTTGTTTTGGATGTTTCAAAGTGGTTGAATTTTTAAGTTTTGATTGTAATTTTAATTTTAAAATTCTACTGTGAGAAATACATTTGTTTTGATTGCATTTATAATTTTTAAATTCTACTATGAGAATACATTAGGTATGTTGTTAGTGTTTGTAACATGATAGGATATTCCAACTACGGTGGTCGGAGTAGTAAATACTTTTCTAGAAAAAAAAAGCATAATAATTTTATTATTTTTCGACTACATATGTTGGAAAAAATAATTTTATTATCATTTTTCGACTATAGTAGTTGAAAATAATTTATTTATTAAATAATTTTTTATCAATCTTCCGACTACAACTATCGGTAGAAATAAAGATATTATCATTTTTCGACAACAGTGGTCGGAAATAATTTATATATTAAATAATTATTTATTAAACTTCCTACTAAAGTAGTCGGAAATATTTTATTTATTAAATAATTATTTATTACTATTCCAACTACATTAGTCAAAAAACTTATAATTATTAAGTAATTATTTTTAATTATTTTATTAAACTTCTGACTACACTAGTCAGAATGTTATTTTTGTTGAATCATTTTATAATTTAATTTTTGCGATTGTCGTAGTCATAAATTTCGGACAACAGTATTCGAAAATATTTTATCACAAAAATTTTTCTGACTACCACTAAACAGTCGGAATATAGTCAGGAATACCTTATATTTTGACTACATTTCGAGTACATGAGCTGTCAGAAAATTGCGACTTTCTAGTAGTGAATTGAGTCATGGGAATTAGAAAAAAAATTAGGTCTCTGAACTTAAACTATGATCCTACTACGGCCCTATAGGATTGTTCGTAGGAATAAAAAATAAAACAAAGTGAAGAAGACTACTTATGACCCCTACCTACGGGGGCAAAGGAACTACCTACGGCTCGTAAGTAGGGTCGTGGGTAGGGCAAAGAATTTTTTAAAAAGAATGGGTTGGGTCTTTATAACCCGACCTAAATTGGGGTAGCCCATGGTATAAAACCCTAAAACCCAATACTTTGCCCCATTATTTCATCAAGTACAATTTCCTACTTAAATTCAAACTTCTCATATCCCATTCAAAAGTTTAAAAGGCTAACCCTACCCCATATTCCAAATTCCTACGTATTAGACTAAGAAGTTGGGCTATTATCACTTTTTGATCTTCTTATTCTACAATATTCACTTATGGTGAGCTTTTTCATGATTCAAGTTTTATTAATAATAAGTTTTTGATTGAAAAAACTTGTGCATACACATAAAAGTAGGAGTAGAGGTTGATTATCTTGATTAACTCTTGAAATAGTTGTGGAAACAAATTATTGCATGTTATAGTGATCAAAATTAGTCTAAAAATTGAAAAATTATCTAAATTGGGATTGGAATTTTTGAAAAACTTGAAAAAAACCTCAGGAGCTACCTACGAGCCTACACATGGGCCCGTAGGTACTACTTATGTCTTGTAGGTGGGGGTGTAGGTATCCTTTATTGGATTCTAAATTTTCTCCTTCTTTTATGCTCTAGTATTTTATTTCAATCATTACCAACTCTTATTATAGGTACTATGGAACCCAAGGCTCTAAAAAAGAAAGGCTTGAGTCTAAGTTGAGAGATGAATCTCTCGAATGAAGTAGATACGTGGAGGAATAGATGTAAGTGAGGAAAGTGCACCCTAGGCCCCACACCTAAGTAGGGGACACACTTAGAGATGGGCAGCAGCTAGGGCTTCTATTCATGTGAGCACTCAGCCCGCACCACCACCGATACCTCAAGACTACTCTTAGGCTTACCAACCTCGTGTTATTCAAATTGGACCTTGAATGAATTCATACCTAATATCACCACCATATTCTTTGGTCCCTTCCTAGTCTAATATGGGAGAGGATGGATTCAATTCTAGTGCTGCTGAGGAGGATTCAGCCATTCCCTAGTCTGAGGAGTGGGCAGAGTCTACTTTTAGGAAGAATGATCATGATACAGAGGCAAACCAGTCTGAGAAGTGAGATGATATAGTACAGGGTACTCATAATAAGGGTGATGATACATTATAAGTTACCCAGGATGCTTCAGGTTTAGATTCATCCACTCAGGAGTCCATATTTATCTCTGCAGTACTAGTTTCTCAGTCCATTTCGAGATGGTGTGCGGAGGGCATGCAGGATATCTATATCAATGAAAGCATTATTACTGAGCATGGTAGACCATGGTAGACCATGGCATAGTATTCTAGAGGAAACTTAGATTGAGCAGGTGCTCCAGACTTGTAGGTTACTTTTAGCAGATATAGACTTCGTTGGATGGCTCATCCTGTAGGATCTTACTGCCTAGAGATTTTTTGGGAGTTTTATGCTTCATATATATCATATACATGCTTGATAGTCTTATCTATGGAAACAGGGATGGACTAAACCCGACTGACTCATACACTAGTCAGAGTGGTTTGGGTTGGTGTATCAGAGGAGACTATTCATCATTTCATGTTTGGGCTGGATTTTTAAATGTCAACCACTATAGAAGAGTTATTATAGGTTGAGGCTTGTGATAATTGAGTGCATAATAAGAGATTATGATCAGAGAGATTAGAGGAAAGACATGGCTAGATGGGTTGCTAACCATATTGTTATGCTAGGTACTGATGCCCCTTGGGTTGAGAGAAAGGAAGAGATTTCGAAGTCTTCGCTATACTTTGCAACAAAGTTTTGAAGAACTATTATGAGACACCAGTTTATTCCGACATCTGCAGATAAAGTTCTCATATGGTATAGAGTTGTAATAATTTCCATCCTCAAAGATGACTATGATATTGACTTTTCCAGGTAACTTGGGTTAAGATCCATGAGAGGGTATTCTGTGAGTTCACTACTATTTTCTTCCTATGCTTAATACAAATATTTTGTGATGAGGCAGGGGTACTAGGTATTATAGAGGTTGATCATAGTATATAGGTTACCTATATGGATGACATTAGTTTGAATAAGGATGATGCCAATCAAATTGTGTTACATAGAACACAACCATCTACATCATTAGGGGAAATCCACTTTAAGGGGATTTTGATGTTGGTCGATCATGTAGATAGGTTGAAATTGGTTGGCGATGTTGATACAAATCATTAGCGGGTAGAGACTACGACTACTTTAGGTAATGAGGGGGCTATGGGAACTTTAGCTCCAGCTTCTACTTCAACGTTGCCCCATTACCCAACAAATTTAGGTATGGTTAGTGTGCCTATAAATATCTTATAGAAAATAGTGTATCGACAGTAGGAGTTGAGCAATCACCAAACATATAACGCAACCCATATGGCCACATTATTAGTTAGATCCGGCCAAGGATCCAGACCACATTATAGGTGTCTAAGGTCAGAGTTAAGGCTAGGATAATGTCTGCCATAAAGAGATTCATGAGAGAGATGCACATATGTGTTGATAGTTTTGAGGCCTAGATGGGAGCACGAATTTATGAAGCTCAGGTAGTTAACTTATCGATCCTGCATGATGAGGTGGCTACACTGATAACTGAGGTGCACTCTTTAGCTGAGAGTTATATTCCAATAATCCCTCCAATTATTCCTTCTTTCATGTAGGTGCTGCAAAGACCACCACAACTAATTTTTGACTTTTTTCTGAGAAGGATGAGGCCTAGACTGTTGGGGCCAAGAGAAGTCATGAGCAGGAGGAGAAAGGTGACTTTGATGAGTTTAGGAAGTTCTTAAAGAAAGCCATTGTGTGTCAAGGATGCAGTTTAGTATCAATGAGGATAAGTGTGCCCAGATTGCACGAGGTGCCTCTTCTAGTCGAGCACCACCGCCACCTTCTTGTGATAAGCCACCTGATGTCCCAGATAGGGGTGAGACTTCTTATTAAGCATAGAGTGTCCTAGGTATATCCCTACACCCTATTATTTGTTATTGTTTAGTATGCACTAGGGATAATTCATCAACTTTATGTTGGGGTAGGGGTGTACCAACCACTCGGGGTTTTTATTGTCGTGTCTCTTTTCCCAAGTGTGTGTTATTATAGTAGAGTTGGCATATTTAGGTTATGTATTGTGTCTTGATATATGCTATGTGTTGTTTATTGTTTAATTAGAAAAAAATTAAGGAACCTAAGTGCAGTCAACATGTTTTGTTTTGTGTTTGTAAGTGTTTGAAATATATGATACCCTTCCCAAAAATTTTAGGAACTGTGTTGTGAATACATGTGTGACCATTATTTGGCTCTTGTTATGGCATTATTATTAGGGGTATAATAATAAAATATTTTCATTTCATTAATTAGATAAGTAGTTGTTGATAATATAATCTTGTACCATATGCGTGTGAGGCATTTAGCTAGTACACTTTGTGCATTTAATCCAAAACTTGACCTATTCGTCTTTCTTATGTAGTAGTATAGTTGGTTGGTAAATGATCATTGGGTGTGTTTGAATAAGTCCTCTCTTAGCCTAACATACCAACCGGATGAGAATAAATTTCCCTTGATCTCTAAATTGAGCCTAAGCTGTCCTATTTGCTTATTTTATCCTTTTGACCTTCCCATTTAATTACAATGAACCTATTTTATCTATGGTACCTCCCTGGATACTATGCACCTCAACTCGAACAAATTTCCTAAGTTGAAGGTGGATATCATAAGGGTGCGTAGTTGAAAACGAGTATGAAGAAGGGTGTGAATAAAAGAAATGAAAGTAGGGTTGGGTATGGTAGAAAAGTGTGAAAAATAAAGAATAAAAAATATAAAGAATAAGAAAAGAATAGAAGTGAATAAATGAAAAGAATAAAGGAAACAACATTCAATCTATGAAGCAACCGAAGAAAATGAGTGTAGTCTTGGTTATTGATACCATTGATGAAGATGAGCTAACTGTTCCAGTTGAAGAAAGGTTTATTGTGGAAATCTTAGCTACAGTATTGATTAGTTTTGTGAGTGAAGCAATTGATGGGTACAATGAGATGGAGTGCGTATTGACTGGGATAGGGTGGTACTCATATACCCCTTAAGAAGCTGGAATTGGACTTAAAAAATAATCATGGGTATATTGATGAAATAGAATATTGAGTTAATCATAGGTTAAGAGAGAATGTTTTCTCCTGATCTTGCTATGTTTGAGGAAACATTAGATAGATCAAGTGCCGATATTACAGCTTTACAGAGCCATCAGACATTGACATTCTCAGTCCTAGCTAATATGGACTTAGAATAAGATAAAGAAGTTTCGTATGACATTACTTGGAAACCAGTTAATCCATAAGGTAAAATAAAAAAAATGAGATTGAAGAAAGAAAAATGATTGAGAAGATGAGAAATAAGAAGGACAGAAGACAGTTGAAAGAAGAATGGTAAAAGTCAAGAAAAGTAGATGAACCAAGAGAAGAAGCACTGCGGGATAGAGATATGAGGTCCTATGCAAGTGGACTACCCAGAGATTTAGATATTATTGAGATGGTTGGGGAGTACTTCACTCAAACAACTACTATTGTGAGTGTAACAGAGAAACCTGATGATACCATTGATGATTCTACATCTGTTGATATAGCAGCACACTCAGTTTCACATAACAATAGCGCCTAGCATTCTATGGGAATGTCCTTACCTATGATTTTGAAATTCTTAGTGTGTTAGGGACAATACGCAGTTTTTGTTGTGGGCGTGGGCATACTTGCAACCTCAAGGGTTTATTTTATATGTTTTATTCCCTTGTGTGCTATCTAGAGAATAGTATGTTTAGAGTTTTAGGATATGTTTAGAGTTTTAGGATAGTTTCAGTATTTTCTTTTATTTGTGTCTTATGTATTATGTATGCAAAACGAGTGGATATGAAATAGTAGCAAGTGTTAGTTAAATGTTCATCCTATTTGAAAAATTATGGATCCATCGAAATCTGTTTTGTTTTATGAGATTGATGCTAAGTGGTGCATAAGAAAATCATATCTGTCTGTGCAAGTATACAAATATAGCAACCTCTTCTTAAGCTTGGGTATTTATTGAATGGTCCGTGATGACACTGCAATTCTATGTCATGAGTGTGTGAGATCTTTGTACTATTTCTTATTATGTGCATGGGGCCAGAACTTGCCCAGGTCATTCTGTTAGGTTGCAAGTAGGTACCTAAGAAAGGAGCACATGCCGTTTTTGATAGGTATTCCACTTAGCCGAAATAAACAACCTAAAAGATTATAAGTAGTTCCTTTTTATCCCCATTTGAGCCATTATATCTGTCTTTATTTCACAACCTGACCACTTCTCCCTAATTTCATAGTTAAATCTTTATTTTGGTCCCAGTTCTCCCTTCGTACATCAAATACATCAACACAAGAAAATTCCTTAAGTTGAAGGTGGCTACGTTAGAAGAAATAATGATTAGAAGAGACTACAATAATAGTTGTGAAGGATATAAAAAAATCATAAAAAATAAAGAAACAAAATATACATAAAAATGGTGTGAAATTTCTAAGAATAGATTCAAGTCAGGAAAGTTGTTGCATCAAGAAAGGAAAATTGAGGAAGAAAACAAATGAATAAGCATAGAAGTAGCTAAGTTGTGTAAATAAAAAAAGGCAGGCTAAGTCACTAATCCCAAATTTATCTGTCCAGCACTTAAGACTTCTATACAAGCTAAGAAATCCCTATAGTGATCTCAGTTTAACTACTACTTGACCCAAGCAGAATTGTATGGGCAAGCCTATGGCATAGTAGAAGCATAATTTGAAACTTCTTTGTGAGGGTGAGAGATTGGATTTCCAGTTCCTAAAAGAAAAAAGTAACATTCGATGCAAGAAATTTCTTTCTTTTAGTGGGGGCATAAGAATAGTACTTACGATTATTGACTATTTGATCAAATACTCAAACTAGAGGTAGTGTTTTTCTTGTTTGAACTTTAAATATAAGCATGGAATCTTGTTATCACTTGGCAAAAAGATCACATTTTTCTTAATGGGTTCAAGTTAGAAAATAGAAATTTTATTTTATCCATTGATGCTCTGTTGTACGCATAGTACTATATTATGTAGTTGATTGAGGACAAGAAAGTGTTTTGAAATGAGGGTGTTGATGTTTTGGCTCCTCGGTAGCACATTTGAGGCTTTTAACTTGTAATAATTGTAAGTTCTTAAGCAACCCTTGTTATTTTATTATCGTATTTTGTTTAGTTATGCAAGAAAAGTTAAGGTTTGAGAAAACGAAATAAAAAGAATAAAAAGTTGTGTTGGTGACTAGAGATGATGAGTCATTAGCCAAGTGATGAGCTATTAGCTTATCTGTTAGCCTAAAATAGCGTGTGAAGAATCAAGTAACGACTAGACATATAAGTCATCATCCAAGTGATAAGTCATTAGCTTAGTCATCGGCCTCAAGCGGTGTGTGCAGACTCAAATGACGATTGGAGTGGCAAGTTATCCACTAAGTGATAAACCACCAGCCTCGTCGTCAATTGTTGATAGAATTAAATAGATGAAGAACTTAGTTAATGAATTGGTTGATAAGCTTTCAACTAAGTGATAAGCCATCAGCGTCGTCATCAACTGTTGTGCGGAAATCTTGTTGTTTAAATTTTAAATTTTGAATTTTAAGGATATAAATAGCAGCTTTTAGGGTTTCCTTGGCATATGGGACTATTTTCCAATAACGCTAGTTTTATTTTTGGAGCATTGAAGTCTTGAATTCATTTTTAATTAGGTTTCTGGGGAATTCTGGTGAATCTCTGAAGGAGAACAAAATTTGATTCATCTTTTGTAAGAATAACTCTTTTGAATTATGAAGCCATCTTTTGCAATCGCTCTTAAATGCATGAGGAACTAAACCCTACAACTAGATTTGTGGGAGCTATGATTAATTCTTTGTCTATTTGCAAGTTTGGTTTAGATTTGAATGATTGTGGGATTCATTTTGGTAATTATGTTGTTTTAGCTGTTTTGTATTGGTTGTAAACAAGAGAACATGCCTTATGTTAGTTTTCTTGCTATAAGAAATTACCTAAAAGTTGGGAACTATCAACGAGGATTTGGAAACATAAATTTTCCATCTAATAGTTAATGTTGTAACAAGATTAATCAACTCAAACTGAAATCAACAAGAATAGAAAGTCACTCTAAGTTCGGAAGAATTAGTGAACTTAATATATAAGTAGGTTGAGAAATACTTAGATAAACCATAGACGTTGATAATTTAGTGTTCCCCACAAGGCATGAGAATCATATCCCATAACTGTTAATTAACATTGATATTATCATAGTGATCACAACTCTAGTTCGAATTCATTATTGATTTAAAATTCCACGAAATTAACTTTGAGTTTCTAAGAAAAATTGAAATGTTAGCCATAAATTATTATGATAAAAACCCCCATTTAAAGGAAACTCTTGACTATTAGTCTGTTAAATCACAAATCAACTTAATCAACACCATATTCCCTAGGGATTCGACCCAACCTAGTTGGGTTATATATTTGACAAAGACCGCTTATACTTTTAAAAGAAAGTTGTAATTTGAGTGTATAAATTTTGGGGGGTACTTGCAACCTCAAGGTTTTATTAGATGTGTTCAATTCCTTTGTGCATTATCTAGAGAACCAGTAAGTTTAGGAGTTTTAGGATAGTTTTATTATTGTGTTTTGTTTGTTTCTTGTGTATTATGTATGCAGAAAGAGCAGATGTGAAAGGGTAGAAAGTTTATCCCAATTGAAAAAATATGGACCCATCAAAATCTATTTTGTTTTGTGAGATTGATGCTAAGTGGTGCATAAGAAAACCATTCATATTTGTGCAAGTATACAAATATAGCAACCTCTGCTTAAGCTTGAGTATTAATTGAATAGCCGATAATGACACTGCGATTCTATGCCATGAGTGTTGAGATCTTTCTACTATTTTCTTATTTTGTGCATGCATCTAGAACATGCTCAGATCACTCTATTAGGTTGCAAGTAGGTACCTAAGAAAGGATCACAGATCATTTTAATAGGTAGTCCACTTAGCCAAAATAAACAACCTAAAAGATTGTTTGTAGATCCCCATTTGAGCCATTATATTTGTCTTTGTTTCACAACCTGATCACTTCTCCCTAATTTCACAGTTAAACCTTTATATTGATCCCAGTTCTCCTTTTGGACATTATTGATGTGTCGTGGAAACATGACACTTTCGGTGCTTAAAACCATGAATTTATGCATGTACATAGGTTGTTTTAGCTGATATGATGCACTTTTGTGTTTGTTTCATGTAAAATAGGTCTACAATAGTGTTGGTATTAAAATAAAATAAAAGACCTAAAAAGACCAAGTCTTATCAAGATACGAGTCACCTCATGAACCATCAGTACATCATACGATTCATAGGATAACTCATAAGCATAACAGAACCAATGACCCAAACAAAAGACTAAGTGTTAAAAAGATATGACTCTTCCGCACAAGTTGTAAGTAGAAGGTACAGGTCATGATTGGGAGTCATAAGCATAATAGTGTCTAAATATACAATTCAAACTTTAAGTCTCAGAAGTATATGAGTCGAAAGTCTGAGTATGACTCATATGTTCAAACTATAAGCAGACCAATGTACAAGCTTGGAAAGAATAAAGTCCCAGGTGGATACGAGAGGATACGAGTCATATGATTAAGATACGACTCGTAAGCAAAATTTGTAAGAAGATCAAAAAGTTGAAGCCTTGGGAGACCAGTCAGTGGAATGGATACGAGAGGGAATGGTACGACTCGTATAATGAGCATACGAGTGGATGGACGAGTCATACCATATGCCGACTTAACTTTTGCTTTTCAATTTTTATTAGAATTTCTGAGTATTTTGAGATGATTCAAATTCCTTACGGTTTCTCCATTATTTGGTTATGCACTTATACGCACTTATACACACTTTTACATACTTTAGAATTATTGATACTTTTTACTTGAGATTTTGGGTTTTTATTCAATTAAAGACTTTTGATTTTATTCATATCATTATTGTGCAATTGATTACAAGCTTTCTTTATTGATTATCATGGATTATTGCATAAACATGAGCGACTAATTTGATTGGCTATAGTTGCAGGAACCCTGGTGTATTAACTGCATAAGAGAAGTAGGAGATTCATCTATTCTAAAGTAAACTGCATGTATCTTAATCTTCTTTTCATAAATTGAATCGAAGCTACTGAAGAATATTGAGGATAGCCTGTATTCGTTAACATCCTCACAAAGGAGTTTGTGATTGTGAAAAGAAGATTAAGACAGTAATTTGAGATTAACTTCCCCCATTACTATTTTTCCACCTCATCTAATCAACCTAAGATTCAAAAAGTGAGGATCGAACTGAAGTCATAGACAAGGAAAAATAAGGTGACGACGCCATGAGACTTACAAGGTAAAGGGTGAGATTTCTTAGTAAGTTCATAAGACTATTTATAATACAAATCTTGTCGACTTTACATGCAGAGCAATAGAATAGGTTGGTTGAAAATGAGAAACTTATAGAGTTAAGAATCCATAGGGAAACATAGTCCTAGTATTCGTCTTCTACTATTTACAACTCAAAGAACTCAAGTTTGGTTGCTACTTGCTATTACTTGTAAAATCCCCTCTTTTTAATTTTTTACACTACTCGTGAATTGCATCAAACCAAGCAGTTGCTCAGCACCTTCCATATGGATTTGAACCTAATCTAGTTGGGTTACTATAGTTGGCATCGCCCGCAGCATACTTCTTTTGGAGGTTAGTTTTAGGAGATAACAAATTTGGGCACCATTGCTGGGGAAGATAGTGTAATTGTTGATTGAATTTGGTGAAGTTTGTGGGTTTTATTTCCTATTTTTGATATGGGATAAGCCTATGTATCTCAAATACTATGAGAAGAGGAAATACCTTACTCTTTTCAATCCAGATCCAGAAATAATTCTTCAAATAGCACGATGAATGGCAGAACAAGTTCGTGATGATTTTCCTACTAGGGTTCCAGACCCTCTACCTGTTGACCCAAACGTATCACTCTTGTGTTCTCCACTTGATCCATAGAATATTGTAGATATATAGATGTAAGAGCTTTTATAGAGAGAGAGATGATAATTTCAAGAAGCTAGATTAGCTAAGGAAGCTTCGAGGTCTCAGAATAGAGAACTAGTCCAGACAAGACAAGTGGGTGATAGAGTTTAGATAGGTAGAGTTCTAGTAATCCCTACACATCAGACACAACAAACGTATGACTAAGATGATGAGGACATGGGTTATATTGAATTGACTGAGACCGGGGAAATCATTCCTCCACCTCTACCCTCAAATATGAAGTTTGACATTACTAGTTCTATGATCCAACTGCTGAACTTAAAACGTGTGTTTTCAGGAGCAACAACTTATGATGCAAATCTACATCTTGCTAACTTTACTGGGATCTGCACATCGTATGCTATTCTGGGGGTAGACCAGGAAGCTTTGAGAATGAGGTTGTTCCCATTTTAGCTGACTGGAGAAGCATTATTGTCGTTAAGGGAACTTCCAAAAGGTTTAATCAGTTCTCTGCATGAGGTGTAAAAATAGTTTCTTATAAGATATTTTCCTTAGAAAGGATGCTACAGTTGAAAGATGAAATTTATAACTTTAGACAGTTACCTACAGAATCCTTATATGAGGCGTGATTTATATTCAAGAAGAAGCTGAGCATGGTGCCTCATCACAGAATCAGAGGATTAAATTTATTGGAAATCTTCTACAGATCACTGAATGTCAGTTTAAGATCCATGATGGACACTATTTCAGGAGGAGCATTTTTGCATCTTCGGTGGGATAATGCGCAAGAGACACTAGATGATATTTCAGTAACCAATAAAGGATGGCATACTATAAATGTTGAGCGTAGTTTAGGTACATACGCTATTGGAGAAGATAATGCATATACAACTAGTCATGATATAGTAGCCCAATAAGTTGCACAACTTAGGACAGATATTGGGCTTTTTACAAAGAAGCTCGCAACATTGGTTGCTAAGAAAGTCAATCCAGTTAGGACATAGGATTCTACTTCTAAAACTTTTGAGATTGAATCTGAAGAGGAAGTAAAGTATCTTAATCGTAGGATGGCAGATTTTCGATCCTAAGGGAAAGAGAATCAAGGTCAGAACTATTATAATGACAGATACAAAGATAGAAGTAGAGAAATAGATGGTGATTGGCAGCGTAAATATGAATACAAAGAAAAAAGTGTGAAATACATTTCACCAAGAAGTCGTGATTCAGAATATAGAATGGAGGCAATGTTGTCGAAACTGGTCAAAGGGTAAGAAAGTTAAGAGAGATGATGTTACGCCCAAGCACGCACGTAAGTGTTGTGGTCTTATCAAGTAGTAAAGTATCCCTTTAGAAGCCAATTATTGATCCCCCAGGGACTTGTGTTGACAACTATCCAATTCTAGTTCAACTATTGAGATAAAGTAACCAAGAGAGTTTTAGAGTTGTAAACTAAAAGTAAAGTAACTAATGCAGAAAAGTAATGACTTTGGATAATCAATGGATAGAGACCCAGGGTTATGTCTTATGAACAATTATATTAAGCCATTGAACTTCATTAGTTAGACTAGTTATCATAGTTGTTGATTCGTAGGGTTTATCTCATGATCATGGTCTCCTGACCTCTAATTGTCTACCTAACTTGGACATTACAAATACATCGTTGAGCGGGAATGTAATAATACAATTAAGTGCTTAAAGATATCATCCTACATATGAACAAAACAAAGCTTCTAGGTATATATCTATACTAGATGATAATTCAAATTCCTTATTTTATAAAGAAATAGGAACCTTTTTGTACTTACCCCTATGTTCTATCATCTTATTCCCCCTCCCGAGTTCATAAGGATGACAGTGGATGTATTGTAAGGGTCGTGAATCCTCAAAATAGTAATAAAAATGATAAACAAACAACCCAATATGATAAACAATCCAAAATAAATAAATCCAAGGAAATAATAATCTTGTTATTGGCCTTAACCCCGTTAAAGGGCTTTTAGCCACTCATGGACAAAGTAGTAATCAAAATAATTGAATACATAATAAAATCATATAAAAAGCTAAAGTAAAAGAAGAAAAACCCAAATTGAAGCATTTTTTAGACCCTCTCCAAGTTCCAAAGTCCTCCAAGGTCTATAACAACAAGTACAAGAGTCCTATTGATAGGACAAGGATTTTTTACGTCGGTTGAACAAGGGCCGCATCGCGGGCTCATTGCGGCGGGATAGGGGGCGCATCGCGAGATCATCATAGGGACACACTATTTTTGGTCTCTTTTGAATTTTTTGGAGCATATCATGCACAAATTGGACATTTTTAAGTCCCCACATGTTCTAGTAACATCTTGGGTGTCCGTTTTACATTAAATCTTGTCCCGTGCTCTTGTTGATCCATTCCAAGCTTTTTTGAGTTGTTTACACTTGATTTGAAGCTTGTATATCCTTCATATATCATCATAATCCATTCACAAAGCATACTATAGAATTAAACACAAAAATTTAGATCTCAAAACAACACAACATCCAAGACGATGAAATAGAAACACGAGTTAAGCATAGGCTAATTCACTTTGATCTTAAGCTTATTGTTTTTACCCTTGGCTTGATCTAATTGACCCTTGAAAATTATAAAAAAGGTTTTTCACATATACATACACAATAATAATCTTAGAAAACTCACTAAACACGTTAGTACCCAACATGATGGACTAGACAAACACCTAGCTCAAGCTAGTTACACTAGTTTTCTCGGTTGCCTTTTAAAAGATCAATTTGAATCAAAACTCATATGAAAACACCATTTAACATTGTGAATACATAAATGGAAACTTATATGCACATTTATCTCATTATCAACATATTAAGCACATGAATCATCCTTAAAGTAAGGCTAAATAGTCTAGAAAAGTAGTGCTAGAATGCGTAAATACACCCAACATCAGCTGTCTTGAGGTGATTATGGTAGATCTATCTGGGTTGAATCATAAAGTTGAGTCACATGCTAAGGAAATCAGACAACTTGAGCAGCATTATGGCCAGATGTCAGCCACATTAAATCAAAGTTAACCTAGCACTCTTCCTAGTAATACGATTACAGATCTTAAGAATGATTGTCATTGCTATACCATTAACACTCAAAGTGAAAAAACCACCATTGACCTACCTATATTAATTTTAGTTGAGAAAAATAAATATGGTGGCCTTGTTCATGTAACAAGCAGTAGCAAATAAGATAAAGGAAAAAACGAGGATAAAGAGCCTGTTCTGAAACCCATTTTGAGACCTCACCCTCCATTTCCTCATATATATATATATTTGTATCCAGTAATGGTATTGGATCGTGAATTCCCTAACCTTTCTCGGTACCTCCAGTTCATTTTGGTTAGGGAGGCCAAACCCAATAGCCTGTAGGTATATTTTTTATGGACAGAGCTACACAGTCTAGGTTAATGATTTTAAATCTCATTCTAAACCTTGTTCCCTATCACAACATCTTATATATGTATGTATACATGTATGTGAACATGTACATTGAGTTGAACATGATTTTGAAATGGCACTATTTTATCCCTATCCTGAGTTACATGCTAGTGCTCACTCTACTAACAATCCTAGGACGTGACACTATTTCTTAATGTAAGGTCCGAAGACACCTCTTTTACCCTTGTACAACATCAGTTGGATTCTGGTTCGTCGGTCGATTTACAATGAAGTGGTGACCCTCCATCTTCAAGAAGGCTGGACATTTCTTTGTTTTTGTTATGAGAATTGAAATTCTATCGGTTTCTTTTGATAGTTTGGATTCCTTTTTGGCCACGGTCAGGGGCATGCCCCGACCTAGTTGATATTCAGATTATTTTAGAGGATTTTGTGGATGACTATGGATTGGGATATTTGTTTGGGATCTTACAACCTTTGTCTTGGTTATTTATTTTCCATATGTTACTCACCTCAACATCTACCAAAAAAAGCTCTTTCTCCTATTCATTTCATAATAATAAGGTAAGCATCCAACTCTTGACTTGAATTGCTTTTGCTATTATACTATATAATGTTTGGATTGGACAAACTATGGGGGTGGTCTCTATCCCATGGTGGGCTTTCAATACCTAACACAGCTAGGATCACTATCGGGTCGTGACAAGATTGGTATCAAAGACTAGGCATATGGTCATTAGGTGTCCATATAGCCATATCAAGTAGAGTCTCTTGGTGTGTAGTGAACGACATTTATACGGGAGAGGCTACGAGGCATTTACGAATTTTTCCCTTTCTTGTGTTCTATTTGGGATATAAAGTCTAGTATATTGACATTCCTTTAATCTCTACCATAATTACATTTCGAATCATGCCTCCCCAAAGATCTAATTCTATTAGAAACTCACCCAGACCCTCTGTCCTACCTAAGGACCATTTGGATGGAATTCAGCCTTCCTATGGGGTGCTAATAATGCCAAAGCTACACTTTCAATCTAAAGAATATGTGATTGCTGTCAAATATAGTAACCCAAGAAATATTGGTGTCGAATCCCAAGGGAATACGTGGAATTACAGCTCTCGGATGTTGTAATCAATGGGAAAAAACTTGAAAAGTAAATGGGGGGATTTGAATAACAATAGTGAACAAGTATCTAATATCAACATTGATTGTAATCAATCGTAGGTGAACCCAAGGATTGTGTTCCCCTGGCTTCTCAACTCTGTAGTCTTATCGTGCTTTATTGAACCAACCTGATACCTTGCATGCAGAATCTGATAAGTTATGTACCATCAATAGTCTTTTGGATGAGCTTATTGATTTCATCCTTCACTTTTTCAGTCTTAGGATGTGGCCTTACTAACCCTTATCTTGGTACCAATTAACTATTACCTTTTGAATCTCTAGTTATTAGATGATACCTAACCATATTACAGGCATAATACCTAGTAGCTTGGCTCGACATTAAGCTTTAAATTACTGCTGTAATTATCTTTTCCTAGTCACTACAACTCTTTCAGAGTAAGTAGAAATAATCTAGCCAGGATCCCAAATTTTGCAACAACTAAGATATATATTAAAAGTTAAGATAATACAATGCATGAATGGATATTGATTCCGAACAACAATAGCATTTCCTCAACTTCATCAATCCTCCAGGGTTTCTACAATCCTAGGTAAGGGATTTTAGCTGCTCAGGCTTGTGAAGTAATTAACAACATCCATGATTGAAAGCATAAGATGAAATCACAATAATCATAAGTAAAAACACAAGACTTTAATTAAATTAATCAACCGAAATCAATACAAGGGAATTCCATGACCAAAATTCAATCACGGAATCAAAATATCTTAGTAAGTATCAAAAGTGTGTCACCTACGTACAAAAAGTCATTAGGATATTTATTGAATACAGGGAAACCCTAAAAGTCAAATTTCGAATGAAAAAGAAAAAAAAAAGTCGGGGTCAACTTGCCAAGTCAGCATGCGGCCGTATGATATACCTGCGGTCCATAGGTTGACCTCCTGAATTCTTGCATCTTCAGTTCTTTGAACTTTTCAGTTTTCTTACAGATCAACTCAACCTGCGGCTTTTACAACTCAACTCAACTTTTCAGTTCTTTATACTTACATCCATATATTGATTCTGAGATACGCTTTTGATCTTGGAATCCTTGTTCTTGGCTTTTATGATTTGAGATTAATTTAAGATACTGGTTTTCACTCTTAATTTATTATAATATTATTCATATGCTTTAAATTATGAATACTATGGATGTTCTTTCAAACATGAGCAGTTAAACCTTTTAACTAGGGTTGTGAGAAACCTGACAGAATAACAAAGTAGAAAAAGTGCAAAGTCATTCATGATCAGTGTTTATGCATGTATTGTGGTTTTCATTGCTTTTATTGCATTCTTAGAAAGTGAAGATGCTAAGATCCCGATTGTATTTGATGCTAACTCAACAGAGAGGTTAAGATTATGAAAACAAGATCATAACAATAATTTGAAACTACATACCTTCATCTAATTAATTAGCGACCGAGAGGAGATAGTTAATCTAGGATCTAGAACAAGGATGCATCACTTTAAAACTGAGAAGAGATTAGTGAAACTGACCAAAGGGTGTGGAGAGATGGTTGGTGATACCTAACTTGTTAGATTCTACATTCAAGGAAATGGGAAAGTTTGACGAGCACGATAAATCTGTAGAGTAAGGAAGTCAGCAGGAACATAGTCCTAGTGTTCATCTCATATTGATTTCAACCTAAAGGGATCAAGATTAGTTAATACAACTACTATTACTACAAAATCCCCCCATATATGTTCTGCACTTTTCGACTACATCAATAAGTTCTTGGCAAAGATTTTTCCTATTCTCTGTAGATTCGACTCCAACCTCTGTTGGGTTCTATATTTAACAGTGACCGCGTCATACTTTCTTGAACGTGTAATTAGGGTGACATAAAGGATAACTAATAGATAACTATACCTCTATAATCCTAGAAGGTGCAAATATGAAAGGAATGAATCAAACAAGGCCCCATAATTCTAATGGATTAAAACAAGGAGGAACCACTTACAATGAAATCATAAAGTGTGCTCGTATATGATAATATACCTGTAAACCACTTCTAGCCATAAAAGTCAAACTTAAACTAGAATTAAGAATAAAATCAAAATAATAAACTGTCACATATATATCATGAATGCCAGAATTGAACCTAAACTATTAAACAAGTTCCATACAGTAGATATGCTATACCCGAGCCCAATATAAGGAATATCAAGGGAGATACCAATCGTTGGAATCTAATCGAAACTTAATAATTAATTCAAGTGTTCTACTCCATTTAATATGACTACAAGGTAATACATTAAGTCACTAAGAGATGTAATATTAACTACCTACTCTATGTGCGCGGTTCAAATGGACAAAAGGTAACTTTATTCTGCTATATAAAATTAATCAAAATTCATTAAATCTCTAAGTCATCCCAAGGTCCAATGTTTATTTTACGTTCATGAATTAAAGGCTTCTTAAATATACAAGAATCTAAACAAAGCATATTACCTTGAGAAAGACCGATGGTGCCTTTACAAGTCCCAAAATTCCATTCCAAAACATGCACCTACCCGAACCTATACTAAGTCTTTAGAATTCCCTCCCAATGTACAAAGTAAGGCTAAACTAGTCATAATATATCAATCTAATTCAATCATGGGGAAGGACAGGCCAAATTCTACCCAAAAAGCTTTCTAATCGGCTAATAAATTCCATAATTGCTAAATCATCAACCAAGTCGTAAGTACCCACTCAACTATATCATAATAACATATTAATATTACATTAAGCTCAATCTAAGAGGAAAGTAAGCCCACCAACCTGTATGTTGTTGAAAGATCAAGAAAGTCTACTATATCAGATATTTTCCCTTCTAACAAGCCTTCAAACACTACCACGCTATTAGAATAATAATCTACAAATTAAGATGAGAATAGTGATACCTATATTTCATAAAATGCTCCGAGTCAAAAGTCAAGATAAAACACCTATGTGGGGCCATTTTGCAAAGAAATATGTATGAAATTGTCAACGCATCGTTCTATGCTCATGGGTAATTTACCCTTAAGAATAAGTGAAATTTTAGAATAAATTGACCCCAAATCAGCCCTAATGTAAACTAGTGACTTAAATCTAATCGAATAATTAATAAAGAAATTAAGAGGAAACTTATAAAATAAATAATGGGAAATGATTACAATGACTCCTCCAACCCACCGACGATGCCTAATGGTCGATCTGCAAAATTCTCCAAGCTTTCTTAGAGTTTTTTTTAGTGTTTGGGACATAGAAAAAAAGATTTGCCGAAGAGTGAGTGAAATATATAAAATGATATCAGAGATGGTTGCTTTAGCGGATAAATGACTGCTAATTAACTGGATACCTCTATAGAGGCCTCGACTCAATATCATCATCATTTGGCGAACATGAACCGAAACTCAATATCAAATTGCCCGACCCAAATTGAAACTAATATCATCAACCAAGTTTCAATATTTAATAAAGCATCATATATCTAAGCTTTTCAATATCTAGAATCTATATTTAAAAGATCTGACACACCTATAATGTCTACACGGAGCTAACAGTAGTTTTGGCCTAAGGTGGGTTGGGGGACCCACTTATAATCTCTGAATCTATTCTAAGGAAAGTTTTACCCCAGAATAGGCTAAGGTATCTAAATTCACTTTTAGATATTAAATAAGCCAGAATTTAATCCTGAGATAGCAATTCTACCTAAAGATTGATAAGCTAAGTCAATTATGCGTAATTTACGTTTCTTAATCGGCTAAATAATTTAAGTCACATTAAATATAGATCCAAGTCCTATTTTCGAACCCAAATCTAGAACAATATCATAGTATACTACAATTTAATCCAATCTATAAGAAGGGTAAACCAATTCTCTTTATCTATTCAATTCTTAATTTCCACAACAAGAGAACCGCTATTCTAAAAGGGAATTCACGCCTAACGCCATACCAAACCCTACTACACGTGAGATCTTTATTTTGGTATAATGATAAAGTCTTTTGTGATTTCCGTTGCACTCATGAATAGCTAAACTTCTTTGTTGGGGTTATGGAAGCCTTATGAGATACTATCTATTGCTATGAGTTTGTGAGTTTGTGACTCGTATGATGCTTATATCATTATTCTCTTCATCTTAATGCAAATTCTTGTGGTTGCAAATGCATAGAATACGCCAGTATAGCATTAACTTGTTTGAAAGAAAAGTTATATGTCTGGAAAAGTGATAATGTCAAGGTAATAAGGCACCAACCCCTGTTAAAAAGTTAGTGCCGTAACTGGATTAACCTCTTGGAGAGTTCGTACCATTAGACACGCTTTAAGCTTGAAAGAGTTAAAGTGAAATAATCCTTGATGGTCTAAAGACGCCTGGATTTACCATAAAATACAACTCTCTATAAGCACATGCATGTCTGAATTCCGCAAAACTCATAGCCAATAGAGACGTATAACTCATAAGGTGGACATAACCCCAACTCTCAATTCTCATTGGTTAAACATCTTACTAAACATTCTTTCTTTTTACTTTGCTATTTTCTGTTTTTACTCTATTATTTTGTTTACATTATAGCACGCTACAAAATCCCCCCTTTTACGAGACTTGCACCAAAAGTCTAATAATTTTTGCTTACTTAGTGACCAAGTATTCTCTGTGGGATCGATACCCAACCCAGTTGGGTTATATATTTGACAACGACCGCTTACACTCTTACGAGAGCTGTAGTTTGAGCGTTATCACTAGGGTTTTCACTCATTTGACTTGTGAGAAAAATGGGAGAAAATCAAGAAAATTGGGGCATTTAATGGCCTCCAGGTGCCTCTTAAGAATCCACTCAAACGCTTGAGAAGTCACCGCTAAAGCGGTCAAGTACCGGTTAAGTGGCACTCAGCAAACCTATCCCTTTCGTTAAAGAGGACGAGGAGCCGCTTAAGTGGCCTACGTTTTTGCAACCATCAGCTGGTAGAGCCAAGTCACTTAAGTGAATTGTTGGACGCTTAAGAAGATTTAGAAAAAGTACCCAAGGGATGCTTTAGTGGATTCAGCGACTGAGTGCACCATCTGAGACTTGGAAAATTTCCAAATCTCCACCTTCCCCTCAAAATTCATTCTAAATTCCATAAAAGTAGAAAAACTATGCTATCCTATCAAATTGAATATTTTGGACTCAATGGTGCAGTCAAATTTTTTATCTGAGGTTGTTTAAAAAAAGTGGACCCCACCTATGATCATTTTTATCAATTTTTGGTCAAAATCTCTAAATGAGTCTGAAAGCCATAAGACTCGAACCAAAGGCCCTCCTAGTCTAAAGTCGACATTTTGGCGCTGATAGATTTATTGAAATTGGTATACGAGGTCATTTGACTAAATTTTTTTCTGGTAGCTATTTTGTACTAGTAAATATTTCATAATAGGAAATCAGCTCGAAAAAACAAAAAACTACCTGTTAATCAAACTGTCAGCTCCAACAAGTTGAAAATAACGTAGGGCGGCTATAGGAAATTTTTAAATGGAGAAAAACATGGTAAAGTAGAAAATGGCCTGGAGGATCATTACAATTTAATAAACTTCCTTTTTGCAATTGTTTAAAACTAGAATTAATTTAAAGTAAATACAAGAGTAACATTAGAGTTATTAAGGGTGAGATTAGTATTGTTCTACTATCATAGGTTAAGGTGAGCATCAGTTATGACTGATTGGTTCGTTATATCAGTGATTGCGAAAATATGATAGCTAAAGAGAAACAGATTTATATGGACAAAGCTAGTATTTTATCTTTTATGGCTAAGTATGATATAGATCATAGCTTCAATTTCAAAGTTGTGCGATTAGACATACAAAGATTTGGTTATGTCTTATTGGATAATAATGAAAATATACATGTATATGTTAGTTTGTATAATAGATGGTGCATTTAGAATTTTATTAGATACATTGTGACATGACATGACCTGACCCTGGGCCTTTTTGTAATGGGCATCCCAAGTACAATAGGATCGGGGACTGCCCCATGGTACCCTACCCAAACACCTATATCCAGCCGTAGATGGTTTGAATTTCGAACATATAACAAGATAGCATTATTGTTCTTAGTAAGACTCTGGGATAGGGTCACAACTGGGACCGACAAAACCGAGTCCAACCATACCACACCAATCGCCCAACCATACCAAACCAAACCATCGACAATAAACCAAAGGGGATACCAAAACATAGTATGAAAATCAATCCCAAAATGTATTAGGATGGAACAACTAACAATATTGTCCAATGATGTTAGCCCACCGGCTTATTGCAATGACAAGGCAAACACCAATACTGATTATGCCCAAACAAAACCCTAGAAGTACCACAAAGCCTCTATCCAAAAGAGTAAACAAATCCAGTTTGGACATATCCCCAACCATGGCCACAACCAATATCCAAAATAAAAGAAAAGTGTCTAAATAAATCCATAACATGAAATAATGCCTTCTGAAAGGATGAAAGTTCACCAATTCAGTCCAAATATTGATACCGACTTCACGTACTAAACAGAAGGAGTAGAATAGTTGGTTCCTACATAGCATAGGAATATATCTGCCAGTAGACGGGGTTAGCGAATGACTGCTAGCATAAATCTCAAGATAAGGATAAAATTATGCCAGTTATAAAACTAAGTAAAACCATCCATAATTCATACAACCATAAATATATAGTGCCAACAAAGGGAACCAGATTCAGCATGCATTTTAAACATTTACCTGGGCTGTGTATCTTTGTCGTCCTAACAACCAACGATCCATATGGGTTCAGCTCCATCTGCTGAAAGGGCCCCAATGTGTGTAGTCGCACGACCAGGGAAGTATCTCATGGTATGTATAGTACATCCCCTAATATAAAATGTGACACACGTATATGGTCATCAAGACCCCTCATATAGGCTATTATGAGTTTATGTTTTTGGTTTCCCTGGGACCGCCACCTTCCACGGATCAGCTACACACCTCACCATTATTTCCTAATTAATACCATGTCCAAACAATACATTTACCATTTATTAACCAAGGACAATAACAGTGGTATCGTCATACCACCCCTCACTTGCAAGTAATATCCATAAACAAACCATTTAGGTTAAAAGAGCCTTAGGTGCCCGTCCAATTACCATATTAAACCCACTTGGGAGACTTATATGTTTTCCACAAGCATAACCATTTAGCATTTAGCCTTTTCAAATCATTTAAACCATGCATAAATCATTTATCTAGTTTAAAACATGCAAGAGTTCCATTAACAAAAGTCAATGCAATGAACATATCTTTATAAGCATTTTATCAAACACCTTTGGGGCACAATATAACCAAAACCAATTCCAAAGACCATTAAACTATTACCACGAAATCCAATTATCCAAATCCACCATTGATGCATATAAAAGAAAAAGTAAAACCATAGGAAATAATAACCAAGCATTAAATATCAAAACCCCAAAATAATAGTTATTAACCATAATCATGAAATTGTGAAACCGTAAAATCAATCTTATAAACCTAGCCTATATTTGAAATTACAATAAGGGAAGAGAATCATGCCTTATACCAAAGAATTGTTGGTAAAAATCACCAAGACAAGTCACAAAGCAATCCATAAGATAATACCCTAGCCTTCTTGCCCTAAAATCTCTTGAGAGAATTATGAGATGTTTTTGAATAGTTTCTAAGTGTTAATGAATAGAATATTAGGGTAAATAACCTCCAAAGTGTATTAGAAGTCGTGGGTCCTAGTTAGGGTAAGTAGGAAAATTTCTAGAATACCTTCAATTAAATCCCTTTAACACCCATAACAGGGATACGACTGACCTGTACGAGTCATACCCTCCTATACAATCGGTATCCACTACTCATATCCAAGCCTCAACCTTAGATCAGACACTATATAGTGTACGACTTATCCAACCAAGTCGTAACCATAACAAATGATCCATAATCATAACACATTTCCCTAGCAGAAGAAAATACCAGGAGGATCAAACACTACCCACCTTATGAGTCCTTGATACAACTCGTACAAGTCCTTACGACTTATATCCCTAAGCCGTACCCATTCTAGTAACCAAAACCATCATACCAACTAACACAAGTAAGCATACAACAAGACCATACCACTCGTACCAAGAGATATGGATCGTACCTATAAGTCATATTAGGTCCGGAGAACGAAATTCTAGAAAATTTTCTAAAGGGTAAAAATCCAGAATGTTTTAGTCTTCCCTACAAGGAACATTCATCCCCGAATGATGGACATGGTGGGCTTAACCACAAATAGAGTCATTTGCATTAAAAAATATCCCTTCAACAAAATTTGAGAACAAAGAGGTAAGGATGTTAATCTTTCCTTCAACAAACTCAGAAAATAAAGATGTGTTCAAGACACATACCTTCCGCACAAATCCTAGGAGTAGAAAAAAATGTAGATACTTGAACTTTATGTCCTCTTCCGCTTCCCAAGTAGCCTCTTCCACCTTATGGTTCCTCCATAGAACCTTAACCGAATCCACATCCTTGGTCCACAAATGAAAAACTTGCCTATCTGATATCTTAACCAGGACCTCTTTATAAGACAGAGAATTCAAAATACATAACCCTTCCAAAGGAGCAACCGAAGAAGGATCACCAAGAAACTTCCTTAACATAGAAACATGAAAGACCGAATGAACCAAAATTAAGCTAGATAGTAACACCAACTCATAAGCAACATTGTCGACTCTCTGCAATATCACATAAGGACCAATAAACCAAGGATTGAGTTTCCTATTTTTACCAAACCGCACCACTCCCTTCGTGGGAGACACCATGAGGAAACCCTATCCCCAACCTCAAACTCAAAGACTCTATGCCTAACATCTGTATAGGACGTTGGGAAACTTTGGGTAGTTTTAAGCCTATCCCGAATAACCTTGACCATCTTCATCGCCTGATAAACTAAATCCGGACCAAACATGTCCAATTTTCCAAGATCAAACCAACCAATAGGATATCTACACCTCCTACCATACAATGCATCGAAAGAAGTCATACCAATAATTGAATAATAGTTATTTTTGTAAGCAAACTCCACCAAAGGTAGATGCTCAACCCAATGCCACCATAGTAAATCACGCAGGTACGAAGAATATCTTCCAATGTCTAAATAGTTCTCTCTGCTTGCCCATCTGACTGTCGATGAAAACCAGTACTCAGACTAACCTTAGTCCCCAACTCTTTCTTGAAAGACCACCTGAAATAAGATGTAAACTGTGTACCACAATCATAGATAATCAAAATAGGTACCTCATGTAGCTTCACAATCTCCTGAAGCTACAACCGCGCATAATCCTCTGCCGAAAAGGTAGTCCGTACGGGCAAGAAATGTGCAGACTTGGTCATGCTATCCACGATGACCCAAATCAAATTATACTGATTTTGAGACCGAGGAAGACCAATGACAAGGTCTATATTGATCATTTACCACATCTATTTGGGAAAATCAATTTCTTGATACAACCCTTCTGGCCTTATGTGCTTATCCTTAACCTATTGACTCACCATACACTTGGCTACAAAATTGGCCACATCCCTCTTTATGCTATTCCACCAGTAGATATCCATAAGATCATGATACATCTTAGTCGAACCGGGATGAATAATATAGCGTGACTCATGTGCCTCATCCAAAACCATTTTCCATAGCCCATCGATATTAGGAACATAAAACCTCCCTTGGTACCGTAAAGTACCATCACTACTGATCTTAAATACCATTACCTTTTGCCTACCAACATCACCTTTGATTTTCATCAAGATGGGATCTATCACTTGCTTCTCTTTAATATCTACATCAAGAGATGAGCAAACCATTTCTTGCACCATCATACCACCATTCTCAGATTCCAAAAGATGAACTCTAAGATTAGCCAATCGGTGAATTTCCTTCACCAATTCCTGCTTGCCTTACTCTGTGTGAGACAAACTACCTTTGGATAAACTTCTAAGAGCATCAACAACCATATTAGCCTTATCTGGGTGGTAGTAAAGACTCATATTATAATCCTTGAGAAGCTCAAGCCACCTTCTCTGTCTGAGATTAAACTCTTTCTGAGTGAATAGGTACTGAACACTCTTGTGATCACAAAAGATATCCATGTGAACAACATAAAAATAATGTCACAATATTTACAAAGCAAATACAACTGCCCAAAACTCTAAATAATGAGTAGGATAATTCCTCTCATGTACCTTTAACTGCCTGAAAGCATATGCAATCACCTTTCCATTTTTCATGAAAATACAACCAAGCCTTACTCGGGATGCATCACAATAAACCACAAACCAATCATTGCTTTCCGGCAAGGATAGGATTGGAGCTCAACTTATCCTTCAACTTCTCAAAATTCCCTTCACAAGTATCTGACTAAGAAAGCCTTCTTCTGAGTCAACTTAGTCAAAGGAGCAATTATCGAAGAAAAGCCTACCATAAATCATCTATAATACCAATCTAACCCAAGAAGTTCCAAATATCAGAAGAAGTCATGGGCCTAGGCCACCTCTTCACTATAGAAACCTTATGCAGATCGACCATGATCCTTTCTCTAGAAATAATATGGCCCAAAAAAGTCACAGCATTCAGCCAAAACTCATACTTTGAGAACTTGGCATACAACTGTAGTTCCATTAAGGTCTGTAACACCACACAAAGGTTATTAGAATGATCCACCTCAATTTTTGAATAAACAAGAATGTCATCAATTAACACAATGACAAAGAGATATAAATACTACCTGAACACCCTATTCATCAAGTCTATAAATGCTATCGGATCATTAGTCAACCCAAATGACATCACCAAGAACTCAAAATACCTATAACAAGTACGAAAAGCCATCTTATGGATATCTACCTCCCTAATATTAAGCTGATGGTATGTAGATCGAAAATCTATCTTAGAGAAGCACTTAGAACCCTGTAAATGGTCAAATAAGTCATTTATCCAAGGAAGAGGATACTTGTTCTTGACTGTCACCTTGTTCACCTGTCTGTAGTCAATGCATATATAAAGGAAACCATCTTTCTTGCGGACAAACAACATCTGTGTGCCCCATGGACAAACACAAGAAAAAATAAACCCCATATACAGAAGATCCTTAAGTTTCACCTTGAGTTCCCTCAACTTAGCTAGAGTTATTCTATATGGAGGAATAGAAACTGGAGAAGTGTCCAAAATCAAATCAATGCCAAACTCTATTTCTTTATCCGGAGGAACACTAGGAAAATCATTTGGAATGACTTTTGGAAACTCACTAACCACATGGACCGAAGATAAAGAAGGACCTTCTGAGTTAGAATATTTAACCCAGACCAAGGGATAAAGAAAACCCTTGGATATTAACCCCCGATCTCTAAGATAAAAAATAAACCTCCCCCTAGGAGCTAAGGAACTACCTTCCTATTCTATAACCACTTCACTAGGAAACTTAAAGATAACCCTCTGGGTCCAATAATCAACAGACAAATAACAAGAATTCAACAAATCTCTAGCTAGAATTACATCAAAATCTACCATATCCAACTAAAACAGATACCCCAAGGTCTCCTTGCTACAAATAGATACCACATACCCTCTATAGACTCTCTTAGCAATAATTGAGTCAGCTATTTGGTAGAAATAGGATAAGGATCTGACATAACTATCGGATAAAAAAAAGACACTGTCACATATGGAGTCACATAAGAAAAAGTGGACCCCAGATCAAGAAAATAATATACATCATAAAAGAAAAGTTATAACGTATCATTAACAACATCAGGTGATGCCTTGAATTCCTATCAGGGTTCCAATACATACAACCTATTCCAACAAACACTAGAACCAGGAGTAGTAACAAAAGCAGATGCCACCCCAGTAGGTGTAAGAGTAGAAATTGAAGCCACAGGATTCTTATTTGCCCCTGTAGCAATCTTATAGACTGGCTAATCCCTAAGAGGATGGCCTACCTGGACATTCTTAAAGCATTTGTCCTTTCTTTCATAGCAATAGCCTCAATGAGGATGACCACAGATTTGACAAAGAGGATATTAAAAATTTGACTGACCTCCGCTCACCTGAGATTGGGCAACCTGTGCCTGAGAATTATCACCACCTTGATGACACTTGTATCCCAACTGATAAGGAGCACTCACAGAAAAGGAGCCAAAACTCTCCCACATCTTTTTCTTCCACTTGCCACCATCCCTACCACCTTGAGACTGAGTACCTCTCTGATAAAAATTCTACTCCTCTTTTAATGCCTATCCCTAAACTCTGACTGTTTCCTCTTCTCATCCTCAAACTTTTGCATATGAACAATTAACCTTAAGATGTCCATATCTTAAATTAGCAAGGTAGTCTTGATCTCCAGATTCAAATCTTTATTCAACCCAGAAGTGAACTTCCTTATTGTCGACCTCATATCAGCCACTAAATCAGGAGCATACCTAGATAGCTGATGGAACATCAAATCATATTCCTTTAGTGACATCCTCCCCTGCTCGAGGTTCACAAACTCTTTCGTATTTGTTTCACTCAACTATTAAGGAAAGAACAGATCCAAAAAGGCATTAGAAAAGGCCTCTCATTACCCTTTCCTCTTCCATATAACCCTTATCCATGTCCCACTCCCAAACTACTGATAAGTGACATCCTTGAGCTGATAAGCTAGAAAGTTAACCTCTTCTAAATTAGTAGCCTACATCACCTAAAAGATCTTTTCCATCTCATCAAATAAGCCTTATGGATCCTCCTCCACCTTCACCTCAGTAAAATTTGGAGGACTCATCTTCATAAATTGACCAACCCTTGTGGCCTCGGCAAATAAAGCACCAGTCGTAGCCTGCTCATCCTGAGTAGTAACCAATTAGGCATTAATATAGATAGACTGATGATATTCTGTGTTTTTCACATTTTCTTGAGGGTCCTAAGGAAAATTAGCTGGAATAGAAGGAACTCCAGCACCATCAGGAATAGGACCATAAGATCAAATATGTACTACAAACATAGGATGTACCTTTTCTGCATTATCCCTATATAGGATGAAAGAACTTTCTTGGGTTCCAGATCTAGGAGGCATGATCTAAAAGATGATGTGTGAGCTAATGCTAACACATCTGAGGCTTTTAACTAGAAATAATTGTTAAGTCTTAAGAAACTTTTGTCATTTTTGATTTCTTTCTCTTTGATAATACAGGAAGGTCAAGATGTAAGAAAACCAAAGACAGTAAGAGAAAAAGAAGTAAATTTGGAACAAGTGGCCATAAAAGTGTAGTTGACGGCTTGTCTGATAAGTCGTCAAATTTGTGATAAGTTATCAGAGTCATCGTCAGATGTAGACAGTGAGAGAAAGTTAGAGAAGAAGTGTGACAACATCTCTGATAAGTCATCACAATTCTAATAAGTCGTTAGGAGTTGCCGTCAGCCTAAGGCAGAAATTATCAAACTTGGAGGAGGAGCTGATGACAATGTCTGATAAGTCGTTAGACTCCTGATAAGGCATTACACCTCATCGTCAACTGAAGATAGCAATCTATTAAATATAGAAGGAAGATGACGGCATGTCTGATAAGCCATCAACCCCCTGATAAGACTCATATATTGTCATCACTTGTGTGAGAAAAAGTTGTATGCTGTGATTTGATTCCTAATTTAACTCCCGGTATTTAAAGGAAAGTTTTTAGGTTTTATTCGAGGTGGACATTCATCTTTCACTTCAGGACATTAATCCATTTTATCTCTAGTTTTAAGGTTGAACAATTTGAACTTATTCGAGAGACTACTTTACTTCTCTTTGGTCTCAAAAACTTGGATTTCAATTTTAAATTATCTGATTTAGTTGTGGGATATTCTTCTTGAATTTGGAAAGAGAATCAACTTTTGACTACATCTTTTGTAAGTTTAATCAGTTTGAATTATGAATTCGGTTATTCTTATCACTTTCTCTCTCATGTGGAAATAAAACCTACAACTAGGTTTATGGGATCTATGATTACTCCTATATTGTATTAATAGTTGGTTAGGGTTCGAGTGATTGTGGGAACATCTTGATAATTTTTTTATATTAATTATTTTTTATTGGTTGCACACAATAGATCTCACCTTATGTTGATTTGCTCAAACTGAGAAATAAACTAAAGGTAGTAAATTATAAACGAGGATTTGGGAAGGTTAAGTTCCCATCTAATGATTAATGTTGTAACAAGATTAATAAACTCGAAATGAAATCAGTGTGAATAGAAGGTTCCTAAGTTTAAGACAATTAGGGAACTCAACATCTAGGTAGGTTGAGCAACACTTAGATGAACTATCGATACTGATAATTTGGTGTTTTCCATAAGTCATGAAAATCTAGTACTACGACTATTATTCAATGAAGGACTACTAATCATAGTGATCACAACTCTAGTTTCTCTATATCATTGATTTGAAATATTGCAGTTTAAGTTTTGAGTTCTAAAGCGAATTAAAGTGTTAATAACTTTTGTTCAATCATCAAAAACCTTATTTTATCTTTTCGTAACATTTGTTTGAGTTTAACTTGTATCTATAGTTTCTAATTAGTTTAATCGCCACTCACATTGTTCCTCGTGGATTCGACCCCGACTCCAAAGTTGGGTAAATATATTGACGATAACCGCATTGCATTAAATTGATGTGTAAGTTGAGCGTTATCAAAAATGGTATCGTTGCCGGGGAGCAATTTGGCGTATTGAGTTGGTTTGGAATTTTAGCCCACTTGGTTGAATTCAAACTTGTAAATATTTTTTTTAGTTTTCTTTTATTTCTTATGTTAGGTAGATTTTTATTTTATTTTACTTATTACTATGGCATCGTGGAATGAACATGAGCTTGGTGGTTGAAAACCTTATCTTGATGATCCATTTCCATATTGTGATGGACCTCACTTTTGGCAAGATTGTAGATATGCTCCCCGAAGTTAGATATGTGCACCATCTCCATCCTACCGAGAATATGATTGTTCTTTATGTGGTGGTTTAGATGGAAATTAGAGTGATTGCCCAACTTTCCTCTCCCCCTATTGTGCTAACCCAAGTTCTAGTTCTTCTTATGAGTTTGATAGGTCTTATGGTCAATAAAAGAAAGAAGAAGCATAGGAAAGAGTGGCATTAAAGCTATATTTCAACGAATGTTCAATCTCCGGAAAGAAACATATGATATCATATGTGATATGCGTCAAGATATGAAGCCAATCATTCATGTGCACATGGATATAGAGGTTAATCATTCAAAGCATTCTTCTATATTATGTTTAGATGATATCTTGTCTGTGGAATCATTTAAAATAATGGAAGAGTGTGAAGATGAGGAGAAAGAACCGTATATTGATATTGAGCTTGATATTGAGCAACCCTCAGTGATTTCCTAACCAACTGAACCAACCATGAGAGATAATACCAAGATTGAGAAAATAGTGCTAGAGGCAAAAGAAGAAACCAAGCCAATCTCTTATACAGAATCTAGCCCAATTCAGGGTGAAGAGGTCGATAAGGATGCAACTCCAAAATAAGGGAAAATACCGGTTGGTCTTGCCTTTGTTGTAGGATAACGGTTAGGAAATGATCATAGGTCGTTGTTGATATTAGTCCACTTTTAGCCTAAATGACCTTCCATGTGTGAATAATATCCCTTGATCCTAATTTTGAGCCTGAATGCCTATTCTTTTTATAATACCTATCACCTTCCCAGTTGTATCACAATGAACCTATTTTTTCCTTGGTCCTCCTTGGACATTGTGAACTTTGACTTAGGAAAATATCATAAGTTGAGGGTGGCTATCATATGGATGCGTGATGTAAAGTGAGTATGACGAAGGTTAATAAAAAAACATATGCAAGGCTGGGTGTGGTAGAAAAAGAATAAAAAAAAATTTGTGAAAAAAAGAAAATGAAAGAATAAAAACTGCACCCAGCTTGAATGTTCTTTAATCAAGAAAGGGAGAAATAAGGTAAAGGTTGATAAGTGAGACACCAAAAATAGTGTAGCACCAAGGAGGCTTAGTTACTTTATATATCCTTGTGTATCATACCAGACCTAAGCCTCCATTACAAGCTGAAGAAAAGTCCTATAGTGATCCTAACTTAACTGTCTGAAAGCTTCGATAATGAAAATAAGGGCAACCTTATGGTATTTGGCATACATTGACTGGAACTTCATTCTGAGAGTGAGTATCTCTTGACCGTCCCCGCATTGAGATGCTTGACTTCACATATGAGTGAGGAGGGACTTCTTTGTTGTAAAGGAACACTGGTTATGTTCTAGTTGCTAACTTATTTGGGTAGTGTAATATTGGTACATACATGGTTGTTGTTTCTAAGTTGATGCTATAGATTGATTCCTTTGTGTTGCATTGTTGCTTTTAAGTAATATACATAGTTGAGTTTGAGATGATTGATCTTGGAGATGGTAAATATGGTTTGAGCTAAAATGAATAATTGACCGCCGAATATGCTTTGTATCCTCTTAGTTATGTTTAAGTTGCTTGAGGAGAAGTAATTGTTTTAATTCGAGGGTGTTTATGTGTGAGCTAATGATAACACATTTGAGGCTTTTAACTAGAAATAATTGTAAAGTCTTAAGCAACTTTTGTTGTTTTTGATTGCTTTCTCTTTGCTAATGCAGGAAAGTCAAGATGTAAGAAAACCAAAGACAATAAGAGCAAAAGAGGTGAATTTGGAACAAGTGTCCTTGAAAGTGTAGTTGACGACTTGTCTGATAAGTCATTAAAATTGCGATAAGTTATCAGAGTCATCGTTAGCTGTAGAAAGTGTGAGGAAGTTGAAGAAGAAGTGTGACAACATCTCTAATAAGTAATCACAATTCTGATAAGCTGTCAGGAGTTGCCGTCAGCCTAAGGAAGAATCATCAAACATGGAGGCGGAGCTGACGACAATGTCTGATAAGTCGTCAGACTCCTGATAAGGCGTCATACCTCGCTGTCAGTTGAAGAAAAAAACATATTAAATATAGAGAGGAGTTGACGACATGTCTGATAAGCCGTCAACCCCCTCATAAGTCATCACATGTTGTTGTCACCTGTGCGAGAAAAAATTGTCTGCTGTGATTTGATTCCTAATTTAGCTCCTAGTATTTAAGGGAAAGTTTTTAGGTTTTATTCGAGGCGGACATTCATCTTGAACTTCAGGACATTAATCCGTTTTATATCTAGTTTTAAGGTTGAACATCTTGAACTTATTCGAAAGACTACATTACTTCTCTTTGGTCTCAAAAACTTGGATTTCAATTTTAAATTCTTTGATTTAGTTATGGGATATTGTTCTTTAATTTGGGAAGAGATCAATTTCTGACTGCATCTTTTGAAAGTTCAATCACTTTGAATTATGAATTCAGTTGTTTTTATCGCTTTCTCTCTCATGTGGAACTAAAACCCATAACTAGGGTTGTGGGATCTATGATTACTCCTTTATTTTCTTAATAGTTGGTTAGGGTTCGAGTGATTGTGGGAACATCTTGATAATTCTTTTATATTAATTATTTTTTGTTGGTTGCAAACAATAGATCTCGCCTTATGTTAATTTTCTCGAACCGAGAAATAAACTAAAGCTAGTGAATTACCAATGAGGATTTGGGAAGGTTAAGTTCCCATCTAATGATTAATGTTGTAACAAAATTAATCAACTCGAAATAAAATCAATGTGAATAGAAGGTTCCCAAGTTTGAGAGAATTAGGGCACTCAACATCTAGGTAGGTTGAGAAACACTTATATGAACTATCGATACTGATAATTTGGTGTTTCCCACAAGTCATGAAAATCTAGTACTACGACTATTATTCAATAGAGGATTACTAATCATAGTGATCACAACTCTACTTTCTCTATATCATTGATTTGAAATATTGCAGTTTAAACTTTGAGTTCTAAGGCAAATTGAAGAGTTAATAACTTTTGCTCAATCATTAAAAACCTCCATTTTATCTTTTCGTATGATTTGTTTGAATTTAACTTGTAGCTATAGTTTCAAATTAGTTTAATCATCACTCACATTGTTCCTTGTGGATTCGACCCCGACTCCAAAGTTGGGTAAATATATTGACAATGACCGTCTTTCACTAAATTGACATGCAAGTTGAGCATTATCAAAAGACAAATAAACATGGAAAAGAGGAGTTTCTGGATTGAGACCTCAAGCTTGAATATAAAATACCAAGAAAGTGAAACGTTCTAAATGTCTTGCAGCCTTTCTCTTATAGATTCACTAGTATCATGAGTTTAAAAAATTGGTCATACTCTGAAACATGAGTTCATACTTATCATGAGCTATTCAAAATAAAAATAGAGTTCATAGATTCATGAGAGATAACTCGAATCACAGAGTGAAGTTGTTACATGCTTGCTAGAAGCTGAGAATGGGCTTGAGCATGCATGATGGGTATAAGCATAGGCATGTGGCATGGATTTATCACGCAAGTGATGGATTTTGTGTTGTAATGACTGATATCCAAGGAATACTATAGAGTATGAAGGGATCACTATCTCATCATAACTCATTATTGACATGTACCACAATCTAATTCTCAAAACTTGGTTTGGTTCTTCACTAACCATCTCCCCCTTAGGTCAAAGTTGGTATTCTAAGCATGATGTTCTACTCCATATCCTCGAGATTAAGACATAATTTCATCATTCTAATATCTACACATAAATTCTAAACTCACAAGAATAAACTAATTTCTAACTTACCGACTTCATTCTTGAACAACCCATCCCTATGCCATCCTTAACTTTCTAGCTTCAATAATCATCATCAAAGACTTACACTCTTATTTGCAACCATACCTACATCTCTAATAACATAATCATAGCCTACCAAGATCACACTTCTATACTTATATTTTCCCCAAATCATGAGAATAAAATCATACTTAAAAGGCTCAACATCTTCAATCATAACTCCTTAACCTAGATATCAAGAAGATCATAAATTATCTAACTGGCCTTTCTCCAACTAGAAACTCCACGTTACTACTAACCACGTAATATGCAATAATCCTCAAAAAGAAAAAAAAATATAGCCCCATAGCACCTTGGGCACACCTCTACATCATACTTAATTACGAACACATGATCTTACACTCTTGCATACACTGTCCAGGCCTACTAGATCACCTCCATATAACTAGCATCAACAACCAAACCATCAACTGTTCAAACTTAATGTCTAGGGCTAAACATGATTTACAACCCAATCTCACACACCATTCTCACTTCAAAACTATAGAACACGGCATTAAGAAAAACCAGTACACAATGACAATCGATCATAATCATACAGCCTATCTTATTCATAATCCGTTAGCACATCCTCCTTCTTCACATCATTACTATTTACCCATCTTCACGCCTAAATTACTTTCATAGCTCTATAAATCTCAACTAAACTTCCTCTTGCAATCTCAGGAAAGCCTAAATTAACAATACTCAACCACTAAGTACTTCTATCAAAACCTATACTTTCCTAGCACAACAAATTCCATCAATAACTCTTTTCTTACCTCAAGAAAACAACAATCCACCTTAACTAAAATCTCCTTATCTAACTTTCACTAAACTAACAAACAAGGATATATCACTTCATTACTAACTCGATAATATGCAAAAAAAAGATTCGGCTATACATACACTCAATAAATTACCCTTACTACCTTTCTTTTCACTACACCTCTAAACCCAAACTTTCAACCAACACAAGAACAACAAGATAAACAACAAGTTGCTAGTGAATCGAAATAGGCCTCACACGGCATTACTAGACTTTGGTTTTGTGTTTTGAACAAGAAAATTAGATGAATAACAAAGCAACTTTCTAGTGAATCAAAATAGGCCCCACACGACTTCACTAGACTTTGATTTTTCACAACCACAATGGTAATAAAATTACGTAATACAAGAGATAGAAACTTGACACACAACATTCAATGATCTAAGAATACACCTTACTCTATCTTAATTGAATAACTCATAAGAACGAGGGTATAACTTTACATTTGAGGGACTTATAACACACTAGAAGGCTCCTGTCAAGCCGCTTTGTAACGTCTGAAACTTCTGCTAGCAAATATAAGAGCATTATCTGGAGAGGAACTGGAACTTATTTATCCTGCTGTCTGAAGAATAATACATACATAAGGAAGTATAGATTTACATTATGGTTTTTGAGGAGTAATCTAAAAGCACATCTGACTTGGGCTTAGTGCACGACCTCTATGAACATGAATAAAGCACTTCAATCTTTGAAACTCAAAAGCGTTGATGGGATATTTTTCTAGCTCGCTTACAAGAACATAACTATCTGCAAAGATTTAATCTTCACTATTTTTGATACCTTGAAAATAAGGCAAAGATGTCATGAATAAAGTGAGATGAGAATCTGTATAAATTTTCTTAGAGAACTTTTCTATAGCACGATCTAAGACTTGAAAGAATGGAGACATTTCCTAAATGCCCTGTAGCCTCTCGAAGAAAAGTACAGACGTCTTTCTACTATTCTGAAAGACTCTACTAGACACGGCTTTATAGACACCCTAGGACACTTGAACTCTATGCTCTGATACCAAGTTTGTAACACCTCAAAATCGGGTCCTGAGACGTCATACGGTGCTTAGGGACACAAGGGACCCCAAACTAACCCTTCTACTGGGATAACTCATAAGCAACTGAATAAAAGTATAAATCTATACAAATTTACAAAAAATAACTCTTTTCTGATTATGATAGATACAAAACTGAATTTACAAGATTACAACTCTATTTTTACAACAAAAACTGAAACTGAATACATCAACTTCTCCTGACTGTCTATGAAGCCTCTACTAGTAATGACTATATATAATCGGGTCATGACTCCTGACCATCCCACTCAATACGACTGAATAAAGAAAATACAATATTTTTCTAACTGTATAACTAACTCAAGCCCTTGAATCAAAAGGACTCATCACCTGCTAACTGGAGCAGCAAAATGACTGCATATGGAATGTGTGCTACAACTTGTACCTACATTATGAGAAGATGTATCCCACATACGAATAAGTGGGTCAGTACCATGGAGATGTACCGA
The DNA here is from genome assembly GCA_030864215.1 of Capsicum pubescens. Taxonomy (NCBI): domain Eukaryota; kingdom Viridiplantae; phylum Streptophyta; class Magnoliopsida; order Solanales; family Solanaceae; genus Capsicum; species Capsicum pubescens. The sequence goes on along the minus strand of CM061544.1, from coordinate 239,323,437 downwards.
GTATATGGGGTGTGTGCAAGTTTCAGAAATCAAATATCATAAGTATTCATAGAAAACGTGTATTCTATAACAAGTGACTCACGTAGCTCGAATAAAAACATCATAATCATAAAAGAGTAAGATATATCAAATAAAACACATGAGTCATCATAGTAAGTTCTCAATTCACTTTCATCTCGGTTTTCAAACCATCAAATAAATCAAATCTCATAACAATTCCCTTTAGAATATAGTATTTCAATCTTTCGAAAAACAATAACTTTCTCATAACCAATTCTTCGAAACAATATATTCCTATTAGATAAAATGGTACACACACATACATTTGGACTCTCTCATAACCGACATAAACCATGTAAGCTACATGGAGTCCAACGTTCTACCCACTTTAAGGAGCGTCACCCTAATCCATGCCATCAGAGGAGGACCTTAAATTATCAATCCAAACACTAGTGATCACTATGAAAATCATCCTCAATTCTGACTCCTATAGGGGCACGTAGTTTTAGGGGAGTACCAAACCCGCTATACCTCCCGCTCGGTGCTACCCGGACTTAGCTCAAATCTTTTCAAAAAAAATTGACCATAAAACAATTCAACAATTCACAACGGGAGCCACCATGCTACCCCTTTCATAATGAATCAATAAAAGTGGATTTCTTTTCTCATCTCGGGTTTAAAATCAACCCATTTTTACGACTAAAAGGTCAGTTTCTTTATCTTTTCAAATCATTCAAATTTAAGGTTTTTATAACACATGTTTTCTCAAAAACAACAATCTCAAATAGAGTTCAAAACCCATGTCTGAATATCACTTTAAAACTTATCAAGATTCAAGCGTTACATCGTAAACACATATAAATTTATTCAAAATCTAGAAATTTCAGCTTTAAGCACAAAATATCATTGTTCCCATATAATTCCACTTCTAAAATATCGAAAATATCATAATCTCATGAGAATCAGTATAGGATGTAAATTCATGCTTCAAATTCATAATAAAACATATAAAATCCATAACTTCGCAAAAGAAAAACATTTTTTGGGCACAAGAACGAAAGGGTGTCCTTGTTGAAAACCCGACATACCTTGAAGTTGAAGCTTTGGATGAACTATTAACCTTGGGACTCTATTCATCAAAATAATAGGTGTTTCTTGTTGCCCTCGGAATGGGGAATTCAAATCTTAAAGAATTATTGAACAACTACGGTTAAATCTTGAGACATCTAGATCTTTAGGTTGAAACCCTTAAGAGTGTTCTTGACCAATTTTTTGATGAAAGTGAATGGATTTTGGATAATTGGGGTTAAATCCCGTGTTATAGACATATATAGGGGAAATTTTTGGCACTTGGAAGTGAGGTATACGGCGCACAACCCTTGGAAGACCTTAAGGTGTGCGTCGTACACCTTATGGCAGACTTGTAAGTGTGCCTCGCACTCCCAATCGCACATCCTTACTGCCTCTAACGAAAATTGACATAACTTTTTGCTCGGGTATTGGATTAAGGCGAAATTGGTATCGTTGGAAAGCTAATTTAATTATCTACAATTTGATAGGTCTTGGGATAAAAAGTTCTATGTATATTAATATTTATACACGTTTGAAGTTGACCCTTGTAGAATCGAATGTCAACTTTGGACAAATCAATTGATCTTAGCTCAACTTTGTTCTAGGTCATTGCTATGAACATTTTTCACCTCTAAACTACTCCATAGACTAGGATAATGATCATGAAACATATATTCACATGAGAATAACTTGGATTAGAGCTTAGACGCGTAGGAAGGATGGTTAAAATTCTAGCACAAGAATACGGGGTATTACAGCTAAAGTATGATATAAATATGATAAAACGGAAGATAACATGACTAAGTAAAGGTATGGAAACGAATCTAAATCAACTCCAACACTGTTGTGCATAAATAAGTAAATAAATAAGAATAATAGCATAATGTAACATAAAGCATTAACACATAAAATCATAATTACAAAATCGACTAACATACATCAATTGGTGCAAAAAAGTAAATAACCCATCACAAGGCCCCATAAGCCTGGAAGGTACAAACTAGATAGAACAATCCACCACCGTTATTTATCAACTCTCATAATATAATTGGGATTCATCCAAGTCATGACTCGCAATAAACATCTCTTTACCATACTCATCATTTGTAAATGAGTCAACACTTATCAATAATCCATCATGTGACAACTAATCCTCATATATCAATAAATCATCTTTTATCGACTAAACTTCACTTACCAACTATTCATTATTTATAAACTTGCCAACATTTATCAACTAATCAATATTTATCAGCTAATCAATATGTCTCAATTAATTAATATTTAATGGAATTTAGTCATATCTTACCACATTATTACTATTTTCTCATTTTAAACTTAGCTAGATTGTCAATCTCACACCCCAATGTTATCATATTATAATAAGTATAACATCATATTATAATATGTATAGCCAACCTCAAACCGGTGTGGATTTTCAAAATTATCATAATAAATATAAACATAATCATCCTTCGGTCTTATAGGGTCTATGTATATATCATGGTAATCATCCTCTGCCCTTGCCGGATATATATCATCGTAATCATCCTCAGGCCTTGCCAGGTATATATCATCATAATCATCATCCGGCCTTGCCTGGCATATATCATCATAATCATCCTCCAACCTTTCTTGGTATATATCATCATAATTATCCTCTATAATTCTACAAGGTACAAATAATCAATATCATCATTAATATGACCAATAGCATAATCATGAGAGTGTTTAATAACATAACCATCAACATAATATATTGACATGATCAATAATCATAATCGAAATCATAAGCTCTAACATAATCAATAACATGATAGCCAATATAGTAAATAAGAATGTTCCTAAGCATTATCCATAACGCATTCCCTGATATAGTCAATTACATGATCACTAATATAATCAATATGAATTATCAAAGCATGGGCAATTACTTATCAATAGTCTAATCAATGGCTTATTTTTAGCATAATAGATATCCTATCAATAGCCTTATCAATAGTTAATCAATGGCATAATCTATAGTTTATTAATAGCATAATAAATAGCTTGATTTATGTCTTAGTTAATACAATACTCGAGGGCTCATTAAATAATATATTCGGTAGCCTAAACAATAGCCAAATCAGTAGCATACTAAATATCTCATCAATAACATAAGCTTAATTAATAACTAATTTATATCCTAATCTTTAAGAATTACTTTCAATGACATTCATCATAACCAACAGGTACCAGGGAATCTAAATATCACTGAAATGATTATCTTCCTAGATGAACACAAGCATATCTAGGGTCTTCAATAACAATTACAAATCTTGGCCTAAGGTGGGTTGAAGATCCCATTTCTAACCCCACCCCTACCCCCCCAAAAAAAACATTTATCAAGCAATATCTATCCCAGACTAGGGTAAGGTATCTAAATCTACTTTTAGATGTTAAACTAGCCACAACTAGTCCTAGGATAGCAATTCCTTCTAATATAGAGCAACTAAGTCAATTTCATCTAAGGTAAGGCAATTTGGGTAAGTTTCATCCTAAACTCAAGTAACCAAGAAAATCTTCTCATTAGTTGAGTAACTAAGGCATTTCTATCCTAACATAAGCCTACAAGATCAATTGCACCTACTATAGGAATAACTAGGCTAATTGATGAGTGGTGAATTTATCACTCATTTGAACTCAACATTTGTGCACATTGCCATGATTTAAATACATAAATGAGACATATGTTTGAATAAATGTACTAATATCCATATTTTGCAGGCATACAGGTTATGAGATGGAAAGATATGGACTTGAGCTAAAAATGATTAAAAAAAAAGTACAGCTAGAAGACCTAGAGAAGAAATAGGGTTTAGTTACCGCAATCGCGATCTGAGGGCCGCGACCGCGGCCAGTAAAGTAGGTCAACAACCGCAATTACGTGAATCTACCCGCGGTCGCGAGCAAACCTAGGGCAATCACGGCAACACATGGTTAGGCTTGGGTTTTTTTTTGTAATTTTCAGCAGCCGACCCCAAATCCCTTAAAAACTTAAAACACTTTACCATTTTGGACATTTTAGAGATTAGCAATACTTTGAATTTGAAATTAAAACCCTAAATTGGGCAAGAATTGTAATTTTATTTGGAGATTTAGATTTTAGTATTTGTGAAGAATGGATGCCTTGAACAATCCTTTTGGTATATGTTTCTTTCTTTTCTTCATGAGTATCTAAATATTTAGTCTTAGGATTATGTTGAACTAAGGTGCAATTAGTTATGGGTTGTGATGTATTTGTGTATTTACTAGTTAGTTGATAATGGGTTCTTGTATTGTTTGATTAAATTGGTTGGGATTAGTGGGTGAAAGCCTAATTACTCAAATCTTGGTTTGTGGGTGAAAACCCCAAACTCTTAAAAGCTCAAACCATCCTTGAAAGAGGGGTTTGGTGAACTTTTGGAACCCACATCATCCTTGAAAGAGGGATGTGGGAACCAAGGAAATTGTAGACAATTAATGGATTTAGTTTACTAATTCTCACTATCTTTGACATATAAGTGAGTATGAAGTTGACTACATCTTAGGTATTTTCCTAGAAATAGGAATACCCAATTGAGGTGCTAGGTAAATATAATTAAAACACTTGTTAGGTATCTGAAAGGTTCAATAGGTGAAACTCTTGAGGTTTTGTTGATAATATAGCCTCAAAGATCCTAGACCTATCCTATCATATTGTTAATAAGTATCATGTACAGTAAATCTACACATACCCATACCTAATTTGCCCTTAGATAGACATAATCCAAAGATTCTCTTTATATCGAAGTTAAAATACAATTGTTGTGTAGTTTGTTGAATTGAGTTACTATTGAGACATACTCTCCCAAAACCAAACCCCCTCCCCATTTTAAATCTTGATTTTTACTTTATTTGCACTTCGGGTGTTTTCTTAGTAAGTATTAAGACCCATAAGACTAGAATTCTACTTTTCACTCCTTGTGGATTCGACCTCAACAAAAGTTTAGATATTGACAACGACTGTCCTCTACCAAATTTCATGGTATAGGTGAGTGTTATCACTAATCATGCCCGAAACTATATCCAAAATAGCTAATATGATCCAACTAAACCCAAGTATTTTAATTTACCACACCAACACCTAAAACCCATCCCTAATCTAACACAATATCATAAACATACTATGAAGTAGTCCTATCTAATAAGGGGTAAACCTAGCCAACCTAAGCTCTAAAGTAAGCTCACAAGATCCAATAAATCACCACTTTTCCCTTTCAAGAAGCTTCCACGAGATGCCAAGCTATCAAAAATACATTCTACTTATCTATATGAGAATAATGATACCTAAATGGAACCATTGTGCTTTGGGTCAAAAAATACCCAAAATTCTATGTGGGCCCTATTTTTTCAAAACCAACCCAATGTTCCCACATGCTTGATGTGTGCGCAATTGCGAACACATTTAAGGCCTTTAACCTAGAATAATTGCAAAGTCTTAAGCAACTTTTGTTGTTTTTTTTATTATTTTTATAATTTTAATGCACTTACTAGTGATCGGGGAGGAACCCAAAGAAAAGAAAAATAAATTAGCTGAAATCTGGTGCAAATAAGCTAAAGTGTAGCTGACGCCATTTCTGAAGTACCATCAGACATATGACAGGCTGTCAAAGTAGCCGTCAATCTTAGATAGAACTTGAGGAGTAGAGATGAAATGTGATGACGTTTCGCCAGCACCGTCAAATATGGCATAGGCTGTCAAACAAGCTGTCAACCTGAGGAAGATTATGTTGATTCCAGTAAGGATGTGACGACATTTTTCACGGGCCATCACATATTTGACACGCCATCAGATTTGTCGTTAGAAAAATCAGAAGATAGTAATTCACTAGAAACTTTAACGACATCCTGCATACGGCGTCAGACGTATGACGCGACGTCAAGAATGTCATTACCTATTCCGAAGCAAATCATAAACTTTAATTTTATTTCCTTATTTAGGGTTGACTATTTAAAGACCTGTAGGGGGATCAGATAATTAACTCGAAGGGTGGCACGTAAAATTGCTTCATCTTTTTCATCAGATATTTTTCTTGTTTTCTTTCCAAACACTTATTAACTATTGTGGGTTTCCACCTTGTGATTGAATTGAGAAATACTTATTGGGTTTTATCCATAAGTAAGTTTATCCATATTACCATGAATTCAACTTGTTATTTGGTTCGTCAAATCATGAGTAACTAATTCTATTAGCCCGAGCTATGGGATCCATGGATTAGGGTTTGATATGATGCTAGGTATTTAAAGGATTCAAAGAGTAGTAGGACATCTTGAAATTCTGTAGCTATGCCTTAGCCTTATTTTCTTTTAACAGAGAAATAAACTAGAGGACGTGAATTATCAACAGGGACTCGGAAGCTACCAACCTTCTGTTTAATAATTGATGTCGTAACTGGATTGATCTACCTGAGATAAAATCCTATTGGAAATACATAAGTTATATAAGTTCGAGAGAATTAGATAATAAATTTTCTGGTGAGGTCGAGAGATAAGTAGTATAGTATCGTCGTCAGGGATATTCTGTTGTTTCTACTTACTTCAAGAGTCTTAAGCATTACCTAATATCTGTCAATTCCCAAAACCCATAGTGAACATAACTCTGGTCTCTCATTTATCTTGGTTAAAACACTAAAATATTGAAAGTGATAATTGACTCTCTGTGAAACGTAAACCCCCCATTTTTGAAAATAGTAAACTACCAGTAAAGTATTTCGTATCGTAAACAAATTGAAGTTTACACCCTATTCCCTGTGGGATTCGACCCCAACCTAGTTGGGTTTTATATTGACAACGATCGCTTACACCCATTCAAGAGTGTAGTTTGAGAATTATCAAAAATGGTGCCGTTGTCGGGGAATATGATTGTGGACTGAAAGTTTGTGTGCAAAAATTTGTTGATAGTTAAGTTTTCCAGATTTATGTTCGGTTGTTGTTTTTGTTTATTTGTAGGATCTTTATAGGTTATGCGAAGCACTACTCAATCCAGAACCCCACCGCATAAGCAGAATAGCAGAACAACCGATGCGGTATGAGGTTGATGATGATGATGATGTGGATGGAGCAGGTGAAATGGGTGCGATCAATCCCCCTCCGTTGGAACCTGAAGCAAAGTTTAATATTACAAGTACTATGATCCAACTCCTAAATTTGAAAAGGTTGTTTGGAGGCTTCCTGGGGATGACCCCAATCTGCATCTGGTAAATTTTGTTACCTTTTGCAAATCCTTTGATAACTCGGGGGTAAGCCAGAGCACTATCTGGTTGAGATTGTTCCCGTTGTCTCTGTCTAGAGAGGCAACATTGTGGATAAATGAGTTGACTCCTGACTCTATAACCAAATGGAGGCAGCTGAGAGGAGCTTTCCTAGAAAGGTTATTTTCACGTCCAGGAAGGTACAGTTGAGGGATGAGATCAACAATTTTAGACATCTTCCAAATGAGGTTTTACATGAAACTTGGGAGAGGTTCAAGAAAAAACTGACACAGTGTCCGAACCATAACATGATGGAATATATTTGATGGAGACTTTGTACAGAGCTTTTAACTCTGTGACAAAGCCAGTGGTAGATAACACTACTGGCGGGTCATTTGTTGCTCTGTCATTTCAAGATGCTGCTGATATACTGAATAGGATGACCAAACTAAGTAGGGCTTGGTACACCAGAGATTCTGTGGTGAAAAGTCTAACTATTCCTATTGGAATAAATGATGAACAACTCAGAAGAGATGAGGAGAATGATCAAGATATGGCCCATCCAAAGACTCAAATGGACCTGCTCACCAAGCACTTATTGTCAGGAAGGACAGAAAAGATAAAGGTTGTAATGATTCGGGACCGCGTTGATATGGAGCCTGAAGAAGAAGCCAACTATGTTACTAATCAGGTGGGTTTCCGAGGCAATAACCACGGGAATCAAAGTTGGAACAGGTATGACAATCCTAATCACAGAGACAGGGAGCAAGAAAACTGAAGAAGCAGTAATGACAGAAGTGGGTTATATGTTCGGGCTGGAAATCAAGAAGCTGCTACAACTAGATCGGGAAAGTGGTCTATGGAGGATATGATGAAAGAACTATTGAAAGGAGTAGAGGCTACCAATGCAAGAGTAACTAGTATGAGGAGTGGATTTTCCATTATGAGTCAGTTGGTTCGTTAACATTCAACTTCTATCCAGCAGTTAGAGCAACAGATGAGTCAACTTTCCTCAACACTGAACTAGGGAAGAAGTGATACTTTACTTAATCAAAAGGTTTAGGATCATAAGACAGGCGGTTCATGTCTGGCGATTACCACTAGGAGTGGTAAGATTTTATCTGGTCCTTTTGCGGCCAAATCTTTGAACAATAAGGAAGTTACAGAGGAACCAGCAGAACAACACCTAAAGAAGTCTAAGAAGCTGAATAACTCTGTTGATATATCAGACAAGGAGAAGTAAGAGGAAGTGGTGTTGAAACCCATCTCAAGGCCACCACCTCCCTTTCCTCAACGATTGAGAAAGAAGGTAGACGATGCAAAATTTGGAAAATTCCTGGCAATGCTCAAGCAATTGACAATAAATGTGCCTTTAATCGAAGCACTTGAGCAGATGCCAGGATATGAAAAATTCATGAAAGACCTTGTTACCAAGAAATAAGCAGTGAGTTACGAACTGGAAGCAGACCTCCACCTTTGCAGCACTATTTCCACAATGACCTTGATGCAGAAGAAGTCGAATCCGGGTGCAGTCACCCTTCCCTACATAATTGGAATCATGGAATTCACTAAAGCACTATGTGATTTAGGAGCAAGTGTAAACCTGATGCCATTTACTATTTATAAAAATTTGGGTCTGGGGAATCCCACACCTACCAACATGAGACTGGTGATGGCAGATAGGTTAGTAAAGCGACCTATTAGCATTCTGTATGATGTGTTGGTAAAGGTCTCAAATTTCATATTCCCCGTAGACTTCGTCATTCTGGACTGCGAGGTGGACTTTGAGGTCCCCATAATCTTGGGTCGACCTTTCCTCGCAACCGGAAGTATGTTGATCGATTTGAGAGCAAATGAGCTCTTATTCAGGGTGAACGATGAAGTGGTATGGTTTGATGTGGGCAAATCAATGAAACAGCATGAGGAAATGAGTGTGTTCTCAGTAGTTGATATGTATTTTGAGGACGAACAGGATGTGCTCAGAACTGAACAGCTTGTTATCGAGCCTTTAGCCATGGTTCTGATGAACTATGATAGTGAAGGCATTGAGGAGTATGAAGAGACATTTTGTGCCCTGACTGGCCTGGTCTCGTATTCTTATGCTCCTAAAAATCTGTACCTTGACCTAGATAATCGACCAACACTACCAGCCAAGCCATCTATTGAAGAACCTCCAATATTAGAATTAAAGGAGATGCTTGGTCACTTACGATATGTGTTTCTGGGGAAAGAGAGCATTCTACCTGTTATTATTGCAGATGATTTGGAAGAACAACAGGTAAATGCACTTATTTTAGTACTTTAGAGGCACAAGAGAGCAATCGGATGGACCATCGCAGATATTATTGGCATTCCACCTTGTATCTATACGCATAAAATCCAATTAGAAGAAGATTGTACTCCTACCATTGAGCATCAGTACCTTTTTAACCCACCAATGCAGGAGGTGGTTAAAAAGAAAATTATTAAGTGGTTGGATGCTGGAGTAGTTTAGCCTATTTCTGACAGCAAATGGGTGAGTCCAATTCAATATGTACACAAGAAATGGGGTATGACGATGGTGGCTAATGAAAAGAACGAGTTGATTCCACTTAGATTAGTAACCGAGTGGAGAGTCTGCATGGATTATCGTAAGTTAAACTCTTGAACTATGAAGGACCACTTCCCAATACTCTTTATAGACCAAATGCTTGATCGATTGGCTGGTAGGGGGTGGTATTGCTTCTTGGATGGTTATTCTGGATATAACCAAATCTACATTGCTCCAAAAGATCAAGAGAAGACGACATTCACATGCCCATATGGAACATTTACATTTAAAAGGATGTCATTTGGGCTATGCAATGTACCCGCCACTTTTCAATAGTGCATGATGTCTATCTTTTCTGAGATGGTGGAAAACACCATAGAGGTATTCATGGATGATTTCTCTGTGGTAGGTGATTCATTTAAAACGTGTATGGAGAATCTGAATGTGGCCTTGCAAAGATGTATTGAATTTAATCTAGTGCTTAACTGGGTAAAATGTCATTTTAGGGTAAAGGAGGGTATCGTTCTTGGGCACAAAATTTCCAAAAAATGGATCAAAGTTGATCGAGAAAAGGTAGAATTTATCAAGAAATTACCGCCTCCCATTTCAGTAAAAGGAGTGCGTAGTTTTCTTGGTCATGCAGGATTCTATCGCAGATTCATAAAAGACTTCTCAAAAGTTGCAAATCCACTTTGCAAGCTGTTGGAGAAGGAAGTGAAATTCCTCTTCGATGACGAATGCTTGAAGGCATTTGAGTGCCTTAAAAAGAAGATGATTGAGGCCCCTATTGTTATAGAACCTGACTGGGAAAAACCATTTGAAATAATGTGTGATGCAAGTGGTGTCGTGCTGGAAGTTGTATTGGGATAAATTGTTTCACCCAATATATTATGCCATCAAATCACTGAATGGATCACAAAAGAATTACATAGTAACCGAACAGGAACTGCTAGCTATGGTGTATGCTTTTGAGAAATTTAGATTTTATCTGCTTGGGACGAAAGTGGTAGTCTATACTGACCATGCTGCCTTACGGTACTTGATGGGCAAGAAGGATGCTAAACCAAGGCTTATTAGATGGTTGTTGCTACTGCAAGAGTTTGATTTTGAAGTCAAAGATAGGAAAGGTTGGGAAAACCAGGTTGCAGATCATTTATCTAGAGTGGAAGGTGAACAGGAAGCTAATTATGAAATAAAGATAAATGATGCGTTTCCTGATGAGGAGATCCTGGCAACTGCTGTGGAAATATCACTCTGGTACGCGGATTTTTCAATCTACGTTGTGAGAGAGATCCTCCCAAAAAATCTTTCATTCCACCAAAGGAAGAAGTTCTTGCATGATGTAACACACTACTTCTTGGATGAGCCTTATCTTTTTTGGCAATGTGCAGATAATATCATACGGAGATACGTGCCTGAAGTAGATGTACACTGGAAGCATGTCATGCTTCCCCAGTTGGGGGTCACCATGCAGGTGACCGAACGGCCAGGAAGGTGTTGCAGAGTGGCTATTATTGGCCAACATTGTTTAAAAATACCCACGAGTTTGTGCAGAAATGTGACCAATGTCAGAGGAAAGAGTCCATATCTAAAAGGCATGAAATACCCTTGACTAAGATGCTTGAAGTAGAATTATTTGATGTCTGGGGCATTGACTTCATGGGTCCGTTTGTAAGTACTTACGGAATAAAGTATATTTTGGTTGTTGTTGACTATGTTTCTAAATGGGTCGAAGTTGTTGCTTTGGCTGATAATGAGGGAAAGAGAGTCGTTGTTTTTCTCAAAAAGGACATCTTCACTCGCTTTGGAGTACCATGCAATATTATCAGCGATGGAGGATCTCACTTTTGCAACAAATTATTTCGAGCAACTCTGGAAAAATATGGAGTGAAACAGCACAGAGTGGCTACTCTGTACCACCCGCAAACCAGTGGGAAAGTGGACGTGTCGAATCGTGAAGTTAAGGCCATCCTATCTAAGACGGTAAATGCTAGCCAAAAAGATTGGTCCCAAAAACTTGATGATGCCTTGTGGGAATACCGAACTGCTTTCAAGACACCTATTGGTATGTCACTATTTCAGCTGGTCTATGGAAAAGTATGCCATTTGCCAATAGAGTTGGAACACAAATCTTTATGGGCGCTCAAGAGGTTCAATTTGAATTGGAAGGAAGCAGTAGAGATGAGACTAGGGCAACTGAATGAGATGGATAAATTTTGTCTCAGGGAATATGAACTGGCAGATTTGTATAAAGAGAAGATGAAAAAGTACCATGACTAGAAAATAGAGAAACGAAAGTTCAAAAAAGGGGACTTGGTGCTTCTGTTTAATTCCAGACTCAAATTGTTCCCAGGGAACCTGAAATCTAAGTGGTCAGGTCCTTTTAAGGTAAATCAAGTCCACGCATCTGGAGTAGTAGAGCTCGAAAACGAAGATGGCAGTACATTCAAGGTAAGTGGACAACGGGTCAAGCTTAACACTGGCCCGGAAGAATCAGTGAAAAGCATCACCATTATTTATCTCAATGAAGCCTGAGGTAATCGAGACACCTGAGTCATGCCGCGATATTAAATCAAGCGTTGCATGGGAGGCAACCCATGATCCCTGAGAACAACCCAGTTCAGTTATACCCTAACTCTTAAGCTAGTTTTTTCTTTAGTTCTATGTTGAGGGTGGATGGTATTCTGTTGTTTTAACATAGTTTTTGGTAAAAAAAACAAGGCAGTGACATGTCTTGCTCAACGTTTAACCATCCTTCCAATGTCTTGCTTGATAAACTGTGTGGACTACATTTACTTGTGACCATTGTGAATCTTGTTGTGGCATTAATTATAGCTGCTTGATGATCATTACTAAACAACTGCATGAACTAGATAAGTGGTGATATGTGATATACTTGTGTTCCAGGTATGTGCAAGCTATTACTTATTTCCCTCTGTATGCTAAAGCCAGAACTTGCCTGGTTAGTCTCGCCATGGTCTTAGGATAGGAGTCAGGACAGGATCATAAGCCGTCATTGATTAACTCACTTTTAGCCTAAATATCTTTCCTTGTATGCATAACACCCTTTTGATCCCTGTTTAGAGCCTAGCTTGACCATTTCTTTTGTATGACACCTTTCACCTTCCTATTTATACCATAATAAACATATTTACCCCTAGGCTTCCTTGGACACTGAGCACCTTGATCTAGGCAAACAACCTAAGTTGAGGGTAGCTATCATAGGGGTGCATGGTGTAAAATAAGGAGTATAAAGAAGGGTGGAATAAAACTTAATGAACTAAAGCTGGGTGCTAATGATGCAAAAAAATTAAAAAAAAAAAGAAGAGAAGAGAGAGTTGTTGCAACACCCAACTTGAATATGGATAATCAAGAGAAGAAGAAAAATAAAAGAGGATAATTAGTGAGTCCAAGAAAGAAATGTATTATCAAGGAGGCATATTCACTCTAAATAACCTTGAATTTCATACCATCCCCAAACCATATTACAAGCCTAAAAGAAGTCCTATAGTGATCCTGACTGGCCTATCTGAGGTCTGGTAACGAAAATAAGAGAAAGCCTATGGTACTTAGCATACATTGACAGGAAATTTCTTGTGAGAGTGAGAGTCTGGTGATAACCCCCAATTTGTATGGTTGGATTTCTTGTATGAGGAGAGGGAGATTTTTTGTTGTGAGGGAACACGGGTATCGTCACTAGATACTCGGTTGTTTAGACAATGTAGTATTGATATGTGAATGGTTATTATGTACAAGGTTGATGCTGCCGCTTGATTCCTTTGTGTTACAATACTGTTTTCAATTATATGCACATTGGTTTGGCATTGAAAGGATAACTTTGTGTTGAGCAATGCGTGCTAAATGTGCTATATGTTTTCTTAGTTAGATTTAGTTGCTTGAGGACAAGCAATTGCTTTAAGTTGAGGGTGTTGATGTGTGCGCTATTGCGAACACATTTAAGGCCTTTAACCTAGAATAATTGTGAAGTATTAAGCAACTTTTGTTGTTTTTGCTATTGTTTTTATTGTTTTAATGCAGATATTAGTGATCGGGGAGGAACCCAAAGAAAAGAAAAATAAATCAGCTGAAATCTGGTGCAAATGAGCTAAAGTGTAGCTGACGCCATTTCTTAAGCGCCGTCAAACATATGACAGGTTGTCAAAGTAGCCATCAAGCTTAGACAGAACTTGAGGAGTTGAGATGAAATGTGATGACGTTTCGCCAGCGTCGTCAAACATGGGACAGACTGTCAAAGTGGCCGTCAACATGAGGTAGATTATGCTGATTTCCAGTAAGGATGTAACGACATTTTTCACGGGCCGTCACATATTTCACACGCCATCAGATTTGCCGTCAGAAAAATCAGAAGATAGTAATTCACTAGAAACTTTAACAACATCCTGGACACGCCGTCAGATGTATGACGCACCGTCAAGAATGTCGTCACCTATTCCAAAGAAAATCATAAATTTTAATTTTATTTCCTTATTTAGGGTTGACTATTTAAAGACCTGTAGGGGGATCAGACAATTAACTCGGAGGGTGGCACGTAAAATTGCTTCATCTTTTTCATCAGATATTTTTCTTGTTTTCTTTCCAGACACTTATCAACTATTGTGGGTTTCCACCTTGTGATTGAATTGAAGAAATACTTATTGGGTTTCATCCATCAGTAAGTTTATCCATATTACCATGAATTCAACTTGTTATTTCGTTCATCAAATCATAAGTGGCTAATTCTATTAGCCCGAGTTATGGGATCTATGGATTAGGGTTTGATATGATGCTAGGTATTTAAAGGATTCAAAGAGTAGTAGGACATCTTGAAATTTTGTTGCTTTAACTTGAATCTATTGGTTGAAAACAATAGGTTATGCCTTAGGCTTATTTTCTTTTAATAGAGAAATAAACTAGAGGACGTGAATAATCAACAGGGACTCGGAAGATACCAACCTTCTGTTTAATGATTGATGCTGTAACTGGATTAATCTACCTGAGATAAAATCCTATTGGAAATAGATAAGTTATTTAAGTTCGAGAGAATTAGATAATAAATTTTCTGGTGAGGTCAAGAGATAAGTCAGATGGTATCGTCGTCAGGGATATTCTGTTGTTTCTTCTTTCTTCAAGAGTCTTAAGCATTACCCAGTATCTGTCAATTCCCAAAACCCATGGTGAACATAACTCTGGTCTCCCATTTATCTTGGTTACAAACACTAAAATATTGAAAGTGACAATTGACTCTCTGTGAAACTTAAACCCCCATTTTCGAAAACATTAAACTACCAGTAAAGTATTTCGTAAAAAAATCGAAGTTCACACCCTATTCCCTGTGAGATTCGACCCCAACCTAGTTGGGTTTTATATAGACAACGATCACTTACACCCATTCAAGAGTGTAGTTTGAGCGTTATCAATGCTCAAAGATTAATTACCCTAAAAAATGGGTAAATCCTGAGTTAATTTGGGGATAAATCAAGCCTCCGTGGTTTAGGATTTTAGAACAAGAAATGGGATATTATACCATGAAAAAGGGTAAAATCTTACCACAAATCGAAGGGAAATCACAAAATTAAATGTTACCCAAGCTCCTAGATCACCCACAATCCTTAATTTTAATGTATCTCTCTTATTAGGGTTTAGCTCCCAAGAAAATGGTTGAAGAATGTGGAAAATTAGACTAAAATGTCCTATTTATACCTGTCCCAAGTATCAACATCTCGTGATCGTGACCTGACCTTCGTAATCACAGTATATTGGGTGCACCAATGAATCGCGATCCGACAAGCCACTGTGATTGTGGCACTTGGGGCCTGCCAAAGGTATCGCGATCGCAATGCCTGGATAGCAATTGCAATACACCAGATAAGAGCAGTAGACTAGGAATTTTTTAATTCTTTACCAAGCCCTCGGGATTTATTCGAACCCCCATTTACACAAATGAACTATGTTACCATACAAATTTAATATTCCAGATTCAATGATGCAGTCTAAATTTCCATCCTAGGTGATTTCAACAAAATATGGGTCCCACAACTAATTTCCATTTTCTTAACATTTTGACCAATAGGTCAAAATGATCCCTGGTGCCTCGGGACTAGAACCAATGGTCCGCCTAGCCTAAAGTAATTATTCTAGAGTTGTTGGAATAGTCAGAATTTGCTTTCTAGGACATTTCACTAAAGTTTTTGCTTGTTGGCTATTTGGAACCAGCGGAGACTTAAAAATAGGGAGTTGGATTCAAAAACCAAACGAACTTTCCGATAACCAAATTGTCAGTTCTAGAAAGTCATAAATTACTTGGGGCACCTATAGAGAAGCTGTAATGGCAAAAATAAGTAGAAATAAGGAAAATAACCTAAACATTCATTACAATATCCACTACTAAAGTAACTTTCTTCAAAAGTTAAGGATTAGGATGTTCCTGGTGTCTCAAACAGGTGAAGTTACTACGTCCACATCTCGCTCTGGATCTCCCAAGTTGCCTCCTCCACAGGGTGGTGCTCCACTGAACCTTAACTATAGGAATCTCTCTAGTGCGCAACCGTCTAACATCACTAGCCAAAACAAGCACTGGCTCCTCTACAAAGGTCAGTCGCTCATCCAACTAAAATGAGACCCATTTAAACACATGAGAAAGATTAGACATATATTAACACAACATAGAAACATGAAAAATTGGATGGACAACACCAAAATCTTAAGGTAAAGCTAACTCATAAACCTCCTTACCAACTATGTGCAGAATCTCAAAAGGTCCAATTTATCTAGGACTAAGCGTTACCTTCCTCCTAAACCTCCTCACACCATTCATGGGAAACACTCAGAAGAATACACGATCACCAACTCTAAATTGTAAGTCATGGAGTATACAGTCTGCCTCACCTAATTCGAACTCTGAGTTGCTCTCAACCTATCCTGAATCACTCTAACTCAATCCAATGACTTCTGAAGTGAAACAATACCATAGGGTCAAATCTCAAAAGTATCAAACCATCCAATCAGAGAATGGCATCTCCTACAATATAAAGCATAAAAAGACATTATCTGAATAATCAAATTGTAATTGTTGTTATAAGTAAACCCTACCAAGGCTAAGTGATCCTTCCACTGACCTCCAAAATCCATAATATAGGCTTGCAGCATATCCTCAAACACCTGAAAAGTCTGCTCAAAATGAACATCTATCTGCGGATGGAAGGTTGTACTAAGATCCACTTGAGTACCCAAATCCTCCTGAAAAGCTCTCCAAAAGCTAAAAGTGAACACAAAGCCTCAATCCAAAATAATAGATATGGGAACACCATGCAAACGGACTATCTCATGCACATAGATGTAGGCTAACCTCTCGGTACTGAAGGATATCAGAACAAGAAGGAAATGTACTGACTTAGTAAATTGATCCTCGATGACCCAAATACAATCAGAACCACGGGAAGTGCTTGGCAAATCACTAATAAAATACATGGTAATCTTTTTCTATTTCTACTCGGGAATGGGTAATATCTGAATTAATCCACCAGGTCGCTCATGCTCGTCCTGTAGCTGCTGACAACATAGGCAATGAGATACAAAATCTTCCACATCTCACTTCATGGCACTCCACCAATAATGTCATCTCAAATGTCTATACATCTTGGGTGTGTTAAGGTGAATAGAAAATATAGAGTTGTATGCCTCATTCAAAATTAGCTAAATCAAGTCATCAATCCTCAGAACACAAATGTGTCAATCAAATTGTAAAACACCCTCAAAATCTATTGTGTTCATCTCGGACTGACCTCTTAACACTTGATCATGAAGGAAGCAAAGCTTACTATCTTTAAACTAACAATTACGAATCTAATTAAAAATCAAAGACCTTGCCTCAACACTAGCAAGAATCCTCCTAGGGTCTGAAATATAAAGGCCCATCAAGCTGGATAAGGATTGGATGTCCTATTCCTACAACCTCTGAGTAACTAAAATACAAGCCAAGCTACCTATACTCACTGTCTTCCAAGTCAAGGAATCTTCTACTACATTCGTCTTGCTCGAATGATTCAAAATAGATATATCACAATTCTTATGAAACTCCATCCATGTACGATGTCTGGCATTAAGATCTCTCTGGGTCATAAGGTATTGAAGATTGTGATCATAGATGAAAATCTCACAATGCACACCATAGCGATAATGCCTCCAAATCTTAAGCGCAAAAACTACCGCCGCTAACTCCAAATCATGAGCGGAGTAGATGCGCTCGTGAACCTAAAGTTGTATTGAAGCATAAGTAATAACACAACCCAATTGCATTAAAACACAACCTAGACCAACACCATAAGCATCAAAATGAACTGTGAATACTTTAGCCTTTACAGGAAGAGTTATAATAGGAACTGAAGTAAGGAAATCCCAGAGTTTTCCAAAGATCGACTTACACTCATCGTACCATCAGAAAGAAACCCATTTTTGAGTCAATCTTGTTATAGTTGTTGAAATAATAGAAAAATCCTTGACAAAGAAACTATAACAACTAGTCAAACCAATAAAGCTACCAACCTTTGTCAGAGATGTAGGTCTAGCCCAATCATGAATCGCCTTAATCTTTGTTGGGTCTACCTTAATACAATCCTTAGACACCACATGTCCAAGGACTGTCACTGACTCAAGCCAAAATTCACACTTAGAGAATTTGGAGAAAAGCACATAATCTCTTAAAGTCGGGAGAACAATCCTCAAATATTATGCATGCTCCTCTCTCCTCTTCGAATTCTCAAGGATGTAATCAATGAACACAATCACAAAGGAAACCAAATAAGGTCTGAATATTCAATTCATCAAATCCATAAATGCAGTAGGGGAATTAGTCAACCAAAAAGACATCACCAAAAACTCATATGGCCATAACAAGCCCTAAAGGTTGTCTTCGAGATATCCTTAGCCTGAATCCTTAATTGATGGTAACCAGATATCAAATCAATCTTAGAGAACACCACCACACCCTGAAGCTTTTCAAACACGTCACCAACACAAGGCATAGGATAATGGTTCTTCACCATCGCCTTATTAAGATGCTTATAATCAACACACATACGTATCGAGCCATCTTTCTTCTTCACAAACAGCACTGGAGCTCCTTAAGGAGACACACTTGGTCTAATAAAACCCTTACCAAGAAGATCCTGAATCTGAGAATTAAGCTCCTTAAGCTCAGTAAGAGCCAACAATAAGTTTCCATAAAAATAGGTTGTGTGCCAGGCTTGAGATCAATAGAAAACTCAATCTCACGGAAAAGGGAAATACCAAGCAGGTGAGTAGGGAACACATAAGGAAAATCAAAAACTAAAGAAATATAGTAAGGCAATGGAATCCCACACTAGTATCACAAATGTAAGTGAGATAAGACTCACAACCCCTTGAAATAAACCTCCTATCAGACATAAAAGAAATAATCCTCATCGGCTCGTAGCTAATAGCTCTCTTTCATATGAATGGGGGTATACCGGTTATATCTAAGGTAACGATCTTGGCAAAATAATCCATGATTCTATGATAGTGGGATAACCAGTCCATGCCCAGACTCACATCAAAATCCATCATATCAAGAACAATAAGATTAACATGAGTATCAACATCACTAACAGTCACAATATAGGATCTAAACGAAACCATCCACTCATTCCATAACTAATTCACCATAGAGCCTAATGATAACCTTACGAATCCAACAATCTAATAATGCATAGCATGAGTATAATCAATCCATCCTCTGAATGACATCAAAATCCACCATATCTAAGTCAAACCAATTCACCAAGACCAAAAAATACCACATACCTCTATAGACTCTTTTACCAATGGTAGAGTCACCTATCAGGGTAGAAATAGGAAGAAAAAAATCTAAAACAATTATGGGGACAAAAACCAAAACACACAACCATAAATGAGGTCACAAAGAGAGAAAGAACCTCAAGCCAAGTAACTTATACTCATAATAAGAAAAGAGTTTCCAACATACCAATGCCAACATCAGAAGATGTATCAAACTCTTAAGGGATAGTAAATTCATTGAGATGATCTCGAACAACTTCAAAACTAGAAGCAACAACCTTTTGGTTCAAGAGCTAGATAAGTGGTAACCGGTGTCCTATTTTCCCAAGCGGCAATCATTATGTGGCACTCCCATTGTATATAACCCAACCGACCACAACTAAAACAATAATCCCTCCCTTTTTCGTAGCAACTATGGTGTGACTAACCATAAAAGCTACAAAAAGGGGAGGATGATGTGGATTGGGTCATAATATCCCGAGATTAGGCCCCTAGTGCCCTAGATGTATTCCCACTCAAAAAACGTCTGCCTCCTAATGGATTCATGTAGGGAGAAAGAGCATCAGCTATAGTATAGGAGTTATGACCCACCCAACTCTTCCTCTTAGACCACTTACCACCATACCATAGGCCTCCCTTTTGATCATAAAATTGAGACCCCTTACCGTACCTATTTCTCGACCTTGCCTTATTCCTTCCTGTACCAATAGGACTGGACTGGCATAACAGAGTTGTCACTATTTAGGTCAATAGATTAATAAAATGTCAAAACTCAACATTAGTAAACTCTCTTTGAGATAATTGAGAATAAGTGCCACCTTCTGATGTAGGGTTTGTAGAGATCGGTGGGACTCCATAGGGAAAACCAAAAGATGTAGCCCTTGACCGAGTTTGTCGTTTATAAGATGGACTAGATCCAATTATGTCATCCTTGAGTGGGACAGGTGAGTTTCCACGAACTTTGGATCTTTGAGAAGACATGATCTGAAAAGAAAAATAAAGAAGATTTAGGAAAGATTTCAACACCTTATACTCCATCGCCCAAAATTAGAACAACAAGAAAGAGAAATATTCCTAAATATCTCGTAGCCTCTTGATTATAAGTATGGTGCATGACACACCCATAAGCAAGAATCTACTTGACACGTCTTTGTAGAAACCCTATGACACTAAAACCTAGGCTCTGATACCAACTTGAGATGACCCAAATTGGGACCTTGTCATTATTGGCAATCTCTAAACCAAACGAGACCACAGACTGCCTCCGATACTAACCTAACCAATCAATATGTATCCTGAGTTAGATAGACTTCAAACATATAACAAGATAACATATTAATAATATGGTGACTTTGGGATAAGCCTAAATCTAAGGCCAACCAAACCAAGTCAACCCACCCAATAATCGAAACCAACCGTCCAAGCCTACCATATAACCACGCCAAACCATAAACCAAAATAAAAATAATAACCCAATGTATAGTCATGTATAAACATAATCAAACCATACCCAAGTCTACAATTGTCCATACAAAGACTCTAAACTAAAACCAAGGAGTGTTAAGTCAGGACCTACCACTGGCCATAGCTGAAAACCAAAGTCTAAGGATAGACAAAACATATAAAGTAATTCATGACATAAAATAAATGTTTTCCAAATGATAGGAACTCACCATTTTAATCCAACATCGATTGTTCTCAAATTTGATCAATGATTATGAAGAGTAGTATGGTCGATTCCTACATCGTATACAAATTCAGCCGCACGAAGACAGGTTAGCGGGTGAATGCTAGCATGTACTCAGGATAAGGATAAAATAATGTCATCCAGTAAAACCAAGTAAACCAACTATATGCATGCAACCATACATTTATAAATAAAACCATACCAGGAAAGGGAACCGGGTTTAGCATGCATTTATAACCATTAATCTGGATATGTGTATCTTAACCGTCCTAGAACCACCTATGGGCTATACGAGTCCAAAGTAACTCCCTGAACGGGCCTTGATGTGTGTAGCCGCACGAACAAGAGATACCATAAGAGTAGGGGATTCCCAAGTACCTTTCTCTCTCCTTGATACATATGTATAGTATACTTAGAGGATTCCCATGTACCTCATAGTATCATATATAGTCGCCATGACCAACCCCTCGTGTCGGCAAACATGAGTTTCTAGTGTTCGTCTATTGGACTTCCACCTTCACGTTTAGCTATTACACCCTACTATTATTGCCTAATTAAACCCGTTTCCAACCAACCAATCCATTATTCCATTTATTATTAACTAAAGCTATTAATAGTGTATCATCATACCAACTATAACTTACAAAGTATGTCCTTATACAAACCTTAAGAGCTTAAGGAATTCTCGTGTACCCATTTACCAAGTTAACTTGGGGGAGTTTCATGTACCCCACAAGTGTTCCATTATTATGATCTTGGGGGAAACCCATGTACCCTGCAAGTTATTCATTACCATGTTTACATGGGGGATTCTATTGTACCTCACAAAGTGTTCAATTAACCATTACCATGACCACCAAACCATTCCATTTAACCATTCCAAACTATTTAAGAGATGAAAAATCCAAATCTATTTAGGGTTCCATTACCGAACCATACTATGCAATAGTTCCAATAAAAGTTCAATAATAGAGTAAAAATATTCTCTTAGGCATTTTATCAAATATATTGAGGGCATACCTTTACTAAGACCTAAACCATCAAAATTAGGGTTTCCCATTACCCATTCGTTAAAACATAACCAAAAAGTACCCACATATGTAAACCATCACAAAAAGTTTTTGAAAACATAATTTAAACCAACATTCAACAATACGCACTAAAACCTTTAATATATGCTTCCAAAACCACCATTCATAATTAATAATCAATGTTTAAAATATATTAAAACATGCCTTTAGTTAGAACTAACAATGAGGGAAGAAGTACATGCCTAATACAAGAAGATTTCAAAGAGAAACTTAACTCTTGAGCCCTTTAAAGAACAGCTGTAGAAACCCTAGCCTCCAATCTTCAAAAGTGAATTTGAGAGAGTATTATGAGCGTTTTAATCCTTTAATAAGTATTATGAGGGCCACCAAGGATTATGTAACATGGGGACATAAGGGTTTTGAGGTGGGAAATATCGAGACTACCCTCACTTAAAAGTTGAAAAATTAACTCCCAGGAGGGTACGACCCAACCTCTTAACCTGTAACCTAGGGTACGAGTAGTACCCTAGCTCATAACCAACCCTTCACCATGGTCCCCTATATAGACCAACATACAAGAACACAAGCCTCAAATCTTACCTTAGGGTATGAGTGGTACCCCTAAACAGTACCACAATTCGTGTCTTGGACAGTTTCATCAAATCAAACAATTAATCACCATGAAACTTGACATCATGAACCTCGTGTCCAACCATACGACTCATATGATGTTGATTGATATCTTGGAAAGCAACCAAGCCAAACCTACAGCCCAACATACTAGTGAGCCATCCCCAAACTGTATCTAAGGGTACGATTGGTACCTTTATATTGTACCTTACCCATAAAGTCAAAAACCTAAGAAATTTTTAAAGGATCAAAAACCTGGGGTATTTTAGAAATGGAAGAAATTGCTCAAAAATGTGAAACCCCAAGCCCCAAGTCTCAAAAATGGTGAAAATAGCAAAACATATGTATTTAAGGTACCCAGGCATTGCATACACAATCATGGGGTTTCTTAATCAACTACTGCTTAAGCATCTAAGTATTGCATATGTGATAGCTCGCCTGAGGACAGGTATCATTTAAGTGACCCTGCCATCGCTTATGTGGGTTCATAATTGCAACCAAGAGGTCTCATAAGCGTTACTTGGTCTGATCTGCTGAATCGCATAAGTGACCGAACTCTCTCTTACGCGATTGTACTAGATTGAGACTTGGAGAATTCCAAGTCTCCGCAGACCCTTCGAGATTCATTCAGAATCCCACAAATGCAAACAAACTATGCTACCCTATCAAATTCAATGTTCCTAATTCAATGGCAATATCAGATTTTAAAAAAAAATATTATTTTCACAAAGTTGAGTCTGAAAACCTAATTTCACAGCTTCTTAAACCAAAGGTCAAAATAAGATATAAAAGCCATAAAACAATACCAACCTAAATTGACATTCAGGATCTGCTGGCACAGTCTGTTCTTCCATCTTATGCACAAATTAATAAGTATTGACCGATGTAAGCTATAAGACTTTTCAAACCATCAAAAACAACAATATCACATAAATCACACTGAAATACACCAGGAAATATGCTAATTATCCCCACACCCTGAAAATATCATAAAGCAACCATGGGGAAGGGTAAAATGGTCAAATCAGACAGCAATAAATATTTCACATAAATTATCCAAATCAGGTAGTTACATATTTTAACTTTTTTAGAGAAGTGAAAGTGAAGAAAAAATTCAAATACAATTTCAAATTGTATTTAAAATTCTCATGGCCAAACACTACATTTTTTACTAAAATAAAATAATTTTTTGAAATTAAGTGAAAAAACATATGGTCAAACAAGGCAGGACCAATTTGTCTTTTCCTATTGAAATTTCATTCAATGGTCTCATAATCTTTGACTTATTTATACACCTACGTGTCATTTTCTATGCCTGTTTAGCTTAGTTTTGAGGACCTCTTGATGTTATTAATGAGATATTAAGGGCTTAAAATATTTATTTATGTTACAAGTTACATGTTTAGAATAATTAATGTGCAATTGAAAAAAGTCAAGAATCAAGCGTTAAATAGAGTTTAGATGAGAAAACTAGTGGTGCTAGCTTAGGCTATGCTTGTTGTAGTGTACTTTGATGAGATCTATTATGTTGTATGGACTAATTATTATTCTATTATGTTTGTAGGAGTCCATTAGAGATGTTATTAAAAATAATTGAAGACTACAAACAAGACATAATAAGTGGGAAAATAACTACCAAATATATGAGAAGATAAGAGCGAAAGCAGATTGAATCTTCACACTCACCCAAAAGAATGGGAGAGGCCTTGCATCGCATCCCCTAGGGTGAGGTAACTCTACATCACCCATGATATGTGTGTTTTTCAAACTCATAGGCCATTCTTTTATCCTTGCAGCACCCCCCTCCTCTCTTAGACAGTCAAAGATATTTTTCATGTCTTTAAGTTAAAGGCAATGTTGTAAATGCATATATTTCATATGGGGAATCTAATGAAAGATCTAAAATATCATAAAAGGATTACTTAGAAAAACTTACATCTTACTTTTGTAAAAACACAATATTGGAGAAGAGAAGGCATCAAAGAGGCTCTACACTGGGATTTTTCTTCTTTACTTTAGTTTTCTTGTAGTTTATACTTATGAATTTTATTATGGTGATTATTTGTATGAATATGATCGGATAAATACCCTCAGTATCTTTTTAATTATATGAACATAAGTACTTAGCATCCAATTAATTTGGTTTAAAGTTGATTATCATATTTGATTGTTCATATATTCGTGTAAAACTATTTTATTGGCTCGCGTCCTTTAGAATACCTTAATATTTCTATTGTGAATTGGGAAAGAGGAATATTAGATTAGAACATGGAATGTATGAAGTATGTTATTGTCTTTTAAGGGGTCATTTAGTTGAGAAACAGTTATCCATGATAATTAATTTCAGGATTAGTTATCCCACCATGTATATAAAATAATTTACCCCATCACTATGGTGTAAGTGGTGGGATAAATAATCTGGATTCTAAATGAGACCTTACACCAAACATGGGATAACATTGTCCTTCATTTTATATCGATACTATTTTCCCTTATACCTCATACCCAACGACCCCTAAATGGATTAAAGATAGGATTTGTGATTAGGATAGGAAAATACCTAGTTCACTTCATTTGGTTCAAATATCGGATGACATAAAAATACCTTTGAATTTTTTCTCACATTCCCGCTCAATGATTTAGTTGTGGGGATGATTTAGATAGATGATTAGAGTCTCAGAAGACCATAATAATGTGATAATCCTATGAATCAACAATCGAGAGAGTTAACTTAACCGATAAAATTTTATTGCCTTGTAGGCTTTTTCAAATTACCTTGATCCTGGATTTCTTCATATCTTTGTTTCAAACACTTTACTCTTCAGTTATTTTTTACTATTACTCTTAAATCCTCAAAATTGAAACTCTCTTGATTTACTAACTGCACTTGCTTTACTTTAATTATAACACTTTAATTGGATTGTGGGCTAATCACCAAGTCCCTGAGGGATAGTCACATGGCTCAAAAGAGAAACTTTATTAATTGAATGACCACGTACACTTGTCTATGCACTAGGACGCAACATATTTTTGGCATCGTTGTCGGTGACGTGAAAAATTAGTAACCCTTTAAATTTTAATTTTAATTTTCTATTTGATAAGTGATGACAACTTGGTCTTAGATACTAAACTTCTAGGTACATGTTTGAATCTTAAGTAAGTTGGCAAGAAAAAGGGATTTGGTGGAACCATATACCTAACCAAAGCATTGCCTGCACCAACTAAAAAGAAAAGCAATATTTCTCTATCACATCCCATAAATTCAATAAGACGAAGTCATTCCTGCAATCATGGGTGGTGAACAACCAACCTATAGGACAGTGGGTAAAGTGGCAATATCACTTGCAATTAATGTTACCTCATGCATATGAAGATCAAAATTGAGGGATAAATTTGATTTTAAGTAAAACATAGTGCAATTGTTGCATAGTAACAAGCAGTTCACAGGCTTGTTACATGAGGATCCACAGGTCCACTTATAAATTATTTTGGAAATTAGTGTCTAATAACTGTTTAGGTTATTTTATGTATTTCTACTCATTTTCATCATATAGAGCTTCCTTATAGCTGCCCCAAGACATTTATTACTTGTTGGAACTGACAGTTCAATTATCGAACTGTTCATTTATTTTTAGAGCTAATTTCTTATTTTGAAGGCTTTGTTGGTTCAATTAGCTACCAAGCAAAACTTTTAGACAAACGACCTCATATTCCAATTCTAACTATTCCAACAACTTCAAAACATTGATTTTAGGTTAGGAGAACCCTTTGTTAGGGTCTCAAGTCTCTTAGACTCATTTTGAGCTATTGGCCAGAAGTTACGAAAAAGGCAAATGGGTATAGGACCCACTTTTTATTGAAATCACCTCGAATGGAAATCTTAACTGTGCCTTTGAACTTGGAACATCAAATTCGATAGGTTAGCATAGTACATTTGTATATACAAAATTTTTAATGAAGCTCAAGGGGTTGGAGTAGACTTGGAATTTTTTTGAGTCTCAACTGGTACTGGTGCATCGCTTAAGTGATCTGACAAACCCCAGAAAATATTGCTTAAGAGACAAAGGGTAATAGATTGGCAGTGGAAAAAATATAGCATATACGATACTATTATTGCATACACGATGCTTCTACAAGGAGCCAGATATTGTGTAAGCAATCGGCTAATTACATAAGCGATAGGTGTGCTAGAAAACAAGTATTGCTTAAGTGACCTAAAGTTTGCTTAAGAGATACCTGTGGTCCTGGGAAGGGTACAAATACACCACTTAGCCCATTTTTCTCCATTATTCATCAATCCCAAGATATTGGAACCCTAGAAAGTGACAAAACTTAGGGGAAATGTTTTGGGTGATTTTGAAGATTAGATAAAGTATATTTACATGATTTTCCATTGAATTTGAGGTAAGATTTCCATTTTTTTCATGGTTAATTTTCCTATATTTTTGCTAAATCTCTAAAAGGTTGGTGACTTAATTTTAGCACCATTATAACTTGGAATTCACAATTTTTTTAGAGTAAATGCTCATTGAGCATTGGGGCATTGTGTTGGATACGATTGTGCAATTCCATAAATAGGCCCACCTGAGATTTACAAGATTTTTTTATCTGAAGCATAATAGTACAATATGGGTATAATTGTTCTTGTCTTCATGAGTAGATTGTGATTTTGGTAGCATGGCACATTGTGGAAGCTTCTCAAAATGAAAAATTAGTGGTTTAGCTAATTCTTTGACGTCTAGGTAGGCTAGATTTACCCTCTTCATTGATTGAGCCATTTTGTAGTATTATTATGATACTAAACTAGATTTAGGATAAAATTTAGGTATTGTTGGTGTTATTTTTAATATT
This sequence comes from Capsicum pubescens, assembly GCA_030864215.1. NCBI lineage: Eukaryota > Viridiplantae > Streptophyta > Magnoliopsida > Solanales > Solanaceae > Capsicum > Capsicum pubescens. The sequence continues at coordinate 239,295,573 of CM061544.1, read as the reverse complement.
TGGGTTAGACGGACTTCTTAGGCTATATTAAAATCATAATTTAGGTGTAATTGACTTAGTTTCTCATGGTTGTGGTATAATGTCTATCTTAGGGCTAATTAAGGCTTATTTAACACCTAAAAGTGAATTTAGATACCTTATCCTAGTCCAAGGGAGAATTTTCCTTTTAATGGATTTGGAGATTTGAAGTGGGCCCATTTGGCCCGCCTTATGCTAAGACATAAGCTAGTTTTGGTGGACCTTTATAAATTTATTTGTATTTCAAAACATCTATGAGATTGAGGAGATTAGATGTTTAATGATTTGTTTTTAGGAGTTGATACTATTTATAATAAAATCCAATAATTTAATTCTGATATTGATGATATGAGCACAGGTTCATGTTTAATAATTGATTACAAAATTGATGATATAAGCACCAGATTAAGTCTACTAATCGATTATGATAATAATGATATAAGAATCGATGAAATTTAGGTTATTGATTATGATAATCATGATATGAGCATCGGTTCAAGTCCAAAAACTGAGGGTTGGTTATGATGTGATATGGTATAATTGTATTTTTGGTCATGGAATGATAGTTAGTAAATTATGGTTACTAGGTTATTTAGTTTCTTTTTATTGGACCCTAAAGGATTATGGGGGCATGCATTGTGTTATTTACCTTTCCGCACTTATTGACTTATGGAAGACAATTTAGTAGATATATTTGTGTGATCCTTACATTATTATCTTGAATTTATTGATTTATTTATGCACCTGTGTTGTAGTTATTTCTAAGTTTGTCAATTTACCTTGACTTAGCTTATTTTATCTTGTATTTTATCATATTCATATCATTATTTAGCTTAGTCGGCAGACGATGTCTGCTGAGTACCTATGATTTTTGTGCTCATAATACACTTTTTTACCTTTTTGGTGAAGATTTGAGTACTAATTGCCGTTATAGACTTGATGTTCTTGCTGATTGGACTTCGATGATTGGGTGGGTTCTTGGTTTCGGAGTTACCCCTTTTCCTTCTATTTATCTATGTCTAGTCTTTTGTTTCTGAGATAGATTGTATTAACTATTTCATAACTTATAGTGTATTTTTAATTGATCTTGTACTGACTCTACTAGGTCACGGGATGGTTGTCTATGTTCTATCTACCTTGGATTATATCTATTGCCCTGTCCTTATTATAGGTATTAGATCATTTATTTTTATCCATTTGGGCTATTTTCTACAAAATTAGCCTTTTTTAGAGATCTAAGCTACAATTTAGCTTACCTACTAGTGGGATAAGGTAGGTTTCATCATAAATCATTAATTGGGTCATGAAAAATTTATATTAGAGTCAGGTTCACCAATATTACTAGTACAAGAGCAAGTATCTAGTAGAGTCTCGCGGATTGGAACGGTGAAATTTATTTCTTACCTTCGAGAGGCTACAGGACATTTTTAGGAGTTCTTCACTCTTTTTCTCATCTAGTGCAAATAGTCTGAGTTGGTTTCTAAAAAATACCTTTGGTTTTATTCTTCACAGATGGCTAGGACGCGTGCTATCACTACCCAAGATAAGATTCTTAAGATCAAGCCTAGGGATCTTATCACTATTTGTGGATGACCTTAAGGTCATAGAAAGACTTAAGATGTGTCCTTAGATAGGGTATATAATAGAGGGCCTTCCCCGGGCCCTATTCATGCTTTTGAACTAAAGATCTATTAGCCACAGCCAGTGATAGGACAGGGACCATCCCACACTCCACCAAGATTTATTTTATCTTCAATACTCAAGGATTCTTTGGTTTAGCTTTTGCAGTTGGTCGGTTTTGTACCATTTGATGGTGTATAGTCCATTGATCAAAGTGGTACTGAGGTGAGGTTGCAGTGTATTGTTGTGGCTCTCAGAGTTGAGGTCCTTTGTATGTTGGTGGTTTCTCAGCCAATAGTTACTCCGTTAGTGGTTTCCCAACCTATTATGTTTGTTGAGGAGTAGAAGATGTTGGGTAGGTTCTTGAGATTGACTCAGCCTAGGTTTTTTAGTGGATTGGGTGAGGTTTCTTATGAATTTCTAATTTCTTGAAAGGATAGGATTTATAATTTGGGCCTAGTTAATACTCATGGTTTTTATTATACTACTTTTCAAGTTGGACTTGGCAACTAGACATTAGGGGAGAGGTTATCTTGATTCCAGTCTAGTTTGATCTTCTTCTTTGTCATGGACTCAGTTTTTTTGAGATCTTCTTAGAGAAGTATATGCCTTGTAGTCTTAGGCATCATTTGAGGGATCGATTCTCAAGGTTGGAGTAAGGATTCATGACTATTATAGAGTATAAGGCTTATTTTGATGAGTTGGTTTATTCTGGGTTTTGAGGCTTCCTATTTACACGTCTACATAAAGTTTGGTTATTGTGGGTAGGTCTTTTACTGAGGTGTCAGACCAAGTACAGGCTATGAAAGAGATGCATCATGAAGCCCAAGGGGGTAGCGATAAGAGGCTATGATATCAGGGTTTCTTCAGTGGGAGACATAGTGGCTCACAATTATATGGTTATGGTTCTTTAGGTAGGTACCCCCCCCCCCATGTCAGCCTTATAGGCCTCAAGTTTAGTCAATTAGACCTGTTCAATTCATGCTCCAAATTACCAATGGAGGTTAGTCTAGTGTTAATGATTATCTTGGCCAGGGTAGTGGTCAGTATTCGAGGGGTTTGTCTCCAGATTATTCTAGTGTTTGTAGTTATTTAATGTCAGATAGATCTTCTGGTTTTGGTAGATCTCATGGGGAATAACATGTTTGTTGAATTTTTGGTCATTTTGCGTGAGAGTGCTCCAATTATGGATCAATTTTTCCTTCATCTTTAGGTGTTCCACCTACTAGGACAGTTCATCCCTCATCTAGAGGTGGTATGCATAGTTAGAGTGGTCCCTAGGATGCTTGTGGAGGCTCTCAGGTAGGTAGTATAGGAGATCGGTAAGAAGCCAATCTAGGTGGCGAGCGTGGTCAATTGTATGTAGTACCTGCTAGACCCATGGCTGAATCTTCAGATTTTGTTATAACAAGTACAATTTTGGTATTCTATCAGTTGTAAGTTTCTTGGTTTTTTCCATACCAATCTACCTAGTATTCCTCCTACTCGTGATATTAACTTTTTTAGTGATCTTTAACCTGGAACCTTACCATATGGCTTTTGCTAAGCATAAAAAGATAAATTCTCAACTTCAAGATCTTCTTGGTAAGAGTTTTATTAGACCGAGTATGTCTCATTGGGGAGCTCATGTGTTGTTTGTGAAGAATAAATATGGCTCCATGCATATGTAAATAATTATAGGAAGCTTAATAAGGTGACAGTGAAGAAGCGATATCCTATGCCTCACATTGATGATTTATTTGAATAGCTTTAGGGTGAAACAATGTTTTCTAAGATTTATTTGAGGTTAGATTACCATCAATTGAGGATTCGTGATGAGGATATCCCAAAGACAGCCTTTAAGACCTGGTATGGTTAGTATGAGTTCTTAGTGATGTCTTTTGGGTTGAATAATGTCCCACCCACATTTATGGATTTTATAAATTGAGAGTTCAAAACTTATTTGGAATTGTTCGTGATTGTGTTCACCAATGACACTCTTGTGCATTCCAAGAGTAGAGAGGAGCATGTGCAACACTTGAGGATTGTGCTCCAGACCTTTAGAGATCATTTGTTTTTTGCTAAATTCTCTAATTATGAGTTTTGTCTTGTGTCAGTAATATTCTTTGGACATGTCATTTCTAAGGATAGAATTATCATAGACCCAGCGAAGATTAGGGCCATTAGAGATTGGGCCAGACCTATATCTCTGACTGAGGTTCGTAGCTTTAATGGTCAGGCTGGTTACTATAGGTAATTTGTGGAGAGTTTTGCTACTATTGCAACACCTATGACAAGATTAACTCATAGGGAGATTCTTTTTCGACAGTACAAGAAGTGTGAGTCAAGCTTTTAAAAGCTCAAGAAGATTCTTTCTTCGACTCCTATTTTGGATCTTTCTGTTGAGGGTGGGGGATTCACCTTATATTGTGGCACTTCTCGTATTGGTTTAGGTTGTGTGCTAATACATCAGGTTCATGTTATTTCTTATGCTTTAAGGCAGCTAATGGTGCATGAGCGTAACTACCCCAATCATGATTTAGAGTTGGCGGCGGTAGTTTTCACATTTAAAATTTGGAGGTATTATCTGTATGACATGCACTGTGAAATTTTCACAGATCATCATAGTCTTCATCATCTTATGACCCAAAGAGAGCTAATTCTAGGTAGCGTATATGAATGGAGTTGCTTAAGGATTACAATATCTTTATCTTGTATCATATGGGTAGCGCAAACATGGTAGTTGACACCTTGAGTCAGAAGTCAGTGAGTATAGGTAGTTTTTCTTGTATTTTAGATTCTTAGAGTCTATTGGCATAGGACATTCAATCCTTACCAACTATATGGTGAAAATTGATATTTCAAACCCTAGGAAGATTATTTCTAGTGTTGAGGTGAGGTCTTCACTATTTGAGTAGATTTAAAGTCATTAGTTTAAAGATAAGAGCCTTTGTATCATCCATGATCAGGTGTTGAGTGGTGAGTGTAAGAGGGATACAATAGATTTAGAGGGTTCTTTGAGGTTTGATAGAGTATTTTTGTTCTAAAGGTTGATGACTTTAGTAGATCTTACATGAGGCTCATAGCTCCAGGTATTCTATTCATCTAGGTACAATTAAGATGCATTGAGACTTAAGACAGCATTATTGGTGGAGTGTCATGAATAGATATGGTGCGTACTTTGTAGATTTTTATCTATGTTGTTAGTAGGTGATGACCGAGTATCAGATACATGGTGGATTAATTCAGAGGTTGTCTAATCTCGAGTTGAAGTGGGAGTGGATTATTATGGACTTTGTTAGTGGTTTTCCTCATACCTCTCATGGTCCGATGGTATTTGGGTCATTGTGGATCAGTTGACCAAGTCAGTATATTTCATTCTTATTTAGATGTCCTTCAGTGCTGAGAAGTTGGCCCGTATCTATGTTTGTGAGATAGTCCATTTACATGGTGTGCCTATATCTATCATTTCAGACCAAGGTTCAGTGTTTACTTTCATCTTTTGGAGAGATCTTGATGAAGAGTTGGGTACTTAGGTGGATTTTAGCACAGCCTTCCATCCACACACCGATGGGCTGTCAAAGCAAACTATTCAGGTATGCTCCAAGACTGTGTTATGGATTTCTGAGGTCAATGGGAGCAGTACTTAGCCTTGGAAGAGTATGCATATCATAATAGCTACCATTAAAGTATTAATATGGTGCCTTTTAAAGCTTTATATGGTAGGAGATATCGCTCTTCGATTTGTTTGTTTGAGACATCTGAGATTAGACCCGCAGTACTGACTTACTTCAGGAGTCATTAAATAGAGTCAGGGTGATTCAAGATAGGTTGAGGGCAGCTCAGAGTAGGCAGAAGACTTATGTAGATCGTACGTTTCATGACTTGAGATAAGAGTTTGTGAGTGAGTATTCTTCTGAATATCACCAATGAAGAATGTAATGAGGTTCAGACGGAAAGGCAAGATCAGCCCAGATATATTAGACACTTCGAGATTCTTCGCACAGTTGTTAAAGTGGCTTATGAGTTAGCCTTACCCCAAATTTTTCTATTGTCTTTCCTGTTTTCCATGTTTCCATGTTATGGCGATACATTCCTGGTCTATCTCATGTTCTTAGATGAGACTCAGTTCAGTTGGATGAGTGGTTAACCTTCATAGAGGATCCTGTGCTCATTTTGGCTAGTGATGTCAGGCGGTTGTGAACAAAGGAGATTTCTGTAGTTAAGGTTCAGTAGAGGCACCGCTCAGTAGAGGAGACTACCTGGGAGACAGAGAGTGAAATGTAGACCTAGTATTCTCACTTGTTCAAGGCTTTAGGTACATCCTAATCCTTTAATTTCGCCAGTGAATGTTCCTTTAGTAGTGGATATTTTAATGACCTTTTAGATTATTTTCTATATTTTCACTCATTTTTGTCGTTTATAGATTCCCTATAGTTGCCCTAACTCATTTATAACTTCCTAGAACTGACAGTTTGGTTACCGGCTAGTTCGTTTGGTTTTTAGAGACAATTCCCAATTTTAAAGCCTTTGTTGGTTCAAAATGGCTAATGGGAAAAAACTTTAGTCAAATAACCTCGTATGTCAATTCCTACTATTCCAACAAATATGGAACATCTATTATAGGATAGGAGGACCCTTGGTTTGGGTCCCGAGACTCACAAACTAATTTCAGGCTATTGGTCAAAAGTTGAGAAAAATAGCAAATGGGTGTGGGACCTACTCTTTATCAAAATGAACTCGAATGGAAATTTCAACTACGCCATTGAATTCAGAACGTCGAATCTGATAAGGTAGCATAGTTTATTTGCCTATACTAGATTTCAAACGAATCTCGTGGGGTTGGAGGAGACTTCACATTTCTCCAAGTCTCAGCTAGAGCTGCTGTGTCATTTAAATTATGCCTTTGATCACTTAAACAATCTGGAAAATCCTAGCAAGTATCTCTTAAGTGACAAAGGGTGTCGCTTAAGAGAATAGCTAGGAGGTAGATAAAGTATTGCGTATAAAATACTATTGTTGCATACACGACGCTTATGCAGGCAGTCAGATATCGCGTAAGCGATTGGCTAATCACGTAAGTGATAAGTATGCCAGAGCACAAGTATTACTTAAGCAACCCAAAGTTCGCTTAAGTGATATCCATAGCGCCTGGGACGGGTATAAATACCCCCAGTAAGCCTATTTTTCTCCATTCTTCATCCACCCCCAAGATATTGGAACCCTAAAAGTTGAGAAACTTAGGGAAAATGTTTGTAGGTGATTTTGGAGCTTGGATAATGTATATTTGCATGATTTTCCATTGAATTAGAGGTAAGATTTTCTTTATTTTCAAGGTTGATTTTTCCTTACTTTTTCTAAATCTCTAAAATCTTGGTGACTCAATTTTAACACCATTAGATCTTGAAATTAACCTATTTTTATGGTAAATGTTGCTTGAGCATGGGGGAGTTTGTGTTGGATTTGATTGTGCGATTACTTAAATGGGCCCCACCTGGGATTTTAAGTGATTTTTTGACCCGAATCACAATAAAGAAATATGGGTCTCATTATTCTCTTCTTGATACGTATATTATAATTTTAATAGTGTGGCACCTTGTGGAAGCTTCGCGGAAGGAAAAATTAGTGGTTTAGCAGACTCTTTAGGCTTTTCTTCAGCGTCCAAGTAGGCTAGGTTTACCCTCTACATACATTGAGCTATTTTGTTGTAAGATTATGATACTATACTATATTTGGGATGGGATTTAGGTGTTGGTTGTATTATCCTCAATATTTGGGTTAGTTGGACTATTTAGGCTACCTTGAAACTGTTATTTAAGCATAATTGACTTAGTTGATCATGTTTTTGCTATTCTGCCTTAGGGCTAATTAAGGCTTGTTTAACACCAAAAAGTGGATTTAAATACCTTAGCCTAGTCTGGGGTAGAATTTTCCTTATAATGGTTTTAGGGATTAGAAATGGGCCCATTCGGCTTGCCTTAGGCCAAGACCTGAGCTAGTTTTTGTAGACTTTTATAAGCTTGTTGGCATTTTAAAATGACTATTATGAGATTGAGGATATTAGATACTTAATGATTTGATTTTGACAGTTTAATTATTTATGGTAATACCCGATAATTTAATCATGATGTTGATGATGTAAGCACTTGTTCAAGTCCGACAATTTATTATGATATTGATGATATGATCATTAGTTCAATTCCTATAGTTGATTATGATAATAATTATATGATCACCAGTTCAAGTCCGGCAATCAATTATAATAATAATGATATGAGCACTGGTTCATGTTCGGCAACTAAGAGTTGGTTATGATATGATATGATGCGGTCGGACTTTTATTCATGGCAGGATAGTTGGTAGATTATGGTTACCTGGTTATTTACTTTCCTTTGATTTGACCCTCCAGACTTATAGGGCCTATGGTGGGTTATTTACTTTTCCACATTTATTTTTTTATGGGGACCAATTTAGTAGATATAATTATGTGATCCTTATGTTATTATGAGATTTGTAGATTCATTTATGCACAGCGGTGTTGGAGCTATTTCTAGGTTTTTCCTTTTTACCGTGACAACTTATTTTATCTTGCTTCTCATCATATCCATATCATGATTCTGCTCAATCGAACGATGATGCCTACTAAATACCTGTGGTTTTGGTACTCAGACTACACTTTTGTACCTTTTTGGTGCAGATTTGATTACTAGTTATTGCTACTAATTCGACCTTTGTGCTATGATTGGACTTCGAATATTGGGTGAGCTCTTGGATTTGAAGTTACCCTTTTTTCCTTCTATTTATCTATGTCTAGTCTTTTATTTTCGAGACAGCTTATATTGACTATTTCAGAACTTGTAGTATATTTATAGTTGCACTTGTACCAATAATATTTTGTCGTGGGATGGTTGTCTGTATTTTTTCTACCTTAGATTATATGTATTACCCTGTCTTTATTATAGGTATTAAATTATTGATTTCTAGTTATTTCGGCCATTTCCCACAAAATTAGTCCATTGTTTATAGCTTCAGGCTATGGTTTGGCTTACCTACTAGCAGGATAAAGTAAGTGTGAGTCAAGACACAGTGACATAATCATTTTTTCTAGAGTATCCATAGACTATGTAAGGCTCACACTCTTCCCATTCTTATTATTAGGGAACCCAAATAAATAGTTGAGGCAGAACCTTTTAACTCAATCACAACTTAGGACTACTTGGCAAAGAAATTCCTAATCCAATTTTGTCCTATTGGAAAAACTACAAGGTTGAGGAGTGAGATCCTGAGATTTAAACAAAATCTAGATAAGAATCTTAATCATGCATGGGAGAGATTCAAGTCTCTTCTCAGGTATTATCCGCATAACCAACAGAAAAATAATATATTAGCTCATACTTTTATTGATGGTCTTAACCATAACACAAAAAGTTTTCTAGATTCTGTTGTAGGTGGTTATGTTGTGGATAAAACTTATGAAGAACTATATACTTTCTTGAATTGATTTTCATAAAATAATCCTAAATGATAGGGTGATGTATCCAAAAGTGTGGTAAAGAAGACTGCATATATGATCAATGAAGATAGTGTCACAATATTGTCTGCTCAGTTGAAATCCTATCAAAACCAAATGGTGATGCAATTCAGTAAGTATAATATAAATCAACCTCAAGACCAAGTTAATGCAATCCAATAAAGTCAGACTTGATGTGAAATTTTTAGAGGTAGTGGTCACTATGCAGACTTATATGGAGAAAATCTAGAGTCAATGAATTTTGTGGGCAATCACAAAATGGAAATCAGACTTGTGGAAATGCCTAAATCCACAACTAGTAGAGTTAGTACAATTACTCATGGGGCACTAATCAAGTTCAACCTCAGTAGTTTCTATTGTAGCAGGGTATTTAGAATAACACTCATGCCAATAATATAGAATAGAATTTGATGAAGATCTAATGTAACCAAGAATAAATGTCTGCAGATATAAAAAATCAACAACTGGCTCAGAAGAATTTGGAGACATAGTTGGACCAGTTGGCTAAGGCGTAGAACACAAGACCTCAACGGGGCTTTCCTAGTGACATTGAAAATCCAATGAAAGTGATCTCATAACCTTGAGAAGTGGTAGAAACCTGATTAATAGACATCCAAAGAAAAATCATAAGGTGCTGACAGAGTTGATCCTACTTCAAGTAGATGATAAACAAATGAAAGCCCAAGAAGCTATAATTTTAGAGAAGTTTGAGTACCTAAAGGAAAAGAAATCTAAGTAAACACCAGAGAGACCACCACCACCATTTCCTTAGAAGCTAAGAAAGTTAAAGAGGATGCATGTTTTAAGATGTTTTTTGACATGTTTAGAGACCTTTACATTAACCTTCATTTGGTAGATATTTTGTAAGGAATGACTAAGTACGCTAAGTACTTGAAAGGTGAGGTGACATACAAGACGAATATTAGTGACATTGATATGGTATCACCTACTGAGGAGTACATTTCTGTAGTGATGAGCAAGACGCCCAAAAATCTTAAAGAACTTGTGATTTTCACCCTCCCTATACGAATTGGTGAACATGAAGTGGTCGATTCTATAAGTGATTAGGGAAAAGCATTAACTTGATGCACCTTTCAATTTTTAATACTATTTGTTTGGGAAAATTAAGGCCCTATTCAGTGGTGCTGAAAATGGAGAACAGAACAAGAGTTGTTCTCGATGGAGTCATAGATTATGTTCTATCAAGGTTGGTAAATTTATTATTCCTGCTGATTTTATTATTTTTTATTATGATGTAGATGACAGAGTGCCAGTTATATTGGGACATCCATTCTTGATACTGGAGGAGCACTGATAGATGTGAGAGAGGGCACACTTATAATGAGATTAAATAATAAAGAGGTGGTCTTCAGAGTACACAAAAAACTCAATACACCCTTACACTACAAATATTTATACATGATCACAGCTATGAAAGTAGATAAGTGTGGGGTGGATGAGTGAAATCCTTTTGTTTGGTTAGCTTCCACTATTTACTTTTATTGTGCTCTTGAGGTAAGGTTAAGGGGTGGGTCTCCAGCCCTTGGTGGGGTTGAGCTACCCTTCACGACTAATTCTAGGGTCGAGTCATGACAAGTTTGGTATTAGAGCCAGGTTTAGGGTCGTTCGGTGTCTACAAAGCTGTGTCGAGTAGAGACCTTTTTATGGGTATATAGCATGCCACACTTATAAGGGGGAGGCTACAAGGAATTTAGGAATATTTATTTTCTTGTATTCTATTTTGGGCTATAGAGTCTAGTGCTATGAAAATTCTCTAACTGCTATCTTACTCGCATTTCAGATCATTCCTCCTTAAAGATCTGACGATTGTAGGAACTCTGATGGAAACTCTGATGGAAACTCTATTTCACCTAAGGAAAATTTGGAGGACACTCACCCTGTTTATGGAGTGCAGACCTGGTCTAGGTTTCCTTCCCCTAACTGTGATGCTCCATGTGGGGTTTCACCGGTCCCTACAAGTCCTCCTCAAGCTAGTAATACTTTTATTGAGTCATCTCAGAAATATATATCCAATTCAGGGTTCCATAAGTTTATTCATCTTTTAGCCCAACTGGTGGCCTCGTAGTCTCATCGGTCTGATCGTGTTGGTCCTTTTGTTAGTCCATCTAAGGTTACTCGGGTTGATAAATTTATGAGGTTGAATCCCCCAACCTTTAAAGGCACTAAGGTTGAGTAGGATTATCAAGGATGCATTGATTAGATAGATAAGATTTTTAGGGTTATGCATGATACTGATTTAGAAGGTTCAGAGTTTGTTGCCTATCAGCTGAAAGATTGAAACACCGTGGCCTTGGACCCTTTGAAAATTTCCTAAGTTTGAGTTTCTGAACAAGGTACAGTTTGAGCATACTTCTCATATGAAATGGTACGGTTATGGCCCACTCTCTTATATATTAGGCAGTGTAGTTTGGTTTCATTTTGTCCAAGGTACAATTGAACTTGTCGTATGTTAGTGTAAGAATGGTAGGTTACGAAGTCGTATGATGCCTTAAGCTTGACCTAGTGTATTTTGCATTAGGTACGAGTTGTAGGGTACTTCTTATACCTTAGAATATGAGTTAGCCTAGTATAGTCATATGTTTCTCTGTTTGGAGGTCCATGTTGAGGCCTAGGGTATGAGATAAGGGTACCACTCATACTATAGATTACATTTTAGAGGGATTCTCAGCTTTTAAACTGAGGATATTTTGGACATTTCCCACACAAAAAACCTTAATACCCATACCTTATAACATTATTTTGCCTCTTATTCTTTACTTGGAAGGATAAAAAATATTCCAAAACACTCTCCAAAACTTCTCTAATAAGATTGAGGCTAGGGTTCATCAAGGAGACCATCTAGGGGCTTGAGGACCAAGAATCTCATTGTGTATCTTTGTGTATAAGGAATATAACTCTTCCTTTATTATTAGTTCTTAAATATCATGCATATTAAACGTTGATTTTGGTTCTTGAATGGTGGTTTTGAAAACCAATATTGAGAGTTTTGAAGTATATTATTCAATATTATTTACTCTTGGTTTAACTTGTGTTTATAGATGTTTTTGGTGGCAGTTTGCACATGTGGGTTCTTATTGGTTGTGGTTTAACAAATGGGTCATGTATGACCCAAAACATGGTGGTTTTTACCTTGATTTTGGTCTTGATAATAGTATGCCCTCAAAATGTTTGTGAAAATAACTAAGAGAATAAACTAGTAATATGATGTATTGGATTTTGCACTAGTGTTTTGTATAAGATTGCTAATGAAGGATGAAAGATATTGTAAAGTTCTTATTGATCATAAATTGATTTGAAATATGTTGTGAACAAAGGCATTGGCCTAATGAATACGAATAGTTGGTAAATGGCCTTTTGAAGGCCTTGTTTTCCATGTAATGACATAAATGTTAACTTAGTGGTTTAAAGGTAAAAAGGGTTTGAGTTTCTAAACATTAAATTAATTTATGTCTCAAATTGATAATGGTTTTTAGTCCATAATGTTGAATTAAATTGATGGTTTTGTATGGTCAATGGTTTTGAGTCCTAAAGTTGAATGTTGATGGTTATACCATTGTTGTACGCTTGCAAGTGGAGTTGGTATGATGATACAAATGAGGTTCCTTTGGTAAATAATGGGTTAAATAGTCGTGTATGTGAAATTTTGGTTTTATATTGGGTTTTAAAGAAAGATATGTATCCGGACAATGAAAGTGGAGCCCAAAGAACTATCAATGAAAATCGTGCTAGCCGGTGCAGGTGTCCTATAATTGGGTGTTTTGAGTCCCCCAAAAGAATATATGAATGGGAGGTTTGAGTTCCCTATGATGCATACATTTGTACTATGTCACCTTGGTTATGTTGGGAGGTTCGAGTCCCTCATATAGGCAAATACGATTATGGATATTCTCTAGTTCATGCGGCTACACGCACAGGGACCCTTCCAGCTAGAGGAGAGTTGGACACATATTGCTCATGGGTGTCTGTTTCTATGATGGTTATGCCACACAGCCCAGGATAATTTTTTCAAAGTTCATTCTAACCTTGTTCCCTACCCTAGCATGATATATATGTATATGTATGTGTTGCACTAGTTATATGCATTGGTCAGATGGTTTTGAACTGTTGGCACTATTTTATCCTTATTCTTGAGTTACATGCTAGCACTCCAACCGCTAACCATCTTTGAAGTTGTATCCCGATGCGATGCAGGTATTGGTCATACTCTTACACCTCCTACTCAGTGATTAGACTCAGGATCATCTTGTGGTGACTTGAAAGGGTGAGCTTCCATATATTGGAAGGATCTATTTTTTGTTTTGAGTTTTCTTATGTCTTTATTAGTTTAGACATTGATATTGGTTTTGGTTGTGGTCAGGGGCATGTCCCGATTAGATATTCTTGGTTTGTTTTTAGAGGCTTTGTATGGGTAAACTGTGGACTTGGGTATGTTATGTTATGTACTTGGTTATAGACTTCGAAGTGGAATGATAGAACTTTCCTTATCATTCTCTCACATTTTCCCAACACACCTAAAAGATGTAAAGATCAAAATATGGGCCGACAAATCAAATCGTCTAAGTGGAGGGATAAAGGATAAAGCACTTTTAAGGTATCTTTATGAATTTTGAGTAGTCAAGATAACCTAGTCGTTCCGCGACATTAAATCAGGCACTGCTTTGGAGATAACCCAAGGTATTTTGTTGTTTGTATTTGTATTATGCGATTGACATCAGATCTTCGCACCCATGGTGACACAGGTATGTTTTTAACTCTCTTGTTTTGGTTTGACGCATTGGGGACATTGCATAATTTTAAGTTGAGGGTGGGGCTACTTGTGGGTGTTGATGTCCTCTTGGGGTTTTTGTTATCGTGCCTCTTTTCCCAGGAGTCTTGTTCCTAGTAGAGTTGGCATGTTTAGGCGTATTGTAATTTGTTGAAAAATGTTGTACTTGACTAGGATAAATACAAGTACCTTAGGCAGTTAACATGTTTTTGTTGATTTTGAGCACCTCTCCTATGGTCTGAAGGTTTAAATGTGTGATTTGCATCTAAGTGTTACCATTGTGCATCTTTGTATATCATTAGTTCTAGTGACGCAATAATCATTGCTAAACAGCTGCATGAACTGGATAAGTAGTAACTGGTGATATACTGGTGTGTCATGTGCGTGTGAGATTTTATTTAGTTCCCTCTGTATGTTGGATTTAGAACTTTCCCAATTAGTCTTACCTAGGTTGAAGGGTAGGGGTTAGGAAAGGATCAAAGGTCATTTTGATATTAGCACACTTTTATCCTAACGACCTTCCATGTATGTAGAATATCCCTTGATCCCTGCTTTGAGCCTTCTTAGCCTATTTCTTTTTATGACCCCTGTCAACTTCCCGTTTATATCACAATGAACCTATTTTGGCCCTGGTCCTCCTTGGACACTGTACACCTTGACTTAGGCAAATTGCCTAAGTTGAGGGTGGCTATTATAGGGGTGCATGATATAGAATGAGTATGAAGAAAGGTAGAATAAAAGAAAAGAATAAAAAGCGGGGTGCGGTGGAAAAGAGCAAGAAAAAGAAAAGTTGTGAAAAAGAATAAGTGATTGTGGAAAAGACCGCACCCATCCTAAATAAGTGTAATCAAGAAAACAGAAGAATAGAAAAAGGTTAATGAGTGAAACCCCAAAAGCTAGTGTAATGTCAAGGAGGCTTAGTCACTTTAAATATCATCAAGTATCAGACCAGCCCCTAGCCTGGATTACAAGCCAAAAAGAAGACCTATAGTGTTCTTAGCTGACTTGTCTGAAGATCTTGGTAATGAAAATAAGGGCAATCCTATGGTATTCGGCATAGATTGATTGGAACTTCATTTTGAGAGTGAGTATTTTTTATTGTCCCCATAGTTACATATATGATTACTGATATGAGAAAAGGGGGATTTCTTTGTTGTGAGGGCACACCAGATATGTTGCTAGTTGCTAACTTGTTTGGATAGTGTAATACTAGTCTATGCATGGTTGTTATAGCTGAATTAATGTCGTATCTTGATTCCTGTGTGTTGCATTGTTGTTCTTCAATAATATACATAGTTGTTCTTGAATTGAATGACCTTGGAGATGGTGAATATGTTTTGAGATAATATGGATGATTTACTGCCGAATGGACTTTGTATCCTCTTGGTTGTGTTTAAGTTGCTTGAGGACAAGCAATTGTTTTAGGTTGAGGGTGTTGATGTGTGAGCAGACGCTAACACATTTGAGGCTTTTAACTGAAAATAATTGCAAAGTCTTAAGCAACTTTTGTCGTTTTTGAGTGTTTTATCTCTGATTTTGCAGTAGAAGCTAAGATGCTAGAGAACCATCAAGGATGGAAGCAAAAGAGTTGAAATCTGAAGAAAAAAAAAAGAAGTATGGTTGACGACATTCCTGATAAGTTGTTATCCCTGTAATAAGTTATCAGCTTCATCGTCAGCCTTAGATAGAGAATGGACCTCTGCTGAAAGTTGTGACGACATTTCGTGATAAGCCATCAAGGAGTTGATAGGTCATCAAAATTATCGTCAGTCTAAGGCAGAACATGGGAGCTGAGGTAGATAAATGATTCCATTCGTGATAAGTTGTCAAAGATCTGATAGGCCGTCATAGTTCGTCGTCATCCTAAGGCAGCGAATGTCAAAATCAAAGAGGAGCTGATGACATTTGTGATAAGTAGTCAGCCTCCTGATAAGGCATCACGAATGGTGTCACCTGTCTAAGAATTTGCTGCACTCTATGATTTTGTTTCCATAATTAGGATGAACTATTTAAAGCATTGTTTAGGGTTTTCTAAGGAGTTCCAAACATCTTTTGGGAGACACGTATTTTGTTACTTTTCTCTCTAGTTTCTTGGCTTGAAAAACAATTAACTTTGAAGAGATTTCCATCAATACTTTGGGGATTCCTATTGTGGTCTAATCTGAGAATCACTAGTTATTATTCATCTTGTGGTAAGTTTATCTTTCAAATTATGAATTCATCTAGTTTTTCCGATCATTACATCATTAGTGGATAAATCCCTCTAACCCAAATTATGGGATCTATTGGTTAAGTTTTGGTAAAATGCTAAGTGTTTAAGATTCAAAAGGTAATAGGACTCCTTGATAATTCCAAGATTTTAATCATTGTCTATTGGTTGCAATCAATAGATAGAACCTGCTTTGATTTGCTTGAGATAAGAAATCAAATACAGTAGGAAGTGAATTATTGACAGGGACTTGGAAGCACTAAAAACTTTCATTTAATAATTGACGTTGTAACAAGGTTGATTAACCTGAGGTAAAGTCTGGTCAGTGAATATAAATTCCCTAAGTCCGAGAGGATTAGGTAATTAAATGCTTAAGTAGGTCGAGAGACATTTAGGCATAACTTTGATAAAGATAATCTGTTGTCCTATTAACTGTGAGAATCTTGAATCACTATTAGCATCTATCAATTACCAAAACCCATAGTGAACATAATTCTGGTTTTCCATAAACTCTTGATTACAAACACTGAAACTAAAGTGACCAACAATTATTTACTAATCTCCAAAACCCCCATTTTATCTTTTCGTATTATTTGTTTGAATTTAACTTGCAACTTTAGTTTCAAACTAGTTTAATCGCCAATCACATTGTTCCGTGTGGATTCGACCCCGACTCTAAAGTTAGGTAAATATATTGATGATGGGCGCCTTGCACTTAATTGATGTGTAAGTTGAGTGCTATCAGGCCGCAATGCATGTAGCCGTACGAACCGAAGAATAATATCATATATATGCACATAGGGGACTCGAACCCTCCAACATATACTAAGGTGACTTGAGCACCTGATCATATAATAATTTACGAGGGACTCGAGCCTCACTAATCATGAAATAATAATAAGGGATACTTGAACCTCCCTGGTTACTTTGACCCCCGCATCAGCAAACACGGTTTCCAGTATTGGTCACTTGGACCTCCACTTTCACGACTCAGCTACACAATTCTAATATAATCCAATTAAAATAATTGTCACACATTCTCATCCAATGAACCAGATTAGACTTTAAGGCATAAGTTATCGGTATCGTCATACCAACTACACTTGCAAGGTAATACATCATACCAAAATAGTATTCCATTATCTTGGGGAGAACAACTCTCTCTGTTCATAATACATATTTGGAAACACTGACTCTTTTTGTTCATTAAATCAACCCATTGTATTTCAAATACTTTCTTATATTATGCAATAGTTCAAGACTAGTTCAATTTTATAAATTCTCAAGTGCTCATAACAAAACTAATTTCACATTCTGGGGTTGGGGTTACAACCACTTCAAATCCACAAGTTAGGGAAAATCACAATTCCCTAGTTCATTCCCCATACCTATGTAGCCACAAGTTCAAAACCATATTAAAAGCATGAAAATTATATATATATATATATATATATATATATATATTATATATATATATATATTATATATATATATATATATAAACCATGGGAAACATTATTCAATTCATAACATTCAAAACCCCCAACCTTTGTTTTTAAAACCAAACAATGATCTTATGTATAATACCTTGCAAAATTAACAATGGGGGAGCAGTAACATGCCTAAAATAGTAAGATGTATGGAGAGAAACCAGCCTTGGGAGTCCTAATTAATCAACCTCTTGAAACCCTATCTTTAACTTGAACAGAGAGTTTGACAGAGAATTTGGGAGTGTTTAACCCGTTAAAGTGTTGAATGAATGCCCCAAAAGTGTTTTATGGATGTGAGGTCTAAAGGGTTTTAAGTGGAAAATGTCTAAAGTGACCCCAACTTAAAAGCTGGAAAAGCATCATCTTTAGTTACGAGCCATCCCCACGACTCGTACCCACATCTTATGACTCAGGACCATGAGTCATTACCAGGACAGTCTCTAGGACCCCCAATACTGTTATCCTTATGAATTAACTCACCAACATGTTACATAACCCTACGACTCATACGGTCCAACTCGTGAGCAACACAGAACCCAAATGAATCGAACACTGAACATCCTATTATTTGAACCTACAACTCGTGACCTATCCTTACAGCTCATAGTGAGCAACTCATACTAAGAGCAGAACCAAGCCTCAAACTTAATGGTTTGCGTACGACTCAACCAAATGAGTCTTCAAGTCACCCTATGACTCCGGGAGTCTAGTTGTATCCAAGGAAGTGAGCCCAGAGCTCAAAAAAATTTCAAGGGTCAAAAATCTGGGGTGTTTCAATTCTCCCCTACTTGGACTAGTCATCTTCAAACGATGGGACAAGGCCATTGTTAGCACGATTTGACTCTATATTCCCCTACTCTTACCTTTAACAAACTCAGTAAATAAAGATGCCAAGAGAATCAACATTTCCTTTAACAAAGTCAGAAGATAAGGATGTTTAGAATAACACACACCTTATGTATGATCACTCAAAGCAGAAAACAAGAATGGGTACTTGGACTTCATATCCTCGTCGTCTTTCCAAGTATCCTCTTCAACCTTATGATTCCTTCATAGAACCATTACCTAAGCTACGTTCTTCGCCTGCAACCGAAAAACTTATCGATCTAAAATCTCAATCGGTACCTCCTCATATGATAAGGAATCCGAAATACTAGTATCCTTAATAGACACAATCAAAGACGGATGCCCACACACTTCCTCAACATGGACACATGGACCACCAAATGAATGGAGCTCAAACTAGGAGGCAACTCTAACGCATACGCAACATTACCAACCCTCTTTAAGACCAAGTACGGGACAATATATCGAGGACTAAGCTTTCCCTTCTTCTCGAATCTCATTACTCCCTTCATGGGAGATACCTTCAAGAACATCCAATCACCAACCTCAAACTCCAACTCTATACACCTCACATCCGCATAGGAATTTTGGCGACTTTGGGAAGCTTTAATCCTATCCCAAATCACCTTTACCTTCTCCATTACTTGGTGAACCAAATCCAGGCTAAATATCTATGCCTCACCAACCTTGAAACACCTAATAGGAGACCTACACCTCCTACCATACAATGCCTTAAACAGAGCCATCCCAATACTAGAGTGGTAGCTATTATTATACGCAAACTCTATAAGAAGCAAATGATTAACCCAACTACCACCATAATCAAACATGGAAACCCGAAGCATATTTTCTAATGTCTGGATAGTCCTTTCCGCCTGCCTATCTGACTGTGGATAGAAAGAAGTTCTAAGGATCACCTTAGTTCCCAACCATCTCACAAACGAATGCCAAAAATAAGATGAGAACTGGGTACCACAATTTGATATAATAGAAACAGGCTCCCCATGCAACTTCACAATCTCTTAGAGAAACTGCTTCACATAATCCTGTATCAAATAATTCATCCTCACTGCAAGTAGTGAGAAGACTTAGTCTTCCTATCCACAATGACCCAAATCGAATCAAACTGATTTTGAGAACAAGGAAAACCGATAATAAAATCCATGTTAATCACTTTTCACTTCTACACCGGCAACTCGATCTCTTGAGTCAACCCACAGAGCCTCAAGTGATAAATCTTCACTTGTTGACATGCCATGCATTTAGCCAAAAAATTTACCACATCTCACTTCATATTGTTCCACTAATAGCTCTCTTTAAGGTCATGATACATTTTTGTCGAACTGGGATGAATGACATAACGCGACTTATGAGACTCAGGCGAAATCCTCACTCTTAACCCATATACATCGGGAATGCATAATCTTCGTTGGTACTTTAAGATTCCATCTCCACCAATCTCAAAAGCTACAACCCTTTTTTGGCTCGCATCTCCCTTAATCTTCATTAAGACAGGATCCAGTACCTACTTCTCCTTTATTTTAGAACCAAGGGATGACTTCGCCACCTCTTTCTGAAATATACCACCCTACCAAACTGCATCAAAACATAACCAAGTCCCACATGGTATGAATCATGATAAAAAAAACTAAACCATCAATGCCTTCAGGCAGTGTCAAAACCAATGTTGAAGTCAACTTATCATTCAACTTCTCAAAACTACTTTCACTAGTGTCAGACTACAGAAACTTCACCTTCTTTCGAGTCAACTTAGTCAACAGGGCAGCTAAAGTCGAGAAACTCTCAAAACATCTCATATAGTAACTAGCTAAACCCAAGAAGGTCCAAATATAGATCGGAGTCGTGGACTTAGGCCACTTCTTAACCACTGCAACTTTCTATGGATCCACCATGATCCCTTCACTAGAAATGACATGACCTAAAAAAGTAATGACCTTGAACCAGAATTTACACTTTGAAAACTTAGCATACAATTGCTGGTTTTTCAAGGTTTGCAATACGATACAGAGGTGATCGGCATGATCAGCCTCACTCTTAGAACACACCAAAATATCATATATAAACACGATGATGAACAAATAAAAATCGGACCAAAGGCCTTATTCATCAAGTCCATGAATGTCACCAGGGTGTTAGTTAAATCAAATGACATGACTAAGAACTCATAATGACCATACCGTGTTCGGAAGGCAATCTTAGGGATATCCACTTCCCTAATATTTAACTGATGATACTCGGATCGAAGATCGATCTTAGATAAGAACTTAGCACCCTGAAGCCGGTCAAACAAACCATTAATTTGAAGAAGAGGATACTTATTCTTCAATGTAACCTTTTCATCTAAAGGTAATTGATTAACATTCGAAGGGAACCATCCTTCTTACGCACGAACAAAATAGGAGCACCCCACGGAGACACACTAGGATGGATAAAACCCTTGTTGATGAGGTATTTCAATGCTCCTTAAGCTCTTTTAACTCAGTCAGAGCCATTCTATAGGGAGGGATGGAGATAGGATCAGTGGCCATAACATGGTCAATCCCAAAATCAATCTCCCTAGCGGGAGGGACACCAGGAAAATCATCAGGAAAAAACTCGGGAAATTCACTAACCACAGGAACAGATTGCAATGAAGGACCCTCGGAGTTTGAATCCTTAAACTCAACCAAATGACAGAGACATCCCTTAGAAATCAACTTCTGAGACCTAAGATATGATATGAATATTCCCTCAGGAACTAGAGAACCTCTTTCCCACTCAATGACCAGATTATTAGGAAATTTAAACATGAACTTATGGGTCAGACATTCTAAGGAGGCATAGCACAAGTGAAACCAATCAATACCCAATATGAAATCAAAATCAACCATGTCTAACTCTATCAAATCTACCAGAATTTGTTTACCACCAACACATACCACACAACCTCTATAGAGTCTTCTAGCAACCACAGAGTCACCCACCGAGGTAGAAAAAAAAGGGATCAGGGATACACTCATGACCGAAACCAAAATCCATAACCACAAATAGGATCATATAAAAAAGATTAGACCCTAGATCAAGCAAGCAATACACATCATGAGAAAATATTCGTAACATACCTGTGACAACATCTGGAGATGCCTCAGAGTCCTGGTATCTAGTAAGAGCATACAAGTGACTTGGCCAGTGCCGGTACTAGAAACAGAAATGGCACCCTTTGGTGTAGGAGCTATGAAGTGAAAATAGGAATCTTATTTTCCCCCAAAGAAACCTTAGAGGGAAAATCCCTCTGCAAGTGACCATTCTGACCATATTTGAAACACTTGTTCCTCCCTTTTTCACAAAACCCATGGAGCACCTTCCCACAGAATCAACAAAGAGGATATGATGGAGCGAACTAAGCCCCACCAACCTGAGATTTGGAACCCGGTGCCCTATACCCACTATTATTTTAAGAAGGGCGATCACTCGATGGCTTCGAATAAGGAGCACTATGTCACGACCTGAATTAGGTCCTAGACGTAATAGGCATCCTAAGTCCAACTAGGACCGGGGATCGCCCCCTTAACCCAACCCAACCACCTTCCTCAACATTAATTGAGCTGAATTTCGAATATATAACAAAATAGAATTATTGTTCATATCAAGACTCTAGGATAGGGACTTGACCGTGACCGACCCAACGAGTCTAACCGTACCAAACTCAACCATCCATACCATACCAAAATAAAGAGAATATCAAAACATAATATGATAATTAATCCCAAAAGATAATATGATGGAACAACCAACAATATCGTCCAATGATATCAGCCCTAACACCAATGTAAATGCTAAGGCCGACACCTATATCAATCCCACTCATACCAACCCCCATAAGTTCCACAAAGCCTTTATCCAAAAGAATACAAATATCCAATTGGGATATGTGCCTAACCATGGCCAAACCAATGTCCAAAATAAAAATAAAATGCCTAAGAGTATCCATATTAGGAAATAGAGTCTTCTGAAAAGATGGAAGCTCACCACTTCAATACAAATATTGATACTGAATATGCATGCTAGACATGAGTAGTAGAATGGCCGATTTGACATAGTGTGGGTATACAGCTTCCAGTAGATGGGTTAGCGAATAACTTCTAGTATGTATCTCAGGTTAAGGATAAAGTAATGTCATTTAAACAACCAAGTAAAACCATCTATTAAGCATACAACCATACATATATATAAGTGTCCAGAAAGGGAATTCGTGCTTAAAATGCATTTAAAACCTTTACCTGGGCTGTGTAACCTTGCCATTTAACAACACCCATAGTCCTTATGGGTTCAGCACCCCCTGGTGAAAGGGTCCCAATATGTGTAGCTACACGACCAGGAAATATCCCATGGGATAAATAGTACATCTATCCAATATAAAATGTGACACTCACACGTGTCCATCAAAGACCCCTCATATCAAAAAATATGAGTTTCCAATTTTGGTTCCCCCGAAACCTCCACCTTCCACGGCTCAGTTACACATCCCTCCATTAATTCTCAAATTAAAACTATATCAAAACAAAACCAATTACCATTTATTAACCAAGGCCATTTATTAGTGGTATCATCATACCAACCATACTTACAAGATTTATCAATAGCAGAACCATTTAGGTTAAGGGGACTCTCAAGTGCCCTTTTTGTTTACCATATTAACCTCTTAGGAGACTTTTATGTACTCCACAAGCAAAAACCAATAAGCCTTTAACCTTTGTAAACCATTTAAACCATTTATAGTTTCATTCATAATATAAAAACAAGCAAGAGTTCCATTTAAAAAAGTCAATGCAATGAATATCTTTTTATAAGCATTTTATCAAACACCTTGGGGGTATAATATAACCAAAACCAATTTCAAAGACCATTAAACCATTACCATGCAATCCAATTTCCCAAAACCATCATTAATGCATATAAAAGCACAGTTAAACCATAGAAAACCAAAATAAAACCATTTACACCAAAAACCCCAATTATTAGTGGAAAACCATAACCCATGCAATATTGAAACCATGAAAATAACCATAAAATCCATGTCTTTTTAGAAATAAGAAGTAGGGAAGAGATACATGCCTTAAACAGAGAAAGATGATGGAAGAAAATCACCAAAGCAAGCCCCAAAGAAATCCCCATGTTGTAACCCTAGCTCTCTTTCCCCAAAAGCTCTTGAGAGAATTATTGAATGTTTAGGAATAGTTTTCTGTGTTAATGAATAGAATAATAGGGTAAATAACCTCCTAAGTGTATTAGAAGTTATGGATCATAATTAGGGTAAGTAGGAAAATGTCCAAAATGCCCCCACTTAAGTCTATTAAAAACCCATCACATGGATACGACTGACCTTCTTACGAGTCGTACCCTTCCTAACGATTGGTTCCAACAAGTCCTACCCAGGCCATAACCTTGGATCATACACTGTCCAGTATACGACTTATCCAACCAAGTGGTAACCTCAGCATATGATCCATACCTATGATCCGTATCCCTATAAAATGAATTACCAAGAGGATCAAACACTGCCCACCATATGAGTTCCTGAAACAACTTGTATCCATCCTTACATCTCACACCCCTAAGTCATGACCATTCCAGTGAGCAAACCCATCTCACCAACTAATAATGGTCAGCTTACGACAGGACCATACCACTCATACCCCAGCATACGACTCATACCCTGGAGTCATATTGGATTCGGAGAATAGATCTCAAGGAAAAAATTTTAAGTCCAAAACACAGGATTTAACATTCTCCCCCACTAGGAATATTCGTTCCCTAATGATAGATAAGGTAGGGGTAAACACACAAAGATCCATTTGCATTACCAAATGTCCCTTTAATAAAGATTGAAAACAAAAAGGCAAAGATATTAATCTTTCCTTTAAAAAACTCAGAAAATAAAGATGTGGTCAAGAACACATACCTTCCGTACCAATACCAGGTGCAGTAAACAAATGCGGATGCTTGGACTTCATGTCCTCTTCAACTTCCCACATAGCTTCTTCCACCTTATCGTTCCACCACAGAACCTTAACTGAAGCCACATCCTTGATCCGCAACCGACGAACTTGCCTATCCAATATCTCAATTGGGACCTCTTCATAATATAGAGAATTCGAGATATCCAACTCTTCCAAAGGAACAACCAAAGAAGGATCACCAATACACTTCCTCAACATGGAAACATAAAAGACTGGATGAACCAAATCTAAACTCAAAGGAAACTCCAACTCATAAGCAACATTTCCCACTCTTCAAAAAATCCCATAAGGAGAAATAATCTGAGGACTAAGCTTCTCCTTCTTACCAAACCACACTACTCCCTTCATGGGATACACCATTAGAAACACCATATCCCCAACCTCAAACTCCAAAGTTCTATGCCTAACATCAGTATAGGACTTTTAGGGACTTTGATCAGCCTTAAGCCTATCTTAAATCACCTTCACCTTCTTCATATCTTGATAGACCAAATCGGGACCAAACTTATTTGCCTCACCAAGCTCAAACCATCTAATAGGAATCTACACCTCCTACCATACAACGCTTTGAAAGGAGCCATACCAATACTAAAATAATAGCCATTGTTGTAAGAAAACTCTACCAAAGGTGGATGCTCAACCCAACTTCCACCATAATCAATCACGCATGCTCGAAGAATATCCTCTAGTGTCTGAATTGTTCTCTCTACTTATCCATCCAACTTTGGATGGAAAGTAGTACTCAGATGAACCTTAGTCCTCAATCCCTTCTTGAAAGAATGCCAAAAATGAGAGGTAAACTGTGTACCATGATAAGAAATAATTGAAACAAGCACCCCATGAAGCTTCACAATCTCTTGAAGATACAACTTCGCATAATCCTCTGCAAAAAAGGTACTCCTTATCTGCAAAAAGTCAGCAGACTTGGTCATCTTATACACGATGATCCAAATTGAATCAAAATAATTCTAAGACCAAGGAAGACCGATAATGAAAACCATATTGATCATCTCCCATCTCTTTTCAGGCAACTATTTTACTTGATGCAACCCATCAGGCCTCGTGTGCTAAACCTTAACCTGTTGACACACCATGCACTTGGCTACGAAGTCAACTACATCCTACTTCATACTATTCCACCAATATATTTCCTTGAGATCATGATACATATTTGTCAAACCAGGATGGACAACATAGAACGACTTATCCGCCTCATCCAAAAACCTTTGTCGCAACCCATCGATATTCAAAACACGCAACCTCATTTGGTTCTGCAAAGTACCATCACCACCAATCTCAAACACCGCTACCTTTTTCCCACCAACATCACACTTGATTTTCATCAAGATAGGATCCAACACTTATTTCTCCTTAATCTCTACACCCAGAGATGATCGAACCACTTCTTCACAATCACACCACCATCATTGGAATCAAAGAGATAAACTCCAAGATTGGCCAAGCGGTGAATATCCTTCACCAATTCCTACTTTTCTTCCTTCATATAAGTCAAAATTCCCATAGACAACCTGCTAAGAGCATCAGCAACCACGTTAGCCTTACTTGGGTAGTAGTTAAAACTCATATCATCGTCTTTCAGAAGCTCAAGACATATCCTTTGCCTAAGATTAAGATCATTCTATGTGAATACTTACTAAAGACTCTTATGGTCAGAAAAAATATCCATGTGAACACCATATAGATAATGCCTCCATATTTCAAAGCAAACACAACCGCCAATAACTCTAAATTATGAGTAGGGTAATTCCTCTTATGCACCTTTAACTGCCTGGAAGCATAGGAAATCACCTTCCCATGATGCATCAAAATACAACCAAGCCCTATACGAGATGCATCACAATAAACCACAAACCTATCATTGCCTTCCGACAAAGTCAAAATTGGAGTCGACATCAACCTATCCTTCAATTTATCAAAACTCCCCTCATAAGCATTCAACCAAGAAAACTTAACCTTCTTCTGAGTTAACATAGTCAAAGAAGCATCTATCAATGAGAAAATTTCCATAAACCGACTATAATACCCAGCTAAACCCAAGAAGCTCCAAACATTGGATGAAGTTATGGGCCTAGGACACCCCTTCACCACAGGAACCTTTTGAGGTTCAACCATTATCCCCTCACTTGAAATAATGTGACCCAAGAAAGTCACAGCGTTCAACCAAAACTCACACTTAGAGAACTTGGCAATCAACCAATGTTCCTTTAAGGTCAGCAATACCACACGGAGGTGATTAGCATGATCCACCTCATTCCTCGAATACACTAGAATGTCTTCAATAAACACAATGATAAAGAGATATAAATACTGCCTAAACACCTAGTTCTTCAAATCCATAAATATCTTTGGAGCATTTGTCAACCCAAAATGACATCACCAAGAACTCAAAATATTGATATCGAGTATGAAAAGTTTTCTTAAGGATATTCACCTCCCTAATCTTAAGTTGATGGTACCCAGACCAAAGATTTATCTTGGAAAAGAACTTGGCACCCTGCAACTGATCAAATAGATCATCTATTCTTGGGAGAGGATACTTGTTATTGATTGTTACATTGTTCAACTATTTATAGTCAATGCACATCCAAAGGAAAACATCTTTCTTGCACATGAAAAACACCGGTGCACCCCACAGAGAAACACTAGGATGAATAAACCCCTTATCTAGAAGATCCTTAATTTGCTCCTTGAGTTTTCCTAACTCATCCAAAGCCATTCAATATGGAGGAATAGATATTAGATGAGTGACCGAAAGCAAATCAATACCAAACTTTATTTCTCTATCGGGAGGAACACCAGCAAGATAATTCAGAAAGACCTTTGGAAGCTCATTAACAACCAAAAATGACTACAAAAAAGGACCTTCCGAGTTGGAATCTTTAACCCGGACCAAGTGATAAAGATACCCTTTAGATATTAACCTTCGATCTCTAAGATAAGAAATAAATCTTCCCCTAAGATCTAAAGAACAACTCTCTCATTCTATTTCTGGCTAGCTGAGGAACCTACAATTAACCTTATAAGTTCGCCTGTCTAAAGACGCATAACAAGAATGCAATCAATCCATACCCAAAATTATATCAAAATCCACCATACCCAACTCAAGCAGATCTACCATGGTCTGCCTATCATCAACAGATACCACACACCCCCTATAGACCTATTTAGCAATGACTGATCTCTTACCGAGGTAGAAATAGAAAAAAGATCTAAAATAATTTCTGGATCAAAACCAAAAGACACATCTATATAAGGAGTCACATAAGAAAGAGTGGATCCTGGATCAAGTAAATAATATACGTCACGGGAAAAGAGTTGTAACGTACCAGTAACAACATCAGGTGATGCTTCATATTCCTATCGGGATGCCAAAGTATACAACCTATTCTGACCAATGCTAGAACCAGGTGGAGTAACAGAAGCAGATGCCATACCACCAAGTGTAGGAGTAGAAGATGAAGCTATCAGAATCTTATTCGCCCCTGTAACCTTATTAGCCGAACAATCCTTGAGTTGATGGCCTACCTGGCCATGCTTAAAGCATTTATCTCTATCTTTCTCACAGAATCCCCAATGAGGACAACCACAGAACCGATAAAGAGGGTATGAAAAAATAGACTGACCTCCGCTCACCTGAGATTGGGCAACCTGAGCTCAAGAATTATCACCACCTTGGTGACACCTGTTGCCCGACTGTTATGGGTAAGGAGCAGTAGCAGCAGAGAAGGAACCAGAACTCCCACACTTTTTTTTCTTCCACTTGCCACCATCTTTACCACCCTGAGATTGTGCACCTTTATGATCAGAAAATCTACCTCGTTTTCCCTGCCTATCCCCGAATTCTGCCTACTTTTTTTTGTTATCCTCAACCTGTTGTATATGAACAGTCAACCTAGAGATGTCCATAGCCCTAATAAGAAAAGCAGTCTTGCTTTCCAAAACCAGATCTATATTCATCCTAGAAGCAAAATTCCTCATTCTCGACCTCATAACAGCCACCAAATCAGGAGCATACCTTGACAGCTAATGAAACTTCAAGGTATAATCTCATACAAACATTCTCTCTTTATTGAGGGTTTACAAATTCCTCCATCTTAGCTTCCCTCAACTCTTGAGGAAAGAAATAATCTATGAAGGCATTAGAAAAGGCATCCCATAATCGTTCCTCTTCCGCATCACCCTTATATCTGTCCCACTCCTCGTACCACTGATGAGTAACATCTTTTATCTGATAAGCTGTAAATCTAACTCCCCACTATCAGAAGCCTACATAACCCGAAATATCTTCTCTAGTTCATCCAAGAAGCCTTGTGGGTCTTTCTCCAACTTCACTCCCATAAAAGTAAGAGGACCCATCTTCATAAATTGACCAACCCTTATGGCCTCAGCAGACAAAGCACTAACCATACCCCACTTGGCTGGAGTTGTGACTATCTGAGCAATAACATAGATACACTATCCGCGTTCATCTTGTTACCCTAAGGGACCTGAGGAGTAGGAAGAGGAATAAGAGGAACTCCAGCACAATCAGAAATAGGACCATGAGATCGAAGATGTACTCTAAATGTAATAGGTACCCGTTCAGCATTATCCCATATGAGGAAGAAGGATTCTTTTGTGTTCCAGATCTAAAAGGCATGATCTAAAAGATAAATAACCAAGGATTAGAGAGAATTCCAGGACTGAGAATTTCAAGAAAGTAAAACATTCCTAAATGTCATACAGCCTCTTCCTTATGAGCGTGGTGCATTACACACCCCTAAAGAGGACTCTACTCGACACGACTTTGTGGACTTCCCAGTTGACCATGAAACTAAAGTTCTGATACCAACTTGTCTTGACCCAAAACAACACCTAGACGTAATGGGCATCCCAACTCTAACCAGGACTGGGGACCTCCCCTTTAACCCAACCCAACCACCTTCCATAACCTCTGATGAGCTAAATTTTGAATATATAATAAGATAGCATTAGTGTTTACATCAAGACGCTGGGATAGGATCACGACCGTGACCGACCCAACCGAGTCTAATCATACTAAACACGTCTATCCATACCATACCAAAACAAAAAGAATATCAAAACACAATATGATAATTAATCCTAAAATATAAGACGATGGAACAAACAATAATATCGTCCAATGATGTCATCCCCAACACCAATGCCAATGCTAAGGCCAACACCAATTCCGATCCCGCCCATACAAAGCCCCAGAAGTACCTCAAGGCCTTTATCCAAAAGAATACAAATATCCAGTTAGGACATGCCCCCAACCATGGCCAAATCAATGTCACAAATTAAAACAAAATGCCTAAGATCCATATCATGAAATGGAACCTTCTAGAAAGATGGAAGCTCAACCCTCCAATCCAAATACTGATAATGAATCCGCGTGCTATACAGGAGAAGTAGAATGGTTGGTTCCTGCATAGCGTAGGTATACAGCCGCTAGTAGACAGGTTAATGAATTATCGCTAGCATGTATCTCGGGAAAATGATAAAGCAATGCCATTTAAACAACAAAGTAAAACCATCCATTATGCATACAACCATACATGTATATATAAGTGTCAGGAAAGGGAATTCTTGTTTAACATGCATTTAAAACCTTTCCCTGGGCTGTGTAACCTTGTTGTTTAACCATACCCATAGGCCTTATGGGTTCAGCATCCCCTGGTGAAAGGGTCCCAGTGTGTATAGCTTCATGACTAGGAAATATCCCATAGGATGACTAGTACATCACTCCAATATAAAATTTGAAACTCGTGCGTGGACATCAAAGACCCCTCATATCGGCAAATATGAGTTTCCAATTTTGGTTCCCCTGGAACCTCCACTTTCCACGGCTCAGTTACACATCCCTCCATTAATGTGAAAATTAAAACCATATCCAAACAAATACAATTACCATTTATTAACCAAGGAAATTAATTAGAGGTATCGTCATACCAACCATACTTGCAAGATGTATCCATAGCCAAACCACTTAGGTTAAGAAGAATCTCAAGTGACCTTTTCATTTACCATATTAACCTCTTGGGAGACTTCCATATACTCCACAACCAAAAACCTATAATACTTTAACCTGTGTAAACCAATTAAACCATTTATGGTTTCATGCATAAGTTGAAAACAAGCAAGAGTTCCATTTAAAGAAATCAATGCAATGAACATATCTTTATATGTATTTTATCAAACACCTTGGGGGTATAATATAATGAAAACCAATTCCAAAGATCATTAAACCATTACCATACAATCCAATTGCCCAAAACCATCATTAATGCATATAAAAGCATAAAAAACCATCAAAAACCATAACCAAACAATTTACACCAAAACCCCCAATTATTAGTGGAAAACCATAACTTAGTCAATATTGAAACCCTTAAAACAACCATACAATCCATGTTTTTTTAGAAATAAGAAGTAGGGAAGAGACACATGCCATAAACCGAGAAAGATGATGGAAGAAAATCATCAAAGCAAACCCCAAAGCAATCCCCAAGTTGTAACCCTAGCTCTCTTGCCCCAAAAGCTGTTGAATGATTAGGAATAGTTTTCTATATGTGAATGAATAGAACAGTAGGATAAATAACCTCCTAAGTGTATTAGAAGTCACGGGTCATAATTAGGGTAAGTAGGGAAATATCCAAAATGCCCCCACTTAAGTCCCTTAAGAACCCATCATAGGGATACGACTGACCATCTTACGAGTCATACCCTTTCTTATAATTGGCTCCCAGCAGTCGTACCCTGGCCTTAACCTTGGATCAGACACTGTCCAATATACGACTTATCCAATAAAGTTGTAACCTCAGTATACGATCCGTACCCATGATTCATATCCCTGGATGAATGAATTACCAAGAGGATCAAACATTTGCCACCATACGAGTCCTTGGTATGACTCGTATCCATCCTTAAAACTCGCACCCTAAGTCGTGACCATTCAAGTGACCAAAACTATCCCACCAACTAACACAGGTCAGTTTATGATAAGACCATGTCACTCGTACCCCAGCATATGAGTCATACCCTGGTGTCATATTGGGTCCGGAGAACAAATTTCAAGAAAAAATTTCTAAGGCCAAAACCTAGGATGTAACATTCTCCCCCACTAGGAACATTCGTCCTCAAATAATGGATAAGGTAGGGGTAACCACGCACAGAGCCATTTGTATTATCAAACATCCCTTTAATAAAGTTTGAAAACAAAGAGGCAAAGATCTTAATCTTTCCTAAAACAAACTCAAAAAATAAAGATGTGTTCAAGAACACATACCTTTCGTACGAATACCAGGAGCAGAAAACAAATGCAGATACTTGGACTTTATGTCCTCTTCCGCTTCCTACATAGCTTCTTTTACCTTATGGTTCTACTATAGATCCTTAACCGAAGCCACATCCTTGATTCGCAACAGACGGACTTGCCTATCCAATATCTCAATCGGGATATCTTCATAAGATAAAGAATATAAGATATCCAACCTTTCAAAAGGAACAGCCAAAGAAGGATCTCCAATACACTTTCTCAACATAGAAACATGAAAGAACGGATGAACCAGACACAAACTCGCAGGAAACTCCAACTCATAAGCAACACTTCCCACTCTCCGTAAAATCCCATAAGGACCAATAATCCGAGGAGTAATCTTCCTCTTCTTGCCGAGGACTAATCTTTCTCAGCAGCCTAAACCATATCCCAAATCACCTTGACCTTCTCCATAGCTTGACAGACCAAATAGGGACCAAACATATTCGCCTCATAAAGCTCAAACCATCCAATAGGAAATCTACATCTCCTACCATACAACGCCTCAAACACAACCATACCAACACTAGAATAATAACTATTGTTGTAAGAAAACTTTACCAAAGGTAGATGCTCAACCCAACTACCACCATAATCAATCACGCATGCCTGAAGTATATACTCCAATGTCTGAATAGTTCTCTCGGCTTGCCCATCCGACTACGGATGGAAAGTAGGACTCAGACTAACCTTAGTCCCCAATCCCTTCTGGAAAGGCCACTAGAAATGATAGCTAAACTACGTACCATGGTCAAAATAAATCAAAATAGGCACCCCATGCAGTTTCATTATCTCTAAAAGATACAACTTTGCATAATCCTTTGCCAAAAGGTAGTCCTTACCAACAAAAAGTGAGCAGACTTGGTCATCATATCCATGATGACCCAAATCGAATCAAAATGATTTTGAGACCAAGGAAGACCGGTAACAAAATCAATTTTGATTATCTCTCATTTCCATTCAAGCAACTCTATTTCTTGATGAAACCCACCAGGCCTCATGTGCTCAACCTTAACCTGTTAACACATCATGCACTTGGCCATGAAGTCAACCACATCCCTCTTCATACTATTCCACCAATAGATTTCCTTGAAATCATGATACATCTTTGTCGAACTAGGATGGACAACATACCATGGCTCATGCGCCTCATCCAAAATCATTTTTCGCAACCCGTCGACATTCAGAATACACAACCTCCCTTGGTACCATAAAGTACCATTACCACTAATCTCAAACACCGCCACCTTTGCACACCAATATCTCTCTTGATTTTTATAAAGACCGGATCCAACACTTGATTCTTCTTAATCTCTCTACCAAGAGACAATCGAACCACTTCTTGCACCATCACACCACCATCTTCGGAATCCAAGAGACGAACTCCAAGATTGTCCAAGCGGTGAATATCCTTCACTAATTCCCATTTTCCTTTCTCTACATGAGCATAACTTCCCATAGACAACCTGCAAAGAGCATCGGCAACCACGTTAGCCTTACTTGGGTGGAAGTTTAGACTCATATCATAGTCCTTGAGAAGCTTAAGCCATCTCATTTTCCTGTGATTAAGCTCCTTCTATGTGAATGCATACTGAAGAATCTTATGATCAGAAAAGATATCCACTTGAACACCATACAGATAATGCCCCCATATTTTCAAAGCAAATACAATCGCCAACAGCTCATAATCATGAATAGGATAATTCCTCTTATGCACCTTCAAATGCCTGGAAGTATAGGCAATCACCATCCCTTGCTGCATCAAAATACAACCAAGCCTAACCTGAGATGCATCACAATAAACCACAAACCCATCATTACCTTCCTACAAAGTCAAAATCAAAGCTAACGTCAACCTATCCTACAATTTCTCTAAACTTCCCTCACAACCATCCGACCAAGAAAACTTAACCTTTTTCTGAGTTAAATTAGTCAAAGGAGCAGCTATCGATGAGAAACTTTCCACAAACCGCCTATAATACCCGGCTAAACCAAGAAGGTCTGAACATCGGATGGAGTCATGGGCCTAGGCCACCCTTCACCGCAGCAACCTTTTGAGGATCAACCAGTATCCCCTCACTAGAAATAATGTGACCTAAGAAAGTCACAACATTCAACCAAAACTTACACTTAGAGAACTTGGCAAACAAACATTGTTCTTTTAAGGTCTGTAATATAACATAAAGGTAATTAGCATGATTTACCTCACTCCTCAAATACACCAGAATGTCATCAATAAATACAATACCAAAGAGATCCAAATACTGCCTAAACACCCTATTCATCAAATCCATAAATGCTGCTAGAGCACTTGTCCACCCAAATGACATCACCAAGAACTCAAAGTACCTATATCAAGTATGAAAATCCATCTTAGGGATATCCACTTCCCGAATCTTAAGCTGATGGTACCCAGACCGAAGATTTATCTTGGAAAAGAACTTGGCACCTTGCAACTAATCAAACAGATCATCTATCCTTGGGAGAGGATACTTGTTCTTGACTGTTACCTTGTTCAACTGTCTGTCGTCTATAAACATTCGAAGGGAACCTTCCTTCTTGCGCATAAACAACACCGGTGCACCCCATAGAGAAACACTAGAACAAATAAACCCCTTATTCAGAAAATCCTAAATTTGCTCCTTGACTTCCCTTAACTCAGCTAAAGACATTCTTTAGAGTGGAATAGATATTATACGAGTGTCCAAAAGAAAATCAATACCAAACTTTATTTCTCTATCCGGAGGAACAAATGGAAGATCATCGAAAATGCCTCTAGAGACTCATTAACTACCAGAACTGACTGTAAAGAAGGACCTTCCTAGTTGAAATCATTAACCCTGACCAAGTGATAAAGACGCTCTTTAGAGATTAACCTTCGAGCTCTAAGATAATAAATAAATCTTCCCCTAGGAGCTAAAGAACAACCCTCCCATTCTATTTCCGGCTCGCCGGGGAACCTAAAGATGACCTTACGAGTCTGCCAGTCTAAAGATGCATAATAAGAATACAACCAATCCATACCTAAAATTATATCAAAATCCACCATTCCCAACTCAAACAAATCTATCAAGGTCTTTCTATCACCAACAGATACCACACACACCCTATAGCCCCGTTCAGCAATGATTGAGTCTCCTATCGGGGTTGAAATAGAAAAAACATTCGAAATAATTTTTGGATCAAAACCAAAAGACACAGTTGTATAAGGAGTCACATAAGAAAGAGTGGATCCCAGATCAAGGAAATAATATACATCATGGGACTCTACTCGCCACGGCTTTGTGGACTTCCCAGTTGACCATGAACCTAAAGCTCTAATACTAACTTGTCATGACCCGAATCAGGGCCTAGACATAATGGGCATCCCAAGTCCGACAAGGACTGGGGACCGCCCCCTTAACCCAACCCAACCACCTTCCACAACCTCAAATGAGCTGAATATTGAACATATCACAAAATAGAATTATTATTCACATCAAGACTCTAGGATAGGATCACTATCGTAACCAACCCAACCAAGTCTAACCGTACCAAACCCAACCATCCATACCATACCTAAACAAAGAGAATATCAAAACATAATATGATAATCAATCATAAAATATAATATGATGGAACAACCAACAATATTGTCTAATGATGTCAGCCCCAACACCAATGTTAAATCTAAGGCCAACACCAATACCGATCCTGCCCATACCAACCTCTAGAATTACCACAAAGACTTTATCTAAAAGAATACAAATATCTGGTTGGGACATGCCCCCAATTATGGCAAAACGAATGTCAAAAATGAAAATGAAATGTCTAAAAGTATCCATATCATTAAAGAAAGCCTTCAAAAAACATAGAAGCTCGCCACTTAAATCCAAATATTGATACCAAATCTGTATGCGAGACAGGAGGAGTAGAATGGCCAGTTCCTACATAGTGTGGGTATATAGTCACTAGAAGACGGGTTAGATAATGATGGCTAGCATGTATCTCAGGATAAGGATAAAGTAATGTCATTTAAACAAACAAGTAAAACCATTCATTATGCATACAACTATACTAATATATATAAGTGGCTGTAAAAGGAATCTGTGTTTAATATTCATTTAAAACCTTTACCTGAGATGTGTAACCTTGTCATTTAACCACACCCATGGGCCATATGGGTTCAGCTTCCCTTGGTAAAAGGGTACCAATACGTGCAGCCACACGATTAGGAAATATCCCATGGGATGTCTAGTACATCCCTCCAATGTAAAATATGACACTCGTACGTGGCCAATAAACACCCCTCATATCGGCAAATATGAGTTTCAAATTTTTGTTGCCCTGAAACCTCCACCTTCCACGGCTCAGTTACACATCCCACCATTACTGCCCAAAGTAAAACCATATCAAAACAAATACAATTACCATTTATTAACAAAGGTCATTTATTAGTGGTATCATCATACCAACCATACTTACAAGATTTATCCATAGCCAAACTATTTAGGTTAAGGGGACTCTCAAGTGACCTTTTTGTTTACCATATTAACCTCTTGGGACACTTCTATGTACTCCACAAGCCAAAATCAATAAGCCTTTAACTTTTCTAAACCATTTAAACCAGTTATGGTTTCATTCATAAGCTGAAAACAAGCAAGAGTTCCATCTAAAGAAATCAATGCAATGAATATATCTTTATAAGCATTTTATCAAACACCTTAGGGGCATAATATAAGCAAAACTAATTCCAAAGACCATTAAACCATTACCATGCAATCCAATAGCCCAAAACCACCATTAATGCATATAAAAGCATAGTTAAACCATAGGAAACCATAATTAAACAATTTACATCAAAACCCCTAATTATTAGTGGAAAACTATAACCCATGCAATATTAAAACCATGAAAACAACCATACAATCCATGCCTTTTTAGAAATAAGAAGTGGGGAAGAGACATATGCCTTAAACTGAGGAAAATAATGGAAGAAAATCACCAAAGCAATCCCTAAGTTGTAACCCTAGCTTTCTTGCCCCATAAGCTTTTGAGAGAATTATTGAATAATTAGGAATAGTTTTATATGTTTTAATGAATAGAATAATAGGGTAAATAACCTGTAAGTGTATTTGAAGTCGTGGGTCATAATTAGGATAAGTAGGGAAATGTACAGAATGCCCCCACTTAAGTCCCTTAAAAACCCATCACAAGTTATGACTAACCTTCTTTCGAGTCATACCCTTCCTTACGATTGGTTCCCACCAATCGTACCCAGCCCTTAACCTTGGATTAGACATTGTCTAGTATACGACTCATCCAACCATGTCGTAACCTCAGGATATGATCCATACCCACAATCCGTATCCCTGAAAGAATGAATTACCAAGAGGATCAAACACTGCCCACCATACGAGTCCCTGATATGAGTTGTATCCATCTTTACGACTCGCACCCTTAAGTCATCACCATTATAGTGATCAAAACCATCCTACCAACTAACACAGGTTAGCTTACAACAGGACCTTGCCACTCGTACCCCAACATACGACTTGTACCCTAGAGTAGTATTGGATCCAAAGAATAAATTTCAAGGAAATATTTCTAAGTTTAAAACCCAGGATGTAACACACTAACCATATAGTATGAACCCGAACTTCCCTACTTCTTCTTAGATCACTTTGTACCATCTCTACCACTCTGTTGTTGACCTACAACCTGATCAAAAAATCTAAACTTCTTATTCTGTCTTTTCCCCATATCTGTCTGCTTCTTCATCTCTTTCTTGTCTTGTTGTAGATAAATAACTAACTTGGATATATCCATATCCTTGCTCAACAAGGCAGCCTTACTTTCTATAATCAAATCATGGGACAACCCAAAAGTGAACTTCCCCATTCTATCCCTCATGCTAGACACTAACGCGGGAGCATATTGAGACAACTGACAGAATTTCAAGTCATACTTCTTAACCGTCATCCTACCTTGCTTCAGGTTAAAAAAAACTCTTCCAATTTTGCCTCCCTTAACTCCTGAGGAAAGCAGCGGTCTAGAAAAATACTAGAGAAATCATCCTAAAGTACGAATTCACCATCACCTCTCCTAGACTGTTCCCACCCTCATACCATTGGTATGCTACATTTTTTAGTTGATAGGTAACGAATTTTATACCCTCCACATTAGTGGTATGCATAACGTGGAAAATCTTCACCATCTCATCAATAAAACCATGAGGATTCTCCTCAACCTTAACACCAGTGAACACAGAAGGGCTTCACCTCATAAATTGGTGCTTTGTGGCCTCCGAAGATAGAGTAACAAAAGCTACACACTCAGACTAAGAAGCTACTAACTGAGCCAACATATGAATAAACTAACGAAATTCTGCATTTGACATATCATTTTGATGAACTCAGGGAGGACTAGAAGGGTCCGGTAGAAATCCAGAAGGGCAATCAGGAACTGGACACCTAGATCAGGTCAGTACCCCATAAGCAGAGCATGTTCCATTAGCACTGTCCTCAAGTGGGACTAAGGAGTTTTCATAAGCTTTATATCATTAGTGAGATATGATCTAAAAAGCAAACAAAAGGGAATTAGAGAGACTGAAGATCTTAGACTCTATAGCTTAAAACAGAAAAATAAGAAAGGGAATATTCCTAAATATCTCGTAGCCTCTCCCTTATAAGTGTGGCACGCTACACACTCATAAAAGATACTCTACTCAACACGGCTTTGTCAGACACCCAATGATACCACACCTAAGCGCAGCTACCACCTTTGTCATGACCCAAACCAGGGCCTGTCCGTGAAGGGTATCTCAAGTCTCACGTGGACCAGAGATCACCCCTAAACCTAACCAAACCAAATATAGTACACCCAAAGTAGGCTAAAGTTCGAACATATAACAAGATCAGAGAATATTAACTTAAAAACATTAAAATAATTCTACAACCAAAACCAAATGATATTGGCATCAATGCAAATACCAATAATAATACCGCTACAAATACCGACATCACCCATACCAATAGTAGTCTAACAAAGCCTCTAATTAAAAGAAAAAGGTATCTAGTCGAGACATGCCCCCGACCATATCCAAAACAAAATCCAAAGAAATAGTCAAAGCATAAAGGAAACCATAGAAATGAAATAGGGTCTTCCGAAGTATGGAAGCTCACCATTTTTACCTGACTCACTAGTTGATCCTGAATCCAAGTCACTAAGAAGGAGAAGTAGAAGTATGACCAGTCCCTGCATCACGTAGGATACAGCGTCAAAAGATGGTTAGTGGGGTGAATGCTAGCATGAAACTCGGGGAAAAGGATAACATAATGATAAGATCAATAGTTTTAAATCATTCAAAGCCAATTCACATAATCAATGCATAACCATATATATATATATATATATATATATATAACATACCGGGATAAGGAACAAGGCTTAACATGCTTTCAAAACTTTATCCTGGATTGCATACCTCAACCATTATATTATAGTACCCACGGCTATATGGCCCCAGCTCTCACCCTCTTATTGGATCCCAGTGCGTGTAGCTATACGAACCAAAGAATAATCTCATATATATGCACATGAGGGACTTGAACCCTCTAATATATACTAAGGTGAGCTAAGTACCAGATCATATAATGATTTACGAGGGCCTCGGACCTCCTTAATCATGAAATAATAATAAGGAGAACTCAAACCTCCCTAGTCACTTTGACCCCCGTGTCGGCAAACACGATTTCCAGTATCGGTTATTCGAATCTTTACTTTCACAACTCAGCTACACAACACTTATTAAATCCCAATTAAAATAATTGTCACACATTCTCATACAATGAACCATATTACACTTTAAGGCATAATTTGTTGGTATAGTCATACCAACTACACTTGAAAGGTAACACATCCTGCCAAAATAGTTTTCCATTATCTTGGGGAGAACAACTTCCTCAGTTCATTAATACACATTGGGAAACACCGACTCTCTGTGTTCATTAAATTATCCCATTGTATTTCAAATACTTCTTTATATCATGCAATAGTTCAAGAGTAGTTTAATTTTACAAATTCCCACAGTGATCATAACAAAACCAATTTCACATTATGGGGTTGGGGTTACAACTACTTCAAAGCCACAAGTTTGGAAAAATCACAATTCTCTCATTCATTCACCATACCCGTGTACCTACAAGTTTAAAACCATATTAAAGCATGAAAATCATATATATAAACCCTGGGAAATATTATTCAACTCATAATATTCAAAACCTCCAACATTTATTTTCAAAACCAAACAATGGTCTTATGAACAATACTTTAAATCACATTTATTTGCAAAATTAACAATCAGGGAAAAGTAACATGCCTAAAATAGTATGATGTATGGAGATAAACCATCCTTGGTAGCCCTAATTGATCAACCTCTTGAAACCCTAGCCTTAAA
The DNA here is from genome assembly GCA_030864215.1 of Capsicum pubescens. NCBI lineage: Eukaryota > Viridiplantae > Streptophyta > Magnoliopsida > Solanales > Solanaceae > Capsicum > Capsicum pubescens. The sequence continues at coordinate 239,255,298 of CM061544.1, read as the reverse complement.
TTGAACAGAAGTTTGAGAGAGAATTTGGGAGTGTTTAATCTGTTAAAGTGTTGAATGAATTCCCCAAAAAAAAGTTTATGGATGTGGGGTCTGAAGGGTTTTAAGTGGGAAATGTCTAAATTGCCCCCAACTTAAAAGCTAGAAAAGCATCGTCTTTAGTTACGAGTCAACCCCTTGACTTATACCCACATCTTACGACTCGTGACCACGATTCGTAACCAAGATAGTCTCTAGGACCCCCAAAACTATTATCCTTATGACTTAACTCACCAACTCATTACATGAGCCTACACTCATAAGTCCAACTCATAAGAAATGCAGAACCCAAATAAATCAAACACTGGACATCCTACGATTTGAACCTTTGACTCGTGACTTATCCTTATGGATCATAGTGAGCCACTCGTACTTAGAGGAAAACCAAGCCTCAAACATACTAGTTTGGGTACGACTCAACTAGTGAGTCGTCAAATTACCCTACGACTCCGGGGTTCAGTCATATTCAATGCAGTGACCCCAGAGATCAAAAATTTTCAAGGTTCAAAAATCTAGTGTGTTTCACAACCATACCCCCAAGGCCATGCTTTTGGCCATGTGGCGCAACTCCCTCCATCCTTTCTTGGATGGACAAAAGTTGATTTTTCATATCTTTAAGTTAGGAGGCAATGTTTTAAATGCATATATTTTGTATGGGGCAGTATATGGACAACCTAAAATAGTATAAAAGGAGTACTTTTACTTAATTACACCTCACTTTTGGAATAACAAAAGATTAGAGATAAGAGAAGGAATCAAAGAGGCTCTACACTAGGGTTTTTCTTCTTTACTCTAGTTTTCTTGTAGTTTGTACTTATGAATTCAATTATGGTGATTCTTTGTTTGACTATGAGTGGCTAAATGCCCTCATTCTAGGGTTAAGGCTATGTACAAGAGTACTTAGCTTTCAATCAAGTTGGTTTAAAGTTGATTATCATATTTGGTTGTTCATATGTTGTTGTAATTACTATTCTATTAACTCACGACCTTTAGAATATGTTTATATTTCTATTGTGAATCCGAAAGGAGGAACATTATATTAGAACGTGTAACATATGGAGTGGGTTCTTGTCTTTTTAATGAAATCAATATAGAATTCACTTTTAGGATAGGAAAATACCCAATTCGCCCCACTTGGTTCAAGTATGCGATGAAATACAAATGTGTTTGAATTAGTTTTCACATTCCCGCTCAACGATGTAGTTGTGGGGATAATTTTGATACACGATTAGAGGCTCAAAGACCATAATTATGTTATTAAACTCGAGAATCAACGATCGAGATAGTTAACTCAACCGACAAGATTGTATAGCTTTGTAGGATTGTTCAAATTTCCTTGACCCTCAATTTCTTCTCATCATTGTTACAAACACTTTACTTTCCAGTTATTTTTTATTGTTACTCTTAAATCTTCAGAATTTAAACTCATGGGATACGAATCGCACATGTATAACTTTAATAGTAACACTTGAATTGGATTGTGTGCCATCACCAATTCCCTGAGGGATTGATATTCGGCTCAAAGGGATCACTTTATGTCACGACCTAATTTCTCAAGTCATGATGGTGCCTACTATAACCCACCAATAGGAAAGCCCAACCCGTAGTCCGAAATGACTAGTAACGGACTACTCAATAATATAAAAAATACAAAATAAATGAAATAAAGATCAATTGCATAAGTGAATCCCAAAACCTGGTGGTATCAGTACAAGAGCTTCTAATATATTAAGAGTACAAGAGTGAAATATCAATGGAATTACACTGATACAACTTATCTCTGAATACAATATACAGACTAGTCTAATATATAAGAGGGAGGTAAGTAATACTCTAAATGTCAGGAGCTCACTCTCAGTCTCCAAACCATGGCTGCTCTGCATGATACACACATCAATGGAAATAACCCATACTGTGATCTGTAGGTTGTAGAAGTGTAGTATAAGTACCAAATAAATGGTACTCAGTAGGCAACTGTCAACTGATCTCCAAAGGTAAAGCATATATATACAACATACAAATAGAATGAAAATTACACCCAAGAGTCCGTAAATCATATAACAGGTAAATGAGATAATAAAGATAGCTTATTCTATTCATGTCCAAGAGACTAATATATTAAGGCTAAGAAAGTATCAAGGATGAACTATCATATTCATGTCCAAATTCATAAATCTCAATACTATACAGTAAATCCCAGGCTAATATGTGAATAAAGGGCGAAAGAAAGGTAGATAACAATATACAAGGCCAAGGAATAAATATACAATATGAATAAATGAAGGAAGGATATACGGTATTACCATAGCTACGTATAGTTTGATATATATATATATACATACATACGTATAGTTATGATGTCAACTCAAAGCATAACATAAATCATCATATCCTCATTTTAAGACCTTATTATAATCTGATCAGGATTTAATACTCTCATAATCAAGGTTTCTAACCCACATAGCTAGACATGAATTAATCATGCATAATAATGCAATTGTAAGATAAAAGAGGATAGAAACATAACTCAAATATCGATACCAAATCAATGACCAATCTGTCATAAGCTAGCCATAATAATAATCATAACAATGATAATAACAATATCAATAACAGCATGAGTAAACAATTATTCTGAACAGCCAAACACCTAGACGAGCCTATGCATACCCCCACTGCCCCAGGCTCGAAAGGTTTAATTAATATACAACAACATAAGACATATTCATCACCTATATCCATGCAATTGTCCCATACTAGCTGATAGACATAGGTGTGTACTGGTGATAGGCAATATACATGCAAGAATGAATACAAAGAACACAATCAACATCACAATGTCATCATTGTAACCATCATCATCATCTTAATCAATATCTGGCCTTGCTGGGTATCAACATATCATCACAATATCCTCTAGACTTGAACTTGATATATAAATCATCACAATAGTATCCTCTTGACTCAAACTGGATATATATATCATCATAATCATCAATACATATATAAATATATATAATAAATGCATGGACTCAAGCCATGGCTAAAAGAGTGTAAATTCATTACCCAAAATGATCGTCGAGACTAAATCATTGTAAAAATGTAGAAAGGATCGAAATATCTCATGACTGAAGTAAATAATAGTGTTAAGTCATGGACCGGAATTTGTCTTGGTCAAATCTTTAAAATAATATTTTTAACCTCTTTTATACGTATAAATATTCAATTTAGTTAGGTAGTTATTATAGTAAGGAAATTCATTGTTAAGGTGAAATGTGGATTTTAACCCTTATTTAGAAAAATAGTAATAAGGTCGTGCTTCAACTAGGATCACATAAGTAATGATATAATAATCATGAGTGTACCAAATCTATACATGTCATCACCAGTATTTAGTCAATAAAACCGTAGGCAACATAAACATATATGTATCCATATTCTACAACCCTATTCTTTACTAGGATAACTACTTCCCGGATATCCAACCAATATTATAACACGACCCTCGACCTAATAGTATATTCGGAATAATCATGACATCATAATCACGTCCTTAGGTCCATATACATATTCGAAATTTATATTGACAATCATATTTATAAGTCGTAGCATATCTATAATCATCTCACATATAGGAGCTATCTCACATCTAGGAGGCATAATATCAATAAGCATATCAACTCTATTAGACATCTCATATCTATGGGTCATTCATCACGACCAAGAGAAAAATCATCTTTATAAGCCTAATAATCATAACTAGGAGAAAAATAATCTTTATAGACCAAATATCATAACTAAGAGGAAAATACATCTCTAGGGGTCAAATATCATAACTAAGAGGAAAATGCATCTCTATGGGCCAAATATCATAACTAATAGGAAAATGCATCTTTATGGCCAAATATCATAACTAAGAGAAGAATGCATCTCTATGGGCCAAATATCATGATTAAGAGAAAAATGCATCTCTATAGGTCAAATATCACATCTAAGGAAAATTAATATCTCTATTGTCCATTAACCATAATCCGGCGAAAATCATCAAAATTTATCAATTCACTAAGTAAATCTCATAAATAAATCTCATTAGTCTCAACTAGGCCTACTATCCACAACTAAGCCCGCAAGGACTAATACAAGTCTTGGCCTAAGTGGGCCGTATGATCCCACTTCTAATCCTCAATCTCCATATTTAGGCAAACTACGCCCAAAACTAGGCTAAGGTATCTAGTTCAACTTCTAGATGTCAAGTAAGTCATAACCAATCCTAAAATAGGAAATTTGTCTAGAAACATGAGCAATTATGTCAATTCCACCCCCAAGATACGGTTTTAAGATTACTAGATTAGTCCAACTAAGGTCAATCACACTAACCATGGTTCCAACACTTGAACCACATCCCAAGCTTAGCATCTTAATATTTTCATACTACAAACTAATTCAATCTAGGGAGAAGGCAATAGGATTCTAAAAGGGTCATAAACATACTACCTTACGGGTCTAAAACTCTCATCTAATTCCCCAAATATCAATAATAAATACTAGGTTATTTATTCATAATCAAGCCTAACATTCATCTTCACATGCCATACATAACACACATCATCTTCAAAGAAGAGTAGGTAGAAGCCTACCTCAAGGCCGAACTGCAAAACCTCACATCATGCACCACATGCTCATCTTCACTTTGCAATCCCCAAAATGCCATCATGTTATCAAAAACATAATCTACTCACCAATACGAGTGTAACGATACTCAATTATACTATTATGCTTCGAATTCAAAAATGAAACCAAAATTTTTAAATGGGTCCCATATATAGAAATCACGTTTCTGAGGTCAACCCAATATGCATACATCACCAAGGAATCATAGCCCTCGATTAATGGGTGAAAACAAACCAAAATTGAGGCTAAATCAAGTCCTAAGCTAAATTGGGGTTTTGGGTCAAGAACTAAGAAATTCAGTAATAAAGTAATGAAATCTTACCTTAATCCGAATGATAATAATGATAAAAGATGTTCATCAAGCTCTCTAGACACCCACAAGACTCAATTTTGAGTTATCATACCCATTTAGGGGTCGTTTGGTAAGGTGTATTGGAAAACTAATGCATCCATTAGTTTAATGTGTATTACTAATACCTTGTTTGGTATACTTTTGCACCCTATGTATAACTAATGCTTGCATTAGTTATACACTCTATTTTGTATTAAGGTGTGTATTACTAATACCTCAAAATCTATGGTATTAGCAATGCAATGGATCTAATACATACATTAACAAGATTAAACATACTATTATCATTAAAAAAAAAAGTCACATCCTTTCCAACATATATATGGAGGATATTTTTGTACAAAAAAATATTTTTTTTAGAAATTATTTAATACATGTTATTTTTAATACATCAAACCAAACACTGCATAAGAAAAATCCAAGCATAGCTAACACAAGCATTACTAACACACCATATTTTACATTATTCTTATACACTCTACTAAACGACCCCTAAGGGGTTGGTAGCGTGTATTGTAAAATATAATGCATGCATTAGTTAATGTGTACTGCTAGTACCTTATTTGGTATGACTTTTTGCCTATGTATAACTAATGCAAGCATTAGTTATACACTCTATTATGTATTGAAGTGTGTATTCGTAATACACTCTATTTCCTATATATTAGTAATACAAAGACTTTAAACACATGCATTAACTTATTAAATGACTTTAATACCCCTCAATTTTCCTCTCAAAATATTTCACCATTTCTTTTCCCGCCATTTCAATTTGCAATAATGAATTTGTTCAAAATATTTCACAATTTTTTTTCCACCATTTCAATTTACAATAATGAATTGTTGATTTAAATAACTATAACATATTTTTGCTTTGCTTCAAGAGTCTTTAAAAAGATTTTTAAAAAAAATTGAGAATATTTCTTAGTTTTACATCTTGTATTTTATTTTTGTTTCGACTATGTTAATCCGTCAGCGTAACATTTTTGCGAAAAGACAAAGATCTTGGAATGAATCCTAAACCTCTATAATAGTTCAACAATACTAATTATGTTTGAAATAACAAAAGAACTTTATTGCAAAAAAGTGTACAAAATCAAAGAAGGGTATTTTTGTAAACAAAAATTTCTTTTATAGAAATTAAGTAAGATGTATTATTTCTTATACATCAAACCAAATAATGTATAAGAAATAATACATGCATAACTAATACAAACATAAATAATACAAGTATTACTAATACAAGCATTACTAATACACTATATTTTGCATTGTTCTTATACACTCTATCAAACGATCCCTTAGGATTTTATGCTCTCAAAGATGAAGGGAAATGCCAAATTCGTGACCTTGGGATCTATTTATAGACCCCCTCGGCGAAGAGATGTGGTATCCTCGTGATAGCAAAGTCAAAAACTTATTTTAGACCCTCGAAATTTATTCGGAACCCAAATAACATGATTCAATAGTGAAATTTGAGTGTATAACACATTTCAAATCCATTGGAATCATTAAAACTTTCATCCAAGATCTTTTCGGCAAAAAGTGAGGTCCACACCTATAGTTTCGTTTTTCATAAAATCCTCTCAATAGCCCAAAATAAGTTCGAAAGCCTTGGGACCTGAACCAAGGGTCCCCCTAGCCTAAAATCAACATTTTGTACATAATGAAGAAGTCAAAATTTTAATCTGAGGTCGTTTTGACCAAATATGGGTCTCATACCCATATTTTGATTTTTCAACTTTCCAATCAATAGGTTGAAATGAACTCGGGTGCATTGGAACCCAAACCAAAGGTCTATCTAGACTAAATTTGATATTTTAGATCTTCTGGTGCAGTCGAAATTTGCATCCGAGATTTTTTCACTGAAGTTTTCGCGCGATGGTCATTTGAAACCAACGAAGACTTCAAAACAGGAAATTGACTCTAAAAATTAAATAAACTATCCGATAACTGAATCGTCGGTCCCAGCAAGTCATAAATAACTTGGGGCAGCTATGGAGAAGCCCTAATGGCAAAGATAAGCAGAAATATGAAAAATAACCGGAAGAATCATTGCACTTTATTACTTGCACGACCATAAACATTTGCGTGTGCAGTGAACGCAACATCTTGTTTTCTCTTGTCTTTTCCTATTGAAATTTGTCTTCTTCCATTTATTTTTCACATCTGAATTTTCTTTATTGAATTCGGAATATTTGTACCTTTTTCAACGTAAATTTGCAGAATTTGATATATAATTGAAGAATTACATTATTTAATCTTTAAAATATTTAAAATTTGTTAGAATTTATTTTCACATGTTTGATAGTTACAATTTGTTAGAAACATGTTTCATGTATGTGGCTATTATTGTGTAAATATTACTTAATATCATGAATTAGTAGTGACTCAGCTAATTTTGGTTTTAGCTTGAAACTGTTTGATGAAGGACTAATTCATTTTTTTATATGTTTTTGAACTGACCTGTCATTTGCAGCAACAGAAGTCACAATAATTTGCAAAAATTAAATTTTGCTCCTCTTGTCGTAGGTTAAATAAATGTGATGTTAGACCTGCTTCATTACGTTTGGCCTGTTTTTTTTTTTTTTCATTATCATCTCTATGATTGATTACTTTGGTTGGGGCGGACGTATTGCAAAAATTAAATTTTGCTCGTCTTGTCGTAGGTTAAATAAATGTGACGTTTAATCTACTTCATTATGTTTGGCCTGTTCTGCTCTAATTTTTTTCATTATCATCTCTATGATTGATTACTTTGGTCGGGGCGGACCTATTTAAAAATTTGCGGTGCTTTAGTATTGTTAAATTAAATATAAATTCGATATAATGATATAAAAATATATATATAAATTACTATATTATTAAAAAAAGCATTCTCGAAGCGAAAAAACATAATTGAATACTTCAATTTTCAGATAAAATTAAAACATTGAAGGTTAATATGTGTGTCAATCTCCCAATACTTATGGACCCAATATCCTCCATCTGCCACCATGCGTGATTTTTTTTATTTTTTTTTATAAACAGTTTAATTGCCTGCAGCTATACTGGCCTACATGCAATGTTTGGTAGCTCTAAAATAAAATATAAGAAGAGGATAATATATATATATATATACCTCCGTTTAAAAAAGAATGATTTTTTTTTTTAGTCTGTTTAAAAAAGAATGTTTCTTTTCTTTTTTGGCAATACTTTAATTTCAACTTTTTACATGACATGTTTAGGACCACAAGATTAAAGGGCATTTTGGTACATTTGACACAACTTTAATTTAAGGCCACAAGATTCAAAAGTTTTCTTTATTTTCTTAAACTTTGTGTCAAGTCAAAGTAGGTTATATATATATATACTAGTTTAGGTGTAAGCGTCTTGCGCGTGTACCTCACTTTAATAAGTTCAAACATTACATTAAATAGGATATTTGTTTAAATAATAAAGATGAATATAATAATTAAATTTAAAAAATTTGAGTATCTAAAGATGGAGAATTTATTTATTAAACCTAATCTTTACCAAAAATATTTTCAAAAGTCGATCGATAATTATCTATCATCTGTAAATTGTAACAAAACAATACAATGATAGAGACATCAAAATAATACAATTAAATCTAATCTTTATACACAAATTTTTTTTCAAAGTCGTCCGACACTCATCTACAACTTGTAAACAATAACAAAATAATACGATAATAAAGATATCAAAATAATACAACTAAACCTCACCTTTACATCAAAAAAATTCTCAAAGCCGACTAACATTTAACATTTATCTATCACTTGTAAACTGCAACAAAATAATAAGATAAAAGTGATATCAAAACAATACAATTAAACTTAAATTTTACACACAAAAAATTCTCAAACTCGATCGAAATTTATCTACGAACTGTAAACTACCACAAAATAACAAACTAATAGAGATATTACGATAATACAATTAAACCTAACCTTTACGTAAAAAAAAATTCAAAACCGACCAACATTCATCTAGCATCTATAAATTAAAATAAAACAATAAGATAAAAAGGATCAAAACAATACAATTAAACCTAACTTTTACACAAGAAATTCTTTAAAGTCAACTGACATTCATCTACGACTTGTAAACTATAAAAAAAAATATAATAGTGATCACAAAGTTTCAATTTTGATCCAACTAATTCTTGTCTGAGCAAAAATTTTAACCCCAAAGAATGATTTGAATGAAAACAAAGAAGATATATATATATACACACATGTTGAATTCTATTATGATGACAAAAACAGTGAAGAAGTTGAGGATTAGAAAATCAAGCATCGATGCAATCGAATCAAGTTGAGGATTTGCACAAATACCACGTAGATTACTCGTATTTCTGCACAAAATAGAACACAAATATCACGTAGATTGTTATTGTCTCTGTACAAAATAAAACACAAGTATCATGTAGATTGCTAGTATTTCCGCGCAAAACACAAATTAGAATCACAATAAATGAGGATGAAAAATATTAATTAATTTTCCTACCATATATTTTAGGAATCTCGTATATTTTAGGAAGTCTAATTGAACGAAAAATATTAATTAATTCTCCTACCATATATATTTTAGGAGTCCCACATATTTTAGGAAGTTTAGTTAATATAATAAAAAATAATTAAATAATAAATTTAAAAAATAGTGAAAAGATAATTTTGTCTAAAAAAAAGAGTCTTTTAATGAAGGGTAAAAAGTTCAAATCACTTTTCTAAAGGTTTTCACACCTTGCGCCTTGAGTGAGTGGTTTCTAAAAGTTCAAATCACTAGTTTAGGTGTACGCACCTTGCGCGTGTACCTCACTTTGATGAGTTCAAACATTACACTAAATATGATAGTTGTTTAAATAATAAAGATGAATATAATAATTAAATTTAATATCTTTTGAGTATGTAAAGATGGAGAATTTATTTATTAAACCTAACATTTACCAAAAGTATTTTTAAAAGTTGATCGATATTCATCTACCATCTGTAAATTGCAACAAAATAATACAATAATAGAAACATCAAAATAATACAACTAAATCTAATCTCTACACAAAAAAAAATTCTCAAAGTCTTCCGAAATTCTTCAAGTCGACCAACATTTATCTATCACATGTTAATTGCAACAAAATAATACGATAAAAGTGATATCAGAATAATACAATTAAACTTAAATTTTACGCACATAAAATTCTCAAAGCCGATCAAGATTCATCTACGAACTCTAAACTACCACAAAATAACAAACTAATAGAGATATTATAATAATACAATTAACCCTAACCTTTACCTAAAAAAAAAATTTAAAGCCGATCTGCATTCATCTAGCATCTGTAAATTAAAATAAAATAATAATAAGATAATAAAGATATCAAAATAATATAATTAAATCTAACCTTTACACAAGAAATTCTCCAAAACCAACTGACATTCATCTATGACCTATAACTATAAAAAAATAATATAATAGTGATCACAAAACTTCAATTTTGATCTAACTAATTCTTGTCTGAGCGATCTTGTTGGTAGGTGGTAGATAAAGAAGTTAGTTATGAGCAACAAAAAGTATAATATATTCTACTAAAGTGACACATAGAATGGAATATGTTGAGGTATGCTATGAGAAGTTATGAGAAGTAGAAAATAAAAAATATTGAACTAAAAGGACACATTCAGCTAATTTAAGCTAAGCAAAATTAAGTTGACATAGCAAGTAATATTGTGTTTAAATTAACAACGTAAAAAGGAAGAGATGATATAATGATCAAAAATCTGAAATTGTTGAAACTGTGCTGAGACAGAATACAATAAACTTTGTTGAGACAAAAAACAATGAAAGATCGCAGTTATTTATAATAATGAACAGTGAAAAAAAAGCTCAAGCGTTTATATAAAAGGACAGGAAAAGCCGTGGTTGAAAGAAACTAAGTAAGAATCAAATAGGATTAAAAAAACATAAAACGGCTAAAGAAAAATTTGGGTAAAGGAAAATTTTATTATGGAGAAAAGCTAAATTTGGTTTAAATACAAAAATCAGGTAAAGAAAAATTTGGATATAGGAAAATTAGAAAAATTTTAGTTAGGGAAATTTTATTATGGAGAAAAGCTAAATTTGGTTAAAATACATAAAATGGGCAAAGAAAAATTTGGGTAAAGGAAAATTAGGAAAATTTTAGTTATGAAAATTTTATTATATTTATTTTGTAGAATTTAATTGTAGGGAAGGGGGTAAAAGACGATTTTGTCTAAAGCAGACTGTTTTAATGAAGGGAAAAAAGTTCAATTCACTTTTCTAAGGGCCTTCACACTTTTAATATATTATAGATATAGATTATAGATTATAGATATAGATTAAATTATAGATTATATATATATTTATATATATATATCTAGTTTAGATGCACGTGCCTCGCACGTGTAACTTTTGATTATTTAAAATTAAACGATTTTATCTATTACGAAAGTTTTTAATAAAGCACAAAAAGTTCAAAATAGATATTTTATCGTAAGCACATATATATATGAGAAAAATAATTACATTGTTTGATTCGAACATACGAGAATATCAAACCTAGAAATTAAAATTCACAAACAAAATAGATATAATAATGCATGACGTGTTAAACTTAAAATCACTCCCAAGCTAAAGAAAAAATAATAAGCTACGACAACCAATAGAAAAGGAAAAACAACTCAGAAAAAGAGAGAGAGAATAACATACTAATCTAGCGGATGACAATTACAATGGTTGAAGAAAACATAACGAATAAAATCACAATCATTCTTGTTGAAGCGAAGGTTAATACTTTGAAGAAAAGAGATGCAGATATATCACATTTAATTTTTCTGGACATAATCTAAACAAAAAGACAAACAAGAAGAAGAAAAGAGAGGTAATAAGAAGAGAAATGAGGAATTAGAAATAAACGGACTTAAAAATTATTTGCAAAATATAAGTTAAATAGAATTATTGGAGACTTATATTTACTACACATTAATAAGTAGTTATATTAGGTAATATTTAAATTAATTTAGAATTGTAAAATATTAGGAGTTCCTGTTGAGTTAAAATAGGTATAGTATTTCTTTGTATCTTGAATACTTAAATAATATAAAAATAATTAAATTAAGCCTATGTGCATTACTGTAAATTTAAAACAATGTTGTTAAAGTGCCGCTACTATTAAAGTGTAGTAAACTTTTACTTTATTCAAAATTTAGTGGATTTCAAATCCCCAATTAAGAATATAAGTTGAAAATTAAACCTAGTCCTAATTTAAGAAAAAAAAACTTACCATATTTTAAAGTCCTAATCCTTTATCATATTTTAAAATCCTAACCTATATATTTTAGGATTCAAAATTATATATATAATTAAATAGTAATTGGATAAAAAAAAAGTGAAAAGACATCTTGTTTATTGTAAAGTGTGTTAATGAAGGGCAAAAAGTTCAAATAACTTTTCTAAGGACCTTCACACTTTTAATATATTATATATATATATATATATATATATATATATATATATATATATATATATATATATATATATTGGGACATAGAATTTCGGTAAATCATCAAAAACAAGCACCAACGTCTATATCTATAGTGGGGGAAATAAATTGGCATCTCCTTAAATTTGGTAGTTAATTTATTTAGATACTCAAATTTTAATATATTCAAATTAAGTAATTAAATATATAATAAAATATTTGTGGACATTTTTGCTTCAATTTTCTTTAAAATATTGTGTGTATTTTTTCATGTGTCTATTAAATAGTTAACTTAACAATGTAAAATATATACTCTCTTCGTTTCAAAAAAAATAATCTACTTTTCTTTTTAGTTACTTTAAAAAAGAATGACCCTTTTTCTTTTTGACAACTTTTTAATTTTAACTTTCCACATGACATGTTTAAGACCACAAGATTGAAGGGCATTCTGGTACATTTGACATATCTTTAATTACAACCACAAAATTCAAACATTTTCTTTATTTTCTTAAACTCCGTGTCAAGTCAAATTAGGTCATTTTTTTTTAAATAGAGGGAGTACTTACTTTAATAGCACGCATAAATCTAAATGAGAAGTAGAACGTCAAATTTACAACCTTTTTTAATTACATACATAAATCTCATTGAGCAGTAAAAGACCTCGGGCTTATTTCAATTGAGGTTAATTTTTATAATTAAAATATATGACATATTTTATTTAATTATGTTAATTATTTAATAGATGCTTAAAAATAAAATTTAAATTTTCCCAAAATTTAATTAAAAAAACTCCTATCTAATAAAGATTATAATTCGAGTATGTACTAAACTTGAGCATCGATTCTTCGGTTCGATTTTATCAAAGTTCTATTTGATTCTTCAATTCATCGATTTTACAGAAATAAGCTTCAAACATTGAATCAAATCAATTCGGTTCGATTTAATTTTTAAACTTCGCTTTTGATTTGGTTCACTTTTTCTAAATAGACTTTATTGATGCACGTAAGAAACAAAATTGTCAAAATATATCCTCAATTTCACATAGGACAGTAAGATTCTTTGACATTAGAGGTGGCATAATGTCGCACAGCTCATTCAAAAAAATGGCAGCAGCAGCACACTAAATTCCAGCGGCAAGTAAGTTCAAAAATGCCAAAACAATAAGTTCCAAACTCAGGCGGTTTTGAGTTAAAATTGATAAAGGAGTTTGAAAATGAGGTATAGGTGACTCAAGTTTTAATAATTGAGTGCAGGTGGCAATTATTTTATTATGGATTAAGAAAGTTGGAAAGTTTGAGAATAATCCTCAAGTTTTTTGATGCATACTTTGATTCAATGTAAACCCTACTATAACTAGAAAAGGAGGGTAAAAACTGCATGTTTCTCTCTCTTCTCATTTATTATTGTTTTCTCTCTCTTCATGATTTTTGTTGTTTATTGTTGTTGTTGTTTTATTCATCATCTTCTGTTTCATTATCATAATCTTCTTCATTATTATCATCATCATCTTCTTCTTGTTGACCCTTGTTGTTGTTACCGTTACTGCTGCTACCAATTTTTTAGGTCAAATTTTATTTCATATATCACTTGGACATTACTTCATAGGTGATTTTTGTAAGTAAAATTATAATTTTTAGTTGAATTTCTCATTTGAGTACACAACTATTGCTGATTTTTCAACAATGGATAGAACCCGAATATAAATCCAACATAAGAGTCATCGGATTGCAACGAAAGACTCATATGTTTGATTCATGTTGCAGGTTCTATAGTGTTGTAACATGAATCTAACAGATGGGTCATCTGTTGCAACAGACGAGTCATCTGTTGTATCTGACAAGTCATCTGTTGCAACAGAACTCGAAGTTGATTCCAACAGATGAATCATCTGTTACAACAGGTGACTCACCTTTTGGGATTCATGTTACAGAATTATAGAACCTAAAGTTAATTCCAATAAATGTTTCATCTGTTGCAATAGCTGAGTCATTTGTTGCAACAGGTCACTCATATGTTGGAATTAACTTCAAAGGTTCTGTATTACTATAACATCTATCCCAACAGGTGAGTTATCTTTTGCAACAGATGGATAATCTGTTGTAACAGACGAGTCACCCATTCAAACAGATCACCTATTCCAACAGATGATTCATCTGTTGGATTAACTTCAGGTTCTATAGTATTGTAATATGAATTCCAATAGGTGAGTCATCTATTAAAACAGATTACTCACTTGTTGCAATAGATTATTCATCTGTTGCAACAGATTACTTATCTGTTGGGGTTTATGTTATAATACTATACAATCAATATTAATTTTATTATAATATCATTATTAACTTTTTTAACGAATGCCTCTAGGTACCACTATGGAGGGATCAATAACAATAGGGGTGGATTGTCATGGTGAATTAATCGAGAAGAACAATCGATATGTTTGACATTGGAAGGAGGGTGAAATACTAGAAACGATAGCTATGGCAGTCTAAAGTGATGTTTCATATAATGATTTTGTGAACTTAATCATCAGCTATTGTGGATTGAATTATCAACCGAAAGAACTTGTCATCAGCTACATGCACAACTCCTTTGAAAATCAAAGGGTACTACCTTTCAAGATAACTGATTAGGTTCGGTTGCATGCTTATATGAGTGATTCAGCTAGGTCGGTGTTAAGGGTGTACGTGGTTGAAAGATCGAGAGAGAATGAGAATTAAAATATAGAAGACGAACAGGAACGAAAATATCTGTTTGATGATAAATTGGATGATGTGGACATAAATATTCCACATAATGCTGAGAGTAGTGGAGATCAAGTGAGGAAGGATGATCAAACACCTACACCTGTTGTTGCGAGCAATACAGTGGGCAGTTCTTCTCAATCAATGCAGTTGGGCAATCATCAAGATGACGAGACTGGTTTGTTCAAGGGAATGACGTTCTACAATAAGGATGAACTAGCTACTTCTTTGTATATTGCTTGCTTGGAAAAAGATTTTTGACTAAAGTGATTAATTCGAGAAATATTTATTATTTTAGATTTTTTAATCCGAACAGCAAGTAGTGGTTAAGGGCCGTGAAATACTTAAGTTCTAACAGATTCATCATTAATGTGTATGAAAAGTATCACACATGTGGTGCGAAGCATATTATGAGCCATAATCCTCACGTCACAGCAAAGGTCCTCGCTTAATATTTCAAAAATAGATTCCCCAATGGCAAAGACCCTTCTACAGGTGACATGGCCAATCAAATCCATATATAATTGGGTATTACGTTCAGTTATTGGAAGATTTATATGGCCATGGGGATTGACAAGGACTTATTTAGGGGGACACATGAGCACAAGTATGCAGCCTTTGATGCCTACCGTTACGTACTTGAGTCCACAAATTCTGAATGTAAGACGACATTGCATGTTGATGAAAATGGAAGGTTCAAGTACTTTTTTTGTATCCTATGGTTTTTGGATTCTTGGTTTTAAACAATTGAGAAAATTCATAGCCGTGTACGGGATTTTCTTGAATAGCAAGTATAATAGAGTTTTGATATCAGCGGTGGCACAGGATGCCGAGAGTCACATCTTTTCTATCGCTTTTTATATAGTGGACAAGGAATATGATGCCTCGTATGTATATTTTTTTAAAAAAAATGCAAAGCTGTGTAGACTATACCGAAGAGTTGTGTATAATTTTGGATAGGCATCCAAGTATTCAAAAGATGGGTTCAATTTTCTTCACTTCAGCTAACTTTAGTTGTTGCTTGAGGCATCTAGAAGAAAATATTCGAAACAACTTTCACAACGAAATGGTTATGACTCTTTTTATAGAGCAGCTAAAGCATATAATAAAGCTTAGTTTTTTGACCATTTCGATCAAATAAGGGATATGCAATCCAAGGTAGGACAACATCTCGAACGTGTCGGTTTCGAGAGATGGAGCTGGGCATTTTTTTTGGCAAATAGGTACATTCTTATGAATTTAATGTCTTATTTGTATTACAATATTGTAATATTGTATGTTGTCATATGAAGTGATTTTTTTTGTATAGATATAATATTATGACGTCAAACATAACTGAATCATCGAATTCAATATTTGGTGTTGAAAGAGAATTTTCTATTATGATGATATTTAATGAAATAAATAAGAGGTATGCCGATTACTTCATAAAAAAGTGTATATAGTTCTTGAACACAAGAAACAAACTTGTTCTAGAAGCGGAAAAATAAATATCAACGAACATCAGTTTGGGGAATAGGTTATTTGCTCATCAAATAGCAAATTACAAGTTCAGTATCGACGGTCATGGTGATGTTGCCAGGGTTGATCTTTAAAGAAGATCTTATACATGTAGAGTTTTTTATTTGGACAAAATACCTTGTCCACATGCTATTGTAGCTCTTCGAGCCCAACATGGTGCACAATATGGAACTCAAATTTTTGAGTACTCATCTCTGTATTATTCGGTGGAAAGATATTTAATGGCATATAGTGAGAATATTAATCTGATACCTCCTAAAGAATCTTGGGTTGTTTCTGTAGAGATTTTGGAGAGATTAATACCTCCTCCATAGATTGATCCAAGCACTATCTGTTCAAACCTTGAGGGTTGCACCACACAGTGAGGGACCAGGTTCCTCAGAGTCAATCACGGGCAAAATACAGTAAAGTAACCAGGAATTAAAAGACAATGCAGGAAAAGTAAAAACACAAAATTTTAACATGGAAACCCCCTTACTCAAGGAAGGAAAAAATATGGTTTTCCCTCACAAGCACCTTAAAATTCACTATAATCAAACTCTTGATTACAGTCTTCAATGAACCTAACTCTCGGTTCCTTTCTCTTGTAATAACTCTACTATAATCTCATCTTGACAACTCTGCCAAGCACCCTCTACACTGATAAATTCTAATCAGCAACAAGTCTAGGCAACTTTACCTAAGCACTCTCTACTCAAAGATAACAAGTCATTACTCTTATATCACAAGTAATTCTTTTACAAATTAGAATTCACTCAAGAACTATTTCTATTTGAACGCACATAAACAACTAAGAATTTGAGCAGTATTGAAATGGAGTTTTTGCTACCTTTCTTTACTCTTTGTATTTTCCAAAAACTATTTGATGAAGAAGCATCTTTTTCCTTTTATAGATGAGTGATGATTAGGGATGAAATATCATTAGACCAAGTGTCCTAATTAGTACAAGTATCACCTGCAAGTTTGTTACACAAAGAGAAAAAGCTGTGCAGATGCGTGCTAGCTATACTGTTACTCGAACATCTTGGGACCTAGGCCCTTGTAGTCATCTACTCATCATCAAAACTACACATAGCAATTTTCCCACTTTTTGATGATGACAAACCAACCAGTAAACTTTAAGAACCCACTACTAGAAATTACCCCTATTGCAATAAATTTTTTGGCAACGGTTCCAAAAGTGTCGCCATAGAGGGTCTATTACAACGGTTCCAACCGTTGCAAAAAAAATTATTTTGGTTGATGCTATAACCGTTGCAATAGGGTGTCTTATAGAAACGATTGAATGAACCATTTCCATAAAGTCCCCTGTGGCAACACTTTATTGGGAAAAAAAGCTATTGCAACAATTTTAATTTTTCCCTCTTCAATTTTCCACAAAGTCCGCCAAAATTTAATGAAATAAATAATAAAAATGTAAGAAAATTAAAGAAATGCAAATCGAGGTAGGGTCTTAACAAAAACTTCATACTCATCTCAAATCACTCTTCTCAAAAGATACCAAATCTCTAAAATTTACAAAAGCTTTGCAAATCAGTGCTCAGATTGTATCTCAAATTAGTGCTCCGATTGGCTGCTCTGGCTACCTCTCCGACTGGATCTCAAATCAGTGCTCTGATCGACTACCTCTTTGACTACTAGTGCTCTGACCACTTTCGATTGAACCCTATCTATCTATTGAAACAGGTATTCATGCTTCTTTTAGCTTTTCTGATTTATGGAAATACTTGCAAAGTATCATAGGATTTTAGTGCCCTAATTTATAACTTCTAACAGTATTTTTGCAACTTCTTACATCAAGAGGTAATTCTCGACATGTCGCAACACCAACTCATTAATGCATATGCTCTTTTTGTACAATCCCCAAAGAAAACCCTTTTCTTGTTCATTATTGACTGTGTGCACTTTATCAGGATACTTGAGCAAAATATACACTTTAATGTAATAGTTTGTTGAATTTTTGGAGAAGAATTTATTGACAATATTCTCCATAGTTCTACTAGATTTCAATATTTGACTCAAATACATCAGTGTTTTAAATATAGAAGAATTCATATATAAGTTCAAGCTTCTGTGGATTTGTTTTATAAGTGTTGTTTTGTAGTTGACATACTTGGCATTGTTTGCCTAACGCCTCTCACCATTCAAGGTGGTTTCTTGTATGTACATTCAATTTTAGCTCTTAAGAGTCATTCACAAGATAATCACTATTTTTTTAGATGTCAAACTCGAGTGTTTCATGATAGCTGATAGGAGTAGAAGATTGGTCATGCGCTTGTGGAAGAACTAAACTTATTAAAGTTTTATTTTTTATTTCTTTTTGATAGTTGTAGAGTCTTGTGTCTAGACTAATTTGGTCGTACCTTGACTATTCCATTGGAACCTACCATCTCACACTAGTATAGGTATCGAAAACTCCGCTTACCATCTTCGATGAATAGAAAAAATACCTTCTTCTAGGATCTGAATTCGGTCCTTATTTTATTGAGAAAATTATGAAATTTTATTAATTGTATGCGTTAGATAATGATTAAGATCTTCTCAAACAACATGGAAGAAAAAGGATTTTTTTATAGCTTGTTTTTAAGCATCTTGAAAATAGTGTCTTTTGGACAATTTCTTATGGTTGTTGAGCTGCGAAAACATAAGTGTTTCTTCCAGTTCTTTGTGATACCTTTTTTTCCTTATTCTTGGTGTAAGGTGTTAATATCTGTATTTGTTATTCATCTAATAGTATTAGACCATTCTGTAAGAATACCCTTGAAGCTTTCTTAGTGGACTTATCTCATACTGCCCAAAAGGTTACTGTTGTACTACATAAAAATCTATGCAATCTTAGTTTCTCTGTCTGTTTCTGTATTTGATCATTATTTAGCTCAGTTACCATCTGATGTAGTGTTATTGTTGTTATTGTTGTTGCTATAGCTGCCTAGTGTTATCTTGAATATGGTTCAAGAAATCTTGGTTGTTGGTGGTCTCATTTTCTTGATGTTGGTTATAGTTGTGTAAGCTGTAAACCATACCTCCTCTGTTATAACCTTCATAGTGATGGGACCCCATTGCTGCATCACCAAAAAAGTCTTCTGTTTTGGTGTTGAACTTACCATTCCTTCGAAATAAAGAAAAACAGATTCAATAAATAAGCAAAAAAGGATCCTCATTTAAAGAAGCTAAAAACAGTACAAGTTGTGAGCAAAAACCTTGTGCTTGTTGTGACATGTTGAAGCCTTTCATAATGCATATGAACCATCAGACTTGAGAGGTATAGCAGATAAAGAAGAGTAAAGGTTAGAATTGTCACCTTCAAAGTACATTCCTGGATAGTTGATATGAGTTGTCAAAAATCTTATGGGAACTGAACTTTGAACATCACTTGAACCAGGATAAGTATTGTGATGTTGGTCAATAAGTAGACTCTCTTTTAAAGAGAAATGAACTGAGAACATCACTTGAACCAGGCTACTGTCATCATTACTCAAAGACTTCATCTTTGTTGTTATGAAATTGAAAAAAAATTCTGACACTTTTAAAGAGATTCAGAGCTAGTTCTTCTTGGAGAAAAGCAAGTCAATCATTGGGAGACAAATAAACTAATCATACTCTATCCTTTCTTTTGTTTCCCCACCATTTTGAAACTCATAGCATCTACTGCAAAATCAAATATTAAACAATAAAAAATGATAAAAGTTGCTTAAGACTTTGCAATTATTCTTAGTTAAAAGCCTCAAATATGTTAGCATTAGCTTACACATCAACCTTCACCTATGGAACTAGCTCTGCTTCCAAGACCTCCTTCTAAGTGAGAGTCTGCAAATCCTAAGATGTTAGAGTTTAATCCATATAATGGTCCTATGGTATTATCTCCACCAAGAAAGTCAAGGAGAGTGATGCAACATCGCAAAGGATTTGAGGCAAATGTGCATCCAAAAAATATGGATGCTCATAGAAATGAGGTCCGACAAGCTGCTGGTAAGAGGAGTGAACAGGTACCCATGTCACTGGATTTCTTAGTCCTTGGTATGAAACCACCCACTAGACCGACCATTAATAGGTATTAGCTGATACGCCTTGTAATATCTTCTAACCATAGTTACATGTGTTGTAGTTGATCTCATGTTGGTAATATACCATTGTTGTTATCATGTTGGTTGGAGGAAAGAGATGTATCCACACGGTTATGCACTAAGATACTGATGCATAGAATGCTAATATTGACACCACCAACATTTTGGATATGAAGGAACTTATTAGCTAGTCATTTTATAGACCTGTTACTACTCTCCTATTGTATCATTGAAAGTCCCCTAAACTTTTTTGCCTCTTGTGTGGTCTTCGACTCATGTTGTTCATCCTGGAGATTGCATCACACTTCTTATGGTTGTACCTTTACAAAGTTCTGGTAATTTCTCTGCATTTTATTTATTTTCTTATTTCTTCTATGATGTCCTGAAAATAAATATTCAGTTTAGGTAGAATTCTCTATTGCTTACTTCTGTACCAGTTAATTGAATTGTTGATTATAATGCTCTGTAATTAGTGAGAAATTTTTGTTTGTTATTTTTTTTCTCTATTGGTTGACGCTATAGAGGTTTTTGTTAGATATGATTTCAATTTTCTTAAAGGTAACCAAGATAATTTCTTTTTCCTAAAAGCTTTACATGAAAAAGATAAGCTTTAGTTTGCAATTCTTATGATGGGTAAGAGTGGGAGGCTGTAAAGTTTAGACTTTACTTTTGCAGCTAGGATGTACTTCGTATGACACTGGATTCTAATTAGTTCATTGAAGATATTCCGTGTTCTTGTTATCTCTGCATATTTAGTAATCTGCCCTTTTATATTCATGCTACTCCTATTTTTTAACAAAAGGAGATCTAGTGAATAGTACTCTTAAGAGTTTTGGAATCATTTGTAGGTAGAAAGTTATGGGGATTCCTTTGATTTTTTGGAGATTGCGACAGTGGCCACTGGAAGTTACACTATGGAAATAATTCCGAGAACAAGTTCGACATAACAGATTATTTCTCCTAGATGATCCTTTAGATTTATGATGTTTATGATCCCAACAAGGCAAGCGTACAACTTTATCACCTCCATTTTTGGTACATCGTAACAAACACTGATGCTAAACATTTGGTTCTTCTTGTACTCTTGCTCTCCTCTAGATTAATGTCAAGATTAAATTTTTTTCTGGTACATCACATGGAGCTGTGGCTGCTGAGGCAAAGAAGTCGCAGGCTAATTGGGTTGTTTTGGACAAGTAATTTAGAAGCTTCTTCAGATGCCTTTTGTTGACCTGATTTTATAAAATTTTAATTTGGATTATTATATTAATGAAAGATTTTGTTGTGATGTGTATAGATATATATAATTGTATTAATATAATTCTATATAATTCTCTCTCTCTCTCTCTATATATATACTAATATATTCATTGTTGCAATTGGTAATTAAAATAGTTGCAATAGGTAGAAAAAAGTGTTGCAAAAGATTCAAAAATCATTGCAATAGGTGTCAAAAAGTGCCGCAATAGATAGTTAACAAACCATTGCAAAAGACCAATAAGTATCACAGTAGATATTCGAAAATTATTGCAATAGGGTTATTGCAATGCTTTCCTATCGTTGCAATATACTCTATTGCAACGGTTCTTGAAACTGTCACAAAAGTCATTGCAGTAGCTCTATTACAACGCTCACATATGGAAGACTTGTCAAACCGTTGCAGTATCTCTATCGCAATGGTTTTGTATCTATCGTAACAGTTTTTGAACTGTTACCATAGGGGTGATTTCTAGTAGTGATCAATACACATCCATCACATTTAATCGGTGTGATTACTATTTTGAAGATGAATGTTCCCCTATTATCATGCTTCCACCCTCATGCAATATAGGGACCTGGTCCCTTGTTATTATTTGCAACAAAAACACTGATCACATTTGCTTCCCCCTATCACTATGCATAGTAATTCATCTAGTGTATTTGCTTACTTCCCCTTGTTTGTATACTTTCCCCTGTCAATATGCAACACATGAGCACACAGAACACACACACCTGGTCCTTACACATAAAGTCAGTATTCCCTGTTTTGGGATTATTGAAAAGAATTAACAGTAAACTAAGAGTAAAGATAAACACAGGTTAGTTGAATCATGTCCACTTGGGCAACACTAACATTTAAAATAGTTTTAAAAGAAAGAACAGGTCAAACACACAAATTAGAATTCATTCATTGTTAAGCAGTTAAGTACCAATTCAGTATACTAAAACAATCAACAAAAATAAGTATCCTTAAAATCCATATGATAACAAGGAGTGGAACTGACACTGGGTTGAGTAAGAGGATTGGGATAGCAAGACTCAGAGGAAGGAGGCTTGGGGGAAAGAGACTTAATCAACATTTCTATTATAGTATTTTCAGCAGCATAGGCATCCATCAACTGCTTGTTGAGTTTCTTTACTTATCGATTTAAGTAATTAACTTCACTAGTCAGTTTTTCCACCTTTATATGGAGTTCTGCATTTTCTGATATCAGTGCTTCAGAAGAACCTGGTCCCTCAAAAGCTAGTTGCTCATTTTTCAACTTTAAGTGCATTATCTCAGCATCATTTGCATTTAACTGGATCCTCACTTCCTCCATTTCTTTGTTGATGCTTTACTGAGTAGAAAATATTCAAATACTTGGGAAAAAGTTCCCATTCTTTCTATGCACTCATTTTCTACCAAAGTTGTTAGAGTGAACTTCTGTTTGGCTATTCAAGGAATTCCACTAGTCCCGACTACTCTAAAATGATCAAAGACACTATTTAGCAAGTACTCATAGGGAATTACATATCTTCTTTGTTTATCAAGAATTACTTTCTTCATGTGTTCAATCATAAGAGCAGGAAGACTGATCAATTCAGAATTACTCAGGAATTCTATCAAAAACAAATCAGCCCTTGATACCATGTTAGTCTTCCCAGATCATGGCAGTAGGACTTTCTTTATGAATTCAAATACCAGCTGAAACTCACATGTCAGGAATTTCTTTTTCAAAGCTACTATAGATGTTCTACCTACCTTAGATGCATTAATCATAAACTACGTTTTGGGTTGTTGCTTTATAGCAATCCTAACTCCAATAATCGGTATATTCAATATTTTTCCTAGTTCTTCTTCATTCAAATAGATAGACTTTCCTTGCACCTAGGCAGACAAGATTATCTTATCTTCTTAGAATTCCATGGTGTAGTAATATTCTTTGACCTTATTTTCAAAGACCATGGGGGCTGATTCCTCAAACAAGTGTAACCAGCCTTGATGCTTGACATATTCAACCAATTCAATCATCCTAGATTTCTCATACATTTTACGATCAACCACTCTTCCTGATAGAAATCTTTGTGTTTTTAGAATTTTATTTCTTTATTTTCTAGCAACATCCTTTTCTCTTTTCTCATATTTGCTTTTACTATATGTAGTTTTTATAATGAGAAGATAACTACAAGGGAACAGGTCCCTGGATGTTCATGGTACAATACAACTGGCACGTATGACTGCACAGTTTTGTCCCCTTGTGCAACAAATTTATAGGTGTTTTTTGTACTGATTAGGATAACTGGTCTAATGATATTTAAGCCCTAATCATCACTCATCTATAAAAGAAAAAATATTCTTCTTTATCAAATGGTTTTTACATAATTAAAAAGAGTGAAGAGAGGTAGCAAAAACCCCAACTCAACACTGCTCAAGTATTGCTCATGCACTTATCTTTGAGTGAGTGTTCTTGATTATTGATTTTTAATTGAACTACCCATACTATAAGAGTAGTGTTTTTTTTTGTTGAGAGAAGTGGTTAGGTAGAGTTGCCTAAGCTTGACACTGATTAGAGGTAATTAGTCTAGAGAGTCCTTAGCAGAGTTGCCAAGATGAGATTGTAGTAGAGTTATTACAAGCAAAAGGAATCCAGAGTTAGGTTCCCTGAAAGTTGTAATCAAGAGCTTGATTATAGTGGATATTGGAGTGCTTGTAAGGAAAAGCCGTGGGTTTTCTCTTTCTTGAGCAAGGAGGTTTCTACGTTAAAATCTTGTGGTTTTACTCTTTCTGCACTACCTTTAATTTTCTAGAACCTCATAGTTTTCTTACTGTTCTATCTCTAGTGACTGACTTTGAGGGACCTGGTCCCTCACTGTGTGGTGCAACCCCTTAGGGTTCCAACAATTGGTATTAGAGTAGGTTCACTCTAAAAGGTTCATACCTAGAGTATTTTGGTCATCATGGCAGCTATAATTGAACTAGGGTGGAAAAAAGGAAGCAAAAAGGAGATTTTTTTCTAACTATGAAGGCTTTATAGTCTGACCTAGGTAAAGAAGACACTAATGTTGTACTTTTAGCAACAAGGATTGTTAATGCTATAAAAATAGGTGGTTAACTTAGCAAGAGAAATGGTAAAATTAAAGGTTGTCACAAAGGTGGTAGCTCTAATGCATTCATGAGAAACCACTAAATGCAAAAGAATGATCAAAACCCTAAAAATCAAGAAAGAAGACTGCAACTGAGTTTGTTGTAAAGCAAGATCTAACAACATGGAGATCTTCTTCCAGTGAATCTGATGAAGATGATAAGTATGGAGATATTTATATGCTAGCAGTAGAAGATAGTCCAGTTATCTAAGATTCCTTTTTTGTATTATTGGCAAACATAGAGGATGAAGAAGAAAAAAAGTTAACACTCCTTGATCGTAAGAAAAACCTAGATAACTACACTGTTAGGATGATAAAAAAATATTTCTAGTATGTGGATAGACTCTATCTATGAATTAACTGCTGAGAAGAATGCTTTGGAGGAGAAAGTAGAAAATCAAGAACGTGAATTAAGTGTTTTAACTCTTCAGATATCTGAAACTAAAGAAATAGTCACTAACTTTAAGTCTGGAAATCTGAATTGTATACTAAAAAAGGGGAAATTATAGTTGGTAAAGGGATAAAGGAAGCCTTAAGGCTTTAGATTGATCTTGCGGATAAATTGAAAGCTTTACAAAAATACCTTATGTCAGCCCTTCATAGGAATGAAGAGTTTGAGCGGGACCTGGTCTGTTTGAGAGAAGAGCACAATAAGTCTCTTAAATAGAATGCTTATTCATAGATCCTTTCTACTTTGACTTGTCAAGGTGTTAATTATGGTAGAGACCTGGATTATCAAGGAGAATTCCAGCCTAATGTGTCTCAAAAGAAGACTGTCAGTAATGTTAGAAACAAAGAAAGCAAACTCCTATGCATTCAATGAATAAAAGATGGGCACACTAAGGAAAATTGTCAGAATTGGATTAGACTTAATAAAATGGGTCAAGATATGTTAAGAAAGGGAAATAACATCCTAAGGGTTTCAAGCCTTCAGAAATTAAGAAGATAAAGCTATCTCTACCTAGATGGGCTAAAAAGAATGCAATCAGACTATTATCCTCCTACTGGGAACTCAAACTTAAGTGGAGTTCCCAAATTCAACTTGTGATCATGATTTCAGGTTTGAGAAAGGAGATTGCTATCAGAATGGTTTATTGATAGTATGTTCTCTAGGCTCACTATTAGAAGATCTGACTGTGTTCTCTCTCTTACAACACTTTAATGTAAGACGTGTCTTATTTTGATATATCTGATTTTAAGGGACCTGGTCCCTAGGAAATTCATTTCAGAAGAGGCTTTACCAGAATGAATAACATGTGAATCAGTGTCTCTTCTAAAATTTCACTATGTCAAGGAGACGGGTATCTATGATAAAGTAGGTGTATGCTAATCTAACTCTGTATCATTCCTTTGCAAGTAACACCCAAGGAAACATCTTTGGAAGGAAACAATTGAAGCAAACACAAGTAGAAAATTCACTCAAAAAGAAAGAGGGACATGGTCCCATCTCTCAAGTGCGTACCAAAATAATGTCCCATACAACAACAATAATAACAAACCCAGTGTGTTCCAATAATGTGGGTTCTGGGAAGGATAAGATGTACGCAGTCCATACCGCTACCTCCGAAGAAGTAGAGAGGCTATTTTTGATAGACCCCCGGCTCAAGATAAAGAATAGTAAATAAGGGGGGGTGACAAAAGAAAATCAGGAATAAGAAATGATAAAATAGTAATCATAGAAATACAAAATATGAGAAAATACTGGCGACACTAAAATAAGACAAATAGGAACTAAGACATAAGAAAAAGGGAACCCACCTATGTACACAGTCCTAGGGTTACTTCCTTGGCTACACAAGATCTCTACTAACTTAATGTGCCATGAACTTTTAAATTTTTTTTGTTTAAAACAGCCACTTGTCCAATCCAATATGAACAAAAGTGGTCAATTTGATTCAAAGGTGAGGAGTCACAACCGTTGTCATTAGATACGTTTATTCAAAAAGGCCACTCTTAAATGTCAAATGGTTATTTTTTTACTTATAAATTCAAATCTTCTTAATTCATTCTCTTCCCAATTAACTCAGAACTTTATCAAAACTGGTCCTTCTTGTTTCCTTTTTAGAAAACTTCAAAATGTCTGAAATTCTCTCTTCTTCAAACCCCATGAAAGAGTTGTCTTCTGATTATTCTCAAGAGCCACAAAGTGTGTTACCCATCAGTCCTTCCCATAAAACTCCTGAGACCTTAAGTGAAAATGCTACAGTCAAAAATCTAAGCCCCAATGAATGTTCTGCCCTAATAGATGACCTAAACAAAGGTTTTGGGTCCAATTAAACAATAGATTCTTCATACTTAAGGAACTTTTTCCTTAAAAAAAATAGAGCCCTCAATTCCCCTCAAATCCAGGTTCCCTCTGAGGATTTGAAAGTTATTGAAATTTTAGATAATTTATAAGAACCTGGTTCTCTTACCCTTTGTAAGTCAAACTCTATATTTACTAATTTGGTTGACGAAGATATTCCTGTAAGGAAGTCTGATTCTCTCAGCAACATAGATTTGGTATCTAAGAATTTACTCTTACTTGCTCATGATCCCATGGAAAGACTATCTTGTGCAGAGGAGCAAATAAAAAGGGAAGAGGATAACCTGAAAAAGGATAAGGAATTCATATTACCTTCAAATGAGGAAAATAAAAAGGATGAGGATGAACAACCTCTGATTTGGAAAGTGAAGAAATTGAAGGACAGTAAAGGGAAGGAGAAATTAATTAGCTCTGATATAGAAGTAACAATATCTTACTTTACTAGAGGGTCTGAGATAAAATTATTAACAGATGTAATAAAGAAGAGTAATTCCTCTACCACTAAAAGAAGAAGACTCAGGAAATCTACTGTATAAGAAAAAAAAATCTTAAGGTTATGGAGTTGAGGGAAGATGAGGGAAATAATTCTAATATTTTCATTACATCTAAGAAGAAAAGAATAAAAGTTCATGGTAATGAAAGGACCAAGTCTTTTGATCCAAAGTATGGGAGTTATGGTGTAAGCAAAAAGAAGCACATAGTTGTAAAAAGAAAAAATATCTCTGAGGGACCTGGTCCAAGAAGAGAAAAATTAATGCAAAGGAAGAGACCAATAGAATAAAAGGAGAGGAAGAAAAGAAAGATATGTCAAGATAAAGAAGGATTGAAAGCCTGAAGACCCAAAAGGTGTTGTTAGAAAGAATGTTTAATCCCAAAATCTATGAGAAACCTAGGATGGTGGAACTGGTAGAATATACGAGGCACTAAGGATGGCTGCATTTATTTAAGAAAGAAGCACCAGTGGTTTTTGAAAATGAAGTAAGATAATTCTATTATTTAATAGATTTCTCAGAAGATGGATTGAGTCTATCTGCACAGGTGTAAGGAAAATAAATAAGACTGGATGAAGAAACCTTGGGAGCAATTTTGGATATACTTGTTATAGGTGTGAGGATAGTTGTGAAGCAACAACCATCAACTGAATTCATGATTGAAGCCTCAAGAGTAGTGGAACCTCAATAGTTGCAGTAAAGAAGAAATTTCTAAAGTGTGAGTTTCAGTTGGTTTTTGACTTTATCAACAAGGTCCTGCTAGCAAGATTAGA
Organism: Capsicum pubescens; assembly: GCA_030864215.1. Taxonomy (NCBI): domain Eukaryota; kingdom Viridiplantae; phylum Streptophyta; class Magnoliopsida; order Solanales; family Solanaceae; genus Capsicum; species Capsicum pubescens. The sequence goes on along the minus strand of CM061544.1, from coordinate 239,226,463 downwards.
TAAAAGAATAATTTCTTCTGGTGTTGATCTATTTCTAAGAGAATGCTTGAGTAAGTTTTAGTTAATAAGTCTGCATACTCTAAGGATATAACATATGTACAAGGTGGTTTAAGAAAAGGAAGAAAGGCATGGGATGCCATAGGGTTACTTATTGAAGAAAGTCTTCAATTATTTTAGAGTGATTGGGAGTAGGGGAACACCAAGAACAGTCAAACAAAAGATCAGTCTAACTATACTGGTGGAAAATAGGTGTATTGAAGGAAAAATGGGGAATGTATCCCAAGTGTCTGGCTACTGGATGCTTAAGAAAGCTTAACCAACGAAACAAAGGAGTTAAGGATTGTGCTACCAGCAAAATACACTGAAATAGTGCATCTGAAACTACAAAATCAAAAGCTTTCCTCAGAAGGACCTGGTGCCACTGAAGAACTAGCAACAAAAAATGCAAAGATCAAAAGAAAAATTGTAGAGTCACAGGTGAAGTCCAAAGACTGAATGATTAAGTAAAATCTCTAACCAAATAATTTCTATATACTCATGATGTTGCAGCTAATAAAATGGACATATTGCTAAAATCACTCTCCCCTAAATCCCCTTTTACCTGAATCCAGTTGTGTCAGTGTTTTGTGTCAGTTTCCAGTTCCTATTCCAATAGTGGCCTTTGCAAACAGTTGCTTTATAATTTTTTTTGTACATTATATTGGTACTGATCTTATTGATATGAATGAATTTTTTCTTGGGTGCCTCATCTATTTCCGTTATTTTAAAACTATTCTTTATGTTAGTGTTGCCCTAGTGGCTATGAGTTAATTTACCTGTAATTATCTTTACTTATGGTTTAATGTTAGTTCTTTTCAATGATGCCAAAAGGAGAATACTGACTGCATTTATAAGGACCAGGTGTGTATGTGATGCTGAAAGGGGGAAGTATGGATTGAGGGAAGTATGGATTAGAGGAAGTATGGTAAAACACAATGACAGGTGGAAACAAACATGTTCTTAGAGTTTTTACTACAAATGACAACAATGATAACAAGGGACTAGGTCCCTGAGTTGTATAATAATTGGGGATAGCATCATGATAGGGGGAACATTCATCTTCAGAGTGGTAATCACACTGATTAAATATGATAGATGTGGATTGTTGCTCAAATATATATGGTTAATTTGTCATCATCAAAAAGGGAAAAATTGTTATATGTAGTTTTGATGATGAGTAGCTAACTGCAAGGGACCAGGTCCCTGGATGTTCATCGTACAGTATAGCTAGCATGAGTTACTTCCCCTCTGTTTCTTTACAGTCTATCTCAAGAGCAGTCTATCCTTAAACTATTCATCCTCCTTATTTGGAGGTGATAATACTTCATCCACTTCATTCATTTCTCCTGTTACCTGTTCTTCTCCACTAATTGAGGTGTCATATGTAAGAAGAAGTAAGTTCTCAGTCACCTAATTCTTATTGCAGGAAAGATCAACCCTTTTAACTGGTATTTCTTTACCAAATAATTGAGAAAAAGTTGAGTTTAAATCTGAGGAAGTAGGAGAACCAGGTACGTGAGTAATTTTAGAAAATTCATCTTTTTCGGGTTCATCTGTCAAAATAGTATTTTGAGATTCTTCGGGTGGTTTTAGGACTTCTAAGAAAGAATTTTGGATTGAGAAGATTTTTGGTTAATGTGAGAGCCGAGACTTTGACTTGAATTCTTACCATAAATAGCTGACCATAAATTTCTAAGGCAGAGGAGAATTCTGTGGGGACTGACATATTTATAAGTTTTTGATTTTTTGAGTAAGGAGGAGTTATCTTATGTTCTTGTTGGAAGCTCAAGAAAGTGTTTTCTTTGGTTAATGATAGATCATAGTATTTAATTAATGAATGTTCAGATTAATCATCTAAAATTTTATCTCCTTTGGAGTGTTTATCTGGGATAGTGGAAGTAGGATTATCAGGAATTTTGATTTTGTGAAAAAGAGAGTGAGGGTAAGGAACCAGTTTAGTTCATAGGAGATGAACAATTTAGGTAGATAAACTGGATTAGTTGAAGAAGAATGTGAAATAGTCTAATTTAGCAAGTTTAGAAAAGATATCATTGTCATTTAAAGATGTTCCTTATGAAATGACATGTCTAATCCTAATAATTACGACTCTATATTTTCATAGGGGTTGATGGATTATACATAGAGATGAGAAAAAACATGGCCTTTTAGACAGTATTTTAAGATTGTTGAAGCATCCTGTAATGGTACTAACCTAAGAAATAGGACCAGGTCCCTCTGTTGCTTGAGTTAATTGTTAACTTATGTTTGCTTCAACTATTTTCTTCCAAAGTTGTCCCCATAAGTGTATACCTGCAAGGGTATGATACTGAGTTAGAAGAAATTGTACTTACCTTATCAAGGATACCTGTCTCCTAAATATAGCAATGAATCTCATTTGTGATAGAAGTGAACCTTGTATATATTTCTTGGATTGTTTCTCCTTCTTTCATGGTGAAAGTTTCATATTGAGTAGTCAGCATGTCCACTTTTGAATCCTTCACGCTAGTGGTACCTTCATAAGCAGCCCTCAAGCAATCTCAGATCTCTTTGGCATTTTCAATAGCTGAGATCCTGTTATATTCATTAGTCTCTATACCACAAACTAGCAATTTCTTGGCCTTGTATTTCTTCCCAATGTTTTTATGTATTCATCATCATGCACTCTCCTGCTTTTAACAACCATTCTAGTTTTTGAGATTGTTGTTACCCTTCCCAGAAGATTAAGAAGAAATGTTTTGAAGATGATTACCCTTTAAGCCTCCATAGTTTTGTACACTACTTCATGATAGGAACTGAAGATAAAACACTATTTGACATTAATGGGGTAAGAAGAATAAGATGCGAGCAAATGGATGGATCCATTTTCATGTGTGGGATTTATATATCAAAGATGAGGTTATCATGACAACACACATAAAGTACAATGATTTTATGAATGTTATTTATTATAGATTAGTCATTGATCCTTCAAACAAGATCCTAAATTTTACAGTCAAGTTTGATAGGTCCAAATAGATAAGGCTTAGGGACCAAGAAGGTGGTGTCAATTCCTTGTTACAATTTAATGATGGTTTTGCTAATATTTATGCATCAAGTTTGGTGAAAGGATTACTATTTAAAGGTAGTGTAAAGATTCAATAGTGATGGGACTACTTTTAATAGCTTAATGGAGTTTGATAAGGCCTTCAAAGGCTCCCAATGTAGCAAACAAGAATAGAAAACCAATAGAAATTTCCTTGATCCAAATTTATATGGATGGGTTTTTTGGGTAGATAATTATACAAAAGAACATGCCGTAGGAGAATATCTGTGAGAGAAGGTAGAGCTACTTAAGACCATATCATCTTAGACCTTTGATGTGTCAGCTAATGCTAATACATTTGCGGCTTTTAACTAAGAATAATTGAAATGTCTTAAGCAACTTTTGTCATTTTTGATCATTTTATGTTTGATTTTGCAGTAGAAGCTATGATGCAAGAGAACCAATAAGGATGGAAGAAAAGGAGTTGAAATTTGAAGTAATTCGAAGAGAAGTGTGGCTGATGATTTTTCTGATAAGTCGTCATCCTTGCGATAAGTTATCAGCTTCATCGTCAGCCTCATATAGAGTGCACCTGAGTTGAGAGTTGTGACGACATTTTATGATAAGCCATCAAGGAGCTGATAGGTTATCAAAATTTCCATAAGCCTAAGGCAAAACATGAGAGCTGAGGTAGAGACTTGATGACATTCATGATAAGTCGTCAAGACATTGATAGGACATCACAGTTTGTCATCAGACTTGATGACCAAGGTGTAATGGTTGACGTTTCTGAAGCAACAATCAACAGGTTCATTCATGGCCCAAACTTCACTCCTCGGGCCACATTACCTACTTTCTATGACCGATTGAAGCATCGAGAAAATCAAAGGTTGTGGTTAGCCACGCTCATAGCTGATGGAGAATCGGAATGGTTGACCAACCCAAGTGAAAGAATCTTTAAGGCCTCCCTAAATTCAGAGGAAAGATTTTGGTAGGGTATTATACGTACCTGGTTTATGCCCACAGATGGCGATAATATCCTTGTGGATGATAGAGCAATACTAGTTGCAAGTTTTATGGCTAACCATAAATTGAACTTTGGAGAGATCATCGCTGAAGAGATAAAAATTTGGGTCTCAAGGTCTGATACAACATATCCCTTCCCTTGTTTGATTACAAGGTTGTGCAGGGCATCCAATGTGCCCAAGATTGTAGGGTTAGAAGAAAAACTCCTTTCCAAGAAGACCCATAATCTTATCCGAAATAAGGAAAATAAGCTGAGGCTAATGCTTGACAGTGGTGCAAAGATTCCAGCTGATCCACCAGTTACAGGTACCAGCTCAGTGCCTAATATAGAAGTACAGGATTTTGAGGCTGCACCACCAACATCTTCAGCATGAGCAAGTCAAGTGACTGGAACTGAGATAAACCCTTTAGCTACGGTGCCTACAAAAAAATTTCCTTCAACCCTATGAATTTCATAAGAGTAGCAAAGCAGTCGAAGTGATGCGAGGCTCAGCTTAAACTCTTTGAAAAGAAATTATCGGTGGTAGTGGACAAGAGGGTTAAGGCTGTACTCGAGCCCTACAAGGCTTTGCCTGGTCGAATTGATGAATTGGTGAACCGCTTCAACGCATAATCGAAAGAGAGGTCAACTCCAGAGATGGCATTATTCAGATCAGACCTAGATAAAGTAAATGCGGAGTTTAAGAAGCTATAACAACACCACTTCATAGTGTCAGCAGATCCGGCAGCTGAGGAGTCTGAGGGAGAAATCTCGATGCTTGATCTCACAAAGAAGCCAGTGAAGAAAAAGAAGAAGAAAGGTAAGAACAAAGGCAAAGGTAAGAGAGAGAGGCCCGACAATGATGAAGAAAGAAAAGTAGAGAAGAGGGCAAGAAAGAAGTCTAAAAAGGAGATGAAGAAGGCGAGGATTGATTCCTTAGTGGACAATGAGAGATGGGAGGAAGCTATCCAAGCAAGAGACACAAGGGCCTCTACTAGTAGGCCTTCAGAGACTGATAGACCAGCTGTACCAGAACAGAGCAAGGCTCCTAATAGAGATAGGGCAGCTAAGGATGCGACAGCAAGGTCAGCAGCCCATGACCCCCGGAATTGATCTAATCTAGGTATACTTTAATCCTAAGTTTAAATTTTCTATGATTTTAAGTTGAGGGTGTAGGGTAAATTATTGTTGTAAAATTTTGTAGATGACTAGGAGAAATACTTGTACTTGAGGCCATTGAATTGTTTTATGATTTTTGTACATCTCTTCAAGTGGTCTACTTCTTTAACTGTATAATTTGCATGTAAGTGTGACCACTGTGCATCTTTGTATGACATTAGTTATAGTAACACAATAATCATTGCTAAACAGCTGCACGAACTGAATGAGTAGTAGATTGCGATATACCTGTGTGCGAAGTGTGTGTGATATGTTACTTAGTTTTCTCTGTATGCTGAAGCCAGAACTTGCCCGATTAGTCTTACCTAGGCTAAAAGATAGGGGTTAGGAAAGGATCATAGGCCGTTTTGATATGAGATCATTTTAGCGTAAATGACCTTCCCTATGTGCATTATATCCCTTAATCCGTATTTTGAGCCTGATTAGCCTATTTCTTTTTATGATACCCGTCACCTTCCTATTTAGATCACAATAAACCTATTTTGTCCCTAGTCCTTCTTGGATATTGTACACCTTGACTTAGGCAAATGGCCTAAGTTGAGGGTGGCTATCATAGGGGTGCATGATATAGAAGGAATATAAATAAAGGTAGCATAAAATAAAATAATAAAAAAAGCTGGGTGCGGAGGAAAAGAGTAAGAAAAAGAAAAATTATTAAAAAGAACAAGTGATTGTGGAAAAGACCGCACCCCGCCTAAATAAGTGTGGTCAATAAAAGAGAAGAGTGGAAAAGTCTAATGAGTGAAAACCCAAAAAGCTAGTGTAGTATCAAGGAGGCTTAGTCATTTTAAATACCATCGAGTATCATACCAGCCCCTAACCTATATCACAATCCTAAGAAAAGACCTATAGTGATCCTAGCTGACCTATCTGAAGATCTGGGTAATGAAAATAAGGGCAGGCCTCTGGTACTTGGTATACATTGTTTGGAACTTCATTATGATAGTGAGTGTTTTGATTGTCCTCATGGTTACGTATTGGATAACTGATATGAGATGAAGGGTATTTCTTTGCTGTAAGGGCACACCAGATATGTTTCTAGTTGCTAACTTATTTGGAGAGTGTAATAATGGTATATGCATGATTAATGTAGCTGAATTAATGCCATATATTGTTTTTTCTGTGTTGCATTGGTGTTATTCATTGTTCTTGAATTGACTGACCTTGGAGAGGGTGAAAGTGTTTTGAGATGATATTGATGATTGACTGCCAAATGTACTTTGTATTCTCTTAGTTGTGTTGAGTTGCTTGAGGACAAGAAGTTTTTTTTAAGTAGAGGGTGTTGATGTGTGAGATAATGCTAACACATTTGAGGCTTTTAACTAAGAATAATTGAAAAGTCTAAAGCAACTTTTGTCTTTTTTGATTGTTTTATGTTTGATTTTGCAGTAGAAGCTATATGATGCAAGAGAACCAGCAAGGATGGAAGCAAAGGAGTTGAAATCTGAAGTAATTCGAAGAGAAGTATGACTAACGATATTTTCGATAAGTCGTCAGCTCTATGATAAGTTATCAGCTTTATCGACAGCCTCAGAAAGAGAATACACCTGAGTTGATAGTTGTGGTGACATTTTCTGATAAGCCAACAAGGAGCTGATAGGTCATCAAAATTGTCGTCAACCTAAGGCAGAACATAAGAGCTGAGTAGAGACTTGTCGACATTTGTGATAAGTCATCAAAAAGTTGATAGGACGTCACAGTTTGTCGTCAGCCTAAAGCAGCGAGTATCAAAAGCAAAGAGGAGCTGACGACATTTGTGATAAGTCGTCAGCCTCCTGATAGGTTGTCACAAATGTCGTCACCTAATTCGAGGGATTATTAAACACTGTGATTTTGTTTCCTTATTTAGGCTAAACTATTTAAAGTCTTGTTGAGGGTTTTCTTGAGAGAGCCAAACATCTTTTGGAGACACGTACTTTGATATTTTCTCTCTCTAGTTTCTTGACTTTAACAAGCAATTACTTTGAAGAGATTATCATCATTATTTTGGGATTACTAATGTGATCTAATCTGAGAATCTTTAGTTTCTATTCATCTTGTGGTAAGTTTATCTTTCAAATTATAAATATAACTAGTTATTTCGATTATTACATCATGAGCGGCTAAATTCCTTTAACCTAAATTATGGGAGCTAGGGTTAAGTCTTGATAAGGTGTTGAGTGTTTATGATTCAAAAGTTGGTAGGACTCCTTGATAATTTTGAGGTTTTAATTATCGTCTATTGGTTGCAAACGATAGATAACACCTTCTTTGACTTGCTTGAGAAAGAAATCAAATATAGTGGGAAGTGAATTATTAATAGGGACTTGGAAGCACTAAAAACTTCCATTTAATAATTGACGTTGTGACAAGGTTGATTAACCTGAGGTAAAATCTGGTAATGAATATAAGTTCCCTAAGTCCGAGAGGATTAAGTATTTAAATGCTTAAGTAGATCGAGACATATTTAGGCATAACTTCGATAAAGATAACTTGCTGTCCTACCTACTGTGTGAACCTTGAACCACCATTAGCATCTGTTAAGTACCAAAACCCCTAGTGAACATAATTTTGGTTTTTCCATAAACTCTTGATTACGAACACTGTAACTAAACTGACCAACAATTACTTACTAAACTAAAAACCCCCATTTCAGGAAACATCCAGCTATCAGTTGATTAAATTGCAAACGACTTAAGTTCACACCATATTCCCTATGGGATTCGACCCCAACCTAGTTGGGTTTTATATTGACAACGATCGCTTACATTCTCATTAGAGAGGTGTAGTTTGAGTGTTATCAAAATTGGTGCCGTTGCCGGGGAATACGGTTGTAAATTAAAGTTGGGTTCTCTAATTGACTGTTTGTCAAGTTTCCTAGTTTTACGTTTATTTGTTGTTTTTGTTTATTACAGGATCTTTGTAGTGTATGCCAAGCAATAGAAGTTTTGAAGAACCATTATTACCACTTAATCCAGAACCACAACGAATTGGAAGAATGGCAGAACAGCAAGAGGCTGACAGATTGGTAGACTTAGCTAGAGCTCAGGTGAATGTGCAATATGTTGGTCAACTAGCACGACATCAAAATCCTAAGGATAAAGATTTAGAAGATGAAGAGTTGATAAATCCTGGTAACCCAAGGCGTGCAGAGCAAGTAGCTGCACCAGTACGATGTAATGTTAACAGGAACCGTCATTTCCATGAAAGGAAAGAGTACCAGCCAATCCAGTATGACCTCAATGATGATGATGATGGAATGGACGAACCAGGTGTAATCGGTGCAATCATTCCTCCATCGTTGGAACCTGGGGATAAATTCAACATTACGAGTACTATGATTCAACTCCTCAATCTGAAGGGGTTGTTTGGTTGCCTTCCTGGGGATGACCTAAACTTGTATCTGGTGAATTTTTTCACCATCTGTAAATCTTTTGATAACCCAGAAGTGGGACAAAATGCTATCCGGTTGAGATTGTTTCCTTTGTCTCTGTCTGGGGAGGCAACTTTATGGCTAAATGAGCTGACACCCAATTATATAACCAACTGGAGGTAGTTGAAAGGAGATTTCCTAGAAAGGTTCTTTCCACCTTCCAGGAGGGTACAGTTGAGGGATGAGATCATCAACTTTAGGCAGATCCCAACTGAAGCCTTGCATGAAACCTGGGAAAGATTCAAGAAGAAGCTGACACAGTGTCCGAACCATAATATGACAGACATCCACTTGATGGAGACTTTGTACAGGGTTCTAAACTCTGTGACCAAGCCAATTGTAGATAATGCTACTGGTGTTTCTTTTATTGATCTTACATTCCCAGAGGATTTAGAGATGCTAGAAAGAATTACCAAATAGAGTCAGGCATGGAATACCAGAGACTCTGTGGTAGCTAGCCCCACTATGTCTGGGGGTATTAATGCAGAACAATGCAGAATATATAAGGCGAGTGACCAAGACATGGCTCACCTTAAAAAACAGATGAACTTGCTAACCATGCACTTGCTATCAGGTAAGACTGAGAAGGTAAAAGTTGTGGGATCTCAGGACAAAGTTATTGCTGATACAGAAGAAGAGGCGAACTATGTTAATAATTAGAGGGGGTTTCGAGGCAATGGCCAAGAGAATCAAGGTCGGAATTATTATGATAAGCCTGGTTATAAAGATAGGGAGCAGGGAAATTGGAGGAACAACAATGATAGGAGCGGGCTCTATGTCCCTCCTGGAAATTGTAAGGCTGCTATAACAAGTTCTAAAAAGATGTCCATGGAGGACATGAAGGCTAAGTTGTTGAAGGGAGTGGAAGATACCAACTCTGGTATATCTACCATGAAGACTGATCTATCATCTATTAGTTAGTTGGTAAACTCGCACTCCACCACAATCAAATAGTTAGAGCAACAGACGAGCCAACTCTCCGCAGCATTTAACCAGAGGAAGAGCGGAACGTTACCAAGTGATACTGTCCAAAATCCTCAGAATGATGTCTCATGTATGGAGATTACCACTAGAAGTGGTAAAATATTACCTGGCTCTTCTATGGGCAAACATGTAGTTGATGTGGTAGTTGATGATGAACTGGAAAAAAGAGGTCCAGTGGAGTCTGAGAAGCTGGATAATTCTGATGATGCTCCAAAAAATAGAAAGAAAAGGAAAAGGAGGTAGTGTTGAAAACTATCCCAAGACAACCACCTCCCTTTCCTCAGCGGTTGAAGAAAAAAATTGATGATGCAAAATTCAACAAATTCATGGCAATGCTCAAGCAATTGACAATAAATATGACTTTGGTTGAGGCACTTGAGAAAATGCCAGGATACGCAAAGTTTATGAAAGACCTTGTCACGAAGAAATGGAAGGTTAGCCATGAGCCGGAGGACAATCTTCTTCATTGTGGCGCTATCTCTACATGGTCCTTAGTGCAGAAAAGGCTGACCCGGGAGCGTTTACCATCCCGTGCACTACTGGTTCCCTAAATTTCACAAAAGCACTATGTAATTTGGGAGCCAGTGTAAACCTAATGCCACTTGTGGTGTACAAGAAAATGGGTTTGGGGGACCCTACCGCGATAAACATGCGATTGGTGATGACAGATAGGTCTGTAAAGCGGCCAGTGGGAATATTACATGATGTATTGGTAAAGGTGGCCAACTTTATTATGTCTGCTGATTTTTTAGTCCTAGACTGTAAGGTGGATTTCAAAGTGCCCATCATCTTGGGCAGACCATTCCTTGCAACCGAGAGAGTGATTGTAGATATAGAGCTGAATGTGCTGATGTTCAGGCTAAATGATAAAGAAGCATGATTCAATATACACTCATCTATGACACAACAAAAAGAGTTGAGTGTTTTCTCAATCGTGGACGTATTCTATAAAGATGGTAAAGAGGTATCAGTAGGTTATCTTGGCGAAGTCTGAGTAGTCAAGATAACCAAGTCGTGCCGTGAAATTAAATTAGGCACTATTGGGAGGCAACCCAAAATATTTATGTTCCAACAAATAGTTTATTTTTGTAGTTAGGTTCTAGTGCAAAGAATGTGGAATTGATGTATTCATCCAAGTGCTCCTGATGATTTTTTTGATGGGTTGTCACAATTGTGATAAGCCGTCAGATTTATCGCCAGAGACATCAGCTCTGAGGTAGGGTCAGTTAAGGCTGACGACATTTTTGATAAGCTGTCACAATTGTGATGGCTTATCAGAAATGTCGTCATAAAAAAACCACAAAATTAGCTGAAAGTCTAGGCCCAGGTAAAAAGATCTTACCCAGCCCAAGACACTGTCTTTCCACCTTTCTACTGATTTCCTATATTTTACTTAAAGTTTTATTTTCTTTCCATACTTAGTTTATTTTCTTCTATTTTTTTCAAAGTGTTTCCAACTAAAACAAAAGAAAGCTTCCTTGTGTGTGGGGGTTTGCAATCAAAATCAAGAATATTTCTTTACTTCCTCTTGCTCGTAGTGAAGGTACCCACTAGGTTGTGAAATGGAACCTAAAGGAAAGAACTGAAAATCTACAAAGAAAGGGACCAAGAGAAGTGTACCTCAGAGACTCTTCAATAAAGAGTCTGATTATGAAGAGGAAGAGCCTCTGCTCAGGCAACAAAGGAAGAAGAAAAGCCCTAAAAAGCCTTTACCACCTTCACCAGTTGAAGTGGAGGAGAGTGAAGAGAGTGACACTGAGCCAAAAACATTTGAACATACACCTTCTGAGCAAACGGCCTCTAAGCAACAAGATTTTGAACATGCTGAATCTGAAGAGCATGATTCAGATCATCCTGATTCCGGGGAGCATGAGTCTAGGCAACCTAATTCCACGGGACCATCAATTGAGTCCCCTTCTGCTGATCCACAAGATGAAGAAGAATCTTCGATTAGGGGAACCATGGTTAAATGCAAGAATCCTGAAGTCTGAGACAGAACTCGGTGGCAGATTCCCAAAGCTCATTTGATGGGCATCGCAGAACTAATAAAAGGGTTATTAAGAGGCCAATCTTCGAAAAGAAGAGAATCATCATTAAAGGGTTGAGCAGATACCCTAAGGTGGAGCAAAAATTTCATGATAACAATTTGGTATGAACAACAAGAAGAGAAAATTCATTTTTCCCTACACTAGTTAGGGAGTTGTATGCAAACTACCAAGATCGATTGGAAAACATATGTAGAGAAGGGGATAAAGCAGCTGACCATCCTTTATTGGATAAAGTCCTGGTACAAGGTGTAATGGTGGATGTTTCTAAAGAAACAATCAACAAGTTCGTTCATGGGCCAAACTTCACTCCTCAGGCCACTTTACCTACTTACTATACCTGGTTGAAGCATCGGGAAAATCAAAGGTCTTGGTTAGCCACACTCATAGCTGATGGAGAACCGAAATGGCTGACCAATCCAAGTGACAGAATCTTCAAGGCCTCCCTGAATTCAGAGGCAAGATTTTGGTGGGGTATTGTATGTACCTGGTTGATGCCCATAAATGGCCATAATATCCTCGGGGATGACAGAGCAATACTAGTCGAAGTTTTGTGGCTAACCATAGATTGAACTTTGGAGAGATCATCGCCGAAGAGATAAAAATTTGGGTCTCAAGGTCCGATACAGCATATCCCTTCCCTTGTTTGATTACAAGGTTGTGCAGGGCATCCAATGTGCCCAAGATTGTAGGGTTAGATGAAAAAATCCTTGCCAAGAAGACCCACAATCTTATCCGAAATGAGGAAAATAAGCTGAGGCTAATGCTTTACAGGGGTGCAGAGATTCCAGCGATCTACTAGTTACAGGTACCAGCTCAGTGCCTAATGTAGAAGTACAGGATTTCGAGGCTGCACCAGCAATATCTTCAGCACGAGCAAGTCCAGTATTTGGAACTGCGATAAAGCCTTCAGCTGCGGTGCCTACAGTAAAAATTACCTTCAACCCTATGAATTTAGAAGAGTAGCAAAGCAGTCCAAGTGGTGAAAGGCTCATCTTAATCTCTTTGCAAAGCAATTTGTGGTGGCAGTGGACAAGAGGGTTAAGGCTGCACTCGATCCCTACAAGGCTTTGCCTAGCCAAATTGATGAATTGGAGAACCGCTTCAGCGCACAGTTGAAAGAGAGGTCAACTATAGAGATAGTATTATTCAGATCAGACCTAGACAAAGTAAAGGTGGAGGTTGGGAAGCTACAACAACACCACTTTATAATGTCAAGAGATCCAAAAACTGAGGAGTTCGAGGGAGAAATCCCGATGCTTGATCTCACAAAGAAGACAGTGAAGAAAAAGAAGAAGAAAGGTGTGAATAAAGGCAAAGGTAAGAGAGAAAGGTCCGATAGTGATGAAGAAAGAAAAGTAGAGAAGAGGTCAAGAAAAAAGTCTAAAAAGGAGGAGATGAAGAAGGCAAGGATTGAGTCCTTTAGTGGAAAATGAGATATGGGAGGCAGCCATCCAAGCAAGAGCCATAGGGGCCTCTACTAGTAGGCCTTCAGAGACTGATAGACCAGCTGTACCAGAACAGAGCAAGGCTCCTGATAAAGATAGGGCAGCTAAGTATGCGGAACTAAGGCCAGCAACCCATGACCCCCGAAATTGATCTAATCCAGGTATACTTTAATCTTAAGTTTATATTTTCTATGATTTTAAGTTGAGGGTGTAGGGTAAATTATTGTTGTAAAATTTTGTAGTTGACTAGGAGAAATACTTGTACTTGAGGCCATTGAATTGTTTTATGATTTTTGTACATCTCTTCAAGTGGTCTACTTCTTTAACTGTATGATTTGCATTTAAGTGTGACCACTGTGCATCTTTGTATGGCATTAGTTATAGTAACACAATAATCATTGCTAAATAGCTGCACGAACTGAATGAGTAGTAGATTGCGATATACCTGTGTGCCAAGTGTGTGTGAGATGTTACTTAGTTCCCTCTTTATGATGAAGCCAGAACTTGCCTGGTTATCCTTACCTAGGCTGAAGGATAGGGGTTAGGAAAGGATCATAGGCCGTTTTGATATGATTTCACTTTAGCCTAAATGACCTTCCCTATGTGCATTATATCCCTTGATCCCTTTTTTGAGCCTGATTAGCCTATTTCTTTTTATGACACCTATCACCTTCCCATTTAGATGACAATGAACTTGTTTTGTCCCTGGTCCTTCTTGGACACTGTGCACATTAACTTAGGCAAATAGCCTAAGTTAAGGGTAGCTATCATAGGGGTATGTGATACAGAAGGAATATGAAAAAGGTAGCATATAATAAAAGAATAAAAAAAAGTTGGGTGCGGAGAAAAAGAGCAAGAAAAAGAAAAATTATGAAAAAGAATAAGTGATTGTGGAAAAGACCACACCCAGCCTAAATAAGTGTGATCAATAATAAAAAATAGTGGAAAAGGCTAATGAGTGAAATCCCAAAAAGCTAGTGTAGTATCAAGGAGGTTTAGTCACTTTAAATACCATCGAGTATCATACCAGCCCCTAACCTACATCACAATCCTGAGAGAAGACCTATAGTGTTCTTGAATTGACTGACCTTGGAGAGGGTGAAAGTGTTTTGAGATGATATGGATGATTGACTGCCAAATGTACTTTGTATTCTCTTAGTTGTGTTAAGTTGCTTGAGGACAAGCAATTTTTTTTAAGTTGAGGGTGTTGATGTGTGAGCTAATGCTAACACATTTGAGGCTTTTAACTAAGAATAATTGCAAAGTCTTAAGCAACTTTTGTCTTTTTTGATTGTTTTATGTTTGATTTTGCAGTAGAAGCTATGATGCAAGAGAACCATCAAGGATGGAAGCTATGTTTGTTAAGAGGCCAATCTTCGAAGAGAAGAAATCATCATTAAATGGTTGAGCAGATACCCTGCGGTGGAGCAAAAATTTCATGATTATAATTTGGGATGGACGACAAGAGGAGGAAATTCATTTTTCCAGACACTAGTTAGGGAGTTCTATGAAAACTACCAAGCTTGCTTGGAAAACATGTGTAGAGAAGGGGAGAAAACAGTTGACCATCCTTTGTTGGATAAAGTCTCGGTACGGGGTGTAATGGTGGATGTTTCTGAAGCAACAATCAACAGGTTCTTTCACGGCCCAAAGTTCACTCCTCATGCCGCTTCACCTACTTTCTATGCTCAGTTGAAGCTTCGGGAAAATCAAAGGACTTAGTTAGCCACGCTCATAGCTGATGGAGAACCGGAATGGCTGACCAACCCAAGTGAAAGAATCTTTAAGGCCTCACTAAATTTAGAGGCAAGATTTTGGTGGGGTATTATATGTACCTGGTTGATGCCCACAAATGGCGATAATATCCTCGAGGATGACAGAGAAATACTAGTCGTAAGTTTTGTGGCTAACCATAAATTGAACTTTGGAGAGATCATCACCGAAGAGATAAAAATTTGGATCTCAAGGTCCGATACAGCATATCCCTTCCCTTATTTGATTACAAGGTTGTGCAGGGCATCCAATGTGCCCAAGATTGTAGGGTTAGAAGAAAAACTTCTTGCCAAGAAGACCCACAATCTTATTTGAAATGAGGAAAATAAGCTGAGGCTAATGCTTGACAGGGGTGCAGAGATTCCAGATGATCCACCAGTTACAGGTACCAGCTCAGTGCCTAATATAGAAGTACAGGATTTTGAGGCTACACCACCAACATCTTCAGCACGAGCAGGTCCAGTGTATGGAAATGAGATAAACCCTTCAGCTGTGGTGCCTACAAAAAAATTTGCCTTCAACCCTATGAATTTTAGAAAAGTAGCAAAGAAGTTCAAGTGGTGTGAGGCGTCGCTTAAAATCTTTGCCAAGCAATTTGCAGTGGCTATGGACAAGAGGGTTAAGGCTGTACTCAATCCCTACAAGGCTCTGCCTAGTCGAATTGATGAATTGGAGAACCGCTTCAATGCACAGTCGAAAGAGAGGTCAACTTTAGAGATGGTATTATTCAGATCAGACCTAGAAAAAGTAAAGGTGGAGGTTAGGAAGCTACAACAACACCACTTTATGGTGTCAGGAGATCCTAAAGATAAGGAGTCCGAGGGAGAAATCCCGATGCTTTATCTCACATAGGAGCTAGTGAAGAAAAAAAAGAAGAAAGGTATGAAAAAAGGCAAAGGTAAGCGAGAAAGTCCCAACAGTGATGAAGAAAGAAAAACAGAGAAGAGGGCAAGAAAGAAGTCTAAAAAGGAGGATATGAAGAAGGCAAGGATTGAGTCCTTACAGAGAATGCATCTGAGTTGAGAGTTGTGATGACATTTGTGATAAGCCGTCAAGGAGCTGATAGGTCATCAAAATTGTTGTCAGCCTAAGGAAGAACATGAGAGATGAGGTAGTGACTTGATGACATTCATGATAAGTCGTCAAGAAGTTGACAGGACATCACAGTTTTTCTTCAGCCTAAAGCAGCGAGTATCAAAAGCAAAGAGGAGCTGACGACATTTGTGATAAGTCATCAGCCTCCTGATAGGTTATCATGAATGTCGTCGCCTAATTCGAGGGATTATTAAACTCTGTGATTTTATTTCCTTATTTAGGCTAAACTATGTAAAGTCTTGTTGAGGGTTTTCTTGAGAGAGCCGAACATCTTTTGGAGACATGTATTTTGATATTTTCTCTCTCTAGTTTCTTGACTTGAACAAGCAATTACTTTGAAGAGATTATCATCATTATTTTGGGATTACTACTGTGATCTAATTTGAGAATCTCTAGTTTCTATTCATCTTGTGGTAAGTTTATCTTTCAAATCATGAATATAACTAGTTGTTTCGATTATTACATCATTAGAGGCTAAATTCTTGTAACCTGAATTATGGGAGCTAGGGTTAAGTCTTGATAAGGTGTTGAGTGTTCAAGATTCAAAAGGTGGTAGGACTCCTTGATAATTCTATAGTTTTAATTATCGTCTATTGGCTGCAAATGATAGATAACACCTGCTTTGATTTGCTTGAGAAAGAAATCAAATATAGTGGGAAGTGAATTATTAATAGGGACTTGGAAGTACTAAAAACTTTGATTTAATAATTGACGTTGTAACAAGGTTGATTAACCTGAGGTAAAATCTGGTCATGAATATAAATTCCCTAAGTCCGAGAGATTAGGTAATTAAATGTTTAAGTAGGCCGAGAGACATTTAGACATAACTTTGATAAAGATAACTTGTTGTCCTACCTACTCTGAGAATCTTTAACGACTATTAGCATCTTTCAAGTACCAAAACCCCTAGTGAACATAATTTGGTTTTTCCATAAACTCTTGATTACGAACACTGTAACTAAAGTGACCAAAAATTACTTGCTAAACTAAAAACCCCCATTTCAGGAAACATCCAGCTATCAGTTGATTAAATTGCAAATGACTTAAGTTCACACCATATTCCCTATGAGATTCGACCCCAACCTAGTTGGGTTTTATATTGATAACGATCTCTTACATTCTTATTAGAGAGGTGATATTTAAGCGTTATCAATCTTATTAAAAAATAAACACAAGGCAGGAAGCAAGGAACTTGTAGCGAAACTGCCGATGAAATTGACATAAAAAATAAAAAAACTAAATAAGCTGCAAAAATGAAAGTGTATTCAAGAATGAAAATTTGTCACTCATTGTTGGAAAGAAAAATGGTAAAGTGGACTGGAGTTGTGCCTTTTTCTAGGAACTGCAACTAGTTAGTGTGGTCTAAATGATCACCTCCAAAGAAAGAAACACAAGTCCAAGAAAGCCGCTTTGCAAACACCGAGGGATCAGAAGATGTACAGTCAAGAATGAAACTTTCACCAAGAACTGGTAAAGTTAAAATAAGGGATCAAGCCAAAGTGGCAATTTTGGAAGTTAAACTTACATCCTATGCTTTCCGTTTATGGTTCTGATCAAGCCAATAGCAATGGAAACAAAAAGGTCTGAAGCCCAGCAGAAATCCCATGCCTTTTTGTTTTCACTGCAATTGACGTGACCAAAACCGCAAACTGAATCCATAGGATGCAAGTTTAACTTCAAAAACTGCCACCTTGGCTTGATACCTTATTTTAACTTTAGTAGTTCGTGGTGCAAGTTTCATTCTTGTTGTACATCTTTCCATCCCTCGGTGCTCGTAAAGTGGATTTCTTGGACTTGTGTTTCTTTCTGTAGATGTGATCATTCATACCACACTAACTAGTCGCAGTTCTGAGAAAAGTGCATAGCTCAAGTCTACTTTACCTCTTTTCTTTTCAACAACGAGTGATGGATTTTCATTGTTGAATACACTTTTATTTTTGCAGCTCATTCAGTTTTTCATTTTTTATGTCAATTTCATTGGCCAGATTCACTACAAGTTCCTTGCTACCTTGTGTTTATTTATTTAATAAAGTCTGAGCTGAGATAGCATTAGCATCTCCCCCTTCTCTCGCAGATATTCTCCCAAGCACATTCTGTTATATAATCATCACCCTGAGCAACCCATCCATATAAATTTAGACTAGGACAATTTCAATGGGATTTCTATTTTCGTTTGCATTAGTGAGAGGCATTTCAAAAGTCCATTGAACTCTTAAAATCAGTCCTATCAGTTTAGACCTATCAAACATAACTGTAAAATGCAATATCTTATTTGAATGATCAATTCCTAATTGGTAAAAAATAACATTCAAAAAATTATTGTACTTTATGTGTGTTTTCACGATAACATGATCAGTAATACATACTATCTACGATCAGTAATACATACTTTCTACATATGAAGTAATTTTATATACAAGTAACTTATTCCTCTAAACCCATTTTTACTCTAGACTTTTATGTTGGACGGGCAAAAGGTGATCCGCTTTCACTTTTTTTTTCTTTTGGAAGACATCTTTTATCTACAAATAACAGAAAAATAAAAAAAATTACAATTGATGTCTGCAGAATTTTAAAAAAAGGGTAACACAAAATTCAATAAATACAACATATTACAAGAAGAATTCCAATGGATGACCTATCTGTTGCAACAGATGACCCATCTGGTGCAACAGATAAGTTATTTGTTGGAAGAAATCAAGACAGTCTTGCTACTGGTTTGATTTCTTCCAATAGGTGTTCCATCTGTTACAACTAATGGGTCATCTGTTAGAAGAGCTATTTTGATTTATTCCGGCAACTGATTCATCTATTGCAACAGATGGGGTATCTATTGAAAGACTTATTTTAACATCTTCCAACATATGTATCACCTGCTGTAACACCAACACTAATAACACCAACACCAACATGAATACAGACACCAACACACCAACAATATGGACAACACCAACAACATCAACAACAACATTAACAAAATATCAACATGGTTTTTTAGTTTATGTTTACCATAAATAACATCAACAAAAAAACAACAATAAACAAACAAAACACCAATAGTGCCAATAAGGGTTTTTATTTCTCCCAACATATTACCAATCTATTGCAATAGATACACCATCTGTTGGAAAAACTCAATTCAGATTTTGAGTTCTTTCAACAGATGACCAATCAGTTGCAACAGATTGACCATCCATTCAAATAACTCAAGGGTCATGCCTATGCTTTGATTATTTAATTAAAAATATAATTTTTAAGGGAAAAAAATAATATACACAATTTTTTCTGTAGCTATTTAATTTAAATAACTAATATTAACTAATATAAATAACTAATTTTCATCAAAGACATGTAAAACTTCATGAAACATGCAAAGAAGAAGAATAGAAGGCAAAAATAAAAATAGTATACCTTACCTGCCATATCAAGAGCAAAGGGAACAAAAAACAACAAAGGGAGGTGGACAACAATCTGGTTGTTTTGAGAGAGAACTCAGAGGAGAGAAGAGAAGAGAAGAGAGAAAATTGAAGGAAAGAATAGGAGAAATATTAAATATATTTTGTGTGGTGGCTGAGAGAAAATTCTAAAGATGGGTTTTATTTAAATATTATTTAAAATTTGTGGTGGTGGTGGGGTTCCTTTATGTCCCTTTAGAAGAAGAAAAAAAGGAGACGATGATATTGAAAATACAACATGGGGGGGGGGGAGTTTTGACTTTTGAGTTATCCTATAAAGTCTAAAAACTTTTGAGCTCCCTCCTTAGTACTTTTTTTTAATTCGAACAGAAAATTACTTTAAAAAAAGATCTTCCAACAGATTGGTAATCTGTTGTAACAGATTTACTATATGTTTGATAATTTCCAATGGATGGGTCATCCATTGCAACAAATGTCTATATCTGTTTGATCGTTTCCAACAGATAATTTATCTATTGCAATAGATGTCTACATCTGTTTGTTAATTTCCAACTGATAAGTAATCTATTGCAACAGATGTCTATATCTGTTTGGTCATTTCCAACATATTATTCATTTATTGCAATAAGTTGATAATCTGTTGTTACAAATGTCTATAAATGTGATAATTTTCAACAGATGTATTATCTGTTGCAATGGGTTAGTCCTCTATTTATTCAAATCAAGTGATTATTTGTAATAAATAAATTGATTTATCTAAAGTTAAATGAGAGTTTATAAGTTCATTAGAATTTCAATTGATCTCACTGCAATTACATGATAGCTATTATGTTCGACCTAACCAGAGTCATCAATTGATCAATTTATGTTAAAATGATTCATATCAATCCATTATTTGTAATAACTATATTGATTTATCTAGAATTAAATATGAGTTTATAAGTTCAATTACAATTTCAATTGATCTGATTACAATTACATGATCAACTATTGTGTTCGTCCTGACTAAAGTCATCAATTTGAGTTGAAATAATTTATATCAAGCCATTATTTATAATAACTATATTGATTTAGGTGGAATTAAAAATGAGTTGATAAGTTCAATTACAATTTCAATTGATCTTGTTGCAATTACATGATCAACTATTATATAATATATTGCAACAGATTGAATCTGTTGCAAAAGATGATTCATTTGTTGAAAATTATCAAATAGATACACCCATATGCTGCAACAAATGACTCATCCATTGCAACAGATATTGTTATCTGTTTGGTCATTTTTAACATATTATTCATCTATTGCAATAGATGACTTATCTGTTGTAACAAATTATTTTAACTTTTTGGTAATTTCCAATATATTATTCAACTGTTGTCATAGATGAGTAATATGTTGGAACAAATGTTTTTATTTGTTGTGATTAGTATTAAATTATTATTAAGTTAATATTAAATTCATTAAAGTTCTAATTGAACTTAATAACTGGAAACTAATTTTAGTGAAATTTTATTTTATTTATAATCAAACAGTTAAAATTTATCTCTTTTAAAAAATTAATTAAGATCAATTCGAACAAAATTAACAATTCCAAAGCTTGTCATTCTTTTCCAAAATATAAATCCATCCATAATTAATGTGTAATAAAAATGCTAGGGGTCAATCATTTTTCAAACCATTCCATTTCATCCAGTTGCAAAAAAACCATTTCATCATTTCAAATCTTGAGTTCTCTCTTTTCTCTTTCTCTCTCAATAATACTAATAACAACTACTCAATAGATTGCTTAACCCTTCTTAACAACTTAATTTTCTTTCCATTTTTGACCACATAGTTGTTATTTTTGACTTCTTTCTTGCTTGTATCCGTTGTTTTCTCTCTCTTCATAGGTAACAAAGTTCAAAAAGAGTTCTATATTTATTGTTTTTCCAAAAATTAGGGATTTTTATTTAATTATAAAAAATAAGACTTAGTTGTATTATCTTCAAGAATGGGTTAACAATTTTGAGTTTTGATGCTAAAAAATATAGAAAGAACTCAAGAAAATCCTAGTTTTGGTTGCAGTACTTTGCTGACTGTCGTGGTGTTTGTGGCATTATTGGTGGTTGTTGGCGGTGTTGTTGGCACTATTGGTGTTTTTTGTTTTTGTTTTGATGATGTTGTTATTGATAGTGTCCATATTATTGGTATTTGTATAGGTGTTCATGTTGGTTAGGTGTTAATGGTGGTATTGGTGGTGGTGGTAGTGGTGGTGGTGTTAGTTTTGGTTTGGTGTTGGTGTTAGTGTTGGTATTGGTAGTGGTGGTGGTGGTGGTATTGGTAGCGGTGTTGGTAATGGTGGTGTTGGTTTTTGTGGTGGTGGTATTAGTATTAGTGTTGGTGGTAGTGTTGATACTGGTGTTGGTGTTGGTGTTGGTGTTGGTATTGGTATTGGTGTTAGTAGTGTTGGCATTAGTGGTGGTGTTGGTTTGGTGGTGGCGTTGGTAGTGGTGTTGGTATTAGTGGTGGTGTTGGTGGTGTTGGTGTTAGTTTCATTGTTGGTGTTGGTGATGTTGGGGTGTTGTGTTGCCCAACAGATTGCACGTCTAATTGAAAGATGGAAGACATGATTCAATTTTATCCAACAGATGACCCATCTATTGTAAAAGATGGGTCATCTGTTGGAAGTTATCAAAAATAACTATTACCCATTTCGATAACTTCCAATAGATGACCCACCTATTACAAAATGTGGAATATCTGTTGAAAAATATTAAAATAGGTCTTCCAACGGATTCCCTATCTGTTGCAACAGATGGGTCAACTGTTGGAATAAAACAAAAAGCTCTTCAACAGATTCTACATATATTGCAACAGATGGATCACATGTTGGAAGAAATCAAACCAATAGAAAGATTATTTTTATTTTTTCCAACAGAGGACACATCTGTTGCAACAGATAGAGAATCTATTCCAATTGATGGCTCATTTGTTCCAACAGATGGCTCATCTGTTGGAATATTTTTTGTAATGTGTTGTATTTATTGAATTTTGTGTTACTTTTTTTTTTAAATCATGCAGACATCAATTGTAATATTTTTTTTGTTTTTCTCTTGTTTGTCGGTAAAACATGTCTTCCAAGAGAAAAGAAAGTGAAAGTGGATCAACTTCTGACCAACTAGCAAAAAAGGCTAGAGTACAGATGGATTCGGAGGAGCTTCCTGAACAATCTCTTTCTAGATAAAGTGACGCTGAGAAAAGATATGTAAATAAAATAGAGAAAGATGGTGAAGCTATAAAAAATGATGTTGAAGGAGGTGAAAAAGGGTCTGTAGAGGGTGGTGAGGAAGATAAAAAGTCAGGAGAAAGAAGATGAAGATAAAGATAAAAAGAAGAGGAGGAAGTAGAAAGTCAGGATGAGAAAGATAATGATAATTCATCATTGATGGGTCATGAATTAAGATCAAAATCCCAGCATGATTCTATCAAAACAATTATTATTGACTAGTTTCAAGTTGAGATATAGATAGATAACCCTACATATTTAACTGGAGATTTTTTAGTTAAATATCTTATGAGGAAAATTTTTGATGATTTTATGACTATTATAAGGAGGGGAAAACTTGAGGGTCTTTTTAGGTTCAACTACTTTGGATACTTTCTTGACTGGCCCGAGGACAACAGTGCTTACTTCCAAATGAGCATGGTATATGGTTTTCTCAAGTGCAGGATCAAGTACATGGATAATCATAAAGATTTGAAAAAGGGGGGCAAAAAGATGGATGAAATATGGATTAACTACTATGGCCTGCCAGTTTGTTTTGGCATAAAAGTGTTTGCCATAGTGTCTGGCTTGAGATGCAATTATCCACATGGACCTCTCCTTAAGGAAACACCCATCAAAAAGTCCATGGAAATTAAGACACACAAACCACCACCAACAAATAAAAGTAAGACATTGTCCAAGCGACTACCCACAAAAACCAAAAAGGGCAACGAAAATATAAATGGGTTGTTGGACTTTGTTGGACGTGGATACAAAGACATGAGGTTGACAAAAGTTCTTAAGAATAAAGACATACTAAAGAAGTACAAGGATCAATTATGCTTAGTTTGATTTTTCCATTTCGTTTTATTGGCAAGAGACATCAACAAAGTCATAGAAGATGATTTGTTAGTAGTTTCTCAAGATTTGGATAAATTCAACATTTAGACTTATGGATATGACAGCTACAAGTTTATTATAAAATATTTATTGACAAAATTATCCCAAAAGACGATCAACTTATACGACTTTCCTTAGGCCTTCATGGTAAATTTAGTCATTATTTGTGTACTCTTGCATTAATTTGTATTGAATAATTTTATTTTTTTGTTTGCTTCATGTTTACATTTTTTTAGGCTTGGAAATTTGAATTCATTCCTCACCTCCGAAAGCATGTCAAGGATTACTCAGATGAGGTTTCTCATCCAAGGATCCTTTGGTGGTTGGATGCAATGAGCAACACAAAAATTAAGGAGGTTGATCTTTTTAATCCTCCGGATAATGTAGTAATTCCTCTTTTAAATAGAATAATTTGACTCAAAGAAAGATATGAAATAGATAGGCCACAATAGATAAACCATCTATTGAAATTTATTTAAATAGATTACCCGTCTACTACAACTGGTGCAACAGATGGGTAATTTGTTGTGATAGATTCAACAAATTACCCATCTGTTGCTTTAGTTCTATGAACTTGGCTTAATAGATTACCTATGTATTGCAGCTTATGCAACATGTGGGTAATCTGTTGTAACAAATGTGTAATCTTTTCTGACAAATTAATTATTTGTTGCATAAGTTGTTTGTGTTAGCAGCACATATTACCAAATTGACTGCAAGTTATTATTTTATTTAAACATATCTACTTTTATTTATAGGTTATGTATCCATGGCTTGTACCTACTGAGCAAGTATTGGGGATGAGTTCTTTTATTACTCTAGGTCTTGTTCATACAATAGCAAACCCAAAGGTGGATTTAATAAAGAAGGAATTGGCTAGAGCAAAAGTCATAAGAAGATCAGTTAGGGAAGGTCATCCTTATGTTGAGGCTCTTCATGACCAACCTACTATAACAAATTTGGGTATTTCTTGTGGGGGTGTTAGTGGTGATGGTATTGCTGGTAGAGTTGTTGATATTGGTGCCAGTGATGCTAATGTTTCTTCCAGGCATATTGATGATCATGTTACAGATGCTCAATAAGATCATGCTTTCCAACTCACCACTTTCAGTGATCTAACTCACCCCTCTTTAAGCTTATGTTCTCTTTGTAAATGAAAAAATTGCATAAACAGACAACATGAACTCATCAAAAAATAGATGCTCTTACTAATACCATCAAGGTATTGACATCCAAGAGGGGTGTCATACTATCCAAGAAGGTAGGAGAGTCATACACTCCTTGATGTGCTATAGAAATATAGCACATTCGATGCTTACAAGTTTCTTAGATTGTTTTGTTAGATATGATGCATTTGGGATAAGTTTTACAGAAAACTAGGTTTTTGATGCTAAGTTCAAGAAAAAGGTGAAAATATGGTGTTTTTGGCTACTTATGTGATCAATCTTAGGTATTCGTGATACTTTACGAATTGTACATCACCAATGCATGTGATGAAAGTTAAAGATTTGAAGCTTGGTTGCAAGTGTTAAAAGGCCTGGCATTGACCTATGTCTACATGTGGACCACATATAGCAATTGTGGTTCGTATGTGACTAAGGTAAGTGCCAAAGTTGAAGATCCTGAGAGTTGACAGTGCTTCAGTAATTTTTCTATAACTTTTCACCCTGAAATCGAATTAAGGCAAAATTGGTATCATTGGAAAGCTAATTAATTTATCTAAAATATGGTGGGGAATTTTGTAATTACTTAGTCTATATATGTACCGCATATGAGCAAAGCATGTTTCATAAGTCCAAAATCCCGAGAGCAAAGCTGCAGGAGTTTTTGGTCCGAGCACATATTGTGGCCATTTGCACCCTTCCTCGAGCCATATGTACCACATACTCCTAAGGTCATGCCGCATGTGGAGACCACATGTTTCCACCAACCATTTTTTCTCCTACTTCATTTGCGATTTGGTTTTAGGGTTTCTTTATGTACTATTGTAATGCCCCGAGACTACACCTTGGGCATCTCACGGTGCTTACGACCCCGAAGGACCACAAGCTAACCCATGGTTGGTACCTTCTGTGAGCACTGAATAATAATCATGAAGTATATATGTGGAAAAAATATAAAAATTCCATAAGGTTCTCAAAATAGTGAAATAATAACTGAGTATAACTGATAATATCATCTGAAAACTGAATAACTGACTATGCTAGTCTGAGAGCCTCTACTTTCTGAATAGGGAGTTGATGGGACAAACCCCCATCTAACTCCATTTGAAATAACTATTGAACTACTAGAATACTGAAATAGATAAACTCTGTCCTCAAAATATGAGGACTCAACACTATAACTGCTGCTGATAACCTGAGCTGCAAAGTATGGTTAGGAACCTGAGCGTCTGAACCTATGATATGAGTCATCATTGCATAAAAGAAAGTATTCATCAGTATGTGGAATATACTGGTATGCTAAGTGAGGTAAGTCTGATATTCATGGCTTCATATACATGAGATGATAACTGACTGAATAAATATCATGAAGTAGTTGGATGAGAGTACATGCAAATCTGTAACTACTTAATAAGCAATACGACACATATTGGTATACATCGTGTATCTGAGATTATAATAAAGAAGAGTACTAAATTTTGATGGCTGAGTAACTGATAACTAATAGCCATGGTTTTGTAGAACTGACTGAGTTTTTTACTGAGTACTGAGACTGAAACTGTAATTGTGGGAGTGTTCATCAAACCGACATACCCCGATATAGACTAATTTGGGGTCCAACCTATGACCCAGTTAGAAGGGTGTTAGAACCTTGCCACGGGATACTAACAATGCTATGTCAACCCTGATCTAGCATAAAGACTCATAAGGTATATGTATGATTGCGTCAACCCTAGTCTGGCAGGAGGACGACTTACCCTATGATGGCTATGTAGTTCTATAAAGTAGGGACTACTACTAATGTTTAAACCCTCTTCTAGTAGGAATGCCCCAATCCCTGGCTTAGCTAAATGTTGAATCCTACTCCCACCTGAATTGACACTGAACAGATCACTAGGTTGTAATAAGCTTCACTGGATTGACCATGATCATGTTGTCTGACTGAACTGGACTGAGTTCACTAAGTTCTGTTAATTGACTGAGTACTACAACTCTTGACCTTTACTGGGACTTTTCTATATCTACTACGACTAAGTAAACAGCTAGATTTCGGGTAATAAATACACCCACGAATTGATGGCATAATTGATAAACTCATATCACAACTTTAGCAATACAACAATAAGTTACCATGCATAATTTACTCATATGGACATTTTATCAAACACTTGGGGAGCATGGTTAATGCAAATGATAATGAACAACACATAAGCATCATGACTACAACTTAAACTTGCAATTTCAAGGATTTTACATCAATAAACATACATGCTATCTTATGTTCAAGAAACTTATAATTAAATCTTGAATTGAAACCCATACAATAACACAAATATGAAAACAACCCAATTTGTGCATGTAAATCATGAATCTAAAAACTTGTAGTTTTAAAAAGGGTTCTTGAACTCCAAGGGTAGGAGGAGACCCAAGGATGAACACCTAACATACCATGATTGTTGAATTTGTGGGGGATTTTTGATGAATTCTTAACACTTGGACTTGAAGTTGATGAACCTAGGGTTTTATTCTTGAGAGTATTTGTGAGACAATGAGTGAATTTTGCCCTTTGGGAGGTTTAATTTCATGTTATGGCTGAGTATGTAAGGGAAAAATGACTCAATTACCCCCACAAACCCATAACTTAATACATAAAACTTGCCCAATAAATCGATAGGCGACGCGCTACATTGATGGGATCGATGCGATTACCAATGCATCGCATCTATGGTGTCAACATGATAGCCAATGCGACACATCGAGATCATAATTGCTTGCTGTTTTGGTCATCCAAACATGACTCAAACGATGTCGGAAAATTCTAAAACTTATCCAAGATAACCTATTGATATCCCTGATCATGAATCAACTTAAAAATTGACATTTTAAGGTCGGGAAGATCGAAAATAAGATTGTAATACCTGTGCCTTTTTCCTAGCTAAAAATCATCCCGAGAATGCTAGGACTTACTTTGAAATGTAAAACTATCTTTGTACACACGGTATTTTTGAGATTTTCACTTTCTATCATGTGGGAAATTGAGTTAGCTTTCCAACGGTATCAATTTTGTCCAAATCCGACATCAGACGAGGAAGTTATGGACATTTTACTTGGGACTATTGGAAACACCCAGGTATGATGGCCAAGTTGACGGACCGCCACATAAGTGACGGACCACCACTTTGAATGTCATAGCAAAGTAAGTTGAGGCACGTACTGGATAAGGACAGATGGACGAGTTGACGGACCGTCAAAGTTGCGACGGACCGTCATCTAGGCTGTCAACTCTTATCCAGTGAACCACATTTATGGTCCACGTCTGATGGGCTAAGTGACAGACCGTCAAGTTTCTGACGGACTATCAGTAGGACCGTCACACGCCACGTTCAATTTATTTTCAGGTCATTTTAGCAGGGTTATTTTGGTCACTTATCACTCGCCTACATATACCCAGATAAGTCCGAATTAAGCCATTATACTCATTATTATTTCACAAACAAAAAAACTAGGGTTTCTCTCTAAATTTAATCTCCAAGAACAAGACCCAATCTTCTTCAAGAATCAAAGGATTTCAAATCCTTCAAGTTCAAAAACACCAAGAACCTTGAGTCAGGTATGCGTAGAGTTCATCTATGGACCCCTTTCGTTCATAGAGTTCAAGAACCATGCTTTTAAATAAGAAACTTTGATTTACTTGTTGTTATGTGATGTTGTTAATGTTAATGATCATTGTTTAAGCTTCAAGATATTAATCTAAGTTGAATTTCATGATGTATGAATGCTTGTAGTTAAAACCCATGAATTTGGGTAGTTCAAGATGATTAAAATGTTTGAGAAAATCTATGCCCCAAAGTGTGCATGCAAGGTGTTTGTTAAACTACCTATAATGCTAAAAATCATGTTCCTATGACCCCATAGTATTTAAATGACAAGCTATGTCAACTCTTAAGATGATTCCACATGAACTTTCATGCTATTGAAATGTGTTGCTAGTTTGATTATGCAATGAACATGATACTAAGGTTGTGCAAGTACTTCCATGTGATATGAAATCCTTTCCATGCAATACATTGTTGATAACCATGCTTAGTATGAAATCCCTTATGTACGATATTATGAATTGTGGATTCAAATCTTGTGATCAAGTCATGTCATATGTGTCAGTTTCCTTCCATCGAGTCCTAGGGGTATTCATACCCGAAAAACATAGATGTGTGCCTAGAGCCATGTAATGTCATCACGATCATCACAGTCAAGCCACAATCTATAGAACTCAGTCAGTCATGTGACACAGAAAACCTCAGAAATCTGATGATCTCAGTAAATTCTCAAGGAAGTAGTACTATTCTATCAGTCAACGGATGTTAGTTATTCAGTCCATGTACAGTCAGTTAAATCATGTTCAGTCTCTTCAGATGGGAGTAGAAGTTAGCACCGAGTGAATCCAAGGATGGGAACTAACTTACAAGTTTAGGGTGTGATTCTTAGCAGTCATCCTTGTGTTCCAGAACTATGTAGCCAGCGTAGGTTGAGACATCTTAACTTGTCAGATTAGGGTTGATGATGTGGCTTAACCTGTCAGTTTAGGGTTCCTACCATTCTTATTTTGAGTACCTTCCAGATAAGGATCACTCGCAACTATCCTTACCAGTGGCGTGGTATTGACACCCCTCCAGTCAGGGCAAAGATTGGACCCCAACTTAGCTATATGCGTTATTAGGGCATGTTGGTTAAACAACTATCTCCCATCATTTTTAGACTCAGTCTCAGTAAAAGAACTCAAAAAGTTCTTCAGATACCAGTATACCAGGACTGTTAGATATAGTCAAATTCAATAATAGTACGGAACTCAGATAGTTCCATCAGATGTAGGACTATTAGACACAGTCACCAATGTATTTAGAACTACAGTATCAGTCATGATCAGTTATCAGTAAACTATGTATTAGCGTACAGATTTAGTTATCACGCATTCGCGATCTCAGTTTCTATGTATGCATTTTTGCACTCTCACGTTCATATCAGTAAGTTAGTTAGCACTATTCATGTATGTAGCCCTATTTATGTTCAGCCTACCTCACTCGTATACTCAGTACTCCAGTTGTACTGACGCATTCGTGCTATGGTGCTTTCTCTTTATGTTACACCATAAGTTCAGAGACATGAGTTCCAGACCAGCTGTAGCAGTCGTATTCCAGTATAACGAGTTGCAGTGAGTTCTCTTCATTCGAGGATGATATGATTTGATTTATTCATTTATTATTTCAATTAGCTATCAGTTTACGGAGTTAGTTGGATACATGTTTCTTCAACTCCTTATTCAGACAGTGTTTAGAGAATTTCAGATTTAGTTCAGATTTGATTCAGTTTTCAGTTGTTTTGGGTATCTTTCACCCATATGGATGTTATTTTACCAGATTCTTTATTCAGTTGAACCTTATGGCCTACATGTTCATGTTTTCTGCATTATTATGATATATATTAAAGTATACAGGTACAGATATCATTCATGGGTTAGCTTGTGGTTCTTACGGGTCATAAGCACCGTGTAGTATTCTGGTTCAAAAAAATTGGGGCGTTACAAACTTGGTATCAAATCCTAAGGTTCAATAGAGTCCTAGGAAGTCTGAAAGCCACATCTAGTAGAGTATTGTTCATGGGTGTGTTGCACCCCACATTTATGTGCAAGAGGCTATGAGATCTTTTAGGAACGATTTCCCTTCTTTCAGTATTTAAGTCGTGCTAGTGAGTATAATCTCAAGTCAAACTCTCAATGTAATCCGTTCTTATCTTATTTTAGAAAATGACTCCAAAGAGAAGAAACTAGCCAGCTCCTCATCCCAAAGATCCTCTTGGATGATGCAGGCATCAGAGGCTTGTGAGGCTTACTTTTCAGAGTGATATTTCTCAATTTCGGAATGGAAAGGCTTGGTTAAAGGCAAAATTTGGTGTAATTCGCCATTTTTTCAGAAAAAAAGCAGGGTAGCGGGTAAGCAATTCGGTGCAAGCTCTAGCTGATGCCATTGATGTAAAAAAAGACATCTAGAATAGATCGAGAAATATCGTAAAGTTAGAGAGGAAAAATAATGCCATCATAGAGGGATCAGCATATAAACTTGAAGGACGCGAGAGAGGTACCAAATTGAGGCAAACTCTGAATACTAGATATGACCTCAAAATAACAGGGGGGCAAGGTCGACTAGTGAGACGGCGAACATGTTTCTCATGCGGAGTTTAGAGTCGCATTCACCACACTTGATCAGCCTGTGGTTTCCCAGAATGAACGTCCACCAGTTATTCCGGCCAATCCAGTGACAAATTCCGCAGCAGCCAGGATTCAGGACTTCACCCGAATGAACCCTCCATCTTTGTTTGGGTCTATAAGTCTGATAAAAACCCTCAGTAGTTCATTGAACAAGTTCAGAAAGTCATTGACATCATGGGAGTTACTTCTGTTCAGAGCATCGAGTTAGCTGTATACCAGTTACAGGATATTGCTCACACTTGGTACAAATAGTGGAAGTCTAAGAGGTTAGAGGATGCAGGTCCTATAGAGTGGGAGGAATTTTTCACGGCTTTCTTAGATAGATTCTTTCCTTAAGAGCTGAGGGAGGCCAGAGTTCTTGAATTCATCAACCTTAGGCAGCGAAATATGACGGTTAGGGTGTATTCTCTCAGATTTACTCAGCTAGCTAGATATACCCCTCATGTGGTTGCAGACAACAGGGCTAAGATGAGAAGGTTCGTGTCAGGAGTGAATGATAGCATGGTAAATGAGTGTAGATCTATGATGCTGAGCAGTGATATGACTTTAGCCAGGCTCATGACCAATGCTCAACAGATAGAGGAGCAAAAAGTTAGGACTAGGGAGAGGCAGAACAAGAGAGCAAAGACAGGAAGTTTCAGTTTTGCTCAACCTAAATCAGAAGGAGGAAACCGTTCGTAGTTTTATCCCAAGTCAGCAGCTCCAGCTCCTTCCTTCGCTAGTGCCCCAGTGCCGAAATTCAGAGACGGCAACAGAGATAGAGCACCGGGCTCTAAATCTCAAGGTAGTGTTAGTAGTTCCCATAATTATCCTCAGTGTCAGACTTGTGGTAAGCACCATCAGGGGGTATGTAAAGCGTGTCAAGGAATTTGTTTAGGTTGTGGTAAGATAGGCCACAGAGTTAAGGACTGGCCTCATCCAGGTCCTCAGGGTCAGCAGAATCATTCCACAGCTCAGTCCGGTCGCCCAAACCAGCAGGGTGCCACTTCCAGTGCTACTAGTGGGCAACGCCCAAATAGACTCTATGCTTTTTGGACTCGACAGGATTAGAAAAATTCTCCTGATTTCGTTACTGGTACGTTACAGATTTTCCATGTTCATGTTTATGCTTTGCTAGATCCAGGTGCATCCTTGTCTTTTGTCACTCCATACATAGTAGGCGATTTCAGAATCAATCCCAAAATTTTAGCAGAGCCATTTTCAGTCTCTACCCCAGTGGGTAAAACCATCATAACCCAGCGGGTATACAGGAACTTCCTGGTTATGATATTTTAGAAATCCACTTCAGCAGATTTAGTCGAATTAGAGATGACTGATTTTGATGTCATTCTCAGTATAAATTGGCTTCATTCCTGCTATGCCACAGTCGACTGCAGGACCTTGATAGTTCAATTTCAGTTCTCGAATGAGCCCTCCCTAGAGTGGAAGGGTAGTACTTCATCTTTCAGGGGTCATCTTGTTTTCTATCTTCGGGTAAGGAAAATGATATCAAAGAGGTGTGTGTATCATCTCGTGCATGTAAAGGATTCTAGTTTCGAATCTCCCAGTCTTGAATCAGTCCCAGTGGTTAATGAATATTCAAATGTCTTTCCCGAAGATCTTCCAGGCATTCCTTTTTAAAGGGAAATAGACTTCGGCATAGACCTTCTCCCAGATACTTAACCTATCTCTATTCCACCATACAGAATGGCACCAACAAAACTCAAGGAACTAAAAGATTAGTTGAAGGATCTCTTAGATAAGGGATTCATCAGGACCAGTGTATCCCCATGGGGTGCACCGGTCTTATTCGGGCACAAGAAAGACGATTCTCTTTGGATGAGTATTGATTACCGTCAGCTCATTAAAGTTACGGTCAAAAATAGGTATCCACTTCCCAGAATAGATGATTTGTTTAACCAACTTTAGGGTGCCAGTTATTTCTCCAAGATAGACCTCAGATCAGGCTATCATCATCTCAGAGTTAGGGAATATGACATCTCGAAGACAACTTTCTGTACTCGGTATGGTCACTTAGAATTTCTACTCATGTCCTTTGGTCTTACCAATGCCCCTGCAGCCTTCATGAACTTGATGAATTAGGTGTTCAAGCAGTACTTGGACATGTTCATCATAGTCTTCATAGATGTTATTCTGGTTTATTTTCGCACGGAGCGTGATCATTCAGACCTTCTCAGGATTGTTCTTCAGGCTCTCAGAGACCATCAGTTGTTCACCAAGTTTAGTAAGTGCGAATTTTATCTACGATCAATAGAATTCCTTGGTCATATTATTTCCGATGATGGCATTAGAGTAGATCCTCATAAAATTGAAGCGGTAAGAAACTGGCCTCGTCCTGTCTCTCCATCAGATATCAGGAGTTTCTTGGGTTTGGCTGGCTATTACAGATGGTTTATCATGGATTTTCTTGTATTGCATATCCTATGTCTAGATTGACTCAGAAGAAGGTTAAGTTTCAGTGGTCAGATTCATATGAGAAGAGTTTTCAGGAGTTGAAGACTCGACTCACCTCAGCTCCAGCTCTAGCTCTTCCAGATGGTTCAGACGGTTTTGTAGTCTATTATAATGCATCCATAGTGGGTTTAGGTTGTGTCCTCATGCAGCATGGTAAAGTCATAGCCTATGACTCCAGACAGTTAAAGCCCCATGAGAAGAATTATCCTACTCATGATCTTGAGTTAGCAGCCGTAGTATTTTCCTTAAAGATTTGGAGTCATTATTTAAACGGATTTCATATAGATTTCTTTACAGATCATAAGATTATCCAGTATGTCTTTTCTTAGAAAGGTCTCAATCTTCATCATAGAAGGTGGTTAGAGCTCTTGAAGAA
This sequence comes from Capsicum pubescens, assembly GCA_030864215.1. Lineage (NCBI taxonomy): Eukaryota > Viridiplantae > Streptophyta > Magnoliopsida > Solanales > Solanaceae > Capsicum > Capsicum pubescens. Next base: position 239,192,644 of record CM061544.1, on the reverse strand, counting down.
TTATGACATGAGTGTGCTTTATCACCCGGGAAAGGCCTACGTTGTGTCCGATGATCTCAGTAGACTCTTCATGGATAGTGTTTCTCACATTGAAGATAGCAAGAAAAAGATAGCCCAGGAAATCCATCATCTTGCCAGACTAGACATTCGGTTAGTCGACTCTTCAAAGGGTGGTGTATGTATTCAAAGTATTTTAGAGTCATCTCTAGTTTCTTAGGTGAAAGAAAAGTAAGACAGGGATCCCAGCCTTGTCAAGCTAAAAGAGTCAGTTCAAAATCATAAAGTAGAGGCTTTCTCCCAAGGGGGAGATGGTGTTCTTCGTTGTCAGGGTCGTCTGTGTGTTTTAGGTGTAGATGACTTGAGGCAGCAAATTCTTTCAGAAAAACATGGTGTGCGATACTCTATTCATCCAGGGGCCACTAAGATGTACCACGACTTGCAGGAGATCTATTGGTGGAGTGGGATGAAAAGAGATATTGCAGAGTTTGTGGCTAAGTACTCTACATGTCAGCAGGTTAAGATAGAGAATCAAAAACCTAGTGGGTCCATGCAAGAGTTCACCATTCCTACTTGGAATTGGGAAGAAGTGAACATGGATTTCGTGACGGGTTTGCCTCGAACTCGTCATCAGCATGATTCAATTTGGGTTATTATAGACAGAATGACCAAGTCAGCTCATTTTCTTCCAGTTCGTACCTCTTATTTAGCCAAGGATTATGCCAAACTCTATATCAGGGAGTTGGTCAGATTACACGGTGTTCCATTATCTATCATCTCAGACAAAGGTACACAGTTCACCTCTTACTTTTGGAAAGCATTCCAAAAGGGTCTTGGTACCCAAGTCCATCTCAGTACAACATTTCATCCTCAGACAGATGGATAAGCAGAGAGGAACATTCAGACTCTTGAAGATATGCTAAGGGCGTGTGCAATTGATTTCAAGGGAAGTTAGGATGACCACTTGCCTTTGATTGAGTTTGCATACAACAATAGGTATCAGTCCAGTATTCAGATGGTTCCATTCAAAGGTCTCTATGGTAGGAGGTGTAGATCTCCAGTCGGTTGATTTGAAGTTAGTTAGGCCTCAGTCATTGGTCCTGACTTGGTATTCAACGCCTTAAAGAAAGTTCGGTTGATCAGAGAGAGACTTCGGGCTTCTCAGAGCCGACAGAAGTCTTATGCAGATGTTCGTAGAAAGGATCTTGAGTTCGAGGTCAATGACTATGTCTATATCAAGATCTCTCCTATGAAGGGAGTGAAGAGGTTCGGCAAGAAAGGGAAACTCAGTCCCCGCTATGTCGGTCCCTTCAGAATTCTCAATTACTTCGGTAAGGTAGCTTATGAGCTCGAATTGCCTTCAGATCTAGCCTCATTTCATCCGGTCTTCCATGTCTCCTTGATCAAGAAGTACATAGGTTACCCAGAAGTTGTAGTCCCTATTCAGAACATTGATGTTCAGGACAGCCTCTCTTATGAAGAGATTCCAGTCAAAATTTTAGACTATCAGATTCGTAGGCTGAGGAACAAAGAAGTGCCTCTAGTCAAAGTTCTTTGGAAAAATCAGTCCGTTGAGGGAGCTACTTGGGAAGCAGAAGCATACATGTGTACCAAGTACCCTCACCTTTTCTCCGCCAACCCATATTAAGCTCAAGGTAACAGTCCTCCTTAAGGTTATTCAGTTTCACGTTCTGCATTCAATACAACTGGATATTTCATTTTGTGTTCATGTTCCATCAAAAATTTGGTATCACGTACCATTTCATATTTATTCATTCATACATGTATCAGTCCAGTAAATAACTATGCATCAGATATGCATTGTCATTGCGAGAACCTCAGTCATGCATTCATGAATCAGTTACACATACATCAAATATGCATGTTCAGTATAATGCATCTAGTTTTTCAGTCATAAGATCATGTTCCAGCTACTTATGTTTGGATTATTTTTTCCCCTCTCAGTCAGTTCCATTCGAGGACGAATGTTCTCAAGGGGGAGATATTGTAATACCCGTGACTTTTTCCTAGCTAGAAATCATCTCGAGGATGCTAGGACTTACTTTGAAATGTAAACCTATCTTTGTTCACATGGTATTTTTGAAATTTTCACTTTCTATCACGTGGGAAATTGAGTTAGCTTTCCAACGGTACCAATTTTGTCCAAATCCGACATCAGATGAGGAAGTTATGACGTTTTACTTGGGACTATCGGAAACGCCCAGGTATGACGGCCAAGTTGACGGTCCGCCACATAAGTGATGGACCACCACAACCAAGGAAGTTGAGCCACGTACTGGATAAGGACTAACGTATGAGTTGACGGACCGTCAAAGTTGTGACGGACCGTCATCCAGGACGTCAACTCTTATACAGTGAAACCCATTTCTGGTCCACGTCTGACGGGCTAAGTGACAGACCGTCAAGTTTCTGACGGACCGTCAGTCGGACCTTCACATGCCACGTTCAGTTTATTTCTAGGTCATTTTAATAGGGGTATTTTGGTCACTTATCACTCGCCTATATATACCCAGATAAGTCCGAATTCAGCCATTATGCTTTTAAATGAGAAACTTTGATTTCCTTGTTGTTATGTGATGTTTTTCATGTTAATGATCATTGTTTAAGCTTCAAGATATTAATCTAAGTTGACTTCCATGATGTATGCATGCTTGTAGTTAAAACCCATGAATTTGGGTGGTTCAAGATGATTAAAATTGTTGAGAAAACCTATGCCCCAAAGTGTGCATGCAAGGTGTTTGTTAAAATGCCTAGAATGCTAAAAATCATGTTCCCATGACCCCATAGTATTTAAATGACAAGCTATGTCAACTCTTAAGATGATTCCACATGAACTTCCATGCTATTGATATGTGTTGCTAGTATGATTATGCAATGAACATGATATTAAGGTTGTGCAAATACTTTCATGTGACATGAAATCCTTTCCATGCAATACATTGTTGATAACCATGCTTAGTATGAAATCCCTTATGTACGATATTATGAATTGTGGACTCAAATATTGTGATCAAGTCATGTCATGTGTGACAGTTTCCTTCCATCGAGTCCTGGGGGTATTCGTACCCGGAAAACATAGCTATGTGCCTAGAGCCATATTATGTCATCACGATCATCTCAGTCAACCCACAATCTATAGAACTCAGTCAGTCATGTGACTCAGGAAACCTCAAAAATCTCATGATCTCAGTAAATTCTCAGAGAGTAGTACTATTTTGTTAGTCAACGGATGTCGGTTATTCAGTCCATGTACAGTCATTTAAATCATGTTTAGTCTCTTCAGATAGGAGTTGAAGTTAGCACCGAGTGAACCCAAGGATGGGAACTTACATACTAGTTTAGGGTGTGATTCTTAGTAGTCATCCTTGTGTTCCAGAACTACATAGCCAGTGTAGGTTGAGACATCTTAACCTGTCAGATTAGGATTGATTAGGTGGCCTAACCTATCAGTTTAGGGTTCCCACCATTCTCATTTTGAGTACCTGCCAGATAAGGGTCACTCACAACTGTCTTTACCAGTGGCGTGGTATTGACACCCCTCCAGTCGGGGCAGAGATTGGACCCTAACTTAGATATATGCGTTATTAGGGAATGTTGGTTAAACAACTATCTCCTACAATTTCAGACTCAGTCTCAATAAAAGAACTTAGACAGTTCCTCAGATACCAGTATACCAGGACTGTTAGATACAGTCAAATTTAGTTATAGTACAGAACTCAGATAGTTCCATTAGATGCAGGACTATCAGACACAGTCACCCATGTATTCAAAAATACAGTATCAGTCATGATCAGTTATCAGTAAACTATGTATTAGTGTACAGATTTAGGTATCACGCATTCACGATCTCAGTTTCTATGCATGCATGTTTGCACTCTCACATTCATATCAGTTAGTTAGTTATCATTGTTCATGCATGTAACCCTATTTATGTTCAGCCTACCTTACTCGTATACTCAGTACTCCAGTTGTACTGACGCATTCGCGCTATGGTGCTTTCTCTTTATGTTTCACCATAGGTTCAGAGAAACGAGTTCCAGACCAGCAGTAGCAGTCGCATTCCAATATATAGAGTTGCAGTGAGTCCTCTTCATTCGAGGATGATATAATTTGATTTATTCATTTATTATTTCAGTTAGCTATCAATTTACGGAGTTAGTTGGAGACATGTTCCTTCAACTCCTTATTCAGATAATGTTTAGAGGCTTTTAGATTTAGTTCAGATTTGATTCAGTTTTCAGTTATTTTGGGTATCTTTCACCCATATGGATGTTATTTTACCAGATTCTTTATTCAGTTGAACCTTCGTGCCTGTAGTTCATGTTTTTCGCATTATTATGATATATATTGTAGTGTACAGGTACAGATATTAGTCATGGGTTAGCTTGTGGTCCTTCGAGGTCATAAGCACTGTGTAGCGTTCCGATTCTGAAAAATTAGGGCGTTACAAAGATTATCCAATTATGAATGCTAAAAATGATTATTAGTCTTAACACTTAGCTAAAAAAATTTCTAAGTCTAGGACCCCTTATTACAAGCTATATGGGACTGAATTGATCTTGAACTTTTACGAGGTCTTACAATATATCCCCTTTGGGAACATTTGTCCTCGAATGATACTGACTGAACTGAAAGGAACTGAGGAATTGTACTTACACTAACATGCATAACTAAAGCATGACTAAATTCTGGGGACATGACATATGACTGAATTGTTTTATGAATGCAGGAATGATATGAGAATATTATGCAACTGTTACTGAGCATGGAATATAGTAAATCTAAGGAAGGTTGTTAACTTAGGTTGAGTCTGAGAATACTGAAGAATTTGAGATCATTTACTGAACACGTATGAATGGTAACATAAGATCGTAACTAGTCTAAAACATGATACATGAACCGGCTGTCAAGAACTGAACTGATTTCTTGAACACATGCAGTGACATGAGAATGGTTATAAGGCTGAGATAGGAATGAGGGAGTCAACTTATGAGTAACCATTACCTCCGGTTGGATCTTATTTCGTGAAGAAAAGATGAGAGATTTAGTACATGAAAAGCTCGGGGGTATTACATCTCTCCCTTGGGATAGTTTGTCCCCCGATTGATACTGACTTGAATAAATACTAGGAAAACTAAGATGATGCACTGGATGCTTACAGACTGAATCATGACTGACTATCGGGGATCTAAAATATAAAGTATGAACTGAACTGGATTCAAAATTTACATGGATGCGAAAAAACTATTTCTTGGAAGGGATATATTCATGAAACTTTAGATAGTAAGACTAGATCGGAAGATGGAAAAACCATAGGAACCAATCTGGATGACTTCTAATCTGAATTACTAGCTATACTGACTAACTCACACTGAAAGCTTATACTTAACTGGAGTATTTCTTCGATACTCTTTCTTAGAAGTTCTAATGACTTTTAGGGAGCAAGGAATCTTGGGCATGGTCTGAATAAGACATCTGGATAAGAAATCACAACATGGCTAAAATTCAGTAACATGAAACACAGGCCTATAAAACATCAGCTAGGATAGAGCTACTAGTCCTTATGCACTGCAACTACTATCTTTCAAGATTAGAAATACTCCTCGAATACTCACCATACTATAACTTCTACCTTAATACTACACTTCACCTGAGACTACTGAAAATATTCACATGGGCACTGATAACTCTACCTACTGAAGTCTGAGCTGGACTGAATTCTCCTACTATGTACAAGCCTACTCAAATCTATGAAATGCACACATAACACCGTAATACTAGTTTGAATCATGAATTCAACACACCCTATATTTTCACAACCTCTCATCTCATGAATAATTCTGATTTCCCATTCAATAACTAAATACAACCTCTTACTAGCCATTCACTAAGGCGTAATGCATTTATCCACTTATACACCAACATGACGTTCAAGCCTATCTTCATAAATAGAGTCTCAAGTAAATCAAGCATCCAACAATCTTTCCTTGATATGAAACATTTACTCTCTCCTATCTAAGAAATTGCTCATCACTACATCATTTCATAAGGAGAGGTCACTGAAAGGCTAAAACATGAAGACCCGAAATATGAATGAACACTATACTGTACTTGGCACTTAAAAGGGGCATCATGAATAGATTATCAACATCATGCATTCATCAAGAGACCTAAACTAAGGATATACCTGACATAATTTGAATTTCGTTGATCATTAAAAGTGTTGCATGAGTACTGGAACTGAACATACTATAAAGCATGAGCACATGAGTCATCAGTTGCATTACCTGAGTTTGGAATTATTGAATTCATGAAACATGATTTGCACTGCTGAGAAAACTAGAACTCATCACACGAGGGAATGGAAGCATGCATAATTCTATGGAAAGTACATGAATATGAGCTATGAGCATAGAGCTGGTATGTAAGGCATTAGTAGATATCGTAATAACTAAAGTATAAATACTGAAATAAGCAGGGTCAAGAATCTCCTTCCCTAGAGTTGTTCTATAATACATTGGCATAACTACTAGAATTTGAGAGCCTGACTTGGTCACTTGTTCTACCATCTCCCCCTTAGCTTAAAGCCATCATTCTAAGTCTGTGGACCACTTAACAAATACTAAACTAAACTGAAACCACTTTACTCTAGAGTCTGGTATATAATAATACTAATAAACACTAAACTCACCTTAAAGGACTGTACCTGAAAGTGTAAAACCCTACGAATGATAATTTCTTCTGAGATACACTCTTAACTTTCTATTGCCCCAATAATCATCAGATAACCACTTAAACACCAACTAACTTAGAATTCTCAACTCTTTTTTCTATTAGCTTAATCTTCAAAGATTCAAACTTAGACTCTTAACACATGTCTTGGATATCCCCAAATCTGTAATAGCCATACTACTTCCATCATAGCCTACAAGCATCATATCCACAACATATGTTTCGAATGAACAAACCTAAATTTTGCATACACTGACAGAAGCCTACTGATTCACCTTTCATTCAACTAGTCCCATGAAGTATGTTTTGCTTAAATTCAGATAACACTATCCCAACTCTACTACTGCTGCTAAACTCCCAGTTTCATGCTTTTAACTCTAGATCATATATTGTCATAGGATTCTAAGAAGGAATCTAGAAACATGTATGAATCCTAAGTACTGAGGAGGTACTACCCCTTCATTTAATGAGTGGTTCATTAAGAAGCTGAAACTGGACTACTCTATTTCTGAAATCAACTGAAGTGATTTGCTAGGATGCTATGATCGGGAAATTTCTATATAATTATTTCACTACGATAGATTTACCCACTGGGGATATGGAGAAGGGCTCTTCTAAAGTTTTAGGACTTACACTGAACTTGAAAACTACATCGGGGATTACAAAACAAAGAGAAGCTCCGGGATCTAACAAGGCATAACATGTATATGGTAAACTTGTAACGTACCAGTGACTATATCAGGAGAACTTTCCTAATCCTATCGGGACTGGAGTGCATAGAGCCTATTTGTACATTGCCTACTGGTGGAACTGGAAGCAACAACCAGCTGAGATGGGTGACCAGACTGAATTGGGGGACAATTATGTTGACTTTGCGAACACACGTGAGGACATTTCCTGATCCTATGTCTTGGTTTTCCACACCCAAAACATACATCACTGCCGTATCTACACATACCCTTATGATTCTTACCATATTCTTCGCAAAATAGATTAGTACGAATGTCTTTCCCACTACCTTGTGACTTAGAGCCTGTTTCTCTATCTCGATTATCATTCTTAAACTTAGTCACTGGCGTACTAGTTGAAGGCGGAGCTGGGGCTGAGAATTTATAACATAATTGGGAGTGGTTACTACTCTTTTGCCTTGGCTTAAAACTACCTGTTCTGGGCCTCTTATTCTTTCCCTCTTTCATCCTATGCTTCCCCTCCCCACTCTTTTGAGTATGAATCAAAAACCTAGATAGGATGATAACTTACAGATTGCTCTGAGCAACTACTGAATAAGCTAAGGTAGTAAAAGATGCTCTGAATTTAGCGTAAGAGACATGCTCATTCTGAGAATCTTCCTGAACAGGTGGAGGTGCAGGCTGATTCCTATTTCTTCTTCTGTTGTTCTTTCTGTGAGGCATTTTTTGTATACAGAAGGATGGATGGGTTATAAAGATATTTTTAAATAGAATTCATTCTCTTTTGCATGACAAGAACAATGAAATAGGAAAAACTTTTCCTAAAAATATCTTGTAGCCTCTTGTGCATAAGTGTGGTTCCTATTGTATCTTCATAGTAGATTACTCAGCTTGATTCTACTTAAATAGAGAAGGGGAATAAGTTCTACAAAACGTGTATGTTAAGCATGATGATTGGTTCCTTGCTTCAAGACTAGATTGAAGGTATTTTGCCAATAACGTTTGAATAAGACGAAGGCAATAGGCGTCACTGAACTAGGTACTTTCCGACCAACTTCCCAAACTCCAAGCGCTACATACCCATGCACAAGACTCTACTTGACGTGAATTTCAGACTCCCTTGGACTCTTTAGAAACTTAGGATCTGATGCAAAGTTTGTAATGCCTCGAGACTACACCGTGGGTGTCAGATAGTACTTACGACCCTGAATGACCACAAGCTAACCCATGAATAGTACGTGCTGTGATCAATGAATAATAATGTAAGACCTCACAAAATTCTTAGCTTAATTCAATCCTTTAAGCTTGTTGGGGGGTCTCAGACTTTGAAAATTGTAGCTAAGTATTCAGACTTAATGTTATTTTACCCTTCAAAAGTTGGAAATCTTATTTTGCAACCTTTACGTCCATTAAATGTTGATGTTTGAGTTAATTCATGATCAAGAATGTCAATAGGTGTTTCCGGACAAGTTTCGGATTTTTCAGACTTCGTTTGGAGCATCTTTGGAATCCTAAACAGTGAATCAATGCGATCTTGATGCATCACGTCTACTATCGCATTGATAAATGTTTTCCCCAGCTCCCAGTATCTAATTCCAGTGATCTGACATGAACTCAACGTGGAATGTTGGCTATCGCGTTGATGCCAATGATGCGATGCGTCGGCCTGCACATCGATGGTTCAGTTTACAGTCATTAAAAGGTCGCGTCCTCAGAGTTAATTAAGTCTTTTTCCCATTCCCTTCAGCCCCCATAACATAAAATTTAGCCCTCTTTTAGCAAGTTATATTCATTCTTTAACAAATTGCTCAAGAACAAAAACCCTAGTTGAATTAAATTCAAATTTAAGGCTCAAGATTCCACCATTAATTTTCCAGAATTCACCAACTAAGGTATGTGAAGTGTTCATCCAAGGGTTCCTTAGAGTCCAAGAAACTCTTTTAAAGTTCATGTAGAGTGATTTCATGATTTCCATGATTTGAATTAAAATGTATTCATGATTTATTATAAGATTCATGTAGAGTTAATTGATATGTGTGATTTATCATGTGAATTCATGTTGAAACTCTTGGAATTGTGTAATTGGAATTGAATCATGATTCCTACATGTTATTTTAGTATTATATGCATATATTGTGCCACACAAGTGTTTGATAAATTGTCCATGTGAGTTGAATAGTGAAATTACATCATGTTACTATGTATGCAAGTGTTTGCTTGAATGCCCAAATGAATTGAATGATGACTAAGTAGTTAGTTATCATGTCTCAAGATTTTACCATGTATTTTAATCTTATGCTATTGAGTCCTGGGGGATTTAATACCCGATAATTTAGTTGGTTTTCTAGAGCCATGGTCAGTCACAGAGTAGAATTAGTCATGTCTCGATCAGTAGAATTCATTCAGTTACAGAACTTAGGAAAACATAGTGAACTCAGAGTCAGTATAGCTTAGTTCAGTAAAATTAGTTTAGCTCAGTTATACAATATGATCAGTAACAGTTCAATCTAGCCTAGTACAGTTTAGAATTCAGTCCAGTGTCTATTCAGTTGGGAGTAAGATTCAGCACCGAGTGAACCCAAGGATGGGGACTCGCCTGCCAGTAGAGGCTGAAATCCTTAGAAACAGTCCTTACATTCTAGAACTATGTCGCTAGCATAGGATGAGACATCAACCTGCCAGTTGAGGATTGATGATGTGATTTACCTGCCAGTTGAGGGTACCACCATTCTCGTTCAGAGTACCTACCAGATGAGGGTGACTCAACACTTGTCCTTACCCGTGGCATGGTATTGACACTCTTCTAACTGGGGTTATAAGTTGGGACCCAAATCAGTTAGAGAAGGGGTATGTTGGTTAGATGATTACTTTCCACAGTTTTAGTTTCAAATTCAGTCTCAATATAGAACTCAGTTCAATTCCGAAGGTTCAGGACTGTCAAACACAGTCACTCAGCTCAGTACGGAATTCAGTATAGATCTACAAAATCAAGACTGTTAGATATAGTCCTTCAGTTACCAGTAATTCAGTATCAGTATACGCAGATATCAGTTAATCAGTATTCAGATTCAGTATTCAGTGTTATTACGATCTCAGTACAACTTCCATGTTCATGCATGTACCCTCATTAAGTCATACTCATAATATTCAGTTAGTATTGTTCATCCATATGAACCCATGCATTTCATCCTACCTCACTGAGTATACCAGTGTATTCAAAGTACTAACACATACCTTTCTTTTGCGCTATGATATCTTATATTATAGCTTCAGATGCACAATCTCCCGAGTATCCTTAGCAGTTCAGATTCTCAGAATATAGAGTTAGTAGTGAGTCCTCATATTTCAAGGTTGTGATTATTTATTTCATCATTTCAGTTCATTTTCAGTAGTTAGAGTTAGTTGGGGAGTTGTCCCACCGACTCCACAGTTTAGATGTTTTTCAAACTAGAGTATTTTCAGACAGTTGTTCAGTTTTCAGTATTGATGTTCAGTTTTTGGTATTGTGATACCATATCCAGTATTATTTATAGTACTAAACCTTATTTCATGTTTTTTTCCTAATTTCTAAATATTTCAATATTATTGTCATTCAGTTATTACAGCAGGTACCAGTCATGGGTTATCTTGTCGTCCTTTGGGATTATGAGCATCGTGTAGCGACCAGAGTATAGACTCGGGGTGCTACAAACTTAGTATTAGAGCCTAAGGTTAAATAGAGTCCTAGGAAGTCTAAAAATTGTATCTAGTAGAGTCTTATGCATGGGTGTGTTGCGCGCCACACTTATGGATAGGAGGCTACGAGATGTTTTAGGAAAAGTTTCCCTTCTTTTAGTATTCATGTCGTATGAGTGAGCGTGAGCTCCAGTTAAACTCTTAGTATAATCCTTTCTCTTCCATTTACAAAAACATGCCTCCAAAGAGGACTAAGGAAAGAGGAACAGGAGACCATCCAGAACCCCAGCCCATCCAGCCAGATCCACTGGACGAACACGCTTCCCACTCTAAGTTCAGAGAAACATTCACCACCCTAGATTATTCTGTTGAAGCCCAGAATGAATGCCCAGCTGCCATTTCGGCCAACCCAGTGGCTAATACTGGTACTGCCAGGATTTGAGACTTCACCCGAATAAACCTTCCCTCGTTTATTGGGTCTACGTAAGATGAGTACCCTCAGAAATTTCTTGATCAGGTGTAGAAAGCTACTGATATTATGGGGGTGACTACTATTGAGAGCGCTGATTTGGCCGCATATTAGTTATAGGATATGGTTCACTCATGGTTTAAGCAGTGAAAAGCAGAAAAGGATCGTAGATGCAGGGCCCATAGAGTGGGAGGAGTTTGCCACTGCTTTTCTGGATAGGTTCTTCCCACTGAAGTTGAGCGAAGCGAAGGTTCTAGAATTTATTAATATGAAATAGGGAAATATGATAGTGAAAGAGTATTCCTCAAGTTTACTCAATTAGCTAGATATGCTCCTCATGTGGTGGCAGACAGCAGATCCCGAACAAGTAGGTTTATGTCAGGGGTGTCCAGCCGTGTGGTCAAGAAGTGTAGGACTATAATGCTTATTAAGGAGATGGACATATCAAGGCTCATGGTCCATGCTTAATAGATAGATGAGGCCAACAATAAAGAGAAAGAGAGGGAGAGCAATAAAGAGAGAATAGGTAGTTTCAACTTCTCTCAACCTAAGTAAGAGGGTGGGAATCATTCTCAGTTCTGCTTGACATCTTTAATACCAGCTTCGTCCTCAGCTAGGGCTCCTGTGTTGAAATTCAGAGAAGGAAATAGGGATAGGGAATTAGGCCATAAACCCCAGGGTAGTGTTAGCAGTTCCTGAACCAATCCCCTTTGTCAGAAGTGTGGCAGAAACCACCAAGGTATCTATAGAGAAGGCAGCGATGTGTGTTTCGGGTATGGAAAACCAGGCCATAGAGTTAGAGATTGTCCCCTATCAGTCTCTTAGGGTCTGTATAACCATCCCCCAACTCAGTTTGGTCGCTCAAATCAGCAGGGTGCCACTTCCAGTACCACCAGTGGGCAATGCCCAAACAGACTCTATACTCTTCAGTCCCAACAGGATTAGGAGAGTTCTCTTGATATGGTCACTAGTACGTTACAAGTTTATCATTTGTATGTTTATGGTTTTCTATATCCAGGAGCTTCCTTGTCTTTTGTTACTCCTTATATAGCTATCGATTTTGAAGTCAGTCCTAAAATCCTAGCAGAGACTTTCTCAATCTCTACCCCAGTGGGTAAATCTATCATAGCCCAGTGGGTATACAGGAACTTTTCAATTATTTTATCTCAGAAAGTCACTTCAGCAGACTTAGTCGAATTAGAGATGACTGATTTTGATGTCATTCTCGACATAGATAGGCTTCATTCCTGCTATGCCTCAGTCAACTGTAGAAATAGAATTGTCTAGTTCCAGTTTCTAAATGAACCCATCCTAGACTGGAGGGGTAGTACTTCAGCACTTTGGGGCCAACTTGTTTCTTACCTTCGGGCAAGGAAAATAATATCTAAGGGATGTGTCTACCATCTAGTTTGAGTCCAGGACTCTAGTTCAGAATCCCCTACTCTTGAATCAGTGTCAGTAGTATATGAATTCCCAAATGTGTTTCCCAAAGATCTTCCCAGGATTCCTCCCGAAAGAGAAATTGACTTAGAAATAGACCTTCTTCCAGATACTCAGCCCATATGATCGATGATCCATTTTTTGCAATAGATAGGTCATTTATTGGGATAAATTAAAATAGTAGGAAGTCCTATTTGATTTTCTCTTATAGACGAGACATGTTGAAATAAATAATGCATCTGTTGTAATAGGTTAGTCATGTGTTGCAATAGATGTCTATATTTGTTTGATAATTTTTAGCAGATGTGTCATTTGTTGAAATAAATATGTAGTCTGTTTATTTTTTGGAACAAATGATAATTATTCACCTTTTACAGCTCATGCTTCTCTTATGTGTCCTTTGTACATTGCTCAAAAGTGAAAGACAAAAACAAAGGAGTTGTAATTTTTCTTTTATTGATGCTTAATAATGTCTTGGAAATTTCTTTCCTTCTCCTTTTAGCCTTATTCTCTAATGAAGTGTATGGATATGGAATCCTCTTTGATGGAATGACACCCCTCTTAGATGTTAATTCCTTTACAGAAGTAGTTAATGAATTAATAACATTAATTACTCTATCATATTTTGCCTTGTAGTTTTGACATTTTCTAGGAGGGGAAAAATCTATAATACTAGTTTGTTGTTTCAAAATTGCAAGAGGAGCATCATTAACCCTAACAGCAGCACCACTACCATTACAACCACCAACAGCTCCATCACCACTAACACCATCATCAACAACAACAACCTCCAAAAGTATTTTTCGTGTGATGGTTGTGGCTTTAATTTTTTTTTATATTCTATTAATGTCTTTAAGGTTCAATAAAGTTTTCACAGACCATAAAGTAAAATAAAAATGGCATCTTCAACTCTCGATTGGTCATAACAAGCCACAAATGCACAATGTAAAATAAATTAGTACATATATTAGAATGATGATTAAATCATTTAATAAAGTCATTAATTAAAATAAAAAATTAATTAGAATTAGACTTACTTCTTCCTCTGGGTGTTAAAGAGATCTAGAATTTTTTATTTTTTTTAGTTTTGGATGATAATCATCTCAGGTTCACTTGCTGTCTTAGACAAGGAATGGCTTCAAATTCCCAAGCCAATAAAATTATGTTAATAAATCAAAATTATTATTCAATAAAAAATAAATGAATCATAATAAAAAGATATTTACCATAAAAGCCCATGGAAATCCATATAAGTTGATTTTCTTTGGCGTTAATGGAGTCAACAAATATTTGAAAGTCATTTTAAGTTTTCATAACCCCAAAAATACCTGTTAAATACCTCAAAATTCGCAGAGAGATTTATTATACCAAGTGATATATTGTTGTTAATGTTTATCACCCAAATAATATTATGTACAAACCAAACCAAGCACAATGATTACTTGTGCTTCTTTGAAAGTCTTTTACCTTTCAACTCTTCTATCAATTTTTATTTTTGAAGCTTCAATCAACAAGGGACAATAAGTCACCATCACTTGACTTGCCTTTGACTTTTGGTGTGTGAGGTGGTTTTTGGGTTAGAATAGGTATAGGATGAGAAGGAGGATAACATTTTTGTCTAGTAACTATGGCAAACTCCTTCCAACAAAAACAAATAGGAATACTATAGTAATTTATCCACACCTCATCCATCTTATCTTTATTTTCATATATAAAACTATGTTTGAGTATACCATACACCATGTTCATTTAGAAATGAGCATTGTTGTCCTCCAGCAAATCAAGATATTGCCCAAAGTAGCTGTCCCTGAATTAAGCATCCAAATTTTGGTCTCGAAGTATTTTTCTGAAGGTGTCAAAAGATTTTAAAGATTTTTCCATGGTTTACTTTACCACAAAATCACCAGTTAAATATGTGGCACCATCGCACTACATTATAACAAGATAACTATCAATACTGAAGGTTTTGACCAACTCTTTAGTTAAAGGACTATTACTAGTTGGATCATGTCCTTTGAAACTTTCCTCTTTCTCATGTTCATTTCTTCTGCTTCTGGTAGAGATATCACTAATACAATAAGATCATAGAGTGGTGGATGTAGCCTAGCTTCTTTACTTATTCCTTTACTTGAACTTTATTCCCAAATTTACTTGGTCTAATATAAGAGTCATTCACTTTAGAATTTGGAAAAGACTTGATAGAGCAATGGTGTCTGATGCATGGTTGGAAAAAATGCCAATGTCCAACATTACTCATTTGTCTTCCATAGGATTTAATCATTATCCATTACTTTTGGAGATGCAGGAAAGGGTGGACTCACACGTTAAGTATTTCAAATTCCTAGATTGTTAGGTGGAGAATCCCACATTCCTTAACATTGTGGAGACATGCTAGTAGAAGCCTTGCGCAGGAGCACCCATGTGGAGATTTCAACAGAAGCTGAAAAGATTAACTTTAACCCTAAGCCACTGGTCTAGAGAAGAATTTAGAGACATTTATACTAATGTGAAAGCTTATAAAGAGAAGGTCAAGGCAGCTGAGGAAAATTTGATCTTAAATGATACAGATGTGAACTAACAAGAGTTCCATAGATTACAAGCTGAATATATCAGGCATCTCAAGGTGGAGGATGCTATCTTAAGACAGAAGTCTCAGCTACATTGGTTTAAATATGGAGATGCAAATTCAAGTTATTTCTATTCCTTTATCAGAGGAAGAAAAGAAGAATGTTCATATATAAAATAAAAACTGAGGAAGGGGATTGGATTCAAGGGGATGCTGCAATTGTTGCAGCTGCATGTAAACATTTCCAGGATTTCTTTACTGGAAAAGCAGAACATATACAAAAAAAATATTAGCTAATATTCCTAAAATTCTCTCAGATGATCAAAATGAGACCCTCCAGGAAATTCCTACTCTAGAAGAATTAAAGGCTATAGTTTTTTCAATGAATGCTCATCTAGCAGCTAGACCTAATGGCATAAATAGGAAGTTTTTTTAGTCCTTCTTTCATATCATTGGTAAGGATTTTCTTCAAGTGATGATTTCTTTCTTTTGTGGACATGATATGTATAAATACTTCTCTCGTACCTGCATGGTTCTCCTTCCTAATGTAACTCACCCCTACAAACTATCTGAATATAGACCTATCAGCTTGAGCAACTTCACCAACAAAGTTATTTCTAAACTCATCTACCTCAGACTAGTTATCATCCTTCCCACTCTTATTTAAAGCAACCAATCAGGCTTTGTGAGAGGTAGGAATATTACAAAAAACATCATGCTTGACCAGGAGATCATTAGTGGAATTAAGAAACTAGTTGTGGGGGGAAATATGGTTATAAAAATTGATATAAACAAGGCTTATGACAGGGTGTCCTGGTCATATACTTGCATTGTATTAAGAAGATTTGGATTTGGTGAAACCATTATTGACATGATTTGGAGGACTCTGTCAAACAACTAGTATGCAGTGCTTGTGAATGGGACCAGACATTGCTTTTTTTACTCTACAAGGGGATTGAAAGAAGGTGACCCCTTCTCCCCTGCTCTGTTCATCCTTGGGTTGAAGTTTTATCAAGAGCATTAAACAATTTACATCATCACCCTCAATATTATGGCATTCACATAGAATGGAAAGGGCCTTAAATAAACCACCTCATATTTGCTGATGACATCATCATATTTACTACTGGAAAGATACACACTCTAAGACTGATTATGAAGATATTGACATCTTATGAAGCAATTTTTGGCCAACTGATCAACAAGGATAAAAGTTATTTCCTGCTACCAAATCAAGCCTTTCCCTCTACAGTATCAAGGATTGAAGATGAAACTGGCTTTTAACAGAAGCAAAGCCCCATTACATAACTTGGTTGTCCAATTTATATTGGAAGGCTAAGAATTAGTCACTATGCTAGGTTGGTAAGCAAAGTAGCTTCCAGAATAGCAGGTTGGCACTCTAGACTGCTTAGTTATGGTGGTAGAGTTGTGTTAGTGAATCATGTTCTGCAATCAATCCCCATTCACGTTCTCTCTACATGTATTCCTCCCAAGACTATTTTAAAACAACTCTTGTGTATGTTTGCTGACTTAATTTGGGGATGGAAAGATAAAAAAAGAATAATTATCACTAGGAATCTTGGAGGAGCCTTTTCTTCCCAGCTGCTAAAGGAGGAATTGGGATTAGGCACATTTCTGAAACATGTAAAGCTATGCAGTTGAAACAATGGTGGATATTCATAAGCAAAAGCACTCTTTGGGGCAATTTTTTACTAGCCAAATACTGCCAGAGAGCTAATGTTGTAGCCAGGAAAGAGTTTACTGGCTAGTCTCTGATATGGAAAAATATTATGAAGAACAAGAAAGATGCTAAAAACATATACTATAGAGAATCAAATCAGATACATGATATTTTTGGTGGGATAACTGGTCTGGTATAGGGCCCCTACATAACTACTGAAATGATAGAGTAAGGTCAAATAATACCAAGGTAGCAGCCTTCCTAACTGATGGTGAGTGGAATATGCAAAAACTAACTATAGCATTTCCCCCTCAGCTTTTACAAACTATCCTCAGAGTTTCATTCCACTTCTAAGAGAGGGTTCCTGACTCCCCAATTTGGACATTTAATGCAAGTGGTGATTTCAGGGGCTCCTCTGCTTAGGGGTCGATAAGAGCGCACAGAGAAATAAAAATGATGAATACTCACACCTGGCATAGGCTGATTCCATTCGAATGTTCCTTTATTCTATAGAGATCTCTAAGAAGGAAACTACCTACAAATGGAAGGCTCAGCCAATTTGGTATAGAACCTACCAACTGTGGATGTTGTTCTAATTATGGTTGGGATAATATTCCTCACATCTTTGTTGAGGTACCCTTCTCAAATCATATCTGGCAATATTTTTCATCATCTATGGGGATTACTCATGCCACAGCCTCAATCAAGACCTTGATGCTGAAATGGTGGAAATCTAAGTCTTCTAATAGTGCTCATAAATTGGTGTATCAGGATATTCCAATTATCATTTGATGGAATTTGTAGAAGAATAGAAGTGATGTTATGTATGGTGAAAGATAGCCCCAATTAGCCAAAGTAAAATTCTTGATTTACAAAGACATCTCTCACTTATTATGAACTGTTTTTCCTTACATCCCTTGGCCTACTGGAGGGATCAAACTGATAGCTTATATGGAGAAATGCAGACAGAAGGAAAAAGTTACAACTGTGTATTATTCTAAACCACTAGCTACAATGGTTAAGTTAAATTCTGATGGTAGTGCACTGTAACGCCCCACATTTCGGACTAGAATGAAAATCCGTCATTCATATGTGGAGATGTTCCAAAAGACTCGAATCCTATGTAAATTTAGTCTGTTAATCAATTATGTAGCATGGTAATATATTTGAGCATGAATTTAGATCATAGAGGTCCCTTAACTCAAGGACAAGTTGAAAGCTTTCCTATCGTTCATGTTTTAGTGAGCGTCAAAACTTAGATCAACTTTAATCGACTATAACTCCTTATATATATTGAATTAGAGGACCTACTATATATCAAATGAAATCTCTTTAAATTATATTTCCAATGATAGTAATTTTGTCCAAATCCGATATCGGAGCAAAGAGTTATGCCCATTTTACTCTAGCATGTCAGCCTAGAAAACTGACTGACGATATTTTGTGATAAGTTATCACAAGTGTGATGACTTATCACAAATGTCATGAGCCTTAGGCAGAAATACATCAATTCCAGCCCCCAGTGATGATATTTGTGATGACTTATCACAAGTCTGGCGGCTTATCACAAATATCGTCAGCCTTAGATTTTCAGCAATTGGGAAGCGGTTTAGTAAGGGTATTTTGGTCCTTTTCCTCCACTTCCCATGACTTAAAACCCTCAAAGGACGTAAATTTCTCCTATTTTTCTTCAGTTAAACATCTTAAAAATTCTCTCATACACTCTCCACCACAAGATTAGGATTTCCTCTCAAGAACAAGAACATTCTCTCCCAAAGGGGTTAAACCCTAATCAAGAAAAAAAATCAAGAGAAAGCCTAAGGATTTCTTCAAGAACCTTCAAGAAACATTAGATATCTTTCAAGATTCAATCAATAAGGTATGCGTAGTGTTCATCCATGGATTTTTTTCATCCATGGAGCTCAAGAATCATGTTTTAAATTATAAATTATGATTTTCTTGTTGTGTTATGACTATATTCATGTTGATGATTGTTGTTTGGATTCAAGGTTGTATCTTGATTTATTTTTAATGAAGCATGTGAGTAGGTTAGTTGAAACCCATGAATTTTGGATGGATTAAGATTTTCAAATTGATAAGTACACCTATGCCCAAAGTTGTGCATGTAAGGTGTTTGATAAAATGCCAAGAATCATAGAATCCATGTTTTTATGACTTAATAGTGCTTAAATGACAAGTCCATGTTCTATTCATTATGTTTCCACATGAATTCCATGTTATTGATATGTGTTGTTGTTATGAGTTGTTGTTGTGATATGGAATGTCCATGATATTAAGGTATGCAAGTATACCCATGTTATATGTATTCCCTTTTATGTATAAGGTGTTGAGAACTATGTGTAGTATGAAATGCCCTACTTATGGTATTATGAATTGTGGTTGTTATTCCTATGATCAAGAAGTATCATGTGTGTCAGTTTCCTTCTATCGAGTCCTGGGGGTACTTGTACCCAAAAAATATAATTGTGTGCCTAGAGCCAAGTTAGTCTCAAGATTATCTCAGTCGTTCCATGATCAGTAGAACTCAATCAGTTACAAAATTTAGAACTCTCAGACAATTATAGAACTTAAGAAATCTCAGGAATCTAAGTATCGTTATCATTCCAGCTTCAGTTCAGTACTCAGCTCAGATCTCAGTAGCATTCAAGAAATTAATTTAGAACTTAGTATCATTCAGTCAGATAATAGATTTAGCAGTATTATGTTAGATAACAGAACCAAGTGAAATCAGTAAGCTCATTCAAGTAAGAAACTCAGTAACAGCTTCAGTTCAGTTCAAGTACAAGTTCTAAGAATCAGTTTAGAGTCTTTCAGTTGGGAGAAAGAGCTAGCACCGAGCGAGTACAGAGATGGCGGCTCCCCGTCAGAGAGGCAAAGTCATTAGGAGCAATCCCTGAACTTAAGAACTGCGTAGCCAACGCAGGATATAGGAGTCACCTGTCAGTAAAAGGCTTGTCATCCGTCAGAGAGGCTTGACTATTATGCTGCCTTAGGCTTAACTTCCTACGAGGGTCACCAGTCAGATAGGCTTGACCAGAGAGGTCTTTACCCATGGCACGGTATTGACACCCTTCCATCTAGGGTTACAGGTTGAACCCCACTAGTTCAGACTCAGGGCATGTCGGTTAAGTGAGAACTCCGACAGTTACAATTTTAGTATCAGTCTTCAGAGTAGAACTTAGAAATCAGGTCTATCAGATACAATCATTAATCTCAGTAAGCAACTCAGATAATTCCACAGATTCATAGACCACCCGCTATATAGGCTTGGTCTAACATAAAGTTATTCAGTATCAGTACTTACAGAGTTCACCCATCAGATAGGATTGATCTCAGTATCAGATTCAGTTGAGTATTCTCAATATCAGTTCTAGAGATCACCTGTTAGTTAGGCCTGATCTCAAGGTTATTTACTCTTAATCATTATTAGAAGATTTAGAATGTCAAATATAGTCGCTCAGTATCAGTGACATCGGTTAGGCCGATTATTACAGTTATATCAGTTAGATCAGTTGTCATAGATTACGTTATCAGTATTTAGTTTCGGGACTGTTAGACACAGTGAATCATACCAATTTTTTATAATTCAACTGTTAGAAATAGTCATTCATCTATTCAGTATCTCAATATCAGTAAACTCATATTGTCAGTATTTTGACTCAGTATTCAGTATCACCACGAGTTCAGTTATAGTTACTTATCCATGTATGTATTCTCACATTCATAGCAGTTAGCATTGTTTATGTATATAAACCCTTTGCATTTAGCCTACCTCACTCATATACTTAGTACATTCAAACGTACTGATGTATTTGCGCTATGGTGTTTTATTTTACGGCATAGGTTTAGAGGCATGAGTTCCAGAGAAGCAGTAGCATTGCAGATTTCAGCAATCAGAGTTAGCAGTGAGTCCTCATTCTCCGAGGATATGATTACTACTTTATTACTTCAGTATTTCAGTTTGGCTTTCAGTAGTCGGAAGTTAGTTGGAGACATGTTCCTTCCACTCCCTACTTCAGAAAGTTAGAGGCTTTCATACTAGATTACAGACTAGATTCATACTTCAGTATTTTGGTTTTGTTTTGGTATTGTGATACCACTTTATTCAGACATTTTTATTACTCAGATTATGCTCAGTATTGAACCTTATGGCCTTCAGTTCATGTTTCCACATTTATATTTATATATTATGTAGTGTATAGGTACAGATATCAGTCATGGGTTAGCTTGTGGTCCTTCAGGGTCATGAGCACCGTGTAGCATTCCGGTTCAGAAAATTGGGGCGTTACATGCACTCACTAACCCTGGAAGGAGTGTAGCAGGGGGTTATTAGAGATCAAAATGGTGATCTCATTTATGCTTATGCTACACCCTTGGGGCATGAGACCAACAACCAAGAAGAGGTGGAGGCTTCTATATGGGATCTCTCTTACTATTTGAGCAATGGTATACAACAGATTGTGATGGAGGTAGATTTTGAGCTCCTGGTCAGATGGATAAGAGAGTAACTATCAATCCCATGGCATCTACAACCTCTAGTGGAGTCTTTACTAAAGCTCATATCACAGTTTCAACTGTGCATTTATAGACATGTTTATAGGGAAGCCAACTTTATAGAAGATGCCATATCAAAGGTTAGTCACCAATCATAACACCCTCAACTCTATTTCCACAGCTGTCAGCTTTCCTTAGAAGTAACAGGGTACTTTCAACTAAATAAGATGGGCATGCCAAGTTTCAGGAAGAGAAAATTGAACAAGATGCATGAACAACCTTAGAACATGGAAAGAAAGCATAGCATGTCCTATTAGTAATAGAAAAGTTGTATACTTTAACCTTTGTATTAGTTTCATACATTCAACTGTTGTTACAAAATTTGAGGTTAGGTTTATGCCCCCCTCTATATACAGTTTCACTTGTGATTAATGATAAAACTTAGGGTGATGCTCAGCCCCTAAAATTCAAAAAAAAACTTGATTCGCTTTATTTTCTTTTGGGAGCCATATCATCTAAAAATAATAGAAAAATAAAAAAAATTATAATTGATTAATGCATTGTTAAAAAAAAGGATAGCAATAAATCTAACAAGTAAAACACAATAAAACAATAATTTCAACAGATTACTCATCTATTGCAACAATTGAGTCATCTGTTGCAATAGATAACTAACATGATGCAACAGATGAGTAATCTATTAGAATTATTGAAAATAATTTTAATACTATTGTGATTTTTTCCAATATATCGCTCATCTGTTGAAATAAATGATTGATCTGTGCAATAAATCATTCATCTATTGCAACAGATGAGTGATCTATTACAATTGTTATCCAATTATTTAGATTTCTTCCAATAGATGGGTCATCTATTACAACAGATGAATGATCTATTGGAAGAAATCAATCTTGGACATGTCATATGTTGAAATAGTTGTTAGGATTTCATCCATCAGATGGTTCATTTGTGGAAAAAGATAGTTCATCTGATGCAACAGATGTTACATTTGATGCAACAGGTGGTATATTTAATACAACAGATGGTTTATCTGATGCAACAGATGGTTCATCTGTTGCACAAAATAAATTAGTAGCAGGATTTTTTTCAATAGAACAACAAAAATATCACCATTTAATATCAATACACTATTTTTATTAAGAACAACAACAACCCACAAACAACATTCAATCAACCCAGCAATACTACAAGAACACCAACATTGACCAATAACACCAATATTGTTGTTTTATTTTTACAAACACAAATAACAAAAAACATACTTCAAAAAATACACAAAAAAACAATAAATCGAATCAACAGTTTGAGAACAAGACTATAGTAACAATAAAAAATTATATTTTACTCTGAAAAGAGAAGAGACAAAATACCAAAAATTAAGATTTTTCTTGAGTCCCCATTTCAAATTTAAGCAATAAATATTTAAATTGTTAACCAATACTATAAAAGAAGTTGACTCAAGTTTTTATTTTTCTTCATAACTAAAAAGCCCTATTTTTTTACCTATGAAAGTCGAAAAAGAACGATGAAGAACTCAAAGATGTTGTCACCGGAGAATGTTGTCACGTTGATTGACGGTTGAAAGTCAAAAAGTAACTCAAAACTATTTGACACCGTAGGTTGAAGTCCTCAGAGATTGAAGGAAGAAACTTACAAAACTGTTGGTTGGGAAGTTTGAGAGAAACTATCAAAGAAAGAGGGGAGAAAGAGACGTTGATTTATAGAGGCCAGAAGTGTGGGTTGTTTTGTATTTTGGAAAAGATTAGAAATTTTAAATATTAATTAAGTCCATAGTTAACTTAATCAAGTTTCTTAATTTTATTTGACCCTTTAATTTGGTCAATATCACCAATCCTTCACTCAAAACTTAAAAGACATATTTCCTTCAATTTTCTTCAAACTCAGGGAAGCAACACTCCTTCACCTATATAAAGAAATTCAACAAACTCATAATGAAAACACTTCTTTCTTCTTAACTAAAAGAGATGTCTGAGAAACAGAAATAAAATGTAGGGAGACCCATTCATCAGATTTATCCTTCGAGTTGTGGTGTGTGCATGTGATTGGAGCAGGGTTTCCTTTTAATTAAGTAATACATTTTTCAAAGGTGGATCATAAATTTTGTATCTCTGGGTGCCAAGTAACTCATCGATTAAATCAATCGGAGACTTCAAATCCTAGATGCAGAGCGAGCTTATGGCCCCCTTGGTGAAAAACTACTTTATTTATACATATTAAAATTATTTTTATGTATATATAGTAGGTATTAAACCCCTTTTGATTAGTTCGTGTGTTAACACCTTTCGATTTTGAACCCCTATGGCAAAACTTTTGACTGCTTGAGCTTTTTACTTCTTTTTTTTAAAAGCAAGCAATTTTGATTTTCACAATATTTGGCCTCAATTTTTTGTATGATTATTTTTATAATAATCAAAAATTAAAATTCATTATATATTCAAAACTTACAATTTGAATTTTGAAATAGAGTAGACATAAGTGGCAAATAGATTTAGTCCATTTCTTAAAAAATAAAATAGCAAGGTTAGTAGAGTGACATATAGAAATTAAAACTAAACCAAGTTAATTCTGAATTTGAATTTCCACATTTAAGAAAGAGGAAACAAAAAAATCTTTCAAGTTATAGACTTAAAAGGACTAAGAATGTTGAGAAAGCAGCGGAGGAATACGGTTATGACTGACTAAGAAATCCGGTAGAGAACGAGAAAGAAGCAAGAAGTTTGATGGGATTGGGGGAGTCCATTTAGAAAGAAGGGTAACAACGTTTCTTTTTAAATTTGATGAGTAAGAAAGAGAACAAAACTTATTCATCTTTAAACTTTATATAAAACAAATGCTAATTAATAAGAAATAGAAAAAAGTCACAAACAAATAAATTAAACTAGTCAAAAATAAATGAATTAATAAAAGTCAATAACGAAAAATAAATGAAAGGAACATAGTTTCATTGATTGAATTAAGAGACTTGCATTAAAATTACCAAAAATAAGTTAGTAAAAAATAAATGGATCAGTATAAGTTAAACCTGTCAAATGGGCCAGTTTGACCCGGCCCGAACCAGCCCATTTAGGAACCTGGCCTGTTAGACTCGACTAGTCAGCCCCCGAGCTTTAGGTTGCCGGTCCTGAGCTAGGCCATTTTTTTGGGCCCGATTGACCTGATCCTGACCAGGCCCGCCAGTTAATCGGCTCGGTTATTTTTTTAAAATAAATAAATTAGATTTTGACCGTTGGGCCAAAGTAGTCATTGGGCCCAACAGCTATATGGTCATTTGGACCCAAAAATGGCTATTTGGCCCTTTTCATTAAAAAAATTTAAAATATTTTTTAAAACCAAAAAAAATTCTATAAATACCCTACACTTTCAAATCATTTTTCACATAATTTTCATTCTCTCAAATCTCATTCTCTCTCAAATATTCTATATATCTCCTAAAGTACTCAATTTTATTTTTTAAATTTTGCGATTACAAAGCACGAGTGAAAGTTTCTAAAGTCGCTACTTTCGGATACTTTCAAAATTTGGTATTGTTGTTCCATCTCTAACTTTTAATTTTTAATTAGTGTATTAATTGTTGAATATTTAATTTTATTATTTTGTGTATTTTGAATTTTTTTTAGTTTGATTTATATTATGGATAAATTAAGAAACCTCGGTAAAAGTGTCAAAAAATTTTATTCTAAAAGTGATAGTGGTAGTAAAAAGCGAATTACTGGCGGTAGAGGTAGTTCAAGTAGTAGATATACCTTTGGGCCTCCGGTACTACTTAGTCAACCTTTTGAGGAAGAAGTAGGTGTAAGTGCTCACGATATGGATTATACAGAAGCTCAGAAAAATTACGGTATAGAAAAAGAAAATGAAGTACATGCGGTTAATTTAGAATAAGATGATGAAAATATTGGTGAGACACCCACAGTAGAATATGCTAATATTATATCTGAATTGGTTAATCTCCCTCCCCATCATCCCCATGCCCCAAGAGCTCGTAGAACAACTAGTATTGCATGGGAATTTTTTACACGTATAGAAGGAGAAATTAAGGTGCAATGCAATATTTGTCAACAGGTATATGAGCTTAAAAGAGGAGGCAATCAAGGGGGTATGGGTACGTTAATGAGACATATAAAAAATAATCACGAAAGAGAGTTATTTATTGCACGAGGTGGTGAGGCTGTTGGTGGGCCAACATAAACTAAAATGGACCCAACAATCGGTCAGGTAATTAAGAATTATAATAAATTGAGGGACCGAGAATAAATAGCAAAAATGGTAGTTGTAGGTTGTTTCCCTTTCAAATTACCTTCTTCGGATGCTTTTATTCATTATATTCAAGCAATTTATAATCCTATGTTTAATGGTATTCGTAGAAGTACTTGTCGGGCCGATATTTTTAGACTTCATTCACAATATATTTTTTATTTATCTACATTGTTAAAAAATATTCAATGTAGAATGACTCTAACTTCTGATCTTCGTCGTGCTGTTAATAAAAATAATTATTTAACCATTACTTGTCACTAGATAGATAGTAATTTTGTTATGCAAAAACGTATTCTAGCTTTTTGTATGATGAAGATCGTAGACATACTAGAGAATTTATTGCTGATTCGATTAGTAAAGTTGCAGAATCTGATGGTATTGAAAAAAAAGTCTTATGTATTGCTTTTGATAATGCTTCTAACAACAACACTGTTATTACAAAGTTAAAAGTTAGTCCCTCACCGTCGTTACCTGAAATATTTCATGTTAAGTGTGTTTGTCATAAATATAATTTAATTGTAAGAGATGGTCTTGAATTTTTTGAGCTTTATATTAAAAAAATCTGACTTGCTGTTGGCTTTATTCAAGAAAATAATCGAAGAAAAAAATTAGAGAATTTAAAGTTAAATGTGAACAAAATGGGCTTAGATCGATATTGATGCCTGAAGAATGTGATACTAGATGGAATGCTAGGTATGATTATTTAAAAACTTATCACGCTTATAGAGTTCCTATTACACTAACTTTTAACCAATATTGTGGTTAATTTGTTGATTTGGCTGAATGTATGCTACATGATTCTGATTTGGCTGTAATTGATGATCTTGTTAAGTTTTTGGAAAAAATTTATATAGCTACGGTTGAATTTTTCGGTTCTTATTATCCTACTGTTTGTAATATTTTATCATATATAGCCGATTTCTTCTTTGCTCAAAGAATATAAGAATAAAGAAGGTTACAAAGAAGTTGTTGGTGCTATATTTGCTAAATTTAAAAAATATTTTTTTTCCGATTCCCCCTATTTACTTGGTTGGTGCTATACTAAATTCGTGTATGAAATATACTACTATGTGCCACTTTAGTACTCTTATTTATTCTAACTTAGAGATAAATAATAACAATGATTCTGGAGATGAAGAACAAGAACAACCAGATTTTTATACGGCTGACTGATACGAACATTTACATAGATAAATTATATAATCATTATGATGATTTACTTGATTTAGATGTACCGAAAAATATCACTCCAACTGTTACTCTTCATCCTCCTGAGGAGCCATCATCTTTTAAAAGGCCGGCATACAGTGATTTTCCTGATCACTTTTATGATTTAAATGTTTGAATTAGTGTTGAGGGGAGAACTTACACAACAACTTCTCGAGAATAGCTTAAGTATTATCTTCAAACACCGCTAGAGGATCATAGATGACGGATCAACGCGTTGGATTGGTGGAAGAATAATAAAACACAATATCCTGTGCTTTCAAGATTAGCTAGAGATATATTGAATGTTCAATGTCAACCATTGTATCGGAGAGCGCTTTTACTTAGGGATGACAACAGCTTGGAGACAACCAACACTCATTAGGAAGCAATGTTATGAATGTTCTAGTTTGCCTTAGAGATTGGATTAGAGTGGAATGAAGAAATCAAGGAATGAAGATGGAGCCGAAAGACGAACAGAATCTTAAAGAAATTATGAATTCAAGGGAGAACACAGCACAATCAAGTCAAATGCAAGGTTTTGCCTCCATTGATTTTGACTATCCTATGCCAGTTCTCGTTAATATTAACATGGATGAGTTGGAAAAAATGATTAAAACTTTGTAGATTTTTCATTGATGTACATTATAAATTTTGAATCATTTTACAATCAATAAAATATAACATTCATTCACTCCTTACTTTATAATTTTTTCTATTTAATGATTTAAATTAAATTTCTAGTTTAAATTGAATACTTAGTTTTAACATATTACTAATTTACTATCGGGCTTTACACTAAGTAATAGACAATTAAGCATAACAAACATACAATCATAAATACACATAATGAAAAAAATAAATTTATTTTAAGTTCAAAACCTCAAGTATTATTAATTTATTATATTAAGTAGCATATTTTTTAAAGTAGTACACATATTGAATGGTACGTATATATGTTCTATAGACTATAAAGAAGTATATATTCAAGGTATACATGTGTATATGTTTTATAAATTAGTATATATATTGTAGTATATATCTTGTAGTATATATCTTGCAGTATATATTTTATTTAAAGTAGTACATATATTGAATGGTACATATATATGTGTATATATTTTCTATAGACTCTAAAGTAGTATATATCTAAGGTATACAGGTGTATATGTTTTATTAATTTGTATATATATTGTAGTATATATCTTGTAGTATATGTTTTATTTAAAGTAGTACATATATTGAATGGTATGTATATATATGTGTATATATTTTCTATAGACTCTAAAGTCTAAAGTATTATATATATTTAACTAACGTATAGTTGTATACATGATTACATGTGTAATTTTGTATATGTGTATATGTTTTTTAAATTCTAATGTAGTATATACTATATATAGTGTATATATATTGTGTGTATATTGTTTAACGTATTTAAAATGTATATAGTTGGGTGTATATAGTGTATATTGTAGAAAAAACTTTTAATTTTTTTTTAAATTTTGATCGGTTTTGATTGAATTTTTGACCGATTTTGATTGGGTTGACCCGGGTTGAACCGGGTTATGTGTAATGGGCCGGTCCCGGATTGTTTCTTAAAAAAATACTATGGGCCCGGCACTGGACCGGTCCGTTAAAACAGGCCCGGAACCAGATCGGTCCACGAACCAGTTAAAACTCATGGCCGGTTTCGGGTTGACCCGGTCCGGCCCCATTAACTGGCCTAGTGTAAGTCACTAACCAAAAACAAATGAAAGGCATATAGATTCATTGATTGAATTAAAAAAAATGTCGTTAGCAGAATTTAAACTCGCACCCTTTGGTGGAATATGCAACACTTTGCCACTGGAATCAGAGACACTTTGATTCTCCAGGTGGCACATTTATATATATATATATATATATATATATATATATATATATATATATATATATATATATATATATATATATATATATATATATATATATATATACTAGTTTTATTGCACGTGCCCTGCACGTGTAAAGTTTTATTTATTTAAAATTAAATAATTTTGTCTATTGCAGAGATCTTTAATAAAGTGTAAAAAGTTCAAAATCACTTTACAAAGATAATTCACACTTTAATATAACAATGTAAGCATAAACATATATTTTAGTGCAAGAACATATATATTTTACTACAAGAAGTTTGAAGTGGTTGACGGATCATCACTTTTGCGTTTGTCATGCATTACCTCTTTTCCTTGATGTTAGAGGCTAAGAGAGACGATCAATTTGAACAATATTTGTGGTAAGATTATTTTTTCTATATTTAAAACATTTTTTTATTTTTAAAGTCAAATTTTTACAAAATCATTGATTACATTCTTATTAAGTACGTAAAACTTTTTAAATTTAATACTTCTTAAATTTTTCTTATTCTAACGTTGGTTATATTTATTTCTAGATTTGTCAAATCTTCTAAAAATCAAATTTAGTTGATTTAAAAGTCTTAAACTAATGAAAAGGGTATTAGTTGTCATTAATTCTGATGACTTCTAATAAGATTAGGTTTTACCATAACTAAATTTAATTAATTTTCAACTCTTAACTATTAGAAAAAAATAGTGAAAAGATGATTTTGTCTAAAGCAAAGAATTTTAATGAAGAAAGGAAGTAAAACATAATTTTCTGTTGTTTGTCTTTTGTAAATATATATTACTTCTTACGATTAGTAATATTTGTTCAATGTTGACTTGACACATACATTGAGAAATAATAAATAATAGGGGCAATGTTACTATATCACTAGTTGAATATAATTAATTCAATGTTTTGAAAAATATATAGGATAATGACTATAATTAATAACTAAGAATAAAATGGGTATAAGAAAATAAATTATTCATTAACTTCTTAAATTGGACAAGTATTAATATTAGACATATACTTTTAGTATAGTGGACAAATATTATCGAACGGAGGAAGTATTTATATCTCTCTCTCTATATATATATAGGGTCGATGAAGTATTTATTATATGAACATATTGGCTGTAGAGTTAGTGAAATTTGTTAGATGGGTTTTTTTTGGATCTCAGACCCCGTTTGGCCAGTTTTTTTTTTTTTTTTGAGTTGGAGTTGAAGTTGAAGTTGAAGTTGAAGGTGGAGTTGGTGTTGTGTTTGATCATGAATATAAATTGGAGTTGTTTTTAAAATTTTGTGAGAGAAATAAAAGTGAAAACAAGTTTTAATTGTTTTCACTTATTTAAAAATAATTTTCACTAAAGTGAAATAATTCTTATGATCAAACACTACTATTTTCACTTTTTTCACTAAAATAAAATAATTTTTCAAAAAAAGTAAAAGAATTCTAATGGCCAAATGCCTACTCAATGTCTTCACGTGGGATGCCATCGACGTTATGCAACCTTCAATTTTATTACTATACTAGTTAAGTGTACATGCTTTGCACGTGTACATCACATCAACTATATAACTTGGTAAGAAGATTAATTTGTTTAAAAACAACTATTGATGTTGTTACACTAAATGCGATACTACTATTTATTTACAAAATGAAAATAAATATTATTATATTAATACAATAATTGAATTCGATATCTTTTAAATATGTAAAGATGAAAATTTAGTTGAATCAATAATAGAGTATTTGTAATATCTAAGATACAAAAATATTAGATTAAATGTATTGAGAACCCATTAAATTTTCCTGTAGATTTTTCAATTTTACCAATTTATTTATGTATATTGTGTAATCGGGTGGTATAAAAGAAAACCAATCTAACTTAATTTTTTTAATATAAAAATAAACATGTTGAGTTGTTGTTGATGTCTATGTTTTTCTTTATTTCAAATTGAAGTTGATGTTAGTTGTACAATCCGTAAAATTTAGCATAAAAGAACTATGAAAAGAACATGATTTGAACTCCCATACAACATAATTTTTCTTTTCATATATCTTAGGAGTCTACATTAATTCTTCTTGTAGACACGCAATTTTTTCTTTTCGAGAGTGTGTTTTTAGCCATGTTCCCCTATCTTACCACGCACCTTCACCTATATGATTATTCTTCCATAAAAAGACAAAAAATAACTAACCTAAAAAAAATACCGCACTTTTGACACCTCACCTTAGCAAAAATAAAAATCTACCCCTACCCCTACCCCTACCCACACATCACCTCACGCGACCCCCTCACGTTTTCTTTCACCACACAAACAAAATACAATATATACATACACAGCTACACAATTGAAAAGGAGAGAACACACCGCCGTCATTCTCTCACAATATTCACAACACACATCTCACATATACTCACATACAAACTATGAAATACACATACACACAGTAACGAAAGAGGGGGGAAATATATTTACCTCCACGCTGCTTCCTCCTCCAATTCACAGATACTCCACATCACGCCATGGAGAGATTCTATATTTTCCTTGAATACTCTCATATACTCATACACAAAAACAGACCCACTAACGGAAAAGTGGGAGATACTCACCTCAAACACTTATACACACAATGAAGCGAGGGAGGGGGATGTAAGTCAGTGAGTAAAATTCAGAAAAAAGGGAGGAGAGAATCGAAAAAGGGAATTTGAGCGAGAGAGAGAAAGAAAAAGTCATGGATAACAGTTTCGGTGAGTTGTTCGCTGGAAAACACCGTTGTTACCTTAAAATTGGGTTGTTATCCATTTTTCAATGCTGTTCGAGCTTTTTGAAACTCCGGTAAAACAATTACAACAAAATAGCTCTGGCAAGAAGCAAAATATATTGTAAAATAGCCCACAAATTCTGGTTGAATCAACGTTCTTTTGGGTTGTTTTTGTTTTGAATTACCGAGTTGGTCTCAGATTGAGTTCATTGGTTCGCTGCTCTGGATTTGGTTTCGATCGTGGCTCCTTCTATATGTATTGGTGAAATTCTTTGAAGAAAATTCGTGACTAAGCCCCGATTTGAGGTCCAATTCTATCTCGGTCTCATTTTAATTTCATTATATACGCGTGATTGATTTGTGTGAAGCATAATATGAATATTTGGTGATATCAATTTTTTTCGTTTGGTTTCATTGATGATGATTGTGGATTGTTAAAATGGTGATCGTGAATAATTGGAATCTTGAGAATTAATTTGGGGCCGAGGATTAAAAATTGGTAATGTGAATGTGGATTAACTTTGGTTCATTGTTTGAATTTATTCGAAATGGTTATTAATTTTCTCAAACTTGATAGTTTCATGTGTTAGGCCGACAAATAGTAGGCAAGCGGTAGATATGGACAGGCAAAACATAGGGATTGTGATTGTTGAATGTTTGAATGTGGGTGTGAATGATTTTTTCTACTTTTTCTCGCATTGGAAAAAATGTACTCATTTAGCCGAGGAATGCCCCGAGGCCATTTATATTTATTCACCAGGGAATGTCCTGACGTATTATGTTGGCGGAAGATGATCGTGATCAAGGCCCGAAGCATTGAGTAGAGCATAGTCTAGTTTAGTTTAGAATAAGATTTACATTTTCAAATTTTTCTATTTTGGGGACTGTATAATTAAGACTGGACATTAGCTTGGTTTTTAATTTTGTTTTGGTTTTATTTGTTTGATTAATTGTTGTGTGTTTTATGTGATTTATACATTCAGAGTGTCATACTAGCTGATATACTATATGAAGAGACCGTGTTCGAACCACGGGATCGAGGGGTGCCTAACACCTTCCCCTTGGTCAACAGAATTCCTTAGCTGGAATCTCTTTTCACAGATTAGTTTAAAAGAATCAAAATTATTTTAAAAAAGGATTTTCAACTGTGACTTGGCACACTAGATTTATGCCAAGTGGTGACTCTGAGTTCAAATGAAAAAGAATCCTTTTTGAAATAAATTTCATCTTTTGTCACTTAATAATAAAAACCCTTTTAGAACTTAAAATCAATTTTTTTTTGGTTAAAAAGGGATGTGACAGCTCTGGCGACTCTGTTGGGGATATTTTCAGAGTTTGAACTTATTTTTTGAGTTGTATCGGCTTAGTTTGACACTATAGTTGTATATACATTTTGTTTGTGTCATTGTCTTATCATTGTTGGATGCCTACGTGCTCTTTGTTTACAGTCTTTCTTTTATGTATTGCCGCTTTATATCTGACATCATTTGCATAACCCGAGTCATTTCTTTTGCAACAAGTCTCAGAGTACACGTCGTATACATGAACTCTAATTGAGTCACCCTTATTTTAGGAGGGGGAGCCGTCAGACGTATGGAGTGGGTGAAAAGTTCTCGCAGCCACTATCGACCATAGGCTCCCTCGAACAGCCTTGTTAGTGGACCCCAACCTAGTTCAGCCTTTAGTTCATGCTTATCTACATCATATTGAGACCTAACGAGACCCACCTGGTCCTTTGTAGAAGACTCACCCTTAAAGCATTCCTACATTCTAATTGTTGCATCTTTGAAGATAACATAGTGATTTGATGGATTGATTTGGGGAAAACATGTGGTAGAATTAAAGGAGTGTGTGTTTAGGAAAGGAAAAAGAAAAGAATCAAAGAGTTTCGTAATTATTTTAGAGTTCTTTATGACTTTTTTTCTTCGCATTTCATAAGATTTTTACCTATTGCACTCATTTCTCTAAAAATAAAAACATAAAAAGATTTTTCTTTTGGTCCTTTACCATGAATTCATAATTTAAAATTTTTAAAAAGATTATTTTAATAGGAGATTTTTATAAAAGAGAATTCAAGAAAAAATATGATAGAAGTCTTGTACATCTCTTATAACAGTAATATCAAAAGATTTTTTCTTTCATAGTTGTTGGTATCATTTTTATGTGAAGTGTCTAATGAAAAAATCAAAAAAGAAGATTTTATTGTTTCTCTTCTGTTTGTGGTCGTGTCTCTCAGGTTAGGATTCAGCCGGTTGTTTAAGCTTTATTAGTCTGATCTGGACGAACTACGCACCCCTGATTATATTCTATCGGGAGTGAGATACGTAGGCAATCTATTGTAGGTTCGTGGATCTTATTTAAAAAAAATTTAAAAAAAATTCTTGACTCTTCATTTAGAGTAGGTGTTCATATACATCTCTAGAAGAAAACCACAAAAAGATTTTTCTTTAATAGTTTCAAGTTTCATTTTCGTATGAAATTTAAAATTAAAAATCCAAAAAGATTTTTCTTTGGTAATCATAGGTTTCATTTTGTATAGAAATCTGAAAAACTCAAAAAAAATTTCTTTACTCTTCATTTAGAGTAGGTTTTATATATATGTCTAAAACAAAACCACAAAAGATTTTCCTTTAATAGTTTCAAGTTTCATTTTTGTATGAAATTCAAAATTGAAAATCTAGAAAAGATTTTCTTTGGTAATCATAGGTTTCATTTTTCTATCGAATTTTAAAGCTGAAAAATTCAAAATGTTTTTCGTCAATTCTTTTGATAATTTGTTATTTTATTTTCTTCTTAAAGAAAAAGAAAAAAGAAAGAAAGAGAGTTTGATTGGCCATTTTTGGCCAAACTTTACCAACTACGCACACCTGATTCTCCTCTCTCGAGAGTGAGATACGTAGGCGCTCTTCTTGAGTTCAGTGATCTTTCTAAAAGAAAAAAAAAGAGATTTAAAAAAAAAATGTTGAACTCTAACGCATTTTTTATCTTTTGTTCAGTTAGTTTAAGGTGGTTGATTTGTGGCATTTTGGCTGGTCCTTCACATCACGCCAAGTCTAAGGAAAAGTTAGTCATGTCCAACAAAGATATAGAGAGTGAAATCATGGATCAGATAAAGAGATGGAAAAATGAGAGTTTAAAGCAAGAATTTTGAGACTAAGGCAACAAATGACAGAAATTCACCGAGCATGGGCCAATAGGTTACCTCCTCCTTCTCTATTTTCCGCTATTGATCCTACAAATACCTTGAGTTTTTCACCAAAATTGCAAAGTCATTTTCATACTATTGTTGATGCATTGCAACATGACTCAGAACTCATTCCAAGTCAAAAGCATCCCAATACTTCCACCACATTTTCTCTAGATCCTCAATAGAAGCCTACTATATTCACAACACCATATGTCGTTTCTGATTTTATTTCTCAATCCTCTACTGAGGCTTCTACATTGGCTAGCCGCCCAAAGGTTGTGCTTCCCCATGTTGCTAGTGGACCCATGTTCAGTACTCTTGGTGATCATTGCTATACTCTTAATCCTACTTTTAAGTTAACTGGACCACCAAAATTTCTTAACAAGAAGCCTAGTGTGCCAGAAGAGCCAGAGAAAATAGTTGAAAAAAATGAAGAATGCAGAAAATGCTATGAAAAAATCCTCAGGACCTGTGGGTAAAGAAGATGTTTCATACAAAGATTGGGGCATGTCTTCAAGTGTTAACCTTCCTTCAATCCTTGAGATGTCAAAATTTGAGAAGCAAGATGGACATTTGGGATAATATGACAATCAATTAAGAGAAAATGGAGGGAGGAATAATGAGAAAGATGCATCTGCTATTGTAGTTGGACAATGAACACGTCCAAGAAGACCACATCATTATCACCCTCAGTCTCAAGATCAAGTTCATACCCAAGCTCTTTATAATCACTCCCACAATCCATTATACTCTATTTCCCCACCTCCATATCTAGTATATTGTGCACAGTTATATGTTCAACTCCCTTCATATTCACAATGGTGCGCACCAATGCCTCAGAGTCACCCTCCAACTCCACAAACATATCAAAGCCCTTTAGGATTGATGTTTGATCCAAGTCAAATAATGAAATGAGGTAGAAGTCGAGAGATAGATTCACACCAATTATGGAGTCGTATGCCAATTTATTTTAAAGATTGGTACAATAGAGCATAATCACTCCTCTCCTTGGGCACACTCTTAATCCGTGTTCAAGAAATTTTGAACCTAATGTACGATGTGCGTATCATTATGATGCTCAGGGTCATAGTATTGAAGATTGTCGAGATTTGAAAAGAGAAATAAAAAAGATGATTTAAGATAGATAAATTATGATGTAGCACATTGACAGTAAGGAAAGCTCTATTCATGTTGATATGCAAACCAGTGGCGAAGATGTCAAGCTCAGCAATTGAAACGTCGCTCCTCTCCCTGATAGGATGAATATTTGGTAGTTTGTTTTGTTTTCTTTTCTATTTTTTGAATTATTTCAGGGTTGTAGCTTGAAATCAATATTGTTTTGTTTCTCAGTCGTTTTCGTTTAAACCCTTCTATCTTTTCTTGTAATAAAATGTGATGTACTTGTTGTTTTTTCTTATTTTAAGTTATTTATTTGACTTCTTGCATAGTAAACTTTATGTTGGTTCTAGTGATATGACATGCTAGCGGGATTTTCATCTAGATCTTAAAATTCAGTTTAAGCATGAACATTGAATTAGAGGTCTAAAGCTAGAAAAAAAGCATCTGAGAAATCGGTAGAGTGCTGAGACATTTAGTGACCACGTTGAGGCCTTCTTTCAAAATTAAGGCAATTATTTTGAGAATCACAAGAATAATTTGGTTATCAATTGGAAAGTATATCTCAATTAGGTCAAATAGTGGACGTGTGATCCCTATATCCAGAGAAACAGGAAGATAATCAGCTCCACAAAGTCAGGGGTCCTTCAGCATGAGGAATGTACAACAAAAGTGGAGTGGTATGTTGAACAAAGTGCAAGAGTAATGATGCACAAATTCAGTTAAAGTTAGTGCTGTAAAAATGTCACAAATGATCTTCATCTTTCACTTTCACATTGCAAGTATGTACCTGCATTTTCAAGGGTTGATATGACGGAGACATTTCATTCTACTATCCAAATATTATGTCATCCTTTGTGAACCTCGTTTGAGCTTTAGTTTTATTTTCTTTCATACCCTTCTTTTGGAATCAAGATAGAGTCAGCAAAGCTAAAAAAAGTGTCGAGCAAAAAACAAAGTCAGAAAAGTTTGGAAAAAATGTGTCATAAAGGAAGAAAAGAGAAGAGTGTCAAGAAAATAGAGTCAGAAAAATCCCAAAGAGAAAAGAGTCAATAAAAAAAAGAAATCAGAATCAAGAAAAAGAACAAGTTGTTGAAACTACGTGTGACCTGATTCTCCTCTCTCAGGGGTGAGATATGTAGGTTGCCCTACTCTGGGCTCGGTCCAACCAAATAAATAATTTAGAATTGCCCAGTCAAAAGAAACTGGGGCATGAGTTATTTTTCATTGTTTGAGTCAATTCCAAAAGTTGTAAGTCCACCCCACTTCAAATGTCATTTGGGCCTTATGTCATCCTTTTATTCTAACCTTATCCAAAAGACAAGTTACAACCAAAGAAAGACATTCAGGTCAATCTTTAAGAATGTTAAGGCTAAGCATGCAATGGATATGATGACACATTATGGGTACTGCTTGTCTTCCTCAGCATAGGAATCAGGAGAGAAACGAAAATGAGACAGTCTTATTGGTGAAAACCCTCACAGGCACCGTAAGGTAATGGTATATTGAGAGAAATAAAAATAAGAGTATTATTAGTGAAAACCCTCACGGGCACCGTAAGACAAATATAAGTTGAGAGAGACAAAAATGAGAGAGTCTTATCGGTGAAAACCTTCACGAGCACTGTAAGACGACTGTGAGTTGAGATAAATAAAAATAAAAAAGTCTCATTGGTGAAAAACCCTCACGGACACCATAAGGCAATGGTGATCTGAGAAAAAAAAATGAGAGAGGCTTGTTGGCGAAAACCCTTCAAGGGGCCACTAGCCTAATGAGGTCTTAAATGCAATTGACCAAAGAAAGCAACTCAATTTCAAGGCCATTAACTCAAGAATAATTGGTAGAAAGTTCGGATAGAAAGATCAGACAACTTAATCCAAAAGGCGTGTCATAATCATTAGGGTTGACTTTTATTTTCAGATAAGTTTTCTTTTCTCTTTTTCAAATAGGGATATTCATTTTCTTCTCTTTATTTTTATTTTATTTACTTGAGTCAGTTATCCAAATAAAAAATTATTATTATTTTTCTCTTGTCTTTGAGTCACGTTCATGCCAAAATAAGTAAGAAAAGATTTCAAAACCAGCTACTAGCTTCTTCAATTGCACAAAGCAAGGCAAAAATCCAGCACATGAAAGAGACATGATTATGGGCCGAAATAAGGCATACAGAAAGTTTTGTCAATAGACAAGTCTGGGAACTCATGAAAATACCAAGGTTCAAGAGGTGTATCTAAGAAATATGGCAAAGAAGAGATACTATGTTTAATTCAGAGTCACTCTTAATAATCTGAATTTGGGTCAGTGATACAGCAAGTCAATGACATATGCTAATGGTTGAAAGCAAGATTAAATGTGATGGGAGCAAGATCGATTGTCGTGAAAGCTAAAGCCACAAACCAACCACCATGTTTTTAGACTCTCAAGTTTTGTTTGTATGAAACAGGAACACATGTTACCTTCAAATCAAGAATTTCAAAGCCTAAACATCAAAGGCCATAATTTCTCACTTCTACAAATGTAAGAAGCAATGTTGTTGTACAGGTTTGGTGATCAAAATCATAGTAAAATTCCTAATCCAATATCTCTAGGAGACGCATTTCCTTTTATGATTAATTTAAGCAATATTTGTAAGGAGACACACTTTCTTGTTCGGGTAATTCAAGCAATATTTGTAAGGAGACACACTTTCTTGTTTGGATAATTCAAGAAATATTTTTAAGTAGATGCACTTCCTTATTTGTGAAATTCTAGCGACATTTGTGAGGAGATGTACTTCCTTGGTTGGTTAATTCAAGAGGCATTTATAAGGAGACACATTTTCTTGTTTGAGTAATTTAAGCGACACTTGTAAGGAGATTCACTTCCTTGTTTGGGTAATTCTATCAATATTTGTAAGGATACACACTTCCTTATTTGGGTAATTCTAGCGTTATTTTTAAGGAGACACACTTTCTTGTTTGGGAAATTCTAGCGGCATTTGTAAAGAGACACACTTTCTTGATTGGGTAATTCAAGCGGCATTTATAAGGAGACACACTTCCTTGTTTTGGTAATTCAAGCTATATTTTTAAAGAGACGAACTTTCTTTTTTGGGTAATTTAAGCGCCATTTGTAAGGAGACGCACTTCCTTGTTTGGGTAATTCAAGAGGCATTAATAAGGAGACGCACTTCCTTGTTTGGTAATTCAAGCGGCATTTGTCAGGAGACACACTTTGTTGTTTGGGTAATTCAAGTGACATTGGTAATGAGACACACTTCCTTATTTTGGTAATTCAAGCGGCATTGGTAAAGAGACGCACTTCCTTATTTTGGTAATTCAAGCGGCATTAGTAAGGAGAAGCACTTCCTTTTTAGGTAATTCAAGCGGCATTTATAAGGAGACACACTTCCCTATTTGGATAATTCAAGCGGCATTGGTAAGGAGACGCACTTCCTTGTTTGGATAATTTAAGCGTCATTTGTAAGGAGATACACTTCCTTGTTTGGGTAATTCAAGCGACATTGGTAAGGAGGCGATGATACAAGTGCAATCACGTAGATGAACTTATGAGGATGTGTATTGAATTATTCCATGTGTGTGTGCAAGAGAAGTGGAATTAAGGGCTTAAAACATATCAAAACAACCACTAATTCACACTAGAGGGGCACCTAATCTCTAAGGGGCATTTTGGACTTTTTGCCTTCTATTTGTAATACACTATATAAGAAACATTTTAGGGTTACTTTACTTAGTTTTTTGATAGTTAATATTGTATAACACACTTGAAAAATACAAGTTCTCTCTACCATAGAGATTGGCTGAAACTAGGAAACAACTTAGGTGTGGAATCACTTTTGTTGTTTGGTTGCTTGGATCGTTGGGTTCTAGACGGATTGAGTTCCTCTCTTGTGTCCGCCACATAGTGTAGGTGTTTTTACTATCTTTATAAAGGGTCTTTGTTCTTGAATACACTTAGGTTCTTGGTCTTTGTAGTAGTGTATGTCACACTCTCTATCATTTCCTTTGTTGTAATCTTGTAGCCGTATGGTGCATTGTTTCTCTTGTAACCTGTGTGTTGTTCTTGTTCTCCATCTTGATGTTGTTAACATAGTTTTTTGTGGTCTGTTTTTAGGTGTTAAACACCACAATACATTGTGTTTTTGTTGAATCCGAGAGTGGTCATCAAAACGGTCCACGGTTCTTTCAACTTGTGGACTGATTTTGGTGTTGTTTGTGTGTTCCTTGTCGATCTTGTATCATTTGGTATCAGAGAAAGGTTTGATTTTATTCCAAAAAAATCAATCTTGGGATTTTTATCTTGAAAATCCAAAAAAAAAGTGAAAAAGAAGAAAAAAAAAGTTACTGTTCACGTTATTAGGATTTTTGAAAAAAAACTTGATTTTTGTGTGTTTCTAGTGTTAGATCCTTGTTCCCTAGCCTTATTAGAGTCTAGAAATTGAAAATTCTAACAAGAAAGAAGTGTCAAAATAAAAAATCCCAAAAAAATATATTAAACCCGTTTTTGACCCTAGATCAAATTTTGAGTTTTTGATTTTGTGTTTTTCTTGTATTTTAGTGTTATATTTGTGTTCTATAACACTATAGGAGTATAGGGTTCGAATTTGAGCTAAATTGGAGGTAATTTGAGTCATCCACTATTGGTGAGCTTGAGTTTGAAAAAACTTGAAGAGTTATTTTCGGTACAACCACAATTGAACCCGAGGCTTCAAATGCTCAAACAATGGACAATAATGCCATCAATCTCATTTTGGCTCGCCTTGCCATCAATCTCATTTTGGCTCGCCTTGAAACTATGTCCCGAGATGTGGCTAGGTTGAATGTGGGTCTTGAGAAATTAGATACGGATGTGGCATCAATGATTGGGATATTAGAACGTGTGAAAAGTCAAAGGAGTCGACCTTCCACCCCTCCAAATATTTCCCCAACCATTACTCCCAAGGCTTTGCACCAAATGAACACGTCACCGAGCCAACCACCAAATGTTTCCCCAAACCATGAGTATGATAGATAAACCCTCCCTCCACCTCACCAAGTCCAACATGACGGATTTGGAACCCAAATGCCACCAAACCCAAGCCCTCCACTTATCCAAAAACCTCACTTTCTAATCCAAACTCCATTGAACCAAAGGCCTTACTATTCTCCAAATTCGAATCCACTTAATCCAAATCCACCAAACCATTTTGAGGGTTATGGTATGGAGGAAAACATGGGGGTTATGGTGGTAATGGTGATGCTTACTTGAGGGAAGAAGAGGAGAGGGGTAGGCAAGGTGATTTAGGCCGAGAAGTAAGGGGTGGTAACCAAACCCGAGAGCTTAGCCTTAATTCCATCAAAGTTAATCTTCCGATCTTCAAGGGTGAGAGTGATCCCGAGGCATATCTTTCTTGAGAGTCATCTTGTGATAGGATATTCCAAGTGAATAATCTAACCGAAGAGAATAAGAGTTATTATGCAATCGCTCACTTTGAGGGGTATGCAAATACTTGGTGGGAGTATGTGAAGAGGTTTGGTGATGTGTTGATTTCCAGGCGGCCACCTCCATGGTTTAGATTGATGTACCTTATGTGTCAAAGGTACTTACCTGAGGGATAAAAACAAGAACTTCTTGCCAAGTTGTACAACTTGAGGCAAGGAAATGAAAGTGTCATGGCATACTATGACGAGTTTCAACAATTGATGTTGAAGCTTTACCATAGAGGAGAACAAGTGAGCCATGATATTATACAATTCAAAGTCGAATTGAATAGGTACATAGCTTCTCGGATGACCCTCCACAAGTTTGACACGATCGATGGCATTTTCCAATCGGCCTTGGAAATTGAAAGGGAGCTCTCGGCCTCCAAACCCAAGAATCACCAAGGACCTTCCTCAGAGTGGAACCAACATCAAGAGAATTAATCCAATGCCAACCAAACCAAAAAAAGGTTCTAAAAATGAAATAAATGCTTCCCAAAAGTATCCTCCAAGAAACGAAGGTAAACCAAATTCTACTTCTCTTTCTAAGGGATTTCAATGTTTTAAATGTCAAGGCTGGGGGCACAAGGCTAGTGAGTGCCCAAACTGGAGGAATGTAATCCTTAGGGAGGGAAAATTATATTACCTTGGTGATGAGGTAGGACTTGAATTGAATGAGGGTAATGAAAAAGCTCAAGATAGAGAGCTTGAGGCCGAGGTAGAAATTGATGAAAGTGGGGAAGATATTTGGCCGGTGGATAGAGAGTGTGTTGTGCCTATATATATGGCAAGGATAATCATGCTTAGTGAGATTGTGGAAGAAGAATCCGAGAGTGAGGAGGGTGAAGAAAAGAAGCCGAGAGTTAGGATTGTGGGGTTTGCCCACAAAGACCCTTTGTTTCCTACTAACCAAGATGTTAGCACTTTGCCTAACATCTTTTCTTCTTATGTGCAGGTTAAAGAACATTTAAGTCCAAGTATAAAGCTTTATGACCTCATGGAACCCTTGGTTGAACATCCTAACCTTGGGAGGAACATTGAAAAGATGATTCAAAGAGGAGAGCTTGTGGGTGAAGATTGCTTGAATTTATAGACAAATTCCTCTTAAGATGGAGAGGATAATACAAGTGCGGTCACGTAGATGAACTTATGAGGATGTTTATTTAATTCTTCCATGTGTGTGTGCAATATAAGTGGAATTAAGGGCTTAAAACATATCAAAATAACCACTAATTCACACTAGAGGGGCAACTAATCTCTAAGGGGCATTTTGGACTTTTTGCCTTCTATTTGTAATACAATATATAAGAAACATTTTAGGGTTACTTTACTTAGTTTTTTTTATTGAAAATTTTATAACACACTTGAAAAACACAAGCTCTCTCTACCATAGAGACTTGGCTGAAACTAGGAAACAACTTAGGTGTGGAATCACTTTTGTTGTTTGTTTGCTTGGATCGTTGGATGCTAGACGGATTGAAGTCCTCTTTTATGTCCACCGCATAGTGTAGGTGTTTCTACTATCTTTATCAAGGGTCTTTGTGCTTGAATACACTTAGGTTCTTGGTCTTTGTAGTAGTGTATGTCACACTCTCTATCATTTCCTTTGTTGTAATCTTATAGCCGTGTGGTGTATTGTTTCTCTTGTAACCCGTGTGTTATTCTTGTTATTCATCTTGATATTGTTAACATAGTTTGTTGTGGGCTGTTTTTAGGTGTTAAACACAACAAGACATTGCGTTTTTTTTTAATCCGAGAGTGGTCATCAAAAAGGTCCACGGTTCTTTCAACTTGTGGACTGATTTTGGTCTTGTTTGTGTGTTCCTTGTCGATCTTGTATCAGACGCACTTCCTCAGCATTG
The DNA here is from genome assembly GCA_030864215.1 of Capsicum pubescens. Taxonomy (NCBI): domain Eukaryota; kingdom Viridiplantae; phylum Streptophyta; class Magnoliopsida; order Solanales; family Solanaceae; genus Capsicum; species Capsicum pubescens. The sequence continues at coordinate 239,149,074 of CM061544.1, read as the reverse complement.
GATCTCTCCTGAAGAATAGGGCAAAAAAATTTAAAGTCAAGCAACAAGGTGAAGAAATTGAAAGTCAAGCAACAAGTTGAAGAAATTACAAGTCAGGAGTCCGCCTGAAGAATAGGGTGATGAAATAGCAAGTCAAGAGTCAAGAAAAGCTGCAAAAGATAGGACTTTTGTAATTTTATTTATTTTTAATTTTTATTTTGATGTAATGATAGAGTCACGGACCGGAACCTCAATGGTACCTCACTCGACTCTCCAACTCGATTGTCCTTCCTCCTTCTATTTCTTCCTTTAAAAATTGGTCAGGTCAAAATATTGTCTCGTTGTCTACTTCTTTCCATGAAAACACTTTGTATTTACATCCAAAGAGGGGCATGATGTAGACACATAATTTTTTCCCTCCTGAGAGTGTGTTTTTGCCTATTTACCCACCGTCTTACCACGTACCTTCACTCATGTGATTATTCTTCCATAAAAAGATAAAAAAATAACTAACCTAATAAAAATACCTCACTTTCGACACCTTACCTTATCAAAAATAACAACCTACCCCTACCCCTACCCATATACCTCCTACCCATATATCACCTCACTCGACCCCCTCACATTTTTTTCTACCACACTAACAGAATACAATATATATATATATAGATATATAATTAAAAAGGAGAGCACACACCACCGTCATTCTCTCACAATATTCACAATACACATCTTACATATACTCACATACACACTCTGAAATACACACATAGAGTAACGAAAGAGGGGGAAAACACATACACCTCCACGCTGCTTCCTCCTCTAATTCACAGACACTCCATATCACGCCATGGAGAGATTCTATATTTTTCCTTGAATACTCTCATATACTCACACACAAAAACAAACCCACTAATAGAAAAGGGGAAGATTCACACCTCACATGGATAAACACTCATACATATAGTGAAGTGAGGGAGGGGGTATAAATCAGTGAGCAAAATTTAGAAAAAAAGGAGGAGAGAATAAAAAAAAAAGAATTTGAGTGAGAGAGAGAAGCGAGAAGTTGGGGCTAACAGTTCCGACGAGTTGTTCGCCAGAAAATATTGTTGTTACCTTAAAATTTGGTTGTTATCCATTTGTCAGGGCAATCCGAGTTTTTTGAAACTCCGGCAAAATAATTACAATGAAATAGCTCCGGCAAGCAGCGAAACCTATTGTTAAACAACCCACAAATTTTGGCCGAATCAATGTTCTTTTGGGTTGTTTTTGTTTTGAATTATCGAGTTAGGTTTGGATTGAGTTTGTTGGTTCGCTGCTCTGAATTTGGTTCCAGTCGTGGCTCTTTTTTTATGTATTGGTGAAATTCTTTGAAGAAAATTCATGACTAAACCCCGATTTGAGGTCCAATTCTATCTCATTCTCATTTTAATTTCATTATATACGCGTGATTAGTTTGTGTGAAGCATGATATGAATATTTGGTGATATCGATTTATTTGTTTGGTTTCATTGGCAATGATTGTGGATTGTTAAAATGGTGATTGTGAATTGTTGGAATCTTGAGAATTAATTTGGGGTTGGGGATTGAAAATTGGTAATATGAATGTGGATTAACTTTGGTTCGTTGTTTGAATTGATTCGAAATGGTTATTAATTTTATCGAACTCGATAGTTTCATGTGTTAGGCCAGCAAATAGTAGGCAAGCGGTAGATTGGGGTAGGCAAAACATAGGGATTGTGATTGTTGAATGTTTGAATGTGGGTATGAATGATTCTTTCTACTTTTTCTCGCATTGGAAAAAATGTACTTATTTAGTGGGGGAATACCCCGAGGCCATTTGTCTTTATTCACCGGGGAATACCCCGACGTATTATGTTAGCGGAAGATGATCGTGATCAAGGTCTGAGGCATCGGGTAGAGCATAGTTTAGTATTAGTTTAGAATAAGATTTACATTTTCGCATTTTCTATTTTTTGGACTGTATAATTAAGACTGGACATTATCTTAGTTTTGAATTTTTTTTTATTTTTGTTTGTTTGATTGATTGTTGTGTGTTTTATATGGTTTATACATTCAGTGTGTCATGCTAGCCGATATACTCTATGGAGCGACCATAGTCGAACCACGGGATCGAGGGGTGCCTAACACCTTCCCCTCGGTCAATAGAATTCCTTAGCTGGAATCTCTGTTCACGGATCAGTTTAAAAGAGTAAAAATCATTTTGAAAAAGAATTTCCAACAGTGACTTGGCATATGAGATTTATGCCAAGTGGCAACTTTGAGTTCAAATGAAAATTCTTTTTGAAATAAATTTCATCTTTTGTCACTTAATAATTAAAATCCTTTTGAAACTTAAAATCAAATTTTATTTTTGGTTAAAAAGGGGTGTGACACTTCTAATATTTATTACTCTTAGATCATACTAACTAAGAAGAGTAAATGATAAAAAAAAACATAAAATTAAAATTTGAACTTTACGAACCAAAATTTGAAGCTTTTGATAAATAGTGTTAAAGCTTTTACCAACACTTGAAGTCAAGAAGAATAAAAAAATATAACCTTTTGCCCACAACAAAAAGGAGCAAATACATTTTTAGTTGTTCAAAGTTTGAACAACCTATTGTCGAGAAAGTTAACATGCCAAAACTAAATGCACACACTTGTATTGTCCAAATTTTCGATCAGAAATTTCCAACTGAAAGAGAAACACAAGAAATTGTTAAAAGAGAGAATACATTATGAATGTTAAAATTTATAATTCATATATAATCTTTAAATTTATTAACTAAAAGAAATAAAAAAAGATAAAAAGAATGATGATGAATGCAAGAAGAGACTTGAATCAAAACTACAAGAAGAAGAAAAGTAGAAGAAGAGGCTTTTGTTTTATTGTAAAGTTTGATCAAAATATTACTTAAATAGAATTGTAGAATTTTTTTTCTACATAAGATAAAATTCTAATTGATTTAGAAGTGTTAAATGATTTACTTTTTATATATGCATAAATAGAATTTTACTTTGTTTGAGACTTAGACTTATGGAAGTAAGAGAAATTCACACAAACATTTATTTTTTTTTGGAACGACATAGTATTCAATAAAAATTTAAAGAAAGAAACATAAGAATTTGTCGCTTATGAAAAAAAAATTATATCAAATTTTATTTTGGACTTCACATACCTTCCTTAAATAAGAGTATTTGATTAGGACTTAATAACACTTTTCCTAGTTAAATAATATTTTTTAAATGTGAAATGACTATTTTGTCTATTGCAAATTATTTTAGTGAAGGACAAAAATTTCAAATAACTTTTTTAAGGGTCTTCACACTTTTAATATATTAGAGATTAGAGATAGAGATAGAGATAGAGATAGAGATTAGAGATTAGAGATTAGATATTAGAGATTATAGATATAAATTATAGATACTCCCTTTGTTTCTAAATACATATCATTTTTTTCGCTTCCCATTATTTTAGAAAAAAATAATTAAAGGTTAATTTGATTAAATTATTATTATTATTATTATTATTATTTTTATTCAATACTTTTAAATTTTTTGTACAATATTAAAATACTAAATGTTTTAAGGAATCAAATATGTTTGATGAAGATAATGTGGCGCTGTTGAACACGCTATAACTCATAAGTGCCATGAGAATTTTTTTTTGAGGAGTTCATTTTCACTTTTAATGGACTAAATATTGCATTTCTTTTATGTTTTATTGTGATCAATTAAAACAAAAATAGGTTAATATTATTATTTAGCTAGTTATATTATTACTCATCAACAGTTTCGTTTATTTTTCAACATCTCTATTTGGTTTGAATTTGGCGTCAAAAGTTATTTAATTTCACAGATTATCTGAATTTTTTTTAAAAAAATTTGAGACTTGATTAACAAGTAGTAACTTCATGTAATATTATATTGTACATATTTATGTAATTAACAATTTAAAATTTAAATTATGGTTATATAAATAATATATTTTAAAAAGTGAGTTGGTCCGGGGGGGAGGGGGCATAGCCCACAGTGTGATGGGTTGAGCTTGCTATTTTCTGGTCTGTCATAGTGATGGGCCAGCCCGACCTGACCCATCAAACTCCAAAGTCCGTGTGGGCTGGGTCGGCCCGTGTTGACAGCTCCATTCAGAGAGCTTTTGTATTTGCAAAAACATGTAAGATAATGTTCTCCCTCCATTCCTAAATATTCGTAATCTTTATCAAAAATAGATATTTCATAATATTTGTCAATTTAAAAATTCAAGACATAATTATTTATTTGTTTGCATCTTTACCCTCAGTTATAAATATGAAAGATATTAATATGGTTAAAAAAAGTATTATTAAATAGAGAGGAGTTATAAATAAAGATAATTGTGTCAAATTAGATTTTAGTTAATATTTTGTAAGGAACGTGCAAACCAAAATTGTACCAAATATTTTGAAATGATGGAAATACTATATATCGAAGAAGGGTCCTTGATGGTTTCCCTATCTTTTAAGAAGGATCCACAAATGCAATGTTCATCAATTTGATGGGGACTCCCTCCGTCTCATGTGAATCATCCATTTTTTTTTTTAAATGCTTTTTAAAAATCATAAATAAGAATTGTAGCTTTATTAATTTAGTAAGATATTTAATTTTTATCTCTCTTAACAGAGAGGAAACTCTAGCCCGCCGTCACTATATTTAGAGGGTTCATCGTATTCGAAATGGCCAATATGGCCGTTGGTCAGTCAGTTTCCATGGCTGACCAATTAGCTCTTGCTAATACTATGGATAATTTTCCAGTACTACCACTTAAGACCACTACACACACTATAATACAATGTATTTATAGTTATAAAATCTGAGCTCTGAATTTAAAAAACATAGCTATTATCTAGCTATAGCTATAAAAACTCAAATTTCATAGCTATTTACAAATCGTAAAAAATTTTAGCCACGAAATTTAAATCACCAAAACAAATTTCTCACTTTGCTACAATTACTAATAATCATAACAATAGTTGCCTAAATAGATATAAATTTATTGCTATAATAAAATTTTATAGCTGATAATAAATATTTATCATGTGATAAAAATTATCATGGCAATAGTAACCTTTTTAGCCACGATAAATTATTTGAAACAAAATATTGTATCTAAATAATTTTCTTGCTTCAAGTTAGAAAATTTTTGTGGTAATAGTTAAATGATATAACCACTGTCTTTTTTGCTATAGTAAAATTTCATAGCTAATTATTATTTATCGTCACGAGTTAAAACTTATGTAGTAATAGTAACTTTTTAGCCATAAAAATTATTTGAAATAAAATATTGTAGCTAAAAAAATATTATTTTTTTACTTCATGTTATAAAAGATTGTTGCAATAGTTAAATAACATAGCCAATTTTTTTTTTCTACAATAAATTTCATCACTAATTATTAATATTTGCCACTTGTTGACACCTGTTATAGCAATAGTGACCTTTTAGCCAGGAAAAAGTAATTTAAAATAAATATTGAAGCTAAATAAATATTTTTTCTTTGAGTACTAAAATTCGATGGTGATAGTTGGCTTAATAATAGCTATAGTTGTTTGTCATAATGGAATAATTTTGTTGCAAATTAATTATTGCGATTAAATTTCATAATTAATGATTATTTTTTATCACAATCTGAAATTTGTGTAGTAATACTAACCTTGATTAATTTGAGATGTTAATCGATCGATTCGATTTAGTACGACATGTCTACTTATGAATTTCATATAAAATAATAATCAATACATAATTATATCTAATTATTTTTTATTATCTTATAATATTAAACTTAAACGTAACTTCACTAAATCTCATTAAAGTTTCATTCTGATCAAGTGCTTCTTGAAATAATATATTTATCTATCTTATATGATTGATGGTGTCAATCATTTGATTTAATTCAATTTTATTGTCCGTAAGTCTTAATAGAACTTAACTAAACATTTAACTATAGCTTTTTGAATTATCTAATCATGTCAAGTTTTAGCGAAACTTCTATAGTCTTATTCAACCTTCATCCTCACCAAGTGTTTTCTAAATTATTATTTGACTCGAACGTACTACATTAAGACATTACCATTATCAAGTCAGTGTAATTAGAGGTATTTATCATTCGACTTGATGCAATTTTATATAATTTTATTTGTAAGCTTTTTAAATATATATGCGTGTGTGTGTATTATAATTATTGACACTTGCCATGCATAATTGTTTGCTTATGTAGATTTTACGATATTAACAGTTTTATTATATTCTATTTTTTTTTTCAAAATTTGGTATTTTAATTCATATAAATCAATTAAAATTTATATATATTTTTTTAATTTTCAATTCAAATAAAATAAAATTGATCTCAAAATTCAGAATAGACATAAAGTGTTATAAAATATAAAGCAAAGAAGAAGAAGAATAAATAGAGAGAGAAGAGAGTAGACTTCTTTATTTCTCTTGAGAAAAAGAGATCATCAGATTGTGAATACAATGAACAAAACGCCTTTATTTATAGAAAAAAATACTCCTAGTTTCTGACTAAAAGACAGATACTTCAAATCCTGATAAATATCAACTAGATCTTATTAGATTTTGATAGACATTCACTATAATGTAAATACATTTATAACATAAAGTATATTATTATTATTATTATTATTATTATTATTATTATTATTATTATTAATAATAATAATAATAATAATAATAATAATAATATTAGATAATTCTTTGTTTTATTTTTTTAGTGAAATAGTAATAGCATTTGTACATAAGAAAACAAAATTTATATATATATATATATATATATAATAATAATAATAATAATAATAATAATAATAATAATATGTTAAAAAACACACAGGCCAAATTTAAAATTGCAAAAAAACTTAAAAATTCCTAATTAATAACCTACCCCCAACTTAAATACCTACAGCACTTTCTCCCTTTTCCCCATTCCTTCCCTTCCGCCCCTAACTCTTCCAAATTTACAATTTTTTTTGTTCAATTTGAGTTCTTAAGTGTGAAGGTTTGTTAATTAATTTATTCTCTTTTTTTTTGTAGATTTTAAATATGGAATTCTTCAAACAAATGAGATAAGTTTTTATAATATGAATATTGTATTGGATTGTATATGTATTTTTGTCAATGTTAAGGTTATTTTCTTCTCTCGTGGGTTTTAAAATTGATATTGAAATTTGAGCTTTATATTTATCGATTTTAAGGAGTTCAAGATATCTCTAAGTTTGTTTACTTCTTTGACTGTTTTTGCATTTTCCATGTTTTTATCTTTTAAAATTATAGTGAAATTTTTTTCTCTCATTGTTCTATATATGCAAACACTTGCATATATAATCAATTGATCCTTATTTTTTGGTGCTAAAATACTTTACTATTATTGATAAATGTAGTAGTGGAATAAAAGCATATAATGACAAACTAAGATGTAAATGTTGATCAAGTTAAGATGCAGTTGTAGACCATGGAAGGAGAGATAGGAGAATACTATGTTTTTTTGAACTCAAACAAGATGTAGTTTTAAAATAATTTTATATTTTAGTAATTTTTAAATTATAAAATGCAATTATATGTAGATTTTGTTACTAGCAATGAGTATGGAAAATTCTTTAATTTATAGTAATATAATGGTTGAAATTTATTGTGGACCTTTTTAAGAGACATTATAGAAATTTTTGTGATTAATAATGTTTATGACAATATTCTTCACTTTGTAACAATGAATTTTGTAGTTGTGGATAAATCTACGTATAATTATAAAAAATTCGCTATACGCTTTCACTTTCAATAGCAAATTCAAGCAATGAGCTATAACTAATTTATTTTGTGGCAAAAATAAATAAATTCTTAGCCATCTACAAAAATATTTATTGCAAATAATATTTTAGTTAATAGCTATAAATATTTTATTTTGTAGTTAAATATACTTTTTGTTAGCATGGGAATAAAATATAAATTAGCCATAGATTTAAATTATCATAGAAAACTAATTAAGTTTTTTCCCACTAGAATACATTGTGGCAATAATATAAACATTGCTACCAATTTTATTTATTGTTGTCAAGGAGCAAAATTATTTTCTACAAGTATAAATTTCGTAGCAGGAATTTTGTTATCATCAGAGCTAAAAAACAATCTTTTTATATCTGTAAGTATTGGTTCTTAGCCACGAACCATATAAAATCTGTAATTAACTTTTAGCTACGACAGTTTTTGCTACGAATGTTGTAAAAAAATTGATGGCTAGAGTGTTTATCCATGAAACTTTTTATATCTAACTACAATATGTTTTATAGCTAGATATGCATTTTGCTGTACTGACAACCCAAAATACCAGATATTTCAAAGCCCTCATCTCTACTAATGAACTATGCGAATCTTTTGAAACCTGATAATAGCTTCAATGGAAATAATAAATTAAATAAAGAGGTAGAGTCGATTTCTATTAGAAAATCAGACAACATAAACGGGGTCCCTCGTGTAAGGCGGATAGAGATGCAAGTTTAGAATGAATATGATTAAATGATTGCAATATGCAGTTATTGGATTGTTTTCCTATGGATGATCTAATTTAGATGATCTTAGATTGCAACTTCCCAAACAACTCAATATTAAAAGAGGATGTAGTATTTGGTTACTGAAAAATCATCACATACTAATGAGGTTTGACAGAGTTGAGGATTTTTTCAATGTAATTTCTAAAAGTGTCTACTATATTTATGAAAAGAATGATTATTCTTATCAGATGCATCCCTTCATTTATCACGCTAAATTTAAGTCCGATGAGGAAACAACATAGGTAATGACCTGAATCTCTTTTTCAAACCTTAAACCAACATATTTTTTGAAAAAATAATTGTTTTCACTAGTATCTGCGGTTGGGAAACTAATTCACCTAGGCTACTGTGAACAAGACAAAACTTAGTAGTGCTAGGGTCAGGGTGCAGGTGGACCTACTAGTTGAACCTCCTAAATATGCTAAGATAGAAATTATGAACTCAACAATGGTATAATCAAAAGTTTATACATTTTATCATATTTATATCATGATTAAGCTCAGTCAACTGATGATGCCTACTGAGTACCCATTGTTTTGGTACTCATAGTATACTTCTGTACCTTTTTGGTGCATATTCGAGCACTAGCTGTCACCGTTGTTTATTTATTGTGCCGTGTTGATATTTTCAAAGATAGGGTGAGCTCTTGGAGTTTGAGTCGCCCATATTCTATTCGATGCTCTTATACTGGCTCTACTAGGTCGTGGGATGGTATTTTGTATTTAATGTTTTGTCTATTTAGAACTCTTTACTTATTTATCAGTGTGTTGTTCATTTTCACCTATATTGGGTATTTTTTTCTGAATTAACCCATTGCATTAGCTCGGGGTTATGAGTTGGCTTACCTACTTATGGGATTTAGTAGGTGCCCTCATGACTCATAATTATGTCGTGAGAAATTTGTATCAGAGCCTAGGCTACACTGGTATTATTGGTACAAGAGAAAGTGTATAGAAGTGTCCTGCGGATCTAAATAATGATGTTTGTTTCCTATATTTAGGAGGATTAGGATTGTCTAAGGATTTCTTCACTTCTTTCACTCATATCGTGCTAAGAATTCCAGTTGGTTTATAGAGTATTCCTTTGATTTCACTCTTTCACGGATGACCAGGACACGTGCTACCGCTACATGAGACAATGGTCCTAGGACCAAGCCTCGAGATACTACACCTATTTGTGGATGACCTAGAGGTCGTGGATATCTACGTGATGTATCCTCAGCTATATGCCAAGATAGACCACCTTTCCTAGGTCTTATTCCTTCTCTTGATTCAAAGATTCTTCTACCCCAACTAGTGGTGGGCTAGGGACCAGTCCAGGATCTACCAGGGTTTATTTCTTCTTTTGTTCTTAGAGATGCGTTGGTTCATCTTTTGGGTTTAATTGGTGGTGCACTATTTGATGGTGCATAGTCTACATATAGAAGGGGTACTAAGGTGGGGGCACAACCTATAACTTAGCTCCTAGAGTTGAAGTTCCTCTGGCACTAGTAGTTTCTCAGCATACTATGATTTCTGAAGAGCAAAATCTATTTGATAAATTATTGAGATAGGAATCGCCTATTATTTTTTGTAGTTAGGCGAGGATGCATATGAGCTCCTGATTGCTTGTGAGGATAGGCTTCATAATTTTGGCCTTGTTGAGACTCATGGTTTGAAATAAATCATATTTTTACTATACTTGGCTGCTCTGCATTAGTGGAGAGGTTATATGGATTCTAGATGAGTTGGATCTTCTCCTTTGTCATGGTCTTAGTTCTCGAAGAAAATCTTGAAGAAGTACATGGCTCTTAGCCTTAGAGATTATTTGAGGGATCATTTCTCTATATTGGAGCAGGGCTCTATGAAAATTGTAGAGTATAAGGCTCATTTCCATGAGTTGTCTAAGCACACAACTTCTATTCTGGATATTGAGTTTATTTCTCTACTTTGTAATGGGTTGAGACTTTTCATTCATATGTATACTAAGAGTTTGATTGCTATGAGTAGGTCATTTACTAAGGTGTTGAATCACGCTCGGGTGATGGAGGAGATTTATCATGAGGGTCGAGAGGGTTGTGATAAGATGCCTAGGTATTAAGGCAGATTCAATAGAATCCATCGTAGTTTACGACCTAGAGATAGTAGTTCTCAGAATAGGTATCCTTCATATCCATCCTATCAGTCTCAAAGTCAGTGTAGTTGGCATATTTAGGCAGTGCTTCAAATGAAGGTCAATCTAGTGCTAGATCAGGTAAGGGCAGTAGTCAATCTTTGAGATGTTTATTATCTAGTTATTCTAGTTGTGGTGGTTACTTTAGGTCAGCTGGATCTATTGGTTCTAGTTCTGCTCGTGTTTCCTATTTTACATGTAGAGCTCTTAGTCATTATTTATGAGATTTCCCTAGTCGTGGGGTGATTGTTGCTTTAACTCAAAGTGTTCCCCCTATTAGAGCAGTTTATCCTTTAGCTAGAGGTGGTTCTCAACTTCTAGGGGTGGTTTCCATGGTATTCGAGGAGGTTCTTAGATAGGTAGGATAAGAGGTCGGTCAGGTGTATAACTAGTGGCAGGCGTGGTTAGTTGTATGCAGTACCTGCTAGACTTGAAGAGGAGAATTTGGTTGCTATTGTGATAGGTATGATTATGGTATACTTCTAGTTGGCCCTTGCTTTATTTTATCCGGGATCCACTTATTCTTATATATCTGCTTATTATGCACCATAGTTGGAGTTATCTTGTGATGTATTATTTATACTATTACTCATATCTACTCCCGTGGGTGATTCTTTAGTAGTGGATCAGGTTTTTAGATCATGTGTTGTAACTGCTAGATATGTTGATACTTATGCTGATCTTATTATTCTTCGTATGGTGGATTTTGATGTGATTCAGGAAATGGATTGGTTATCCCACTATCATGCGGTCATGGTTTGTTTTGATAAGACCGTTACCTTAGCCATACCCGGTATAGGGATCTATTAGCCGTAAGCCAATGGGTTATTTATTATATGTGTGCTAGGAAACTTATTTCAAAGGTTTATGAGTCTTAACTCACTTGTATTTGTTATACTAGTGTAGAGAGTCCATCGCGTGACTCTATCCCTGTTGTTTATGAGTTTTCTGATGTGTTCCTTATCGATTTTCCTGGTATCCCCCTGTCCGTGAGATTGAGTTTTCTATTGACCTAAAACTTGGCACCTGACCTATTTCTAAGGCATCTTATCGTATAGTCCCTGCCGAGCTTAAGAAGATGAATTCTCAACTTTAGGACCTTCTTGGTAAGGGTTTTATTAGACTGAGTGTGTCCCCTTGGAGAGATCTTATATTGCTTGTAAAGAATAAAGATGGTTCCATGTGTATGCGTATTAATTATTGGCAGCTTAATAAGGTAACGGTAAAATAACATTATCATATGCCTCTTATTTATGATTTGTTTGACCAGCTTCAGGGTGTGGCAATGTCTTCTAATATTAATATAAGATCTGGTTACCATCAGTTAAGGATTTGGGCTTAGGATATCCCAAATACAACTTTTACAATCCGTTATGGTCATTATGAGTTCTTGGTGATGTTATTTGGGTTGACTAATGACCCAACCACATTCATGGATTTGATGAATCAAGTATTTAGGAATTATTTTGATTCCTTTGTGATCATATTCATTGTCGACTTCTTTGTTTATTAAAAAAGTAGAGAGGAGAATGCACAATATTTGAGGATTGTGCTCCAGACTTTAAGAGATCATGTGCTTTTTTCCAAGTTCTCTAAGTTTGACTTTTGGCTTGATTCGGTGACATTCCTTGGACATGTGGTGTCTAAGGATGGGATTATGGTAGACCCAGCGAAGATTGAGGTGATTTGTGATTGGGATAGACCTACATCCCCAACTGAGCTTCACTGCTTTATTGGTTCGGCCAGTTATTTTAGACCACTTGTTGAGGATTTTTCTACTATTTTAGCACCTATGACCAGATTGAGTCAAAATATGTTTCCTTTATGATGGTTTGATAAGTCTGAGATAAGCTTTGGAAAGCTCAAGGATTTTCCTACTTCAAATCCTATTTTAGGTCTTCCTTTTAATGGTGAAGGATTCACCATGTTTTGTGGTGCTGCTGGTGTTGGTTTGGGTTGTGTATTGATGCAGCATGGTTGTGTTACTACTTATACTTCTAGATAGCTTAAGGTGTATGAGCGCAACTACCCCACTCATGATTTCAAGTTGGCAGCGGTAGTTTTTATGCTTAAAATTTTGACGCATTATCTTTTAATAATGTGCATTGTGAGATTTTCACTGATCATCACAGTCTTCAACATCTCATGACCCAGAGGGAACTTAATGCTCGATAGAGTAGATGGATGGAGTTGCTTAAGGATTATGATTTTTCCATCTTGTATTATTCGGACAATGCAAATGTAGTAGTATATGCATTGAGTTGGAAGGCAGTCAGTATGGGTAGATTGGCTTGTATTTCAATTTCTTTGAGGCTGTTGGTAGGAGACATTCAGTCCTTATCCAACTTGATAGTTTGCCTTGTTATTTTGGATCCAAGGAGGATTTTGGCTAGTGTAGAGGTGAGGTCCTCGCTATTTGAGCAGATCCGAGATCATCAGTATGAGGATAGTAAGCTTTGCTTCCTTCCTAAACAGGTGTTAAGTGGCGAGTCTGAGAGGAACACCATAGATTTTGTAGGGATTTTGATATTTGGTGATGCATTTGTGTTTCCCAGATCGATGATTTGATTTAATTGATTTTGCATGAGGCTCACAGCTCTTGATATTCTATTCACTTGGATACAACCAAGATGTACAGAGATTTGAGATAGAATTATTGGTGGAGTGGTATGAAGAGTGATGTGGTAGACTTTGTAGCTCATGCCTATGTTGTCAACAGGTAAAGGCCGAACACTAGTGACCAGTTGGTTTGATTCAGAGGTTGCCTATTCTTGAGTGGAAATAAGAGCGGATTATCATGGATTTTGTTAGTGGTTTTCCTTGCACTTCCCATGTTTCTGATGGTATTTGGGTCATTGTAGATCGTTTGACCAAGTCAACACATTTTATTCCTATTCAAAAGTCCTTTGGTGCTGAGAGTTTGGCTCATATCTATGTTCGTGAGATAGTCTGTTTGCATTGTGTGCCCATTTCTATTATTTTAGACCATGGTTCTATGGTCATTTTGAGATTTTAGAGATCATTTCAGGAGGAGTTGGGTACTCAGGTGGATCTTAGTATAACTTTTCATCCGCAGATAGATGGTCAGTTGGAGCAGACCATTTGGGTGCTTGAGGATATGCCCCAGGACAATGTTATGGGACTGCAGAGGCCAGTGGACTTAGCCTTCAAAGAGTTTACATATAATAACAACTATCATTCAAGTATTAAAATGGTGCCTTTTGAGGCTTTGTATGGTAGGAGATGTTGTTCTCCAATTGGATGGTTTGAGACTTTCGACATTAAGCCTTGTGGTATTGATTTGCTTCATGAGTCATTAGATAGGGTTAGGGTGATTCAAGATAGGTTGAAACCATCCCAGAGTATGCAGAACTCCTCTGCAGACCGTAGGCTTTGTTCCTTGAGATTTGGAGTTGGTGATCATGTATTCCTCTATGTATCTCCTATAAAGGGTGTGATGAGGTTTGGGAAGAAGGGCAAGCTCAGTTTGAGATATATTGGACCTTTTGAGATTTTTCGTGCAGTTGGTGAGGTGGCCTATGCGGTATCTTTACCTCTAGATTTTGCTGCTGTTCATCCTGTTTTCCATATTTCTATGTTACACCGATACATACTGATCATTCTTATGTGCTTAGATGCGACTTGACACAGTTGGATGAGCATTTGACCTTAGTAGAGGTCCCAGTGCTCATAATTGCTAGCGATGTGAGGCGATTGTGCTCTAGAGATATTCTTGTAGTTAAGGTTAATTGGAGGCACCGCCCAGTGGAGGAGGCCACCTAAGAGATCGATAGAGAGATACAAACTCAGTATCCTCACCTGTTTAAGACTTCAAGTATATCCTAATCCTTAATATTCGGGGATGGAAGTTTCTTTTGTAGTGGATATTGTAATGACCCTTTAGGTCATTTTCCATATTTTCTGTTAACCGTTAAAGCCTTTTCATAGCTACCCCAATTCATTTATGACTTGTTGGAACTGACATTTTGGTTACCGAGCAATTCACTTGGTTTTTAGTGCTAATTCCGTGTTTTGAAGTCTTTGCTGGTTTCAAATGTCCACCAGGCAAAAACTTCAGCCAAATGATCTCGTATACAAATTTTGATTGCGCCAGCAACTCCAAAATGTTGATTTTAAGCTTGGTAGAACTTTAGTATGGGTCCCGAGGCACCCGGGCTCATTTTGACCTATTGGTAAAAAAGTTAAGAAAATGAAATATGGGTGTGGGACCCATATTTGTTAGAAGTGACCTCAGATGGAAATTTTGAGTGCGCCATCACTTACAGAACATCAAATTTGGTATGGTTACATAGTTCATTTGCATACATGGGATTCTGAACAAATCCTGAGCACTCGATCAAGCCCATTTTAGACTTGGAAAACCCGGTGCACTAGGTTTCTGGTGCACTGTGATAGCGACACTTTGGATAGAGATCAAACCTTGCTTTCCAAAGGAGATGTTGCGATATCAAAGGGGCGTCGCAATCGCGACTGAGCATGGCAGCCATAAGATGTGGAAATTACGAGGCCTCAGGTCGTGATGGAGACTGCTGAGGACCTGGACTAGGTATAAAATGACCCTTTTCCCATGATTTTGGGCTATTCTTTATCACTGCCTTGAGAGCTCAGAACCCTAAATTGTGTGAGAGCTTAAAATTGAATCTTGCTGGTGATTAGGAAACTATAATAACATTTATTTTTGCGATTATCTTCAGATTTAAGGTAAGAATTCACTCTTGGTGAAATTTCATGATTTATTGCTCATAACCCCAAAATCCTTAGGGCTTGATTTTAGCCATAATTTATCTTAGTTTTCATCTATTTTTGAGGATAATGATTCCTAGAGCTTGTATGAATTAGGTTGGTTTCAGAAATGCAATTTCCATAAATGGGGCCCACATGACATTTTTGAGGTGATTTTTGGACCCAAAGCACACTAGTACAATATGAGTATCAATATTCTTGTATTGATGAGTAGAATGTGTTTTTGATATCTTGGCACCTTGAGGAGGCTTCTTGAAATGAAAAAATAACGTCTTAGCAGTTTGTTGAACTTTTTCGACGTCGAGGTAGACTAGGTTTATCCCTTGTTGCATTGAGCTATCTCACTGTATTCTTATGATATTTTGTTAGATTTAGGATGGGTTTTAGGTATTGGATTGATAAGATGCAAGATTGTGGATAGTTGGACCATTTAGGCTATTTTGAAACCGTAGAGTTAAAACACTTGACTTGTTCTCTTATGTCTTTGATGAGTTAGGTTTCATGTCTCATGTTATATTGAGAATGCCTTAGATCACTCAAGTTAGATAAAAATTCTTTAGAAACCCATGCTTAGTGTAAGATTATACTTAGTCCCTTCATTAAGAAAGGTTTCCTTAGTTACTATTTGGCTTAGTTGTTGTGTTTGAGAAGAACCTCTACCTTAGGGATAATTATCGTTTTCTATACATCTAAGTGTGTATTTAGATACCTTATCCTAGTCTGAGGTAGTATCTGACTTAGAATGTATTTCGGGGATTTAGAATTGGGTTCTTTGACCCACCTTAACATAAGATTGTTGAATAGTTTTCTTGAAACCCTTATATGCTTATTAAATTCCTAGAGATTGCCCTTTTGAGGCAATATTGAGGAACTTTGGTACATGTTGGTTATGATTAATGATGTTGGAAGTAATGGCTAAATGATTATGCCATGCGTATGATTTATTGGTTAAGCTTATGATGAGCTATTGATTATGCTATGGTTTTGGCTATTGATTGGACTACCGAATATTCTATTGAATGAGTTGTTGACTATGTTATTGTTTAAGCCATAAACCATGTCATTGACTATGCTATGAATAAGTTATAGATTATGCCATGGATTAGCTATTGCTCAAGCTTTTGATAAACTAATGTATTAGCTATTGCTCAAGCTATTGATAAACTATTTTTTATGCTAATGATAATCCATTGAATATACTATTCATAAGTCATTGCTCATGATATTGCATATGATTATGATCATGCTAAGAAATTATGCTAGAATACATCCCTATTGATGATATTAGCAATTGTTCCATGAATGATATTAGAAGTCATGCTTATTGATTATATGAGAAGTTATGCTATTAATTATGTTTGAAATCATGATTCTTGATTATATGATAACTTATGCCATTACTTTTTACCACCGACTATGATGATGTGGCTACCAGTTTGAGTCTAGATATTAAGATTATATATGATGATATATTGATGTCCATCTAGGCCAGAGGATGATTAACATTGATATATTGATACTCTACAAGGCCGTGATTATGATGATATATTGATACCCAACATGGCCGGAGGATGATTTTGATGATATATTGATACCGAACAAGGCCGGAGGATGATTGTGATGATATATTGATACCTGACAAGGAGGAAGGATGATGATGATGATATATTGATATCCAGCAAGGCGAGAGGATGATTATGATGATATTGATACCCGACAACACCAGAGGATGATTATATTGATGTACCTATTTGTACATCTACCGGTTAGAGTCCGGCTATGTCCTATGTATGGCTATTATATATATATATGTAGTTGGGTATGATATCGATATTAGGGATGTTGGATATAGCCCAGGTAATCATGATAATTAGTGGACTTATGAGGATTCATGATAATTTTTGATTAATGATAATTGATTATAAAGTGGCATAGTTGATGATTAGTGATGATTAAGGATTAGAGATGGATATTGTTTGAGTGGCTAATCTTTATTAGTTGATAAGCACAGATTAATTGGTAAAGGAGGATTAGTTAATGAATGTTGTCTAGTTGATAATTAGTGATTAGTGAATATGTGGTGAATAGTTGTTAAATGACAACTGGAGGTCATATGATGACTAGTAATCAAATGAATTAGTTAATAAGAGATGGTTAGCTAATAAATGTCGACTAGTAAATGATGATGATGAGATTGCTATATGATGGTAAAATTATTAAATGTGGGTAAACGACCGATTAATGATAATTGTAGAATGATGGTTAAATGACAATGAAGGTTACTTAAAATGTGGTATTGCTTTATTCTATCCTTGAGTGTACTCTTTAGGCATTTGGGAGTCTGTGATGAGTTATTTAATTTTTGCACCAATTGGCGTATGGGAGCCAATTTTGTAGTTTGTGATTTATTATGTGATGTCATGTGATGCGTTGTTATTCTTCTAATTTATTTACTTGTATTGTGTGGTGATGTTGGCATGTGTTGATACCTTGTGTTTTGTTGTTATTCAAGTTATATTACTAATTACGTACAATGGTGTTGGAGATGATTTAGGTTCGTTTCTATACCTTTACTTAGTTATGTTATCTTGCATTTTATATATTTGTATCATCATTTAGCTCAGTCGGCCGATAATGCCTACTGAGTACCCATTATTTTTGTACTCATATTATACTTTTGTACCTTTTTGGTGTAGATCCGAGTACTAGCTGTCGTCGTTGATCGCTGATCGTGTTGTGTTATTATTTTCAGAGATAGGGTGTGCTCTTAAAGTTTGAGTCGCCCATTTTCTTCTGTCACGACCCAAACAAGGGCCTGTCCATGACGGATATCTCAAGTCCGACGTAGACCGTAGACCACCCTCTTTACCTAACCGAACTAACGCAACACCCTCAAATGTCAGATGAATTCTGAATATATAACAAGATAGCGCATAACAAAATTAAGGTTAATTCATAATATGTTAATAACAACCACCGATAACAAGGCAACCATTCATCACCGAAACAATCAACCAAACCATGCAAGTCCACAGTAGTCCGACAAAGCCTCTTCAAACCAAAGGTCAATAAATATCGGGACATACCCCCTACTATAGACAAAACCAATGCCCAAAAGACAGTTAAACATAAAAAGGAAACCACAATATGAACTGGGGTCTTCCGAAGGATGGAAATCACCACTTCAATCTGACTCGCTAGCTGATCTCGAATACAAGTCAATGAGAAGAAGATGTGGAAGTATGTCTAGTTCCTGCATCACATTGGGATACAACATCTGAAGACAATTAATGATTTGACCGCTAGTATGTAACTTAGGGATAGAGGAAAAAAATAATGCCATGATAACAGTTCAAAACCAATAAAACATTCAATGTATAATATTATGTGAAGTACATATACATATATAATACCACATGCTAGGGTAGGGAAAAAGGCTTAGCATGAACTTTGAAAACCTTAACCTAGGTTGTGTAGCATAACCGTCATAAAATAAGGAACCCACGGGCTATATGGGCCTAACTCTCCCCTAGTTAGAAGGGCTCTAGTGCGTGTAGCCACATGAACCAAAGAATATCCATATTCGTATATGCCATTATGGGGGACTCGAACTTCCTGGCATAGTCAAGGTGACTTAAGATCTAATGTATACAATATTGGGGACTCGAACCCATCATTAATATAATCATTACCGGGGACTCAAACTTCCTGGACATTTAGACACCCACACTGGCTAGCGCAGTTTCCAGTGTTAGTCCATCGGGACCACTACTTTCATTGATTGGTTATATATCCTGCTTTTAAGTGTAATTTAAAACATTCATTGCACAATCATAATCATCAATCCAGTTACTTACCAAAGGCATCCCGTTGGTATCGTCATCCAAACCCCACTTGCAAGCGGATAACATGCCAAGACAATTATTACATCAATTTGGGACTTGAACCCAGTGTTCAAAAAAGGAACATCAATCAATCTGTCACATTGGGACTCGAACCCATTAGCCAACCAAACTCCCAAGGTTTCAAGTCAATTAAATTTATGTCTATCAAGGCCTTTATAAAGTATTTCATTAATCATCATTATGATTATGCCAAAGCCTTGTTCCAAAACACAATTCAACTTGTGAAAATGTCATTCTCTTTGATAATTTCACAAACAGGTTGAGGGCATGACCTTATAAAAGCCAAAATCATTGAATTTGGAGTTGAACCATAACCCCTCAATTAAATCACCATTCTCAAGCACCCACATGTGCAAAACCATAATTAAAACATGCATAATCATAATTTAAAACATAGAAAACATTCAATGATATGCACCCAAACCCCTTAACCTTGGTTTCAAAACCACCATTAATGACTCATGAATAATGCTTTAATCATTATGATTTTAGAAAACTAATAATGAGGGAAGAGTAAAATGCCTGAATTATAAAGATTCACGAGGAGAAATTGACTCTTGAACTCTTAGATGACCACTTTGGAGAAACCCTAGCCAATTTTGCTTCAGAGGATTTTGAGAGAGTAAAGAGGATGTTTAATCTTTTAAAGTATGGAATGAATAACCAAAAACTATTATATGGACGTGGGGCCTTAAGGGGTTTAAGTGGGAAATGTCCAAAGTATCCCCAACTTAAAGTTGTAAAATCCGTCCTTAGTTACGAGTCGACCCCGTGACTCATCACCACATCATAGACTCGTAGCCATGACTGGTATCCTTGATAGTGAATTAGACACCCATACACTATCCATCTTATGACTCCATGATCCCTACTCGTGACCTAACCATACTACTCATATGGCCTAGTCGTATCCAAGAGTGAATCCAAAGAGTTTAGACACTGGATCACATATGACTCAACCCTTCCACTCATAACATGGCCTCGTGACTCAATGTGAGTCACTCGTACTCAGAGCAGAACCTAGCTAATTACACACTAGTTTAGTTACAACTCCCATAACCACACCATATAACTCATATGGTGAGTCGTCAATAGGGAAGTTGGATCAAAGCTTAATGAATTTTCAAAGGTCAAAGCCTGGGGCATTTCAGTCTCCCCCCTTAGGATCATTCATCCTTGAATGATGGGTCAAGGAAACACCAGTACGATTGGATTCCATATACCTCTACTTTTACCTTTATCTAATTTAGAAAGCAAAGATGGAAAGGAAATGATCCTTACCTTTAACAAAGCAGAAAGCATAAATGTTAAGAATATAGACATACCTCAAGCACGAATTTTTGGAATAGGGAATAGGAACGGATACTTGGAATTCATGTCCTCCTCGGCTTACCAAGTTGATTCCTCAAACTTTTGGTTCCGCCATAGAACCTTCACCGAAGTCACGTCCTTCATCCTTGACCGACGAACTTGATAATCTAAGATCTTCACCGAGATCTCCTCATAGGACAAAGAATTCAAAATACCAATGTTCTCCAAGGGAACAATAATGAAGGATCAGCTACACATTTTCGCAACATGGACATGTGCAATACCGTATGAATGGAACTCATTCTAGAGGGAAAATCCTACTCATATGCAACACTACCAACCCTTCTCAAAACCAAGTACGGTCCAACATATCGGGGATGAGCTTCCCCTTCTTTTCAAATCGTAATACTCTCTTCATAGGAGACACCTTAAAGAACACCCAATTGTCAACCTCAAATTCCAAGTCCCTTTGCCTCACGTTTGTATAGGACTTTTTGCGACTTTGGGCGGTCTTAAGCCTATCTCGAATCACCTTTACCTTTTCCATATCTTGGTGAACCAAATCCGGTCCAAGCATATCTGCTTCACCAACCTCAAACTACCCAATAGGAGACCTACACCACCTACCATAAAATGCCTCAAACGGAACCATTTCAATGCTAGAATAGTATCTATTGTTATAGGAAAATTCAATGAGAGGCAAGTGGTCATCCAAACTATCACCAAAGTCGATTACACAAGTGTTACATGGATGTAGGGATTTAAGTATTTTAAGAGGGAAATTTCCAATGTGCCTCCAACTTAAAGCTGTCAAAGCCGTCCTTGGTTATGATTCGACCCCGTGACTTGTCACCATATCATACGACTCATAGCCATGATTATTATCCTAGATAGTGAGTTGGACACCCATAAATTATCTATCTTACAAATCCATGATCCCAACTCTTTACCTGACCATACGACTAGTATGGCGTAGTTGTATCTAATACAGTATCCAAATGGTTTAGACACTAGACATGATACGACTCAACCCTTCCACTCGTAACATGGCCTCATGACTCGTAGTGGGTAACTAATACTCAGAGAAGAACCTAGACAATTACACACTGGTTTGGTATCAACTTAGGTCCTTTGACCCATAACCACACCATATGACTTGTATGGTGAGCCGTCAACAGGGCAGTACGCTCAAAGCTCAGGGAATTTTTAAGGGTCAAAGCCTGTGGCGTTTCACTCTATATCTTTTATATTCAATCTTTCATAATCAAGACAACTGTTGTTGACTATTCTAAGTCTTTAAGTTGTAATACTACTAGATGTTCTTGTACTAGATCTACTAGGTCGTGGGATGGTATTTGATATTGACAGTTTTATTTATTTTGAATTCACTGATTATTTATAAGGTTGTTGTTCATGAGTCTCATGTATGAGAGGAAAAGTTTATGATAGAGACACCTCCCATCAGTATAAGTACCGCGTACGTGACATTTGGTCGCGTATGCGATGCCTAGACTATATATATACCTTATTTTCGCTATTTTTTAATTTTTTTAAGACTTGGAGCTTAGGTTTTCATGATTTTGAGAAATTTCTTCAACTTCTAAGATTGGTTAATCTCCATAACACCTAATTTTACTAGTTTTATTCAATTTATCCTTTAAATCATGTTTTAAACGTGAATTAAAAAGTGGAAAGTGGGGATTTTGTCCCGGAAGGCATAAAAATTAAATTTCTTTAATCTAAACGTCGATATCAAACCATTTTCACTTGGATGAGTTTCTAATCATATAATTATATGTTTTTTTTAGTTCATCTTCAAATTAATTTCAATTCTTGATTTTAAAATGAATTTTGGAGACATTTATCGATAAAGCTTGAAAATGGTTCTTCTTTAATTTGGACCTCATTTTAACTGATTTTTTCTTGAATTTTAAGATGTAGACTCCTAATAATATAGGGAACATATTTTTGAAATAAAATTATGATTTTTTTCTTCTTTTTCAAAAACCCATTTCGAGGGTTCATTTTGATCCCCACTTGAAAATAGGCAACATGGGTGTTGTTGGCTTTTTTTTAATGCATAGATTCTATATTTGCGTGATTTAGTTGATTCCAAGTCTATTCATGAGTAATAAGGTTTTATATTGAAGGCTTACAGAGTGGTTTTTGACATTCAAGGTAGGTTATGACTTAACTTTCTTCAGACTAGACTGGGTAGTTAATATTAGTGCAAAATCACATTAAGGGTGTGGGAACTAATCATGAAAATAGATATTTTATTATTTTCTGACAATGTGGGGGACTATATATTGATGATATTTGGCGGTTTTGGAATATTAATTACTATGTGTGACCGTGTAGGGTCTTATATGATATTGTTGGCCTTGTGTATGTGAAATTAGTTGTATCTTGTCTAATGAAAAAGCCTAATGTGGTATCAATGGTATATTTTGATGTATTTTTATCCCTTTTGGTAGATGATTCATGTTGGATATCATGGATGGTTGGAAATCTTGAGTGGATTATTGGCTCACTTGGTTGGTATATTGGTCGGATATGGAAATTCTAATTATTGTTGGTTAATAGTATTACATTCTCATATCATATATATTCATGAAATATTGGCATCACCATGGAAATATTTGAAACACTAACTTTGTTTGATAGAAAATATGACATGTTAAAACCCTCTATCGCAGGATGTGCCAAACAAGAGTTATGGATATTAGTATTGGATATTTGTCGTTTACGGTTGAAAAACTCAATGGGTCCTACTTCGAGAAGATTTATCTCCATAGGATAAATGGAGGTTATGCGACAACCTCAGACATCATTATCATTACCATCATCATCTCTATTTCATTTGTATTGACTTTGTACATATCTGTGATGTGTTATTTCCCTTGATGTGATACCTGTCTATGTGTATTTTTTCTTTGTATTCATGTGTGTGTCACGAACCAAACTAGGGCCAAGTCATGATGAGTATTGTAAACCCACGATGGGCCAGAGAAGACTCCCTTAGCCTAACCTCCAGAGCACAATATAACAAATAGTGGAAGCCAACAAAATAGTAAATAAGATGGATGAATCAAATGAAATATAAGAGTCTAAACAAGAAAACCAATAATCTTAGAACTGTCCACAAAGCCTCTAAACCAGAAATATCAAACTAGGTCGGGATATGAACCCAACCCTGACAAAAGAGAATTCACAATTCCCAAAATATAAAAAAAAACTAATAAAATGGCAGGACTTTTCGAAAGATGGAGGCTTACTACTTCACAACAACTCAACCAACATATCATACTACCTAACGCTACACAGGAGTAACGAAAAAACCCCCAGACCCTATATTATGACACGATGTAGGTTCCAGGAATGTTTAATGGGGAGAGCACTATCATGTAACTCAGGGGAAAAGGGATAAAATAATGCCATTACTGAAAACCAGTCAAAACTATATGCACCATATTTATATATACATATATAGTATACCGAGATAGGGACAAGGGCCATGAACATGAAGGTTTAAAATATTAACCTGAACATAAGGGCCATGAACATGAGGGTTTAAAATATTAACCTGAACTATGTTGCTCGCTCCATCCTAAAGGCACCTATGGTCTATATGGGTTTGATCCCCCTATCGAAAAAGCCCAGTGTGTGTACGCTAGACGTACCAAGGAAATTGAGGAAAGGATAAAGACACCAAGGCAATAGCTATCAAAAATATAAAGTGTGCACCATGCACACATTACATAGACCCCCACATGGGCAAACATGTTTTCCAGTATTGGTCCCTCCGGGACTACACCTTCACAATGGGCTACATAATTCCCTTGAATCCCAAATTAAAACTGTTTGCATAAACCCAACCATTAACCAAGGAGTCTTTATTAAGGATTTTTAAAACATGATACCCTCATACCAATATGCTTCCAAGCTAATTAAATTATGCCAAACCAATTCATATAACCATTAGACTCCCAAGTTCCATAAAAAATCAAAACCATAGCCACCAAGGGCATTTCAAACCATTGCTATCCATTTATCCTTTAATGTAATGTAATGGGTTAAAAATCAAGTTAAATTATGTGAGTAACCGTATTTAAAACCAAGATTGTAAAGTAGGTTGAGGTTAAACCATTGTCAAGAAAAAATTCATCCAATTTGGGGAAACCCATGTCCCACATTTCAACTGTTAAAAAATGCACCAATTCAGTCACAAAACCATCAATTAAAAGCATGAAATACACATTTAAACATGGGGAAAACAATTTAAGTATAATCAATCAAAAGACCTCAACCACATTCTGAGCCCATCAATTAAATCACATGAATATTGATTAAATAAATGACACAATGTATAATTCATGATAAGGATGAGAAACATGCCTTAAATACCTAAGAATTTGAAGAGAAATTAAAGATTGGAGCTTGAATGATAAATTCTCTGTGAAACGCTAATATCCCTTGCCTTGGGAGTTAAAGAGGAAAAAGTAAGGTTTTGATTTTGATAACTGAAGGAAAAAAGTCCCTTGGTTTTTTTAAGTCATGAAACAAGTTGGAAGGGAGGAAAGGACCAAAAAGACCCTAATTAAATTATGTAGGAAAATTCTGGGAACTGTCTTCATGACTTGGGTAACGACTCGCGAGGTCTGACTATGAGTCGGGTCCTGGAGATATTACCCAAGGATAAAAAATCTAGTCCTTCACTATTATGACAATGGGTCCCTTATAACAACTCATTGTGTCTCACAATGAGTCGTACCCTGGTCTCATTTTCAAGGGACAAAAGTCTGGTCTTCCTCATTACCATGGCAATGAGTCCTCTCCACGACTCATTATGTTAGACAATGAGTCATTAACTGAGCTGTTGTCACTGTAGTTTAAAATCACAATAGTAATTTGGCCATAACTTCTTACCCCAATCTTTGATTAGTGTGAGGCTAGTGGCGTTGGAAATCTAGTCCAACTATTTATTTTATAGAGGGTCAAGTGATCAAGAACTTAAGGTATCATATTACCCCTCCCACTATTTGGATTATTCATCCTCGAATAATAAGTTCGGGCACCTTTACCATGATAAAATAAAGAACGTAACAAAATAAATGGAAAACTTAAAAAAATGACAAGAGGGAAATGAAACTCATACCTTAAGCACTTTCATCTATTGCTAGAAATAGGAATGGATACTTGGCTTTCATATCTTCTGCACATTCCCATGTATCTTTCTCCATCTTTTTATTTCTCCAAAGGAACTTTATCGAAGCTACATCCTTGGTCCTAAATTTATGAACTTTTCTATCCAATATTTTAACCGAGATTTTCTCATAAGATAACAAATCCTTAACACCAACATCCTCAACTGACACTACAAAAAAGGGTCACCCACACACTTCTTAAGCATGGTCACATGGAAAATGTGGTGAATCAAAGCCAAACTCGCTGGTATATCTAATTCAAAAGAACACCCAAATCTTTTGACTCCCATTATAGGAGAGACCTTTAAGAATACCCAATCACTTACTTCAAACTCCAACTTCCCCTGCCTCAAATCCGCATAAGACTTTTAGAAAATTTGAGCAGTCTTAAGTCTTTCGCTATTAACTTTCACCTTCTTCGTGGATTGGTGAACCATGTTAGAACCAAATAACCTTGTCTCGCCAAACACAAACCATCCCATTAGAGTCCTGCACCTCCTACCATAAGGAGCCTCAAAAGGGGCCATCTGAATGCTGGAGTGATAATTGTTATTGTAAGCAAACTCAATATGAGGCAAATGATCCACCCAAATACCTTTAAAATCAATCATAGAGGACCTTATCATGTTTTCCAATGTTTGAATGGTACACTTCACTTGTCCATAAATTTGAGGGGGTAAAGTGGTGCTAAGGTTCACCTTACTCCCCAGACCTTTCTGAAACAAGTGCCAAAAATGAGAAGAAAATTACGTACCTCAATCTAAAATTATGGACACCAGTGCTTCATGCAACTTGACTATCTCCTGAATGTACAACTTAGAATAATCCTCTCGTGAGTAGTTAGTCCTCATAGGCAAGAAGTGAGCAGGCTTAGTAATTTTATCCACAATTATCCAAATAGAATTATACTGATTTTGTGATAGTGGAAGACCCGTAAAAAATCCATATTAATCATTTCCTACTTCCACATGGGTAAAACTATCTCTTGAGACGTGCCACTAGGCCTCAAATGTTCTACCTTGACTTGCTAACAAACCATAACTTAGCAACAAATTTCTCCACATCCCTCTTCATATAATTTCACTAATAGATTTCCTTCAAGTCATGATACATTTTAGTCAAACCCAGATGGATATCTAGACTCATGAGCCTTATCCAAGATTCTTTCCCATAGCCCATCAACATCAGGAACACACAAACTTCCTTGATACCTCAGGATGCCATCTCCCTCAATCTCAAAAGCCATAACCTTTTGCTGACCCATACATCCTTGATTTGATCAAGTATGGGATCCAAGACCTGCTTCTCCTTGACCTCAGTACCAAGAGACAACTTAATAACTTCTTGAAAAATCACTTCTCTATATTCAAAGTCCTAGAGACGAACTCCCAAGTTAGCTAGTCTGTGGGTGTCTTTCACCAACTATCTTTTTCTCTTAATCAATGTGAGATAAGCACCCTATAAACAACCTGTTATGAGCATCAACAACCATATTAGCTTTACTTGGATGGTAGTGAAGGATCATGTCATAGTACTTAAGTAATTTGAGCCACCTTCTTTGTCTGAGGTTCAATTCCTTCTGCATTAACACACACTACAAGATCTTATGATCTGAGTAAATATCTACATGCACCCCAAACAAGTAATAGTTCCAGATCTTTAAAGAAAAAACCATAGCCACCAACTCTAGATCGTAATTTGAGTAATTTGTTTCGTGAACCTTAAGCAGCCTAGAAGCATAGGCTACAACCATACTATACTGCATCAATACACAGCCCAGACACATACAAGAAGTATCACAATACACAACAAACCCCTCAGTACCTTTGGGAAGAGGAAAAACTGATGCAAAAGTCAACTTATCCTTCAACTTATCAAAATTAACCTCACAAGCATAGAACCATAAGAATTTGACCTTCTTTTGTGTCAATTTTTTCAGCAGAGAAACAATAAATGAGAAACTCTCTAAAAACCTCCTATAATACCAAACCAAGCCAAAGAAGCTCCTAATGTTAGTTGGAGTCATGGGTCTAGGCCACTTCTTAACTGCCTCAACTTTCTGTGGATCCACCTTGATCCTCTCACTAGAAACAACATGCCCAAGAAAGGTCACAATACTTAATCAAAATTCACACTTAGAAAGCATTGCATATAACTTTTAGTCCATAAGAGTCTATAATATAATTCAGAGGTGATTGACATGATCCTCCTTACTTGTAGGGTACACCATGATGTCATCAATAAAGACTATAACAAATAAATTGTGAAACTACCTGAACACCCAATTCATAAGATCCATGAAAGCAGCTGGAGCATTAGTCAACCTAAATAACATAACTAGAAACTTGTAATGGCCGTACCAAGTTTAGAAAGTAGTCTTGGAAATATCAACTTCCCTAATTTTCAACTGGTGATAGCTCGAATAAAGATTAATCTCAGAGAAACAATTAGAACCCTAAAGCTGATAAAAAAAGTCATTAATCCTAGGAAGGGTGTAGTTATTGTTCATTGTACCCTTATTCAACTGACAATAGTCTATACACATCCAAACAGACCCATCTTTCTTTTAAATTAAAAGTTCAGGAGCACCCCATGGAGAAATACTAGAAAAAATAAAACCCTTATCCAAAAGATCCTTCAATTTCTCTTTTAGTTTAGCCAAAGTCATCCTATAAGGAGGAATCAAAATTGGACGGGTATCCAGTAAAAGATCAATCCCAAAATCTACTTCCTTATTGAGAGGAATTCCAGGAAGATCATTGGGAAAAACTTCAGGAAACTTATTACCACAGGGACAAATTGTAAAAATGGACCCTCAAAATTTAAATCCTTAATAAGATAGGAATCCAAAGTGTTAGAAATAGTTTCAGGACAAAATCCAAAGTGTATATCCACATAAAGGGTCACATAAAATATGGTAGAACTCGGATCAAGGAAATAATAAACATCATAGGAAAAGAGTTGTAACATACCCACGACAACATTTGAGGATGCCCTAGATTTCTGGAGAGTTGTAAGACTAGTGAAAACTCTAGATATAGGATAATTTCACTGTAGGTGACCAAGTTAACCACAATGAAAAGAGAAATTCCTCACCTCTTCATAATATCCACAAGGAAGCTACTCAAAAAAATAGCAAGGAGGGTAGGTGAGGCTGACTAAGCACCACTAGCCTGAGACTGGGAATCCTGTGCCTTAGGACCACTACTATCCTGAAAGCGATGATCACATAAAGTCTTAGGATAAGGATCACTAGCTGTCGAATAAGAATTTCCCTAATTCTTCTTCTTTGTCCACTGCTTACTATCTCTTTCGCTATTCTATTGACTTGTACCCAGCTTTAAATATCTTTACTTCTTGCTCTGCCTCTCTCAAATCAATACATACTTATTTTTCCCATCCTTTACCTATTGTATATAAACTACCAGCCTAGATATGCCCATGTCATTATTCAACACAACAGCCTTACACTCCAATAACAAATCACGGGAAAAACCAGAAGCAAACTTCCTTATTTTTGACCTTATATTAGACACCAACTCTGGAGCTTAACGAGATAGTATCTACAACTTCAGGGCATACTCCTTCACACTCATATTACCCTGACTCTAGTTCACAAACTCTTCGGCCTTAGCTTTTCTCAACTTCTGAGGAAAAAAGTGATTATGAAAAGCACCTGAAAACTCATCCCACACTTTCGACTCAACATCATCACCTCTCATCACTTCCTACTCCTCATACCATTAGTAATCCACATCCTTCAACTAATAGGAAGCAAACTCCACAACCTCTAAATCATTAGTATGCACAACCCTAAAAATTTTCTCTATCTCATCAGTAAACCCTTGAGGATCCTCCTCTACTTTAGAGCCTATAAAGGTTGGGGGATTTAATATCATAAACTTGCCAAAATAATTAACCTTATAAAAACTAACAGCAGGACCAATATAATCATGATCAGGTGACAAGATTGTGATGCCACCAGTTGAGTAAGAATGTAAATAGACTGATAAAGCTTTGCATTAGAGATATCTTCCATGGGTTTCTAGGAATGAATATCACCAACCTAAAAATCCCAAGAAGACAAGTAGGGAAAGGTATAACCCCACATCGAGCGATACAGTCAAGAGTAGGGACCCTAGATAAGGTCTATACTTTATAATATGGAGAATTCCCTCCATATATTCCTCAAGTAGGATAGAGGTTCCAACAAAGTTTCTATGACCATCAGAGCTTTAGGGAGGCATGATCTGTAATGCAAGTAAGACAAGATTTAGAGAAGATTCAAGGTAACTAAACTCTATAGTCGAAAATAGAGAACAAGAAAGGGATCATTCCTAAATGCCTCATAGCCTTCCCCTTATTAGTGTGCTGCACTGCACACCCATAAAAGGTAATCTACTCGACACAGCTTTATGGACACCCAAAGACCCTGAATCATGCTCTGATACAAAACTTATCATAAACTGAACTAGAGCCTAGTCATGATGGGTATCTCAAGCCCACCGTTGGCCAGAGACCACCCCCTTAGCCTAAGCTCTAAAGCATAATATAACAAATAATAGGAGCCAACCAAAATAATAAATAAGATAGATAAATCAAATGAAATTTAAGAGTATAAATAAGACAACCAATCATCCTAATACTATCCACACAACCTCTAAAACTAGAAATACCAAACTAGGTTGGGACATGCCCCCAACCATAGTAAAAAAGAATTTACAATTGCCAAAATATGAAAAGACACCTTATGAAATGGCAGGGATTTCCAAAAGATGGAAGCTCTCCACTTTAAAATAACTCATCAAACATACTACACCACCACACGAGTAATAGAAAAGCTCTCAGACACTACATTATGAAATAATTGACCATCCCAGGATGGTTTGTAGGGGTGATCACTGGCATGTAACTTAGGGAAGAGGGATAAAATAATGCCATTACTAAAAACCAATCAAACCCACATGCGCCATATTTGTATATACATAAATAAGATGCTGGGATATGGAAAAGGGCCATGAACATGAGGGTTTAAAATATTAACCTAAATTATATAGCTCGCTCAATCTTAAAGTCACCCATCGGCTATATAAGTCTGACTCCCTTACCGATAGAGCCCTAGTGTGTATTATCCGAACGTGCTGAGGAAATTATGGAAAGGCTAAAGACACAAGACAATATCCATCAAAAATATAAAGTGTTCACTAAGCACATGATTATATAGACCTCCGCATTGCTAAATATGGTTTCCAGTGTTGGTCCCCCAGGGTCTACACCTTCACGATGAGCTACACAATTCTCTTTAGGCCTAAATTAAAATAGTTTACACATAAACCCAAACATTAACAAGGAGTCATTATTAAGGAATTTCCCAAAATGATATCATTATACCAATATGCTTGGAATTTAATTCAATTATGCCAAACCAATTCATATAACCATTAGACTCCCAAGTTCCATTTAAAATTCAAACCATGCCCACCAAGGGCATTCCAAAGAATTGTTATCTATCTATATTTTAATGCAATGAAATAGGTTAAAAAAAGTTTAATTATGTGAATAATAATATTTAAAACCAAGATTGTAAAGTGGGTTGAGGTTAATAACATTAACAAGCAAAAATTCTTCCAATGAAGGGAAACCCATGTCCCTCAATCCAACCATTAAAATAATGAACCAATTTAGTCCCAAAACTATCAATTAAAAACATGAAAAATACATTTAAACATGGGGAAAACAATTCATGTATAATCAATTAAAAGCCCTCAACCCCATTTTAAACCCATCAATTAAATCATATGAATAATGATTAAATAAATGCCATAATTTAAATTTTATGTTAAGGATGAGAAATATTCCTTAAATACTAAAGAATATGAAGGGAAATCATAGCTTGGAAGTTGAATGATGAATTCTTTATGAAACCCTAATATCCCTTACCTTGGGAGTTAAGAGGAAAAAGTAAGGTTTTGATTTTGATAACTAATGGAAAAGGGGTCCTTTGGGAATTTTTAAGTTGTGGAACAAGTTGGATGGAGGAAAGGACCAAAAAGACCCTAATTAGAACATGCAGGAAAAGTTTGGGAATAGTCATCAAGTTTTGGGTAACGACCCGTGAGATCTAACCCCAAGTTGTGGCCTAGAGTCATTACCCGAGAATTGAAAATCTAATCCTTCACTATTATAAAAATAGATCCCTCATAACAACTCAATGTATATCACAATGAGTCATACCTTGGACTCATTGTCAAAGGGCTAATATTTAGGCGTCTTATTTTTTGTGGCAATGAGTCCTCACCACGACTCATTATATTATGAAATGAGTCCTGGTTTGATCCATTGTCATCGATTTTTTAACATCACCATTATAATTTTTCCGTAAATTCTTACCTCGATCTTGGATTAAGATAATGCTAGTGTCATTGGAAAGATAGTCCAACTATTTTTCTCTTCAAGGGTCTAGATCTTAAGAATTTGGGGTATCATAGTGTGATATTAGTGTACATGTCTTTATTTCTCATATTTTATATAATATGTGTGAATATTATAGGACTATTTATGGAGACAGCGTGGGATACCATGTGAGATATTTTCTAGTAGTACGAGACGTTCCCTTAGTAAGTATTTTGTATGATTTATTCTTTACTTTGATGAGTCAGCCTATGATATTTATTGAGTACAAGTGGACCGTACTTAACCTTACTGCACCCTTTTAGTGAGGATCTAGGTTCAAGTGTGCCTCATGGTGGTTGATTTGGGCGACATTTAGAGCTATTCGAGGTAGCAATTGTATTCTTGCTTCCAAAGTTACTACTACCTTTATTTACATAGAATGTGTATTTATCTTGCATTTAGAGATAGAGTTCTTCCTATTTGCATATCTTACGTATTCTAATCTTGAGTTGTCCTAGTTAGTTCTTACACCGTGACTATAGGTTTTGTGATTATGGTATGATTTTATTTGGTTATGTTCTTTTATATTTATTACATTATATTGTTTGGATTCATTTGAGAAGCCTTACTTGGGGTTATTATTAATATTTTCCCTTTTGTATCAATTTGTGTGATAGGCTTACTTTTCAAGGATTGCCGCGATAAGTACCATCATGACTCTTAATTTTTAGGTCATGACAAATTGGTACTAGAGTATCCAGGTTCTTTGGTCTTAACATTGTTAGAATGAGGTATCTAATAGAGTCTTGTTGATCTATATGTACACGTCTGCATCTATCTTTGAGAGACTATATGATGTCTTTAGGAAATTTTCCTTATTTTGTTTCTTGTCATGCTAATTTTCTTCATACCTTGTGTTATACGTCATATTTCACTCTTTTATGCATAGAAGGTGATGATTAAATCTCATGAGGTTTGAGATGTTGAGCTTTCATATGAAGAGAGCCTATTTTAGAGGGCGAGTTATGAGTTATAGATGGGCTTAAGGTAGTGGATAGGCATATGGATCTGTCTCATCTAAGTATAGTGGTAGAGACTTTCTTTTACCCTTAGGTTGTGCGTTTTGGGGATGCGGGTCCTACTTTGCTCCAACTGAGTTCTTCTACCCAGTATTAGAGGGGTTATTAATTCACTTGTTGACCCATGTGGAGGGTGCTTCTTTGAGAGTGCCTAGTATTCCCCCAGCTTCGAGTATCATACCTTCGTCTATACCAAAGTCTTCTTATGGTGGTCCTTCATCCTTAAGTATGGATCTTCTAATAGTACCTACTTTTGATTTTTGTACTCCAGAGACTCCAAGTGTTATTCTTCCTTCAGCGCTTGCATCTGGGTATAGTATTTCGAGGTCCGGAGTTCAGCCTTCATCTATGTTGCCTTCTCAGGTAGGATCTAAATCTACCAAATTCCCCATGCCTCCTCTTATTGCGAGTATAATAATGTATTTTGAGGATTAGAAGAGGTTTGAGAGATTCACTCATTTGGGTCCTCCTAGGTTCAATGATATTATAAGTGAGGATGCCTATGAGTTATCGATTAATTGTCGGGAGAAGCTGCATAACCTGGATTTTCTTGAGTTGCATGGTATTTCATATTCAACTTATCAATTGATAGATACCACTAGGGATTGGTAGAGGTTACTTTTCGGTTACAAACCTCTTGATTATCCTGAGATGACTTGGGATTAGTTTTTTAATGCCCTTTAAAAGAGGTTCGTGCCTCACAATCTAAGGAATTAGATGAGGGATAAGTTTGATCACCTGGAGTAGAGCTTTATGTATATTGCAGAGTATGAGGCACACTTCCATGCCTTTTTTAGATATTCCTTTATCGGTATTGCCACTGAGTATGTGAAGATTTGAAAGTTTGTGAAGTGGTTGGATATCTTCTTCAGCTAGCTACATCCTAAATAGTAGAGTTTGGAGTATCACTTTAGGGTGTAGTAGGTCATACTAAGATGACTAAGGGTATTCTTCAAGTATCTTAGGGAGGCATCAAGAGGGTGCATCATCTGGGCAAGTTTAGAGGTCATATTTCTTGAGGCAGAAATTTTAGAGATTTTTGTGGCTATCATGGTAGACTAGTGTAGGCAGCCTTGCAGAGTTCAGTTAGTGGGTCTTCTGGTTCAACAATTCTGAGTGTCCATTCTAATCTAGTCTTACCTCTTTATACTAAGTTGATCTATAGAGGTTGCTATGTGTGTGACGAGACCATCTACTTGGCCAAGGACTATCCATGTTGTGTGTTTATAGCTACTCCTATTTTCATTATGAGAGGTAGGAGTTTTACTAAAGGTGCACGAGGTAGAGTTAGTAAAGCTTATGGTGGTGGTCTTAGGGATTTTCAACCACCTGATGGTCGTAGATAGTGCTATGCTATACCCGTTAGACCAGAGGTAGAGGCCTTCGATACTATCATCACAGGTATTGTCACTATTTGTCTCAGACCGGCATCTGTACTCTTTGATATAAGATCGAATTTCTCCTATATGTATGCATACTTTGGTTTGGGTTTTGATTTAGTTTGTGAGCCTCTTGATGTGCCTATTCATGTATCTACCCCCGTAGGAGACCCTTTAGTGGTGGATCGAGTATACCGATCTTATGTTGTGAATTTTGCTAGGCACATAACCTAGGTAGATCTAATTTTATTGGATATGTAGATTTTGATATTTTCTTGGGTATGGATTGGTTGGATCCTTACCATGTTATCCTAGATTATTGTGCTAAGACAATGACCTTAGCTTCACCGGGTGTGCCAAGGATATCTTGAAAGGGTGCACTTCATTCGGGTCCCAATAGGGTTATATCATATGATTAGGCTCATTGCTTGGTTTGGAGGGGATATTTATCTTCTTTGGCTCATATTCATAATAATAATGTTGTCTCGTGTCCATCTTTGAATTCTGTTTGTATGGTTTATGAGTTTGTGGATTTCTTCCCTATGGATTTGCTTAGTATGCCTCTGGATCATGATATTGAATTTGATATTTATATTGAGATGGGCACATAGCCTATTTCTATTCCTCTCTATAGGATGGCCCTAACAGAGTTGAAGGAACTGATGGATAGTTGTATGATCTATTGGATAAAGGATTTATTTGACCTAGTGTATTGCCTTGGGGTGCGCCTGTTTTATTTGTGAAAAAAATAATGGTTTGATGTGTATGTGTATTGATTATAGACAGTTAAATAAGGTGATGGTTAAGAATAAATATCCTCTTCCTCGCGTTGATGATTTATTCGACTAGCTTCAGGGTTCTTTAGTATTTTTAAAGATTGATTTGAGGTTCGGGATCCCAACTGAGGATTAGATCTTTAGATATTCCAAAAATGGCGTTTTGGACTCGATATTGTCATTATGAGTTATTGGTCAAGTTCTTTTGGGTTGAATAATGTCCCAACAACATTCATGGTGTTGATGAATTAGATATTTTGACCATATGTTGACTCCTTTGCTATTGTATTTATAGATGATATCTTGGTTTATTCCAAGAGTGAGGCCGATTATGAAGAGCATTTTTGGATTGTGGTTTAGAGGTTGAGGGATGAAAAGTTGTATGTTAAGTTCTCTAAGTGTGAGTTTTGGTTAGATACTATCTCTTTATTGGGTTATGTGGAAACTAAGGAAGGTGCCATGGTTGATATAGCCAAGATTACATTGGTTTATAATTAGGCTAGGCTAACTTTTCCCATTGAGATTCAGAGTTTCATTGGCTTTGCAAGTTACTACAAATGTTTTGGTGAGGGTTTTTCATTTACTGCAGCTTCATTGACCATATTGACTCAGAAGAAGATTTCCTTTTAGTGGTTCGAGGCTTATGAGGTGAGCTTTCAAAAGCTCAAGGATTTGTTGACATCAACTCCTATCTTCACCTCGCCTAAGGAGGGCTGGGTTTTACTGTCTTTTATGATACTTTAGATATTGGGTTAGGTGTGGTGTTGATGAAGGAAGGTAAGGTGATTACGTATGCTTTTTGTCAGTTAAATCCCCATGAGAAGAATTACCCTACCCATGATTTAGAGTTGTGCGCAATTCTTTTGCTTTGAGGTTATTAAGGCACTACTTGTATGGAGTCTGTTGTGAAATTTTCTTGGATCATCATAGCCTTCAGTATTTCTTCATCAAGAGAGATCTTAATATGAGGCAACGTCATTTGATTAAGTTACTTAAGGATTATTCTGGACTATTCTCTATTATCCTAGCAAGGCTTATATAGTTGTAGATGCCTTGATCCATAAGTCGACTAGCATGGGTATCTTGGTGAATCTTTTGACCCAAAAGAGGCCCTTGGCCTTAGAGGTTTAGTCATTGGCTAACCAAAATATTAGGCATGATGTTGTTGATGCCTGGGTGTGTTCTAGAATTTATGGAGGCTAGGTCTTCTTTAATGTATTAGATTCGAGCTTATCAGTTTAATAAAGTTAGATTGAGATTGATTCAGAATAAGGTGATGAGTGGTGAGGCTAAGGAAGCCACACTCTATTTAGATGGTGTTTTGAGGATTGAAGGTCGAATTTGCATACTGCGAGTAGGTGATTAGATTGATTTTTGAGGAGGCTCATTGTTCCAAGTATTCCATCTATCCTAATGTAACTAAGATGTATCATGATTTGATGCAACATTATTGGTGGGGTGTTATGAAGAGAGATATAGCATACTTTGTAACTTGTTGCCTTTGTTTCCAGCAGGTTAAGGGTGAGCATTTGAGGCCTGGAAAATTGCTTCAGAGGTTATCCATTCTTAATTAGAAGTCAGAATAGATCATAATGGAGTTCGTAACTGGGTTTCCTCGTACTTTGCATGGTTCTGATAGTGTTTCGGTCATCGTGGATCGATTGACCAAATTTGCATATCTCTTCTAATTTAGGTCTCTTTCAGTGCTGAGAGGTTGGCCTATATCTATATTTGTGATATTTTACGTCTTCATGGTGTGACACTGTCTATCATATTAGATCAAGGTTTAGTGTTCACATCTCACTTTTAGAAGACATTTTAGGATGAGTTGGGGACTTGAGTTAATCGTAGCACAATATTTCACTCTCAGACTAACGAGCATTCCGAAGCATACTATTTAGGTATTGAAGGATATGCTCCGCGTATATGTGATGGACTTTGGTGGCTAGTGGGAGCAACATCTATCTTTGGCAGAGTTTGTGTATAAAAACTACCATTCCAGTACTGATATGGTTTCTTTTGAGGCTTTGTATGGTAGATATTGTTGCTCTCCAGTTGGTTGGTTTGAGGTTTCTGAGTTTAGACCTCGAGGCACAAAATTGCTTTAAAAGTGTTTGGATAGAGATTACATCATTCAGGATAGACTTCAAGCAACTCTGAATAGGTATAAGTGCTATGCAGATCGTAGACTTTGTGCCTTGAGATTTAGTGTTGGTGATCATGTTTTTCTTTGAGTTTTTCCATAAAAGGTGTAATAAGGTTTTGGAAGAGGGAAAGCTTAGCCCCTAAAATATTGGGCCTTTTGAGATTCTTCAGACTATTGGTGATGTGGCTTATGAGTTGGCTTTGGCCCCAGCTTTATCAGTTGTTCATCTAGAGGAGCATCGACCTAAATGAGAGGTTGTCTTTTGTTGAAGAGCCTGTGTCCATCTTGGCTAGAGATGTTAGACGATTGTAGTTTATAGTTATTCCAGGGGTTAAGGTACAGTGGAAGCATCAGCCTGTAGATGAGGCTACTTGGGAGGTCGAGTCAGATATGAGTAGTTCCTATCCCTAGATTTTTGTTGATTCAGGTCTTTTTACTTGGCTTTTTTTGAGGAAGAACTAGATTTTTAGTAGTGGATGATGTAATGACCTAATTTTTGATTATTTATGTGAAATATTTATTTCTATGTGATTTGACCATTTTACCCCTCCCTGTGGTTGTGTTATGGTATTTCTAGGATTGGGGATACTTGGCATAATTCCCAATGTATTTTTGTGTGATTTATGTGATATTATGATTTCTGGTGGCTTGAAAAGTCTTATAGTTGACTTCAATCAACATTCGTTGATCTGTACATCATTTGGCAAAATAGACCATGCCAGCAGATGCGAAACATCAATTTTAGGGTGGTCACATAATTGATGTGGTTTTACGACTTTTGAATCTCATTTCGACCCTCGGTTTGAAAAGTTGTGAAATTGGTCTCAGGGGTCA
This sequence comes from Capsicum pubescens, assembly GCA_030864215.1. Taxonomy (NCBI): domain Eukaryota; kingdom Viridiplantae; phylum Streptophyta; class Magnoliopsida; order Solanales; family Solanaceae; genus Capsicum; species Capsicum pubescens. The sequence continues at coordinate 239,110,552 of CM061544.1, read as the reverse complement.
ACTTTGTGAAAGTGATATTTTTTTGAAAATTTGATATCGCCATTGAGTCCGAAAAATCAAAATTGATAGGGTAATATAGCTCGTTTGTGGTCATGGGGTTTTGAATGAGTCCCGATGGGTTGACTTCTAGTAGGTCCTGGTGCCATCGCAACTGCGATTGGCTAGTCGCATACGTGACACAGAAGATCAGACGCGAGTGTCATATACACGACATCTTGACTATGATCACGAGTCCCACGTTTGAAAAGACTAGGTCGTGATAGCGATACCTTCCGTCAGCTAGGTACCGCCTACGCAACACCTGGTCACGTATGCGATGCATGGACTATATATATACCTTTTTTTCACCATTTCACCATTTTTGATACTTAGATCTTAGGATTTTGTGATTTTGAGATATTTCTTCCGCTTTTAAGCTTGGGTAAGCTCCATAACACCTATTTCAACTACTTTTCTTCAATTTCATCCTTAATTCTTATTCTAAACACAGATTAAAAAGTGGATATTATGTATTTTAGTTTAGAAGTCCTAAAAATTGAATTTCCTTGATTTAAACCCAGACCAGTTTTCACTTGGGTAAGTTTCTAATCTATTAATTATTAGTTTTCTTTTGATTTCATCTTCAAAATAACTTCAATTCTTGATTTCAAAATGGATTTTGGAGACTTTTACTGGTAAATCTTAAAAATAGTTTTCTTTGATTTAGACCTCATTTTTAACTCGTTTTGCTTGGGTTTCAAACTGTAAACTCCTAAACGTATGAGGATAATATTTTTGAAATAAAATTATGATTTTGCCTTTCTTTTTTGAAAACTCATTTTGGGGGTCAGTTTGATCCTGATTTGAAAATAGAAAATATGGGTGTCCTTGGATTTCTTTTGATGCATAGATTCTATATTTGTATGATTTGGCTGATTTCAAGTTCGTTTGTGAGGAGTAAGGCTGTGGATTTAGGCTTCAGGACCCATTTTTGGCATTCAAGGTAGGTTATGGCTTTTTTTTCTTCAGACTAGGCTGGATAGTTAATATTGGTCCAAAATCAAATAAGTGTGTGGGAATTAATCATGAAAATAGATATGTTATTGTATTGTGCCCATGTGGGGGCCTATATATTGATGATATTTGGTGGTTTGGAATATTAATTACTACGTGTGACCGTGTGGGGTTTTATATGATATTGTTATCCTTGTGTATGTGAAATTAGTTGTATCTTGTATAATGAAAAATCCTAATATGACATCAACGGTGTATTTTGTTTTATTTTAACCCCCTTTGGCATATTATTCATATTGGATTTTATGGATGGTTGGAAATATTGAGTGGATTATTGGCTCACTAGGTTGATATATTGGTCGGATATGGAAACTCTCATTCTAGTTGGTTGTGAGCATTAAATCCTCATATCATAGACATTTATGAAACATTGGTACCACCGTGGAAACATTGGTTCTTCCTAATAGAAAATGTGACATCTTAAAACCCTTTACCGAAAGATGTGCCAGAGAGAAGTTATGGATATTGGTATTGAATATTGGTTGTATATGGGTTAATAAACTCCCCATGGGTCCTGTGTTGGGAAACTTTAGCTCCGCAGGTATATACGGAGGTTGTGCGACAACCTCAGGCATCATCATCATCATTATCATTACCATCATTATCACCATGGTATTTATATTGACTTTGTACATATTTGTAATGTATTATTTCCCATGATATGATACCTGCCTATGTGTATTTTTCCTTCATATTCATCTGTGTGATACCTGTCAACTTGTCTTTCTTTCTTATAGTTGCTATAATGTATGTGAATATTATAGAACTGTTAGTAAAGACAGTGTGGGCTACCGTTGTGGGATATTTTCTTGTTGGAGGTGATGTGCCCTTGTTGTATATTTTGTATGCTTTATTTTCTACTTTGCTCAGTCAGCCTATGATATCTATTGAGCATAAGTGGATTGTATCACCCCTACTGTGCCCTTTTGGTGCAGATTTAGGTTCGAGTGCGCCTCGTGCTGGTTGATTTGGGCGACATTTGGAGCTATTCGAGGTAGTAGTTGGATTCTTGTTTCCGAAGCTGACTACAACCTTTCTTTATTTCAACTGTGTCTTTATTTTGCATTCAGAGACAAAGTTTTTCCTGTTTTGGATATCTTATCTATTCTGATCTCGAGTTATACTAGTTAGTTCTAACACTATGATACCAGTTTTTGGGATAATGGAATATCATTTGGTTATGTTCTTCCGTATTTATTACATTTATGTCCCGTCTTTATTCTAGAAGCCTTACATGGGGTTATTGTTATTATTTTTCTTTTCCTGCCAGTTTGTGTGATAGGCTTACTTATCAAGGCTTGCCGTGACAAGTGCCATCTTGAACCTTAATTTTTGGATCGTGACACCACTTTTGGGCCTGAGTTGTTTTGATGTAAACATAAACCTTTTATTTATCAAATGGGCTTTAGCCCGACTTTAATTAAAAAAAGTTTTATTAATTTAGTCCTTAAAGTTTTCTCTTTAGAATTTTACATATAACTTTTGTACTATTTCAAGAAATATTAATTACATGGATAAAATAAAAAATTATAATTAATTCTATTTTTTGTCTAGTAAGTGTACAAATAATTTATGACATGTATTGATAATAAAGTATACAATTAAGATGAAATGGATAGGAATATTATTGAGATATCTTATAAATATCTCACAGAGCTTCGATATATGCCACGTTAAACATATGTTGTTATGCTTATGAATTTTCTAGATTGTAACTAGGCATGTTCAAAATTGAACCGCAGTGACCCAACCACAAAATTAGCTTATAGACTTATTGATAAAGGATTATCAGATTAATAGTTTGTGAACAAATTAATTTTTTTAAAATTAATGGCTTGTCAGGGTGGAATGGATTACTCAATTTTCTTATTGGATGAATCATTAGCCCATTAAGAATTATGATGTTTACATTCTAAATCCTAAATATATAAAGTATCTTGTAAACTCAAAAACTAGAATCTCATTCATTATTCTATTCACTTCTTACTTTAGTAAATAAAGAGCCACTTCTTGTGACTTCTAACCATAAAATATAGTAGTTTCCTAAATTATAAACAAAATTTTAAATTAATTCTTATATCAAAAGACAAATTATTCCTGATAACATGAAGGATTACAATTAAAATTAAACAACCCCAATGTGTCATTCACAAAGTTCGATATAAAATTGAAAAGTTCCAAATCATATCAAAATTATAATTTTTATGTCAGCGTACTAAAAATATTTTCATACGCGTTTATATAATGATTCAAAACATTGTTACGCTACAAATGTTTAGAATTTTTTTTTCGATGGCTAAAATCCTCGTATTAGACTTGATGGAATTTAATTCGTGGTAATAAATGGGGCCCAACATAAGTTGGACTAAAAAATTTAAAATGAATTGGGGCTAACCTACTGCTTATCGTTGTAGCAGTGCACAAACTATTGTAGTGGTAAGATCAACCACTGCAGCGGTACTCGATAGTGATCAAATCGACCTTCCCTTTAAATTTTTTTATCATTTTTAACTTACATTGGGCTAAAAACTTAAAATGAATTAGGGTAGGCCTACTGCTTACCACTTTGGTGGTATACTTACTACTGAAGTGGTAAAACCAACCGCTACAACAGTAGTCGACTGTGATCAGCACGATGTTCCCTTAAAATTCTTTTTTATTTTTAACTCTCTTAGGCCGTTCTTTACCCAACACCCCAAAAAAATTCCCTGAACAAAATCCATCTCCATAGTTATGAAATTTTAAAGACCAAGCTTCATGAGAGCTATTTTGAGGCACATTCGGTGAGAACCCAACATGGGAAGACACTTATCACGTAATTAAATAACAGCATGATACATCTATGAGGTAGGTTATAGTTTAATTACAATAGACTTGGATTAAATTCATGTAATATTGATAGTAATGTCAGGAGTTTCATGCATTAGGACCTTGAACTCAGTGTTTGGATGAAGAAAAATGATAGAAAATCAGTTGGACTTTCATAATTTGGTAAATTATTATTATACTCCATTGGTGTGACATTCGTGGAAAGAAATGGGTTTAATCTTGTGAGAATTATGACTAGTTTAATGAACACCATGGTTTACGTGTATGGCGGGGGTTGATCATGAATAAAAAGGGATAGTAAGAAGTAAGTTAGGGTTGATTGAAAGTGCTACTAGTGATCTAGATAATTTTGACTTACATTAAAGAAGGTTAACGAAGCGTTACTGTAGAGTAAAGGTTAATAGTTGAACTAACTGTATTTTAAGTGACCTATGAGTGTAATTGATTGGTCAAGACAGTTTGAGGGACTACCTAATGGTAAGGTATGTAGCACAATGGGTAACTTGGTAAGGGTCATCTAGTAACAAGGTTAAGGTTAGTAATATTGAGCATGAGTATTCCAACTAGGGTATATGGAAATAAGATTGATGTTTGTGCTTGTATGTGAATTAAAGAGTAGTAATCGCCTTCGGGCACTCTGTGTGATTGTTGATTCCATATGCATATTCATTCATATTGATGATGATGATGGGTATGTGACTATGATGTAATGTTGAAATCATGATGTTCATAATGTTGTTGTTGATGATGATGGCGATAATGATATTGAACATAATGTTCATGATGCTGGAAATGATGTTGATGCTATTGACAACAAAAGAGATGATGTATACGTATTGCATACATTCATTCATTCATTCATTCATTCATACACATTAAATATTCAATTATGCTTATATGTTGTTGTTGGTTCCTTGAGTGGAACGCCTTTATTAATTGGGGTGATTATGCATGGTAGAAAAGCATGAATCCAAGGTACGTCTTGACTTATGTATAACAATTATTCTCTTAAGCATATAATTGTATAGGTGAGGTATATCATATTGTCCCTATATACAGGGTTGTTAATATCTTAAGTCTTTGTGGTTGTAAATATCGTGATCCATCACAATAGTTGAGTATCGAAGAAATTTGGTAAAGTCATTGGGTGTCCTTAAGTCCTGAATTAGTGAAGTCTGTAGGTTTGTCTAGAATGGATTAGAAATTGTAGCACTTGGATGAATGAGTTAGGGAAGGTCTAAGGAATGTAAGTTAGAGTGGATTGTGAAAGGAAAAAATATGTTGAAATGTTAAATGACATATAGGTCACGGAGATGTTAAACGTGTTATTAATTTCATAATTCAAGAATTATAAATAAAAACTTTACTTGATGCTGCGATTTCTTTTTTTTTACTATTAATTTTATTTATTTCTAACCCTAATCGGATGATGATTCCTGTTGATGTTGCCCAAATTAAACCTCCTAGATAGTATAAAACAACCGCTTGTTAAATATAGAACCCAATAAGGTTGGGATAGATCCCACAAGGAATAAGATGGAAATCTTTCAGGAGCTTGCTAATGTAATTGGAAAGTTCAAAAAGTAAATACAGGGTTTTGTGAGAACAATAGTAATAGTAATCATGCTGGACGATTAGGGTTGTTATTAATATGAGACAATCACTAGAATTGTGTTTCCTTGACTTCTCAACTCCACTGACTTATTGTGATCGTAAAACTATCTTGTTCCCTTGCGTGCAAAATCTAATAAGTTACGTATAACTTAATCATATGTCGACCTTGGTTTGGGTGATTTTCATTCATATCCTCTCAGTCTCAGAGTGTCGCATTACTAACCCTTGTTCTAGATCTTTGATTAACTATCTCCTATCGGTCCTAAGTTAATTAGATAAAGTTTGGTAGCTTCAAATTACTATTGTGATCTTCTTTTCCTAATCTCTACTCTCTCAAACAAGTATCGAATACAGGCGAGTTCATAAAGTTTGCAATCATTAAGAAAGCAATCAAAACGAAGGAAACTCCAATACAAGCTAGAACATCTATGTAGAATGGCTTTGCACTTCCTCTACTTTGTTAATCCATCAGGGTTCCCACAACCCTAGTTATGGAGTTAAGACTCTCATGGTTGTAAAAACACATATAGAATTCATAGATGAAAGCATATGAATGATCTCAACAATAATAAGAATGAAAAATTAAAATCTCAAATTAATATCAAACCCTAAAAATCAAGAACAATGATTCTAAGATTAAGAATGTATCTCCGAACTCAAAATAATATAATAAGTGTGTAAAGTGCATAAACTGATAACAAAACATCCAATGGGTATTTATAGATACATCTGAAAACCTATCCTAAACAAAGTAGGAACCTTTAGTCGACACCACCCTACAACCCCACTTATGGGCCGTAGTTGTACCTACGAGGCATAGGTAGGCTCGTGGGATTCGGAGAAATCTTCAAGGTATAGATCACCAACCTACGAGTATAACCTACGAATGGTAAGTAGTTCCTACACCTTGTAGGTTGGGGGTGTAACAACCAGAGCTCTTCAACCAGCTTCAGAACTTCAGATCTTCTTCCTACTTGGCCAACCTATGGCCCATAGGTAGAACTTTTAGCTTTACTTCATCCATTTTGCTCATTCTCTGCTCCAAACTCTGTTTTCCTATAAAACCAACACAAAATCACATCATATCTAAGGAAAGTACCTAAGTAATTACATTATTTCATTGTGTGAGCATCGAAAGTTCTATTAAATCAAGACACATCAAATCCCTCAACTTAGAACATTTACATATACGTAGTCAACTAAAACATAACTAAAAAGCATGATGCTTAGCTAAAAGTAACCTAAGACTCCTACAACAGTCAATTCATTTCAGCTCAAAGTTCTTACCACCTCCTAGTTACACTTTCATAACCATTGGTTGGATCCATGTGGAACAACAATATGAAACAAAGGAATCAATCAATGACATTAGATTAAAAACAAACAATCAAGCGTCTATGTAATTGAGACTACCCGAACAACTAAGTTGTTAACAACACAACCCATGAACCGTCACAACAAAGAATTCTCAACTCTCACAGTAACATAACCCATGTAAGTATAAGGGACTATATCAACACACTTATGCTCTGAAAAGAGGTTCAAACAATGTACATAAAATACGTAGGCTTACCCTTCTTTTCTATACCTTTGTTTTTTTTGAACAGTTGGACTAGGATCACTATAGGACTTTTATAGGCTTGTAATGTAGGCTTGGGTGTAGGTATGGTACATATGGGAAATAGTAACTTATCCTCCGTGACACTACACTTACACTATTGGCTTCACTACTTAATGGTATACCCAAATTACAACTTTCTTTTGAGAGTGTAAACGGTCATTGTCAAATATATAATCCAACTATGTTGGGGTCGAATCCCACAAGGAATATAGTGTTGATTAATATGATTTGTGATTTAACTGACTAATAGTCAAGAGATTTCTTTAAATAGGGGTTTTGTCATAACAATTTATGGTTAATGTTTAAATTTTGCTTAGAAACTCAAAGTTAATTTCATGGAATTTCAAATCAGTAATGAATTCGAACTAGAGTTGTGATCACTATGATTAATATAAATGTTAATTAACATTTATAGGATATGATTCTCATGACTTATGGGGGACACTAAATTATCAACGTCTACTACCTTTTGGATATTAAGTTCCCTAATTCTTCCGAACTTAGAGAGGCTTTCTATTATTGTTGATTTTATTTTGAGTTGATTAATCTTGTTACAACAATAACCAATAGATGGTAATTTATGTTTCCAAATACTTGTTGATAATTACAACCATTAGTTAATTTGTTATTTCAAGCAAACTAACACAAGGCGTGTTCTATTGTTTGCAACCAATATAAAATAGCTAAAACAACAAAATTAACAAAATGAATCCCACAATAATTCAAATATAACCTAAACTAACAAGTAAATGGAGTATTAATCATAGCTCCCACAAGTCTAGTTGTGAGGTTTAGAACCTTATGAAGATAAGAGAGATTGCAAGAGATGACTTCATAATTCAAAAGATTTATCTTACAAAAGATGAAATCAATTGTTTTTAATTCAAATATTCACCAGAATTCCCTAATAACTTAATTAAAAGATGAATTCAAGACTTTAATGCTCCAAAAATAAAACCAGTGTTCTTGGAAAATAGTCCCAAATTCCAAGAACCCCTAAAATCTACTATTTATATCCTTAAAATTCAAAATTTAAAATTTAAACAACAAGATTTCCGCACAACAGTTGATGATGAGGCTGATGGCTTATCACTTAGTCGACAATTTATCAGCCAAGTCATCAACTAAGTTCTTCAGCTGCTTTATTCTGTCAATAGTTAAGGACAAGGCTGATGGCGTATCTCTTAGCTGATAACTTATTAGTCTGGTTGTCACTTGACTCTTCACACTGCTTGTGGAAGAAGGCTAAGATGATGAATTATCACTTGGCTTATGACTTATCAGTCTAATCATCACTTGACTCTTCATACACTGCTTTAGGCTGATGGCTAAGCTGATGACTTATCACTTGGATGATGAAGTATCACCTCTAATCACCAACATAACTTTTTATTCCTTTTTCTTTGGTTTTATTAAACCTTGAATTTTCCTGCATAATTAAACAAAATGCGATAAAAATAACACGAGTTGCTTAAGAACTTACAATTATTCCAAATTAAAAGCCTCAACTATGCTGTTAAGAAGACAACACCTCAACACCCTCAACTTAAAAAACTTGCTTGTCCTCAAACAACTACATAATATAGTACTATACACAAAACAGAGCATCAACTAATAGAATAACATTTCTATTTTACAACTCAAACACATTAAGAAAAATTTGATCTTTTTGCCAAGTGATAAGAAGATTCCATGCTTATCTTCAAAGTTCAAACAAGCAAAACACTAATTACACTTAGAGTATTTGGTCAAATGGTCAGCAATCACAAGTATCATTCTTATAACCTCACTAAATTGAAGAAGTTACTTGCACCAAAATGTTACTTTTCCTTTTTAGGAACCGGAAATCCAATCTCTCACCCTCACAAAGAAGTTTCAATTGTGCACCTACTATGCCATAGGCTTTACCTTACCATTTTTCTTGGATCATCTAGTTGTTAAACTAAGATCACTATAGGTCTTTCTTGGCTTGTATTGAAGGCTCAAGTGCTGGACAGATAAATTTGAGATTAGTGACTTAGCCCTCCCCTTTTTATTTACACAACTTAGATACTTCCATGCTTATTCATTTGCTTGATTCCTCCATTTTACTTTCTTGATGCAACTATTAACCTGACTTGGTTCTATTCTTAGCACATTCACACTATTTTTTTATATTTTTTTTTCTGTTTTTCTTTTTGTGATTTTTGATTGATTTCTTATATCCTTCACAATTGTTTTTGAATCCTTTTCCAATAAATATCTCTTCTACCGCAGCCAACCTCAAATTATGCAATTTTCTTGAGTTAATGTGTATAATGTGATATCACCCAAAACTAACCTCCAAAAGAAGTTTGCTGCGGTCGATGCCAAATATAGTAACCCAACTAGGTTGGGGTCAAACTCACAGGAAAAATGTTCAACAATTTCTTGGTTTGATGCGATTCACGAACAGTGCAGAAAAGTAAAATGGGGGATTTTATAAGTAATAGTGAGTAGTAACAGAACTTGAGTGCTTTGAGTTGTAAACAATAGAAGATTAAAACTAGGACTGTATTCCTCCTGGTGTCTTAACTTTGTAGGTTTCTCGTGTTCAACCCACCTATTCTGCTACTCTGCATGTAAAGTTGACAAGCTTGGTATTATCAATAGTCTTGTGAACTTGCTGATAAATTGCACACTTTACCTTGAGAGTCTCAGGGCATCACCTTATTTATCCTTTTCTATGAATTTAGTTCAACCCTTACCTTTTTAGTATCAGGCTGATTATATGAGATGACATAATAGTAATGGTGGAAGTGATTCTCAAATTACCATATTAATCTTCTTTTCCTAATAACAAACTCCCTTATTATAATGTTAATAAATAAATACATGCTATGCTCAAGCTTCTGCAGTAGATTCGAGGTCAATTTATGCGAAGAAGATTAAGATACATGCAATTTACTTTAGAATAGATGAATATCCCACTTTTCTTGCATAGTTAATCCACCAGGGTTCCCACAATCCTAGTCATGGAAGTTAGAACCTCATGTTCATGAAATAATCCATGATAATCAATAAATAAAGCATGTAATCAATTGCACAGTAATGAGATTAATAAAATCCAAAGTCTTCAATTGAATAAAAACCCAAAATCTCAAGAACAAAGTATCAATAATGCTAAAGTATGTAAAATTGTGTATAAGTGCGTAACCAAATGAAGGAGAAACCGTAAGGTATTTATAGTATCTCAAAAATACTCAGAAATCCTAATAAAAATGGAAAAGGAAAAGTTAAGTTGGTCCATGGTACGACTCCTCCATCTACTCGTATGCTCATCATACAAGTAATACAATGCCCTCTCATATCCATTCTAGTGACTGATCTACCAAGGCTTTAACTTTCTAATCTTCATACGACTTCTTATTACAAGTCATATCTTGATCATACGACTAGTGTCCTTCTCTCGTATTCACCTGAGACTTTTTTCTTTCCAAGCATGGACATTGGCCTGCTTACGGTTTGAACATACGATTCATACTAAGAATTTTGACTTGTATACTTCTGAGACTTCAACTTTGGATTGTAGCTTTAGACACTGTTATGCTTATGACTCCCAATCATGACCCGTATCTTTTTCTGATGACTCATATGGATGAGTTCTATCTTTTCTTAACCTAGTATTTTGCTTGTGTCTTTTGTTCTGTTGTTCTTATGAGTCATATGATATGCTGACGACTTGTGAGGTGATTCGTATCTTTATCAGACTTGGTCTTTTCAGGTGTTTTCTTCAATTCTCAACCCAACAGTATTGTAGACCTATTTTACCTGCAACACAGACAAAAGTGCATCATATCCCCTAAAACAACCTAAGTACATGCATAAATTCATGGTTTTAAGCATCTAAAGTGTCGTGATTCCACGACACATCAACACCCTCAACTTAGACTTTTGAGTGTCCTCAGGCAATAATAATTAAGCTCTATAACTCAACACGATTCTTAAAAAAGAAGATCATAAGCTACCCATGGCAGTGATTTTGAATTCAATTTTTTTATACATTGTTTCTCTCTCCTAATCTCACTTTTCAAAAAAATCAAACTGTGTATAGCAATTCATCATACGAAGAAACACAAGGGAATTCAATGATGGAATGAAATTAGTTACACACAACCTGGCATCAACACAAGTCACATTAACCAAGAAGATTAGCAACCTAACAACACAACCCCCGTGCACTCACAGTCAAAGAAATCCTATTTACTTATCTAATATTAATCAATTAATTTAGGGATATAATAACCAATGCTATCGCTCACATAGAAGTATCACCGGTGTATACATAATACCATAGGCTTGCCTATTTTCTCTCTACCTAAGTTTTTGGATAGTCAAAGTAGGATCACTAAAGGACTTTATTCGACTTGTAACATAGGTTAATGACTGGTATGGTATCCTTTTGGGATTTATTTAGTGACTATGCCTCCTTGACACTACGTTTTATTCGGGATCCATTTATTCTACAACTTATACTTCAATTTTATTTCCGCCCTTATGTCTCTCTTTTTAGTTTTAAAGCACATTCTGACTTAGGACATGCACTATTTTCTCCCTTTATTTTTCTTTTCTTTCCCTTTTGTTTCCTATTTATTTTCTTACCGCACCTGTCCTATTTTATTATTCTTTCTTCATTCTCATTCTTCCTACACACCCCTATAATAGCCACCCTCAACTTAGACAATTTTCCTGAGTTGAGATGCACAGTGTCCAAGGAGGACCACGGACTGAACATGTTCATTGTAGAAACGAGAAGGTGAAATTGGTGTTTTAGACAAAAAAATTAGTCAATGCAGGCTCAAATATTTGGATCAAAGGGATTTATTGGTTGGGTATTTAGGATAGGGTGGACTTACAACCAAAAGAGCCTATGACCATCTCCTACTTGACTAACCTAGACCTAGGTAAAGGAAACCCAGCAAGCTCTAGATTCTGACACACTGGGAACTCAATAATACCTCACACACTCGCACAAGGTTACATTGCTAAGTAATACTTATTCCATTATGCAATCATTTACCCTAATTATTCTATCCTTAATCCTATTGACATTATCAGATTCACAACAGTCTCACACATACACATCCCACACAGTTAACAAAAATTTAGGTGGGGTCTCAAATTTTCAACACCATTCTATTAAACACAAATGCTTTCAGAATAATCATTTCAAATCCACAATTTATATTTATAGAATCAGAAATCACTTTCAAAACCATAATTCATTAACATTTAAAGTTAAAAATCTTTCAAAACTAATACAAAAATTAAAAAATATCAGTCTTCTGCCATAGGTACCGATTTTCTCCCTATTTTAACACCTTGTCAGCACCGAACCTACAAGTCATAATACATTTTCAACAACTTAAACTTTTTAGTTATTCTTGAATATTAGGAATCATATATACCCCCACCCCAATTGAAAATTCTTACACTATTTCCATTGCTAAAAAATAATGTAAAGTAAGGATGAAAAGTCATACCTAGGCGCTCAAGGTGCCGACTCAACAACATTAGCACGTGGACCCTTAGCCTAGGTCCCACTCTCTTCAGCAATCTTCTCATCAGTCATGAATGAGTCAAAAATAGTAGTCAGAGGCATAACACTGTCCCCATAAGCATTAATAACTGGTCTTCTGGAACTACCGGCTCCAGCAGCCATCTCACGTACCCGTGTCTGCCAGTCCAGCTCATCCTGTATGCTATCTGCCTTGTCTTTCTTCTCAGCCTTTTTATCTCCATGCTTTCTCCTTTATTTTGTTTCTTAGGTTTCCTCAGCCTGTACTTCTATTGGATATGGAATAACTCAAATGTTAGGAACATGAAATATGGGAACCACTATCTCAATCACGGGATCTAGAATCACTGGTCTATCATAAAACTCTGATGTAATTTTTTGGATTTCAGCATCTTCAGACTTGATATTTGTAATATCTGGGTTCTGGACTCTATACAACTGTCGATTAATACTAGAGTCAAAATCATTAAGCCGCCCTTGGATCCATCTGTCCTAGTTCTCAAACTAAGCATCAAGCCAAGGTTTCACGCCTCTATCCATTTTCTAAACTTGGGCCTCCAATGTGGCCAGTCTCATTATAACCTCATTCCACATGGACTGTTAAATCATAATAAAACCCAAATACATACCTCTCAGTCTGGGTTGTACAAACTACATCAGAGGTGGGGCACTAGAGGTACCTTCTGCATATGTCTGTATAATCTCTGCATTATCTGATTGTAGAGAAGTATGAGGAGGGAAAATAGTCGGGTTATTTCTCCTTGAACCTCATGGAGATGTCTCCTCCAATTATGATATCTTATTTCCCTTGGTACCTTTTTGTGCCTTTGGGTCCACCTTTCCCTTTTGTGAGCAGTCATATAATTCACCACTACTGATGAAAGACTCAGTATCCTTGAAACTGGACAATTGTTCTTTCTTGTTTCCTTTTTTAGGCATTTGTTTGGATAGGGATACATTTTTAGGAATCATTGTACCTATAAGTACACCTTCATTAGTAAGTAAATAAAGAAAATAAAGCAAAAGAGATACAAAAGTTTAATTTGCATCTACTATTTCGGGTACAAGTAGAGGGTACATTCGTATGAACAACGTATGACTCATATGACCGAGTTGTATGATACTCATTATATATATGGGTGTTCACTGGTTTGCTTATGAGTCCTCCTAATGAGTCATAAGTTAAGGAATGACTCATTACCAACACCCGTAAGCAAGTCAGAAACAAAAGTCTAAACTATGGCATTTACCCAGGTCAGTACGACTTAAGTGTACGATCTTTATGGTCTGGGTACGACTCATTTAGTCTAGTTGAACCCATACTAGAACTCAAACTTAGTTAAAATTATATGTTGTCAGTGGGTACGAGTCATGTTACGACTCATTACTTATGGGTACGAGTCATAAGATGTTTCATATCCACTGCAACATAAAAGTCCAACCTTAGAGTTGACTTTAAATTGAATTTCCCAAACTACCCATCTACTTTATGCAACAATACCACTAAAATTTAGCCAAAATATCACAAAATATCAACACCCAAAACCACATTCTCCCCCAAATTCCATTTTTATCCTAAACCCATGAACTAGGGTACCCAAATTTAACCCACAACTCAATTCAACATCAAGAATGTCTAGATTATCCTACATTTCCAGTTTCAACTTGAGAATTAATGAAATTAAGTTTGAAAATCTTACTTGGTTCACTAAAATCCTATCTGTGCATGGACTCGACTATTTTCCCTTAAATTTCTGCCTAATCTTGAGCAATGTGAGGAATACAAGCAAGTTGGTAGCTAATTCTAAGAGTTTTCAAAGGATTTTTATTTGTTGGAAGCTTTCACATTGAGCAACAATAGTGGTGGGTGCATTTCGGATATCGGGTACCCAAAGGGTACCTTATTCTTATTAACTCAAATGCTAGGCCGGGTTGACCCGCGACCCTGACCTAGAAAGCTTGGGTATGAGTCATGTGTATGACTCATACCTAGGCTTACGGGTTATTTCTTCAACTTCTATAGGCCTAGAATCTTACCTGGGTTCTGGAGTAGGTACGACTCAATATGATGGGTCGTACTTTGGGGGTACGACTCGTTCTTAGAATTGTATCCATTCCAGAAACTTTTACCTAATTATGATTTTTCTTCGAGGTCCATACGACTCCTACTCACGAGTTGTACCATCTAGATACGACTTGTAAAGAGTCCGTATGACCAAACTTCTTGAAATTTTCTCGATATTTTCTGCAATTTTTCATCTTGCACACTAAACAAACATATCACCCTATATATAAATAAGTATAAAAACATGGGTTGCCTCTTACGCAACTCTTGATTTAACTTTGCAGCATGGCGTGGCTAACTTGTGTACTCAAATTTCACCAACTAGCCCATGGGTTTCCTCCCATGCAATGCTTGATTAAACGTCACGATACTATGTAATGACCTTGGTTAATCAGACTTCACCAAGGTCCATTTCAAAAATCACTTTTATTTCCTTAGTGTTACCCATTTAATGCTTTAATCTTTGCCCATTTATCTTAGATGGGGATTCATCATCCCACTTCAATTCCAAAGCTCCATATGGAAACACTCTTAGCACAGTAAAGGGACAATACCATCTAGACTTTAACTTACCTGGAAACAAGCGAAGCCTTGAGTTGTAGAGACATACCTGGTCACCTTTTTCGAAGATTCTTTTCTCAATTTTGATATCATGATGCATCTTTATTTTCTCCATAACTTTCATATGCCCGGAGTCGGAATTTATCAAACTCATTAATACTATTCATCCTTTACTTGGCTGCATCTTGACACACAAAATTCAGCTTCTTTAAAGCCCACGGTGCTTTATGTTCAAGCTTAATAGGCAAGTAAAAAGCCTAGTCATACACTAGATAATAAGGTGAAGAACTAATTAGGGTCTTGAATGTTATTCGGTAAGCCCATAATGCATCATCTAATTTACATGACCAATCAATACTATTGGCATTTACTTTTTTCACCAAGATGGACTTGATTTCTCCATTGGACACCTCAACTTGTCCACTAGTTTGCAGATGATAAGGTGTCACCACCTTGTGTTTCACTCCATACAACTCAAGCAGACTTTTGAATAGATGATTACAAAAATGTGACCTACTTCCACTAATGATAGCAAGGGGTGTGCCAAATCAAGAAAAGATGTGTTTTTTTAAAAATACAGTGACACTTCGTGCTTCATTGTTGGGAAGCACAATTGCTTCCACTCATTTATAAATATAATCCATAACCAAAAGTCTAAACTTCATGCCAAATGAAATCACAAGAGGTCATATGAAATCCATACCCTATAAATTTAAAAATTCCAATTCTAAGATACGAATCATAGAAAGTTCATGGCATCTATATATATTACCTTGTCATTGAAACTGATCACAAGAAGAAGCAAAACATACGCATATTTGTAAATTGTTGGCAAATAGTACCCATATTGCAAGATCTTGTGGGCTTGCGGGTTCTTCCATGATGAACCCCAATTGGTAAAGAATGACAATCTCAAGTATTCTTATCATTTACACCTCAGGTATGCATCTACGAATGATTCCATCCACACAAATTCTGAATAAATAAGGCTCATCCCAGAAAAATCTCCTTACCTCATGCATAAACTTCTTTCTCTGCTAAAAGAAAAGATCTTCAGTTATTAGATCACTTGCTGGATAATTTGCATAGTCTACAAACCATAGAATTAGATCTTAGGAATCTACTAATATCTACTCATCTAGAAAAATGTCATCAATATCTAGCCCATTTTAAACATTTTGTATAGCCTCATCCTTAAGCTGAGACAAATGATCTGCAACTTGATTCTTACTGCATATTCTGTCCTTGACCTCGTAATCAAATTCTTGCAACAATAACACCCATCGAATCATCCTAGGTTTTACCTAGATTCGAATACCTGAACTTCTTCTTCAACCACTCTCCCATATTAAAACACCCTGGGTTTTAGACCTTGGAAATTTCTTGAGATTCTAGCTTACTGTCCTAGTAAAGAATCACCGTATGAGTCATATGGTGTGGCTATGATCAACTGACCATAGTCATTAGGAGTCCTGAGAATGGTGGTTGGGTTTCTATTATAGTTATGATCAGGTGCTATAAGTTGTTAGGGGTGGTGAAGATTCATTTGGTCGGTACCTTAATACAATTAGTAGCTTAGTAACTTGACTTGACTCTAAGTACAAGTGGGTCACTAAGAATCATGAGGATAGGGTAAGAGTGGTAAGTTTGATTCGTATGTTGTCCAGTGTCAATCTTTTTAGATTCTATCTTCAGTATGAATGGACCATATGAGTCATATGGTTTGTTCACGATAAGAGGAAATGGAGTCATATGGTGGGCAATGTGGGGTGTCTAACCTTTTATTCTAGTAACAACTAGATGTTACCAGTCATATGTATGGTGACAAGTTGGTGGGTCAACTCGTAACCACATGTGATATTTTTACAGTTTTAAGTTGAGGGTATTCTAGACATTCCCTTCTTATTACTCCTTTAGATACCACGAAATAAAACACCTTTTGGGACTTCATTAACCCATTATTATTAATCAAAAACTCTTACAAATATCTCTCAAACCCCGCTTCAAGAAAGAGGCTGAGGTTTCTTTAAGACAATCAATTAGGGGCTTTCAAGAGTGTTTCTCTCCGTCTTCCTTGGTGTCTAAGTTTCAAGAGTGATTCTCTCCATATTTCTTGGTGTCTAAGGCATGTCTCCTTCCTCATTGTTATTTTACAAAAACAATGTGTTTAATGTTGGGTTTTCATACTATTGTTATGGTTTTGTATTAATGGTTGGTGGTTTTGGATGTTCATTGTTGAATAATGTTTCTCATGAATAAATTATGGTTTTTGTTTGTTTTAATATGGTATTGAACATTGTGGGATGTATGGTAATGGTAATTGGATGTCGGGGTATTATGGATTCTCAAAATTACTTGCTTATGGTTTTAAAACTTATGTCCCCTCAACCTGTTTGTTAAAATGCCAATGATAATGATTTTGGCACATAGTTTGGCTATACTTGAAATCCTTGCATTTCACAAAAGGTTATGGAACGTAAATTGATTTGGTTGGTTTTAAATAGTTTGGAAAGGCCATGGTGGCCATGGTCTTGGTTTAATTGGAAACTTTGGAGTCAACTTGTCTTAATGGTTTTGGTATAGCATAAGAAGATATACTTGCAAGCTCTAATTTTGGTATGGCGATACCAATGGTTAATTCCTAATTTAAAACACTCCTTGTTAAATAGTTGGAATGTGTAATTTGTTTTAATATTGGCTTAAATATGGTTGTGTTAGAAAAATTGTGGAAGGTGGAAGTACCGGGGGGGACTAATATAGGAAACTCATATTTTTCGATGTGAGGTTTGGTCTTGTTGACCGTGTGCATAGTGTCACACTTATAATTTTGGAGACGTACTAGTTATCTTAGGTTTTATTCTTTGGTTTGTGAAGCTAACACACACCGGGTCCCTTTCAGCAGGGGGAGCTGAACCCATATAGCTCGTAGATGGACATATAGGACGGTAGAGCTATACAACCCAGGTCAAAGTTTTAAATGCATAATAAACCCGATTCTCTTTACTGGCATGATATACATATAAGTATATATGTGATTGCATATGGTTATTTGACTTGGTTTTAAATGATGAGATTGGTTTATCCTTATCCCTGAGTATATGCTACCGTTCACTCTGCTAACTTTCTTCGAGCGTTGTATCCTCACGCGATGCAGAAACTGACCATACTACCATCCCTCCTACTCAGTGACTTATACTTTGGGGACAACTTTGAGTCTGACTAAAATGGTGAGCTTACATACTTCAAAAGGCTCAATTTTATGATATGGACTTCTTTTATTTTTTTATTTCTTTGGTTTGGTTTTGGCTATGGTCGGGGGCATGTATAGACCGAATGTTATTGATTCTGGTTAGAGGCTTTGTCGGACTACTATGGACTTGGGCGGTGTCAATATTAGTGTCATCCTTGGTCGTGGAATTGGCATTAGGGTTGGCACTGGTTAGATAATTGGTTGAGGTTGTTGGATTTTGATTATCAAATTTATTTAATGTATTTAAACTATTAATTGTTTATCTTATTATATGTTAGAAATTTATCAAACATAGTGTGCAGGACGATTACGGTTGTGTATTGAAGGGGGGTCTTTGGTCCTGACTGGACTTAAGATGCCCGACATGACTAGACCCCAGTTTGGTTCGTATCAGATTGGTATCAGAGCCCTAGGTTCATAGTCAATTGGCATTCCACAAAGACGTATTGAGTAGAGTATCTTTTAAGAGTGTGTAGCAGACCACACTTATAAGGGAGAGGCTACAAGGCATTTAGGAATATTTCTCTTCCCTGTGTTCTAATTTCAAGCTGTAAAGTCTAAGGTCCTGAAATCTTCTCTAATACCTATTTATTTGCTTTTTAGATCATGCCCCCCAAATGATCTGAAGTTCACGAAAACTCGTCTGTCCCACCTGGGGACAATATTGATGGAACCCATCCTACTTATGGGTCCAGACTCAATCTAGGGGTCCAGTTCTTGATTTCCCTTTTATAATTCCACTGGTCCCTTCTAGCCCATCCCAACTCCTTCATGTTTATGTGATGAATGATAAGTTCTATCAGTCCATCCATATGTTTGCTCAGATAGTAGTTTCTCAAGCTAAGCAAGGGATTTTTGTTTTTCTATCTTTTAAGGCAACAAGGGTTGCCTAGTTTATGAGGTTGAACCCTCTTGTTTTAACCGATGTTAAGGTAGAAGATGATCCTCAATGTTTTCTAAATGAGATGGAAAAGATCTCCTGGGTTATGCATGCCATAAATATGGAAAGTGTAAGGTTTATCGCCTACTAAATGAAAGATGTGGTGTACAAATGGTATTAAAAAAGGGACCAGTCAAGGGTTGACGATGAAAAGTCAACCCCGTGGGAGGATTTTTCTAATGCTTTTCTATAATGCTTCTTTCCTCAAGAGCTGAGGAAAGCGAAGGAAGAGGATTTTGCTTATCTAAAGCAAGGCAACATATTAGTCAAGGAGTATGCCTTAAAATTTCACAAGTTATCTCGGTATGCTCTGGAGTTGTTTTCTAGCATGATGGCTAGAATAAGGAAGTTTGCTTCTGGGTTATCTCGAGACTTAATTTTGGAGAGTAGGGTTGCCATGTTGAGCAAGGAAATAGATATCTCTAGATTGGTTATGTACATGAAGAAAATACAAGAAGAGAAGAAGATGAAAGTTAAGATAAGGGAGAGACAGAACAAGAAGTTTAGGTTTTTTTAGCAGGGTGGTGGGCAGCAGTAGAGTGGCAGGAATAGGGGAAAGTAGCCCAAAACGTAGGGCAATTTTGGATCTTACTCGTTGGCTAGTGATACCTACCCAAAGTCGTCGGGTGACCAACATTTTTAGAGTGGCGATAATTATAAAGCACCGGGTGCCTAATCTCAGGCTAGCAGGGCCCAGTCAGCTCTATCATATCATCTCTATGGATTCTGTTGGCAATTGCATCGAGGTTATTATGATGAAGGAAAGGATAGGTGTTTCAACTTCTTTCATCCAGTGCATATGGTTCGAAGTTATCCAGTGGCCAAGGTTACTTTAGAGGAAAACAAAGTTCTTATTGCCTCTTCTTCAGCTCCGACACCAAAGGGTGCAACTTTTGGCTATGGCACTAGTCGGAATCTTCTTTATGCTCTTACTACCAGCCAGGAGTCCGAGGCATCGCCTGATGTCATTATTGGCATATTAAAACTCTTTTCCATTAATGTGACTTGTTTACTTATTAGGGGTCCACTCTCTCTTATGTGACACTATTTATGGATGTACATTTTGTTTTTGATCTTGTGTGTGTATCAAACCTTTTATATATTTCTACCCTTGAGGGTTACTCTATGGTGGCTAGAAGAGTCTTTAGGTGTTGTGTGGTTTCTGTGGGTGGTCGACGGACTTTGGTAGAGCTATTTGAATTAGAAATGGTTTATTTCAATGTCATATTATGGATGGATTAGTTGCACTTTTTCTATACGACTTTAGATTGTTAGACTCATAAAGTTGTCTTTAAATTCGCTAATGAGTTAGTTATTGAATGGGATGGAGATTTCCTAGATCCAAAGGGGAAGTTTATATTGTATCTTAGAGCTCAGAGAATAATCTCCAAGGGGTGTCTCTATCATCTGGCCTAGGTTAGAGATTTTAACACGGAGGGTCCTTCCTTACATTCCATCTCGGTGGTTAATGAATTTCTTGAGGTCTTCCCTGATGACCTTCCTGGTGTTCCTCCTGATAGGGAGATTGATTTTGGGATAGATCTTGTTTTGAACACTCATCCAATTTCTATTCCCTCATATAGAATGGATCCAGCTAAGTTAAAGAAGCTTAAGGAGCAACTAAATGATCTTTTAGACAAGTATTTCACCCTTCCTATTGTGTCTTTGTGGGGTGCACTATTGTTATTCGTGCGTAAAAGGACGGTTACCTTTGGATGTTCATTTATTATCGGTAATTAAATAAAGTGATGGTAAAGAATAAATACCCTCTTCCAAGGATAGATGATTTGTTTAATCAATTTCAGGGTGCTAAGTTTTCTCCAACATTAATCTTTGATCCAAGTATCATCAGTTAAAGTTACAGAGGTGGATATCCCTAAGACTGGTTTTTGTACTAGGTATGGGCATTTTGAGCTTATGGTTATGTTTTTTGGGTTGACCAATTCCCCAACGACATTCATAGATTTGATGAATAAAGTCTTCCATCAATTTTTGGATTTGGTCATGACTATGATCATAGATGATATTCTAGTGTACTTTAAGAGTGAGGTGGATCATACTAATCACCTCCATATAGTATTACAGATCTTTAAGGATCAACATTTATATGCCAAGTTTTCGAAATATGAATTTTTATTGAATGTTACTCATTTCTAGGTCATGTCATTTCCCTTGAATAGATCATGGTGGATCCACAGAAGGATGCAATAGTTAAGAAGTATCCTAGAACCACGACTCCAACCTATATTTGAAGCTTTTTGGCTTTAGTTGGTTACTACAGAAGGTTTGTAGAAAGTTTCTCCTCTATAGCTACCCCATTGACTAAATTCACTTAGAAGAATGTGAAGTTCTTATGGTCTGATGCTTGTATGTGTAGTTTTTAGAAGCTGAAGGATAAGCTGACTTTGGATTCGATCTTGATTTTACTTGAAGGCACTAATGGGTTTGTGATATATTATGATGTTTGCCAAGTGGGGGTTGGTTGTGTCTTAAGGAAGCATGGTATGGTGATAACTTATGCCTCTAGATAGTTAAAGGTGCACGAGAAGAATTTTTTGACCCATGACTTGGAGCTATTAGTGGTGGTGTCCGCATTGAAAATTTGGCATCACTATCTGTATGGCATACATATGGATATATTTTCTGATCTTGTAATATTTCTTTACTCAGAAGAAGCTAAACCTCAGGCAAAGGAGATAGCTTGAGCTACTCAAGGATTATGACATGAGTCTTCACTAACATCCAGGTAAAGCTAATGTGGTTGCTGATGCTATTAGCAGGTTATCCATGGGAAGTCTGGATCATGTGGATGAAGGGAAGAAAATGTTGGTGAGAGATATTAACCATTTCACTAACTTTAGAGTTCGACTCTTAGACTCTGAGGATGGTGGTGTGGTTGTGCAAGAGGTGGCGCAGTCATCACTTAGTGCTGAAATAAAAGAGATGCAACTGTTAGATCCTTTCTTTATGAGGATCAAGGGTGATATAAGTTGGCCAAAGGTGATGGCCTTCAAGATTTGTGGTGATTGTACCCTGAGGTACCAAGGGATATTATGTGTCCATAATGTAGATGGATTGCGAGAAAGGGTCTTTGATGAGGTGCATGATTCAAATTATACTATTCATCCAGGATGGATGAAAATGCATCATGACCTTAAAAAACTGTATTTGTGGAATAATATGAAGATGGATATGGCTAGGTTTATGGCTAAGTGCATGGTGTGCCAACTAGTGAAAGTTTAACACATGAGGTCCGGAGGATTGTATCAAGAAATTGAATTGCTTGCTTGTAAGTGGGAAGTGATCAATATGGATTTCATTAATAATATTCCTCATTATTGGAATTAATTTGATTCGATTTGGGTCATCGTGGATAGGATGGTGAAGTCTATTCAATTTTTGCCAGTTAGGATGAACATTTCAAAGGAGAATTATTTGAGGTTGTACCTCCAAGAGATTGTTAAGTTCATGAGGTGCCTATTTCTATCATCTCAGATCATGGTACCCAATTTTCATCGCACTTTTGGCGGTCATTTCAGAAGGTTTTAGGGACTAATGTGAGTCTTAGTATGACTTTCCACCCGCAGTCGGATGGGCAAGTGGAATGGACTATTCAGACATTGGATTATATGCTTTAGGCTTGCATGATTGATTATGGTGGTGGTTGGGTTGAGCATTTTCGTCATATAGATTTTTTGTATAATAATAGCTACCACTCTATCATTGGTATGACTCTGTTTGAGGCCTTGTATAGTAGGATGTGTAGGTCTCTTATTGGGTGGTTTGAGGTTGGTGAGGTATAGATGTTTGTGCCAGATTTAGTTTACCAATCTGTGGATAACGTGAAGGTGATTTGGGATAGGCTTAAAGCTGCACAGAGTCATCAAAATTACTATGTGGATGTAAGGCAAAATAAGTTAAAGTTTGAGGTTGGGGATAGGGCGTTCTTAAAGGTGTCTCCTATAAAGGGAGTGATGCAGTTTGGAAGAAGAAGAAGCTTGGTATCCTTGTATGTTGGTCCATACTTGGTTTCTAGGATAGTTGGTAATATTGTATATGAGTTTGATTTTCCTTCTAGTTTGAGCTCCATTCACCCGGTGTTCCTTGTTTCCGTGTTGAGAAAGTGTATGAGTGATCCGGCACAAATTATGTCTATCAAGGACATTGGTATTTTGGATTCCCTATCTTATGAGGAGATCTCGGTTGAGATCTTGGATCGGTAGGTTCATCGGTTATGGACCAAGGACATGGATTTGGTAAAGGTTTTATGGAGAAACCACACAGTGGAAGAAGATACTTGGGAAGTTAAATAGGACATGAAGTCTAAGTATTCATTCCTATTTTCCTCTCCAGAAATTTGTGCATAAGGTATGTGTTGTTCACAACATCTTTGTTTTCTAACTTAGTTAAAGGTAAGAGTAAAGGTATGTAAAGTCCGAATCGTGCTTGTACTGCCTTGTTTCGTCATTGAAGGATGAATGATCCAAGTTGGGGATAATTGAAACACCCTGGGTTTTGGCCCTTGGAAATTTCCTGAGCTTTTAGCTCACTGTCCTAGTAATAACTCACCACCCGAGTTGTATGGTGTGGTTACGGTCAGGTGACACTATTTGTTAGGAGTTTGAAAAATGGTGATCAATTTTCTATTATGGTTATGATCGGGGTACTATAAGTCGTTAGGGGTGGTGATGATTCGTTTGGTTAGTCCCTTAATAAAATCAGTACAATAGTAACTTGACTTGGATCTGAGTATGAGTGGCTCACTAAGATCTGTAAGGATATGGTACGAGTGGTATGGTAGAGTCGTATGTTATCCAGTCTCAATCCCTTTAGATTCAGTCTTGGGTACGACTTGACCATACAAGTTGTATGGTCTGGTCACGAGAAGGGGCAACAGAGACGTATGACGGGTAGTGTATGGTGTCCAAATTTCTATTCTATTGACGACTGGATGGTACCAGTCATATGTTGTGGTGATGAGTTTGAGGGTCAACTCGTAACCACCTGCGATATTTTTACAGTTTTAAATTGGGGGTATTCTGGACATTTCCCCCTCGTAACTCCTTTGGATACTATGACATAAAACACCTTTTGGGACTTCATTAACCTATTATTCTCAATCAAACACTCTTAAAATCTATCTTAAACTCTCCTTTAAGAAAGAGGCTAGGGTTTCTTCAAGACAATCAATTAGTCATTTTTAAGAGTCATTATCTCTATCTTCCATGGTGTCTAAGGCATGTTACTCCTCCCTCATTGTTATTTAACAAAGAGAAATTATTTAACGCTGGATTTTCATACAATTTTTGTGGTTTTGAACTAATGGTTGGGTTTTTTTGATGTTTATTGTTGAATAATGTTTCTCACGGATTAATTATGACTTTTTTTGTTTCAATATGGTTTGAACATTATGGGATGTATGGTAATGGTAATTTGATTTTGGGGTATTATGGATTCCCCAAATTAATTGGTTATGGTTTTGAAACTTATGTGCCCTCAACTTATTTGTTAAAACGCCAATGAGAATGATTTTGAAACATTGTTTGACTATGCTCAAAATCTTTGCATAGCATAAAAGGTAATGGAACTTAAATTGGTTTAGTTGATTTTAAATTGTTTGGAAAGGTCTTGGTGGCCATGGTCTTGGTTTAATGGGAAACTTTGAGTCAACGTGGTTTAATGGTTTTGGTATGGCATAAAAGGATAGACTTGCAACCTCTAATTTTGGTATGATGATACCAATGGTTAATGCCTAATTAAAAAGACTCCTTGGTAAATGGTTGGAATGTGTAATTGGTTTTAACATGGGATTAAAGGGGTTGTGCTAGAAAAGACATGGAAGGTGGAGGTCCTACGGTAACAAATACTGGAAACTCATATTTGTCGATGTGAGGTTTAATCTTTTTGACCATGTACATGATGTCATACTTATATTTTGGGATATGTACTAGTCATCTTAGGTTTTATTCTCTGGTTCGTCCAGCTAACATGCACCGGGTCCCTTTCAGCAAGGGGAGATAAACCTATATAGCCCGTGGGTAGACATATAGGACGACAGAGCTACCATCCCAGGTTAAAGTTTTAAATGCATGCTAAACCCAGTTCCCTTTTATGGCACGATATATACATATATGTGTGTGTGTGTGTGCGTGTGTGTGTGCATGTGATTGCTTATGGTTATTTGACTTGTTTTGGAATGATGGCATTATTTTATCTTTATCCCTGAGTGCATGCAAGCATTCACTCCGCTAACCTTTTTCTGGCGCTATATCCCCACACGATGTAGCAACCGGCCATACTACCAATTCTCCTGCTCAGTGACTTCGACTTCGGGGACAACTTTGAGTCAAATTTAAATGGTAAGATTCCTTACTCCAAAAGACTTCTTTTATTTTTCTTATTTCTTTTGTTTGGTTTTGGCTATAGTCGGGGGCATGTCCCAAACGAATGTTATTGATTCTGGTTAGAGGCTTTGTCGAACTACTATAGGCATGGGTTGTGCCGATATTGGTGTTAGCCTTGGTATTGATATTGGCATTGAGGTTGGCACTGGTTGGATAATTTTTTGATGTTGTTGGATTTTGATTATAGACTTTATTTAATGTCGTTAAACTATTATTGTTTTATCTTGTTGTATGTTCAAAATTCACCAAAAATATTTTCATTTTATTGAGTCTTTTCCATAGATATTTAGAACAAATATATCGAGTCATTATAGTCCCAAAAATACAAAATATGTCAGTCTTAGAGTCTTCACCGTCTACGTCTTCTATGACTAGTTTATGTATATCCTTGGAAACATTAAACTTGTCTCCAACTATCAACAAAACTATGTCATGTAAGAGAGACTACCTTTACGAAGTAGATGTGTTGACAGAAGAGCAAGATCTGTCTTCTACATATCTACCCATAAAACTTCCATACTTTGCCTTCGCCAGAAAGACGTGTAATCTAGAGCTGCAGATTGATTCCCTATATCAACGGAAACGAGAAGGAGTTAAGGAATACTTTACTAGAACAAAACTTGATCAGTACGTCTTTACAACTCCAACTGAACAGTTCATCATTCTGTAGATGACGAAGAATTTTCCACAGCAGTGGAAAAGTTATAGCTTTACCCATATCCATTTTGGTGTAATTCGAATTGCCTTGACTCATCAAGGGAGAAAATGACAGTTATTATAGGCATGCCTTTCCCTTCTTGATACTAGATTTGAAGAGCACCAACATGCGAATTTGGGCACTTTGGACTCGGGGACAGTTGTCGCTACATTGTTCCCTAACTTCAGCGTGTCCCTCACAAATCCATATCTTACAAAGGCAATGAGGCTTCAATCCCAAACCCCTGGAGCCCCACCAGACTATAGCCCTAAACAAACGATGTTACACCACCAGATAGTTTGGCAAGTCCATAACCATAGAAGAAACTTATCCCTTCCTGGTGGCCACCACTCGATGATCTTAACCATAAATGCCACCAAAGGTATGACCCAGTGTATCCAAGTCTCAAAAGATGTCCCAAAGGAATAAGTCCTCACGATTCTTCCAAAATAATGGCTCAAAAGTTATGAAATAATAAGAGTTCATCCTCAACATCTCCAGTCACCGAAACTTATATTTGCCAAAAAACTTTACAAAACATCTCTCTCCGTTCATATGTATACCTCTGTTGATACTTTTCCAGATGCAGAGTATTCAGACCCAGTGAATATGTTAGGTTATCTCACTAGTGCCATGAATGGGCAGGATTGGATTGTACACTTCGGTCACGATGGGCATACAGTGCACTGGTTCAAAGATCCATTCACAGAACATTGCCTATGGGATGTCGACTGTGATTGTCAGAGATGCCAAGAGGAGTGGTTGAATGATTCTAGTGAGGAGGAAGATGAATTAGAATGGGATGAGTATTGGGGATTCCAAAAACCCCAATATCAAAAGACTTTAGATGAAAGGGACAATGACCATCCATTTGAAGTCTCCTACAAACCACAAGAATGGCCCTCACTGCCCACTCCATCTCAAAGTAGATCCTCTAACTCCAGATCAGATTCTAATCCTGAATCCCCGATGTTCATGATATCAAAAACCAGTTCCAATTCCAACTTTGCATTCCTACTAGACTATCTACCCATAGGGAATAACCAAATTCACGCTAAAAAATCACCACATGTTAGTCCATCTGTCAAATGAGAGGAGACAGATGCACAAACTCAACATGCCATACTTATCAGTATACTAGAGAGTAGGCTACAGGCTATATAGTCTGAAAGATGCTTGCTAGGGTCCTCAATACTACATTTTCTTGACCAAAAAAAGAAAGAAAGAGCCTTGTTGGAAGAACAAATCCATCTTCTGAAATATTGTCATGCCCAAAAAGCCATCGTATTTCACAAAGCATATTCTTCACGAGGATTAAGTCAACCTTTTTCCACCTCTCTTCCTCATTCAACACTGTTTACTACAGCCCTAACGGATGAACACGAGGAGTTTGACATTGTCAAGTTCGTATAAAAAAGGAAGGATTTCATGGTAACTCAAAAGGAAGCCAAGATGGCACAAAATGAGGTAAAAAGAATGAAGTATTCCAGCCAAGCTCCACATCACGCTAATAAGTCGATCACAAGATATGTTGCTCCTATAAAGGATCCCATTATCCCGGATAATGACTCATAGATCCCAATTGCAGAATCATAATTCAAAGAGTGACTAGATGAAGTATGGACATCCACCATAAAATGTTTTCTCGATAACAATGGTCTAACGAAGGACAAATCCATCATCCCAAGTCAAGTTATCTCTCAATCCAATGCTGCAGATTTTGGGAATGCCACTACTCAATATGTTCTGAAGAATAAACCAGAAGAAGATTTTTTGAAAGCCATCGATAATATCTTTGGCTTTGAAACTAAGGCACAGCAAGAACACTCTTCCACCACTAACACCATGGATGTATGTTCTGAAATTGGTGATGGAACATCCGATGAAGACACAGAAGAAGAGAAGGTTTCATATGTTAATGCTTCATCACAGATGAAACATTCTAATTCTACTGATGATGATTGAGCACATACTAATAAACCAAATATAACAGATGCTGAATCTACAGTAGAAAAAGACTATTTACCAATATACATGAACTAGTTCAAGGAACCAGAGGTCTCCGATGTCGTCAACAACTAAGATGGGATGAAGGATGATCCATCTAGGTACACCAGTAACAAAGACCGTGGGAACTGAATTTCACACCTTCACCATCGACGACATCAAGATTTTAACCTATCCCCAGTGGATCCAGGACTTCTACACTTAGATAAAAATGAAGAATCTGGCTGAGCGGGAGAAATACATGATACTCTTGGAGTTAACATCCAGATTCTCTGGTATACCCAGAGACTGGTGGAACGCTCTTGGGATTTCAGACAAAAAAACATATCTAATATCCCAAGACTTTTCCTTAAATATCAGGATCCTGCACGAGGTATTCTGTGGAGATGCAGTCCAGAGGCATGAGAAGCTCCGACGACAGCTCTCTGACATGAAGTGTCTATTGTTCGACAGAAATACAATCGATATCCCCTTTTATAAAATAACAAAGATCTACTTTGAGTTGGTTAGGGATCCCAGCCTAAAGCAAGCCTTCATATCATCACTGCCGATGATGCAAGCAAACCACACGATAATGATTGTGGAGGAGAAGTTCAAGTCCATAACCGACGAAAGAAGTAGGGTTACCTAGCAAACCAGGTACTTCTAACAGAGGAGCCCAACTAGCTATAAGAAGAAAGACAATGGCTTCTTCATCTGCAGAAAGCCTGGCCACTTTGCCAGAAACTATCTTCAAGACAAGAAGTCGAAGGACTCCATCCACCTCTTTGAAAAGATAGTTGATCATGCAGGAATCTATCTCAACATAGAAGACGACCTCAAATAGGTTTTCTCACTGGAAGAATAATCGATGGAGGACACCCTCTTCTCCATAGACAAATGTGAAGAAACAGGTGATATCTACACCAATGATCTTTGCCTAATATCCCACAACAGAGAAGACTATAAGCATTGGGCCAATCAAATCCTCATGCTCAACACAACACAGATACTATCTTTCGGGCTAGCAGATTACCCTCCAGATTTTTTCAACTATTCTATGGATCCCTTCGATCCATCCATCCTCTGATAAAGAAGAACTTTCTATGAGATTCAAGTAGTCAGAAAGTATGGTAGATCCATCCTGAAGCCATTCAGAGTACACCCAGAATATCCCTTCTTCTATGTGTTCATTGCTCTAGCCAATGACTTCCTGCAAGAACTCCTGTGGCTATTTTGGTATCTGTGACACAAGAACTACCTTCTCATGGATTTCAAGTGTGGTGACTTAAGGAATTTTGATCGAATCCAACCTGCTGTAGAGAGATTCATGCTATGGTTCAAGCTGCATGAATACTAGATTCGATGTTTCAAGGATTCCTACAATGCAATGGTCTTCAAACTGCATTGCCTTGTAAGAATCTTCGGCCACGACGTCTAAGCTCAGTCGGATATTTCACTTCTCTTAAAATTTCTCATGTCCATACTCTCTTTGAAAAATGAATACAATGAAGCTCAGTGCTTTATTTTTCAGCAGAACAGATGCATTTTACAGGAAATCTGACTGAAGGAATGAGGAAAATAGAACTATGTATATGTCGGTCATCCCCACTGGAAAAAGGTCTGATGAGAAGCAAAATAATATCAGCCGCAGTAAGAGATCACTACAGATGAAGTCACCGACTCTATCAAAAGCATACAGCTGAAAGCTCTCCAACATGAGCGGGAAGATTCATCATTCAAAATGAGTTACTTCACAAGATCGATGAAGAGAATCTTGGAAAGCCAAGAACGCCTCAGGAAGAAGCAACGAATAGATTGGTGGATGGAAGAAGGATATGTGAGCCCATTGCTACCGACACCATCCAACACTTCCTGAAAGATAACATCAGATAACATATGAAATAAGTTTCCCTCTCCAACGGGTTACCCTTTCTAGTGGGTTACCCTCTCAAGTGGGTTACCCTCACCCATGGGTTACCCTCCTCTCCAAGAAAACCCTGTCAGATGGATTACCCTTGATAGTGGGTTACTCTCTTCTCTAAGGAAACCCTGTCAGATGGGTTACCCTCTCCAGTGGTTACCCTTTCCATATGGAGTTTTGAAGCTGCTCACTCAGCTATTTTGAAGATAAAAAGCTTATCCAACTCCTTGCAAGATGCCTGTGAAGCTACTGATGCACCTGCTTGCAAGCTGCTGACTTACCTGTTTGCACATGCTGTCACGTGCCAACAACATAGTTTGTTTTGATTTTATTTGGACCTCGACATGTTAGTAGTGCCTGGTGTGAATAAGGATAAGGCTTATCTAGTCATAACAAATAATGTTTATCCCTTCCAAAAGGATAAGACTTATCCTTATTAATGAAAAATATCTATTCTTTAGTTGTTAGGATAGGAATATAATATTTTATTTAATGTTTATCTATAGCTTAGCTTAGCTAGTAAGCTTCCTTCCTATATAAAAGGAAGCCTAGGACTTAATGTTAGAGGCATCATTTGCTCTACCTAAAATCCTTTTGGATAGTTTCTCTCTGTTATCAATAAAAATATTTGTTGGCTAAACTCTTTTTCTCTTTCTTTCTCTCTTCCAAAGGGATTGGTACTTTGATCCTTTAGGTTAGAGTAGGGGGGTAAGGAAATACAATGGAGAAGTGCTAACTTGTTACTATGGAAACAATGGCACCCCAAAGCAACTTTCCATGTTTACAAAACAAAGTTAGCTTTGTCCACACGACATAGATGTCTAAGTACTTTCCATGTATAATGAAGTTTGCTTTGTCCACATGACGTAGATGTCTAAGTAATTTCCATGTATAAAGATGTTGGCTTTGTCCACATGATATAGATGTCTAAGTACTTTCCATATATATGAAACGAAATTGTCTTAGTCCATGCCATAACTTTCAAAAAAGATTCAATATCTGAGAAAGAACACGCAGATCTGGGGTCTTCCTTAGTACACCTTTTGGTTTGTGGCTGTTTTGAGGTCAACAGGCCAGGAAGATCTTCCGTAAGACCCATTTTAGGCAAACACGGAACAGTTGTGTACTAAGGAGACAAGGGATCTCATGTGTTCTAAGACTAGCAAAGTCAAGCCATCCTTTTTTTGGGTTGTGAAGGCTTTGTTGCCGAGGGAAACCATCCTTAATATATAGCTTCCAGTTCCAAAGTCAAGCCATCCCGTTAAGGGTTGTGAAGGATTTGTATCTAAAAATCAAATCATCTATACGGATGCGTAGTTATGTCGTAGGAAATTTGTGGCATGTCGATTAAAAGCTTTAATTTCGTATGACATGTCGCCTATATGATCATGAATTGCTTGTCATGTTTGAAAGGTTATGCTCTGTGTCTGTAGTGTTTGAGGAAAGCTTTGATTTCTTATGGTGTGCGCCTACATGGTCGTAAAACCGCCTTTCATATTGGAAATTTCAGGGTCTTCTGCCTAGCAGCCTGGTTGCTCTCTCCGGCAGTCTTCCATGCCCCTCTGCCTCCCCATCTATTTGGTATCAGTGCCATCCCAACTCCCAGAGGTCGGGAGCAAGAAGGAGTTTGCATCCACCTCTGCTGATTGCAAACACGTGAGCCATCTTTACATTTTTATTTTCTTTTGTTTTTACTTTTCACTTGTCAACCCTACAACTCTTAGATCCGTCCTTATTTTTGCTTCCAAGTTTTACTACTCATTTCCTATACATATTAGAGTCATAGTTTTTATTTCAATAGTCAGAGTCAGTTTTTTCCAGTATAGTAGTCTATGTCTTGTACATAATCGAGTCGTAGTTACTTTCTTAGATATTAGAACAAATATTTGTTGTGTTCTTAGATCCTTAGCACAAATATATAGAGTCAGTGCATAAAAATACAAAAAGATTTTCATTTTATTGAGTCTTTTCCATAGATCTTTAGAAAAAACTACATCGAGTCATTATTGTCCCAAAAAATACAAAAATATATCTTTCTCTATAGTTCCTTCCACTTTGTTCGATCCATACCAGCTCCTTCCTCAGCTAGCCATGTTACCAACCTCTCATAATACCTTGTCGTGTAAATATGGAAATCTCTGTGAAGTAGAGGTTTTACAGCCCGAACAAGATATATAATCCATATATATACCTCTACCTAACCCTTACTCTGCCTTTGTCAAGAAAGCATGTAATCCATGGATGCAGATTGATTCCCTGCATTAGAATATGTCAGAGGGAGTTAACGAATACTTTGCTGCCACAACTCTTGACCAGCATATCCTTACGACTCTTGATGACCATTTCATCACAATAAAAATGCCACAAAACTTCCCACAAGAGTTGAGAAATGATACGCCCAAATTACACCTCTCTTACGAGAGAGTAAGCGGTCGTTGTTAAGTATATAACCCAACTAGGTTGGGGTAGAATCCAACAGGGAATATGGTGCTAATTAAGTTGTATGCAGATTAGTTGACTTTTAATCATTCGTTTCCATAAAATAAATAGGGGTATTTGATTCAGTTCACAAATTAATGGTTTAAGTTTAACAAGATGAAATATGTGTAGTAGTATTCAAATTCAGATAAATAGCAAGCTAGGGTTATGTCCACCTTGTAGTTTTCAATACTTTCTAACTATGGGCTTTACGAATTCATACATGCTTCATGCTTACAGAGAAACGTATTGAATTTAATAACATAATCCTAGTGTTTCTCAACCATCAAGGACTAATTCAATTTAGTTCTCTTGAATCAAAAGCGTTTACCAAAAACAATACGAAATCTCCAAGTAGTCAATCCTGCTAAGGCATTAACATATGAAATAGGGGTTGGGAATCCTATTTTCTTGTTACTACTCTCTTTTCCAAAGATCAACCTTTCTTTTGAACAAGTTGCGTTTTAAGGCATATCCTCAATGTTTGCAATCATGAGAATTCAAGATAAGCGAAGAGAGTATGATGTAAACAAATCAATGCATAATGAATTCAAAACCCAAAGTGATAGATTGTATGATACGACACTTCTATAACCCTAACTAATAAACTTAGCTAATCATGAATAAAATGAAAACCATTGTAAGTATATTCATCATATCAAAAACTAGAAGAAGATCTTGGTGTGCGAATAGGGAAAATAAGAGAAAAACTTTTCTCTCTCTCTCCTCAAGCTAAGCCGCCTTTTTCCTCTCCCCAAAAATAATACAGAATAATGAATTCTGAATAAAAATTCAGCATTAAGCCTTTTAATAATCTTTTCTCTCATAATTTCCTTCTAAGTCCCTAAACTAATTATAAATGACAAACTAGTCTTGGACATAGTTTCTAGGCGCCATATTTGGTCCAGACTGCTACTCTCTCTTGTGTCATATGCCATCCATATTCCATAGTCCCATTATGTATTCATCTACTTCATTAATACCTTAAATCATGCTAATCTCATTGGATAGCTCAATTACATAGAAATAGAGTAAAAACATAAGAAACTAGGCACTTTGTTCTCTAAACTTAGCTAAAATATGGATAAGTTATGGTGCTTAGGCGTATAAATACACCCAAGATCAAGAAACCATGGTTATACCCATATCTATTTTGGTGCTATTCGTGTTACGTTGACGCATCCTAGAAGAAAAGGATAGCCACTAAAGGCATCACTAATCTCCTAGATACAAGATTCCACAAATACCAAGATACGAATCTGGGTACTCTTCATGTTATCTTGGATGCTGGGACACTTGTTGTAACTCTATTTCCAGATCTCACCTTTTCCTTTTCTGATCCAAACTTAACCAAGAAGATAAAAATCCAAGTCCAAATCCTTGACATACCAGAGGGTAGCTTGTATCCTACTATACACCACCAAATAGCTTGGCAAGTGCAAAACCACGAAGACACTCTTACCATGCCAGGTGACCAAACATCTTTGTCCTTAGACATAGATACGGCCCAACAAACCACCCTTGGTGTATAAATATCAAATCAAGTGTCCATGGAAGAATTGCTCAAAATCAATCCAGATGCATGTGTCAACTATTATAAAAAGTTGAGATTCTATTCTTAGCATTTCTGAACCTTATCTGAAGTGACCCCTCACAAGACATCTTTGCCTATTCAAATGGTCATCCCTAATGATATATATCCAGAAGAAAAAATCTCAGACCTGGTATATGTCTCCCACTCATTTGAAGGGATCATGAGAGATAATGATTGGGTCCAGCAGTTCAATCATGAGGGATGCAACGTACACTAGTTCAAATGTCCTTTCACGGGACACTATCTATGGGTCATCAATTGTAGCTATGCAGATTGCAACACAACTTGGCCAAATAGTGGTGATGATTCATACAGTGATTTAGGCCATGCCACACTCATAGAGGTCCTGGAAGAAAGGAGACAAGCTACTCAGTCTGCCACATGTCCTCGAGACACCTCCGTGCTATCCTTCATCAATCATTAATGAAGAAAAATGGCCTCACTTGAAGAACTGATTACTTTGTTGAGGTACGACAGTACAAGCCCACAAAATATCCCAATATATGCCATACTTCCCACATTACCACAAAGCTTACACCACCCCTTTTCCACATCTCCATCAAGCTCACCCACCTCCGAGCTTCTTCGTCCAACCTAAGAAGATGAGCCAATATTTGATCAACCCATAGGCTAATGGAAAAAGAAAGAGGCCATGTTAGACAGCCAACTAGACTACGAACAAGTTAAAAGGATGAAGGCCCCGTATACTGTTGATATGATGGACTCTACGGCTATTACTCAAACATAAGATGATATGTTTGTAGAACAGGATGTTATAGTCCCAAATGGTGAGCTACAGATCTCACATGAACCATTACAAGATGAGTACTGGGATTCCATCGAGCATAGTCTCCATAATAGAAACAATACGTGTCCAGAGTTCTTCTGGACAAAGGATCCTCACTTTCCAAAACAGGCCACCTCAGAGTTTGATACTGTGAAAGCCAGGAATTATACTCCCCACAAATCCCATGGAGATCCTGTTAAGGAATATCTAATTTACCTTGATGCCCTTGAAGACGTCATCCCAGAGGAAGAAGAAGATCATCAATATCCCCAGTTAATGGATCCGACAAACATGATGATCTCAAACTATGATCCAATTCTAATTCTTCCCGTGGAGGCTGGTGATATTGCAGGCATGATTACCACCAATCAAGTTGAACCAGATGAGTCTCCGAAGCCCTCAATATATCAGGAAAGACACAAAAAGTACATGCAGTACAGGCGGTCCATAAAGAAGAAACCACCTGATAAAGAGAAGATATTCGATAGCAACGCTATATCTCCTGGAAAGAAAGATCCCAACAAGGAGAAGTGCTTCATCTTCCATAACAAAGGATACCTGGAAAATACGTGTCACAAGTCCTAGAAGGAAAAAATAGAGGCTCAATCATTAGAAGGAAATATGGAGGCTAACAAGTCCCCAATGAAAGATAAAGCTCTTCAGGATCCACAAAGCATTCCTAGATCTGCTACTAATGCAGACGCAGGAGTGTCCGAGGACTGTCCAACCCTCTTCATTGATGGACAACCTCAACCCCTTATTATTTATAACTACTTAGAGAAGGTCTTATCACCCATCAGTCAAGGGGAATTAATTAGTTACCAAAACTAATGGAAGAGATCAACATGCTCACGAAAGGAATCAATATGATCTCTGAGCTGGAAACCTCCCATATTGAACTCAAGCTATATCTACCAGGTTGGGACAAGCCCCTTCAAGTCATCACCTTCATGGACACCGGTGCAGCTGCCTTAATACTAAATCTCGACATTATACCCGATGAACACTAGGTTCCTCACTTCAGAACATTTAGCACAGCATCAAAAGAAGGAGTCCTCACAACCAAGCTGATTATGAGGTAGCCAGTCATGATTGAATTCTTCCCAGGCGTACTCTACATGACAAAGATCCTCGCCTCCAATATACTGGGAAAGGATCTAATCCTTGGTTTTGATACCAACAGTCAGCTAAAGAACTGCCTCATTATTTTGACGGAAGGTATAATAACCTTCATGGGCCAATTCAGGAAATATTTCACTGTACTGAGGTTGTTCTAGATTATTGATGAAGACCTAGTAAAGAAGATGGAGAAGTAAAAGATAAAAGAATCTTATACTGAGTCCCACAGGGAGTTCCTCAATAAGACCAAACATCCCCTGTGGCTCAATTAGGAATTCTTCTTTAGACTTCCATTCAAGAAGAGTGAAAACGTTAACCCTACGAAGATAAGTCATTCTGGTATGAATCCCGAACATATTTAGCTCGTAAAGAAGGAGTGTGATGAACTCATGGAGTTTGTTCTCATCTAGCCATCAGTTCCTAGTGGGCTTGTAAAGTATTCTATGTTGACAAATACACTGAATGAAAAAGGGGAAAGCTCCGTCTAGTCATAAATTACCAACCCCTAAACCATTTCCTTCTCGATGATAAGTTTTCCATTCCAATTAAACTAACCCTATTCTCGTACCTAGAGAAAGCCACCTATTTTTCCAAATTTGACCTTAAATTTGGATTCTGGAAGCTAGGCATACACCTAGAAGACAGGACCAAAACTGCCTTCTGCATACCCGATCACAACTATCAGTGGAAAGCTATGTTGTTGGGATAAAACATGCCCCTTAACTCTTCCAAAAGGCCATGATTAGGATATTCAAGCCCATCCTAGAAACATCATTTTTCTATATCGACGACATAATGCTCTTCAGAAATACTTTGGAAGAACACCTGTACCTCCTCTATTAGTTCCACGACCTGGTGAAGCAGCATGGAGTTATGCTCTCGACAAAGAAGATATCCCTATTAAAAGCTGAGATTGATTTCTTGGGGATGCACTATGCCCATGGGTCTTACACTACAAGATCCCACATATGCCAAGAACTACTTAGGTTCCCAAACACCAACTTCTCCTTGAAGAAGCTCCAGTAATTTCTTGGTGTAATTAACTATGTGAGAGATTTCATCCCTGACGTCTCCACATACATCTCCCTGTTTAAGAAGATACTCAAGAAAAATGCTCTATCCTGGGGAAAAAAGCAGGACGATGTTGTCTGAAGGATAAAGGGAATATCCAGCAAAGTCAAGACACTCTATATTCCATCGAACGGAAAGATGCTATTACAGACCAACACCAACAATGACTATTGGAATGCATTTCTTCTAGAAAAAAAGACGGCCAACAAAATATATGTGGACATGCAATTGGAAAGTTCAAAAAGGAAGAACAACATTATCGTTCCACCTTCAAGGAAATTCTTGCTGTGAAGAATGGAATCAAGAAGTTTTACTTCCTCCTTATTAACACATAATTTTAAATCGAGATGGATATGGGGGATTTTCCCAGAATAGTCCAGCTGAACCAAAAGATCATCCCAAATCCACAAATTCTCGGATAGTCTCAATAGTTTCCTCTCTACAAATTCAAAGTCAGACATATCAAGGGTAAGTAGAACATCTTGGTAAATTTCCTATCAAGGCCGAAGGAATTCTCTTCCAAACACTTCCTAGAGAAAAGTAAAAAAGGAATAATGCTGGCTATCAACCTCATGTGCCCAATCATCAAGCATGGCATAGATTGGTGGATGTAAGAAGGATACACGATTCCATCGCCATCGGTACCATCCAACACAACCTGAAAGATAACTTCAGATAACATGTGCAAGAAGTTTCCCTCTCCTGCAGGTTACCCTTTCAGTGGGTTACCCTCTCTAGTAGGTTACCCTCCTCTAGAAGAAAACCCTATCAGATGGGTTACCCTCGCTAGTGTGTTACCCTTTATAGTGGGCTACCCTCCTCTCCAAGGTAACTCTACTCAGTGGGTTACCTTTTCAAATAGGTTTTTGAAGATGCTCACTCAGCTACTTCGAACACAAAGAGCTTATCCACCTACTGACAAGATGCCTATGAAGCTATTGATGTACCTATTTGTAAGCTGCTGACTAACCTACTTGTATATGTTGTCACATGCCAACAACATAGTTTTTTTTGTTTTTATTTGGCCCCTCACATGTTAGTAGGTCATGGTGTGAATAAAGATAAGTTATATCTAGTCATAACAGATAATGTTTATTCCTTCCAAAAGGATAAGACTTATCCTTATTAATAGATAATGCTTATCCCTTAGCTGTTAGGATAGGAATGTAATATTTTATTTCAAGTCATAACTAAAATAGTATGAAATTTTCTAAGTTCTTCTATGAGTACGAGTGAATCACCACGAGGTGCAATACCATGTTACGAGTGGTGGAGTTGAGTCATATGTTATCTAGTGTTTAATCCCTTTGGGTTCTATCTTGGATATAACTAGACCATATAGGTCATATGGTCAGGTCATGGGTGGGATTGTGGAGTCATAATATGGACATTGTATGGGTGTAAAACTCACTATCTTGGATACGACTCATGGCTATGAGTTGTATGATATGGTGACGAGTCAATGGGTTGACTCGTAACCAAGGATGGATTTTTACAACTTTAGGTTAGAAAACTTTGAAAATTTCTCGCTTAAAACCTTCAATATCCCATGTCCATATAACATTTTTTTGTTCATTCATTCCACACTTTACAAGATTAACCAATCCCTTTATCCTCTCAAGCAAAATTGGCTAGGGTTTCTCCAATGTGGTCCTCTAAGGGTCCAAGAGATAATTTCTCTCTGTCAATCTTTATAGTTCAGGAATGTTACTCTTTCCTCATTTTTACTTTACTAAAGTTCTATGCTTAAATCATTGTTAATGAACCATTAATGGTGGTTTTGAAACAAAGGTTGAGGGGTATGAAAGTATATTATTGAATAGTGTTTTCTATGTTTTAAATTATGATTATGCATGTTTTAATTATGGGTTTTCACATGTTGGTGATTGAGAATTGTGATTTAATTGAGGGTTCATAATTGAACCCCAAATTTGATTATTTTGGCTTTAATAATGGCATCCTCTCAACCTGTTTGTGAAATTGTCAATGAGAATGATTTTATCACAGTTGAATTGTGTTTTTAAAATAAGGCCTTGGCATGATATAAATAATTATTTCAAATAAAATGAGATGATTTAATGAACAAAGGGAGTCAATGTTCGTCATTGTGTATTAATGAACAATGGGAGTTGTTCTCCTTAAGTTAATGGAAACTATTTTGTCATGATATGTTACATGCAAGTGTAGTTGGTATGGCGATACCAACAATGTATACTTAATAGTGTAATGTGGTTCATTATATAGGAATGTTTAATTATTATTTTAATTGTTCCTTAATAAGGGCTGTGTATTAGAGTTGTGAAAGTGTAGGTCCAGGTGACCAATACTGGAAACTGTGTTAGCCAACACAAGGGTTAAAGTGACCAGGGAGATTCGAGTCCCCCTTATTATTATTCCATGATTAGGGAGGTTCACGTACCTCATAAATAATTATGTTATCGGGTGCTTAAGTCACCTTGGTATATGTTAGAGGATTCGAGTCCCCCATGTGCATGTATATGAGATTATAGTCTGGTTTGTGCGGCTACACTCATTACGCCAAACCATGGGTGAGATTTGGGTCCCATATAGCCCACGGGTACTATAATTATGACTATTGAGCTAAAAAATCCAGACTAGAGTTTTGAAAAGCATGTTAAGACTTGTTCCCTATCCCGACATCTTATATACATATATATATGTATATGTTTATTCAATGATTATGTGCACTAACTTTGAATGATTTTTAAATTGTTTATCATATCATTATGTTATTCTTATCCCTGAGTTTCATGATAGCGTTCACCCTGCTAACTGTCTTTAGACGTTGTATACCAATGTAATGCAGGGATTGGCCATACTTCTACTCCCCCTGCTTAGTGATTCGATTTCGAGATCAGCTAGCGAGTCAAATTAAAGTGGTAATCTTCCATACTTCGGATAACCGTATTTCACGATTATGGTTTCTTTATATTTAGATTTGGTCTTTGGCTATGGTCGGGGGAATATCTCGACTAGATATTCATTGGTTTTGATTAGAGGCTTTGTTACACTGCTGTTGGTATGGGCGGTGTCAGTATTGGTATTCATATAGGGATTGATGTCGGTATAGGTTGGTTTTGGTTGTAGACTTAATTTAATGTCTTTAAGTTAATATTCTCTTACCTTTTTATACATTCGAAATTTAGCCAAGTTTGGCGTAGTGTGTTTGGTTGGTTATGTTTAGGGGGTGATCTCCAGTCCATGTGGGACTTGAGATACCCGTCATGGCCTGGCCCTGGTTTGGGTCTTATATATAACGGGGCAAATGCTAAAATTTTAGACCACAGTGCTTCACACTCATCTTCCCTTGATTCAAGTTCACAAACATTTCATCCTAATCTTCCCTCAACTCCTGATCAAAGAAGTAATCAAGAAAGGCACCCAAAAACACATCCCATACCACCGATTCAACATCAAATCTTCTACATCTCATTATTAAACCCGTGCGGATCCTGCTCAATCTTAGAGCCTATAAATGTGTGTGGATTCAACCTCATAAGATGTCTAACCCAAGCAACCTCAGATGAATGAGCAACAAAACCAATATGATCAGACTGATGAGACTACGATGCCACCATCAAAGTAAGCATATTAATAGACTGTCGGAACTCCACATTGGACATATCTCTCAGAGGCTGCTGATTATAAGTATCACCAACTTAGGAAGAGCGGGGAGGACTATTAAGGATACGTAGAACTCTATGTAGACTAGTACAATCAAGAGCAGGGACCCTAGATCGGGTATGCACTCCACAAACAGGGCGAGTCCTCTCCACATTATCTTAGGTAGGACAGAGTTTCCAACAGAGTTTCTATGAATGCCAGATCTTAGGAGAGGCATGATCTGAAACACGAGGAAGCCAGGGGTTAGAGAAATTTCATAACGCTAGACTCTATAGCCCGAAATAGACACGAGAAAGAGAAAAATTCTTAAATGCCTTGCAGACTCCTCTTTATAAGTGTGGCATGCTACACACACATAAAAATGACTCTACTCAACATGTCTTTGTGGAACCTAATGACACTAAATCGTGCTCGGATACCAAGCTTGTCACGAGCAGAACTTAGACCTAGTCATGACGGGTATATCAAGTTCACCATGGACAAAAGCCACACCCTTAGTCTAACCTCAAGAGCACAATAATCATAAAAATAAAGCGGAAGCCAATAAAAAAATAATAAGAATAACAATAAATTACTCCAAAGAAAACTAAGAGCCAAAACAACAACCAACCCACACTTTTCCATAATAGCCTCTACAACCAGAATAGATACTAAGTCGGAACATGCCCCCGACTATGACAAAAATGAATCCAAAGGTACTAAGTCAATGAAGAAAGAATAATGAAATGACAAGGATTTCTAAATGATGGAGGCTGACCGCTTCACAGTAACTTAACAGACGTTCACAACCAGCTAACACTGGACAGAAGCAATGACAAAGTCATCGAAACCTACATCATCAAATGATGTAGCGTCTTAGGACGGTCTAAGGGATAAGCACTGACATGTAACTCAGGAAAAGTAATAATATAATGCCATGTTCAAAATCAATCAAAACTACATGCAAACATTCATATATATATACATGTATAAGATGTAAGGATAGTGTAAAGGGTCATAAACATGAGTGTTAAAATATTTAACCTAAATTTTGTAGCTCGATGCATCCTAAAGGTACCAATGGGCGTTTTTGGTTCAGTTTCCCCTGCTAAATGGGCCCTAATGCATGTTAGATGCACGAATTAAGGAAAATCTAAGAGAAAATTAAAGAAAATAAGGCAATATCCATCCCAATATATATATATAGTGTTTGTGTATGTGTGTGTGCAACAGGCACATGGTCATATCGACCCCCAACACTGACAAATACGGTTTCCAGTGTTCGTCACCCCAGGAGTTACACCTTCACGGTGAGCTACACAATTCTCTTTAAACCCAAATTAAAATAATTTGCACATTAATCCATCCATTAAACCAAGAGTTATTCATTAAGGAATTTACCACTTAGTATCATCATACCAATATTATTGCAAAATAAATCAAATATGCCAAACCAATCCCCATAACCATATTGACTTCCAAGTTCCATTTAAAATCCATCCATGGAAACCAAGGCCATCCAAATCAATTTTATATACATTAATACAATGCATTGGGTTCAAAAACAAGTTAAACCATACAATTTGTCCATATTCAAAACAAGTTTACAAGGTAGGTTAGGGTTAATGCAATTATTAAGCAAAATTTTATCCAAGTTATCGAAACTCATATCCCCCATTCCATACATTTAAAAAATATACCAAAAACATCAATATAAAACATGAATAATCAATTTAAAACATGGGACAGGTAATTCAATCAGTCAGACCCAAAAGGTCTTATCCCAGTTTCAAAACCCACAATAAAAATCTCATGGAAATCGATTCAATTAATGCCACAATGTAAAATTAATGTTTAGAGAAGAGAAACATACCTGAAAAACACAAGGAATATATTGAAGTAAAATTGATGTTTTGAGCCCGAATGATGAATTCTTGAAAACCCCTTGAGTGTTCTTGCATTTTGAGTTTATTAGAGAAAGAGAATGATTTAATATTTAAAAACTAAAGGGAATGG
The DNA here is from genome assembly GCA_030864215.1 of Capsicum pubescens. Taxonomy (NCBI): domain Eukaryota; kingdom Viridiplantae; phylum Streptophyta; class Magnoliopsida; order Solanales; family Solanaceae; genus Capsicum; species Capsicum pubescens. The sequence continues at coordinate 239,067,383 of CM061544.1, read as the reverse complement.
GGTTATTTTATGTTATAAGGTCATACAAGGGTAAAAATACTAAAACCCCCTCACCCCAAGTAAAATGTTTTTAGATGAAATTAAAACACTAGTATGGCATGTCAATATCACGGAGGTTAGCCTCCATGCCGCATCGATATTGCGGAAGTTAAACTCCATGACACGGCCTTATCGTGGACCCTCACTTCCTCAAGGTCTCAAAATAATCCCGAACCCTTTTCAAAAAATCTGTAACTTTCTCGAAATACCCTTTTAGCATCCCTAGACACAATTCAAGTAAAATATTTACACTACGCGCGCGAAAGGGTCAAAAATAAAATCATCAAAGTTTTATGGTGTCTCATATCACTGATGCTCTAACTTTACCTATTGGTGATTTAACACAACCATGAAATCCAGAGTGTTTGTTATCATAAATATCTACCAATAATGTTGCTTTATGTCACGATACATCTCAACCGCTCTAGGATGAATAGAATATCAAGAACAATGAGCCTCCTTCAAGATCAATCTAACCTACCTACAAACTCTCGACATGCAACCTCATACAATAATCCTAAAAATACCATCAGAATCAAGAGATGTCACCTTTGCTTCACTACTCAACTCCTTATCCCAAATCACCCTTAGTAAATCATCATCAAACTGATAAGATCGAATTTGGTCCATCAGAAAAAATACCTAGCCTTAACAAAGGCCAAAACATATCTGGGTGATCAAGTGTCGAGCCTAACAAGCTGGTTAGACAAATATTAAACCTCCAAGGAAAAAGGTTGCTCCTAAGTCAAAAAATAACTTGAGCTCACCATACTTGTTGCCTGTTGTCTCAAGGTATATACGACCATATTAGTCTTTCCCAAATGCTTTAAAAAGTTATATCTTATTCCCTAAGCAACTCAAATCAGCATCACTACCTCATACTAAGACCTCACTTAGTAAAGATGTACCGAATGGTACGATGATTGGAGAAAATCTCACAAGGGACTCTATAGAAGTAATATTTCCATAATTTAACACAAACACCACTGTAACTAACTCCAAATCATGTGTAGGGTTATTCATCTCATAAGGCTTTATTTCAACTATTGCAAAGCATAAGTAATGAAATTAGCCTCTTAAATAAACGTACCACCCAAACCAACTCCATAAGAATCACAAAACACAGTAAATCCCAATCCTTCTTAGGGCAAGGTCAAGATAGAAACTAAAGTCTACAACTCCTTGAGCTTTTGAAAGCTCTCCTCACATGCTTTTGACTACTGAAAATTGCTTTTTAGGAGTCAACTTGCTCAAAAGAGTCACAATAGAAGAGAGATCCTACACAAACCATCGAAAATCTTGCTAACCCAACAAAATGCTTAATCTTTGTAGGAGAAGTGGGTCTAGCCCAATTATTAACTGCAACTATCTTGGACAAATCGACCAAAATATCATTTTTGGTAACCACATGACTCAAATAACAAATAGAATCCAACTAAATTTTATACTTGGAGAACATGATATAAAACTTCTCCTCTTTCAACCTTTAAAGTAAATTCCTCAAGTGTCTCACATGGTTTGCCTTAATCTTTGTATAGACCAAGATATCATCTATTGATATAATCATGAAAGAATAAAGAAATGGTTGAAACACTCAATGTATCAGCATTATGAACATTGATGGTTTATTTGTTAGCCCAAAGGGCATGCTCAAGGACTCATAATGACCATATTTAGTCCAAAATGCCTTTTGTGGAACATTCAAAGAACTAATGCTCAACGGATGATACCTATATCTGAAACCAAGTTTAGAAAATACAAAAGCACCTTGAAAATGATCAAACAAGTCATCAAAGCATGAAAGAGGATACATATTCCAAATAGTTACCTTATTCAGTTGTCTATAGTCAATACACATGCATATAGATCCATCCATCTTCTTCACAAAGAAACTAGGAGCACCCCAAGAAGACAGACTAGGTCTAACAAAATCCATACCAAACAAATCTTGTAACTACTCGTTCAATTCTTTCAACATTATTGAGGCTTTCCTATAAGGAGAAATGCAAATGGGCTTGATGCCTTGCTCAACATCAATAGTAAAATCAATATCCAAGTTTGAAGGCATACCAGGTAAGTACATAGTAAACATATTTTAAAACACTCCATCAACACAAATAGAATCTAAGGTGGGTGGTAAAACAACATTAATATCATGAATATATGCCAAATAAGAAACACCCCACTAATCAATCATATGATGAGCATGTATAAAAGATATAACCCCCTTCAAACCAAAAGTTGGAGTACCCTTCCATGCCAACCTTGGCATACCCAAAGTAGATAAAGTCAAGATCTTGGTAAAATAATCCAAAACTGTATGATAGGAAGCAAACCATTTTAAAACCAAGATAACATCAAAATCAATCATATCTAGGATAATCAAGTCGAACTAAGTATTATACCCCACAAAGGTCACTAAACATGACTGTTACACCTGATCCACCACTAAAGAATCTCCTTATAGGATAAAAACATTAATAGACACAAAAATAGACTTATACAAGGCATTAAATTAAGTAGCAAAGTATGTAGAAACATAAGATAATATAGACCAAAGATAAAATAACACACAACAAAAATAATGGTGAATGAAGATCATACATGTGATAATTATATCAGAAGAATCTGCCTTAGGTCTCCCAGGTATAGCATAACACTGATCACACCCACTCCTAGACTAAGTAACCCTGGGTCCACTACTATAAGCTCCTCAAGATCCACCACGAGCACCTTTAGCATAATTCTGCCATTTTAAGATCAATTTCTGATTGTAGATGCAGGAGTAGGGAAAAGCTAAAGCTGAGAACACTACTGGAAAAATACCCAATACACACCAAGGAAAATCCCTCATATAATGAATATCCTTATGACATATGAAATACTCTACCATTTTTATCATGAAAAGAGGTCCCATAAGAACTAAAACACCCTCTCCAACTAGAGGAACAAGACTGGAGCCTCTACTGATATGACCTGACCTATGGTTTCCTTAAGCTATAAAAGCCACATAACTACTATTTAAACCCTACAAATCTTCCTAAACTAGTTTGCCTTGGTAATTGTGAGTATCTCTACCAGAAAAATCTCTATCCTACAGTGTATTTCTAGTGAACTCACCTTATCGACGGACCCACTTAGCACCACTTCCATTATAAGTACTTTGATAAATAGACTCAATCAACTTAGAATGATCTATGATACTTTAGAAAATCCTAAAACAACTATTGGAGTTATGGTGAACTTATAATAACCTACCAAACCCTTGCCAAACTTCTTGATCCTCCTTGACTCGATGGAGATACTAGTATTAGAAAATCTTAAAAGTTCATGAAAATGTGCCTCATACTTTATAATAGTCATTAGGCCCTACTATATGTGATTAAACTTATCTCTCATCTAATCTCTCAAACTGCAAGGCACAAATCTCCCAAAAAACCCTCAAAATGGGTCTATATTATAGAGGGAAAACGTAATGGTATACATCTAGTGAAAGACATCAAGAACTGTCTAATCACATCTGTTAATTGATAAGTCATATAAGCAATAGCATGGGACTCAAAGGGATGTAAGGTTATACAACCAATCCTAATTGTCAAGAAAAAAACTCAAAGGTTTTTTATGGAATGGAATCTCTAAACATACTAGTATCCAAGCTAATAAATCTTATAAATCTCTTTTGATCATCAAAAGACACCACGAGATCCAAAGAAATATGAAGAACAGTGAGCCTAGTAGGTAGTGAATCAATACAGAGGGTACCATTGTAGATGGTTGTACTCTTAAAGTCAGAAAACTATAGTATGAGCCAACACTAATGGTGGAATAACTCCTAGAATTTGAGTAATACCCAAAACGCTTAGTGGAACACTCATCTGGGGAATGCTATCTAGATGACCTAATAGACTAACTAATAAATCCTTAACACCAGGGTAGAAATTGAACTCTATGAGACCTGAGCTGATCCTATAGCCTCTGTTAGATGATCCTCACCATCATAATAACTTTTAATGTTGAGAAAGACTCAATAGAACATCCTTTGGTTGGAGTAACTCCTTGTGCCCAACCTCTACCTCTACCTTGGCTATGACTCTTTCTCACCTCTTAATTGGCTCCAATTGCTGGTGTTGTCTCAGCATCCTCAATATCTCAAGAGTTAGTCCTTACTATTTGTGTAGAAAAAGAATGGAATACATGTTTCGAATATTGGTTATAAACAATCCGCATGAGAAGAAATTCAGTTTTAGAGAAATATTTCCTAAACATGTCTTATAGCCTCTCAAAGATAGATATGAACATTAATATATAGATTTGGGAGACTCTACTAAACATCCTACTCTTACACATATAAGAACTGTCCTGAAACAAAATTTTCATGACCAAAAATTTAAGGTCATGATGGCACCTACCTTAACACATTCTTGGTAGGAAAGCTAACACTCCACATTAGTAAAGATAATAAAAAATGAGAGAAACTAGATAAATACTAAACTTCTAGAATGAAGTCAGTCTATAATACTCAAAGTAACACAAATATCTAAAGAAATAAGTCAATCTAAAAAGACTGGTGTCTTAAGTGTGAAGTGCCTCTTGTAAAATATAGAAAATATGAATTACATGTCTAATTCTAAAAATATGTAAAGACAAATTTTGATTGGAGGAGGTCCATAATTTGGCCCAAATGATGAAGCTCACTAGTACCTCAAAATCGAACTCTTACCATATTATATTAGCCATTGTAGGTCATACACATAATGGGATGTGCATCTAAATGGCATATAATTAGAAGTTAGTATGGTCCACTTACACTTATTAGGTATAATAGGCCGACTGAGCAAAGTAGAAAACTCTATAAGCAAAAGATACTATGTGCACATTCACCTATATATAAATAAGCTCCCAAATGGTAGCTCATACCATCTCCACTAATTATTCTAAAATATAATATAATATATATATATATAAAGAGTAACTACACATGAAAGTATAAGGAAATCAATCACAAGTCAATGACACACAAAGGTAGAAGTAAAAATAATGCAAATAGAATGCAATAATAGTAGGACAAAGATATTCATCACATGACTTTCGTGTACACCTTCAAAGCCATAACACTTTAGATAAGACCCATAGGAGGTTCTCCACCCATATACTTTCACAATCTTAATATCATCTCAATTACCTTACCGACAAATGATCTCAGCTAATGGTTTTTAAAAGATCACAATTACCTTCCAGGAAAATGACATTGACCAATTGTAATGACCCTTCAGGTCATTTTCCATATTTTCACTTATTTTCACCGTTAGAGATTTTTTGTATTAGCCAATAGTCATTTATGACTTGTTGGAACTAACAGTTCGGTTATCGGGCAGTTCGTTTGTTTTTTTGAGCCAATTCCTTATTTTGAAATCTTCATTGGTTCCAAATATCATATATAAGATTTTGGATGAATTCTGAATGCTTGGAGGAGGGTTGGAAAATTTTCAAGTCTCAGCTGTAATCTGGTGCACCTGCAAGCGTGGATCATGGATCATGATTGGAGTCTGGCAGAAACATAAAGTTTCTTGATCACAATACTTAAAGTCACAAATGGGACTCCTTGGTCAAGCTAATAGAACCGCGATAGCAGTAGGGTAATGTCGCGATGGTGATATTCTTTTCTGGTGCCTTATATCATGATCACGAATTTTGGGTCGCGATAACGAGACCCAAGAACCTGGTAAGATTATAAATACTTCCTTGTATCCCAACCTTGCTCATTCTTTATCCATTTTCTTGAGAGGTAAAACCCTATATGGTGAGATATCTTAAATTAGAGCTTGTGGGTGATTTGGGATCATGGATAATGCTTGTTTACATGATTATCTACCTATTTGGGGTAGGATTTCACCCTTTTCATAGTAGAAATTAACATTTCTTGTTCAAAAATCTCAAAATCTTGGGGGTTTTGTTTTATCCCAAAATTAGCTCAGAATTTACTCATTTTTTAGGGTAATGATTCCTTGAGCATATGGGGATGTTGGGTTGGTTTAGAAAATGTGATTTTTTTTAAGTAAGACCACATGGGATTTTGATGTGATTTTTGAACCAAAAGCACAATAGCGCAATATGAATATCATTATTCTTATATTGATGAGTAGAATCTAATTTTGATAGCTTGACATCTTGCGAAAGCTTCTCGGAATGGAAAATTGTGATTTTGTAGATCTTTTAAGCTTTCTTCCACATCCAGATAGGCTAGATTTTATCCCTTTTTATATTGAGCTAATTCATAGTATGGTTATTATATTGTGTTAGATTTGGGATGAGTTTTAGGTGTTGGTGTGATAAATTGAAATACTTGGGATTAGTTGGATTATTTAGGATATTTTGGATATCATTGTGTGTATGATTAGACTAGTTATTCCTATCTTTGGTGAAACTGACCTTGTAGTCTGTAGTTAGGGGATAAATAACTTAATCATTCATTTAACGAGGAGATTCCCTTGGTCAATTCAGTTTAGGATGAAACTTAATCACATTGCCAACACCTTAGGTGGAATGGACTTAGTTGCTCTATATTAGGAGGAATTGCTATAGTAGGACTAGTTGTGTCTTGTTAAACATCTAATAGTGGATTTAGATACCTTAGCCTATTCTTGGGAAGTTATTGCTTGATAAATGCTTTCGGAGATTTAGAAGTGGGATCTTCGAACCACCTTAGGCCAAGACTTATGATAGTTATTGAAGACCCTTTGATACACTTGTGTAAACCTAGGAAGATGATTATTTTGATCAAAATTAGATGCCTTGGTACTGACACGACCCAACCCTAGGCTTTTTCATAATGTACATCCTTAGTCCAACCAGGATCGGGGATCTCCAACTGTTACCCAATCCAACCACCTATATTCATCCTTAGATGGGATGAATTTCAAACATATAGTAAGATAGCATTATTGTTCACATTAATACTCTGGGATAGGGTCATAATAGTAACTGACCCAACCGAGTCTAACCATACTGCAACAACCGCCCAACCATACCAACCAAACCATAAATCATAAACCAAAATGGAATACCAAGACATAATATGATAAATCTCAAAATATAGTATTACGAAACAGTAAGAAATCATGTCTGATGTTTCCAACCTCAATACCAATACCAATACCAATACTAAGGCTGACACTAACGCCAATCCCTCCTATAACAACCCACAGAAGTACCATAATGCCTCTATTCAAAAGAGTAAACAAATATGGTTGGGACATGCACCCAACCATGGCTAAAACCAATATCCAAGATTAAAAAAAGTGTATAAATAAATCCATAACATGAAATGATGCCTTTCGAAATGATGGAAGCTCACCACTTTAGTCCAAATGATGATACCAAATCCGCGTGCTAAACAGGAGGAGTAGAATGGATGGTTCCTGCATAGCATGGGTATACAGCTACCAGTAGATGGGGTTAGCGAATGACCGTTAGCATGAAACTCAGGATAAGGATAAAATAATGCCAGTGATAAAACCAAGTAAAACCATCCATAATGCATACAACCATACATATACATAAGTTCTGGGAAAGGGAACCGGGTTTAGCATTCATTTAAAACCTTTACCTGAGTTGTGTAGCTTTGTCATCCTAACCACCCATGTCCATATGAGTTCAACTCCCCTTGCTAAAAAGGCCCCAGTATATGTAGCCATACGACCAAGGAATATTCCATGGGATGACTGGTACATCTCTCCAATATAAAATATGACACTCGCATATGGCCATCGAATACCCCTCATATCGGCAAATATGAGTCTCGAGTTTTGGTCCCCCCGGGACCGCCACCTTATACGACTTAGCTATACTCTCCGACATTTATTCCAAAATAAAACCATGTCCACACATTCCATTTTCTATTTATTAACCAAGGCTAATATTAGTAGTATCACCATTCCACACTATTACTTGCAAGTAATATCCATAGACAAAACATTTAGGTTAGGGGACCTTTGGTACCCTTCCAATTTCCATATCAAATCCACTTGGGAGACTTCCATACACTCCACAAGCTTAACCATTTAGCCTTTAGACTTTTTCTAACCATTCAAACCATACATAAACCTTTTTACCAAGTTTATAACATGCAAGAGTTCCATTAAAAGAAGCTAGTGTAGTGAACATATCTTTAAAAGCATTTCATCAAACACCTTTGGGGGCATAATATAACCAAAATCAATTAGAAAGACTATTAAACCATTACCATGCAATCCAGTTGTTCAAAAACACCATTAATGCATATAAAAATCATAATCAAACCACAGGAAATCATAACCAAGCATTTAATAGCAGAACCCCTCAAATAACAGTTCAAATCCATAATCATGAAATAGTAAAACAATGAAATCAATAATATAAACCATTCCTTTAGTTAAAATTACAACGAGGGAAAATAATCAGGCCCTATACCGAAGAATTAACGAAAAAAAATCACCGAAGTAAGACCCAAAGTAATCTGTAAGTTGAAACCTGGCCTTCTTACCCCAAAAGCTCTTAAGAGATTTATAAGATATTTTGTAATATTTTCTAAGTGTTAATGAATAGAATAATAAGGTAATAAACTCCTAAGTGTATTAGAAGTCATGGGTTCTAGATAGGGTAAGTAGGGAAACATCCAAAATACCCCCACTTAAATCCCTTAAAAACCCATCACAGGTATACGACTTACCCTCACGAGTCATACCCTCCTATACGATTGGTATCACCCCACTCATATCCATGCCTCAACCATTGGATCAAAAATGGTCCAGTATACGACTTATCCAACCAAGTCGTAACAACAACATACAATCTGTATCCACATCCCTTATCCCTGACAGAATAAAATACTTGGGGAATCAAACACTGTCCACCATATGATTATTTGATATGACTCATATCAATCCTTACGACTCATACCTCTAAGTCTTACCTACTCTAGTGATAAAAACCATCCCACCAACTAACATTGGTCAGAATACAACAGGACCATACCACTCGTACCCCAGCATATGGCTCGTACCCATAAGTCGTATTAGGCCTGGAGAATGGATTTCTGAGAAATTTTTCTAAGTTTCAAAACCTAGGATGTTTCAGGTACTCATTGGTTATAATGAATGACCATGGAAGTAACACTTAATTACTATGCTATAAATAAATTATTGGTTAAGCTTATGATAAGCTACTGAATATGCTATTGATTTGGATACATACTATTGAATAATCCCTTGATTATCATATTGTATGAGAAAAATTATGCTAATGCTCAAGCCAATGAATAAGGTATTAACTATGCTAATTGATAAATTAGCATTTATGCTTTTGTTCATGCTAGAGGGCATGCTTATTGACTACATTGATGATCAAGCCACTGATTATGCTATGAATAAACTATAGATTATGCCATGGAATAGATATTGACCAAGTTATTGATAATTTATTGTCCATGCTTGATTGTACATAATGATTATGATGGAGGTTATGTTAAATGACACTATTGGAGAATACATAATGGATTATGCTAAAGCCATGTTTATTGATTATATTAACAATTGTGCTTTTGATTATGCCAAAGATCGTGCTTATTTACTATACTGAAAATCATGCTATTGGTTATGCTTGCTCTAACGATTTTGTTTATGATTATTGATCATGTTAATATATTATGTCCATGGTTATACTATTAAGTACTCTACTGAATATGCTATTATCCATATTGATGATGATATATATATATGCCTGCCAAGGCCAAAGGATGATATGATGATACATAAATACCCGACAAGACCGGAGGATTATTATGACCATACATATATGCCCGGCAAGGCCAAAGGATGATTATGATATATATAGACACACACATTCCCAACAAGACTAAAAGATTACAATGATGATATTTATGAGGATAGTGTTGAATATCCATACCGATTCGAGTCCGTCTATACGTATTATACTATGATGATATGTTTATTGTGATATGATGACATTTGAGTGTGAAATTGAAAATAAAGCTAAGTTGAAAATCTGTAAATAGATATAATATAGTACAATATGAATAGACTGTAGTGATATAATGATTAGATGATGAATATTGGTTAGTTGATAAATATTGGCTAGTTGAGAAATATTGGTTAAATGGTAAATAATGACTAGTTGATAAGTCATGATTAACCACTATATGGAGATTAGTTAATAAGTTATGTTTAGTTGATAAAGTATAATTTATTGATACATGAGGATTAGATGAAACATGATGGATAGTTGATATATGTTGAGTTATTTGCAAATGATGAATATAGAAATCGATAGTTATAGTGTGACATGACTTGGATGAATTAAAATTTTATTATGAGTGTTGATAAATGAAAATGTTAGGATATTCTATCTTGTTTGTACCTTCCAGGCTTATAGGGGCTTGTGATGGGTTATTTACTTTTTACACACTAATTGGCATGTGGGAGAAAATTTTGAAGTTATGGTTGCTTGTATTGATGTTTATGTTACATTATCCTATTATTCTAGTTTATTTACCTATTTATACACAACGATCTTGGAGTTACTTCAATTTTATCTATACCTTGACTTAGTTAAGATGTCTTGCATTTTATCATATATATATCATGATTTAGATCAGTTGGCCAATAATGTCGACTGAGTACCCAGGGTTTTGGTACTCATACTATACTTCTATACCTTTTTGGTGCAAATTTGAGTACTAGTTGTCGCCGCTGATCGACATTCATGTTCTGTTGATATCTGGAGATAGAGTGAGCTCTTGAAGTCTAAGTCACCTCTTTTCTTCTATCTTTCTATGTTCATACTTTTGTTTTGAGACAGATGTTATTGACTATTCTAGCTACTTAGGTTGTATTATTATTACTATATTCTCTTGTAATGGATTTACCCGGTCATGTGATGGTATCTATGTTGACTATCTTTATCTGTTTCAAAAACTATATTTATAATAAGTTGTGTTATTGATTTTCTCCTATGTTGGAAAATTTCTACCAAGTTAACCTATTATGTTTAGATTTGGGTTACGGTTTGTCTTACCTACTGGCGGGTCAGAGTAGGTGCCATCATAACTCAAAAATTAGGTCGTGACACTAAGGTTTTAATAAAATGTATCAATCAACCTTGCCGGCAAGTGACCTCAGCTAAGGATTTTATAAAATATTTCTTTCAAAATCGGTGATTCTTGATAGTACCAGAATAAATATACATGTATGAAATAAGGATGTAATATTAACAACCAACTAGTATAAGATGATAATCAATTCAATATAGGTATTTTTGAGTTTGGAATCAACTAAATATATCAATAATTCATGATATAATCCCTCGTATAGTATAACTAGAATGAATAGTCATGTAATACCCTAATAAATATTATTTCAGACCCTTCACTCGGGAATCACTATAATGTTAGAGAAAAAAATCTTCAATTAAGGTCTACAATTTCTATTTAATCCCCTGCACGGGCATAATAACAATAATAATGGCTTTTAATGAACAAATAAGGCCTACAATATCAAATAAAGCCTCTTCATGGGTATCATACTACATAGAACCTCTCAAGTCAACAACAATATGTATACAATCCCTCACACAAGAGAAATGATAACACTAATAATCTTCAAATATAATTTCCTATCTAATTCCCCAACCCATAGCATGTTTTACAAGAATGTTAACTTCCTAGCCCAGTCTGAAGAAAGTTAAGTCATAACCTACCTCAAAAAGCCAAAATGCAAGCCTAGACCTTCACCACAGAGCCTTTTCTTTATCATTAATCTAGGAACAAAGTAACTCTATCAAAACCATAATCTACATATCAAAATGGAACTACTAATATCCATACAAGAGTTACTTGAGTAGCCATCAGAAGAACCATAATCTAGGAACAAAGTAACTCTATCAAAATGGATTTGATTGCACCAGAGAATTGCACCAACAGTTTTGGAATCTTAGAGAAATTTCCCCAATTAAACCCTCAGAATTCATGCGGACCCCACAAAAATAAACTAGATATGTCATTAGGCTATTTAGATTGTTCCAAATTCAATGGAACCTTTAGATTTATAAAAAGAGGTAATTTACAACAATTTAGCCCTAGAGACACCTTTAGGGCTAATTTGGCTACTTTTCATTAAATGGGTCGAAAGAAAATATAAGGGATCAAGACCTAAAATAACTATTCTCCCAACCCAAAATTAATATTCTGGATCTAATAGGACTGCAAAAATCTCCATCTAGCGCTTAAAACACAAAATATTAACTAAAGTCAAACTTATGACTTTAAAAGCATCAAATTCACCCAAATCACCCCTGAAAGCATTAGAAACCTGCCAACCAACCCCATAACTTAGAAATAGCATATAGAAACTACCATTAAAGGAAAAAAATTTAAAACACATAAAAAGATAAAATTCACAAATACGATTCTACACTATCATTCTTATGCATTTGTTTAAATATTCCATATTTATCTTCTTCGTAGACATATTAGGTTTATCCTAAGACTATATTACATTATATATATATATATATATAAACACATATATATATATATTAAATGGTCATTGCTAACCTCTTTTTATCCCAAATCTTTGGGGTTGCTTTTTCCAATAAATGTTGGTTACATTTCTTTAATCTATTTTTACTAGTAACCGATTTATGGATTAGTTCTCTTGTAGTAGTCAGTCTATCCCTAAACCTACATGCCTATGACTTCATTTCTCAGGAAATTCGCGCACCGAAAGATCCTGAATTTGAGACTTTCAACACCAAAAATATTCTCTTAAACGAAGGTATTCACACATAGATGGCAGCTCAAGATCAGCCTTATGAAAAACATATATTACCTGAGGAGGTTCTACCACATGGAAACACTCTTTAATGGAATTTTAGCCTTAGTTGGTATTCACTAAGAAACCACTGGTTTCGCTTAGTGGGACAGGAATACCCGACTTATCAATTTATCTGGTAAACTACTAGGGGCTTTTTTAGCCTATACGAGATTAATCATATTCTCGGCTGGAGCACAAGATTTTCATACCAGAAAATACAACATGTTTGTTACTTGAGTAGCCATCAGAAGAAGAAAATACAAAAGATACACTAATCAATAAGATTAATGAAGTAGTAATTAGTGCAAAAGCATCTAATTGGAAAGTAAGAGTTATGCTTCTAATCCTCCAAGCTACCAACAAATGAACTATATATCATTTGATCCCTCTATTAGCCAAAAATATTAATTGTGATAAAGCATGTCTTCGAGGTATTTTACTTTATAATGAATCCATTGATTCTATATGACTTACTACTACCCCCCCCCCCACCTTCGCATTTTATTCATACATGGAGTCGGGTGGAGAGGGGAGAGAAAAGAAATTTTATTTTTATTTTACAAATGGCCAAGCTAGATCATATATCTATATAAGGATAGATAGTTCGACTGGTGGATTCACACCTAAGATCTTTCTACAGGTAGAGGATTACCCACACCTATAGCCATATTCTTTTTGAATCAATAAAATAAATATAGTCTTTCAGAGAGATGGTTGAGTGGTTAATAGCCCTGGTCTTGAAAACCTATATAGTTTTGAATAAAGAACTATCAAAGGTTTAACTCCCCCTCCCTCCTTTTTTGCTAATTAAATATATTTTTTTCTTTAGTGGTTTTTCCAAATCTGCTTTCTGAAAGAAAGGGGAATGGCTTGTCTATCCCATCTAGCCAAGCCAAAAAATAGATTTGACATAAATTAGATAAAATAAGCTGGAAAAAAAATACTTAGACTGATTCCAGGATGTATGATTGATTCAAAGATATTTGTTCTTCATTCAAGCATTGTTCTCCTATCTCAACTCAATTAAGAGGGTTCATGAAAAGAACAAGTTTAAGGTCATGATCAATACCTTTTCCTAATCCTACTATAGTTGTACTAGTTCTTCCCGCGTTCCACAAATGACCTACGAAGAAGAAGAATCCTAGAACAAAATGAGAGGTAGATAACCAACTTCTATAACATACATAATTGATTGCATTGATCTCGGTAGATACACCGCCCATGCAATTTAAAGAACCTAGAGGAGCATAAGTCGTATTTTCCATGGAACATTATTACTGCCAAGGTTGTGTTTCTTTTTCCAACCTACTCAAGTAAAATCCATTTGGACCCATTATACGCTCTAACCATATAGAACACATATCCTAAAAATGCATAATTTATCCTCTAAGATGACTTCTCTGGTTGGGGAACGCATTAGATATTTACCTAAACTAGTAGGTCCTTGAGTGGATCCCACATTAGCTCCAAGACATTGGTCTCTAACTAGAAAAGTAAATGCTTGAGCTTGAGAATATTCTAGTCTAGTAGGTACATAAAATTCATAAGGATAAGTTGTATTATTGAACCATACAAAACAACAAGCAATGAATAAAAAGACAGCTAAAACCCATAAACTATAAGATAAGTAAGCCTCTCAAGAACATACAAGTGCGCGTCGAGCCCATACGAAGGGTTATATATATATGGATTTATATATATATATATATATATATTTGCGCCTTAGCTCACACACAAGTTTACGTGGTCTCACCATGTAATATAGTGTCCTTATAAAAAGTCGAATATCGATCCCCTAGAGACTTGTATTGAAATTATCCAAGCTTAGTTCACTAATGAGATTAATCAAGTTCAACGTAGCCAAAAGACATTGTAAGTTATAAGTAACTGTAAACTAAAAAATATGGTAAAGTAAATGTTTGAACAATCAGTGGGAAAAGCCCAGAGTCAAGGCACTGCGAACAATTATACTACATTATAAAACTTCATTAATTAGGTTATTTATCTTTTTTGGTTCATGGGGTCTATATTATGACTATGGTCTTTCAAACCTCTGATCATTTATCGAACTTAGCCCCCACAACTACATCATTGAGTGAGGATGCGAGAAATAATTTAATGCTTGCATATTCATCCCGTACTTGAACCAAATTGTGCACTTAAGTATATTACTATCCTAAGTTAAAATCATAACATTAATTCATGAAGATTACAATCCTATTGTATTCATTCCATGTTCTACTCTACCATTTATCCTTCCAGGTTCATAATAGTTAAAAAAAGGATAAATAAACAATAAATAATGATAAAAAAAACCATAAAAAAATCAAATCCAAACAATAGAACTCATGTTCTTGGCCTTAACCTCGGAAAAGGGTGTTTAGTCTCTCATAAACATAACAAGAATCACAGTAGTATAATCCATGTTAAAATAAACAAACAAACTAAATTAAAGAGATAAGAACCCTAATAAATGTGTACAACATCTTATTTTCAAGGTTGAAGGTTGTCCAAGGTGTTCCTAAAAGTGTTTAGGTATTCTATTTATAGGAGGACACAAGTTGCCGATTTCAAATTAAGTGTGTGCCAAGACAATATCGCACCATGTAGGTAGAATGGATTCCCAAAAATGTGGTGTATACTAGAAATTTACATCAGGAAATTTTCCAATGGTGTGACACGGCCCTATCAGTGCACCTAGGAAATGTGGCACGCCCAGCACATTAAATCGCCCAACTTTGATCAAGCCTTGTCCATTACTTTTGTCGTTCAAGTACAAGCTTAATGGTGTTGTTTCCATATTATTTACAGATTTTTTGGAATACCTTTACCATAATTATAAACTTAAAATATTCCTACAACATCAAATACCACACATTAGAGCATATAACAACACAATTCAAGACAACGAGCTAGTAAAGGCCATAGCTCGATCTAAGTGTACTAGCTTTTTTTCCTTGATACATAACTTGTTGTTTTGAATCCAAACTCACTATGAACATACTTTGAACATTATATTTACATAACTAACACTTATATGCTCATTTTGACCAAGAATTACTCCTTAAGCTCAAGAGAAGTCCTTAAAACTAAGCTAAATAAGCCCAGATAACAACACTAAGGTGCATACATCCACCTTAGATTATATATTTATACATATATATATATTATGTGGTCTTAGTAATACTTTGATGACTACTGAGTATGATGTATTTTGATACTCATACTATGCTTTTAATTTTTTTTCTAATGCAAATCCTAGTAAAAGAAATCGTTGTTGATGTCCTTCTCGTGTGGAGCTATTTTTATTACAGAATTGGGGTGAGTTATTAATATTTAACATAGTACCATCTCCATTTTTTGGACTTATTTTATTTCATACTCGCAAATATAGTTTTATATATTCTTATATATGTAGTACTTACTGATACCAGGTCTTGGGTTTTGTATATTTTATCCTTTTATATATATATATATATATACACACACACATATGTATATAATGTTAGTAGACCTTGGGGTTTGGTTTTGTATATTTTTTCCTTTTAGAATATATACATATACATATATATATATACACATATATATATTTGTGTATGTTTTTGTGTGTGTACAGAGGGGGATCCACTTCCTGTGTTTGTTACATATTTGGGTTATTTAATTTAGTATTTCATTCTTTATATTATTAGGATGTCACTTTTCAATCTAGGCTATGAAGTTTCGCTTACCTACTAGTGGTTTATAGTAGGTTCCAGCATGATCCAAACTTTTTGTATCGTGATAATTTGGTATCACAACCTGGGTTCACTAGTATTACTAGTATGAGAGAAAAGTGTATAGTAGAGTCTTATAGTTCGGTATTATAACTTATCCTATCTTAAAGACGCTATAGGGAATTCTTACGAAAATTTTACCTTTTGATTCCTTGTCATGCATTCTTATTCCAACTAGTTTCAGTAATCTCATTTGTTTCACTCTTTTGTAGATGGTTAGGATGAGGCATACAATACCCAAGACTGAGGCCCATACACTGGTAGCTAGGTCTATAATAAGTTACAGCATAAAATAATTGGGCTATTTTGATTTACGATTTTAAGGATTAGGTGTAATTTCCTCAAAGTACACTTATTTTGATGCTACTATTGGTTCATATCAACATAATTATGTTACTAAAAATTATAAGGGCCGCATAATTGTATCTTCAAAGTTATGCATACTCATGTACAAGTTGAAGAACTTGATATGTTATTTGGTCTATGATTTAGATCTTGAAGTATAGTTGGAATGCATTGTGCTAAAAGGCTAAGGTTTTTATAATCTTCATAAAAATCCTTTCCAATGTTATGAGTAGGTCTAGAATGTCAAAATTTGGATTTAAATTTTCCCCAAATTAAGAGTTAAACATTTCAGACTAGGCCAGTCTTGGCAGAAATTTGAGTGTGGTATGGTCTAGGGTAATTTCAGAATATATCAGTAAAATGTTATACATTTTAATTAGATTTATATATAGATAGGATGATAAGGTATCTATAGGAATTTTTGGAATTAAATTTGGCTAAGTAGAACTCTCAATATTGAATTTAACATAAGGGATTGGTTTTGAATGTCAAAATTTGAGGTTGTGTTGCAAAAATTGAAAAACTAGGAGAAATCCCAATTTTTTTCCTAACCTACCCTACTATAGTGGGTGGAAGGACACTACCATTGTACCTTTATTCGAAAAAAAATTCCGCCATAGCGAAGTAATCTTTGGTTAATCCTATCATAACAGGTGGATTTTGCTATAGTAAGGTTGTTATAGCTGGATAGGGCCGTTATAAGGGGATATATGTTGATAAATCCAAAAAAATTATTAAAACATTATTTCTATTCCACTTTCATTTGGGGTATAGTTGTGGAAATCAGTGGTAAATTCTACTTGTTTCGTTAAAATTCTTCATAAAGGTAAGCTAACCCTTTCAATTAACTAGTTTTTGATTATTAACTCATAGAATCACTAGTTTTGGATTTTAGGGAAGGATTTAACTTTACCTAAATTATTTTCTATTGCAATTAGGTTAACTACATTATAAACCCTTAGGTTTTGGTTAGATATTGTTAAAATACCCCTACATGATTATAGCAACCACAAAATTGATAGGATTAAGGTGGAATAGTGACAGAAAATTCTAGAATGGGAGGAATGATCATGAATTTGGCCTTGGAGTTTTGGGACTAGGTTATAATATTTGATATGTTTAGGGCATTTGGTTGATTATATTTTGTATTGATGTTTTTAGACCACAATCAATTCGAAGGTATATTGCGGTAGTGATGGTTTGATGTAATTCAAATCCAAATTGATATATATGTGCATGTTAACTGTTTCTTCATATAATTTCTATAAAGAATGCTCCAAGAAAAAAATAGTTAATTAACATCCTAAGTGTTAATCACATGTAATGAGGTCATATTAGAAGCTTGTTGATTTTACAAGTGTGATTGTTGTTTTCATGGTGATTGTGATTATTTTGACATTTGTTGACTTTTTGGGATGTAGTGGTATTTGGACATCTTTAAGATATTGGTGATATAAGGTTGACAGGTACTAGATGTTTGGGATTTTTAGTACAAGGACACGAGCTCGTCCCTTGAAGTTCATGGCTAGTTGGTGAATATAAGACCCTTAGTATGTAAGTCTAAGGCATTAGTGACTGTGATGGGTCCTTGAGTGAATCGAGTATCTGTGTTGATTAATTTTTATTTGGTCCCTTGAGTGAATCAAGTTTATGTGTTGACTTATTATGATTAATTCCCTAAGTGAATTGGAATTCATGATTGTTATCATTGGTGTTATAGTAATAAATACTTGAGTGGTCTGGGATAAATTTACAAATGATTTGAATATCTCTTAATTTATCTATTTTCTTACGTATTTGAAACATGATTAGCATAATGTTTTTGATTCATGGTTTGATGACTTGGATTCTTGTGGGTAGTCATAGTCTTGACTTGAGTTGTTTCTATTTTGACTTGTACATAACTGAATTCTATAATAGTGTTGAACAGGATTAAGTGTAACATAATTAAGGTAAAATTACATGATAGGTGTTCATTATTGTTCTTGTTTTACTAAGTTATGGTTGCTTGTTCACATTTCTTATTATGGATTGGTCGATGACCCTACCAAGACACCATAGTTTTGTGTATTATTACTACATATGCTCTTCTTTTTGTTGAATGCAAAGCACTTTCTAGTGGTTGCATTCAGACCTCATCTTTAAAGCAGATTCCATTCTGACTCAAGGTTTAGCTATATATTCCAATCAACCATGAGTCATATATTTGGTTTTTTCTCTATTTGTTTTAAGCATGGATATTCCCAGTTGTTTTGACATTTCTAATGGTTTTGGTGTAATGACTTTTATATTCTAAGGGATACTTTTGCACTTGTTATAACTAGTAGAACACTTTGAGACATTGATTATTTAATGAAGTAATTGGTTTATTTTGAAATTTTCCTAAGTGTTGGGTTTGGTTTGTTGGGCTAATTAGTTCTCCCATGTGATGGTTAGAGTGGGTTCCACTCACGACGGCTTTTGGGTCGTGATAATCTTGAACTTGTTCTCTTATTAACTATTGAGGTATTTGAAATATTATCTTGGTTACCTTTAAATAACCTTATATTGTCGTGTTGGTATTCTCCAAGTCTTACAAGACACTTTTCTTAACACATCCACTTGTACGGATTGCTTACACATAGCATTCTTGTTGAGATTTTTCCATTCTTGTTGCTATGACTTTGTCTCAATTAGTGTGCCTCTAGATTCGAATCTTTGTCGCCTTGAATATAGATTTATGGTTCATCTTACTTATGGAAGTTGTCCGTTTTAAGCATATACTAGAAAGTTATTTTAAATATGGTTTGTGATCTCTTGATAATTGGGTTTTAAAAAAATGTCATCTTTAATATGGTTTGTGATCTCTTTATAATTGGGTTTTGACCCTTCATGATACAGGGCTTTGACCCTTCTTGATACAATGCTTGATCCTTCTAAATATTTGATTATGTTAGGTTTGACACCTATTTCTTCACTAGATAAAAGGTACAAAATAATTCGTCTCCAACAAATACAATGCATGAAGTGGTGTCTTATTAGATATAAGAATCTACGGAGTAGGGCATGATGTACATATTGCGCGAAACTTGTTATTTGAACTCCAGTGAACTTGTTCTTGATCTTTCTTAACACTTGAGTTTTTAAATATCAAGTTGGTACTTTTAATTTATTTACTTAATTGCTTATTTATATATGTTCCCATTGAGCTACTATTAACTTCGGAGGGAATCGGAGAGCCTAATGACTCTTAGTCCAATAGACCTACTATCTTTTAATTACTCGAAAGTTTGGTAATTATTCCTAACATGAGCCTATAGTGGTATGGAAAGACCAAACAAATCTTGTAAGGTACTTGCATATTTTGAAAGGTTCCTCAACCATTGATGGAATCACTAAGTTTATCTGAACTAGAGATAATATGAACTACTAAATGTCAAATATTTGTACCTTTAACTCTTTTGAATGGCCTAATTTTGCCGCTAGATTATGACTAATTCGTCTTAAGTTAAGATCTTTAAAAGACCACAAGTATCATATTAGCTTTTGTTTTAGAAGTAGCATCATTCCAGGAGGGTCACTACAATATGTGCCTCACAGCATGTAGGAGAAATTAGGGGACAAGTTTACAAATTTGTAGGAGGCATCTATGACAATGTCAGAGTATAAGTCGATATGTCATAAGTTGTCCAAACATGATGCTATGATTATACCTACTGACATAAGAGGGTGTACCAATTTGTTAGGGGGTGAGATATCATCCTCACCTATTTATTGAGCAGACATTATCTTTAGATTTTCCATTTTTAGAGGTTGATGACATGCTAGAGGGAACACAATAAGAGTGCCATAGAGGTAAAAATAAGAGTCTCCACCATTAAGGTAATTTTAGTAGTTCCCAGTCCAGAGTTAGGGTTTTTTCTAGTAGGGCCAACAGTAGTAGAAACATATTCAGCAGTAGATCCATTTAGATTACACCTCAACTTACAAATGAGTTTAATCAAGGTATAATAGTCATAGAAGTCAGAGCTCCGATCAGATTGAATGGGGTTCTCATTCTGATTCTTTAGGTTATAGAGGCTCATCGGGATTAAAAGGTACATCATGCTAGTGTAGGACTTCTAGGGGTTTCTATGAGTATTGAGAAATGAGACAGTTTTCTAGAGAGTGCCCCCTGTGTGGGTTTGTTGAGCAGCTAAGTCAACTAATTTAGCCCCTTATGGTTGTGGATCCACTAGCTAGGGGTGGTGCTCAGTATAGTTGGGTGGTCCCCATAGTTTTATAGAGGTGCTAATCTAGGTAGTGTAGGTGGACATTGATGTTTGATGATTTATGATGTATTCAATGCTTAAAACATAGGAATTTATGACTTTTTAAGTATGTTTTTGTAGATATGATTTATTTTTGGTATTTGTGTATGGAAACAGGGTTCAAAATCAAAGGCAGTGGATTGGAAAATGACTAAGTATGGACTCATGGATGTAGTTCACGGTTCATGGAACTTTGTTCATAGTCGATGGAACCTTCCAAGAGTCATCTTGCATGCTTATGAGCCTTATTCTGAAGATGTGCAAAGTGACCTAGTTCCTACAAAGGCTTCCATGACCTGTGAACCAACCCACAAACCATGATTGTAGGTAATTGAAGATTGTCAAATTGGAAGTCAAGACAACAAAGTAAATCCACGAGTTGTGAACTATTTCATGGAAAACTGAAAGAACTTAAGCTGAAAAGTCAAATGCTTGAGATAAGAATTGAAGTTCATGGATCGTGGATTGTAACTCACGAACTATGAAACCTGCCAACTTTATTTTCCTTGTTGTTTTAGGATTTATTTTTATAACGTATACAACTACCTTTCCTAGGTTTTATTTTATAGTTTACACACTCTTAAATCTTAGAAATGTACTCCATTATTTTGGTCTTGGGATTTGAGAGATTATTTCATACTTTGATTCTTGATAATTTGTATTTTAATAATTATTCAAGATTTTGGATATCGTATACTTGATTAGTAAATTTAAGATTATGAATTCTTATACAAATTCTTATTACAATCTTATTAACATGAGTAGCTAAATCCCATAACTAGGATTATGGGAACCATGATGTATTAAGAAGTAGGTTAAAGTACTAAGTTATTGTTGAAACTGTATATGCATGCATTGTTATTCCCTTTATACTGATTGTTGTTTAATTATTTCAAACCTTAGAACTCGTCTTATTCTTACTTTCTATATCAAAGGGGTAACCTTGATTTTTTCCTCTAAAGCCCCTTGCTCCACAAGAAAAAGGGTTTAATAATGGAGATTTAAGGATATCAACCCTCATCTAATATCTTGAGCCTTGTTCTGGAAAAGTTAAATAAGATCAAAGGTAAGGTTTAGTAAAGAAAACACCCATAGAGGATTATGTTGCGTGGTAATATTCATCTAGATAGGTGACCAATACTTTAGGTGAACCTAACTTATTTATTTTTCATACTAAGCATAAGGATAGATAACTAGCACACTATGCTTATTGAGTTATGAAATTGTGGGGAACACAATCCTAGTCCACTCTCACTGATTAATTAAAACATAATAACTTCTCCATATTTCTTCATGTTACTTACTTTTGCAAAAAATTACTTGTTATTTTAAAACCCACTTTGAAAATAACTACTTAATAGTGGCAATAGCTGTATTGACCTAGCTTTTAGCCAGACTCTGTGTAGGAATAACCCCAACCCTAGTTGGGTTCTGATATAAGTCAAATGAGCGTCAACACCTTTGATCACATAACTCGAGGCCAACATGAAGAGGTCCAAATGTTGATCGCCCTAAGGATCGAAGAATATTCTTAGAGGCCCTTCTTCGAGCTCCTAATAAAGACCTGTCATGTTTGGAAGATAGCTTGGAGAAGAGGAAATCCATGGCGCAGGAATAAAGAGAGCCCTTGTGGGTTCTTTCTGAAATGGCCACTTTTGGGATATTTTTGTAATAGGCTAGTTGTGCAAAGGAAACTACTATAAATAGATGCCTTAGAAATTTCATTAGTTAGTTTTTCTTGATTAATTTACATGATGTATTCATGAAAGCTCCATGGGAGTGTTTGAGTGCTTGGAGAAGCATATGTTGAACCTTATTTAGAAAAGTTTTTTGTAAGGAGGATCTAATCCCCTTAGCGGTCACGTAAGAGCTAGGTTCTCATTGATAATCCATTAAGGGAGGTTTTAGGGTTTGACATACCCTTAAAGTGCCTTTTCATTATCAAATTTGTGTCTATCTTTCTATTATCACTATTTTATTCCTCTATCTTTACTTTTTTGTATCTAGATTTGAGTCCTCATTCCTAGGATCTATCATATGGTATCATAGCCGAGCATAATTTCGTTACTAAAAAGTCAATCTTGGGTTTGTTATCTTAAAAATCCATATAAAAAAGTGACAAATTGAAATTTCCTAAAAATAAGTTACTATACATGTTTTTGGTCTTCAGTCAAAATTTGAGTTTTGATTTTTTGTTTTTTCTTGTGTTAGATTTGTATTCTTAAATGCTATATGTGTCTATAGACAAAATTTGAGTCAAATCAGAGCTTATTTGAGTGTTTGATCCTTGTTGGAAGCTTGGGTTGAAGAAATTCAATGGGAATTCTAAATCTACAATTTTTGTCTGTGAATTTGAGAAAATGATGTTTTTAATGAGTTTATAAGGCTAATAAGTGCCTACATTCAAAATTTCAACCCATTCCAAGCTCTAGAGAAAAAGTTAAAAAGATTGGTGTTCTTGGTGTTCTTAAAGACATTCAAATATGCAAGTTGAATCTTCATCAAACATTGGAGTGTAATCCTAAAAGGAGAATAAAAAAGTATAAATTTATTCAAATGTTGATCGCCCTAAGGATCGAAGAATATTCTTATCTTTAAAGGAGAATGGGATCTAGCAGTTTATCTTGAATGGGAATGGGAATGTGAAAAAGTTTTTGAGGATTATGTTATGACCAAATCCGAACAAGCTCCATATTCCCTTAAGTACATTCAAGGCTCAGCCTTAGAATGGTGTAAAATTGCAAGGAATCCTACGCAAACATGGGGTTCCTTGAAAGAGTTCTTGAGGCTAACCTATGTGTTGAAGGGTTACAAGAAGCTTTATAATAGTGATCCAAGAAGACCAACTTGTTCAAGATGGGTAAAGATTTGTGGAGTTCTGAGATGTGTTCTAATACTAGATGATTGTTTTCACTCAAACTACATAAGACCTCTTATGATTGATTATCTAGGGATACCTCGAGGGTCCAAGTGTTTCCCAAACTTCTTGGAAGGCTATAGATTCTTCGAGAGTGTGAAGGTTTCCTTCACTCGGATGGATATTATTAGGAGGTGTGGTATGATATATTCCCATTAAAATGTGGACACATACGTTTAGGTTCTGATAGGTTAACATAACACAAGATTCCAAATGTGCAAAATTAGTCTATGTTTGCAAAGGACCAATGGGGAAATTATCTCTTTTCACCTACCCTTCCTAAATCTTAAAGAAAGATAACTTACCTAATCCTTATGAAAATTAGAGACAAAAGATTGAGAGGAATTCAGTTATGCAAGGTGGAAACCTACGAGAAGAAAAAAAAGTGGTTTTGAGGAATAAAGTGAGAGGGTTCCCACCAATAGGAGCTAACATTATTTGTCCTTATATTAGTAAGGAAATATGTGTAGGTACCAACATGGAAAGAGGATGAGATTAAGTACCAAAAGAGAAGGTTCCCTTTGAAGACTTAATGAGGGAAATCCTAGAAACTTTTGAGGCTTCTGGAGGACCTTCACACCAAGGTAAAGAATAATGTGCTCAAGAACATCAAGGTAACATAGCTAATCTTACACTTTTGTACATGTGATGATGATTGTGTGGCTAGTAGCCCATTGAGTATGAGTGGTAGCTTACCTATATGTGAGTCTATTAATTCCTTGCCTTTTGATGATGATGTACATATTGTGAGTATGGATACACTAGTTGATCCTATTAATAACTTAATTAACTCTTCTTGTAAGATAAATTTGTGTCCACCCGGTGTTGAAACCATTGTATTGGATGATAGTACATCATCTTGTGAAAACTTTATTGATCAACTTGTGTGCAAAACTATTTCACCACTTGATGATGTGTGTAGACTGATTAATGGACCTCAAGTGATTGAAGAACTTGAGAATATTGAACAAGAATATAGGAGTGGCCCTTTAAGCTTGTTGTTTAGTAAAGATTCTAATGTTTGCTTCACTCATAGGGATAATCATATGCTTGAAATTTCTTTGGAACTTGATAGCTGTCTTTTAGAGAGTGGACTTGCATATTCTACATTCTATTCATGGATAGTTCCTTATCTCTTTAAGAATAATATCTTGTTTAAAGATGAAGCGAATAATCTGGATCGTCAGATGACTGGTTTCTGAGCCTAAGGGAAAGGTAACCAAGGCCAAAACTATTATGATAGAAACAGAGACCATAGCAGAGAGCGAGATGGTAATCAGAGGAAGAAAGATGACTACAGAGAGAAGGGACATAGATACATTCCACCTAGTAGATATAATGCAGAATCCAGAATGAGGGAAATGATGGCTAAGTTGATGAAGGGCTAGGAAAATCTGGAAACTAGCCTTAAGGAGATTAAGGCTTACATTTTAGGGTTGACCCAAAAGTCAAGTCACATGCCACTACTATCAAGCAGTTGGAGCACTAGTTTGAATAGATGTCAGTAACTCTAAACCAGAGGCAGCCAGGTACCCTTTTGAGAAACAAAGTGCCATATCCAAAAAATAATAGTCGTGTACTTACTATTACCACGAGTAGTGGTATCACTACTATGGATCCCCCCACTACCTGCTATAGAAGTTTCTGATTATGAGATACCTACTGCTGAGTTTGAAAAGGTTATAGGTTATAGAGGTATAGTTGCTAATGATAAAGGTAAAGTTCAGTCATTGAGCCAAAATCCATAAAGATTCTGAGACCACCTCTACCTTTTCCCCAGTGTCTAATGCAGAAAAAAGAGAAAGGTAAGTATAAGAAATTTATTGAGATACTGAAACAACTGATCTTGAACACACCTCTTCTTGAGGCGTTAGATCCTATTCCTGGATACGTCAGGTTCATAAAATAGTTGGTCACAAGGAAAAAAGAAGTAACTTTTGATGATGTTGAGGGTGAGCACCACTGCAGTGCAGTCACGACTAGGTCTTTAGCATAGAAAAAGGGTGACCCCGAAGCATTCAATATACCATGCACTATTGGGTTATCCAAATTTTTTCGAGCCTTGAATGATTTAGGGGCCAACATTAATTTGATGACATTGGCTGTCTTCAAGTAACTAGGCTGGAACCGTCCAGAACTGACTTCGATGCAGCTATTAATGGCTAACCGCATAGTGAAAAAGCCTATGAGAATCTCTTTTTATATGATCGTTAGGGTTGACTAATTTATTTTCTCAACTATTTTTGTTATCTTAGTCTGTGAGGTTGACACCGAGATGCCTATTATTTTTGGAAGACCATTCATGTCCACAAGAAAAGCTATGGTTGACATGGAGAAGGGAAGGCTGAAATTTCAAGTCAACGGTGAGGAGGCGATATTAAATATTCGAAAGTCCATGAAGCTGCCAACCGACATGATGGTACTATCGGTGATTGATTATATTGATGATCCTGGAGGATATTTCTATGGGTATCTTGATGAATTCTGAGTAATCAAGATACCTGTGTCATGCCGCGATATCAAATCAAACACTGCATGGGAAGAAACCCATGGTCTTATTGGTGAAGTCTCAAAAACCAACACAGCTACGTCGTGCCACGATGTTAAATCAAGTGCTGAGTAGGATGAAACCCACTATATTTTATTATTTACATTTTGTTGTTTTTGTTGGGTTTAGCTTTTGGACCTTACATGGAGTATGGTAAACATTGCTACATTTATCGAATTCTAGGTTTGCATGGAACCTAAAGTGGTAAAGAAGAAGGCTAGTACATCAAGAATATGGTCAGAGTCACCTGAGCTTAGCGGTTTGGTGGAGGAGTATCTGAGACAGTGTTGTGTTAATACTCTAGTTATGGTGATACGCAGAGTCAAGAGAGGATAAACTCATTAGGATGCTAAATTAGATGCATCCTGGCAGAGAATAAAGTTCACGATTAGATCACCACCACATATTTATCTACCCTATGATGAGAAGGAGGAGAAAGAGTCCGAGTTGACTCCATAGGTTAATGCTCAGGACCCTCAGTTTGAGGAGGGGTCCAAAGATTATTTTGAGGAGGTTGAGTAGGATCATTCATCGGTGATACCCCAGTATGAGATGGGTACTGAAACTCATACATAGAAGATATATGTACCTAAGTCTGAGGAAGGTACCACACTGGCTTCCCACAATGCACAACCAAAGCAAACACCCACACCTTCTACAGATACACCTTTCGAGGAGGGATATCCAAGGTGGTGTGTGGTTGGGATGCGGAATATATATCGCAGGGATAAGCATATTTGAAACATAGGAAAACTTTTGATATGTATTTAAGAGGAGCTCTTGATCAACTTATTGGGGCTGGAGCAGTTACCACAGCTGAGGGCAGCATTTGATAGGTATCAGCAGTAGTGGATGACTAGGCCACTCAGTTCTTATAGACCAAATATTTTTCGGGAGTTTTATTCATTGTTTAGATCCACCGTATTCCTTACTATGCGCCATAATTAAGGCCTGATCTAATTTGCACGACAGCCACAGCTTGATCACATACTTGTCAAAGGGGTTAGAGTTGATATTAAATAGGAGACTATCCGCAAAGTCATATTTTGCCTAGATTATACTACACCTATATCTACAATAGAGTGCAACCATATATTAAGTATCACATAGGATCATCATAATATGTGGGATATTGAGCGCAGAGATGAGAGGGTTGGGATAGCTAGATAGATAGCCGATTATATTTCCCCATAGGGTGATGAGGCCCCATGGATTAAGGGGCAGCTGTGATCAAGAAAGGCATGTTGACGCTGGAGGAAAATTTTTGGTGGTTTCAGATTAGATACCGCCTGGTATCGACTGTTTTAGTTAATACATTCATGTGTAAAGGAGGTGCACTAGTTGCCTTCTTGATGGCTGGTTATGATATTTATTTTGCTATCATCCTCAGGTATAAGCTACATGATAGAGCCTTTGGTGATATACTAAATTTCCATTTTCTTGAATAATCCATCGGCTATAGTACCCCTATAGCCTTTGCGCGCTATAAGATATTTTAGAGCCATTTTCTTGAATATCTCAACTGGTTCGATTGATGAGATATACGTTTTTTTGTAGAGAGTTATGTAGAAGCTACCCCCTCGATTTCACCCCTATAGTACAGATATCACCTCTACACACTTCAAGATATTTTGATTTCCTTGTAGGGGATGATGAGAAGGTCCCAACAATTGGGACCAAAAGAGGTTACTTACACCATTTGAAAGATCCTGTAATGATAGACGGGGAGTCCCATAAAAAGTCCAGACATAATTATTTAGAGACTGCATTCATAGATCGACAGAGGTGTGATGCTATAGTAGCTGGTATATTATCTAGTAGTACAACAACACCACTACCATCTCTTCCATCTTTTATGCCCCCATCTAAGGATGCTCCTGACTCGAGCGCATAGTGCGACCGAGGTATGTTCTCACTTTTCTATGGTTTGTTTTGTTTTAGTGCATTGAGGAGAGTCTGGAGTTATTAATTTGGTGTGGGCATACCATGCTGCCGCCGGTTTTTGTTGCCAAGCTTCTTTTCCTGTCGGTTGCAATATTATTATAGAACCAGCATGTCTAAGACAATTATGTGTTGTATTGTGTTTTTTCTTTGTGTTGTGTTATTTGTATATAATTAAAAGATTTTGAGTATTTAGGGCAGTAGTCAGATTTTTGCTGATTGTTTATAACCATCCAAAATTTTATGTTCTAGAATTGTGTTGACGTACATATGTGTGAACTTTGTGGATCTTGTTATGGGGTTAGTAGTAAGGACATGAAAATCATTTACTGACAATTGTATGAACTGAATAGGTAGTAGTTAGTGATATTGACTCTATGCTATGTGAATATGAGATTCTACCTAGTTCCCTTTGTACGTTAAATTCAGAACTTGTCTGGTTAGTCTTGCCAACATTGAAGGATAGTCAGTTTGGAAAGGATCATAGGCCATTTTTTATTTTAGTTCACTTTTGACCTAAATAACCTTCCACGTTTGAATCTTATCCCTTGATCCTTATTTTGAGCCTTGTAAGCCTATTTTTCTTGCACTAACCATTCACCTTCCTATTTGTATTACAATTTACCTATCTTGGCTTTGTTTTTCCTTGGACAGTGTGCACCTCAACATAAGCAAAAATCCTAGTTGAGGGTGACTATCATAGGGGTGCATAGTGTAAAATGGGTATGAAGAAGGATAAGATAGGAGAGACAGAAAGTAGGGATGTGTGTGAAAAAAACAAAAATTGTAAAAAAGCAAAAAAAAAAGGACACACCTAACGTGAATGTGCAACAAAAGAATAAAATGAAAAAAAAGGGTGGAATAAATAGAAAGTTGGTTGGTGAGATGATAAATGTAGTGTAGTACAAAGGAGGCTTAATCACTTTACATGTCCATATGTATCATACAAGACCCAAGCCTATATTATAAGATGAGGAAAGCCCTATAGTGATCCCGACTAGATTTTCTGAATGCTAAGGTAAAGACAATAAGGGCAAAACTATGATATTTGACATGCATGTATTGGAACTTCTTTGTTAAGTATGAGTGTTTCTTGACCGTCCCTGTATTGACCTATATAATTTCATATGAGTGAGTGGGTCATTCTTGTTGTGTGGGCACATGAGTCATGTTGCTAGCTATTCTCTTTCTTAGGGTAGTGTATTTTTTATATATGAGTGGTTGTTTGTTGCTAATGTAATTGCCATAGCTTGATCCCCTTGTGTTACCTTGTTGTGCTTTATGCTCATACACAATTGGATTGAAAAGAGTCATGGGAGGGGATGTTATGATTTGAACTTAATGTGATTACTGACTTCCTTGAATATCTTTGATTTTCTTAATTAAGGGTCATTTTTGTTTTGTTAAGTTTTTGCTGCCTGAGGACATGCAAACATTCTAAGTTAAGGGTGTTGATGTGCTAAAGAAATATAGAACTTTCAACGCTTAAAATAAGAAATATATGCAAGTTTCTAAGGCCTTTTTGTTAGATATGATCTATTTTGGGTATGTTTTGCAGAAAACCATATTTTGGGTGATAAGTTCGGGTAAAAGGTAAAAAAGGTGCTTTTGGCCACTTTTGGAGAGATTATGGATATGTGGGATGTTTTCCAGCTTGATCGTGATTAATACATGTCCAAGAGTAAAATAAGATCTACAAAACTGACTCCCGACACCTACCAAGTCAACATGTGGCTGCAAATAGGACCTACGGATTGTATGTACACAAAGCTGGTTCCGGAAAGTCAAAATCCCAAGAGCTAAACATTGCAGGATTTTTTCTCCTGCTACCTGCGCCTACTACCTACGCCTTGTGCCTGGGACATAGGTGTGCTTGTGCCCTGCCATACCGTAGGTATAGGGAGTAGGTGGTTTCTGATCCTATTTTCTCCTATTTTGTGCGAGCTTAGTTTTTAGGGTTTTCTTTTGTACTATAAATACCCCTAATGTACTTTTTAGTAGGAGGTCTGCACTTTTAACACTTAGAAACATATTTAGATTATAAAATCCATCTTTGATCTTAGGATTTCATTGTATTGACTTTGATTGATTATTGAGTTTATGGTTGTGGGTTTTCTATCATCTTATCATTGTGATTTCATCTTTTTATTCAAATATGAATGTTATTAGTTTCTTCGCAATCCTGAGCAGAAAAAACCCATAGCTAGGGTTGTGGAAATCCCGGTGAATTGATGAAGTAGGGGAAGAGTGATTGTTGATATGAACTAATACCTATGGAATGCATTACTTTATCTTCTAAATGATTGATTTCTTAATGTGTGAACATATTAGGATACTACCTAGATATTGCTATTTAGTCTAAAAGAGTATTAGTAACTAGGAAAAGATAAAGACAACAGTAATTTGGGAGTTAATTTTCCATCTATTGCATTACAATGGAATATAGTGAATGGTTGTTAGTTTTTGTCTAATAACTTGAAAATCAAATGTGATAGTTAACTAGGATCAGGGTAAGGGTTAGTAAAGCGACACCCTGAGACTCAGAAGTTAAAAGGTGAAATCCTCCCACTCATCCAAAAACTATAGGAGGTACACAACTTATCGGTTCTACATACAAGGTATTGGGTTTGTTCAATAATGAACATAAACCTATGGAGTTGAGGCGCCAGGGGGAACACAATCGTAGTGTTCACTCATGTCTGATTTTCAACCAAGTTAATATTGTTCTTGGTTTAGATGACTACAAACAAATCCCCCCATTTACTTTCCTATTTTGTCCATAGACTGCAACTACTGAGATCTATAAAACCACATGTTCCTTTGGGATTTGACCACAACCTTAATTGGGTTACTATATCTTGACAGTGATCGCACTATCGTCTATAAGGATATCTTGATTTGATGTCATTAATTAACTTGAGCATTAACTGGGACAGTTAATCTGAGATCACAAAATAAGGGTTAGGAATACAACGCTGTAAGTCTGAGAGAACATAAGTGAAATTGACTTAACCAAGGTCACAACACAATTAGGTGACACATATCATGTTAAATTTTACATGCAATGAATCAAGATAGTCTGTTCGTATGAAAAACCAATGGAGTTATAAAGTCAAGTGGAACAAATCCTAGTTCTCATCTCATAGTGCACAATCCAACCAACCAACAACTGTTAGTATTATAATTTAAGTTTACACCCCCCTGTTAATTACTTAATTCCCAAATTACATTGACAAACTCTTGACCGAATTTTAGCATATTCTTCGTGGGATCAACACCATCCTTTTAGGGCTATATATTTGATTTAGCGATTTCTTTATACTTTTTGAGAGGCATAATTTGGGTGACATCAAATTTTGGAATCATTACTAGTGAATATAATTTGAAATGATAGATTAAGTTTGTTAAAGTTGTTGGTTTTGTTGGTTAATTTTTACTTTTCTAATATTTCTAGGGCACACACTAGTGTGCCTTGTACTTGGAGTTAAGGGAATTTCCTAATTCCATTTGATCCTAAACTTGATTGAACACTAACAAAGAATCAAAAGATGGAGAGAGAAAGAGTTCATAATTAAGGAGCCATTTTTCAAAGGGATTCGTGGTGACCCAGCAACATTGAATCAAACAATTCAACATGATGTTCTAGAAATTGTCGAGCAAGCGCCAGCTGTACTTAAAAGATATAGAATGAGGAGAAAATAGAGGACAATGCTCATAAAAAAATATCTTCTAGTTTTTGATGATCCAAAAAGGAGTTAAGGTATGTTAAGATAATTAAAATGGGTGCAATTAATCCTCCATGATTTTCCCAAAGTATCAATTTTGATATTACAATTGCAATGATCCAGTTGTTGAATTTGAAAGGGGTGTTTCCTAGCCTACCTACTGGTGATGCAAACATGCATATTATGAATTTCCTGGGGATCTACACTCCATATAATCTGATTGGAGTGATTCAAGAGGCCATATGATTAAGGTTATTCCTATTATCTCTTTATGAAAGGTGACCTTATAGTTAGGAGAGTTACCTCATGGATTTATCATCACTTTGAACGAGTTGAGGACATAATTCATGGTTTGATTTTTCTCTCTCTCTAAAATGCTACAATGGAAGGATTAGCTCTATAATTTAGGATGATTGAATTTAGAGGCACTATAAGAGACATGGTGGAGGTTCAAAAAGAAGCTACAGAATATTCAAAATTACATAATCACGGGTAGAAACTTGCTTGAGATATTTTACATGACCTTGAATACTAATACAAAGGATATAATAGATACTATCACAAGTGGAGCCTTCATGAGTCCTTAGTGGGAGCATGCTTCAGATATCTTAGATCAAATAACTAAAATTAGAGGATGGAACACTTGACAGGAAGATAGATCATCTAATACTTATACAACTTGTACCTTTTGTGAGTAGAGAGCATTAGAGGAGACGGTCGCATAGCTGTGGACTGAGATGGGCTTTATCACAAAGTATTTTGCAATAGTTGCAGCAAAAAAAGGAAATGCAGTGGGATTATGAGGTAAGGCTTCTAGACATAAAGAGTAAGATTCTGAGTAAGAATTTAAGTATCATGATAGAGAGATGACAAGTTTCAAGCCAAAGGCCAAAGGTCTAATCAAGATAATTAGAACTCGAGGTAAGGGTATAAAGGTCAAAACTATTATAGAGATAGGTATGGAGATGTGAGTAGAGTGTGTGATGGTGAATGGAGAAGGAATGATGACTATAAGCAAAATGGTGGCCTTTTCATTACACTGGGGAATCGAGATGCTGAGTCTGTGAGTTTGAGAATGAAAGTGTTACTTGTAAAGCTTGTAAAGGGTTTTGAAATTCAAGAGAGCTGACTTAGGGAAATTAAGGTAGATATTTTAGGGTTAAGGTAGAAATTAAAATCATATGTAATTAATATTAAGCAGATTGATCAATAATTTAGAAATATGTCTACCACATTGAAACGGTGTCAACTAGGCACACTTCCTAACAACATTATTAAAAATTTTAAATAAGATAATCATATTCTAGCTATTACTACTCGGAGTGGTAAATCTACTATTGATCCACCTATGCTTGTTGTTGATGACATGAGGAATGACCCTACAAGCATTGATGATGCGGACAAAGATAAAATAGGATAGTTGGTGATGAATGATATGGCACTTCAAAAGCCTATAATTGTAGAACAAGTAGATGATACTGAAAAAGAAAAGAGTAAGGAGGTCACACCAGTATTAAATCCCATTCCCTGACCTCTTCTAACTCTTTCCCAAAGATTAAAAAGGAAAGATGAAGAATAAAAGTTTATGTTGAAAGAGCTATCTATGAACATCCCTCTTGTGCACGTTGTAGAGTAGATTCCTGGTTATATGAAATTTATGAAATAGTTGATGACCAAAAAGAGGACACTGAGTTTTGAGCCAACATATAAGTTGCAATATTGTAGTGCCACTGCCTCTCAATCTTTAGTTTAAAAAAGGAATATCCTGAAGCATTCACCATTCCTTGTACTATTGGGTATTCTAAGTTTGCACGAGTCACATGTAATCTAGGAGCTAACATTTAATTTATGATGCTAGGCGTCTACAAGAAATTAGGGTTGAGGTCGCCTAAACCAACCTCTCGAAGATTTTTGATGGCACATCACATTGTGAAGAAGCTGATCTATATCTCGTATGATCTATAAGTAAAGGTAGCATGTTTCATATTTCCAGATTAGTTTATGATTCTTGATTGTGAGGTTGACTTCAAGGTCTATATCATATTAAGAAGGCCTTTCCTAGCCACGGGTAAGGCATTGGTTGACATAGTGACGGGGCAGATAGAGTTTAGACTTAATAATGATCAAGTTACCTTTAATGTATGTCATCGATAAAGTAGACAAAGGATATGCATGTAATTTTTGTGATTGATACTATAGACGAATATGCATTGGTCGCATCTATTAAGAAGAGGCTTAGTGTTGAGGCACTTGTAGTTATGATAACAAATTTTGACAGTGGCAGTATGATGGGTATGACAAGATGGTAAATTCCCTTATTGGTAGGGGTTCGTACACTTATACACCAAAGAATAAATGTATTCATTTGAAAAATAGAGCAACCCCACCAGCCAAACCATTTATTAAGAAGCCATCAGTTCTAGAGTTAAAGGCCCTTCTCTCTTATTTGTGTTATGTATCCTTGAGAGATAAAAATAACTCGTTACTTATTAATGCAGTATATTTATTAGAGTGGTAGTTTGAGGCCTTAGTAGTGTTTTTGCAAAGGCTAAAGAGGGCTATTGGTTGGACCTACTGACATAGTTAGAATTCCACCTGTAATTTGCACTTATAATATTTTTCTTGAGCCAGAATGTATACTAGCATTGATTATCAGTATAGATTGAATCCACCTATGCAAGAGTTGTGAAGAAAGAAATCATCAAGTGGTTTGATACAAGTGTAGTTTATTCAATTATTGATAGAAAATGAGTGAGTCTGATTTAGTTTGTGTCAAAAAGGGGTGTAATAATTGTGGTTCCTAATGAGAAGAATGAGTTAGTTCCTGTGATACCATTCGCTAGATAAAGAGTATGCATGGATTTCATAAAGCTTAATACATGGACCCAAAAAAAACACTTTTGTATGTCATTTATTGATGAGATGATAGACCATTTTGTAGGTAAAGGATGGTATTATTTTCTTGATGGTTATTCAGGGTATAATCAAATTTCTATTTCTCTCGACGATCAATAAAAACCCACTTTCACTTGTCTATATGGGACGTTTGCATTTAAAAAGATGTCATTCGATCTTTGTAATGCTCCCACAACTTTTAAACATTGGATGATATCTATTTTCTCTTACATAAGGGTGGACACTATTAAAGTTTTCTTGGATGATTTTTATATTATAGGTTTTTCATTTGATGATTGTTTGGTCCATGTGTCCAACACCTTGAAAAGATGTGAAGACTGTAATTCGGTCCTTAATTTGGAAACTAGTCACATCATGGTCAAGGAAGGGACAATTCTTGGGCACAAAATTTCTAAAAAGAGAATAGAATTTGACAAGGCAAAGATTGAGGTGATTGAAAAATTGCCTAAACTAATTTCTGTGAAGGGCATTCTGAGTTTCTTAGGTCGTGCAGGTTTATATAGCCGGTTCATAAAGGATTTATCTAAAATTGGAAATCCATTGTGCAGATTGTTAGAAAAGGAGGTGAAATTTGTGTTTGGTAATACTTGCCTTAAGGTTTTTGAGTTTCTAAAAGAGAGTTTGACTTCGTCTCTTATTATTGTGTCCCCTAATTGGACCTTACTGCTTGAAGTGATGTACAATGTTATGGTGTGGCATTAGGCGCAGTCCTAGGTCAAAGGCGAGAAAACATACTCCATCCTATCTATTATGCTAGTAAAACACTAAATCATGTACAAAAAACTATATGGTGGCTGAGCAAGAGTTGCTTGTAGTGGTGTTCACCTTCAAAAAATTTTGGTCCACTTTATTAGATCTAAAGTCATTTTGCATACTAATCATGCGACTCTTAGTCACCTTATGGTGAAGAAATATGCAAAAATAAGGTTGATTCGATGGGTACTTCTATTGTAACAATTTGATTTTGAGATTAAGGATCGAAAGGGCATCGAAAACCATATTGCTAACCATTTGTCACACCTAAAGTAGGAACAAATAATGAAAATAGCGGATGAGATTGAAATTGATGATGCTTTTTTAGATGATCAATACTTGGCAGCATCACAAGACATAGTCCCTTGGTGTGTAGACATTGCCAATTATTTGGTGAATGACCTCATCCAGAAGATATGTCATTTTAGTAGCACAAGCTATTTATGTATGAGGTGAGAAAGTTCTTTTGGGATGAGTCGTACTTGTTCCATGCGTGCTGATGGTGTAATTCGAAGGTGTATTCCTGAGGTTTTAATGATAAGTATTTTAGAGGTAAGTCATTCATACCAAGTTGGTGGTTATCATGGAGGTACTCGAATTTCTCACAAAATCATGCAATGCGGTTATTATCGGCCTACTATCTATTAGGATGCAAATTATTATGGTGGGGCTTGTGACTAATACCAAAGCAAGAGAAACATTTTTCAAAAGAATAAGCTTCCCATGACACCCATCATTGAGCTCCAGTAGTTTGATGTTTTGGGTATTGATTTTATGGGCCCATTTCTGAGATCACATGGATGAAGTATATCTTGGTGGTTGTTGACTACGTTTCAAAGTGAGTGTAAGCAATTGTGCTTCCAAACAGTGAAGGTAAGAGTGTCACAGCTTTATTGTAGAAGAATATTTTCTCCAGATTTGGCACCCCCCACGCAATCATTAGTGATGGCGGGTCTCACTTTTGAAATAGTCTTTTCAAAGACATACTTGAGAAACATTGTGTGAATCATAAGGAGTCAACACCTTACCATCCTCAAATAAGTTGGGAAGTTGAGGTCTTTAATCAGGAGATAAAGTTTATTTAGGCAAAGATTGTGAATGTCAATAGGACTGATTGTTATACAAAACTGAATGATGCATTATGGTCCTATCGAGAAACATACATGAAACTGTTTGGTGCATTTCCTTATCATCTTATGTATGGAAATGCATGTCACTTGTCGATTGAACTTGAGCATAAGACACTATAGGAACTAAAACAGATAAATTTTGAGTAGACTGATGTTGCACACTTATGACTAGAGAAGATGAATGAGATAGATGAGTTATGTCTTTGTGCCTACGAAAGTCTAGCCTTGTACAAGGAAAACATGAAATTGTACCATGATAGAAAAATTCAGCAAAGCGAACTCTAACCCAGAGATTTAATTTTGTTGTATAATTAGAGAGGTCACTTGTTTCCTGCAAAGTTGAAGTACAAATAGTTTGAACCATTCATCATGGTAAGGGAATTTCAACATAGTGCAGTTCATACATAGAAAAGTGGTGATGTCACATTTAAGGTGTCATGACCTGAGACTACCCTAAGTTGTAACACAGTGCTTAGAGTCATAAGTGACCCCAAGCTAACCCATGGTCTGGTACCTATTATGAGTGCTAGAGATAATAATAACATAGCATGATATGTGGAAGTTAAACTGGGGAAAACTAATAATATATAATATGGAAACAATAATCAATATATATCTGAACATCTGATAAAACTGAAATAAAGTCTGACTACTTGAAAACCTCTAAATATAGTGAGTTGATAGGACAAACCCCCAACTAACTCCGACTAATAGTATTAAAAGAACTACTGAAAGTTAACTTGTCCATAAAGGATGAGGACTCACCATAACTGATGTTAGGTGATATATAATCAAACTACGTGTGATATGGGAATGGAGTGTTCAAACCTATACTGTGAAATTAATATAGTGTAGATGAGAGTATGTGGTCAGTACTTAGAATGTACTAGTATGTGAGATAAGGAATAGATGATGTGTACATATGAAGTGGTACTGAGCATGAATTCATGAACATTTAAATCGAATGCAAGACCAAGTAAAGCATGTCCTGAAATAATCTATAAAAAAAGTTAACTGATTAATTGATAGACTGGACGTTTGGTCATGCAAACCTGAACTGGTATAATTCGAATACTGAATTGAGACTGTTGTATATAACTATAACACGCATGCCCCAATCTAAGATAATTGGGGTCCAGCTTATAACCCCAGTTGGAAGAGTGTTGGTACCTTGCTAAGGGTGCCAACACTGGCTGGCGTGGATCTACATAAATAATGTCCCAAAGGATGAAGGTGCCATGCCTCTACTTATGGGGGACCCCTCATAATCTCGCACTTGAACTCTAAAACTTAGGGACTGCTACTAATGACTCATGCCTAACTGGCGGGGAGTCACTGTCCTTGAATTCACTCAGTGCAAAGTGTTACTCCGAACTAAATGGCACTGGTAATGATAATTACTTAACATGATTCAATGATTATAATGTTAAACATGGCAATGACATAAACTTCATGATATATATATCTAACTTGGAATCTTTAAAACTATAGCACGCATGATCATCTAGGTATCGGGTGTTCATAACCCACTAGCACGAAAAACAATATAATTAAATATAATGATTTCAATGTAATGACATGGTAGCCAATTTCATGACTTAAACTCAAGAATCCAACAATTTCATTAATATAACAAGTTATCATGATTAGATTATGGAAGAATACTTGAAGTTATGGGTAAACATTATTTCATGGATGAATTAACGAATTACATGGAGGAATCATGGAGTTATATAACTTTCATGGAACCCTAAGCAAAAGTGGAATTAAACTTGAAAATTAGAAAAAATTTGGGACTCAATGGGTGAAAGGATCCCATTGATGAATAAACCACATACTTTAGTGTAAAATCTTGGGTGAATGTTCTTGGGAATTTGACATGCTTAATGAACCGTAATTACTTCTTGGGAAAAGAGAATACCACTTTTTTTTGGTTTCTCTAAGTTAAATTATGATAAATGATGGAATTAGGGGTTTTAGGTATTTTATACACCCTTTTTGGAAGCCTAAACGACATGGGTTGGGCTTTATAAGGGGTGGGAAAATACTTAGAATTCCCTAGAAAAACATATAGGAAATCTGGGTTCCCAGATATGACGACTCATCACAACTGGTTACGAGTCGTAGTCTAAGTCTCTGAGGCTTGGGCTATCACTACTTTGATTATGAATCACCACCCTATGACTCATTGGGACAGATTATGAGTCATTAGATGGGGTCTTAGTCTAAGGTTGGGTTCTTGAGTATCACATTGTGACTATGAGTCCCTTCATACAACTCGTAGCCACTGATTACGGGTCTTAGTGAGGAGTTGTAGTCACTGGAATACAACTATGGAGTTTTTTAGAGTGACTATGACTCAATCGTGATGACTTATCATGAGTGGTATTAACTTTTTACCTTGATTTGTATCCATGGCAGTGCATCCGGGCATTAGGGGAAATCATCCATAACTTTTTTCCATGACATCGGATTAAGAAAAGGCTTGATGCATAGAAAATCTAACTTAGTGTCCTATCTTATAAGTGTTCTAGAGCTTGAAAATTGAGGGTATTACAATATCTCCCCTTGGGATCATTCATCCTCAAATGAAACTAGTTGAGTTGGGTTTCTAAGAAAATAGAGATCATGCACTGATGACTTATGAGATGAATCATGATTAAATATTTGAATCAGAAAACATGATGCATAGACTAAATTGAATTCATGAAAGCTTGCTATGACATGAGGATGACTGGATAGAAGAGCTGGAAAATGAGAGGGTTAATTTAAAGAAACCATTACCTCAAGTTGAGTCTAACTTCGTAGAGAAGATATAGGGATACTTGGTGCGTATTTCGGCTTTTGTTTCCCAAGTAGCTTCCTCAACGAACTGATTTCTCCATAGAACCTTAACTAAGGCAACTTCGTTATTCCTTAACCTATGAATCTGACGGTCAAGGTTCTCAACTGGGACTTTTTAATAGAAGATGCTATCTTTAACACCCACACTTTCTAAAGAAACAATATAAGCTAGATCACCAATGCATCTCTTTAATAGAGAGACATGAAACACTGGATACACTGATGCTAACTCTACATGCAACTCTAATTCATTGGCTACCTTTCGAAATGGCTCAAAATCCTACATGGGCCAACAGGGCAGGGACTGATCTTCCCTTATTTACCAAATCTCATCACCTCTTTCATGGGCAAAATTTTCAAAGACACAAAGACATCAATATCAAATTCAAGTTGCTCTCTCCTTATATCCACATAAGAATTCTGACGACTCCGGGCTATTTTCAGTCTTTATTGAATCAACTAATCCTCTTCCATTGCCTTATAAACTTAATTTGTCCCTATCAATGAAGCCTTACTTATCTCAAACAAACCAATAGGAGATCTATATCTCCTACCATAAAGGGAATTAAATGGAGTCATCTGAATATTAGAGTAATAGTTGTTGTTGTAGACAAACTCAATCAATGTTAAGTGATCAACCCAACTACCCTTAAAGTTGATAACACAAGACCTCATCATGTACTCTATGGTATAAATTTTCCTCTATGCTTGACCATCCATCTGTGCGTGAAAAGTTGTACTAAGATGAATTTGGGTACCAAGACCCTTCTGAAAAGCCTTCTAAAAATGAGAGGAAAAGTGGGTACCTCTATCTGAAATGATGGTCAATGGAACCCCATGTAACTTTACTGACTCCCTGATATTGATTCTAGAATAATCCTTGATTGAATATAAGGTATGGACTGGTATAAAATGGGCTAACTTCGCCATTCTATCTACAATGACCCAAATAGAATCATGTTGACGACGCATATGGGGTAACCCTGTAACAAAATTCATATTCACCACTTCCCACTTCAAAGTAGGGATGATGAACTCCTTAAGAGTACCACTAGGTCTCGAGTGCTCAACCTTGACCTGCTAATAATTCAGACACTTAGCCATGAATTTTATAGTAACCTTCTTCATACCATTCCACCAATAGACTTTCGAAAATTTGCAGTACATCTTAGTGGTTACTGGGTGAATAGAATATCACAAACCATGTACCTCTAATAACATTTGCTGCCTCAAACCATCTAAAGTCAAAACATATAACATTCCCTAACAATGAAGCACACTATCTCCCCCTTGGGTGAAAACCTTAACTTTAAGATCCCAAACTGCCTCTTTCAACTTAACTAGAATAGGATCTCTGTCTTTCTTTAACTTTACCTCACAAACCAAAGAACATTCTAAACCCATATACTACCATTAGCCGAATCAACCAACTGAACACCCAATCTAGCTAGCTGATGAACCTAATGAACTAACTCTTTCTTATCATCCTCAGCATGGGCAAAAATTCTCATAGACAATCAACTAAGGGAATAGTCCACAACATTAACCTTAACCAGCTGATATAACACACTTATATCATAGTCTTTCAACAATTCAGTCCACCTTATCTGACAAAGATAGTTGTCTTTATGTGTGAACACATACAGTAAACTCTTGTGATATGTAAACACATCAACATATATACTATAGAGATAACGCCTCCAAATTTGTAAGGCAATGACAATCGTTGCCAACTCGAGATCATGTGTTGGGTAATTCTTCTCATGAGGTTTAAGAAGTCTAAAGGCATAGGCTATGACCTTACCTCTGTTCATCAATACACACCTAAGACCAATGCTGGAAGCATCATAATAAACTATAAACCCATCTAAATGCTCGGGTAAAGTCTATACTAGAGCAAAAGTGAGTGAAGTTTTTAACTCCTGAAAACTCTTCTCACAAGAATCAGACAATTGAAATTTGACTTTATCTTAAGTCAGTCCAGATATGGGTAAGGCAATAGAAGAAAATCCCTCAATAAACTATTTGTAGTAACCATCTAAACCTAAGAAACTCCTGATATCTTATGGAGAGAAAGGTTTGGGGAAGTTTCTCACTACTTCGATCTTTAGTGCATCAACTTAAATACCATCACCAAAATTGATATGATCGAGGAAATCTACTGATCTCAACCAGAATTCACATTTGTTTAACTTAGTAAATTATAGGTGATCTATAAGGATCTTCAAAACAATCCTTAGGGGGTTTGCATGATCACCTTCATTATGAGACAAG
Source organism: Capsicum pubescens (assembly GCA_030864215.1). Lineage (NCBI taxonomy): Eukaryota > Viridiplantae > Streptophyta > Magnoliopsida > Solanales > Solanaceae > Capsicum > Capsicum pubescens. Next base: position 239,025,023 of record CM061544.1, on the reverse strand, counting down.
GAGAATATCATATATGAAGGCTATGATGAACATTTCCAGATACTACTTGAACACTCTGTTCATCAAGTCCATAAAAGTTATAGAAGCATTCATGCCCAAAAGACATAACTACAAATTCCAAGTGACCATACTGTATTTTTGAATGCTATCTTTGGAATTTCACATTCTCAATCTTTGAGATGATAATAGCCGAGTATGATGTTTACCTTAGAGAAATAAATTACTCCCTAAAGTTGGTCAAAAAATTCTAAAGGATCTTTTAGACAAGTGTTTCATCCATCCTAGTATGTCTACATGGGGTGCACAAGTTATATTCATGCATAAGAATGATAGTTCCTTTCAGATTTATATTGATTATCGGTAGTTGAAAAAGGTGACTATGAAAAATAAATGCCTTCTTCAAAGATTAAATGATGGTTTTGATCAGTTGTAGGGTGTTAAGTTTTTCTCCAAGATTGATCTTTGATCCGTGTATCATCAGTTAAAGATTAGGGAGGAAAATATCCTTAAGACTGCCTTTCGTACTTGATATAGGTATTTCAAGTTCTTAGTCATATTTTTTAGGTTGATGAATGCCCCAGCGGAATCATGGACTTGATGAATAGAGTCATTCATTAGTTTCTGGATTTATTTATTATTGTGTTCATAAATAATATTCAAGTGTAATCTAAGAGAAAGGTGGATCATGTTAATCACCTTCATTGTATTGTAAACCCTGAAAAATCAACAGTTGTATGACATATTTTCAAAATGTGAATTCAGGTTGAATGTTGTCACTTTTTTAGGTCATATCATTTCTAGTAAAGGGATCATGGTGGATCCTCAGAAATTTTTTATTGTTAAGAAGTGGCCTAGACCCATGACTCCAACTAATATTTAAAGCTTCTAGGGTTTAGCTGGTTATTATAGAAGGTTTGTGGAAAGTTTATCTTTTATCCTTACCTCATTGACTAAGTTGACTCAGAAAAAGGTAAAGTTCTTATAGTCTAATACTTATGAGGGTAGTTTTGAGAATCTTAAGGATAAATTAACTTTGGCTCCAGTCCTAACTTTTCCTGAAGGCATTACTGGATTTATGGTCTATCATGATGCGTCCCATTTGGGTCTTGGTTTGGTATTGATGCAGCATGGCTAAGTGATAGCCTATGCCTCTAGATAGTCAGAGGTGCACGAGAAGAATTATCTAACTCATGACATGGAATTATTGGTTGTGGTATTCACATTAAAAATCTGGCGGCACTATCTTTATGGCATGTATGTGGATGTCTTTTCCGATCATTAGAGGATACAATATATGTTTACTAAAAGATTATAGCGTGAGTCTCCACTACAATTCAAGTAGAGCTAATATGGTTGTTGATGCTCTTAGCAGGTTATCCATAGGGAGTCTAGATTATGTGGATGAAGGTAAGTGGGAGTTGGTAAAATATATTCACTATTTGGCTAACCTTAGAGTTCATCTCTTGGACCTTGAGGATGGTGGTGTATTTTTACATAAGGTGGCATAGTCATTTCTTTGTGCTGAAATAAAAAATAAGCAAGAGTTAGATCCTGTCTTAATGAGGATCAAGGGTGATATTGGTGGGAAGAAGGTGATGGTCTTTGACATTATTGGTGATGGTACCTTGCGGTACTAATAGAGGTTATGTGTTCCCGACAAAGATGGATTATGAGAGAGGATCCTCATTGATATGCATGATTTACGCAATGCTATTCATCCTGGTTCGATGAAAATGTAACATGACCTTATGGAGATGTATTAGTGGAACAATATGAAGCGAGATGTGGCTATTTCTCTGGCTAAGTGAATGGTGTTCCAACAAGTGAAATGTGAGCACAAGAGGCTTAGAGGTGATATTACAGATTTTGGTGTAATATATTAGGCCTTTTTCTTAGGATAACTGTTGTTATCAAGCAACGATTGTCATATTTAAAATAGTGTTTTATTTTTTTCAGGATAAGAACTGAGTATGAAGAATAACTTGGATAAACCTGACAAAAACAAAGGAATAATGATCAGTGATGGCTCAGGCGAAGGCCAGTAGACCTTACGATGAACCGTCGGCCTAAACCATCGCCAGGAAATAGAATTCAAGACCACTGGAATTCATGCGATGGACCAGGCGACGTACCATCGATATTGTGATGAAATGTCGCCCTACCCGTTTCCCAGAAGTAGAACATAGACTCACTTTAGATCCAGTGATCGTCTAGGTGACTGACTGTCGCCTCAGCGATGAATCATCGCTCGACCAGTTGAGCATGAAGAGGCAACTCCGAGTTTGAATTTTAAATTCCTAGTTTTGGAAACATATAAATACTAAGTATTAGGGTTTATTCCTCATCTTTTTTTTGGCATTAGTTTGATACTTTCTCCATCATTGAGAACTGTGTAACTCTTTTCATTGAGATCTGAAGCTAGAAGTTGAGATTTCATTATTATATTTTCTATTGAAGATTGAAGAACAACAATTATGACTTTTGTAAGTAAATTCTAAATTAATTTATGATTATTACAATGGTTGCTTCTCTTTCTATGATGGAAATGTGCGGCTAAGCTCCCATAACTAGGTTTATGGGAGCCTTAATGTGTAAAGCTGATTTGGGTTGTGAATCTAGAAGATTCCCATGATTAATTGATATTGCATAAATTGTTTTTCACTTTAATGACTTTTCTTGGTTGCAAACTTTAAGAGTAAGCCCAAGGACATCACTTGTTCAAATAGAAAAGTGTTTGTTGGGAAAAGCAAGAGTTTACACATATTTAAAGGCTTTAATCTTTAGAGATAGGTTAGATGCCTTAACCGGATCAAACCATGTAATAACATAGTGAAATAAATAGTATGTTCCTTAAGTTTGAAAAAATTAAGGCATAAGTTGATCATTTTAGGTTGATAAACTAATGGGTAAAACATAGAACTCATCTAATCTTGCAATTAAAATTGTTTATTGGGATTCCAAAATAGTTCACAACCCTAGCTGCTTAAGAATCTTGGTAACCATAACTCTAGTTTGATCTCTCTTATTGAATTTCTACTTGTAATTCAATTGGTTTATTCTCTGTGACAAGCATTTAAATACAAATTGGAAAATCAAATCCCCTTTTATTCTAGTGCCTTCGATCAACAGTCTAATAACAACCACAATACTTAGTGAACACAGTATTCCCTGTGGGATTTGACACCCAACCTAGTTGGGTTCTATATTTGACAGTGACCGCTTACTCTCTCCTAAGAGAGGTGTAATTTAGGTGTATCTAATTTTGGCGTCATTGCTAAGGAATACGGTTGTTAATTAAGTTCATGTTTGTTAATCGACCTTTGGTCAAGTTTCCCAAAGTTTACTTTTGTTTGTTGTTTTTGTTCTGTGCATGGAAGTTATTGTGTATTCCAAGTAAAAGGAGATTGGGTGCACCATTATTACAAATACATCTGGAACTGTAGTTAATTGGGAGAATGGCAGACCCCCAAGATGCTGAAAGACTAGCCGCCTTGGCTAGAGCTCAACTAAATTAGCAGAATGATGGCCAGCAGGAACATCATCCTAATCCTGATGATGAATCATTGGGGGATGATGACTTGTTAGATATTGTTAACCCAAGGTGTACAGAGAATGCGGCTGCACTAGCAAATCATAATGTGAAAAGAAATTGCCCTTTTAGGGCAAGGCAAGAGCGTCAAATAGTACAGTTTGATCTGAACGATAATGAAGATGGAATGGATAGAGTAGGTGAAATTAGATCTATCATTCCTCCACCTCTAGCACCAGGAGCTAAACTTAATATTACCAGTATGATAATTCAACTCCTTCATCTTAAGGGGTTGTTTGGGAGTCTTCCTGGAGATGATCCAAACATGCATTTGGTGAATTTTGTCATCATTGGCAAGTCATTTGATAATCCAAGAGTGGGTATATGCTTGCATTTGTTTCTGTTGTCTCTTTCTAGGGAGGCGACACTATGGCTAGATGAACAAACTCCCAACTCCCGACTCCATAACCAATTGGAGGCAGCTGAAAGAGGCTTTCCTAGAAAGGTTCTTTCTACCCTCCAAAAGGGTATAGTTGAGGAATGAAATCAGTAACTTCCGATAGCTTCCCACTGAAGTTCTTCATGAGACCTAGGGGAGGTTTAAAAAAAGCTGGTGCAATGGAGACTCTTTATCGGGCTTTGAACTCTATTACGAAGCCAGTCGTGGATAATGCTGCAGGAGGGTAGTTTGTTGAACTTACTTTTCCGGAGGCCTTGGAGATGCTTGATCGGATGACCAAACAGAGTAGAGTGTGGCATACCAGGGATTCTGTGGTAGCAAGCCCTACTGTGCCTGGTAGTATGACTGTAGAGTAATGCAAGAAGGAGGAAGAATTTGACTAGGATATGGTAAATTTAAAGACACAGATGGATTTGCTGACTAAGCTTCTATTGTCAGGAAAAATAGAGAAGGTGAAAGTTGTTGCATCCTAAGGAAGAGCTGATTCAGACTCAGAAAAAGAGGAGAACTATCTAAATAATCAAGGGGGTTTCCGAGGCAATAGCCAAGGAATTCAAGGTTGGAACTATTATGACAAAGCTGGTTACAAGGATAGAGATCAAGAGAACTGGAGGAGTTAAAATGATATGAGTGGACTATATATACCTCCTGGAAGCAGATATAATGCTGCAACTAGCTCTGGAAAGATGTCCATGGAGGATATGATAGAGAAATTATTAAAGAGAGTTGAGACTACCAACTCTAGGATGACTACAATAAAGAGTGATTTGTCTTCCATGAGTCAGTTGGTAAACTCACACTCTACTTCTATCAAATAGTTGGAGCAACAAATGAGACAACTCTCACCAGCATTGAATCAAAGGAAGACCGGAACTTTGACAAGTGATACAGTTCAAAATCTTTGAAATAATGGCTCCTGCATGGAAATCACCATATGGAGTGTTAAGGTTTTACCAGGCCCGTGTGTGGGCAAAGTTGTGATTGCAAAGGATATTGAGCATAAAGAAACTTATCCAGTGAAGTCTGAGAAACTGGATGAAGTTATTGATAATATACCATCCAACCGTTAGCAGGTTAATGAGTTAGAGAATATCAAGGGAAAGGAGACCAAAGTGGTGGTTACTACTCTCCCAAAACCACCTCCTTTATTTCCCCATCGGTTGAAACAGAAGGCCAACAACATAAATTTTGGCAAGTATGTCCATGCTAAAGAAGTTGACAATCAACTTGCCTTTAGTGGAGGCATTAGATCAAATTTCCGGGTATGCAAAGTTCATGAAAACCCTTGTTACGAAGAAGCGCACAGTTAGTTATGATATGATGGACAATCTCCATCATTGTGGCACTATTTCCACAAGGTCGTTGGTACAGAAGAAGACAGATCTGGGAGCATTTACTATCCCGTTCACTATTGGGCCTCTTGATTTTGCAAAAGCTCTATGTGATTTGGGAGCCAATATAAACTTGATGTTGTTTGCTGTGTATAAAAAACTAGGTTTGGGGGATCCTACTCCCATAAACATGAGATTAGTTATGGCAGAAAGGTCTGTGAAGTGGCCTGTGGGGATTCTATATGATGTATTAGTTAAGGTGCCTAGTTTCATCTTTCTAGATGATTTTGTCATTCTCGATTTCAAGGTGGACTTTGAGGTGCCCATAATCTTGGTTAGACCTTTCCTCGCAACCAGGAGTGTACTTATTGATTTAAAGGCGAATGAGCTACTATTTAAGATAAATAATGAAGTAATAAGATTCTATGTATGCCAGTCCATGAAATAGTATAATGATATGAGCATATTTTCAATTGTGGATGTGTATTATGAGGAGGAGACGGAAGTACCTATAGAGAAAAAAATTGTTTTGGAGACTTTAGCTGACGTATTAATGAATTTTAATGAAGACGGTATTGAAGATTATGAGGAGACTATATGTGCCCTGACAGGCATGGGGTCTTATTCCTATGCACACAAGAAGCTAGATTTGGACTTGAAAAATCGTCCAAGTCCACCAGCCAAGCTGTCGATTAAAGAGCCACCGACTTTGGAGCTAAAAAAGTTGCCCAGTCATTTGAGGTATGTGTTCCTGGGTAGCGGGAATACACTACCTATTATTATTACGGCTGACTTAGGTAAAAAATAGGTGAAATCCCTTATCTCTATTCTTAAAAGATATAAGAGGGCTATTGATTGGACAATTGCAGACATTATTGGTATTTCTCCTGGTATATGCACACATAAAATCCATATAGAGAAGGATTGTATCCTGACTATTTAGCATTAGTATCATCTAAACCCAACTATACAAGAGGTTGTGAAGAAAGAAATCATCAAGTGGATAGATGCAAGAGTGGTATATCCCATCTCAGATAGTAAGTGGGTAAGTCTTATTCATTATTTGCCCAAGAAAGGGGAAATGACAGTTGTGGCTAATGAGAAGAACAAGTTGATCCCACTCAGGCCTATTACTGGTTGAAAGGAGTGTATGTATTATAGAAAACTCATCTCGTGGACACTGAAGGACCACTTTCCCAGGCCTTTTATGGACCAGATGCTTGATCAGCTAGTGGGAAGAGGTTTATACTATTTTTAAGATGAGTATTCTGGTTACAACAAGATTTCTATTTCTCCTTAAGATCAGGAGAATAAGACATTCATGTGCCCATATGGCACATTTACTTTCAAGAGGATGCCTTTCGGGTTGTGTAATGTACCTGCCACTTTTCAGTGATGCATTATGTAGATATTCTCTGATATGGCTGAAGACATCTTAGAGGTGCTTATGGATGATTTCTCAGTGGTCAGTGATTCTTTTGAGCTCTGCTTGATGAATCTGAGTAGGGCCTTGTAGCGGTGTGAGGAGTTCAATCTTGTGTATAATTGAGAGAAATACCACTTCATGGTGAATGAGGGCATTGTTCTCTGACACAAAATTTCAGCAAAGGGAATTGAAGTTGATCGAGCTAAAGTTGAGATTGTAAAGAAGCTTTCACCTCCTATTTCAGTAAAGGGGGTGTGTAGTTTCCTTATTCGTGATGGATTCTATAGGAGGTTTATAAAGGACTTCTTAAATATTGCAAATCTCCTTTTCAAACTTTTGGAGAAGGAAGTCAAATTATCCTTTGATGGTGATTGCTTAAAGGCATTTGAATGCCTTCAAAGGAATCTAGTTGATGCTCCTATTATTGTTGCACTGGATTGGTCTAAACCATTTGAGATCATGTGTGATGCAAGCGGTGTTGCCCTTGGAGCTTTGCCAGGACAAAGGAGAGACAAATTGTTTCATCCAATCTATTATCCCAGCAAAGCGTTGAATTTATCAGGAAAAAATTACACCGTCATAGAACAGGAACTTCTTGCAGTAGTCTATGCTTTTAAGAAGTTTCGAGGTTATTTGCTAGGAACTAAGGTAGTGGTCCATACATACCATGCATCCTTAAGATATTTGATGGTAAAAAAGAATACAAAACCAAGGTTGATCAGATGGGTGCTGCTACTTTAAGAATTTGACTTTGAAGTCAAAGATAGAAAGGGTTGCGAAAACTAAATTTGCGGATCATCTATCCAGGATGGAAAGTAAATAAGAAATTAGAGATGAATTTGAGATAAATGATGCATTTCCAGATGAGGAAATCTTGGCTGCTGTTTTGGAGAAAATACCTTGGTATGTTGATTTCGCAAATTATGTGGTGAGCGAGGTGATTCCAGAGAATCTTTCCTTTCATCAAAGGAAAAGTTTCTCCATGATATTATCTATTACTTCTGGGATTAGCCGTATCTTTTTTGACGTTGTGCGATGGTATTTTTAGACGGTGCATCCCAAAAGTAGATATGTTGAGTATACTAGAAGCGAGTCAAGCTTCCCCAGTTGGAGGTCACCATGGAGGTGATTAGATTGCAAAGAAAATGCTTCAGAGTGGATATTATTGACCCTTTTTGTTCAAAGACGCCTACGAGTTTGTGAAGAGGTGTGACCAATGCTAAAGGCAAGGGTCCGTCTCAAAGGAACATGAGATGCCAATGTCTAAAATGCTGGAGGTGGAATTATTTGATGTTTGGGGCATTCATTTCGTGGGGACCTTCGTGAGCTCATTTGGGATGAAGTACATATTAGTGGTCATTGACTACATGTCAAAATGGGTTGAGGAAGTGACTCTAGCAGATAATGAAGGGAACAGAGTTGTTGCATTCTTGAGGAAAAACATCTTCTCTTGCTTCGGGATACCACGTACCATTATCAGCAATGGAGGATCACACTTTGGTAACAAAATATTCAAAGCTACCTTGGAAAAATATGGAGTTAAGCAGCATAAAATGGATACACCATACCACCCACAAACTAGTGGGCAGGTAGAAATATCTAATCAGGAAGTCATATCTATCCTGGCCAAGACTGTAAATGCTAGCAGGAAGGATTGGTTTAGAAAGCTAGATGATGCCTTATGGGCTTATCGAACGACTTCCAAGACACCTATTGGTATGTCTCCATACCAATTAGTTTATGGTAAAGCATGTCATTTGTCGATTAAGCTAGATCATAAAGCATTGTGGGCACTGAAGCGGCTTAACTTGAAGTGGAATAAGGTAGCAAATATGAGACTGGGGCAAATGAATGAGATGGATGAGTTCTTTCTTGGAGCTTATGATCGGGCTGATCTATATAAGGAATGAATGAAGAAGTACCACGACTGCAGGATTGAAAAGTGGGATTTCCAGAGAGGTGACTTGGTGTTTCTATTAAACTCCAGATTCAAACTGTTCCCAGGTAAGCTCAAATTTAAATGGTCTGGCCCATTTAAAGTGAGTCAAGTTTACTCATCTGGAGTAGTGGAACTTAAAACTGAAAAGGAAAGTGTCTTCAAGGTAAATGGGCAACATGTGAAACTCGATATCAGTCCAATGGACTCGATAAGGAGTATTGATAATTTCTATCTCGATGAAGTCTCAGTAATCGAGATAACTGAGTCGTGCCGCAATGTTAAATCAGGCGCTAGTGGGAAGCAACCCATGGTGTGTTGTTGTATAGCATGAGTTGAATTTATTTTGGTGTTTGTTTTGTTATTTTGTACAAGATGAAGGGTTTATGTAAGTGTGCAGGTATGATAGTGAAGGAAAATAGAATCTGAGAAAGTTTGGGGTGACCGATGGGTAACCCGATAGACCATCGGTGACTTGACGAACCATCGTGGTATCCGTTGAAACAAAGTCCAGAAACTAAATTACTGGAAGAGTAGCGACGGGTTTATCGATGGACTGTCATACATGCGATAGACTGTCGCTTTAACCATCGCCAATATGTCTCCAGGTAAGTTCACTGGAAAAGAATGACGGGATTAACCGACGGAATGTCGCACAATTGACGGACCATCGCTTAAACCATCGCATTAAACCCTATTTCAGTAGGTCGGGTCAAACTAATTTAAACAGCCAATTTTTTTATGCTTACCAAATTCAAATGAGTTTAAATGATAATTTAAAACAGTTAAGCAACTGCCCAACTATTCAATGCACCTGAGCCCTTTCATTCTCTCTTTTAACTCTCCATCTCCTCTTTCTCAACTATTTAAAGTCCATTTCTCTTTTTTCCTTGTTCATCATAAGCCAGCTAAGTTATTTCTACTAAAACAAATAATCATCTGTTGTTCGAAGTTAATTGTGCAAAGTATGAGAAGTGACCCAATACTGCAATAACAAGGTATGAATTTCCTTTCACTCCCTATTTTTCATCAACATGATGAGCAATAACATAGGTGAATACAATTAAGTGAACCAATTCTGTTTTACTTTTTATAATGTGTGGTAATTATTTGATTTGAAACCTAGCATACAGTGTCCTAGGGGAAGTTTGAGTAACCCATGGACCAAAAATTGAAAAATATGGTGATGTATTATCTATAATTATGCTATAAAAATCATCCTTAAATCAAGTGTATGCAAAGTGTTCAACAAAATGCCAAAATGGGGCTTGAAATTAGAAAATGCAAGCGACAACTTAAGTGACGTACCTTTGGGTGTCCGACTATCCATCACCTGAATCCATAACAACTTTCTCAGAAATATAATTACTGGAATGACCCCGACGGTTGGATTCGACGGACCGTCGCCCTATCCATTGTTGGTTGGAAATTTTTTATTTTTTTGATTGATTTTGTAATTTGATAAATGCTACACTTCCAGGTACTATGGCAAACAAATTACCACCAACTAGGGGTAGGGTAGAGGCCAAAGCGCAAGGTAAGGGCCATCTCAAAGTTTGGATGCACCGGCACACAACACCCGACATAATCGTCAGGTGATTTATTAATCCTCCCAGTCTGAAGAGGAGGGTGAAAGAAGTAGCAGCAGCAACTCAAGTTTGATACCAGTCGATAAAGGGGTTGAAGTATCTAACCCTATGAAAGGAGAGGCTCCCAAACAGAAGGACCCGAATATGGTTTTGGCATAAGGACCCGTAATTATGGAAGGGTATCAAATGGCAAGTCAAGGGGGTTCGTGAGCATTTCTACAAAGGGATCACACCAACATACAGGTTGGAAGCAAAGAGAACTATTTTTTAGAAGTATCAAATTATGACAACAACCTTGAATGAGTACCCAAAACTTGAGCCTCGACTCAATGAATATGAGTTGGTGTGGATGAGTAGGCCACTCGGATCCTATCAACCAAACTTGGTACGTGAGTTTTTCACCAATTACTTGGCATTGTTGGAGAAGAACCATCCCCCAGGTGTGTCAACAGCTGACATGAAAAAGCTAGATACAGTTCTTATTTGCGGAGTTGATATAGATATCTCAGAGTGTACATTGAATAGATTCTTGTTTGGGCCTGAATACCAGATACCAGGTTTAATCCCAGAATTGGAACATCGACTGTTCATAAAAAAGACACAAAGGACATGGATAGCCAGAGTATTGACAGATGAAGGAGAGCCTGTGTGGTTGTACAACCCAAGCGAACAGATATTTAAGTCATCCCTGAGCTTTAGGGCCATGTTCTCTTGGGAAATTATGAGACTGAGGCTAATGCCGACAGAAGATGACGACCGCTTAGAGATCACTAGAGTTGTAATCGTTGCTGCATTGATTAAGGGATTAACAATAGATTTCATCCACCTTATTGCTGATGAGTTGTTCTTATAAGCTCAAAAGACCACGACTGCGTTTTCATTTCCATATCTTATCACTGAGTCGTGAAAGCAAGCAAATGTTTCTTTGATTAGTAGAGTTGATAATAAGGTTTGGTCAGTGCATAGGTAGGATATTGAAAATAGAAGGTATGACTTAAAGTTCGATATGCGAGTCAATAGGCCCTTAGCTCAGCAAACTGAGTCGGCACCAATTTCTGAATCATTTGAGGTTCCTTCAGGTATGCCATTTCCTCTTGCTACTTACATACCTCTTACCACCTCTGTAGGTTTAGCTTTTATGCCCATGGGTGGGACTACATATTCTCCATCATTTCTACCCCAATATTCAGAATACAAAGGTAGTCCGGGCACAGAAAAGAGTTGAAAAGCAGTTATCTATATCGGGGAAAAATTTCAAACCCTTTGTTGTAAGAATTGTAGAGGAAGCGATATGTCCTTTTAGAAATATCCAGTTAAGAATGGACAACATAAAGGAGTGAATCAAGAAGAAGTTGGATGCTATGTCTATTTTGGATTTTTCAAAATTGATTGAGGAGGTTAGACAAATATGGGCAGATGTAGATAGGATGAATCAGCAGCCACAGTAGGAGATATTTGATCCAGTCTAGGTTGCAAGTGATAAACACAAAGTTCTTGTTGATTTAATGGGGCGATCGATCAAAGATAAGGGTAAGATGGTAGTGGAGATCGATGAAAAAGCTGCACGAAAAGTTGCTAAAAAAAGACTCAAAGCCATGTCACCGGAGAAGCGAGAGAAACATGATATAAACAAATCTAGAAGAAAATCAAGGAAATATAAGGAGAGAACAATGAAAAGAGTAGAGGACGAAGCAGCTAGAGTGTCTACCAGTTCTACCCCAGTTAGGAGGCAAGTTGTAGATCCAGCTAGAGATGTTGTACCTCTAATTCTGAAAGAAGATATTATGATTAATCCCACCACCATAGGGGTCAAAATTGTACCTGGTAAGGACACTGTAGCCTCACCACACTTCACAGATGCCTCATATAAATAAGAGTCACTATAAGTATTTCCCCTCCTTTGTTCTTAAATTATATACATTGAGGACAAAGCATTATTTTCTGTGGGGGTGGGATATGATTATACCATAGGGGGTTGTGTTTTTTATATTATTAACCCCACCATGTTCTATCTAAGAGAATCGTCATGTCTAGGTTTAATTTTAAATTTGCATTTTCATTGTTTTTAAGTCTTATTATGTTGTTGATGTTGGTCCATGAAATAAAAGTGTTGTTTTTGTTAGTATCTTGTTGTAAATATGGATGAGGAATGATTTTAGTATCAATCTATGACTATTTACATTTGACTGATTACTTTTGTCTCCTAGGATATGTTATCAACTATTAGCGAATTCGTAGTTGGCATTAATCTGTAAATTCTCATGACATGTGATGTACATCATAAGAATAGTAGAATGAGTATGACTCAGTTGGCACTGTGTGTGTGAGAATTTTTTTTTAGTACTTACATAGTATAGTACCTAGAACTTTCTTGGTTTATAGTACCTTGTGCTTGGTCCACTTAGCAAACAATTAACCCCACCAAAAATAATTTTCCATGTTTGAACCTTTCTTTGAGCCTTTGTAACTCTTTATTCATCACTAAGTATTCTAGTTAACTCTCTTTCAGCTGTTGACTCCTAGCTCTGGCCCTGGTCTAGTAATGGGTAATATGTACCTAAACTTAGGCAAAACACTTAAGTTGAGGGTGGCTATTGTGGGATTGTTAACTGCTGAATAGACAGTTGGTCTAGAATTTGAATTAGAGCATTTGGCCCTGGTCTAGTTAAGACAATATGCACCTTGACTTATGGAATCAACCTAAGTTGAGGATGGCTGATACTTGTTTGTATATATATATATATACATATATAAGGGGGAAAAGTGGTCACTTTGGTAAAGCTTAAATGAATGAGAAAAGGGTAAGTGAGCTAGCAAAGTAATGTCCTTGGTAAGAAGAATTTGAAGGCAAAGAGAGTTAAAGCCTAGTTCTTAGTCACTTTTACCTAAAATTCCTTCCTGAACTAGCGGATATCCTATTACTAACCTAGAAAAGACCTGCTTGATCTTGGAACTCAACTATAAGGGGGCATTGGATAATAAAGGCAAGCCTATAGGTACATGTGCTATGTTAGTAACTTCTTTGCTGAGTGAGAGAGTTTTGATTTGTATCCACAAAATATTTTGAGTCGTGGATCACCTTGACTATGAGGGCAACCTGAGTTACACTTAGTTTGGCTAATTTCTATAGATTTTTGTATACATGTTTGTGTAGATGAGTTGAATTGGAAATAATATCGGTTATGGACTCTCACATGTTAAACCATATGATTTGGATGACAAGTAAATGGTTGTATCAAAACTTGTTCAATATAAAATGCATGTCATTATGAGGTTCATATTTGTAATTTGGTTCTGAATTGCTTGAGGACAAGCAATTGCGTTAAGTTGAGGGTGTTGATGTTACAACTTTTGACGTAACTAAAGTTCTGTATTTTGAAGGAACATTTGAGGCCTTTCTCTTAGGATAATTGTGTGTTTTCAAGCAGCCACCATTGTATTTAACATGGTATTTTAGAATTTTCAGGATAAGGATAGAGTGTGAAGGGTAACTTAGACATCTTGAGAAAAATAAAAGTAAAATGAGTAGAAACAGCTTAGGTGATGGACCGTCAACCTTGCGACGATCTGTCATTTTAAATCATCAACCAAAAGCAGAAGGCAAAGACTCTGGACATCATGCGACGGTCCATGCGATGGACCGTTGGCCCTGCGATGGGCTATCAGTCTAAAACGTCGTCATGATACAGAACACATCATCACTTAAAGTCCTACGACGGTCCAGGTGATGGACCGTCGACCTTGCGATAGGCCGTCGCACTACCCATTGCCTAGAAGCAGAACATGGAGTCATTTGATACCCAGCGATGGTGCAGGCGACAGACCGTCGTACTTGCGATAAACCGTCGCTTGAACCGTCGACCGAAACATGGAGAATCTGAGTTTGAATTTTTAAAAACCCCAGTCTGGAATCATATAAATACCAAGTATTAGGGTTTATTCCATATCTTTTGTCTTCAGTTTCATACTTTCTCCTCTATTGATAGCTTTGAATTACTTTTCATTGGGATTTGAATCAGGAGATTGAGAGTTGATTATTAGTTTTCATATTTCCCATCAAATATTGAGAAGAACAATATTGTAACTATTGTAAGTATTTTTTTGAAGCTATTTATGAATATCAATATAACTTTGATTTCTTATATGGAGATGAGTAGCTAAACTCCCATAACTAGGGTTATGAGATCCTTGATGTAGAGAACTATTTTGGGGTTGTGAATGGGTTTGATTTCTAACATCTATCAAAATTGCATGAATCTTTCTTCATCTTAATGACATCTCTTGGTTGGAATCTTGAAAAGTGAACCCATAAACTCCACTTGTCTTACAAGAAAGTGGAGGTTGGGAAAAGAAGTAATTCACATGAACTCCATAGGTTTACCCTTTGGGTTAACGGGTTGATGCCTTAACAGGATCACCCTCATGAGAGTATTATTGAATAATGCATGAATTCTTTAAGTTCGAGAGATGTAAATGGAGAAATACTCATTAGGTTGAGAAATATATGGGTAATCCTTAGAATTAATTAATTCTTGCAATTGAATACATAAGTTAGATTTCGAACACAAACTCTCAACCCTAATTGTTTGAACATCTTGGTAAGCATAACTCTAGTTAATGTATTCTCATTGAAATTACATCTACATCTACTCTCAGTAGATGGATTTTTGTGTAACACACATATAAAAGAATACCGAGGACATTTCCAAACCCCCTTTATTTTTCAACCTTAAGATCAATAGTCTAATAACAATTACAATACTTAGTGAAAATTGTATTCCCTGTGGGATTAGACACCCAAACTAGTTGGGTTCTATATTTGATAGTGACCGCTTACTCTCTCATAAAAGGGGGGTAATTTGGGTGCATCAAAGTTTGTCGCCATTTTTGGGGAAAACGGTTGTCAATTAAGTTTGTTTTTGTTAATTGACCTTTGGTCAAATTTACCAAATTTTACTTTTGTTTGTGCAGGGGATTTTTTGTGTATTCCATGTACACGGATATTTGGTGCACCATTATTACCAATACATCAAGAATCGCAACTTATTAGCAGAATGAGAGAACCCCAAGATGCTGAGAGACTAGCCGCGTTGGCTAGAGCTCAACTAAATCAGCAGAATGATGGACAGCAGGCACGTCATCCTAATCCTGATGATGATTATTTGGGAGATGATGACTTGATAGATCCTGCTAATCAAAGGCCTACAGAGAATGTAGCTGCACCAGTGAACAGAAGTGTGAACAGAAACCATCCTTTTAGAGCGAGACCTGATCGTCAAGCTATTCAATTTGATCTTAATAATGATGAAGATGGAATAGATGGAGCTGGTTCCACTATATCTATTATTCCTCCACCTCTAACACCATGAGAAAAGTTCAATATTACCAGTACAATGATCCAGCTCCTTCATTTGAAGGGGTTGTTTGGTGGACTCCCGGGAGATGATCCCAAAATGCATTTAGTGAACTTGGTCACTATTTGCAAGTCCTTTGATAACATAGAAATGGGACAGAATGCCATCCACCTGCATTTATATCTGTTGTCTCTATCTGGGGAGGCAACATTGTGGCTTAATGAGCTGACGCCCGATTCTATAACCAACTGGAGACAATTGAAAGAGGTTTTCCTAGAAAGGTTCTTTCCACCTTCTAGAAGGGTACAATTGAGAGATGAGATCAGCAAATTTAGGTAGTTTCTAACCGAAGTACTTCATGAGACATGGGAAAGGTTCAAAAAGAAGCTGGCGCAGTGTCTGAACCATAATATAATAGATATTCATCTGATAAAGAATCTTTATCGGTATTTGAACTCTATTATGAAGTCAATTGTTGATAATGCTGCAGGGGGATCATTTGTGGATCTAACTTTTCAAGAGTCCTCAGAGATGCTTGATTGGATGACTAAACAAAGCAGAGCTTGGCATACCAAGGATTCTGTGGTAGCAATCCCTGCTGTGTCTATTGTCATGGCTAAGGAACAACATAACAAAGAGGAAGAACGTGATCAATACATGGCACACTTGATGACGCTGATGTATTTGTTGACCAAGCATTTATTATCTGTAAAGACTGAAAAAGTGAAAGTTGATACAGCCAAAGGTAGAGATGATTTAGATTCAAAAAAAGAGGCTAACAATTTGAATAATCAGGGGGGTTTTGAGGTAATAGCCAAGGAAATCAATGTCGGAACTACTATGACAAGGCTGGTTACAAGGATAGGGAGCAAGGAAATTAAAAAGGTAAGAATGATAGGAGTGGTCTATATGTACCACCTGGAAGCAGAGATAGTGTTGCAACTAGCTCTGGCAAGATGTCCATAGAGGACATGATGGAGAAATTATTAAAGAAAGTTGAAGCTACCAACTCTGGAGTGACTACCATGAAGAGCGATTTATCTTCTATGAGTCAGTTGGTGTGAATGATAAATTGTAGGTTTGGATACAAACACTTGAGTCTAAAGGGTTCAGGTTGAGTAGAAGCAAGACAGAGTATATGGAATGCAAGTTTAATGACTTGAGGTAGGAGGACGAGTTGGTAGTTAGGTTGGACTCTCAGGTGGTGTGTAGGAGGGATAATTTTAAGTATCTTGGGTCCTTGATTCAGGGAAATAGTGAGATTGATGAGGATATCTCCCACCAGATTGGGGAAGGTTGGATAAAGTAGAGGCTAGGCTTGGGAGTGTTGTGTGATAAAAAGGTGCCACTCAAACTTAAAGAAAATTTTTACAGAGTGGAAGTTCGTTCGGCCATATTATATGGAGCGGAGTGTTAGCCAGTAAGGAATGCCCATATCTAAAAATTAAAGGTGGCAGAAATTAGGATGTCACATTGGATATGTGGTCTTACTAGGAGTGATAGGGTTAGGAATGAGATTATTCAGGAGAAGGTTGGAGTGTCTTTGGTGGAGGACAAGATGCGAGAAGTTTTGTTGAGATAGTTTGGGCATATGAGTAGAAGGGGCGCGGATGCCCCAGTTCGTAGGTGTGAGAGACTGGCTTTCAATAGTTTCAGGCAAGGTAGGGGTAGGCTAAAGAAATATTGGAGGGAAGTGATTAAAAGGGACATGAAGAAGTTAAAGCTTATGGAGGACATGACCTTAGATAAGAAGGTGTGGAGGATGCGGATAAGAGTAGAAGGTTAGTGCCTGAGGGTGGGTCGTAGTCGGATGCTAGGAGAGTTTTAGGGTGGGGTATTGTGGGTGAGGGTGACTTTGGTTTTTTAGTATAGGGTTCTACTGTGTGGGTGCCTTATTTTTATTGTTCCAACATGTTTCATGCTTTATTATGAATTTACTTATTATTCTTTGTCCTAAGCCGGGGATCTATCGGAAACAGCCTTGCTACCTCTCCGAAGGTAGTGGTATGGACTGCGTACATTTTACCCTCCCCAGACCCCACTGTGTGGGAATACACTGGGTTTTTTGTTGTTTTTATTGTTGTTGAGTCACTTCGTAAACTCATACTCTACCTCTATCAAGTAGTTGGATCAACAAATGATTCAGCTTTTGGGAGTATTTAATTAGAAGAAGAGCGGAACACTTTTGAGTGATACAATCCAGAACCCTTAGAATGATGGATCATGCATGGCTATTACCACACAGAGTGGTAAGGTTTTATCAGGCCCTTCTTTAGCCAAAGCTGTGAATGAAGATGTTGATCTTGAAGAAGGTAATCCAATGGAGACTGAAAAGTTGGATGGCATTGATACCCCTTCTAACCATCAATAGGTTGATATGTTGGAATAAGTAAAAGAGAAATAAAAGGAAGTAGTGGTGAAGACTCTCCTAAACCACCACCTCTTTTTCCTCAAAGATTGAAGAAAAAGGCTGATGACACGAAGTTTAGTAAATTCATGGCAATGTTGAAGTAGTTGACAGTAAATGTGCCTTTGGTAGAGGCACTTAAGAAAATTCTAGGATATGCTAAATTTATAAAGGATCTTGTGATGAAGAAAAGAGCGGTGAGCTACGAACCGGTGGATAATCTCCATCATTGTAGTGCTATTTCTACAAGGTCCTTGGTGCAGAAGAAGGAAGACCCAGGAGCATTCACTATTCCTTGTACGATTGGGTTTTTGGAATTTTCTAAGGCCTTATGTGATCTGAGAGCGAGTATTAATCTGATGCCTCTAGCAATTTATAAAAAGTTGGGTTTGGGAGATCCCACACCCACCAAAATGCGACTTGTGATGGAGTATTGGTCGTTAAAATAACTTGTTGGTATTTTGTATGATATGATGGTGAAGGTGGATAGCTTCATATTTCTTACGGATTTAATAATTCTGGATTGCAAGAAGGACTTTGAGGTGCCCATATCTAGGGTCGACCTTTCCTCGCAACCGGAAGTGTGATGATTGATTTACAAGTTAATGAGCTCTTATTTAGGATAAATGATAAAGCGGTGTTCTTTGATATGTGCAAATCAATGAAACAGCATAAAGAAATGAGTATGTTCTCAATTGTTGATGTATATTATGAGGATGAGTAGGAGGTGCCAATAGAGGAGAAGCTTGCTATCGAGCCTTTAGATGCAGTGCTTATGAATTTTGATCGTAAAGGCATTATGGAGTATGAAGAGACTGTTTGTACTTTGATAGGAATGGGATCATACTCTTATGCTCCTAAGAAGATAGATCTTGATCTTTAGAGTCGACCAACACCACCGGCGAAGCCATCCATTGAAGAGCTACCGATGTTGGAATTGAAAGCGCTGCCAGGGCATTTAAGGTACGTGTTTCTAGGCAATAGAAGCACGTTACCCATGATTATTGCAACTAATTTGGGCAAAAAAAGGTGCAAGCACTTATTTTGGTGCTTCATAGGTACAAAAAAGCAATAGGCTGGACTATTGCAGATATTATTGGAATTACCCCTGGCATCCAAACTCATAAGATACAACTTGAGGAAGACTGTACTCCAACCATTGAGCATCAATGACAACTTAACCCACCAATGCAAGAGGTGGTTAAGAAGGAAATTATTAAGTGGATGGACGCAGGAGTGGTTTATCCTATTTCCGACAGTAAATGGGTAAGCCCAATTCAATGTGTGCCTAAGAAAGGGGGCATGCCTGTTGTTGCAAATGAAAACAACAAGTTGATTCCTCTCAGGCCTATGACTGGTTGGAGAGTTTACATGGACTACTTCGAACTAAATTCATGGACTTTAAAGGACCACTTCCCAATGCCCTTCATGGATCAAATGCTTGATCGGTTGGCAGGAAGGGGGTGGAATTTCTTCTTAGATGGATATTTTGGCTATAATCAGATCTGTATTGCTCCTGAATATCAAGAGAATATGGCGTTCACATACCCGTATGTCACTTTTGCATTCAAGCAGATGTCATTTGGTTTATGTAATGCACCCGCTACCTTCCAAAGGTTTATGATGTTTATTTTCTCGGATACGGTTTTGGACACCTTAGAGGTGTTCATGGATGATTTTTCTATGGTTGGAGATTTATTTGAGTTGTGTCTGGACAACTTGAGTAGGGATTTGCATAGGTGTGTGGAATTAAATAATGTGCTTAATTGGGAGAAATGCCTTTTCATGGTGAAGGAGGGCATTATTCTCGAGCACCAAATTTCATCAAAAGGGATAGAGGTCCATCGAGCTAAACTAAAAGTTATTGACAAGCTACTACCTCCCATCATAGTGAAAGGGGTGCGTAGTTTCCTTGGACATGCTGGCCTTTACCGTAGGTTTATAAAAGAATTCTCAATGATTGCTAAACCACTTTGCAAACTTTTAGAGAAGGAAGCTAAGTTATACTTTCATTATGATTGCTTGAAGGCATTCGAATGACCTAAAACGAAGTTGGTTGAAGCCCTTATCATTGTTGTATCGGATTGGTCAAAAATGTTTGAGATCATGTGTGATGCAAGCGGTGTTTCCCTTGGAGCTGTGTTGGGGCTAAAGAAGAATAAATTGTTTCACCCAATATATTATGCCAGCAAAGCATTGAATTAATCTCAAAAGAACTACACCGTCACCGAACATGAACTCATTGCTGTAGTTTATGCTTTTGAGAAATTTTGGGCTTATCTACTAGGAACCAAGGTGGTGGTCCACACTGACCACGCAGCCTTGAGATATTTGATGGCTAAGAAGGACACAAAACCAAGGTTGATTAGATGGGTGTTTTTTCTCCAAGAATTTGACTTCGAAGTCAAAGATAGGAAGAGTTGCAAAAACCAAGATGCAGATCATCTGTCTAGGATGGAAGGTAAGAAAGAAGTTAGAGATGAAATGGAGATCAATGATGCATTTCCAGATGAAGAGATCTTGGCTACTATTATGGAGAAAATGCCTTGGTACGCTGATTTTTCAAACTATGTGGTGAGCAAGTTGATTTCGAAAATTTTTATTTTCATCAAAGAAAGAAATCCCTTCATTATATGGCACATTACTTCTAGGATGAGCCATATCTATTTTGGTGGTGTGCTGACAATATTATAAGGAGATGTGTACCAAAAGTAGATGTATTGAGTATATTAGAAGCATGTCATTCTTCCCCAGTTGGAGGTCACCATGCAGGTGATTGAACCACTAGAAAGGTATTTCATAGTGGCTATTATTGGCCAACTTTATTCAAGGATGCTCATGAATTCGTGCTAAGTTTTGATCAATGTCAGTGGTAGGGTTCAATCTCCAAACAACATGAAATACCTTTGACAAAAATGTTGGAAGTAAAATTGTTTGATGACTGGGGCATCGATTTCATGGGCCCTTTTGTAAGCTCGTACAGGATAAAGTACATTCTAGTTGGTGTTGATTATATATTGAAATGGGTTGAAGTTGTCTCTTTGGCTGATAATGAAGGAAAGAGAGTTGTTGCATTTCTCAAAAAGAACATCTTCTCTCACTTTGGAGTACCACACACTATTATAAACAATGGAGGATCTCACTTTTGCAAAAAAGTATTTTGAGCTTCCTTGGCAAAATATGGGGTGAAATAGCATAGAGTATAAAGTACATATCACCCACAAACTAGTGGGAAAGTGGAGGTTTCGAATCGGGAGATTAAAGCCATCATAGCCAAAACGGTGAATGCTAGTAGGCAAGATTGGTCTCGAAAACTTGATGATGCCTTGTGGGCATATCGGATTTCTTTCAAGACACCCATCGACATGTCACTGTATCAGTTTGTCTATGGAAAATCATGTCACTTACCGATAGAGCTATAGCATAAGGCTTTATGGGCACTTAAAAGGTTAAATCTAAATTGGAAGGAGGTAGCAGAGCTATGACTGGCACAACTGAATGAGATGGATGAATTCTGTCTCGGGTCTTATGAAAGGGCAGACCTATACAAGGAGAAGATAAAGAAGTATTATGATCGTAGGATTGAAAAATGAGATTCCAGAAAGGTGACTTGGTACTTCTATTAAACTCAAAACTCAAATTGATTCAAGGTAAACTTTAGTCTAAGTGGTCAGGCCGGTTTAAAGTTAGTCAAGTCTACTCATCTGGAGTAGTTGAACTAGAAAATGAAGATGGAAGTGTATTCAAAGTCAACGGGCAATGAGTCAAACTTAATATCGGTCCAAAAGACTCGATAAAAGTATTGCTACTCTCTATCTTGATAAAGTCTGAGTAATTGAGATAACTAAGTCATGTCGTGATAATAAATCAGGTGCTAGTGGGAGGCAACCCACATTGTGTTGTTATGTATCATTAATTTAGGTTATTTTGCTGGTTGTTTGTTGATTTGTGCAAGATGAAGGGTGTGTCGAAGTGTATAGGTATAACAGAGTAGGAAAAAAAGAACTAGAAGAAGTTTCAGGTGACCGATGGGTCACCCGATGAACCATCGCGGGCTCGATGTACCATTGTGGTAATTGTCGCGACAATGTATAGAAACTAGTAAACTGTAAAAGGAGCGACGGTTTAACCGACAGACCATCGCATATTTGATGGACCGTCAAACGAACTATCGCTAATGATTCACAAGGTATGTTCACTATATTGGGATGACGACTCGACCGATGGACCATCACATATTCGATGGACCGTCTAACGAACTATCGTATTTAACCATATTTCAGCGGGTTGGATCAGATTGATTTAAATAGCAATTTTTTTTCATTCTTATACGACCCAAACGGTTTTATATAGATAGTTTGAAGTGATTGAGTAACCCCCATATTATTTAACGCACCTGAAACCTTTAATTCTCTCTGAAAACCTTCCACTTCCCTTTTCTCTCTTCTATTTAAACTTCATCTCTTTATTGTTCTTTCACTCACAAAGACAAGTTCTCCACAAAAGTAAATTTTCATACTATGTCCTGTGTTTTGAGTGCAAGTCAAGGATAGAATCAAGTATAGCAACGCTAAGGTATGAATTTTTTTTTACTCTTTATTCTACTCAACTTTAAGAATTAAGAGCTCATGAGAAGGTTCTAATGGTAAAGAAATTTTCTTTGATCTTAAAATTTTCATGTGTGGGGATGAACTGAGTTGAAACTTGAAAATGATCTTGGGTGAAGTCTGAGTATCCCATAAGAAAAGCAAAATGAGTGGTGGATTAATGTTGAAAATACCATAAAAACTTGGTCTTAAACTGAAAGCGTGCTAGGTGTTTGACAAATTGTCAAAATGATGCCTGAAAGAGAAAAATGGCAGGCGACGATTAATGTGATGGACAGTAGGATACTCAATGAACCGTTGCCTGAACCATCGCCACTTCCTTAGAACCAATATAATTGGAATGACCTCGATGGTTTGGGTCGACAGACCATCACAGGACCAATAGACCGTGGCCCTAGCCGTCGCTAGTCCATAATTATTCCTATTTTTTGGTTTAAGCCCATGAACTGATAACGTATCACTTGTAGGTATCATGGCTCCCAAATTACCATAAACCATAGGTCGGGGTAGACGCCAAGCATCCAGGTCTGACGAACCATCCTATAACACTTGGTGATGTCGTTAAGTAGTTTCTTCATCCTTCTCATCTGAAGAGGAGGTGGAAGATATTAGTAGAAGTAGCTCCAGTTTGATTCCAGTTGAGATGGGGGTTGAACCTTCTAATCCGTTCAATAGGAGGCTCCCCAATAGGAGGATCATAACATAATCCGATGCAAGCATCCCCAAGTACGGGAAGCCATAAGATGGAAAGTGGTGGATGCTTGAGATATCTTCTACAAAGGGTTGGCACCAACGGATAGGTTACCAATCCAAAGAGCAATTTCTGAGGAGTATCAAATCATAACAACAACCCTGCATGAGTATCCCAAACTCAAGAGGCGGTTCAATGAGTATGAATCATCTTAGATGAGTAATCCACATGGATCCTACCAACCTAACTTGGTTCGCGAGGTTTTTGCCAACTATTTGGTATTGCTGAAAAAGGATTGTCCCGCAGGTGCATCAGTTGCCGACATGAACAAGCTGGAGATAGTTCCTATCTGTGGAGTTGCTATTGACATTTCAGAGTAGACTTTGAATAGGTTCTTATTTGGGCCTGATTACCAGATACCATAGGCAAGTCCTGAGTTGGAGAATCGATTATTCACATGGGCTACACAAAGGCCCTAGTTAGTGAGGATCCTGATAGAAGGGGGCGACCCTGCATGGTTACATGACCTCCATGAGTGAATATCAAAGAAATCCCTCATCTTTAGATCCAAGTTCTGGTGGGTGATTGTGCGACTGAGGCTCATGCCCACTAGAGGCTATGATCGCTTGGAACTTACAAGAGTTGTGATTGAGGTTGGTTTGATTGAAGGTTTGACCTAGATTTTGGTCACATTATCTCTGATGAGTTGTTTTTCCATGCTCACAAGACTCAGACGGCGTTGTCATTTCCTTGCCTTATCACTGACTTGTGCAAGCAATCAAATGTCCCAGATTTTGCTAAAGTGATAGAGAAGGTTGACAACTTTGGGTAGATGTAGACAAGGTAAATCAATAGCCACCGCAACCCATCTTTGATCCAGTCCAGAATTCTAATGATGAGGATGAGGTCCTGGTTGACTTATTTGGGTGCCCAATCAAGGATAAAGGTAAGAAAGAAGATGAACCAAATGAAAAGGCTGAGAAAGTTGCAAAGAAAAATGCCAAGAGAAAGAGGCTAGAAACCATGTCACCTAAGAAGATACTTGAGTATGATATGAGAAAGGCAATAAAGAGGTCAAAGAGAGATAAGGATAGAAGAAAAAAAAAGAGTAGAAGATGAAGCAGATGGAGTGTCTTCCCAGTTCTGCCCCAACTAGAAAAAAACCTGTAGATCCGGCTGAAGATGTGGTATCTCCAATTCCAGAGGGAGAGATTATGAGTACTCCGACAACCTTAGGAGTTAATAAAGCATTGGGTGAGGACACATCATCCTCACGCACTTCGCTGATGCCTCAGATTGAATAAGAGGCATGACAAGTATTTTTCTCTCCTTTGTACTTAAAATTTTATGCATTTGAGGACAAAGCATTATCTTTTTTATGGGGGTGGGATGTGTTTGTACCATGAGGCAGTTGTGTTGCCGATATTATCGGCATGTCTATGTTTTTTCACTTTCATTTTCACTATTTTCATTTTCATGTTCTATTGGTAATATGGTTGCATGAAATAAAGTTCCATTCTCGTTATCACCTTATTGTATTTATGTGGATGACAATTGATGGTAGAAAAATTATGTTTTTTATTTTTTGTATAATTAATTCCTCGTACAAAGGGGAAAAGTGTTGTGGGACCATGTGTGACTCTGTTAATGGCATTAGAAGTTAGTAATAAATTAAAGCATAACTATGTGATCTGGATCCCGAGAATTAGTAGGATAAAAATTAACTTAATGCCTGTGTGGGTGAGTATTTGTGTAATTCTAACATAAGTGTTACAACTAGAACTTGCCATGTTCATCAGATATTGTCATGTGTTTTGACTCAACAAGAGAGGATAGTAGGTTATCTTGTGTTGTTAGTGCACTTAGCCAAATGATTGACCCACCAAAAACATTGTGTTCCCTTTGTCAACCCTTTTGAGTTGTGGTAATGTTTTTCTATCGAAATAAGTTTGATTCACTCTCTAGAAGGTGTTAAGCATTTATCTTTAGCTCTGGTCCAATTTTCGACATTGTGAACTTTAAACTAGGAAAATCGCCTAAGTTGATGGTGGCTACTACTAGATTGTTAGCAGCCTTGGAGGTTAAGTTGAAAGTAATTTGAGGGGTAGCATCCGTCCCTGGTCTAGTTAGCAATCTAAATAGATATTGTGCACCTCAATCTTTTGCATTAACATAAGTTGAGGGTGGATGATGTTGTGTTCTTATAAAAAAGGGGTTATGACAAGAGCGCTAATGAATAACTGTGAATGAATGAGAGGGTCCTTGATTCTGGTGAGTAGCTACCAAAAAGGGTAAAAAGAGTGATTTTTTTTTTACTTTAAGTTACTTACCCAAATAAATAACCTTTACCGATCCTAAAACCTCATTACAACCCATAGCAAGTCCTATTTGATCTTAGCGAGTCAATCATGAGAGAGAATTAGATTATAAGGGCAAGCTTATAGAGGTGCACTGTGTTGGTAACTTTTTTTCTGAGAGTGATAGCTTAGTTTTGTCCATGATTTAACTGTGTGATATGAGGTGGACTTCTTTGGATGTGAAGGCATGGTGAGTTATATTTGTTCTATTTATTTCTTTGGGTTGTTGTATCTATAGCTGTGAATATCCTGATTAATAGGTAATGCAAGTAGTAGATCCATGTGTGATGAAATAGAATAACCAAATTGTAGTGGAATGATTCTATGATTATGTTGGTTTTACTGTGAAATGCCTATCATGATGTTGTTCATATAAGTATCCTGGTGTTGAGTTGCTTGAGGACAAGATATTTCCTTAAGTTGAGGGTGTTGATATTTCGTCTTTTGACGGAACATTTGAGGCCTTTTTCTTTGGATAATTGTGTGTTTTCAAGAAGTCATTGTTGTATTTAACATGGATTTTTAGTATTTTTAGGATAAGGACTGAGTATGAAGGGAAACTTGGACAATCTGAGCAAAACAGAAGTAAAATGAGCAGCGACAGCTTGGGTGATGGACCATCGACCTTGCGACGATCCGTCGGTTTAAACCATCGACCAAAGGCAGAAGGCATAGACTCTGTCCATCATGCAACAGTCCAGGCGATGGACCGTCAGCCCTACGATGGGCTGTCAGTCTAAACCGTCGCCATGATAAAGAACACATCAATACTGGAAGTCCTACGACGGTCCAAACAATAGACCGTCGACTTTGCAAGGGGACTTCGCACTACCTGTCTCCTAGAAGTAAAACATGGAATCACTGGACACCCAGCGATGGTGCAGGCGATGGATCATCGGACATGTGATGAACCATCACTTGAACCGTCTACCAAAACATGGAGAGTCTAAGTTTGAATTTTTAAAAACCCTAGTCTACAATCATATAAATACCAAGTATTAGGGTTTATTCCATATCTTTTGTCTTCAGTTTCATACTTTCTCGTCTATTGAGAGCTTTGTATAACTTTTTATTGGTATTTGAATCGAGGGATTGAGAGTTGATTATTAGTTTTGATATTTTCCATCACAGATTGAGAAGAACAATATTGTGAATTTTGTAAGTACTTTTTTGAAGTTATTTATGAACACCAATATTACTCTAATTTCTTATATAGAGATGAGTAGCTAAACTTCCATAACTAGGGTTATGGGAGCCTTGATGTAGAGAACTATTTTGGGGTTGTGAATGGGTTAGATTTCTAACATCTATCTAAATTGCATGAATCTTTCTTCATCTTAATGATATCTCTTGGTTGCAAACTTAAGAAGAGAGCCCATAAACCCTACTTGTCTGACAAGAAAGTGGAGGTTGGGAAAAGAAGTGATTCACATAAACTCCATAGGTTTACCCTTTGGGTTTATGGGTTAATTTCTTAACAGTATCACCCTCATGAGAGTGTTATTGAATAATGCATGAATCCTTTAATTTCGAGAGAAGTAAAGGGTGAAATACTCGTTAGGTTGAGAAACATATGGGTAATTCTTAGAATTCATTAATTCTTGTAATTGAATACATAAGTTAGATTTCGAACACAAACTCGCAACCCTAATTATTTGAACATCTTGGTAAGCATAACTCTAGTTAATTCATTCTAATTAAAATTACATCTACATCTACTCTCAGTAGATAGACTTTTGTCTAACACAAATACAAAAGAATACTGTTAATATTTCAAAACCTCCTTTATTGTGGAATATTAGATCAACAGTCTAATAACAATCACAATACTTAGTGAACACTGTATTCCTTATGGGATTCATCACCCAACCTAGTTGGGTTCTATATTTGAAAGTGACCGCTTACTGTCTCGTAAGAGAGGTGTCATATGGGCGCATCAATAATATTTTAGGCCTTTTTCTTTGGATAATTGTGTGTTTTCAAGCAATGATTGTCGTATTTAACATGGTGTTTTAGTGTTTTTAGGATAAGAACTAAGTATGAAGAAAAACTTGGATAAACTGGACAAAAACAAATAAATAATGATCAGCGATGGCTCAGGCGACGGCATTCGACCTTGCAACAAACCTTCGATCTAAACCATCGCCAGGAAACATAATGCAGGACCACTGGAAATCATGTGATGGTCCAGATGATTGATCGTCGATATTGTGATGAATCATCGGCCTAAACCGTCATCAAGAAATAGAATGCAGGACCATTGAAAGTCTTGCGATGGACCAGGCGATGTACCGTCGGTATTGCGATGAACTGTTGCCCTACCCATTGCCCAGAAGCATAAAATAGACTCACTGGAGCTCCAACATTGGTCTAGGAGACTAACCGTTGGCTCAGTGATGAACCGTCGCTCGACCCGTTGAGCATGAAGCGGCAACTCCGAGTTTGAATTTTAAAATCCAGTTTTGGAAACATATAAATACTAAATAATAGGGTTTATTTTCCATTTTTTAGATTAGTTTGATAGTTTCTCCTCTATTGAGAACTGTGTAACTCTTTTCATGAGATCTGAAGCTAGAAATTGCAATTTCAGTATTATATTTTCTATTGAAGATTGAAGAACAACAATTGTGACTTTTGTAAGTAAATTTTGAACTAATTTATGAATATTACAAGGGTTGATTCTCTTTCTACTATGTAAATGTGTGGTTAAGCTCGCTTAACTAAGGTTATGGGAGCCTTGATGTGAAAAGATGATTTGCGTTGTGAATCTAGCAGATTTCCATGATTAATTGATATTGCATAAATTCTTCTTCACTTTAATGACTTTTCTTAGTTGCAAACTTGAAGCGTGATCCCTAGAACATCACTTGTTAGAACAGAAAAGTATTTTTTGGAAAAGCAAGAGTTTACACATATCTAAAGGCTTTAAACTTTGGAGATAGGGTAGATTCCTTAACCGGATCAACCCATGTAAGAACATAGTTGAATAAATAGTATGTTTCTTAAATTAAAAAAATTAATTGATAAGTTTCTCATTTTCGGTTGAGAAACTAGTGGGTAAACCATAGAAATCATCTAATCTTGCAATTAAAATTATTTATTGGGAATCCAAAATAGTTCACAACCATAGCTACTTAAGTATCTTGGTAACCATAACTCTAGTTTGATTTCTCTTATTGAATTACTACTTGCAATACAATCGATATTTGGTTTATTCTCTGTGAAAAGTATTTAAATACAAATTGGCAAATAAAATCCCCCTTTATTTTGGAGCCTTCGATCAATAGTCTAATAACAACTACAATACTTAGTGAACATAGTATTCCCTGTGGGATTCGACAACCAACCCGATTGGGTTCTATATCTGACAACGACTTCTTACTCTCTCATAAGAGAGGTGTAATTTGGGTGTATCAGGAGGGTTGGATCATGATATTAAGTTTCCTATGTGGAAGTGGGAAGTAGGAAGGACATAGATTCTGCGAATGTTCTGTAGAGAAACCTAAGAGTCAAAGAGGCTACTTGGGAAGCTGAATAGGACATAAAGTCCAAGTGTCTATTCCTATTTCTCATTTAGGAAAATCGTGCTTAAGGTATGTGTTGTTATTAACATCTTTGATCCAAAACTTGTTAAAGGTAAAATGTAAAATTCCTTAGTACTCTATTTTTTGTTTAAAAGGTAAGAGTATGGGTGTTTGGAGGTTAAATTGTGCTAGTCAATGTCTTGTCCTATGGTTTGAGGAAGACTGATCTAAGTGGGGGAGAATTGAAACACCTTAGGGTTTTGGCCCTTGGAAATTTCCCGAGCTTTGAACTATTATCCTATTAGAGACTTAACCATATAAGTCATATGGTGTGACTATGGGTTAGTTGACCCTAGTCGTGAGGTACCCACTGGATAGTGGTTGGATTTTCTGTCTTGGTTACGACTTGGTGGTACGAGTTGTTAGGAGTGGTGATGAGTCATTATGTCAAACCTAAACCTTAATCAAATCAGTAACTTAGTGACTTGACTTGTCTCTAAGTACGAGTGGATCACTTAGAGTCTTAAGCATAGGTTACGAGTGGTAGGATTGAGTTGTATGTTATCTAATGACCAATCCCTTTGGATTCTGTCGTGGATACGACTAAACCATATGAGTCGTATAGTCTGGTAATAAGTGGGATCATGTAGTTGTATGGTGGATAGTGTATGGGTGTCCAACTCACTGTCATGGTGACGATTCAAGGGTACGAGTTGTATGTTGTGGTCACGAGTCAAGAGGGTTGACTCGTAACCACCTATTATCTTTTTGCAATTTTAAGTTGGGAGCATTCTGGACATTTTCTCCTTTAACTCCCATCGATACCATGGCTTAATACGCCCTTTGGGACTTCATTAGCACACTGTTCCCAACAAAACACTCTTAAATTCTCTCTCAAACTTATGTTCAAGAATAAGCTAGGGCTTCATCAACATAATCAATTAAGGCTTTCAAGGGTGGTTTCTCTCTGTACTTCTTGGTGGCTAAGGCATGTGACTCTTCCTTAATTGTTATTTTACTTAATGCATATATTTTAATGTATGGTTTTCATGGTATTGTTATGGTTTTGAAATAAATTTTGGGGTTTTGGATGTTCATGGTTGAATTCTATTTCTCATGATTTAATTATGGTTTTTTATGTTTTAATTATGGTTTCCACATGTGGGTGCATGGGAATGATGATTTAATTGAGGGGTCATTATTGATCCCCATATTTGATGATTTTGGCTTTGATAATGGCATGCCCTAAAATTGTTTGTGAAATTGTCAATGAATATCATTTTGTCAGATAGTTTTACTATTCTTGGAATCTTTGCATTGCATAAATAGTTAAAGGAACATGAATAGATTTTTTTTCATTTCATATGGTTTTGGAAAGTCTTTTGGCGGGCATGATTTTATTATAAATGGTTTTTGTTTAATGGGAAACGGTGGAGTATAATTTGATTTAATGGTTTATATGGCATACGATAATAGACTTGCAAGATCTAATTTTAGTATGACGATACCAAAGGTTAATGCCTAACTAAAAGACTTCTTGGTAACTGGTTGGGAATGTGTAAATGATTTTATGTGGGTTTAAAGGGGGTTGAGTAGCAAAGTCATGGAAGGTAGAGGTCCTGGGGAGACCAACACTGGAAAATGCATATTTGTCGATGCGAGGGTGGTCTTGGTGACCATGTGCATGATGTCACACTTCATATTTTTAGGATATATTTAGTAATCTCGGGTTTTTTTCTCCGATCGTGTGGCTAACACGTACTGGGGCTCTTTCATCAGGGGGAGCTAAAACCATATAACCTAGGGGTGATCTTAGGATAGTCAACCTACACAACCTAGATTAAGGTTTTAAAGGCATACTAAACTTTGTTTCCTATACCGGTATTACATATATATATATATATATATATATATATATATATATATATATATTTATATGCATGTATGTCATTGCATATGGTTATTTGATTTGGTTTGTAATTGATGGCATTATCTTATCTTTATCCCTGAGTTACATGCTTCCATTCATTCCACTAACTGTCTCTGTGCATTGTATCTCCACAAAATGTAGGAATCGGCCATAATACCATTTCTCTTGCTCAATGACTCAGATTCAGGGATAGCTTTTGAGTTAGATTAAATTGGTGAGCTTTCATACTCAGGAAGACCCTATTTCATGTTATGGACTTCTTTTTAATATTGTTATTTCTTTGGTTTTGGTTTTGGATATGGTCGTGGGCACATCCTTCCTGGATATTCTTTAACTTAGATTAGAGGCTTTGTCTAACCTCTGTAGGCATAGGCGGTGTCGGTATTAGTATTTGCATTGGTATTGGTATTCGCTTTGGGATTGATAATGATTGGATATTTGGTTGTAGCTGTTTGGTTATGGTTATAGACTTACTTTATTGTCTTTAGATTATTATTCTTTTATCTCATAATATGTTTAGAATTATCCGACATAGAATGTAGGGTAGTTAATGGTGGGGTAATGGGAGTGGTCTCCCATCCTAGTTAGACTTGACATGCCCGACACGACTAGGCCCTAGTTCAGGTCATGTTAGATTGGTATCAGAGCCCTAGGTTCATGGTCAATTGGGTGTACCAAAAAGCCTTGTCAAGTAGAGTCTCTTTTATAGGTGTGTAGAGCACTATACTCATAAAGAAGAGGCTACGAGGCATTTAGAAATTTTCTCTTTATTGTATTCTATTTTCAAGCTGTAGAGTCTAAGGTACTAAATTCTCCTCAAATTCCTATTTGTTAGGCTTTCATATCATGCCTCCCAGACAATCTAAAGCTTATAGAAAATCCTCTATCCCACTTGAGGATAATGTTTATGGGACACATTCTACTTATGGGGTCCAAACACGGTCTAGGGGTTCAGTTCTTGATTTCCCTCATGGAGTTCCACTGGTCCCCTCCAGTCCTTCACAAGGTCATCCATATGTTGACTGAGTTGGTAGCTTCCCAGGCCGAGCGTGGTGTTTCTATTTGATCAGAGGTGGAGTTATGCACCTTAGTGTTGTTATCCTAGCTTATTTTGCCTTGTTTTGAGGACTTCTCATGTTCTTAATGTGTAAATAATGATATAAATAAACATCCTAGTGTTTAATTATGTTAATACAATGTTTATGGTGTCTTTCAAACAAGTTTTACTTAATTGGGTCACTTAGAGTTCAAACAAGAGAACTAGTGTTACTAGATTGAGCTAGGTGTTTGTCTAGTCTATCTCGATGGATTATAATGTGTTTAATGAGTTCCTAAGGTTATTATTTTGTAAATATGTGTGTAAAAACTTGTTTATAGTGTTCAAAGTGCAATCAATAAAGTAAAGAGTCAAACAATAAGTTAAAGATCAAAGTGGGAAAGACTAGTCTTTGCTTGAGTTTCTAGTTCACTGTTCTTGATGTTGTGTTGTGTTGAGATCTAATCCATGGTTTTTGATTGTTTATGATACTTGGTGATTTAATTTTTAGGATATATGGATGATAAACAAGTTGTAAATAAGTGGAAATAGCACCACAAGGATTTGAATGGAAGAAGAAAGGCTTAAGACAAAGTAAACATCAAAAGTGCAATTCCAGCGACCCCAAGCGAATTAGGTGCGTCGTGCACATCTCCCCTTGTACTAAACAACATGGAAATCTTATCTCTCCAGTATTATAAGCAACGTGGTGCGCCACTCTCTCCCATGGAAGGAGCAACGCGACACAAGGCTTGTTCTACACGGCCAAAAATTCCTCACTATAAATAGAACATTTGTACACTTTGTTTAATACTTTTGGACATTTTTGGACGTGGAAAGGTGATGATAAACACTTATTTTAGGGTTTATTTCTCTTTAATTTAGCCTTTTAATATATTATATCATGTATTCAATTATTTGGATTACGGTTATGTCGATTAGAGGCTAAATGCCCATTTTTGGAGTTAAAGTCAAGAATATGACGACGATTAATAAAATCGATTTGGTTTTTTTATTTATTATATTTGGATGTTTGTTTATCCTTTTATCATTATTTTAAGAATTGTGACCCGTAAAATACATATATTGGTGACCTTGTAATCTCAGGAGGGGGAATAGGAAGATAGAATGCAGGGCTAAATAGAGTAGGGTTATTATTCCTTTATGAAATAAGGGATTTGATTAGCATCTAGGATACGAATATACCTAGAAGTCATACTTGGTTCACTACAAGATGAAATAAAAATGTGTTTAGCTTAGTTCACACATCCCCGCTTAACGATGTAGTTATGGGTCTAAGTTAAATAGAAGGTTAGAGGTCGGGAGACCATGATCATAAAATCAACACCGTGAATCAACAACCATGTTAAGTAACTTACCGATGAAGTTTGATAGCATAGTATGATTAATAATTGTTCTTTAACCCCGGGTTTTCATCCATTGATTGTCCAAAGTCTTTACTTTTATGTACTGTTTACTTTACATTTATTTTACAACTTTCAAAACTCTCTAGGTTATGTTTACACGAATTTACACGAATAGTTGTTAAAACAAGTCTCTGAGGGATCGATATTTATATTTACTTAAGGCCACTGTATTAATTGGTGAGACCAAGTACAGTTGCGTGTGTGCTTGGGCTCTATCAAGTTTTTGACGTTGTTTCCGGGGACTTGTAAATTGGCAACTATTTTTGTTTTAGTTTTACTTTTTAGATTTTTTTTGCTGCTTTACTCTTGGTCTTGGTATGGAATTTTCCAGAAATAGGTTTACAGGGCAGTAAGATGGAAAGGGGTAGGGAGTTGGTTTAACGAAGCCCCAAAACTAAGCAACGCTTCCATCAATGAAGAAGAGAAGCAATCCTTCTCCCCTGTATCCCATAATTTAAAAAGAAACAAGACAATCCTACTCTAATGGCTGAAGATCAATAAAGCCACCGGACTGTTCGTTAAGTGGCAATTCTATTTCCCACAAATTTGACATCCTCTTTTAAGAAAATGGTTGTTGGAGGTAACTTTGGGCTGAAACAGAACATGGGGCAACTTTTGATCAGTAGTGGACTGTTTTCGGAGCTTTCACATGAAGATCCACAATTTTATCTACGGAACTTCTTAGAGATCAGTGACATATTCATCCATATGGGTGAGTTAACTAATTATATTAGGATAACACTATTCCTCTTTTCACTATTAGGGGAAGCAAAGAAGTGGTTGAATACTGAATCGGCAATTTCAATCACAACATAGGATGACTTAGCCAGGAAATTCCTCATTTGATTTTTTCCATCAGGCAAGACTGCGAGACTACGTAGTAAGATTGTGTGCTTCAAACAAAAGATAGATGATAAGTTATATCATGCATGGGAGAGATTCAAAGCCCTTCTTTGAGACTGTCCACATCATCAGTAGTCCAATGAGGTACTAGCTCAAACTTTTGCTGAGGTATTTGATCACAAAATGAAATTTTTTCTTGATTCTGTTGCTGGTGGTCAAGCTTTAGAGTTGACTTATGATGAGCTATATACTTACTTGAACCGGACTACACAAAGAAATCCTGAGTGGCATTCTGACTCAAGAAGTGCTACAAAGAAAGTTGCAGTTGTACTAGAGGTGGACCATTTTACTGCCTTATCATCTCAGCTGGCTGCTCTGCAAAATTAGATATCCAATATGAATTTAGGGGTTACAAAACCTATAGCCTCAATTAATGCAAACAGGCTGCATATTGGTATGAGGTTTGTGGTAACAGTGGGCATTCAGCAGCTATGTGTGTTGTAAGTCCTGAGTCTATGATATTTGTAGGCAATATTCAAAGTCCAAATTATGGAAAATCCTGCAATATGAAGTGGCAGACTCAGCCACCAAATCCATCATGGAATAACCAACAATAGCAGTTCCAACAACAGTAGGTTTAAGGGAATCAGGCAACAACTAAAACTAGCAATGTGGAAGAGATGTTGAAACAAGTCATGGTTGTTCAAGAATAGTTCACAACAGATATAAAGAGTCATTGGTAAGATATGAAGAGTCAACAAGAAACCACAAGGAACTTGGTGTTGCAGGTTGGGCAAATGCAGCAGGAGCAAAATGCCAGGCCTCTAGGTTGTTTGCCAAGCACTACTAAATCTCCTTCACAAGTAATGGTAATAACTTTGAAGAGTGGTAAAGAACTCAATACTGAACCTCAAAATAAAAATAAGGAGGTAGATAAAGAGTTGACTCCCCAACTAATTGCAGACAAAGTACAAAAAATTTAGAAAAGTTTGAGTACTCGAAAAACAAAGTTGCTGAGCAGGTGATGAAGGGCATCCCACCACCCTTCCTATAGAGTCTGATACAAAATGAGGATGCATGCTTTAAGAAGTTATTTGACATGTTCAGAGAGTTTCATATTAACCTTTCTCTTCTAGATATTTTTCATGGAATGCATAAGTATGCTAAGTACTTGAAGAATGTGGTCACAAAGAAAGCTAAGCTGCAAAATGTCAAGACAGTAGTACTCACTGGGGAGTGTAGCTCTGTGGTGATGTAGAAGATGCACAAAAATCTTTAATACCCTAGGAAGTTCACTCTCCATATTCAAATTAGGAACAGTGAGGTGGTCCATGCACTTAGTGACTTAAGGGCAACCACCAATTTGATGTCCTTTTCTTTGTTCAACACATTGGGCTTGGGGAAGCCTAGATCGATCTCTGTGTTACTGCAACTGGTAAACAGGACCATATCCCATCTTGAAAGAGTCATAGAGGATGTTCTCATCAAGGTTGGTAAATTTATTATTCCGACTAACTTTATTGTTTGAGATTTTCAGGCAAATGAAAAAGTACTACTCATCTTGGGATGACCATTTTTAGCAATGGGAGGAGCATTGATAGATGTAAGAGAGGGTACACTAATAATGA
Organism: Capsicum pubescens; assembly: GCA_030864215.1. Classification (NCBI taxonomy): domain Eukaryota; kingdom Viridiplantae; phylum Streptophyta; class Magnoliopsida; order Solanales; family Solanaceae; genus Capsicum; species Capsicum pubescens. The sequence goes on along the minus strand of CM061544.1, from coordinate 238,988,948 downwards.
GGTTGGATGACGAAGAGGTAGTTTTAAAAGTGTACAAACCTCTCAAAACACTATCCCACTACAAAGATTTGTGCATTATTATAGTGATTAAAGGGTATAAGTATGGGGTGTTGGAGTCTATTCCACCAAAGACCTCTTTGGACTTCCTCATTCAGCATCCCAAGCCACAACCACCCTAGCCTAACATGATGAAAATTGATGAGCCTGAAAAGGCTAAAGTTCAAAAAGTTGTTGACCTTGAGAGTTCACACTCAAGAGGTCAAACGAATAAGAAAATGGCACCCTAGTGTGAGAAAGTGGATGAAGGAAAATGGATGAGTCATTGATTGAGTCATGCCGTGACACTAAATCAGGCGCATCATTGGAGGCAACCTAAGTTGAGGTAGGTTTTATTGTCAGTGTTTTTAGTTTTTACTTCACTAGTTTGTGTTATTCGTGAGTCACAGGTTGATGGAAAGTATGAGTACCTAAAAACCTGAGCTAAGGAGCACGTCAAAGATTAAGTGTCGGGTCCCTCGGATCCTCTGGATGTTTAAAGATGCTACTAGCTAGGCCTAGAGGCCTCAAAAAGTATTCATATCTCTAATTTTAAGTATACTTTGGGTCAAAGTATATTTTTAACTGTGGGGAGGGGAAATTCCCATTTTTAGGATAATTTAAAAAAAAATGATTTAGGAATAAATAAGATATTCTTGTTGATGCTATATTTTATTAAATATTGCAAGTTTTTTGGTTGTAAAATGTATGTTGATTGTGTGAATTGCTACTTTAGAGACTCCTAGGCTCATGTTTATGAATCTTGTACTTGTTGGCTTGATGTTGAATTCATGTGATTATTTTGTTGAGAACCTTTGAGGATTCTACTTTATTTGAAGATGTGTCATGTGTGTGTGAGAGGTTGTTTGTATATTCCTTGTTTCATATAATGTCTGGAACTTGCCTGGTGTATGTATAAAACTAAATAAAGAGTGTTCATTTAGGAAATGATATAGGCATTCTTTGATAGACTTGTTTTATAACCTTATGTTTACCTACCCTTGTTAGCCCTGTTGAGTCTTTAGATTTTTCTTTGGTAGCCTCATATATAACCTAATCCCCTTTTTTTATTGACCTTAATTTGATCTAAGATCATAAGAGCTTTAATGTAAAATTAATTGAGTAAGGAGTGCAAAATTCAAGTATGAGAAAGGTGAAACTAAAGCCGCAAAGTGAATTTATTGGTGTGTACAATTTCTATGAATTGTGGTTGGGAGTTCAGTAACGAAAGGAATAAAAATTTGTTCAAATTTAATAAGTTGGTCATAGACAATACTCCCACCATAGTATATGTGAATGAGCTTAAAGAGATGGGGAAAATAAAATATGTGGGTAGATAGAAAGTGTTTATAAAGTGGTTATTAGAGATTGGTCTTAATTGTATAATATGATGTATTAAAGTGCTTAAGGAAGATAGTCACTTTTACAGGAAAAAATAGTTCCTACCCATACCCTAGCCTGCATTACAACCCATAAAGACCTATTTGATCCTAATCTTAACATTCTAATATCAGCGAAGTATTAAACTAAGGGAAAGCCTATGGTTCATCATGTGTACCATGTAAATTCTTTGTGAGAGTGAGCGCAATTTGATTCTTGGACCTATTCTGTTATGGATTGCATGAATGTGAGTGATTATGGGTAACTCTCTTATGTGAGGGAAAAAGTTTGATGAACGTTGGGTGAATTATATGATGTGTTTAATTGAACAATGTACACGAGTTTGCTAACTAGGTGAGTCAATTCTTAAGGCTAAGATATTTTGAAGTAGTATTCTTGAATTGTCAATTGTGTATCTAACAGGCATAGTGTAGAACCTTGAACTCTGTGTATTCATTGTAGTACTAGCTTCAGTGTCTTTCCTGCTGTAGAAGTGTGAAGTCACATCAGAGTATGATGCTTAGATTAAAGAGTAATTTTGGGGCGTACAAGGTTTTATGTGTGGGGTGGTGATCTGAGGTGTGGTTATGCACCTTAGTGTTGTTATCCAAGCTTATTTAGCCTTGTTTTGAGGAATTATCATGTGATTAAAGAGTAAATAATGATATAAATAATAATCTAAGTGTTTAAGTATGTGAATACAATGTTTAAGGTGTCTTTCAAACAAGTTTGTACTTAATTGAGTCACTTACAGTTCAAACAAGAAAACAAGTGTTACTAGCTTGAGCTAGGTGTTTGTCTAGTCTATCTCGATGGATTATATTGTGTTTAATGAGTTCCTAAGGTTATTATTTTGTAATTATATTTGGAATAACTTGTTTATAGTGCTCAAAGTGCAATGAATCAATTCAAGAGTCAACCAATAAGTTAAAGATCAAAGTGGGAAAGACAAGTCTTAGATTGAATTTCTAGCTCACTATTCTTCATGTTGTGTTGTGTTGAGATCTAAACCATCATTTTTTATTGTTGGATGCTTGGATATTTTATTTTTAGGATATATGGATGATACACAAGCTTAAAATAAGTGGAAATAGCACCACAAGTCTTGGAATGGAAAGAGAAAGGCTTAAGACAAAGTAAACATAAAAAATGTAATTCCAGTGAGCCCACACAAATTAGGGCCATCGCACACCTCTCCCCCTTTCTCTAACTAATATGGTATTCTTATATCTCCTATGAACTAAGAAACAAGGCTTACCACTCTCTCCCATAAGCTGGACCACCGCGACACAAGTCTTGTTCCATACCGCCAAAAATTCCTCACTACAAATAGAACACTTGTACACTTTTTTCAACACTTTTGGACATTTTTGTACTTGGAGAGGGGATAATCAACACTTCTTTTAGGGTTTATTTCTCTTTACTTTAGCCTTTTAATGTATTATATCATGTATTAAATTATTTGGACTACAGTTATGTCGATTAGCAGCTAAACACCACTTTTCTGGGGTTAAAGCCAAGAACATGATAATGATTGCTATGAATTGATTTAGTTTTGATTCTTTATCATATTTGGTTGTTGTTTTTTACCCTTTTTATCATTATTGTAAGTATTCTCAACCTTTAGGATACATATATTATCAACCTTGTGATCTTGGGAGAGGGAATAGGAAGATAGAGTATGGGGGTAAATAGAGTAGGGTTCTTAATCCTTTATGAAATAGGGGATTTCGATTAGTGTCTAGGATAGGAATATACCTATATGCCATACTTTATTCACTACAGGATGAAATATATATACGTTTAGCTTAGTTCTCACATCCCCGCTCAATGATGTAGTTGTGGGTATAGGTTAGATAGGTGGTTAGAGATCGGGAGAGCATGATCATAAAATCAACCCTGTGAATCAAAAACCAAGATAGGTAACTTAACTAATGAAGTTTGGAAGCATAGTATGATTGTTTGTAGTTCTTTAACCCTGGGTTTTCAACCATTGATTGTCCAAAGTCTTTACTTTTATGCACTATTTACTTTACATTTATTTGATAACTTTCAAAACTCTCTTGGTTACGTTCACTAATTTAACCTTAATAGTTAATCTAGAATATGATAGTTGATAAAAAAAGTCTCTAAGGGATCAATATTCGGCTTTATTTAAGGCCACTATAGTACTTAGTGGTACCACACACTTGCGTGTGTGCTTGGGTGTTGTCACTATTACTCCATCTTTTGAGGCCACAAGGTTTGTCCAGTTTGTGAGGTTGAACCCTTTAAGCTTTATTAGTGATAGGGTTGAGGATGTTCCTCAAGGTTTTAATGATGAAATAGAAAAGATCTTCTATATGGAATTTGTTGCCTACCAATAGAAAGATGTAGCCTACCAATGGTCTGAGGAATGGGAACAGTGTTGGGGTTATGATACTAAGTCAGCCCTGAGGGAGGCAAAGAAGAAAGAGTTTGTTAACTTAAAGTAAGGAAAGATGTCAGTCAAGGAGTATGCCTTAAGGTTTCACTAGTTGTCGTGGTATGCTACAGAGTTGGTTTCTAGCATGAGGGCTAGGATGAGCAAATTCTCTTTTGAATTATCCTAATACTTAATTTTGGCGAGAAAGGCTGCCTTGTTAAACAAGGACATGGACATCTCCAGGTTGGTTGTGTACATACAGCAGGTTGAGAATGAGAAGAAAAAACAGGTAAAGATGGGGAGAGGAACAGCAAGAAGTTTAGATTTTTTTATCATGGTGGAGATCAACAACAGAGTGGCAATGATAGTGAAAAGTGGTCCAAGAAGAGGTGGGCTAATTCTGGATCTCACTCGATGGCTAGTGCTCCCTACCCAAAGTCTCCTGGTGACCGGTGTTTTTAGGGTGGCGACAATTATAAGTCACAGATTATTGAATCTCAGGTTAATAGGGGCTAATCGGCTCCATCATTTCCTTCTACAAATTTTATGGTCGATTGCATTAGGGTTACTTTGATGAAGGAAAAGACAAGTGCTTCAACTATGGTCATCAAGGGCATATGCTTAAAACTTTCCTATTGGTAAGGTCGCTTCTTGGTCAAACAAGGTTCTTGTTGCCTCTTTATCAACTCCACTACAAAAGGGTGCACATTCTGGCTCCGACAGTGGTCAAAACTGACTCTACGCTCTCACTACATGTCAGGTATCTAAGGCATCGCCTGATGTCGCTACTGGTATATTGAAACTTTTTTCCTGTGATATGTACTATTTGATTAACTAGGGGTCCATTTTTAGTTATGTGACCCCATTTGTGGTTGTGTATTTTTGTTTTGGTCCAGAGTGTAGTTCAGACCCTTTTTTTATTTCTACCTTGGTGGGTGACTCTATGGTAGATAAAAGAGCTTATATGGGTTGTGTGGTGTCTTTGGGTTGTCGGGAGACTTTGGTGGATCTATTTGAATTAGACATTGTGAATTTCGATATCATATTGGGGATGAATTATTTGCACTTGTGCTATACGTGTTTAGACTATCAAACTCATAAGGTCATTTTTAAATTTCCTAATAAGCCAGTTATTGAATGGGAGGTTGGTACCCAAGATCCTAAGTGAAGGCTCATATTATATCTTAAAGCTTGGAGATTAATCTCCAAGGGTTGCCTATATTATTTGGTCCAAGTTAGAGATTCTAATTCGAAGGGTCCTTATTTACATTTTTCCCCGCTAGCGATGAATTTCATGAGGTCTTTCCTAATTATATTCCTAGTGTTCCTCCTGATAAGGAGATTGATTTTGGGATAGATCTTATTTTGGACACTCATACTATAATTTTTCCTCTGTATAGAATGTTCCCAGCTGAGTTAAAGGAGCTTAAAAAGCAACTAGAGGATCTTTTAGACAAGGGTTTCATCTGCCCTAGTATGTCTCTATGGGGTTCAGTAGTTTTATTTGTGTGTAAAAAGGATGGCTACATTCGGATGTGTATTGATTATCGGTAGCTGAATAAGGTGACGATAAAGAATAAGTACCCTCTTCCAAGGATAGATTATTTTCTTGAATAGCTGTAGGGTCCTAAGTTTTTCTCCAAGATTGATCTTTGATTTAGGTATCATCAGTTAAAAAATTAGGAGGAGGATATCCCTAAGACTTCCTTTCATACCCGATAAGGGAATTTTGAGTTCTTAGTCATGTCTTTTGGGTTGACTAATTCCCCAGCGACATTCATGGACTTGATGAATAGAGTCTTTCATACGTTTCTTGATTTATTTTCCATTGTGTTCATTGATAGTATTCTGGTGTACTCTAGGAGAAAGGCGGATCATACTAATCACCTCCACATTATATTGCAGACCGTGAACAATAAGTAATTTTATGCCAAATTTTTGAAATGTGATTTCAATTGAATTTTTTAAATTTTCTAGGTCATGTCATTTCTAGTGAGGGGATTATGGTGGATCCACAAAAAGTTGTTGTGGTTAAGAAGTGGTCTAGACCCACGACACTAATTGATATTTGGATCTTTTTGGGTTTAGCCAGTTATTACAGAAGGTTTGTGGAAAGTTGACTCAGAAGAAGGTGAAGTTATTATGGTCTAATGCTTGTGAGGGTAGTTTTGAGAAGCACATGGATAACCTGACTTCGGCTCCAGACCTGACATTGCCTAAAAGCACTGATGAATTTGTGGTCTATTGTGATGTGTCCTATGTGGTTCTTGGTTGCGTATTAATGCAGCAAGGCAAAGTGATAGTCTATGCCTTCCGACAGTTAAAGGTGCAGGAGAAGAATTATTCGACACATAACTTGGAATTATTGGTTGTGGTATTTGCATTGAAAATCTTGCATCACTATCTTTATGAAGTGTATGTGGATATCTTTTTCGATCATATGAGATTGCTTTATGTGTTTACTCAAAAAGAGTTGAACCTCAGACAAAGAAGATAGCTTGTGTTGTTCAAGGATTATGAAATAAGTCTTCACTACCATCCATGTAGGTTAATATGGTTGTTGATGCTCTTAGTAGGTTATCCATGGGGAGTTTAGCTCATATGGATTAAAGGAAGCGGGATTTGGTGAAAGATATTCACTGTTTGGCAAACCTTCAAGTTCGTCTCTTGGACACTAAAGATGGTGGTGTGTTTGAGAAGATGGTGGCACAGTCATCTCTTGGTGCTGAATTAAAGAAGAAGAAAGTGTTGGATCCTATCTTGATGAGGATCAAGGGAGATATAGGTGGACGAAAGGTGATGACCTTTGATATTAGTAGCGATGGTACCTTGCGGTACCAAGGGATGATATGTGTTCCTAACATAGATGGATTTCGAGAGAGGATCCTTGCTGAGGCGCATGAGTCCCTCTACACTAGTCATCCTAGTTTGACGAAAATGTATCATGACCTTAAGGAGACGTATTGGTGGATCAATATGAAGAGGGATGTAGCTAGCCTTCGGGATAAGTTCATGGTGTGCCAACTAGTAAAAGTTTAGCGCATGAGGCCCCAAGGGTTGTATCAAGAAATTCAGTTACCTGTGTAGAAGTGGGAAGCGATCAATATGGATTTTACTATAGTCCTTCCTCGATCACAGAATCTGTTTGATTTGGTTTGAGTCATTTTGGATAGGATGATGAAGTGTTCTCATTTCTTTCCAGTGAGGACAAATTTTTTGGCAGAGGATTATACGAAGAAGTACATCCAAGAGATTGTGAAGTTGCATGGTGTATGTATTTCTATCATCTCAGATCGTGGTATGTAGTTTTCATTGCACTTTGTGGAGTTATTTTATAAAGGTTTGGGGACTAAGGTTAGTCTTAGTATGGTTTTCCAACCGTAGTCGGATGGGCAAGTGGAAAGGACTATTTAGACATTAGAAGATATATTTCAAGCTAAAGTGATTGACTATGGTGGTAGTTGGTTGAGCATTTGCCCCTTATAATGTTTTCATATAATAACAGATACCACTCTAGATTGGGGTGGCTTCATTTAGGGTATTGTATAAGAGGAGGTGTAGGTCTCTCATTGGTTTGTTCGAGGTTGGTAAGGCAAAGATGTTTGGCCAAGATTTGGTTCACCAAGCCATGGAAAAGGTGAAGGTGATTTGGGATAGGCTGAAAGCAACCCAAAGTCGCAAAAAGTCCTATGTTGATGTTAGGTGTAGGAAGTTAGAGTTTAAGGTTCGGGATAGGGTGTTTATGAAGGTGTCTAACATGAAGGAAGTGACGCAGTTTGGAAAGAAAGGGAAGCTCAGTCCTCGATATATTGGTCCATACATTGTTTTGAGAAGGGCTGGTAATGTTACATATGAATTAGAGTTACCTTCTAGTTTGAGCTCCATTCACCCGGTATTCCATGTGTCTATGTTAAGGAGGTGTGTAGGTGATTCATCAAAAATTGTACCTATCAAGAATATTGGTCTTTCGGATTACTTGCCTTATGAGGAGGTCCCTATTGACCTCCTGGATTAAAAGGTTCATCGGTTGAGGATCAAGGACGTAGCTTCGGTGAAGGATCTCTGGAGGAACCACAAAGTTGAAGAGGCTACTTGGGAAGCTGAATAGGACATGAAGTCCAAGTATCCATTCATATTTCCTATTTCGGAAAATCATGCTTAAGGTATGTGTTTTTCTTAACATTTTTTTCTATCCTTATTAATGGTAAAATGTAAAATTCCTTGGTATTCTATTTTCTGTTTTTAAGGTATGAGTAGGGGTATTTTGGGGTTTAATCATTCTAGTCAATGCCTTGTACTATGATTCGAGGAAGAATGATCCAAGTGGGGGAGAATTGAAACACCTTAGGTTTCGGCCCTTGGAAATTTCCTGAGATTTGAACTCATTATCCTGTTGATGACTTTACCATATGAGTTATATAGTGTGGTTACGGGTCAGGTGACCCTAGTTGTGAGGTGTACAATGGATGGTGGTTCGGTTTCCTGCCTTGGTTACGACATGGTATAAGTCATTAGTGGCAGTGATGAGTCATTAGGTCAAACCTTAATCAAATCAGCAACCTAGTGAACTGACTTGGCTCTGAGTACGAGTAGATAACAAAGAGTGGTAAGGATAGGTTACGAGTGGTAGGGTTGAGTCGTATGTTGTCCAGTGTCCAATCCCTTTGGGTTTTGTCTTGGATATGACTCGACCATATGAATTGTATGTTCTAGTAGTTAATGGGATCATGGAATCATATGGTGGACAGTGTATGGGTGTCCAACTTGATATCATGGTTACGACTCATGGGTACGAGTTGTATGTTGTGGTCATGAGTCAAGGGGGTTGACTCGTAACAACCTATGACCTCTTTACAATTTTAAGTTGGGGGCATTCTTGATGTTTCCCTATTTAAATTCCTTTTATACCACAACTTAAAAACCCCTTTGGGACTTCATTAACACATTATTCCCAATAAAACTCTCAAACTCTCTATTCAAGCAAAAGCTAGGGTTTCATCAAGATAATAAATTACGGCTTTCAAGGGTGGTTTTTCTCCATACTTCATGGTGTTTAAGGCGTGTGACTCTTCCTCATTTTTATTTAACTAAAGGCATATGTTTTAATGTATGGTTTTCATGGTATTGTTATGGTTTTGAAATAAAGGTTGGGGTTTTTGGATGTTCATGGTTGAATTATGTTTCTTATGATTTAATTATGATTTTATGTTTTAATTATGGTTTTCCACTTGTGTATGCATGGGAATGGTGAATTAATTGAGGCGTCATTGTTGAGCCCCAAATTTGATGATTTTGGCTTTGATAATGGAAATCCCTCAACCGATTTGTGAAATTGTTAATGAATATGATTTTTTCACATGGTTTCATTGTTCTTGGAATCTTTGCATTACATAAATGGTAAAGAAAACATGATTTGGTTTTGGCTGGTATCATATGGTTTTGGAATGGCCCTGGTGGTCATGGTTTGACTATAAATGGTTTTTTTAATTGGAAATGGTGGAGTAAAATTTGGCTTAATGGATTTTATGGCATAAGGTAATAGAGTTGCAGGCTCTAATTTTGGTATGACAATACCAACGGCCAAGGCCTAACTAAAATATTTCTTGGTAAATGGTTGGGAATGTGTAAATGATTTTATATAGGCTTAAAGGGGGTTGAGTAGTAAACTCGTGGAAGGTGGAGGTCTCGGGTGGACCGACACTAAAAACTCATGTTTGCCGATGTGAGGGTAGTCTTGGTGACAGTGTGCATGATGGCACACTTTATATTTTTGGGATTTACTAGTCATCTAAGGTTTTTTTTCTTCGGGCGTGCGGTTAACACGTACTGGGGCCCTTTTAGTAGGGGGAGCATAACCCCCATAGCCCGTGGGTGTTTTTAGGATGGCCAACCAGGTTAAGGTTTAAAATGAATGCTAAATCTTGTTCCCTATCCAACCACTATATATATACATATATGTATGTATGTCATTGCATATGGTTATTTGATTTAGTTTTTAATTGATAGCATTATCTTATCCTTATTCCTGAGTTACATGCTTGTGTTCACTCTGATAACCATCTTCGGGCAACGTATCTCTACACGATGCGGAAACCGGTGATACTACCATTCCTCCTTCTCAGGGAATCGGATTCGGGGACAACTTTTGTGTCAAATTAAAGTGATGAGCTTCCATACTCAGGAAGACCCGATTTTATGTTATGGACCTATTTTCATTATTTTTATTTCTTTCGTTTTGTTGGATATGGTCTGGGGCATTACCCAATTGGAAATTCTTTAACTTTTGTTAGAGGCTTTGTCAAACTACTATGGGCATGGGTGGTGTCGGTATTAGCATTAGCATTGGTATTGGTATTGGAATTGGGATTAGTAATGATTGGATATTTTGTTATGCCTTTTTTGTTATGGTTATAGACATACTTTATTTTCCTTAGATTATTATAGGTTTATCTCGTAATATGTTTGGAATTATCCGGCATAGGATGTTGGGTAGTTAACGGTGGGGTATTGGGGGTGGTCTCCGAGCCTAGTTGGACTTGAGATGCCCGACACGACTAGGCACTGGTTTGGGTTGTGTCAATCTAAGAGATCTTTCAATTTTTGTTTCAATTCCTTAAGCTCGGCTAGAGCCATTTTGTAAGGGGGAATTGAAATAGACTGGGTATCTGGGAGAAAATCTATTCCAAAGTTGATTTCCATTTCGGGAGGATCTCCGGGTAGATCTTTGGGAAATGTATTTGAAAATTCACTTACAACTAAAATTGACTCAAGACTTGGAGTTTAAGAAACTGAGTCCTTGACTCAGAAAACATTGTAAATACAATCCTTAGAAATCATTTTCCTCGCCTTAATGTAGTAGACAAATCGATCTATACGCATTGAGGTACTACCCCTCAATTCTATGACTAGCTAATTAGGAAATTGGGACTGGATGGCTCTATTTCTATAATCAACTAAAGCATAGCAGGAAGGAAGCAAAAAAATATCGAGAATGACATCAAAATCAATCATATCAAATTCTTTAAGATCTATTAAGGAAATTTTCTGTGACACTGTAACTGGGCAATTTCTGTATACTCGCCTAGCTATAATTGAACTACCTACTGGAGTAGACACTGAGAAGGGTTCTTCTAATATGTTGAGACTGACGCTGAAATCTATGGATATATAAGGAGTCACGAGATAAATTTAAGATCTAGGTTTAATATTGCATAAACATGAAGGTGAAAGACATGTAACATACCAGTAACTACATCCAGAGAATTTTCCTGATCCTATCGAGTCTAGAGGGAATAGAGTCAATTCTGGAGCTATCTACTGGTCTCACTAGAATGTCACCCTATTGAGTAGGGAGACTTTTGGAGCTGCTGAAGAATTAGTCTGTTCCTGCAAACGATCATTCCTGCCCTTCCACATACCCATTGGACAATCCCTTATCCTGTGGCCTATCTTGCCATAACCAAAACCCGCATTGCTTCCATCCATACACTCACCTTTATAGTTGTTACCATACATCTTAAAGACTGGATTTATATGGCCACTGTACACACGACCCTAGGACTTAGAGCCAGGCACTCTATCATGAGTATCTGGCTGGAACTTAGTTATTGGAACACAAGAAGAAGATGGGGATGGGCTGAAGATTTCGTACAGAACTGAGAATGATTTCCACCACCATATCTTTGCAGAGAAAAGTTAAAACTACTAGTTCCGGCCCTCTTATTCTACCTTTATTTTTCTTTGAGCTTCTCTTCCTCAATCTTCTGAGCATGAACTATCAGCCTAGAGAGATCAATCTCTTTAATCAACATAGTTATTCTACACTCTTTGACTACATCTTCAAAAACTCCCGACATAAACTTACGCATTCGAGACCTAGAATTAGCAACCATAGTCGGAGCATACCTTGCTAACTGAGTGATCTTGAGCAAGTACTCTTTCACGCTCATGTTACCCTACATAGGATTAATGAACACTTACATCTTCTCTTCCCTTGTCTCGAGTGGGAAAAAACTGTTTAGGAAAGTAAAAGAAAACTCATACCACTCTACAGGACCTACATCGACACCTCTATCCACCTTTCATTGCTTAACCCAACTGTGAGCCACCTTTTTTAATTGGTAAGCAGCTAAGTCAGCACTTTCACTAGAAGTGACACCTTCTCAGACTTGGATCAAGAGAATGCTGGAGGATTCATTCGAGAAAAGTCACGGATCCTTGTAGCTGTTATATTCACTACTGGATTGGATGGGGCAACAACCTAGTGGTTATTTTGGGCAGCCATAGACTGGTCCAAAACTGTAAAAGAGACCCTGAATTAAGTATAGGAGACATGTTCGATCAGAGGGTTTTCATGAACAGGTAGTAGTGCGGGGTGGTCTTTATTCCTTCTTTCACTATTCCTTCTAGGAGGCATTTTTTCTAAATGAAGGCAGGACGAGTTAAAGGAGGGAATTCAATAGATCCCATGCTCCTTTACATGGAATAAACGCTAAAAGAGGGGGACACTTTCCTAAAACATCTCATAGCCTCTTGCCCATAAGTGTGGTGCACTTCACACCCATTAATGAGACTCTACTTAATTCGACTTTCATACACCCAAGGAAAATTTAAACCTTATGCTCTGATGCAAAATTTATCACGACCCAAGACTACCCCCTGATCGTAAAACAGTGCTTAGAGTCATAATGAACTTAATCTAACCTACGGTATAGTACTTGTTGTGAGCACTGAAGATAATAATAACATAATATGATATATGGAAGCTAAATTTGGGAAAACTAAGAAGATATAATATAGAAACAATATTCAATATATATGAATATCTGGTAAAAATAAAATCAAGTCTGACTATCTGAAAGCCTCTAAATATGGGTAGTTGATGGGACAAACACCCATCTAACTCCGACTGATAGTAATAAAAGAAGAACTTAAAGTAACTATGGATAAATTATCCTCGAAGGATGAGGACTCACCACGTATACTATTGGGTGATACAGGAATAGACTACGTGTGATCTCAGAACTTAGCATCTAAACCAATATTGTGAAATCAATATAGCGCAAAAGAGAGTGTGCGGTCAGTATTTTGAATGAACTGGTATATGAGATATAGACTAGTTGATGTGTATATGTGTAGTTGTACTAAGAATTAATTCATGAACATGTAAGTCAAATCCAAGACCAAGTAAAGCATATGCTGAAATAATTTGTAAAACTGTTTAACTGATTAATTGATAGACTGGACACGAGGTCATACAAACTTGAACTATTATAAGATGAATACTGAACTGATACTTTGGGTGCTAACTATAACTGATATGCCCTAATCTGAGCTAATCATGGTCCAACCTGCAACCCCAACTGGAAGGGTGTTGGCACCTTACAAGGGGTACCAACACTAGAAGGCATGGATCCACTAAGTTGGTGTCTCGAAGGACAAGTGGGTGATGCCTATACTAATAGGGTAACCCTAATAATCTACGGTGTTCCATAGTTCTTGAACTTGGGGAATACTACTATCAACCTATGTCTAACTGAAGAGGGAGCTGCCATGCTTGGATTCTCTCGGTGTTAAGTGTTACTCCGAACTGAATGAAACTGGAAATGATAATTGATTAACATGATTCAATATTGATAATACTCAACATGACAATTCTATAAACTTCATGGTATAAACATAATATATATACATGTAAACTTGAAATCTTGAAAACTATAACATATAAATTATCTGGGTATCACCTGTTCATAACCCACCAGCATGGAAAATAATATAATTAAATATAATGATATCAATGTAATGACATGGTAGGAAATTTCATTACTTAAACTAATGAATTCAACAATTTCATCAAAATAACAATCTATCATGATTAGATTATGGAAGAATATTTCAAGTTATGGTAAAAAACTATTTCATAGTTAAATTCAAGAATTACATGGAGGAATAATGGAGTTTTATAGTTTTAATGGAACCCTAAGCAAAAGAGGAATTAAACATGAGAATTAGTGAAACTTTGGGACTTAATGGGTGAAAGGATTCCATTGATGAACATCCCATATACCTGAGTGTAGAATCTTAGATGAATCTTCTTAGGAATTGGACTTGATTAATGAACTCTAATTGCTTCTTGGGAGAAGCAAAACCTGCCCTTTTTTTGTTTCTCTGAGTTAAATTATGATAAATGATGGAATTGGGGGGTTTGGGTCTTTTATACCCCCATTTGGAAGCCTAAAAACGTGGGTTAGGCTTTAGAAGAAGTGGGAAAAGACTTAAAAGTGCTGGAAAAACATACAAGAAATTTAGGTTCCTAGTCGTGATGACTCATCCTACGACTAGTTATGAGTCATATTTTTAGTCTCTGAGGATGGTTCATCATTATATTAAATATGACTAACCACCCCATAACTCATTGGGACTGACTACGAGTTATTACGTAGGGTCATAGTTTGAGGCTGGGTTCTTAGGTAGCTCATTGTTGTGACTAGGAGTCCCTCCATACAACCTGAAGACAGTGATTACGTGTCATAGTAAGGATTCATAGTCACTGGGATATAGATAAGGAGTTCTCTAGACTGACTATAACTCATTTATGAAGACTCAACATAAGTGGCAACGACTCGTTACCCTGAGTAGTAGCCATGGTAGTGTGTCCGACCCTTGGGGGAAATCTTCTTTAAATTTTTTCCATAACATCAAATTAAGACGATACTTCATGCATTGAAAAGATAACTTAGTTTTCTATCTCCTAAGGGTTCTAGATGTTTATAATTTGGGCTATTACACAAGGTAAATAGACAATGTGTTATGCACTATATGGGGAACATGAAATAGATTAAGTTATAAGAGAATATGAGCCATGAAAAAGTTTGAGAAGTCAAAGGAGTTAGGTCGTGTTACGATCGTAAATCGGGTGCTTCAGGGGAGGAAACCCACAGGCTTAGTGGTGAAGTTGTGTACCCAACATATGTCATGTCGTGACATTAAATCAAGCATTGCATAGGAGGCAACCCAAGATTTTAGTGTTAACTTTATTTTGTTTTTCTTAGGGAAGGAAACTGTAACGCCCTAAAATGGGGTCCCGAGACATCACACAGTGCTTAGGGTTACAACTGACCCCTAGCTAACCCTTCTACTGGCATAACTCATAAGCAACTGAATAAAATGCTTAAATCTATATAAAATAAGCAAGAACATAAAACTTTTCTGAACTTGATCAATACAAATCTGAACTTTACAAGATTACAACTCTGTTTTTACCCAAAATAAAACTGAAACTAAATACATTAACTCTACTGAATGTCTATGAAGCCTCTAATAGCATTGACTTTAGATAGCCGGATCATTAGTCCCAACTATCCCAACTCAATATGACTGAAATAGGAAAATAAAGAACTGCTCAAACTGTCTATCTGGCTCAAACCCTTGAATCAAAAGGATTCATCACCTGCTAACTGAAAGCTGCGAACTGACTAAATTTGAATGTGCATACTAAGTCTTGTACCTACATTATGAGACAATGTAGCATATAGACGCATATGTGGATCAGCACTTTGGGAATGTATTGAGTATATGGGGATATATGCAATTAAATAATCAATATCATAAATCCTTATAGAAAACATGCATGCTAGTATAGATGACTCACATAGCTTGAATTAAAACCATCATAATCAAGAATAAGAAAACAGGTGATGTAAATCACGTGAGTCATTGCACTTCATTCTAAATTTGCATTTTTCTTTATTCTCAAACTTGTAAGATAGATAAAGTCTTAAAACAACATCTTTCAGAGCATACACTTTAATCTCATGAAAACTAGGAACTTCTTTGGAAACTTAAAGATTTTGACACTTGAGAGCCTTAGAAATCTTGGACTCATAGCTTTCAAAATACATATAATTGTATCTTATATAGAGTGGGGGACTACTCTGGGAGTTTCCTCTAACCGACATAAACCATGTGATCTACATGGTGTCTTATGTCTTACCCACATTAGGGAGAGCCATTCAATCCTTGCCATTGGATAGAACTTTAACTTTAGTGATCACTATCTTAACCCACATGGGTTATATCAAGAACCTACGGGGGCACATAGTTTAGGGGCATGAGACCTCAGAATCACGCCTAAATCGGTGCTAAACACTACTCCCTTACTTAGCTCAGAACTTTAGAAAATCCACCTTAAAACAATTCAATAATATATATATATATATATATAATGGGAGCCAAAATGCATCCCCTTTACTTCAAACTCAAGAATGTGGATTTCTATCTTAACTTACAATCAAAACTCACTTCTTGATATTCTTTAAAAATCACTAACATCTCATTCTCAAACTTATGCTTTAACTATAAGGTTCAATTCACAACAATAGGACTTGAAATTCTCAAAACATGATATAGACGTTGAATTATGAAACTTAAACCATAAATTGACAATTTAAAACATTAATATGCATAATAATATTACAACTAAAAGCTTGGGTAAGACATAGTTTCATAAAACTCACAATATAATAACATGATAGGAATTCTCCATGATGTTTATGAAATACTTTATGAAAATATGTAACTTTTGGGCACAAGAACAAAAGGGTGTTCTTGTTCAAAGCCACATACCTTAATAGACTTGATTTGATGTAGAGAACTTGACCTTGAAACCCTAGGAGATGATCTTGAAAGCTTTCTTGAGATTCTTGGATTGTGATGCTAAACTATTGGTTTCTTTCTTGAAAAGGATGACCTTAATTTGATGTTCTTTGAAACTTTCTTGAACTTCTTGGATTAGAAATCTTAGATTCTTGCTTATCTTGAAGAATAAGTAATGGAGTTTTGAATTTCTTGGAAGGTGATCTTAAGAGGAAAGCCTAATATTGTTCTTGTGAATAAAGAGGATTAAAGGTTGTTTAAACTGATTTATGATGATTAAGTACGTGATTTTGATTATTTAGGTCATGGGAGGTGAAGGAAAAGTCCAAAATACCCTTACTAAACCACTTCCCAATTTCTGAAAATCTCGGCCGACGACATTTGTGATAAGCCTTTAGACTTGTGATAAGTTGTCACAAATGTCGTCACTTGGGAGTTGGATTTTTAGGGTTTCTGCCTAATCCTAATGACATTTTTTGATAAGCCATCAGACTTGTGATAAGTAATCACAAATGTTGTCACTTGGGGCTGGAATTTATGAATTTCTACCTAAGGCTGACAACATTTTGTGCTAAGCCGTCACAAACGTGATAAGTTATCAGAAATGTCGTCACTCAGTTTTCCAGGATGACATGCTGGAGTAAAATGGGTATAACTTTTTTCTACATATCGGATTTAGGCAAAATTGATATAGTTGGAAAGATAATTCAAAGATATTTCATTTGTTATATAGTAGGCCACCCAGTTCGTCATATACAAGGAGTTATGGTCGATTGAAGTCGACTCAAGTTTCGACGCTCAGTAAAACTCAAACGATAGGAATGCTCTCAACTTGACCTTTAGTTAGTGGATCTCTATAATCTCAATTCATTCTCAAATAGGTTCCCAAACTATATAATTGATTAACATAGAAAATTTTCATAGGATTTATGGCTTTTGGAACATCTACACATAGAAAAGACGGTTTTCTTTCTAGCCCGAAATTTGGGGTGTTATATTATCTCCCCCTTGGGATCATTCATCCCCGAATGTTTCTCTTTAGGTTAAGAATATAGAGAAAACTGAGGATACACAGTTGAAATAACTTATTAAACTGAATCTATATCTTTCTAAACTTTGGCATACTACGATGAAAGCATATACTCATGATAAGAATAGCTATCTAATTGAATCTTTGATTAGAGAAGGGTTGAATGCCGAAAGGCTGTTACCTTCGATTGAATCTGAGCTAACTTGCCCTTTTTACTTATTTTTGAAGAGCTGACTCGTGCTGAGGGTTTAGAATTTGCTTGATGTGCTCATGGTCTGATCATACTTATAGACTGTGAGGTGATAGTTTATGCAGGCACAAATCATGAGAAAACAAGGCTAAGATCACACAATGGGTATCACAGTGTCAGAGATGGAATACTTGGAAAATGAAGAACGTTCGGTGAAAATTTATGAATTGAATCATGACTAGATATCCGAATTCTGAAATTGATGCCTGATACATACTGAGCTGAATTCACAATTGTAAAACTATTCGGAATTACCGTACTTATGAAACTTCAGGTAGTAAAACTAGGCTAGTTCGAAAAAATGGAAATCCATAGAAATCTATGTGCCTGATTGTTAAACTGAAGTGATGTCTATCCAAACTGAATCATACTAGATACTTATGCTCAAGTGGAGGGTTTCTTCAACACCCCTCTAGGGAGTTCTAACGATTTGAAGAAGCCAAGAATTTTGGTCAAGATCTGAACAAGACATCTGAATAAGGGATTACAATATTGCTACAATTCCATAGCTTGGAATCATAGACCTTTGAATCGTAGAATGGGGTAGAATTTACTAGGCTTTAGGCAATGCAACACCATACTTAATACTTAGACACACTTCTAAAATATTCTATCAACTAATCCTTTACCTTAAAAACCATACTTTCTGACTCATCTTCTAATTCTAACAAGGCAGTTGATATTTCTTTCTACTCATGTCTAAATTGAACTAAATTCCCTCACCATCTTCAAGCCTAACCCACAATCATAGGGTACACCACAAACACTATACTACTAGTCTGAACCATAATTAAATACACCCTGTACTTCACAACTTCTCATCTCATGAAAATCCTCATTACTACTCCAACAAACATATTCAAACTCATACTAGACATTTTACTAATGTACAGTGCATTCATCTAAAAATACAAACATGATGTTCAAGCCTCACTTTTATAACCACATATGCACTTCAAAACACACTCCCCTAAAATACCTTTATCACAACTTACAAACCTCTATCAAGAACAACTTCCATGCACTACTCTTAAGAAGACATACATAAGATTTCAACTACCCAAACATCTCCTATAAAACTTCGACTAACCATGACATGTATTAAAGACTTGGCTTCAATATTACTTCACACTTTACTGCCTTAGCAAAAATAAGAATACAACGATCTTTATGTAACAAGAAATGTTTACTCTCTCTCCCATCCAGACAACTGATTATCATTACTATCTTGACCGAAGGAAAGGTAATAGAAGGTTAGAACATGAGGGCTCAAAATATGAAGGGATACTATGAATAACTTGACACTCAACTGAGGCTTGAGGAATAGAATATATAGCATCATAGACTTATCAAAGAAGTATGATCTGAGGACATGCAATATATAAATCCGAATTTCGCTGATCATTAAAAGTATTGCTTGAGTACTTGGACTGAACATACTGTAAATCATCAGTACATGAGTCATGAGCTGCATGACCTGAATTTGAAGTTCATAACTTATGAAATGTGTTCCAACTGCTGAAAGAACTGGAACTCCTCATTTTTGGGAACTAGGAGAGTACATAATTCTCCATCATATGCATAAACATAAATTAAGATCATGGAACTGAACGTAAGGCATGAGTAGGTATTGGGACAACTGAAAATACTAAAATAAGATTGGGTCAAGTATTAATCTTTCTCACAGCTATTCTACAACTTACTGGTACATCTAGTAGAATCTGAAGGCTTGACTTGGTTACTTGTTCTATCATCTCCCCCTTATATGTAAGCCATCACTCTAGGGTTGTGAAACACTATATAAACTCTAGTCTAACTACAATCACTTTACTCTAGAGTCTGGGATATAGCAATGCACATGAACAAAAGAACTTAACCCGAATGACTACACCTGAAAGTGTAAAACCAACTTCTAATACTCATTTCTGAGCTACACCATATCTTTCTATAGCCCCAATGTCATCATTTAACACTTGAACACTTACTAACTTTGAATCTGCATGAGCATCCCTATAGTTGGAGAGCACACCATCTAGTGCTTCAACTCTTATTCCTATTAGCTAAATCTTCAAAATTTCAAAATTAGATTCTAGCGCTTAACATGGGTATCTCCAAACCTTTGATAGACCATACAACTTCTGTCATAGTCTACCAATATCACGCTTGTAAACTTATGTTTCTAAACCATTAGAATCACATTCATACTTAAAAAGGCTCAACATCTTCAATCAAACTCCTTAACTTAGATATCAAGAACATTACTCATTATTTAACTAGTCTTTCTCCTCCTAATATTTCAACGGTACTACCGACCCCACAACATGCAATAATCCTCACAGAAATAATGCATCCCCATAGAACCTTAGGCGTACTTCTACATCATACATACAACGTCAAACTTGATTATGAATCAAGTAAACTTATGCTCTTGCATACACTGTTCAAGACTATTATATTACTTCCCTATAACTAGTATTATTATCCAAGAAATCATCACATCCACCTTTATGACCACCAATCATTCAAACTTAATACATAGTGATGTTCTCACTTGGAATCTATAGAATAAAACAAATCAAGAATAACTAGCCCACTTGAACCTCATAATAATAATAATCGATCATAAACATATAGCCTATCTTATTTACAATCCATTACCACATCCTCCTTCTACACATCATTACTATCCACTATCTATACACCTAAACTTCTTTCGTAGCTCTGTAAGTTTCAACCAACACAAAAACAACAAGATACACAACAAGTTGCTAGTGAATCGAAATAGGCCTCACACGACTTACTAGACTTTGATTTTTCAACAAAATAATGATAACAAGGTTACAAGAGATAGAAACTTGACACACAATATTCAATGATATAAGAATACACATCTTATTTTGTCTTACTTGCATAACTCATAAGAGTGAGGGCATAACTCTGATCTTGAGAGACTTATAACAAACTAGAATGCTACTCTCAAGCCACTTTGTGTGACTTCTGAAGCTTCTTGCTAGACAATCTGAGAGTGTTATCTGGGGATAAACTGGAACTTACTAATATTGCTATCTCAGGAATAATACATGGATAGGGAAGTATAGCTTTACATTATAGATTCTAAAGTTGAATATGGAAGTACATATGACTTGGGCTTTGTGCATGACTTTTATGAATCATGAATAGAGCACTTCAATCATCGGAACTCAAAAGCACGGATGGGATACTTTCTAGCTCACTTACAATCCAATAACTATCTGTGGAAACTGTCTGAGAAAGCACTATCTATAAATATTTAAGCTTGACTGTTTCTGATACCTTGAAAATAAGGCCGAGATGGCTCGAATAGAGTAAGATGAGAATCTGTATAAGTTTCTTAAAGAACATTTCTATAGAATGATCTGAGACTTGAATGAATGGAGACATTTCTTAAGTGCCTTGTAGCCTCTCGAAGAAGAGTACAGACGTCTCCGTATCATTCCGCAAGACTCTACTAGACACGGCTTTATAGACAGCCTAGGAAACTTGAACTCTGAGCTCTGATACCAAGTTTGTAATGCCCCAAAATTAGGTCCCGAGACGTCAGACGGTGCTTAGGGTCAAAAGTGACCCCAAGCTAACCCTTCTACTGGCATAACTTATAAGCAACTAAATAAAATACTTAAATCTATATAAAATCAGCGAGAATATAAAACATTTCTAAACTTGATCAATACAAATTTGAACTTTACAAGATTACAACTCTGTTTTTACCAAATAAAAACTGAAACTAAATATATTAACTCTACTGACTGTCTATGAAGCCTCTAATAGTATTGACTTTAGATAGCCGGGTCATGACTCCCAACTATCCCAACTCAATATGACTGAAATAGGAAAATAAAGAAATGCTCAAACTGTCTATCTAGCTAAAAAAATTGAAACAAAAGGATTCATCACCTGCTGACTGGAAGCTGCGAGCTGACTGAATCTAAATATGCATACTAAGTCTTATACCTACATTATTAGACAATGTAGCACATAGACGTATATGTGGATCAGCACTTTGGGAATGTACTGAGTATATAGGGCATATAAAATTAAATAATCAATATCATAAATCCAGATAGAAAACATGCATGCTAGTATATATGACTCACATAGCTTGAATTAAATCCATCATAATCATGAATAAGAAAAAAGGTAATGTAAATCACGTGAGTCATTGCACTATATTCTAAATAAGCATTCTTTCTTTATTCTCAAACTTGTAAGATAGATAAAGTCTTAAAACAACATATTTCAAAGCATACACTTTAATCTCATGAAAACAAGGAACTTCATTGGAAACTTAAAGATTAGGACACTTGAGAGCCTTAGAAATCTTGGACTCATAGCTTTCAAAATATATATACTTGTATCTTAGATAGAGTGGGGGACTACTTTGGGAGTTTCTTATAACCGACATAAACCATGTGAGCTACATGGAGTCCAACGTCTTACCCACGTTGGGGAGAGTTGTTCTATCCTTTCCATCGTATAGAACCTTAACTTTAGTGATCACTATCTTAACCCACTTGGGGTATATCAAAAACCTATGGGGGCACGTAGTTCTGGGGAATGAGACTTTGGAATCACACACAACTCAGTGCTAAATACTACTCCCTTACTTAGCTTAGAACTTCAGAAAATCCACCTTAAAATAATTTAACAATATATATATATATATAATGGGAGCCAAAATGCATCCCCTTTACTTCAAACTCAAGGATGTGGATTTCTATATTAACTTACTATCAAAACTCACTTCTTGATATTCTATAAAAATAACTAACATCTCATTCTCAAACTCATGCTTTAACCATAAGGTTCAATTCACAAAATAGGACTTGAAAGTCTCAAAACATGATATGGACGTTGAATTATGCAACTTTAACCATAAATTCAAAATTTAAAACATTAATATGCATAATAATATTACAACTCAAATCTTGGGTAAGAAATAGTTTCATAAAACTCACAATATAATAACTTGAAAGGAATTCTCCTTGAGTTTTCAAAATACTTTACGAAAATATGTAACTTTTGGGTACAAGAACAAAAGTGTGTTCTTGTTCAAAACCACATACCATAATAGACTTGATTTGATGTAGAGAACTTGACCTTGAAACCCTAGGAGATGATCTTGAAAGCTTTCTTGGAAGATGATTTTAAGAGGAAACCCTAATATTGTTCTTGTGAATAAAGAGGATTAAGGGTTGTTTAAATTGATTTATGATGATTAAGTACGTGATTTTGATTATTCAGGTCATGGGAGGTGAAGGAAAATTCCAAAATACCCTTACTAAACCGCTTCCCAATTGTTGAAAATCTCGGCTGACGATATTTGTGATAAGCCGTCAGACTTGTGATGAGTCATCACAAGTGTCGTCACTTGGGAGTTGGATTTTATCGGCTTCTGCCTAAGCCTGACAATATTTTGTGATAAGCCATCAGACTTGTGATAAGTCGTCACAAATGTCGTTACTTAGGGATGAAATTTATGAATTTCTGCCTAAGGCTGACGACATTTTGTGATAAGCTGTCACAGATGTGATAAGTTATCAGAAATGTCGTCACTCAATTTTTCAGGCTGACATGCTAGAGTAAAATGGGCATAACTTTTTTATCCGATATTGGATTTAGGTGAAATTGTTATAGTTGGAAATATAATTTGAAGATATTTTATTTTATATATTGTAGGCCACCCATTTCATCCTATACAATGAGTTATGGTCGATTGAATTCAACTCAAGTTTCGATGTTCACTAAAACTCGAATGATAGGAAAGCTTTCAACTTGACCTTGAGTTAGGGGATCTCTATTATCTGAATTTATGCTCAAATAGGTTCCCACACTACATAATTGATTAACATACCAAATTTACTTAGGATTTATGGATTTTGGAACATCTACACGTAGAAAAAATGATTTTCACTCTAGCCTGAAATGCGGGGTGTTACAGAAGCATGCAGGAATCAATGACTTACATAAAAAGAAAAATCAAATAATTCTAGGAAAGTCTACTCATAAGTAGAATCTATGGGTCATGACTCGGGTCTATAAATTGTAGACTAGACTCGTGAAAATCAAAGTCGATTTCCTATTCTCAGAGCATGACCCATGACTTCAACCTAGAGGTGTGAACCATACCTTTGAATAATAGGTTGAGTCATTAGAATTAAAAGAAAAGACGAGTCTCAAATCTTGACTCCCGATCCCAAACCATGACTCTTGAGTCGTACATATGACTCATAGGTCACCACATGGGCCTAGGTAAGTTAGTTCCTACAAATTTAAATTTTAAGGTCCACGCGACCTATGTAATCTCCCAAAAATCCAATCTTTCCCTTTATATAAATCAAATCTTTAACTCAACTCCTATTCAAAAACAAACATTCCCACCATATATATTTCCCTTCTTTATCATTCAAAACAAACCCTATTTCATCTTACCGGTAATCAAACAACCTTAAACCCTAATTTCGCATGAAAAGGCTCTCAATTGCAAATCAACTTGTTCTTTATTCAGATTTTCATCTGTTCAAAGGTATAATCTCTAAAGTTATGTCTAAGTGATTGTATTGGGTTAATTCTTCATCAACCCAATAAAGTCCATAGTATTATGTAATTGTTCCCCAAATTTAAACCAGTATGAATTAAAGGGGTCAAATTGTGACATTTGATCAAAATTGTAACTAATTGTGGGAAAAATTGTTAGGAATTAAACTCAAAATATTAGGGTAAAAGTGTTGATCCTCAGGTTTGAACTCACAAGTCCAACTCACGGCCTGTGAATTGTATTCATGAGCCATGGTTGGACTCATAGGGCTCAAACATGAGATTTTGAATCTCAGAGGTTGGGTTAGACTATCACGAGTTTGGGTCATGACTCGAGGATATATTCCAAAAATCATGAGCCCAATCCAAGAGTCGTGGACTGGACTCATGTATGGGACCTTATTGCTTTAATTTTTTTCA
Source organism: Capsicum pubescens (assembly GCA_030864215.1). Taxonomy (NCBI): domain Eukaryota; kingdom Viridiplantae; phylum Streptophyta; class Magnoliopsida; order Solanales; family Solanaceae; genus Capsicum; species Capsicum pubescens. The sequence goes on along the minus strand of CM061544.1, from coordinate 238,964,201 downwards.
AATATTTGACAAGTCATCTAATTTGAATACTAACACACCTCAAGATAAGTACCATGTCACCAAAAAGAACATAGAAGAAGGGTTACACCTGTAAAAAGGCCTAAGCCCAAGACCCATAGTCTAGACTCTAGGATGAGTCTCCTAGGTGTAGTGGGTCTGTAGAAGAAGACTCATTGGATGACACCCCATTGATACCTTTACAAAAAATTGCATCAAACTTGGAAGAAAGTCGCATCTAAGGATACCATACAACCTAGACCACAGGGGTAGGCCCAATCCTAAATCACAAGCTCTACCAGCTCACATCACAAGGGCAAATCCCCAAAAAAGAATGCATGAAGATCACCACCTTATTACCATGTATATCCATAGTTTGATGAGGGGAATACATATCTAATTTTAGTGACAGTAAGGAGGACACATCCTCTCCTAGTCTAAGTAATGGGCGAAATCAGCTGAGTTAGGTAGCGAACAAAGAGATACAGATACTTCTCAATCTGAGGAAGGAGCAGCATCCTCACAGATAGCGAGGATACTATTGTATTAGCTTTAGGTGTAAATTTATAAGGTTTTACTCAAACTTACACTATGCTCGTATCCCAAGAAATCCATAGGTGGCATGTACAGGACATGGAAGATATTAATGATTGAGATGTTGAGTTGACTGAGCAGGATGGATTTAGATAAAAAATAGGTGAGAAACTAAATATCTATAATACCCCAAGTTTTCAAGATCTACACCCCTTAAAATATAGGACACTAATTTTGCATTATGATGCTGCAAGTCTCGCCTTGATCTGATATTACATCAAAAAGTTATATGAATTTTCCCTTAAGTATTAGTCAGCTTCCAGTGACTATGATTCATGTGATGACCCATAATTAGACGTTACATGTTATTACGAGAAGTTGTAGTCACGATAAAAAGGACCTTCACTTTTATCCCAATGATTGCGACCCTACTTCACGACTCATAATCAGTGACCACGAGTCATTAAGAAAGACTCGTAGCCACAATAGTGTATGATCAAGAATCCATGCCCATGGTAATGATTCCAGCACATGACTTATAATTAGAAATTACAAGTCATTTTGTGGACCCGTAACCTAAATAATAAGTGATCTAAAAGCCAAGCCTCAAACTATAACTCCACCTAACTGCTCGTAGTCAATCGTAATGAGTTATTAAGAAGGGAGTCATAGTCATAATAGTAAGGACCCCATAACCTAGGACCTCAGATTACTACGGCTCAAACTACGACCCATAACCATACATAATGAGTTATGCGGTAAGTCGTAATGACTAGGAACCCAAATTCCTACATGCTTTAAACAGGGGCTCCTTGGCAATTTCCACTACTTTTTAACCAAAAACCATGTCGTTTACCCGTATAAAACATCAGTTATCAGGGGTAATTATTACTCTATCCTCTAATAACTTCATAAATCACTACTCTTAAAAAATAAATCCATTCTCTTCTTCCTCAGAGAAAACAATAGTTTCTCAAGAACAAGATCAACTTCAAGGATTTTTTCAAGGCTTAGTGGGCCCTTTTACCTTTTGAGTCCCAAAGTTTTCTTAATACCTCAAGTATAAGTTCACTCTTTTTCATAGGGTTCCATGATAATTATAAATTCCTTTTTTGAAATCTCAGTTTAATGTTTGAGGTCAACCATGAATACATATTGCCCCATAAAAACTTGTGTTTTCTCATGTCCAGAATCATGAATTCCTTAAGCATATGATAAGATATTGTGTTTTGAGTTTAAATTGTGGAATTTTCTTATAATGTCTACATGATGTTATCATATTAAGATGTATTAGTCAGTGTTGGTGGGTTATGAACACCTGTTACCTAGATATTTATGCATGTTATAGATTTTATGTTACTAGTCATTCATATCATGATAGTATTGTTAAATTCAAAATATCGTCATATTGAGCATTATTAAGATCAGTCATGCTAAGAATTTTATCAGCATTAGTGTCAATTTAGTTGGGAGTGAGACTTAGCACCGAGTGAAAGCAGGGGTGAAGTCTCACCCATAGATTTAGAACTGAGACCTTTAGTAGAAGTCCTTAAGCTCTAGAAGCATATTGAAAAGGTAGGTTGTGAGGGGACACCCACTAGTGGAGGACTGAGACCATAGTCCTTTGGTATATTAGTTTAGTGGATCCACGCCACCCAGTATTGGTACCATTGGCAAGGTACTGACACCCTTCCAACTAGGGTCATAGAATGGACCCCAACTAGCTCAAATTGGGGCATGTCGATTAATGTCAACTCCCACATTAATAGGTCAGCATTTAGATTATGTTCAGTTTAAGTTTGTATGACCAAGTGTTCAGTATTTTGTCATTCAGTTATTCGGATACACAACATATGTTTATATTTGGTCTAGCTTTTTATTTTTATAGTCATGCATACATGTTTAGTACATATATGTATCTCAGTAGTTTCCCATCTCACATACTAGTACATTCAAAGTACTAATCACATACTCTCTTTTGGACTATGTTAGTTTATAACATAGGTTCGGACGCTCAATTCCCAGCTCATACTTAGTTCGTTCTTGTGCCACTTAGTTGCAGCATTGGTGAGGCCTCATTAGCCTAGGACTAGTTATTTTATTAGTTATTCATCGCAGTATTTTATTGCATGCTATTTTACTTTGTTAGAGTTAGTTAGAGACCTATCCTAACAACTCATCATGTTTAGAGGCTTTCATACATTCAGATGATTAGACATATTTTTCAACATAAGCAATCACAAGTACAAAGTTGGCTCCTATACGCAAACTGGTGTATAAAGTAAAGATCTCATCATAGTTTCCCATACCACTGGAGAATACACCCAAGAGAAAATAAAGGAATCGAATCAACAATATATCCAAACTTTATCATTATTCAACCGACACTCCACGCTTACCATCAATCGAAAGTTCACCAACCTTCCTTAATTATAATCAACATTCATAGTTAAACAACAAATGAAAATCTATTCATAACCATAACAAGACCATCATTTTCTCAAAAATATCCTCGATACGCACTAATATCTCTTTATTAGCTAGCCAATGCTTATTTACTAATCCAATTACTTACTAGTCATCATATACCTTTCGATTGTTATTTATACACTATTCATCATATAATCACTATTCATAGGTCAACAACTAGTAATTCTTCACCAACTAGCCAATAATTAGCACATAGAAAAAATTCATTACTAAGCCATATTTATCAACTAAACTATATTTGTTTCTAGCCATCACAAACTCACTAATCACCATTGATCCAATAACCGCTGATCACCAATTATTCACTATTCAATTTATTAACTAAACTCCATTCAGTAAATAGCATTACTAATCCATAAATCATAGTTTGGAAACTAGTCTTCATCATCAACTAAATCATTACTATCAACTAAACATCATTGCAAAAGTCTTCAATTACACTAAACATCATTATAGCTTAATCATCATAATTACTAGTCGTTAATTCCACTAGTCCTTATTATTACTAAAGTTCAACTATACATAAGTAGTTGTTAACCTCTCAATTTATATTCACCAATAATTATCTTTTCAACCTTAAATAAATAACTTTACCACTTTATACCTTGATCACTAGAAAACTATAGTCTGCATCTCTAATATAAATAGTATACCCAACTACACATGAGCATAAATACATATAGTTACCATAAATAGGGCTAGTCAGACTCGAATCAGTGGATATACTTATAGGCACATCAATAATCATCCTTTGGACTTGTCAGGTATATGTGTATCATCATAATCATTCTTTGGTCTTTACGCATATCATCAGGTCATCATAGTATCCTCCGTCCTTGTTAGGTTTCATCATATTATCATAATATCCTTTGTCCTTGATGGGTACCATCATATCATCATAATATCCTCCGGACTTACCATGTATCATCTTATCATAATAATATCATCTGTTATTGCCGGTATCATCACATCATCATAATATCCTTTTGCCTTGTTGGGTATAATCATATCATCATAATATCTTTTGGCCTTGTTGGGCATCATCATAATATCCACAGTAAAGGACAATCCCCACGAGCGCTAAAATAAATAACAAGCCCCACAAGGGCTAAAGTAAAGGACAAGCCCCACGAGTGCTAAAGTAAATAGACATAAAAGGAGAAGCAAGAAGAGCATACCTCCATATTTTCTCATGCATCATCAATGTCATATTATCAATAAGTGTATATGCATGTAACAACAATGTTATAAGTCATAAGTCAATAATCTAGTCCACTGGACCATGAGCATAACATAAGAATTATCATGAGAAATGGCCCACCACTAACCTATTTATTGTCTCACCATTAGCATAAAGAAAATTTATCATTAACTTGAACCATATCAAATCCATGGCAAAATCTATAGCTTATTCGTGGCATAATCGATATCATACTTTATGGCTTAAGCCATATTATAGTCAAGAGACCATTCAATAAGGTGTTCGTAGGCCCTTTCAATAGCCAAGCAATAGACTAATCAATATCCCAAGAGATAGCCACAACCATGGATTAATGAATAACATGGTCATAGGCTTCTTTAATAGAATAAACTATAGCTCATTATGGCATCATTAATAAATTTACTACCAAGGTTCCTCAATATTGCCTCAACAGGAATTTTCTAGGCATTTCATAAGTATCTATGGGTCTCACGAGGACTACCACAATATTTCTTTAACGTGGGTCAAGGGCCACTTTTAAATCCCCAATATACCTTCTAAGTTCATTTCTACCCCAGACTACATTTCTACCCCAGACTAGACTAAGAAAACTAATCCAATGCTTAGATGTATAGCAAGCCACCATTAAGTCCAAGGTAGGGATCCTACTCAAATACTATTACTAAGTCCATTGGAACTAAAACATCTTCATTAGAGAAAGCATCTAAGGCCAATCTTGACCTAAGCATGAGTGACAAGGTCACTTCCATATATCTAGAGTAGTTCTAAGCATACTAAAGTTAAGCATGAGACATTAAGTATAATCCATTAAGGTTTATGACAACAAACTAGGCCTTTCACTCTATGGGTCGAAATGATCTAAAATATCCAACTAACCACATCTTGAAAATTCATCAACCAAAGCCTAAAACCCCTCTTAATCTAATAATGTATCACAATTATACTATTACAAAAATCATTTTAACAAGGGATAAACCTAACTTGCCTCAAATATGAATAATGATCATCAATCTATAACTGTAACACCCAGATTCGCCGAACTGGAATGCTACACGGTGCTCATGACCCCGAAGGACCACAAGCTAACCCATGACTGATATCTGTACCTGTTACTACATAATATTCATATAATGTGCAGAAACATTAACAAAGAGGGCATAAGGTTCAATCTTGAATAATAAGATATCTAAAATAAGGTGGTATCACAGTACCAAGACAAAACTGAAAATACTAAAGTCTAAATCTGAAAAACTCTATAATCGTCTAAAAGCCTCTAAACTATCTGAATAAGGAGTTGAAGGAACATGTCTCCAACTAACTCCCTAAACTGAGAATAAACTGAAATACTGGAATAATAAATGTAACGATCATGTCCTTGAAAGATGAGGACTCACTGCTTACTGAACTGCTACTGCTGACCTGGAATCTGTACCTAAGAACCTATGGTGTAACATAGAAAGAAAGCACTATAGTGCAAATGCGTCAGTACAACTAAAGTACTGAGTATACGTGGGGGTAGGCTAAATGCATAGGGTTTATATGCATGAACATGCTAACTAGTATGAACGTGAGAATACATACATACATACATACATACATACATACATACAAAATTGCTACAGAACTCGTGGAGATACTGACTATTTGAGTTTGAACTCTGACAACACGAGTTTCATGATACTGAGATACTGAATGATTGATGACATGGATGACTGTATTTAACAGTCCTAATTCTGAGGAAAACTATCTGAGTTCCAAACTGTATCTGAACATCGAAGTCTGAGATCAGTCCTAGCTGACGAGTGATGTTGGGCGTATTTATACCCCTAAGAACCATAATTTACCCATATTTTAGCTAAGTTTTGAGGATAAAATATATAATTCCTGCACTTTTAGTCCATTTTCCTTTAAGTGAGATAACCTATGTGATTAACATGTTTTCAGGTATTAATGATGAAGATTTCAGCACTTTGTGGACTTTTGAGCAGCAAAGGAAAACTTCATATAAGAGGGAAGGCAGCTTTTGGAAGCTGTTGGACTGAATGTGACGCATGGAGAATTTGTCCCTGGCAAAATTAGTATTTCTAAATACTTAGGGATGCAGCAGTAACTTAGTAGACAAGGGTATTATAAAAACCCTATTGCTGAATTTTTCAGCAGCATTCATTCGATTTTAGTCATTATTCTGTCTACAGATTCTGTAAGTTTAAGATAGAGAAAAATGCTAAGGCTACACGAACGGCTAAAGGGAAGAAAAACGTCAACCTCTTGTTTGACGCCAAACTCATCCCCATCGTGAGATCATTCTAACTTTGGTATGATGATGATGTCTTCTTTTATTTCCGTCGTATCCATGAGTAGCTAAACTTCTCTGTTAGGGTTATGGAAACCTTGTAAGATACTATTTGTTGCTATGAGTTTGTGAATTCTTGATGTGTATGCTACTTATATCATTACTCTCTTCGTTTTAATTAAATTCTCATGGTTGCAAACATAGAGAACATGCCATTATAGCATTAACTTGTTCGGGAGAAAAGTTACATGTTTGGAAAAGAGAGTGTGACAAGGAAATAGGGCTTCTAACCTCTATTTACACGTTAATGCCTTAACCGGATAAACTTCTTGTAGAATTTGTACCATTTGTTATACACTTTAGGATCGGGAGAGCTAAAGTGAAATAAATCCTTGATGGTTGGGAAACACTTGAATTTAGAATTAGAATACGATTCTCTATAAGTGCCTGCATGTCTAAATTTTGTGTTACTCATAGTTAATAGAGAAGTAGAAACTACAAGGTGGACATCACCCTAACTTATTATTCTCTGTGATTAACCTTTACTAAACAAATCATTCATTTGTTACTTTGATATTATTAATTCACGCCTAAATCAAAACCCCTCTTTTCCGTGGAATTTTCGACCAACAGTCTACTAACATATGCAACACTTAGTGACCAAGTATTCCCTGTGGGATTCGACACCCAACCCAGTTGGGTTCTATATTTGACAGTGACCGCTTACACTTTCTAACGAGAGCTATAGTTTGGGTGTTATCAAATTTTGGCGCCACTGTCGGGGAATACAGTTGTCAACTAAGTTTGTGATAGTTACTACACCCTTTGGTCAAAGATTCTCAAATTTTACTTTTTGTTTGTTGTTTTTGTTTTGTTCAGGTTTGGTAGAGTGCATGCCAAATACACGAAGATCTGATCAGCCATTATTACCCATAAATCCTGAACCACAACTGATGGCAGAATAGATGCACAATGTGACATTGAAAGAAGGGCTGCTCAACAGGAGCAGGCTAGGTTAGCTGCGTTTGTAGCTGCTCAAGTGCATCAATAGAATATTGATAACCCAGGTCGGGCAACAAATCCTGATGATGAGGACTTGGGTGATGATGAGTTACTTAATCCACGGCGTGCAGATGAGGTGGCAGCACCTGTGAACAGGAGAGATCGTCAAGCTAGAATGAGACCTAAACGTCGAGCTGTGCAGGCTCCTTTTGTTGATAATGATGACGATTTGGATGGAGCTGGTGCCACAGGGGCTATTATTCCTCCGCCCTTGGCACCCGGAGCCAAGTTTAATATCACTAGCACCATGATCCAGCTGTTGCAACTCAAAGGGTTATTTGGTGGACTTGCAGGCGATGATCCGAATATGCATCTGATCAACTTTATCCCAACATGCAAGGCGTTTGACAATCCAGTGGTTGGAAAGAATGTGATCCAGATGCTCTTATTTCCATTGTCTCTATCTGGACAGGTAACTCTATGGTTGAACGGGCTAACTCCTGACTCTATCACTAATTGAAGGCTACTGAAAGACGCTTTCCTAGAAAGATTCTTTCCGCCATCCAAGAGAGCATAATTACGAGATGAGATCAGTAATTTTCGACAGCTTCCAACTGAAGCTCTCCACAAAACATGGGAGAGGTTCAAGAAGAAGCTTATGCGGTGCCCAAACCATCAGATGACCAATATCCACTTGATGGAAATATTATACAGGGCATTGAACTAAGAGACTAAGCCAGTGGTTGATAATGTTGCGGGTGGGTCATTCATGGACCTTACTTTTATTGAGGCTGGTGATATGTTGGATCGTATGACAAAGCAAAGTAGAGCTTGGCATACCAAGGATTCTGAGGTAGCAAGCTCTACTGTATCTACTGGCATGACAGCAGAACAGAGGCGAAGAGAAGAGAAACGTGACCAAGATATGGCTCACATAAAAACTGAGATGGACCATCTTACCAAGCATTTATTATCAGGGAAGACAGAAAAGGTCAAGGTTGTTGTATCGCAGGGAAGAGATGAATCTGATTCTAAAGAGGAAGTAAATTATTTGAATAATCAGGGGGGTTTCCGAGGCAATGCCCAAGGAAACCAAGGTCGGAACTATTATGATAAATCCGGATACAAGAATAAGACTGACAGGAGTGGTTTGTATGTTCCTCCTGGAAATCGTAAGGCCGCGGCATCTGGCTCTGGGAAGATTTCCATGAAAGATATGATGGCTAAGCTGTTGAAAGGAGTGGAGGCAACCAACACGGGAGTAACGGAGGTAAAAACTGATTTGTCCTCAATAAATCAATTGGTTGATTCACATTCCACATCAATAAAACAGTTGGAACAACAATTGAGTCAACTATCAGCGTCACTCAATCAAAGAAAAGTTGGCACCTTACCTAGCGACACCGTGCAAAATCCAAGGAATAATGGATCATGTATGGATATTACTACCAGGAGTGGTAAGGTGTTGGAAAATCCATCCAAAGGCAAGCAGGTGGTTGATAATACAGAAGAGAATGTGATTGAAGCAGATTGTGATGATTCTGTAGAAGCTAAAATCCAGAAAGTTCATGACACTACACTTAGACGTCACCAGCCTAAAAAGATTGATAATCTAAAGCAAGATAAAAAGAAAGTGGTGGAGAAAAATATTCCCCTTCCACCACCACCTTTTCCTCAGAGACTGAAGAAGAAAGTTGATGACACCAGGTTCAGTAAATTCATGACTATGTTGAAGCAGCTGACTATTAATGTTCCTTTGGTGGAGGCGCTGGAACAGATACCTGGGTACGCTAAATTCATGAAGGACCTTTTGACAAAGAAGCGGGAAGCAAGCTACGAGCTGGAAGATAATGTTCATCATTGCAGTGCAATTGCCACGAGGTCTTTAGTACAGAAGAAGGCAGATCCTGGTGCTTTTACTATTCCTTGCACAGTTAGATCATTAGATTTTGCTAAGGCGTTGTGCGATTTGGGTGCTAGCATCAATTTGATGCCGCTATCTAGTTACAGAAAGTTGGGGTTGGGTGATCCTTCACCAACCAATATGTGGCTTGTGATGGCTTATAGGTCGGTAAAACGACCTGTTGGTATCTTATATGATGAATTGGTGAAGGTTTCTACCTTCATTTTTCCTGCAGACTTTGTTATTTTGGATTGCGAGGTGGATTCTGAAGTACCCATAATCTTGGGTCATCCTTTCCTTGCAACAGTAAGTATGCTTATTGATTTACGAGCCAATGAGCTTTTGTTTCGGATGAATGACGAAGTGGTTCGTTTTGATGTATGCAAATCAATGAAGCAGCCAAATAATATGAATGTGTTTTCTATAGCTGATGTTAATCATGAGGATGCGAAGGAACTATCGTTAGAAAAGTAGCCTACTATTGAATCATTATCTGTTGAGCGTTTGAATTTTGAGCATGAGGATGTAGAAGATTATGAAGAAACTATTTGTGCTCTAACAGGAATAGGGTCCTATTCTCATGCTCCTAAGAAGCTGGACCTTGATCTTAAGAATCGATCCTCACCACCAGCAAAACCATCCATTGAAGATCCACCAGTGCTAGAATTGGAATATCTACCCAGTCACCTAAAGTATGCATTTTTGGGAAGTGGTGATACACTTCCGGTTATTGTTGTGGCTGATTTAGGTGAACAACAAGTAGAGGCTCTCATTTCTGTTCTGAAGAGGTACAAGAGAGATATTGATTGGACTATTGATGATATAATTGGTATCCCTTCTGGGATATGTATGCACAAGATTCATCACGAAGAAGATTACATGCCTACAATTAAGCATCAGCGTCGTCTGAATCCATTCAGAATACGATGCACCATATATCTCAATGAAGTCTAAGTAATCGAGATGACTATGTCGTGCCGCGATAATAAATCAAGCGCTACATGGGAGGCAACCCATCGTTTTAATCGTTTTGTTTTACTAGGAGTTTGTTTTTCTTAAATTAAAATCCAAAAAGAAGGGTTGAGCCACGACCAAAACTAAGGCGCTTGGTGGGAGGCAACCCATCCTTCTAATCGTGTTTGTTGTTTTTGATTAAGTGTAGGTGCAAGACGTACAAAGGAGGGGATTAGTCCTAAAATTTTGATTTGAAAGTGAGCCATGCTAAGGGTGGTAAGCTAGGAATGATGGAGCAAATTCTATTGGTTAGGCATTGATTATGCTAATCTAGGAAATGGACAAGGCAAGGCCTATGCTAATCTAGGCAATGGAAAAGGCAAAGCCTATGCTAATCTAGGCAATAGACAAGGCAAGGCCTATGCTATTCTAGGCAATGGACAAGGCAAGGCCTATACCATTGCCTATGCTCACTTCCTCACATAGGCAATGGACAAGGCATTGCCTATGCAAATCTAGGCAATACCATAGGCGTCGCCTATTCAAATCTAGGCAATACCATAGGCCCCGCCTATGCCATTGCCTATGCTCACTGTTTCCACTAGGCATTGACAAAGGCGCCGCCTATGCCCAACTAGGCATTGACAAAGGCGCCGCCTATGACCAACTAGACATTGACAAAGGCGCCGCCTATGCTAAGCATAGGCAAAGCATTAGGCGCCGCCTACTTATACCTCTTTGTCTCCTAACCCGATATTACATGGATCAAACCCGACCCATGGAGTAGGATATAAATAGATTTTCACCCTTAGAACAAAATGCTATTGTTTACTCCATATAGGCGCCGCCCAAGCTTCCCCATTCTCTCAAAAATTTTCTTTTTGCTCATCTAATCTTGCAAGATCATCTTCCGAATCCATCATCACGTAAATTATTCTTTTATATTTCGTAGTTGTTGAAATGCTACGTTTATAATGATTTATTAGATTTTGAAGTGGTGTGGTGATTACAATGTGGTTGGTTTGTTATGATACATCTAGTTGAGTGAAAGAATACGTGTGGGTGTTCTTGACTTTGTTCGTACTTGTATTTGATTGTTATACACTGTCATAGTTTTATGAAATCAAAATTGTGAAGTTAATACATAATCTTGTAAGTTGAAAGCTTGAATGTTTGAATGACTCGTTCGTCGAGATAAAGATCATGATTGACCACAAGCATGAGACGTGGTGATTATTTCTATGCATTAACTTGATACAATCTCTATGTGGTAGTCTTGTTCAAAAAGTGTGTTAATCCAATGAAATAACATTGGAAAGGATAGTTAAGATTACATGAGAATATGATTGTGCTAAACATGTTGTTGGAACATATCGCCTAAATATATGTCGATGAAGTCTGAGTAATCGACATCACTCACTTAATTAGTCTTGGCAAACAAATTAAGTGTGGGGTGGTGCCATTACTGTTTGTCTTTCGATTGAATCTTCTGAGATGAAGCTAACATGACTCTATTGTGATCTCAGGTAGAATGGCACCGAAAGAACGACAAGGAAAATAAAAAGTATCCACCTCGCAGAAAGGTCAGAAAAGGGGAAGAAAAGATCAAGCTGAGTCCTCCTCTCTACAAATACCTCAACGCACTTTCGGGATAAAGTGGGTCCTAGAGGAGGAAGGAAAGGAGTGGTACAAGAACAACAAAGTGAAAAATATGTTCACGTGGATTTGATGCAGAAGGAGAGTCTAGCAAAGAAAGAGCCCCGTATTTTGGCTAAAATCATAGCGTTAAATCTTGATTTCATTTTTTGAGATATGGGGGAATGCAATCTTGATGTAACGTGAGAGTTCTATGCCAAATGGTCCCCAAAGACTACCGGAAGTGAAGTGAATATTCAGGGCCAAGTCTTGCAACGGAATGCGGAGTTTTTCAACTCTTTTCTGGGTCTTCCATCTGTGGATCCATCACCGCTCAAGGATCATTATCACAGACCTCCCTATAGGGCAATCAGACACACACTGTACGGAACAAGGTCAATGGCACGATGGATTCGTCACAAGGATAACGGTCGGCACAATACCTTACCGTATGCTTCCTTGAACAGAGAAGCTCGTATATGGTTAAGGATAGTCAAATCTTGCCTAATTCCTGGGACACAGTACACTAAGATCACATGTGATAGAGTATTCTTGGTGTACGCGCTGATGAAGAATATTCCCATCAACATTGGTGCGGTTATACGATCGTCAATGCGTAAGGCTAGGCTGCACAAAAGGTCCCATTTCAGCTTTCGCAATTTGTTGGTTGCGATCTTAAGGAAGGAGCACAGTGAAGAGGAACCTGCAGATCATAAACTTCCACACAACCCGAAGAAGGTTGATCTTACGAAAGTTAAAGAGCCTGAAACTGGTCATGGCATCAACCTTACCACTGCAGAGCGGCATGCTCGAGATGAAAGCTTCTTTCGCCATCTATATGGCATGACGAGGTTCACCATGATGAGTGGGGGTCGTATTCCGACTGATGCAGAGCTCCAGCAGTTGGACTATGACTACCCGATGAATGAGCATGCGCGGTCTATGTGTGGAATAGGGGTACATTTTGAGGAACCTCTCGATGATGACGTGCCGACTGACAATGATCACCGACTGCCAGACTCAGACGTGAAGGACAACTCTGATGACGACGACTCTGATGATGATTCCGACGTAGGGGGTATGACCCCAAACATAGAGGAGGAGTCCGACTAATCAGGTTTTCCTTATTTATTTTCCACTGAGGGCAGTGTGTCCCGTCTAAGTGTGGGGTGCTGGTATTTGTATGTTGTATTGTACTTCTTTGCCTAAAATTTATTCTTGTTCTTGTTTGTTAATTAGTCGTAATTAGTTAGTTAAATTCTAGATTTTTTTTTAGATTTTGCATGAAATTGTTCTGATAGACGGCATGGTAGTATAACAAGAGTTTGTGCTAAATCATTACTATTGAGATATTTAGGCTCTACGTGTGACTCACTGTGTGATAATTGTGTGGTTTAATTCATTCATCTGTTGGGTCAAGAATCTATAATGCTCCCAATGAAGTTGACCATGTGCCTTGTGTGTGTGAGGATATTGTATATTCTTTATTGTGACTGATGCTAGAACTTGCCTGGTATGTGTGTGAAGCGAAAAAAAGATTGTGAGTGTAGGAGATGATTTAGGCATTTCATTGGCAGCCCTGAAATTGTTTACCTTCTTTTTACCTACCTTTGTACATTGTCCTAGTGAACCCCCTTTGAGCCTTTAGCTATTTTCTTTGGCATTCTCATATGTAGCCTAACCCATTTTTTTTGAAGACCATAATTTGATCCAAACTCCTAAGCGCTTTAAAATTGTAGAATCATGTGGAAAAATAAAAGGAGAATGGTGAAAGTGATGCCTCAGGGTGTATTGGTACTTGAAATTGTTGTGAAAAAGAGTTTCTATTATAGGGATGCTTGCTTAATACAAAATATATATATATATATATATATATATATATATAAAATAAAATAAAAAAATTTAGAAAAACAAAAAGATAGTTGTGTTTATGATTGAATAAAAAAATGGGTAAAAAAGGGTTGGTAGATGAAAGAGAGGTAGAGTGGTTGTTAAAAGATAGTGTAAATGGCATATTGTAGTATATTAAAGCGCTTAGGGAACATAGTCACTATCTCTGGCCAAAATAGTCCTACCTATCCCTTAGCCTACATTACAACCTGTAAATACCTATTTGATCCTAAGCTTAGCATTCTGATATTAGTAGAGCATTACACTAAGGGCAAGCATATGGTCATCAGTTGCAATATAAGAATTCTTTGTGAGAGTGAGAGCAAGGAGAGTCTTATACCCATGTTTCGAATAATGCAAAACTTTTGAGTGATTATGGGTGATATCTTGTGTGAGACACACATGGTTAATGATATCTGGGTAGTGTTATATGATTCTTTAAGGCTTAACTTGTGGATACTAATTAACCATCCTCACGAGTCTATGTTGGAGGTTGAATTATTTCTAGGAGTGATCAAGAAACCTACTCTTTGTTAATGATTGTCGTGCATGTCTTGTTGAATATTTTGTGTTGCTACTCTGAAATTCTAGTTAGATGTTTGCATGGACGTAATATTTTGTTCGAGGACGAACAAAGCATTAAGTGTGGGGTGGTGATGTTGGGCGTATTTATACCCCTAAGAACCATAATTTACCCATATTTTAGCTAAGTTTTGAGGATAAAATATATAATTCCTGCACTTTTAGTCCATTTTCCTTTAAGTGAGCTAACCTATCTGATTAGCATGTTTTCAGGTATTAATGATGAAGATTTCAGCACTTTGTGGACTTTTGGGCAGCAAAGGAAAACTTCATATAAGAGGGAAGGCAGCTTTTGGAAGCTGTTGGACTGAATGTGATGCATGGAGAATTTGTCCCGGGCAAACTTAGTATTTCTAAATACTTAGGGATACAGCAGTAACTTAGTAGACAAGGATATTATAAAAACCCTATTGCTGAATTTTTCAGCAGCATTCATTCGATTTTAGTCATTATTCTGTCTACAGATTCTGTAAGTTTAAGACAGAGAAAAACGCTAAGGCTACACGAACAGCTAAAGGGAAGAAAAACGTCAACCTCTTGTTTGATGCCAAACTCATCCCCATCGTGAGATTATTCTAACTTTGGTATGATGATGATGTCTTCTTTTATTTTCATCGTATCCATGAGTAGCTAAACTTCTCTGTTAGGGTTATGGAAACCTTGTAAGATACTATTTGTTGCTATGAGTTTGTGAATTCTTGATGTGTATGCTACTTATATCATTACTCTCTTCGTTTTAATGAAATTCTCATGGTTGCAAACATAGAGAACATGCCATTATAGCATTAACATGTTCGGGAGAAAAGTTACATGTTTGGAAAAGAGAGTGTGACAAGGAAATAGGGCTTCTAACCTCTATTTACATGTTAATGCCTTAACCAGATTAACTTCTTGGAGAATTTGTACCATTTGTTATACACTTTAGGCTCGGGAGAGCTAAAGTGAAATAAATCCTTGATGGTTGGAAAACACTTGGATTTAGAATTAGAATAAAATTCTATATAAGTGCATGCATGTCTAAATTCCGCGTTACTCATAGTTAATAGAAAAGTAGAAACTACAAGGTGGACATAACCCTAACTTATTATTCTCTGTGATTAACCTTTACTAAACAAATCATTCATTTGTTACTTTGATATTATTAATTCACGCCTAAATCAAAACCCCCCTTTTCCGTGGAATTTTCGACCAACAGTCTACTAACATATGCAACACTTAGTGACCAAGTATTCCCTGTGGGATTCGACACCCAACCCAGTTGGGTTCTATATTTGACAGTGACCGCTTACACTTTCTAACGAGAGCTGTAGTTTGGGTGTTATCAAATTTTGGCGCCGCTGCCGGGGAATACAGTTGTCAACTAAGTTTGTTATAGTTACTACACCCTTTGGTCAAAGATTCTCGAATTTTACTTTTTGTTTGTTGTTTTTGTTTTGTTCAGGTTTGGTAGAGTGCATGCCAAATACACGAAGATCTGGTCAGCCATTATTACCCATAAATCCTGAACCACTACTTATTGGCAGAATAGATGCACAACGTGACATTGAAAGAAGGGTTGCTCAACAGGAGCAGGCTAGGTTAGCTGCGTTGGCAGCTGCTCAAGTGCATCAATAGAATATTGATAACCCAGGTTGGGCAACAAATCCTGATGATGAGGACTTGGGTGATGATGAGTTACTTAATCCATGGTGTGCAGATGAGGTGGCAGCACCTGTGAACAGGAGAGATCGTCAAGCTAGAATGAGACCTGAACGCCAAGCTGTGCAGGCTCCTTTTGATAATGATGATGACGATTTGGATGGAGCTGGTGCCACAGGGGCTATTATTCCTCCGTCCTTGGCACCCGGAGCCAAGTTTAATATCACTAGCACCATGATCCAACTGTTGCAACTCAAAGAGTTATTTAGTGGACTTGCAGGCGATGATCCGAATATGCATCTGATCAACTTTATCTCAATATGCAAGGCGTTTGACAATCCAGGGGTTGGACAGAATGTGATTTGGCTGCGCTTATTTCCATTGTCTGTATCTGGACAGGCAACTGTATGGTTGAACGGGCTAACTCCTGACTCTATCACTAATTGGAGGCAACTGAAAGACGCTTTCCTAGAAAGATTCTTTCCGCCATCCAAGAGAGCATAATTACGAGATGAGATCAGTAATTTTCGACAGCTTCCAACTGAAGTTCTCCACAAGACATGGGAGAGGTTCAAGAAGAAGCTTATGCGGTGCCCAAACCATCAGATGACCAATATCCACTTGATGGAAATATTATACAGGGCTTTGAACTCAGTGACTAAGCCAGTGGTTGATAATGCTGCGGGTGGGTCATTCATGGACCTTACTTTTATTGAGGCTGGTGATATGTTGGATCATATGACAAAGCAAAGTAGAGCTTGGCATACCAAGGATTCTGAGGTAGGAAGCTCTACTGTATCTACTGGCATGACAGCAGAACAGAGGCGAAGAGAAGAGAAACGTAACCAAGATATGGCTCACATGAAAACTCAGATGGACCTTCTTACCAAGCATTTATTATTAGGGAAGACAGAAAAGGTCAAGGTTGTTGTATCGCAGGGAAGAGATGACTCTGATTCTGAAGAGGAAGTAAATTATTTGAATAATCAGGGGGGTTTCCGAGGCAATGCCCATGGAAACCAAGGTCGGAACTATTATGATAAATCCGTATACAAGAATAAGACTGACAGGAGTGGTTTATATGTTCCTCCTGGAAATCGTGAGGCCGCGGCATCTAGCTCTGGGAAGATGTCCATAGAAGATATGATGGCTAAGCTATTGAAAGGAGTGGAGGCAACCAACACGGGAGTAACGGAGGTAAAAAATGATTTGTCCTCAATAAATCAATTGGTTGATTCGCATTCCACTTCAATAAAACAGTTGGAACAACAATTGAGTCAACTATCAGCGGCACTCAATTAAAGAAAAGCTGGCACCTTACCTAGCGACACCGTGCAAAATCCAAGGAATGATGGATCATGTATGGCTATTACTACCAGGAGTGGTAAGGTGTTGGAAAATCCTTTCAAAGGCAAGCAGGTGGTTGATAATACAGAAGAGAATGTGATTAAAGCAGATTGTGATGATTCTATAGATACTGAAAGTCAGAACGTTCATGACACTACACTTAGACGTCACCAGCCTAAAAAGATTGATAATCTAAAGCAAGATAAAAAGAATTTAGTGGAGAAAACTATTCCCCTTCCACCACCACCTTTTCCTTAGAGACTGAAGAAGAAAGTTGATGACACCAGGTTCAGTAAATTCATGACTATGTTGAAGCAGCTGACTATTAATGTTCCTTTGGTGGAGGCGCTGGAACAGATGCCTGGGTACGCTAAATTCATGAAGGACCTTTTGACAAAGAAGCGGGAAGCAAGCTACGAGCTGGAAGATAATGTTCCTCATTGCAGTGCAATTTCCACGAGGTCTTTAGTACAGAAGAAGGCAGATCCTGGTGCTTTTACTATTCCTTGCACAGTTAGATCATTGGATTTTGCTAAGGCGTTGTGCGATTTGGGTGCTAGCATCAATTTGATATCGCTATCTAGTTACAAAAAGTTGGGGTTGGGCGATCCTTCACCAACCAATATGCGGCTTGTGATGGCTTATAGGTCGGTAAAATGACCTGTTGGTATCTTATATGATGAATTGGTGAAGGTTTCTACCTTCATTTTTCCTGCAGACATTGTTATTTTGGATTGCGAGGCGGATTCTGAAATACCCATAATCTTGGGTCATCCTTTCCTTGCAACAGGAAGTGTGCTTATTGATTTACGAGCCAATGAGCTTTTGTTTCGGATGAATGATGAAGTGGTTCTTTTTGATGTATGCAAATCAATTAAGCAGCCAAATGATATGAATGTGTTTTCTATAGCTGATGTTTATCATGACGATGCGAAGGAACTATCGTTAGAAAAGCAGCCTACTGTTGAACCATTGTCTGTTGAGCGTTTGAATTTTGAGCGTGAGGATGTAGAAGATTATGAAGAAACTATTTGTGCTCTAACAGGAATAGGGTCCTATTCTCATGCTCCTAAGAAGCTGGACCTTGATCTTAAGAATCGATCCTCACCAGTAGCAAAACCATCCATTGAAGAGCCACCAGTGCTAGAATTGGAAGATCTACCCAGTCACCTAAAGTATGCATTTTTGGGAAGTGGTGATACACTTCCGGTTATTGTTGCGGCTGATTTAGGTGAACAACATGTAGAGGATCTCATTACAGAAACACTTTTGTTTTCCTCTTTTGATAAGACTCTTAAAGATTCCAGTCTATCAAAAACATAATCTACTCATCAATACGAGCATAATGATACTCATATTGCACCATTTTACTTTGGGTCCTAAAACGACACCAAAAATCCCAAGTCAGTCCCACTTATAGAAAACATATTTCCAAGGTTGAAAAAAAGTTCATACACCATCAAGGAATAATAACCCTGAAGAAATAGGTGGAAACTAAGATTATTTAGGGCTAAATCCGTCCCTCAAGCAATTTGGGGGTTTGGTCTAATAAACATGAAATTCAATTTTGATATTGAAGGATTCTTACCTTAAATACATTGTTAATCACATAAATATATGTTAATAAAGCTTCCACATGACACCCAAGACTCAATTTAGAGTTATCTCGCCCTTTTAAGGCTTATAGGTCTCAAAGATAAGGAGAAAATGGCCAAATCGCGACTAGGGGACCTATTTATAGCCCCTTCAAGTATGAAGATATCGCTACTGCAATCCTAAGGACCGCAATCGCACTATTCCAATTGTAGTAGGTCCTTGTACAATCACACTTGCCCAGTACCAGGAAAGTCCAAAACTTATTTTTTATCCTCGAAACTCATTCGGAGTCTGACTTTCGTTAATAAACTTTGTAACCCCACTAAATTCAATGTTTTGGGTGTATTAGTAAATTTGGATTTTCCATCAAAGGTAGTTTAGAACAAATATGGGTCCCATACTAATATTTCCAAATTTTTCAAATTGCTGACCAATAGGTCAAAATGAGCTTGAGTGCATTAGGACCCAAGCCAAAGGTTTACCTAGACTAAAGTAGATATTTTAGAGCTGCTAGCACAGTTTGAGTTTTCATCCAAGATTGTTTTACTAATTCTTTTGCTCTGTGGCCATTTAGAACCAGTAAAGACTTTTAAACAGGGAAGTAGCTCTAAAAAATAGATGGACTACCTAGTAACCGAACTATCAATCCTATCAATTCATAAATGACTTGGGGCAGCTATGGAGAAGTCCTAAAGCAAAGAAAAGAAGAAATATCAAAAATGACCGAAAGAGTCATTATACTTTACATTGTCTAGACAATGTTATCATATTCAGATAATTAATCAATGATGGTGGGTTATGAACACCCGATCCCTAGATATTTAAGCATGTTATAGGTTTTAATTTACAAGTCATTTAGATCATACTTGAATTATTAAATTTAGAATATTATCATGTTGAGCATTTGTCATTATCAGTCTGTTAAGCATTTTATCATCGTCAGTATCAATTTAGTTGGGAGTAGGACTTAACACCAATTAAATGTAGGGATGAAGGCTCACCCACCAGTTGAGGACTAGGATCTTTAGTAGAAGTCTCTAAGTTCTAGAATAATGTTTCCAGCATACGTTGTGAGGGGCCATTCGTCAGTAAGGGACTAACACCCTCATCCTATGAGACATCAGTTTAGCAGATCCAAGCCAGCCAGTGTCGGTACCCTTAACAAGGTACTAACACCCTTCCAACTGGAGTCATGGGTTGGACCCCAATTAGCTTATATTAGGATATGTGGTTAATGTTAGCTCCCATAATTACAGTTCATTATTAAGATTATGTTCAGTTCAGGTTTGTATAACTAAGTGTGCAGTATTCAGTCATTCAGTTATTCAGATACACAACAAATATTTATACTTGGTCTAGCATTCAATTTTTATGTTTATGCATATATGTTCAATACATATATGTATATCAGTTAGTTTCCCATCTCACATACTAGTATATTTAAAGTATTGGTCATATACACTTTTTAGGGCTATGTTGTATAATAATATAGGCTCGGACTATCAGTTCCCAGCTCACACTTAGTTCGTTCCTATGCCACTCAGGTAAAGCATTAGTGAGTCCTCATTAGTCGAGGAGTAGTTATTTTATTAGTTATTCATCTCGGTATTTTTACTTCATGCTATGTTTTTTAGTCAGAGTTAGTTGGGGACTTGTCCCAATAACTCATTATGGTTTGGGGCTCTTAGAAAGTCAGACAATTAGACATGTTTTTTAGTTATGTATTTCAGTTACCTTTGATATTGCTTTGATTATCAGATACTTTTAAATTAATTCTGCACAATATTTGCTTACCTTCTTTAGTATTTACAACTTGTTCCATATGATGGGTTAGCTAGCTGCCACTTGTGACCTTAAGCATCGTGTTACAACTAGGGGTAGTCTTTGGTTGTGACAATATCAGGATAGCTAACTTAGTAAGGATCCAAAATATTAAGGCCATATTTGACAGATACAGACTTAGATAGATGGTTAAGTATTCTTCTCTTATAGTCAAGAGTTAAAGCATGAGTTTGATGCTTTATATGACATATCAATAGACTTTATTAAACTAGCAGGGCGGAGAGCTTAGGACCAAACTCTATTGTCCCATACTTTGGTGAGAGGTACTTGGGTTGACTTATCAAAGCAGATGTATAGAGATTCCTATTTAGGCCCAAATATGAGTTATCAGCGACAAATATAGTATTTGATTACAAGATGGGGACTGTGAAGAATCGAATGAAGAGAAAGATTTGCAGAAAAGGTGACATTTATTGAGTTGGGTTACTCGTTAGATTTATAAGAATGGTGTTAATTCCCCATGGGTAGAGGGAAGTTTAATATTAAGAAGTCCACCCTGCACTTTGTATGAAAGTTTCAGTGGTCTATAGTTTAGAAGAGTTTGGGTTCGATGGACGATGATAATTCACTTACACTGGACTGAGTTGTTCTAGCAGCTAAAATTATACTTGGATATGATAAATTCACATGGTACATTTGAGATAAGATCTATGTACGGGCCTTAAGAAATATTATAAGTATACCATTCCCGTGTTTGATTCAAAGGTTATGTGATGTTGATGGAGTTAGAGCACTACTAGGTCTTGATTATCTGATTTAGGTGACCCCAATAGATGACGTGGGATTGGTTAGAGATAAAATCTACCCAGTTGCACAAAAAAGGCATAACCTTACACCTCATCTTGAGAAACCTTATTTGAGGGTCCTTTAGAGTTGACCGTGCAGGTAGTTATACCAGTACTGGGTAGTGATCATGAGATAGGTGGTCAGAAGGTAGAGGTTCAAGCTTCATCAAGTAGTGATGAGGCCCCAGGCACTTCAGTTCCACCTTCTACATCGATAATACCCCCATGCAGCATACTTTGGGTATTGTTACTGTATCTTATGAGTTTTTGTAGAGATTAGTAGATAGGTATAAAAATCTAGTTGCGTACTAGACTCACACGAACACTAAGTTGGCCAAGTATTGAATCAAATTAGGCCATGGATACACACTACTATTAAAATATTTGAGTCGTTGGCTTAGGCCCAAATGATGATTGTGATGGAGCAATTCACTAGAGAGTTGCATGCGAGGATTTCCATCTTTACTAACTAGATTAGGGAGAGTCTACGTGAAACTCAGGTTCCTAATTTATTGAGTCTAAGAGAGGAGGTGGGTAATTTAGGTCTGAGGTTTGTGCATTATTTAAGAGCCACACTCCTATTATCCCCCAAGTTATACCACCTTTCCTGAAACAACTATCTACACCACCACCCTTTGTATATAATTTGTTCAATGATTTTGATGAGCCCTCGAATGCTATGGGCAAAAGAGCACGAGGCCCGCAGAGTAGAGTGGAAGTTCTGATGAGCTCGAGAAGGACCGGAAGAGGGCATACATGGAGTCACTTACCAAGTTTTATATTAACTATAGTGAGCATGAGCAATGAGTATTGGAAGCCTCCTCTAGTCAACTACCACTACCTTATGGAACTGATCCCATTGTGCTTATGCCTCGGCTGGAGGCGAGTTCACATCAGATGCCTAAATCATAACAGGTATGTCTCCACTCTCATTGTTTACTTCTTTTATTAGTTATGAACTAAGGACAGTGCATCAAATTTTATTTAAGGTTGAGGGAGTACCATCACTTGTGTTTTTATTGCCGTGTCTCTTTTCCCTAGAGTGTACTATTATTGAAAAACTAGCATATATAGGATTGTGTTTTATTGTGTATTTATTATATGTATATTAGGTTTGTTAGGTTTGATTTGGAGAAAGATAAGCATCCTTAGTGCAGTAGAATTTTTGTTTCTATGATGAATAAATGATACTCCTCCTACTTTTTTGTTATAAACTGTGTGTTGTAGAGATATGAGATTATAACCATTGTTGGATCTTGGTATGGCATTAGTATTAGGGATATAATAACCATGGTTTAACATTGCATGAACCAAATAGGTAGTAGTTAATGATGTAACCCTGTACTATGTGAGTGTGAAGGGTTTACCTAGTTCACTTAGTATGTGCAATCCATAACTTGTTTAATTAGTTTTGTGTAGGATAGATTATTGGATAGGATCATAGGACATTCTTCAAAAAATACGCTTTTAGCCTAAACGATCAACTAAATAAAAATTTGTATCTCTTTATCCCGAATTTGAGCCTAAAGTGACCTATTTTCACATATTAACACATTCACTTTCCCATTTTAATTACAATAAACCTATTTTTTCCCTAGTCTTTCTTTGGACATTAGGTACCTCAACTTAGGCAAATCACCTAAGCTTATGGTGTCTAACATAAGGGTGTGTAGTTGGACACAGGTATAAAGAAGAAGTTGAGAAAATAAAAAAAGGTAGGATTGGGTGTGGTATAAAAAAAAGAAAGAAAAAACAATATAAAAGAATAAATAAATAGAAACAATGAATAAAAACCACACCTAATCTAAAAATAAATAATGAAGGAAAAAGGTGAACAAATGATCATGGTTGAATAGTGGATCCAAAAATGTAAGTGTAGTGTTAAGGAGGGTTTAATAACTATCACCTATATGTAACATACCTACCCTAAGCCTATATTATAAGTCGAGAAAAGTCCTATAGTGATCCCAGTATAAATGTCTGAAAAACTAAGGAATAAAAAATAAGGGAAAGTCTATTGTGTTTCATACACATTGTTTGAACTTCTTTGTGAGCATGAGCACTTTGATGTAGTCCCTACATTCATATTATTTATTATGCTATGAGAATATGGGATTTCTTTATTATGAGAGTACATATGTTGCATTATTAGTAGTTTATTTATTCAGGTAATGTTATTTGCATACATGCTTGGTCATTTTTTGGTAATATGATGCCATCACTTGATCCTTTTTGTTTCATAATATTTGCACTACATGTATAAACATAGTGATTTTACAGTTTATGCAAATAAGGGGGTGAAATTTTTGTGCATAACTGAGTGAATTGATTATTATTGTTACCTTAGGTTTCTCTTAGTTAAGCATTGTAGGTGTTTATTTTATTTTATTTTCCTAAGGACATGCAAATGTTAAAAGTTGAGGGTGTTGGTGTGCCATGGTTTCATGGCACTTTTGATGTTTAAAAATAGGAAATTATGCAAGAACTTAGGTACTTTTATTGGGTATGATGTGTTTTTGTTTTGATTATGCAAGAAAAGAAGTTTTAAAGAAAAAGCTGAGAAAGAATGATGGAAATATTATAAGTAAAGACAAGTTGGTCACCCATGATGTGGTGCACAACTCGTGAGTGGGACCTACGACTCATGAGTGGGACCTATGATTTGAGTTTTGAAGCTTGAAGACAAATTTTGATTCTTATGCGTTGACCCATGACTCATGACTCAATCTTGCGACTCATGGGTGGAAGTCAGAAGTTATATACTAAGATTGAACCTTGGGTTGATTTTCATGATAGTGACCTACGACTCATCGGTCTGATCCACAATTCCATCCATGAGTCGTAGGATGTTGCCGACCTAGTTTTTCTATATAATTTAGGATAGGATTCATTTTGTATCTATAAATGCCCCCATTATGTTTTATGATTAGTGACTTACTTTTACATTATTTTGATGTTTTTAGACACATTATTGATCTTGGAACATTTGACTTTGGTTTTTAGGGTTTTTAATCAATTTGAGATTTTATTTTTTCATCTTATTCTTGTAAGTGCACAATTATGCTTTCGTCTATAAATTCTTCTTGTGTGTTCATGATCATGAGTAGCTAAACCCATAACTAGGGTTGTTTAAACCATGATGAATTAATGAAATAGAGTTAAGTGTGAAGTCATTCTAGACCGGTGTGTTTCTATGTAATTGTATTTTCTTTGGTTTGATTGTTTTCATGATTGTTGAAAAAGTTAGTAACTCTCTTGTATTGTAAACTTGCTCGAGAGAGATGTAAAGATTGGAAAAAAGAAATAACAACAGAAAATTGAATTTATCAACCTTCATCTAACTAACTTAAGCCTTAACAAGATAATTAATCTAAGATAACAAAATAAGGTTTAGGAATATGATGCTCTGAGTCTGAGAAGAGATGAGTGAAATTCATTTAAGCAAGGTTGCGAGATGGTTATCTAATACATATTTTTTTAGATTTTGCGTGCAAGGCATTGAGATAGTTTTCTAGAATAAATAGCTTGTGGAGTTATGAAGTCACGGGTAACATAATCCTAGTGCTCGTTTCCTAGTGATCACAATCCAAAAAGCCAACAACTATTACTATTACAATTAACTTCTACAAAACTTCCTTGTTTATTACTTAACTCCTAATTACATAGACAAACTCTTGACAGAATTATTGGCCTATTCCTTATGGGATCAAACCCTACCTTGTTGGGTTCTATATTTGATTCAGCGACCACTTTATACTTTTTTAGAGGTGTAATTTGGGCAATACCTTAAAGAACGATTTGAGTACAACACTAACTATTTTACTTGTGATGCTAAATTTCTAATTTGAATCTAAAATATATGATATTAGAGTTGACTTTGAGTCTAGTGGTTACGATCCAAAAGGGGTTCATATGTTTGGTTTAGATGCGCAATTACCTTAAAATAATTATTATTGTCAGTGGTCCTCTTGATTGTATATATTAGGCTTATGGGGGCTCAATTGGGTTATTTTGTCTTATTTGTGCCTTCTAGGCTTTTGGGGGCCTAGTTAGGTTGTAGTTAGCTTGTATTGTTTTGACTTTATTTAATTCGCTATTTATTACCTATCAATCAGAGTAGTATTTCAGTTTTACCCCTTTATCCCTAAATTTACTTTACATTCTTAGATCTTGTTATTCTTTTATTATGATTTAGCTCGGTCGACCAATGATGCCTACTGAGTACCCATTGGCTTGGTACTTATGCAATACTTCTGCATCTTTTTTAATGCATATCTAATTACCAGTCACCATAACTTATGATGCATCATAGTTCCAGGATATGCCTCTGTATCTTTACCACTCTGATCAGTAGAATGACTACAAGCAGACGATGCACCACCGACTAACCCAACAACTAAACTAACACATATTTGACACACGAAATGAACAAAGAAAGTTAAGTTCTTCTAAAAATGTATTATAGGCTCTTGAATATACGAAATGCACATCATTTTTTTATCTATGGGACTCTACTAGGCCCTTTCTCTTATACTAACAATAATAGTAATCCTAGGCTCTGATATGAATTTGTAATGACCCAATTTCTTAGGTCATGATTCCACCTATTATATCCTACCAGTAGGTAAGCCAAACTATAGCCCAGAACACTGGTAATGGACTAATTGATGGAAGGAATAAAAAATACCAGAAATAAAGAATACATCTGGATGGTAAATAGATAAATACAGATTCAATATACTAAATAAAACTAGAGAATTATAAAAGAGTTCAAAAGAGTATCCCATGACCTAGTAAGGTTGGTACAAGAGCCACTAAATTAAAAAGATAAGAACTTAATAATGTTAATATACAAATAGTCCTGAAAGTAAATACTGTCAAAAGTAGTAGGAGAGAAGATCACTTCCAAATTTGAAAGCTCACCTTTTATTAGAGTCCCAAAAGAAGTCTGGGCTCAAAGATTTGATGTCTCTTCAACATCGGTAGTTGCCCAGTCAGTATATTTCTAGCCAAGTATGTTTGTTGAGTTGTAGAAGATATTGGGCAGATTTCTTAGATTGACTCCACCTAGAATTATAGAGGCTCCAGGTGAGGATACATTTGAGTTCTTAATTGCTTGTGAGAATATGATTCATAATTTGGTCCTAGTTAAGTCTCATGGGGTTAACTGCACTACTTTTAGTTTGACTTAGCCACTAGACATTGGTGGAGGGGTTATCTTTATTCTAGAATAACTAGATCTCTTCTTTGACATAGACTCAATTCTCTAAGCTTTTCTTAGAGAAATTTATGCCTCACAGCCTTATAGAGGATCTGAGATATCAGTTCTCAAGATTGGAGAAGGTTTGTATAATCGTTCTTAAGTATAAGGCATAGTTCCACAAGTTGCACAAAAATGCTACTACTATTTTACCAACCAAGTAGGGGTGTTTTTGGTATTTTGATAGAAGGTTAATACTTTCTATTTTATGGCTACTCAATGTGTGGTTACAGCTGGTAGGTATTTTACTGAGGTTTTTTACTATGCCCATACTATGGAGGATATGCATTGGAAGGCCCAAGGGGGGCAATAATAAGAGACCACACCCTAGGATAGTTTAAGTGAGAGCTGGAGTGGCTCACAATTTAGAGGTAAAAGTTCTTAAAGTAAGTAGCCTCCATGTTCATTTTATCAATACTAGAGTCAACCTAGTAGGCCTATTCATGTCATACTTCATATTACGAATGGAGTTAAGTCCAATTATAGTGATTATAGTAGGTTGAGAAGTGTCCAGTCTTTAAGAGGTGTATATTTTGGGTTTTCTATCAAGGGTTGCTATTTTGAGTCAGCTGAATTATCTGTTCAGAGTGGGGTTCCTGGAGCATTCTATGATTGTCGGGTTGTTAGCTATTATTTTTTACAGTGTCCCCAACATGGGGTAGTTTTTCCTGCAATTCAAAGTGTTCAACGTATTAGGGCGGTGTTGCCCATAGCTAGAGGTAATATGAAGGGTTGCAAGGGCAGTCCCTAGGTTTTTCGAGGAGGTCCTTAGAAAGGTAGGATAGGTGGTTGGTCAAGGACCCTACTAGGTGGCAGATTAGATTATTTTTATGTTGTATCGAGTGGATCAGAGATGGAGTCTTTGGATTCTTTTATGAAAAGGATAATTTTATATGTCATTAATAAGCTATTGCTTTATCTGATCTGAACTCCACTTATTCATATAAGTATGCTTATTATGCACCATGGTTAGAGTTGGTTTGGGAATCTTTATTTGTGTCATTGTATATATATACTCCTGTGGTTGATTCTTTAGTAGCGGTTTGATTTATAGTTCACGAGTTATCACCATTTGAGAGTTTGATACTTACATTGATCTTATTGTTTAAGATATGGTGGAGTTTGATGTGATTCTGTGCATGGAATGGTTACCCATTTATCATGTGGTCTTACATTATTTTGCTAAGACCATTATCTTAACCATACTTTGCATACCCCGGTTGTGTTGCAGGGTCTTATTAGTTGTGCGGTGAGGAGGGACTATTCTTTAGGTTTAGGCAAGGAGACTAATATTAAGGGGTTGTATATGTTATCTTGTGAATGTTCTGATATTAGTGTGGAGAGTGCTTTGATTGATTTTATTCCTACAGTTTGTTATTTTCTCAATATTTTTCCTACTAATCTACGTAGTATTAAGTATGTTATTAATCTTGAGTCGAGCACCTGACCTATTTTTATGGAACCTTATCCTATGGATCCTACTAAGACTAGGAGGCTAAATGCTCAGCTTCAGAATCTTTTGGGCATGGTTTTATTAGGCTGAGTGTATCAATTAGGGTGCTACCATCTTGTTCGTGAATAAGAAATATGAATCTATGCATATATGTATTGAAAACAAGCAGTTGAATAAAGCGACAGTCAAGAGTAAGTATTTGATGCCTTGTATTGATGATTTGGTTGACCATCTTTTGGGAGCAACATTGTTGTCTAAGATTTATTTGAGATTCGGTTATCACTAGTTTAGGATTCAGGAAGAGGACATCCTTAATACAGCTTTCACAATTCGCTATAGCCATTATGAGGTCCTGGTTATGTCTTTTGGGTTGATCAATACCCAGCTGAATTCATGGATTTGATAAACTGATTCTTCTAGCCTAATCTAGACTCCTTTGTGATCATTTTTATTGATTATATACTTTGTATTTTCAAGGAGCAGGGAAGAGTACGATCAGTATTTGAGGATTGTGTGAATGATCATAGGCTTTATGCCAAATTCTCAATGAGGGAGTATTGGATTGAGTCTGTTACATTCCTAATACATATGGGGTCTAAGGATGGGATTATGGTGGATCCAGTGAAGATTAAGTCTATTCATGATTAGGCCAGACCTATATCTCTTAATGAGGTTCAAAGATTTATTGGTTTGGCAGGTTACTACAAGTAGTTCGTTGAAGGTTTTTCTATTATTGTAGTGTTGATAACTAGATTGACTAGAAAGAAGGTTCCTTTTTAGTGGTCCAAGGAGTATGAGTTGAGCTTTCTAAATATCAAAGGAATGCTCACTTAAGCTTCAATTTTGACTCATCCTATTGAGGGATAGGGATTTACCATATATTTTGAGCTTCTGGTGTTGGTTTAGATTGTGTTCTGATGCAGCAGGTTCGGTTTATTTCTTATGTGTCGAGGCAGCTAATGTCCACAAGTGCAACTACCACACTCATGATTTAGAGTTGGCAGCGGTAGTATTTGCACTCAATATTTAGGGATCTACTTGTTTTATGTTCACTGTAAGATCTATTCCAACAATTGTAGTCTTATGTACAATATGAACCAATAGGAGCTTAATTTAAGATAGCACATATAGATTGAACAAATGAAGGACTATGATATCTCTAGTCTATATCATCCGAGTAAGTCGAACATGGTAGCTGATACCTTAAGCTGAAAGATAATGAGTATACATATCTTGACCTTTCTTTTAGTTTTTGAGTGGATGTTGGATTGGGACATTCAGCGTTAACCAACTTGATGGTTTGACTTGACATTTCATACTCCAGGAGGATCCTAGCTAGTGTTGAAGCTAGGTCTACCTTATTTGAGTAGATAAAGAGTCGCCAGTTTGAGGAAGGTAGACTTTTTAGCATTTATGATCAAGTCATACAACGTGAACCAGGAAGGATACTGATAGCTCCCAAGCACACATGCAAGTGTATGTAGTCTACCAAGAAATATAGGGGCTTCAAAGAAAGCCGAATATCGATCCCTTAGAGACTTGTTTTAACAACTATTCAATTCCAATTCAACTATTAAGATTAAATTGATGCAATGTACCCAAAAGATTTTTGATATTGTAAACTAAAAATTAAAGTAAATGTAGCGTAAAGTTAAGACTTGAGGCAATCAATGGATGAAAACCAAGGGGTAAATCAGTATGAACAATCATACTATGCTATTGAACTTCATTCGTTAAATTGCTTATCTTGGTTGTTGATTCGTAGCGTTTATGGTATGATCATGGTCTCCCGACCTCTAATCTTCTACCTACTTGAACATTATGACTACATCATTGAGAGGAGATGTAATAATCCAATTATATGCATTAAGATATCATCCTGCATGTGAACTAAGCAAGGCTTCTAGGTATATCCCTATCCTAGACACTAATTCAAATTCCTTATTTCATAAAAGAATAAGAACCTTACTTTTCTTATCCCCGCGTTCTATCTTCCTATTCCCCCTCCCGAGATCACAATGTCGAAAATATATGATTTATAAGGTTAGATAATTCTTAAAATAGTTTTAAAAAAAAGGATAATTAAACAACCAAAGACGATAAGAAATTCAAACAAACTTAATTCAAAACGGAAGTAATCATGTTCTTAAATTTAACCCTAGAACGGGGGCATTTAGCCACTAATCAACATAATCATGATCCAAATAATAGAAAACATAATCAAATCTATAGACAAAAAATTAATTAAAGATAAATAAACCCTAATTCAAGAGTTTAGCATCCCCTCCTAAAAGCTTCCAAGATGTCAAAAAGTATCCACAATATGTTTAAAGTTGTGTATTTATAGTAGACGCAATGTGGCCGTGTTAGAATATGGGGGTGTCGTCTGATTTAGACCCCCAGACTGATTATAGAGTCACCTTAATTATTATACCACTATAAATAGGTATCCACCTGCCTTAGACACTCGGATTAAAGGGGGTTCCGCCCCTATATCCCCTGCCCTCACTGGAATTGCCATGTTTACGTTCAACTTTTTCTCAAGCATTTCTCCTTCTATCCAAGACTTGTAGTGTTTTTTCAACTTGTATTTAATATTGTGTATCATCATAAAACATCCAATATTAACTCATAAAGAAACCTGATTAACCAAAATCCACAAATTAGATATCAAGACAACAAAACATCAAGAACAAAAAGCTAGAAACTCAAGCTAAGAACTAGTTTCGCTCATTTTAATCTTTAACTTATTCTTCGATTCTTAGCTCATTCCAATTAAGCTTTTCACATAATAAACAAGTTTTTCCACATGATATCACTAATTCAAGCCATTAGTAACTCATTATACATGTTACAATCCACCTAAATCAACTAGAACAACTCCTAAATCAAGCTAGTAAAACTAGTTTTCTCATCTAGACTTTAAGTTATCGATTTAAGTACAAACTTGTTTGGACACACCAGTAAACCTTGTAATCACATACTTAAACACTTATATGCTTATTTATCTCATCATTAACACATAAATCATACGAATTTTCCTCAAAACAAGGCTAAATAGGCTAGAATAACAACACTAAAGTGCATAAATACACCTAACATCACCACCCCACACTTAAAGCCTTGTTCGTCCTCGAATAAATATTTACTTTAAGCATCATAAGCTGAGGAGAATCTACATTTATACTACATTCAATATACCCAAGATAGCTTTACAAATACTACACTGACTGCAAGTCTCTCCACTAAGCATGTTACAACACCAAAGATAGTTCAAGAATACTACTCCGAAACATCCGATCCTCAAGAATTGACTCACCTTATTGGCAAACACATACACATTGTTCAATCAAATACATCATCTAAGTCGCCTAAAAAACATCAAACATGTGCCCTCACAATAAGAGAGTTACCCATAATCACTTATATAAATGCAATTTATAACACAATGGGTACAAGAATCAAGTTACCTTCACTCTTACAAGGAATTCACAAGTTACACATAATGAACCATAGTCTTTCCCTTAGTGTAGTACTCCAGTAATATTAGAATGCTAAATCTTAAGATTAAATAGGTCTTTAATGGTTGTAATGAAGGCTAAGGGACGAGTAGGAACTATTTTGGCTGGTAATAGTGACTATCTTCCCTAAGATCTTTAATATATCACATATATTCATTTAATTCACCTTTAATAACCACACTTTCCCTAATCTACCTTCACACGTATATTTTATTTTACCCATATCATTAAGCTCATTCACATACACTATGGTGGGAGTATGTTTTGCACGTATCATTCAATTTTACCCTTTTTCATACCCATTTTATGCTATGAACCCCTATGATAACGAACCTCAACTTTAGCAATTTCCTTTAATTGAGGTGCACAATGTTCAAGGAGGACCAGGGCCAAAATAGGTTCATTGTAACACAACTAGGCTACAAATGGGAATTTCTTTAGCACAATATTTTCTAACTCCTAACCACAACACAATAATTTAACACAACAATAACTACTACTCTAGGGCTTCTCGTTCATCTTTCTCCTATTTTTTCTAATTTCTTCTCAATTAATTTAACATTAATGCACTTATGAGCTTTGGATCAACTTAAGGTCATCAAAGAAAAGATTTAGGCAACATTTATAGCTGCCAAACAAAAAGATAAAAGCTCAATGGAGTTAACTAGGATTATGCAAAAGGGTAGGTAAAAAAGGTATAAACTTGGCTATCAAAGAAATGCCTATATTATCTCCTAAATCCCCACTCTTTATTTCATTTAGTACATACACCAGGAAAGTTCAATACATCACATTTAACAAGGAATATATTACATCATCACATTCTACATGGCACAAGCTCAATTCAAGTAGGATCATCATAGACTTTCAACCAAACAATAGCATGAATTCCAATTAAGCCAGCAAGTACAAGAGTCATAATCATGAGCCTAGGAGTTTCAATAGTATCAATTCATACAATCAACATACTTTTTACCATCAAAACACTTGAACCATGCAATCAGATATAGCACCAACAAGAATATCTCACTTATTTCTAACACAAAAAAAATTAAATTTACCCGAAAAATTGAAATTTCCCCACCCCACACTTAATAATCTACTTTGTCCCCAAAGTATACCTAAAATGTAGATATACAAATACTCCATAAGGCCTCTAGGCCCAAATAGTATCCTTTTTTTGCATCAAGGGATCTGGGGACCCCACACTTAGTCTTCCTATGCTCCTTAGCTCAGGTTTTTTGATACTTAGACTTCCCATCAACCCATGGATCAACAAAAACAAAACAATAGTGAAGTAAAAACTAAAAATACTAAACATAAAATAGACCTTAACTTGGGTTGCCTCCCAAGAAGCGCCTAACTTAGTGTCGCGGCACGACCCACATCAACTTATCCATTTTCCTTCATCTTTTTCCTCCTACTTAGAGGCCATCATTTTATTCATTTCTAACTTATTGAGTGTGAACTCTCAAGGTCAACATCTTTCTCAAATTTAGCCTTTTTAGGCTCATCAATCTACATCATGTCAGGCTGTGGCATTGGAGGCTTGGGCTGCTCAATGAGGATATCCGAAGAAGTTTTTGGTCGAATAGACTCCACCACCCCACACTTATTCTCTTTAATCACGGTAATCATGCACAAATCTTTGTAGTGGGATAGTGTTTTGAGTGGCTTGTAAACTTTAAATACTGCATCTTCATTATCCAGACTAATTGTGAGTGTGCCCTCTCTCACATCTATCAAATCTCTTTCCATCGCCAAAAATGGGCATCACAAGATGACTGGCACTCTTTCATCCTCCTGAAAATCTAAGACAATAAAGTCAACAGGAATAATAAACTTACCAACCTTGATTAAAACATCCTCTATGATTCTTTCGGGTCGAGCTAGGGTTTGGTCTGGTAATTGGAGTATCATGGAGCTCGGTCTCATCTTTCTTAGTCCCAAAGTGTTGAACAAAGAGAGAGACATCAAATTTATACATTCCCCTAAATCACTAAGTGTGTAGACCACCTCATTGCTGACAATTTGAATGGGGAAAGTAAAAATCCCAGGATCTTTGAGCTTTTGTGGCATCTTCTAGATCACTATAGAACTACACTATTTAGTGAGTGCTACTGTCTCAACATTTTGTAGATTAACTTTGTTATTGACCACATTCTTCAAGTACTTAGCATACTTGGTCATTCCCTAAAAAACACCTAGAAGAGGTAAGTTAATGTGCAGCTCTCTAAAAGTGTTAAAGAACTTCTTAAAGTATGCATCCTCATCTGCCTTTATATGCATCTGTGGGAAGGGTAGTGGTAGTCTTTTCTTCTCCTATTCAACAACTTTTGCTTTTGAGTACTCAGACTTACTCAGATTTTCAGTAACTTTGTTATCCACCTGCTTAGGATCCTCTTCTGTATTTTCCTCCTTGGTTTTCCTTGGAGGTCCTTTATTCAGCTCCTTACCGCTCCTCAAATCGATTTCCATAACTTATTTAGGATTTTAAGAATCACTTGGCAAACCACCTTGAGGCCTGACATTCTGTGCCTTCGCAATCTGACCAATTTACAACTCCAAGCTCCTTGTAGCTTCTTGTTGGATCTTTATATATGCTACCAAGTATGCTTGAGAAGCCATAATTTTCTTGAGAATTTTTCATCCACGTTTCTAGTTTGGGTTGCGGTCTGATTTTCTTGAATTTGTTGTTGTTGGTTGTTACATAATGGATTGAGTGACTGAGTCTACCACTTTTGATTGTAGGCATTCCAATAATTCGGCCATTGTGTATTTCCCACAAACATAATGAATTCAGGATTTGTAGCACACATAGTCGTTGAATGCCCATTGTAACCATAAACCTCATACCAACCTGTAGTTTGTTAAATAGCATTCATTGTGGTTGTAGGTTGTGAACCACCAACTTTATATTGCTTATCTAATTTTGTAGAGCAGTAATCTGGATGGATATAGCAGTAAACTGATCCACCTACAACACACCTACAATCTTCTTTGTAAAATTTCTTGAGTTTGAATACCACTTGGGATTTCCTTGTGCAATGGTTTAACAAATTATAAAGCTCATCATATGTCAACTCAAAAACTTGACCGCCTACAGCTAATTATAGAAAAAACTTTGTGTTATGATCAAGTGCCTCAAAAAAAGTATGAAATAATACCTCGTTGGACTGCTGATGATGTGGGAAGTCCCAAAGAAGAGCTTTGAACAACTCCCAAGCATGATTTAAATTCTCATCTGGCCTTTGTTTGAAGCACACAATCTCACTGCAAAGTTTTGTAGCCTTGCCAGATGGAAAGAATCAGATGAGGAATTTATGGGTTAAGTCATCCCAGGTTGTAATTGAATTTACTGGATCAGCGTTCAACTACTTTTTCACTTCCCCTAATAGTGAAAAGGTGAATAGTATCATCTTTACATAATCAGTTGACATGCCCGTAGGGATGAATGTGTACTAATCTCCAGAAAGTTTCACAGATGGACTTGTGGATCTTCATGTGAAAGCCCCATAAACTATCCACTACTGATCAAAAGCTACACCATGTTCTGTTTCAGCTCAACATTACCTCCAGCAGGCGATTTCAAAAAAAGGGAGGCCAAATTTTTCGGAAGTGGGATTGCCACTTCATGAATTATACTACGAGCATGTTGTTCTTCATCCATAAGAGAAGTATTGTCTTCTTAGATTTGCAAAATACGGGGGAGAATGATTGTTTCTCTCCTCAATTGATGAAAACGTTGCTTGGGTTTGGAGCTTGGTTCAACCAACTCCCTATCCCTTGCCAGCTTACTAGCCTGAAAACTAGTTTCCTATAAATTCAATACCAAGACAAAGTGTAAAGCACCAAATTAATCTAAAAAGTAAAACAAAAACAAAAATAATTTCCAATTTAAAAGTCCCCAACATCAGCAACAAAAACTTGACAGTGCCCACACGCAAGTGTACATGGTCTACCAAGTAATATAGTGGACTCAAAGAAATCCAAATATCAATCCCTCAGAGACTTGTTTTCACAACAATTCAATTCCAGTTCAACTATTAAGATTAAATTGATGCACTGTTACCAAAAGAGTTTTTGAAACTATAAACTAAAAATTAAAGTAAATATAGCGTAAAGTTAATTACTTGAGACAATCAACGGATGAAAACCCAGGGTTAAAGTACTACAAACAATCATACTACGCTATTGAACTTCATTCGTTAAATCGCTTATCTTGGTTGTTGATTTGTAGGGTTTATCGTATTATCATGGTCTCTCGAACTCTAATCTTCTACCTACTTGGACATTAAAACTACATCATTGAGTGGGGATGTAATAATCTAATTAGATGCATTAAGATATCATCCTATATGTGAATTGATCAAGGCTTCTAGGTATACCCTATCCTAGATGCTAATTCAAATTCCTTATTTCATAAAACAATAAGAACCTTACTTTTCTTATCCCCACTTTCTATCTTCCTATTCCCCCTCCCGAGATCACAAGGTTGATAATATATGTATTATAAGGTAAGATACTCCTTAAAATAGTTATAAAAAAGGATAAACAAACAATCAAATCTGATCAGCAATTCAATTTAACTTAATTCAAAATGAAAGTAATCATGTTCTTGGCTTTAACCCTGGAATGGGGGTGTTTAGCCATTAATCGACATAATCAATATACAAATAATTTAATACATAATCAAATATATAAAAAAAACTAAAGTAAAGAGAAATAAACCCTAATTAAAGTTTGTAAAATCCCCTCCTTAAGCTACCAAGATGTCAAAAATTATCCATAGTATGTTTAAAGTCGTGGATTTATAGTAGAGTCAATTTGGTCGTGTGAGAATAAGGGGGTGTCCCCTTCTCTAGACCCCAAGAATTATTTCGGCACTGCCTGCCTTAGTACATTACTATAAAGGGGGATTCTTCTTCCTTATACCCCTAGACTAAAGCGGGCATCGCCCCTATATCGCTTGTCCTTACTGGAATTGTCATTTTGATGTTCAACTTAGTCTCAAGCCTTTCTCCTTTTTTTCAAGCCTTGTAGTGTTGTTTCCACTTGTATTTATGCTTGTGTATCATAATATATCATGTAAGATTAACTCACCAAGCATCCTAAATAACCAAACACCACGAATTAGAGATCAACACAACAAAACATAAAGAACAACAAGCTAGAAATTCAAGCTAAGAACTAGTTTCGCTCATTTTAATTTTTAATTTATTGTTCGACTCTTGGATCATTTGAATTAAAATTTTCACACTATAAACATGTTTTTCCACATAATATAGTACATTCAAACCCTTAAGAACTCATTATACATGTTATAATACATCGGTATCAACTAGAACGACACCTAGCTCAAGCTAGCAAAACTAGTTTTATCACCTAGACTCTAAGTGATTATTTTAAGAACAAACTTATTTGAAAACACCTTTAAACCTTGTAATCACATACTTAAAAACTTATATTCTTATTTATCTCATCATTAACACATAAACCAGATGAATTGTCCTCAAACCAAGGCTAAATAGGCTAGAATAACTATACTAAAGTGCGTAAATACACCGAACATCAGATACCTTAGAGTCAGAGGGAATTTTGAGGTATGATCATCGTATTTTTTTTTAAGGGTTGGGAATTCATTCAGTTAATTTTGTTGAAGGCTTACAGCTCTAGCTATTTTATTCATCCCATCACAGCTATGATGTATAGATATTTTAGAAAACATCACTAATAGAGTGGCATGAAGAAAGAGATTGTAGACTTTGTAAGTCATTGCCAATGATGCTAGTAGGTAAGGGTAGAGTTTTAGAGAACTAATGTCCTGATTCAGAGATTAGTTATCCCTGAGTGAAAGTGGGATGGGATCACTATGTACTTCGTTACTGGTTTGCCTCACACTTCCCATAGTTCCAATGTTATATGGGTCATTATAGATTTGTTGATCGAATTAGCCTATTTTCTACCTAGCTAACTATATTTCAGTGTGGAGAGGTTTACTCGTATCTATTTTATGAGATAGTTCACCTGCATAGAGTACCTATATTTATTATTTTATACAAAGGCTCGATGTTCACTTATAGCTTCAGGAATACTTTTCAGGATGAGCTGGATACTCAAGTTGACCTAAGCACTACTTTTCACCCTCGGAACGCTGAGAAGTCACAGTGGAATATCCAGTTTCTTATGGATATGGTCCATGCATGTGTTATGGGCTTTGGAGGTTAGTGAGAGCAAAACTATCCTTGGTAGAGTTTTCCTATAATAATTATTTCTATTAGAGTATTGAGATGACACCACTTGAGGCATTATTACTATGCGTTATCAATATATAATATGTTGGTTTTAGACTTCATAGGTTAGGGCATATGGTATGGACTTACTTTGAGATTCATTGGATAAGGTTTGGGTGATTTAGGATAGGTTCAGGGTGATTCATTGGACAGGCATTATGTTGATCATAGAGTTCGTGCCTTAAATGTGGATTGGGTGACTGGTTTTTTCTTTGAGTATTTCCCATGAAGGGCGTAATGAGGTTTTGTATGAGGGTCAAGCTCAACCTTAGATATAATAGGACATTAAAGATACTTTGAACATTTTTAGAGGTAGCTTATGAATTAGCCTTGCCCTAAGATTTTGCAACTATTCACCTAATTTTCCATGTCCGTAGGTTACAGATTAAGTCTCAGATCAGTCTCACATGCTTTTGTGGGACTTGATACATTTTGATGAGAGGTTGACCTTTATGGAGGAGCCAGTTCTCATGTTGCCCAGGGATGTCAGGCAGTTGTGCTCTAAAGAGATTTCATTATTTAAGGTATTAGTGGATACACCACCCAGTCGAGGAGGCTAAGTTGGAGATGAAGAGTGAGATGCAGGCCTAGGGTATCCCCACTTTTTTTAGCCTTTAGGTAAACCTTGATCCTTTATTTTTGCAAATGAAAATCCTATTAGTAGTGGATATTGTAATGACCCTCCAAGTCATTTTCTTCATTTCAATACTATTTCACCGTTTAGAGATTTCCTAAAGCTTCCCCAAGTCATTTATGAATTACCAAAGCTGATAATTCATTTACTGGGAAGTCTATTTGGGTCTTAGAAAAATTCCCTGTTTAGAATTTTTTGCTATTGAGAATAGGGTATCAAGCTTAAGATTTATGTTAATAGCCTTTTATGCCAGTTTTGACAATTACATCAGCTCTAAAAAGTCAATTTTAAGCTAGGGAACCTTTGGTTCTGGTCTCGATGTTTTCAAATTCCTTTTGTGCTAATTGGTGGATTTTGGAAAAAATGATCATTTTGGTGTGGGACCCATATTTTATTGAAATAACCCCTAATGGAAATTTTAATGATGCCATTGAGTTCAAAATTTCAAATGTAGTAGGGTATCATAGTTTATTTGCGTTCACATGATTCTAAATAAATCTCAAGGATCCTATCTAAACTAGGCAAATTTCGGTAAGTTCTGGTGCAGGCCTTAGCTAGTGCAACCACTTAAGCAGACCTTTGGTCTCTTAAGCGGAGGTCAATTTAGCAACCCTGCTTAAGCAACTAGGGGATTTCTTTGGCAGCAAGCCATGATCACCATCTAGTCTCTTAAGCAGAGGCCTCATTGCTTAAGCTGAGGACACTTAAGCGATACTTGGCCGCTTAAGCAAAGGATGACTTTTCATTAAGGGTCGCTTTAGCGACACCCAACTACCTAAGCGGTCATAATTGTTACTCACCTTTTTTATAATCCATTTCCAATTTGGACAAGCTTATTTTTCTAAGTCCAAAGACTTTATAAAACCTTAGGATACCTAGATACCTGTGGACCTTACTCGATGGGTGTTCGGGGAGGAATAGATATGTCGTTAGGGGCATTTTCCCATCAAGATTTCTGTGATTTGTCTTCATTTCTTAATTAATTCTCCATTTTGAACACAAATCCCTAGATCCTTTGTGGGGTGATTTGAGGGAGAATTTGTGCTCGGATTTCACCTATTTTTAAGGATAAAAGATTCTTGATCTAAGAGAAATGTTTTGATGATTTCGAAGTTGTGATTTTGTAAGTGGTCCCCATAAGAGATTTTTAGCTTGATTTTGGACCCAAAGAATTTATATGCAATAAAGGTATTTTTATTCTTTTATTAATGTGTAGATCATTATTTTGATAGTGTTGAATCATAAGA
The DNA here is from genome assembly GCA_030864215.1 of Capsicum pubescens. Lineage (NCBI taxonomy): Eukaryota > Viridiplantae > Streptophyta > Magnoliopsida > Solanales > Solanaceae > Capsicum > Capsicum pubescens. The sequence goes on along the minus strand of CM061544.1, from coordinate 238,924,083 downwards.
AGTCCACTCAAAAGGGAAAAGCTCTAATTTAGTGGAATTTATAGGGTTGCGTTGGCGTTCAGATAGGCTAAGCTTACTTTCCTCGTATATTGAGCTTTATTATGGTATTACCATAGTATTATGCTAAATATGGGTTGAAATTTACAGCTTTTTTGCATGTTTAGTGAAATTAGAATACTAAGCCGATTAGAGAGCCATTTTTAGGTAGAATTAATCATTTCCTCATTCCATTGAGTTAAATTATTGCCTTATAACTTATTTAAACTTATTTAACGCCTAGTAGTAGAAATTGGAAGCCTTAGACTAGTTTTTGGGTAGAAATTACCTTGGTATTTACTTTCAGGATGTAGTAGCGGGCTCCATCAGGCCTCTTTTAGGTCAAATATCCTAATTATCTCCTTGTGTACCTGGGAGGCATTCTTTCATCGCCTTACGTGTAGTCGTAAGCATTAGTATGATATATACATGCTTCCAACTCTTGACTAGATTCATTACCCTGTACATACTTTAAAGATCGTTTCGAGTTCGACACTTACTATTTTGCTTATGATACTAAATTCCTAGTTTGAATCTGAAATATATGATATTACAGTCCAATTTTAGTCCAGCATTTATTGCGTACTTACTATGTCAAGAATCTGGTTTGAGTATGGTGGTAATGGTATGAAAGGGATTAATAGGTTGGTTTTTATTGTTATAATTATTATTATTGTCAGGGGTCCTCTCTTGATTGTATCTATTGGGCTTCTAGGGGCTTGGTTGGGTTATTTTCTATTGTTTGTACCTTCAGGGCTTATTGGGGCCTAGTTAGATGTAGTTAGTTTTTATTCCTTTGACTTTATTTACTTTGTTATCTATTACCTATCAATCAGAGTCAATCAGAGTATTATTTCAGAATTACCCTTTTATCCATGGCTTTAGCTTACATTCCTGCATCTTATCAGATTTTTATTATGATTTAGCTCAATTAGCCGATGATTCCTACTGAGTACCCATTCTTTTGGTACTCATGCTATACTTCTTTATATTTCACTGATACTTTTATGATTACTAGTCAGCATCACTGATGATACATCTAGCTTTTGGGGGGGACTCAGAGATAGGGTGAGGTTTCATAGTCGGTGTTGATCTTCTCTCCTTCTATGATTTTTGGACATTCTTTAATTTTGAGACTATCTGTAGATTGACATTATTCAGTACTCATATTTTTATTTAAGGATGCTTATACTGACCTTCCTAGGTCATGGTATAGTCTTTTGTACTTTTTAATTTTCTCATTCTCCATTTTTATTTAGTGTAGTGCATCTATAGTTATCTATTTACCATCCAGTTGTATGCTTCATTTATCGCATTTCTTATACCTTCTATCAATTAGACCATTCCTAGCATTCTAGGCTACAGTTTGACTTTACCTACTGGTGGGTTATGATAGGTGCCACCCTGACCTCTAAAATTGGGTCGTGACACTTCGGTACGGGCAATCCTATCCAAGTAAATTAAAAGAGAGAAAAATAAATAGAACAATCCCAAAATATTTATACATGAAATAATAATTCAAAGATACATCCAAGATATGGTTGTTACTAGTACATACCTCTTATAAAGAATAATAATGATTAATTTAAAATATCTTAAATATGAAAAAAAGCAAAAGATACGAAAGGCAAGATTTTGTAACTCTGAAATCCATTAGCCACTATGTTGATCTCTGCAACATCAACGCTGAAGGAACCCAATCTACTATCTGATACTTGAACAAATACTTGCACGGGGTGAAGAAGAAAGGAAAACCAAAAAAAACAAGAAAGAGTGAGAATAGGCTAATACAAGATTTAAAGTTTATGGGTTCCCCTTATTAGACAAAAATAAAACCAAATAGTACTTAAGGGGATTTGAACCTACAACCAATAGGTCAACAAAGCTTTTAAAAATACCTTTGCTCCACTAGACCAACAACACTCTTTATTTATGGGTTCCCAACTTATAATTATTATACATTTACTAGATTTCTTAATATAAATGCAAGATCTAAACAAAAGTTACTGGTTCCCAAGAACCCCCCACCCATCCCCGTGGATCCGCCCCTTAGAGTGAATACAAAATATGTATACTTAGCAAACGTTATCAATAATTGACCCTAATCTAAAGTGATGGTGAGATCTACCACTCCAATTACCCAAGGCTTTCCCTCAATTTACCATTAATTAAATACACCACTACAACCTAATAGGGTATCCTATTACAACTGTCATAGAAATACTACTATACAGGGTAGGCAACATAATTCAGGTGATTCAATACTAGTTATTTTAAGTCCAAGAACTAAAGGAATTCATTTATGAGGGAGAATCGCTAACGCAACATATCAGGCTCAATTATCATATTCAACTAATAATCTGGAATAAAGTAGTGAGAGTGTATAATTATGCTATATCATGATACAAATAGGTGTGATACTACCTGTTTCATTAATCTATCCATAGCCATACCCTATGTCTCATAATTTTCTCAACTCTTGATTTAATCAAGAAGTAATATAATATAATATAATATAATATAATATAATATAATATAATATAATATAATATAATATAATATAATATAATATAATATAATATAATATAATATAATATAATATAATATAATATAATATAATATAATATAATATAATATAATATAATATAAAATAATATAATATAAAATAATATAATATAATATAAAATAATATAATATAATATAATATAATATAATATAATATAATATAATATAATATAATATAATATAATATAATATAATATAATATAATATAATATAATATAATATAATATAATATAATATAATATAATATAATATAATATAATATAATATAATATAATATAATATAATATAATATAATATAATATAATATAATATAATATAGTGAAAAGAATGCAGAATACACAATATCATAAACAAGGTTAAATAGCTATAGTTTCAATACAAAAGTAAATACTCAAACAAGAAGTCAAACCATACTACAAAATGCGATGCAATGTAGTGATGATGGTGGAACATGTTGTATATATTTTCCAAGCCTCGTCACTTTAGCAAAGAACCCATGGAGGGTTCATAACAATCAAACTTGTCATCAAATGTCCTCGACCAAATACCTTGCAGGAAAATGACCTCGGCCAAGGATTTTCAATATATCACAATCAACCTTACCAGTAAATGACCTCGGCTATGGGTGTTAAGAACTTCAAAATCAACCTTGTCAACTAATGACCTAGGTGAAGAGTTTTATAAAATATCATTTTCTTCAAAAATCATTGTCCTTAGTGGTGCCAATGTCACGAATATGTATGAAGGAAATGAGAATGCAATTCTCACGACCAATCACTATAAAGATATAATCAATTCAATACAATTATAAATGAGCTCAAACTCAACTCAATGTGATTTATAAGCCATCACAATTCACCACTACTATAAATATCCATGTAAGACGTTAATAATATAATTTCCACCTCTTACTCGAGCATCGCTATAACGATACTGCAATTTAAAGCTCAAATAAGACCTATAATATCAATTCAAGTCCCCACCCAAGCATCACAGTGATAATAACCTCTCAAATTAATAATGATATTCATATAATCCCCCACATAAATAATATGAAACTAGTAAACAATCTAAACAATATAGAAACCTAGCTTGTCCCATGTAATAAGTCTCATCTTTACGAAAGATGATATCATTAGACTAGCAACTAAAACTAGAACTATGCTAGTTAACAACATGCTATAATAAGAAAAACTAACCCCAATAATCAAACCAACTATTACAAGTTTATTTATAATTAAAGCATTTTGTAAACATCAATCATCCCATATAGTAACAATACTAATATAATTATCCCCTAAAAATGTCACTAAGCTCTGATCATCACAATAGAGTCCACTAAAGATAACTCAAGAACAATAAAGTCCACTAAACACAATGCAAGCTCTATAATAGTTATCCACTAACAATTATTCAAGGTTCATAAGCTAATTAACTAGACTGTATTCTAAGCATAATCACAAGTAGTAAGACTTACTAATGTAAGGAATTATATAACTACAATCCATCAAAGGACTCTGGTGCCCGTGGAGATGCTCGCTATTTCACCAAAGCAGGACCCCCAAACCCTAAGTGATTCACAATAAACAAGCATACAACAGATAAACACTTCAAAAAAGGTGAAGGTATATCTCAACTTGCCTTTGAAGAAGACCTACAAGCCAATACACAGTCCAAAACATCAACTAGAAGCTCTACATCCAAAAATTAACACCGAACGCATCAAATCTAATCAACCGTTACATGTAAAGTCAAAAGGAGTTCATCGATACCTATATCAATATATTATAGTTTTGGGTCAAAAATACTTTGAAAATCAATTCTAAAAATACAAAGGTAAAATTGATATTTTATTTAAGAGGGAATATCAAAAGGAATCTAAATTGTAAAACCCAACAAAAGATTAGTTAAAATCAATCTAAAAATTACACTTTATAGGATAAAACCCCAAAAATCATGTTTTAAATCGAAGGTTTAAAGGTAGATATGTAAAGAAGACAACAGGAAACAATGAATTCAAGGTTTAAAAACATACTCAAGGGAGAATTCTCAAAAATAAAACTTTGAAATCGCCTAATACCGAGCTCTCAGAGTCTAAAAATGGAGGAAATACAAATTGGGGCAAAAATTTGTAAACGTGTTCCCCTGGTTCCCCAACTCGAATCTTTGTGAATGCTAGTCTATGGTCGTGAATGCAAAGAGAAAATATGACCCGAACCCGACCTAAATTTATTCTTCATTGTGAATGCACCCTACCCATCTCCCCTTCCTCCCCTGCCCCCATCACCCTCCCCCCGCGATTGCAATGCACAATGAATTCCTTTATTATGAACATGTGGATAAGGATTCAAACACAATGAAAGAGAATGTCATCACCAAACAATAGAAAATTAAGTAAATCTAAGTCCAAACACTCTTTGAATGGACCATTGAAATTTATTTGTAACCCCAAAACAAACCAATAATGTTTTTAGGCTCAACTTGATATTTCAGAATTAATGGAACCATCAGAATTGTTGCAAGAGATAATCTATAATGAATTATCCCCTAGGACCCCCTTAGGCTATATTTAACTTGTTTCTTATTAAGAAGTTAAAATGCAAAATAATGGCTTGGGCCCAAACTAACAATACTACTAACCCAAAATCAACATTCTAGGTCTAATGAAACTATCAAAATCACTATGCAAAACTCGAATAACAAAATATTGACCAAAGTCAAACTAATAACTTTAAGGTTATTCCAAAACTACAAACACGTAAAACTTACTCCCAAACGCATCAAAAATTGTGCAAACCATTCCAACAACTTATAAATAATATAAAGCAATTATGGGAAGGAAAAATGGTCAAAACATAGAAAATTTTAAATATTACAATGAGGATAATTACATTATCCACCAATAAGATTCACGTTCTCCCTAAAGCGTACAAGTAAGTAAGGTGTCAAACAGATAAAGGATAGAAAATACTCTCGTAAACCTCAAGAAATCACTCCATAGTCGAGTCAAAACTAGAGAACTAAAGGTTCCATAGATCTTTCACAGAATGACTCATGAGTTCATAACACTAGTATCTAGGATAAATTTCTCAATAAAGTCAAATTCATTTATTCTCAAACTTCCTTCATTCCTAAAGATGGAGTCGATCACGCTAGAAGTTTTGGACATACCTGGCTAAGAGGAATCTATCAAGGACACAATAAGTCATTAATTATACCACCAAACCCAAAATCATTATCGGGACCAAAAAACTCAAAAAAACCCATGAACCACATAGCAACTCATAAAAATATTGAATCAACCTACTCAAGGTTGACACCACAACTGTCGAGTTAGGGCACACTAATTCTTCAAGCTGAAGCAACTAATCCAGAAATTGAAATCAATGTCGCACAAAACCTCAAAGTCATACTAAACATACTTAGATCACTATTTAATGGCCATATCCTTATGTCAAACCCTAGTAGGAAATCGAGATCATAAAACTCTATATACCATAGATATGAACAATCAAAATGGCACCAAATCCTAATGAAAGTCATCATAATGAAACATGCAATCTGCAATACCTAAGTGAAATTTATTAACCCAAGCCTTCTGTAGTCCAGTAGAATAAAGAGCCTCTCAGATCCTACATATATAAGCAATCCATCAGATTAGGGATGATAAACACATAGAAGAAGTGTAACTGCCATTATATCTCACTGGTAAGATGCCCAAATCACAAATCACAACTCAAAAAAGTCACTTCTAGACTCCTTGTAAGCCACTGATGAACCACACTATCAAGAATTGGAATTTTTGAATCAAACCTATTGCTACATTTTAAATATATCAAAATTCCTTATGGTACAAAATCCTTATCTTTTTTCTTAACTAGACTCCCACTCAGTATTGATTGCACCCAAGCGCACACGTCAGTGTATGTGGTCCAGCCAAGTAATACAACGACCTTAAAGAAAGACAAGTATCGATCCCACAAGAACTAGTGCTAAGAAACAATCCAAGACTAGTTCAACTATTAAGATTAAATAAGTGCAAACATAACCACAAGAGTTAGAGAGTTATAGCTAAATGTGCACTAAAACATTGCGATAAATTAAAGGTTGTTGAATAACAATAGGGAGAAACCCAAGGTTAAGGCACCACAAACAATCATACTCAACAATATAACATTTTTGGTTAAGTTAATTATCTTGGTTGTTGGTTTACGGGGTCGATATTATGACTATGGCATTCTAAATCTCTAATAAATTATCTAACTTAGCCCTACAACTACATCATTAAGAAGGGATGAAACAACTAAGTCAAATGCATTCATATTTTATCCCATACTGAACCAAATAAGTAACTTAGGTGTATTCCTATCCTAAATGCAAATCATAACAGCATTCAATTGAAAGATTACGATCCTATCCTATCTATCCTATGTTCTATCCTATTATTCCTCCTTCTGGGTTCATGGAAATAAGAATGTATTCTAAGGGTCACGAATCCTTAAAATAGTGAAAACAAGGATAAACAAATAACAATCGATGACAATTAATAAAAACCAAGTCAATTCATAACAAGAGTAATCATGTTCTTGTCCTTAAATTCGAAAAGGGATGTTTAACTGCTCATGGACATACACATAATCACAACAGATGAATACATGTTAAAATATGCAAACAAACTAAAGGAAAGGAATAAAAACCCATATTACATCCTTCTCAATCATGTCTCCAATCCCTAAGGTCGTCCAAGGTGTGTACAAAAATATTGAAGTGTCCTATTTATACTAGGACCAAATGTCAAATTAAACATAGCCTCTATGTGACGCCCTTATCATGGAGGATAGGGGCCAAGGCATGCCAATATCATAGAGGAACACTATTTTGTGCCATTTGACAAAGAATCCAAGGGTGTTTAACTCCCTTATCGCACCATCTAGGCAGCATGGAACGCCAATGTGTCCAAAAATTCTAGATTTTATGTAGCTTAGTCCAATGCATTTGACCTCCAAGTTCATGCTTTGTGGTGTCTTTACCTATTTTTTTCCATCTTGTTTATCAACCATATATCATCTTGATAAATGAAACAATAATTATATAATATCAAATACCTCAAATTAGATCTCAAAACCACATAAAATCCAACACGATGAACTAGAATTAAAAATAGCTCAAGCTAAGAGTACTAGTTTTTGCGTTTGAACTTTAACTTAATGTTTTGACTCCAAACTCATTATGAACACACCTTAAACATTATAACTACATAACTTAAAACCTAGATACGTATCTATGGAAAGGTTTATCATTACGCCCACGAGAAACCCACATAACCGAGCTAAAAAAGCATAGATAATGACACTTAGGTGCATAAATCTACCTAAGATCACCACCCCACACTTTAAGCTGTTTTTATCCTCAAACAACTCTTCACTTAATTATAAAGACACTGAAGAATTCAACACGACTACTACAAGCAAAACACTCAAGCTAGCATTATAATGACTATAGACAATAAGTTTTGCACTAAGCATTGACTCACCAAGTTGGAAAACTCATGCATATTACTCAATAAAAAGATCATATAAATCACCTAACTATCATCAAACATGTACCCTCACCACAAGAGCATTACCCATATTCACACACAAAGATGCAATTATCATAAAAATAGGTATAAGAACAAAATTATGCTCACTCTCACAAAGAATTCACAAGTTCAAAAGTTGAACCATAGGCTTTTACTTAGAGTAGTACTTCACTAATGTCAAAATGTTGAAGCTTAAGATCAAATAGGACTTTACAAGTTGTAATATAGTCTAAGGGAATGGTAGGAGCTATTTTGGCCAGGAATAGTGACTATCTTCCCTAAGCACTTTAATACATCACATTATACATTAATATATCTCTATTAACAACTAATTTCCACCACATCCATTTGCACACGTCTCTTGTTTTTCCCTTTCTCATTCATCTCATTCACAAATACATAGTAGAAGCATGCTCTATCAACCGTGCTTAGATTTTTATAGACTTTTCTTTCTTTTCATTACACAACTCCCGATCACCACTTATCATTGTTTCATTACCAATAGCTAATATCTTGGGGCTTTACTTTTACCTTGTTTCTTCTTATTTTCTTACTTCTTAACCTTATTAATTTTCCAACTAAATAGCTTAGGAGCTTTGGATCAAATTAAGGTCTAACAAAAGAAAGGAAACAGGCTACACATGAGGCTTGCAAAGAATAGGCTAAAGGCTCAATAGGGCTAACCAAGATTATACACAAGGATGTATCAAAAAGGGTATGAAACATTGCTATCAAAGAAATGCTTATATCATCACCTAACCCACACTCTTTATTTCGCTTTACATATATATCAGGAAAGTTCTAGATATCACATGCAACGAGGAATACAAAAAAAGTCTCACTCACACACGGCACATGATCAAATCAAATAGGATCATCATAGACTCTCAACAAAGAAATCAAATGAATTCAATATTAAGACAACAAAGCATAAAAGTCATAATCCGAGCATAAGAGTCTCAAAAGTAGTCATTCACATAAACAAAATGCTTTCACAACCAAAATAACTGGCATCATGCAAACACTCATAGCACAAATAAGAAATCTCACTTACCTAACACAAAAATTTAAAATTTACTCCTATAAAGAAAAAGGATACTAGGTTCAAAGGGTGCCCCCATGGAAAAGAACCAAAATGAACAACCACAGGGTGGGTGAAGTGTGCAACTACTAAACTAACAACCAATAACTAAAAACAACCAAACAAAGTTCTTTTTGTAAATTTTCAAATTTTTCAAATTTAACCCCAAAACTGGAAAAACAACTAAGAACTATGATCCTACACCATCACTTCACCAGAAACCATGGAAATTTCCCCACCCCACACTTAAAAACTTACTTTGTCCCTAAAGTAAAATTAAAAGTAAGGATAGAGATACTCTCTAAGTCCTCTAGGCGTAGCTAGCAACATCGTTTATCATTGGTGAGGTCGGGTGGACCCCTATAACGCCCCAAGTCTACACCCCAGACGTCATACGGTGCTCATAATCTTGAAAGACCACAATCTAACCTATGATTGGTACCTACTGCAATCACTGAAAATAATAACTCTATAATAATAAAAAAATTAGGCTAAATCTGCCATAAGGTTCATAACTAAAATTGAACATTGAATACTGATAAATAAATACTGATAACTGAACAACTATCTGAAATAATCTAGTCTGAAGAGCCTCTAATTGAACTGTCTAAATATGGAGTTGATGGGAGAAGCCCCTAACTAACTCCGACTACTAAAGTACTGATTACTAAAATAACACTATGTCCCCAAACTATGAGGACTTACCACTAAATTTGCTGTAAATAATTTGGGCTGCTAGGTACGGTCAGGAGCTCGTGCATATGAACCTATGATATAAGACATCATAGCGCAAAATAAAGGTATGTGTCAGTACTTTAAATATACTAATATGCTAGGTGAGATAAGGCTTGAATGCAGGGGTTCATATGCATTAACAGTAACTGGATGAGAAATCATGAATATAACTGAATGCGAGTACATTATATCTAAAACTACTATAAAATGATGATTATGAAATGTTATGCACACAACTACATATAATGTAACTAAGATCACATTTAATACTGGATAATGAGTTTTGAAAACTGAATGATTGATATCTGAGTTTACTGATACTCGATTATTGTTAACTGGGTGACTTTTTCTAACAGTCCTAATTATGAAGAACTGAACTAAGTTCTAAATTGAGTTGGGTGACTATATCTAACAGTCATGATTCTGATACTGAACTAAGGTTTTATACTGAGTCTAAAATTAAAACTAAAACTATGAGAGTGTTCATCTAACTAACATACCTCGATTATAAAATGAGTTGGGGTGCAACCTGTGACCCCAGTTTGAAGGGTGTTAGCACCTTGCCAAGGGATACTAACAATGGCTATGAGTTAACCATTTCTAGAACGAAGCCCTTTCGTTAACACTCGTTGGCAGGAAAACTCGTACAAGATGTATCAGCCCTAGACTGGCAGGAAGATATCTCAACCTACGTTGGTTATGTAGTTCTGTAATTCAGGAACTGCTACTAAGAGTCAAACCCTTTTAACTAACAGGAATTCCCCCATCCCTGGGTTCGCTCGGCGCTGATTTCTAGACTATACTAGGCTTGACTAAACTGTTACTGATCATGCTGTCTAACTGAACTGGATTGAGTTTTTTGACTTACTAAATATACTGAGTTCTTTTACTGACTGAGTATACTGAGTTCTGTTACTGACTGAGTACTACTGTACATGACATCACTGAGACTATCTTGAAACTACTGTAAATCTAGGAAATAGCTAGATTGTCGGGTATTAGATACCCCCAGGACTCGATAGCATAGAAAGTAAAAATATAGCATAATCTTGAAAGCATGATAACTAGTCACTTTGTCACAATTCATTCATTGAGGCATTTTAGCAAAAACTTGCATGGCATGAACTCTCACATACTATTATGTCATGATTCACTATTCAACTCTCATGAATATTATATCAAACACTTGGGGCAATAGCTTATGCACATAATCTAGTCAACATGAAAGCATTATGATCAATATTCCAAACTCACAAATTCAAGAGTTTCCATCATGAAACTACATAAAACTACACACATTCTATTTAATTCACATGAATTTGGTAATTAATCATGTATTAGAACCCAAATAAAATCATAATCATGAATATAATTTAACTCAACATAGAATTCATGAAAACAATTATCTTGAAATTTTAAAAGAGGTTCTTGAACTCCAAGGGTGAAAGGAAACCCTTGGATGAACACCTAACATACCTTGGTAAGTAAATTCGTAAAGATTGATGGTGTGTTCTTGAAGATTGATCTTAAAATTTGAATGCCCTAGGGTTTGTTCTTGAATTAGTTTGAGAATAAAGAATGAATTTTACCTCTGAGGTGGCTTAATCTCATGTTTTGGGGATGATATAAGGTGAGAAAAAGAACCATTTACTCCTCTGGATGCAAAAATAACAGAGCAGAAATCGTGCCCAGTGCCACGCAGATCGGCGCACCACGTCGATGGCATTGATTCGATGACCAATGCACCGCATTGAGTTTGTGTTGGTTCACTAGATTTTGCACTCTGAAACTAGGTAAATATTTGTCGACATGACGCATCGAGATCGTGTCGACCCACTATTTTTCCATTTGAATATGATTCAAACGAGGTCCAAAAAATTTACAACTCACCCAAAATAACCTATTGACACACCTGATCATGATTCAATCCTAGGATCTATGTTTTAAGGTCATAAGGGTCATAAAATAAGATCGCCAAATTATGAAGGATAAAATAATTTTAGGTGTAAACACTTGACTAAAATTTCTAAGTTTGGGAACTTTTTTCAAGCTTTAATAGACTGAGTTAAGATTAGGATTTTACGTGGTCTTACAGCCCCACACTCAGTCTTTAATATGCTCCTTAGCTTAAGTCTCCGGTACTCAGACTTTCCATCAACCTGTGGCTCAACAAAAACAAAAACTACATGAAGTTAAAATTAAAATATGGAAATAAAACAACTACCTTAACTTGGATTATCTCCCAAGTAGCACCTAATTTTGTTTCGTGGAAAGACCCATATCACTGCATCTCAATAATTTTCCTTCATCTTTTTTCTCCTACTTAGAGGCCATCTTATTACTCATTTGTGAACCTGTGATTGTGTCCTCTCAAGGTCATCAACTTATCCAAAAACTAATTTTTTAGGCTCATTAATCATCATCCCTTCGGGCTTAGGTTGTAGCTAGGGTATGTCAATGAGATAGTCCAAATAGATCCTTAGTGGTTTGTACTCTACCACCCTATAGTCATCCACTTCTATCACGGTAATCATACATAAATCTTAGCAGTAGAAAGGTGGATTAAGTGACTTATAAACTTTGAATACCACCTCTTCATCATCCAATCTCATATTAAGAGTGCATTCTCCCACATCTATCAGTGATTTTCCCATTGCTAAATATAGACGTCCCAAAATGATTGGTACCCTGTTATCTACATCATAATCCTAAACAACAATGTTATCTGGGATAATAAACTTACAAATCTTTATGAGAACATCCTTAATAATTCTTTTGGGATGGACTTAGGTCTATTTTCCATCTGAAGCACCACAGAGCCTGGTCTTGGCTTCCCCGACCTAAGAGTGTTGATCACTATAGGGGAATTAAGTTTATACTTTCCCTCAAATCACTCAGAGCATGGACTATATCACTATCACAAATTTGTATGGAGAGGGTGAAACTACCAGGGTCCTTAAGCTTCTTGGGCCTCTTTTTTATCACATAGAGTTGTACTCTAAGTGAGTGTTACCCTCTAAATGTCCTATAGATTAGTCTTATTTTTCACCATGTCCTTCAAGTACTTATCATACTTAGGCATTCCCTGAAAAACATCTAACAAAGACAAATTAATGTGACGTTCTCTAAATGTGTCAAAGAACGTCTTAAAACAAGCATCTACTTTGGCCTTTTTTAGCCTCTGTGAGAGTAGTGGTGGTGGTTTATCCTACACTTTCTCAGTATCCTTTGCCCTCGGGTACTCAGACTTTCCTAAATTATTAATATATTTGCCTGCACCCAATTTTTGAACTAAATCTGCATCTACCTCATTATTTGGCTTTAGAGGCATGTCATTAAGCTTATTACCACTCCTCAAAGTGATTGACATAACTCTCTTTGAAGGTTCATTATCACTTGGCAAACCACCTTGAGTCCTGGTATTTTGTGCTTGGTTTCGTTGCCCCAACTATTTCTCTAACTGCTACTGAGTCACTTGCTGATTTTTTATCTCAACAGTTATTTCTTCTTTCTTGGCCAGGATATTCTTCAAAATTTCCTCAATGTTACTAGAATGTGTGTTGTACTGTTGCTGGAACTGCTGGTTATGATTATTTCCTTATGCATAATTAGGTTGGGTCTCCACTTTTAGTTGTAGGCATTCGCATAAGTTGGCTTATGTGCATTGCCCACAAAGTTCATGGATTTAGGATTTGCACCTTATAAGTATGTAGAGTGGTCACTATTGCCATAAATCTCACACCAACCTGGGATCTGCTTTACTTCATTCACTTGAGCCAAAGATTGGTTCATACCGAACTTGCTAAATTAAGTCATTATTTAATTTTGCATAGCTTACAATTGAGCGGCAAAGGTTGCAATACTATCAACCTAAATCATACCCACAACCTTTTTCACTGAGCTCCTAGACATGTCACCATGCCACTCAAGATTTCCATAAGCAATGCAGTTTAACAAGGTATAGAGCTCGCTATGTTTTTTCTTCGATGCTTGACCACCTACAGCTAAATCTAACAAAATTTTTGTATTATGGTCAAGAACTTTTGTAAAAATGTGACCTAATACCTCATTGGATTGTTGGTGAAGTGGACATTACTATAGAAGAGATTTGAATCTCTCCCAAGAATGATATAGGTTCTCATCAAACTTCTGCTTGAAGCTCAAAATCTTGTTGCGTAGTCTCACAGTCTTGCCAGATGGAAAGAACGAATGAGGAATTCCTGGGATAAGTCATCCCAATTGGTGATATAACCTGTTGACTCAGCGTTCAACCATTTCTTTGCTTCCCCAAAGATGAGAAGGGGAAGAGTGTCAGTTTTACATAATCAGTGACACTCCAGTCGGGATAAATGTGTCGCCGATCTCCAAAAAGTTATGCATGTGAACCTATGGATCATTATGTGTCAAGCCGTTATATGTCTCGTTGTTGTGGAAAATAAACAACATGTTCTATTTCAACTTAAATCTACCTTTAGCAGCAGGTTTGCAGATGGTGGAGGTAACATTAGTCACAAGTGGGATTTCCACTTCACAAATTGTCCTGCGGGCTAGTGGATCTTTAACCATGGATACAGGATGATCTACTTCTTGTTGAATATGATGGATTCTATAGAGAAGTATTGTTTGTCGCCTTCATTGGTGTATGTGTTGCCTATGTTAGAGGCCTGGTTCAACCAACCCCTATCCCGTGCCAGCTTCCCAGCTTTTCAAACCTGTGCCTATAATTCCATGTTCCCTTTTTTTCAAACCTGTGCCTACTAATTTAGAAGCTAAGACCAAGTAAGTAGAACTTAGTAAATAAAAAATTAAGACTAAAACTACAACGATTGGCAATTTACAAGTCCCCAGCAACGGCGCAAAAATGTGTTGCACCCAAGCACAAACGCAAGTATATATGGTCCACCCAAGTAATCTAACGGTCTTAATGAAAACTAAGTATCAATACCACAAGGACTAGTGTTAAGCAACTATCAAAGATTAGTTCAACTATTAAGATTAAGCAAGTACAAACGTAACCACAAAAGTTTGAGAGTTATAGATAAATGAAAACAAAAATACTATGGTAAATTAAAGATTCTTGAACAACAATGGGGAGAAACCTAGGGTTACGGCACTATGAACAATCATAATTTTCTATATAATAACTTTGGTTAAGTTAATTATATTTTTTTGTTAGTTCATGAGGTCGATATTATGACTATGGCCTTCCAAACCTCTAATCAATTATCTTAGCCCCATAATTACATTGTTGAGTGAGGCTGCAAGAACTAACTTAAATGCATTCATATTCTATGCTGTATTGAACCAAATATGGAACTTATCTATATTCGTATCCTAAATACAAATCATAACATCTTTCAATTGAGATATTATAATCCTATTCTATCTATCCCACGTTCTAACCTATCATTCCTCAGTCCGAGTTTATTATAGAAGTAAACATGTATTATAAGGATTGCAAATCCTTAAAATAGTGATTACTATGTTAAATAAACAATAGAAAATGATAATTAACCAAAACCAAGTCAATTCATAACAAGTTTAATCATGTTCTTGTCCTTAACACTGAAAAAGAGTGTTTGGCTGCTCATGGACATACATGTAATAACAATAGATGAATCTATGTTAAAATTCACAAAAAAAAAACTAAAATAAAGAAATAAAAACCTTATTTTCAGACTTCTCAATCATGTCTCCAATCCCTAAGGTCATCCAAGGTGTGTACAGTAATGTTTAAGTGTCCTATTTATACTAGGACCAAATGTCAAATTGAACATAGCCTCTATGTGACGCCCTTATCATGGAGGATAGGGGCCAAGGCATGCCAATATCATAGAGGCACACTATTTTGTGCCATTTGACAAAGAATCCAAGGGTGTTCCACGCCCTTATCATTCTATCTAGGCAGTATGGCACGCCAATGTGTCCAAAAATTCCTGATTTCGTGTAGCCTAGTCCAATGCATTTAGCCTTCAAATTCATGCTTTGTGGTGACTTTTCCTCTTTGTTTCAAGCTTGTTTATTAGTCATAAGAAATCTTGATCAACACACCAAGTATACTATAACATCAAACATCATAAATTAGAGCTCAAAACCACATAGAATCCAACACGGTGAACTAGATTGAACATAGCTCAAGCTAAGAGTACTAGTTTTTGCGTTTGAACTTTAAATTATTGTTTTGACTACAAACACATTATGAACATACCTAAAATATTATAATTACATAAATTAACACCTAGATTCCCATCTATCTAAATATTACATCATTACGGACTAAAAAAAACCTCAAAACCAAGCTAAACAAGCACAGATAATAATAGGTACATAAATCCACCTAAGATATGTATTCTTTAGTAAAAGAGTCAAGGAATAATAATGCATACTCTTATCAAAACTCATGAGCTAAAGAATATTTTATGAAGACGCTTAATTGTTGAGGTAACAAATGTTACAAGAAACTTTCCTTGCTATTCAAAACTCTTTTTGAACCAAAGCAAGAATTCCTTATAAGTTGAAATCCTTTAAATCGAGGAGTGTTTCACCACCCATAAGTTTTTTCCATGCAAGCAAAGCTTAATCGATAAGGAAATAACAAATCACAAGGTCCGAACACCTGAAAATATTTCCTTAACCATCAAGAACTCTTTCCTTACAATCATTTCAAAGCAGTCACACCATAAGTCTAATCCATCTCAAGGTCTACCACTAATAAGTACCACGAGACATTCCTCCAAAACCTATAATCGATCTACTATTATTCAAAAAATATAACCAATAAGAAGATCATATTCAAATAGACCAAAATCCATAGTACTTAAATTAATCAAACCTAATCCAATGATATAATCTAAATGAATCATAGCATAGGATTAGCTTACCCGATCCACCTCTAAGGAATCATCTATGGGCTAGCAATATCAGTAAACCCAACAAAACTCATGAATCATGTCATGGCTCAATGTTTATAAAGTAAACTCATAGGAGAATGTTGACCCATAATTAAACACTACCAAGCCAAATCAAAGGTATTCAAAAACCATAAATGTGTCTACTATACCAGAAGCTCTTGCCTCAATCTATCCTCTGGAACATGATATTGATACCTGTCATCTCCAAAAGTAACTGAAAAGGTATGTTCCTATTTATACTATAGGTAATCCTTTATTTAGTTCCTGAGACCTCCATATAAGAAGCAACCTAAGAAGTAAGAGCCCACTGGACCAAACAGAAAGGATCTTAATGACCACCACGATCTAAATTCTCCAAGCATAACCAAAAAAATCTTGTCCTCATTCATATACCTCGCTATCATCCTCAAGTCTTTAGGGCATCTTTCCTGTGGGTCTCTTATGTCTCCACTCAAACCTCTATAGAAACTCATGAGTAAACTTGTTTTATGAAAGAGAAGGTAACCTAATTTCCCTACTCTCTACAAAAGTCCTTTTTCACTGCCTGGATGGACTAAAAATTTGAAAGACAGTGAAATCTACTCCATTAGAATCCACCAATCTCTACCATTTCAACCTCTCACGGCAACCAACAAGAACATATAAGCATCAATCCTAGAATCTCGATCAACCATGGAATATGTGTCCTCATAAACTCTTGAAACCTAATTTTTCCTTCCATGAATATAAAGGGGGAGGTGATGTGAAGCTATCCCTAGTAATACCTCACAAATACTAGGAAAATAGTCTAATGTGTATGTGAATCCTGAAGCACAAAGTAGCATGCCAAATCAAAGTCGAATCCATCCTCTTAAGAAAACCCAACACTTGAATCTAGCAATCCCCAAGCATAGCTATGGACATGGCTATAGGTCGTATCTATATTAGCCTCAACCCCTCAAACTCAGTAGAACCACCATTACTAGCAACTCTAAATCTTAAAGATGCAATCCCAACCTTACCTTTAGCTGGGTTTGATATACCAATTCAACCTATACCTCAACTTTTGCCCTTATTATGTACCTAAGCCATGGTCACTAAATCTCTCAAAAATAAAACATCCTTACCACATGTAAGAAAGTGAATAAAAGGTTTCTTAGTTACAAACCTATGAATTCACGACATAATATAAAGAGATGATTTTTTTCTAAAGTCATGTAGTCTCTCGAAGATAGAGAACAGATGTCTCTGCACTAACCTACAAGACTCTACTAGACTCATCTTGTACTAATAAGACTAATTAACCTAGGGCTCTAATACCAATTTTTCATGACCCAAAAATAGAGTATGTAATAGCAACCTTCAAAAACTTTAGTATAGATAAGCCTATCCTAACCCAAACTTAATATATAAAGTAAATAAAAGTGGAACAAAATGAATAGAACAATCCTAAAATATTTGTAGATAAGATAATAACTAAAAGATATATCCTAGGTCTAGTTTTTACTAGTACAAGCATCTAATAGAGTAATAATGATTAGTTTGGAATATCTTAAATACAAAAGAAGCATAAGATACAAAAGGAGATATTCAGTAACTCTGAAATCCATTTGTCACTACTTTGATCTCAACAACATCAACACTGAAGAAATCCAAACTACTACCTACTACTCAAACCAATACTTGCACGAGATGCAGAAAAATCAAGAAGGAAAGAAAAGCAAGATTGAGTACGAATCATGTGTACTCAACAAACATCATCTATAACCATTTCTAATTAAAAGTAATGGTGAGGACCACCACCCCAACTACCCAAGGGTTCTCCTCAATCTACCACAGATTCAAAATACCACTTCAACCTACAAGAGTATCCTAATACAATAGTCACAAAATATCACTATACAAGATAGGCAACATAATTCAGGTGATCCAACACTAGTCATTTTATGATCAATAGTTAAAAGAATTCATTTATGAGGGAGACTAGTTAACACAGCATATCAAGCTCAATTATCATGTTCACTAATAATCTAGAATAAAGTAGTGAAAGTGTATAATTATATATATATATATATATATATATATATATATCATGCTACCAATAGGTGTGATACAACATGTCTCATTGATCAAGCCATATCCACGCCCCACGTCTTATAATTCCTTAACTCCAAATTCAATCGAGAAGTAATATAATATGATATAATCTAGTGAAAATAATACAGAATATACAATATCACAAACAAGACTCAATCATGATAATTTAATACAAAAGTAAATGCTCAAACACAAAGTCAAACCATACCAAGAAATACAGTACAATTGATGGAATGTAATGCAACAGGACCCATGGGAGCTCTCACAAACAATATACTCTACAATCTAAATCAACTTTTTGCCAAATGACCTCGCCCAAAGGACGTTTCCGATAGATGACCTTGGCTAAGCATTTCCAATATATCATAATCAAACTTGTTGGAAAATGAACTCGGCCAAGAGTTTCAAAATACCAAAATAAACTTTGCTGCCAAATGACTTCGGTCAAGGGTCTTATAAAATGAATCAAGCAACAAATGACCTCGGCCAAGGGTTTTTTAAAGTATAATTTTCTTTAAAAATAAATGTCTCTCAGTGGTACAAATCTCACAAATACATATGGACTAAATGAGGATACAATACTCATAATCAATCAGATGAAAATATAATTAATTTAATGCATGTATGAATGAGCTTAAATTAACTCAGTTTGTCAAAGATTTATGATATAAGCCATCGCAGGCCACCACAAGTATAAATAGTCATGTAAGACATTAATAATATCATTTTCACCCCTCACTACATCAATATAATGATAATGCAATTCAATGCGCAAAAAAGGCTAATAATGTCAACTCAAGCCCTCACTCAAGCATCACAGTAATAATAAGGCAACTAATGCACAAATAAGACCAATAATATCAATTCAAGACCCCACTCGAACATCAAAATAATAATAATCTCTCAAATTAATAATAATATTCACATAAGCCCATACTCGGGCAACAAAAATAGTAAACAATCAAAACAACAATAACAATATATATATATAATGAAACCTACCCAAACCTCACTTGTATCATGAATAAGTCTGATCATCCCAAATACAACATCATTAGACTAGATACTAAAAGGAGAACTATGCTAAATGACAACATAATCTAATAAAAAATACTAAGCCTGATAATCACATCAACTATTACAAGTTTATTTATACTCAAAGCATTTTTTCAAACCTCAACATTCAATCAAATAAAAATACAAAGAAATTTATTCCATAAAAGGTTACTAAGCCTAGATCATCTTTATAAATTCCACTAAACACGATTCAAGCTCTAAAATAGGTATCCACGAATAATTATTCAAGGTCAGTAAGTCGACTATCTACAATCTATTCTAAGAATAAACACAAATAGAAAAACAAACTAAGTAAAATATTTATATAACTATAATCCATCAAAAACTATGGAACCCCCAAAGATGCTCGCCGTTTCACTAAGTGGGTCCCTCAAACCCTATGTGATTCACAATACATAAGCAAACAAGAATACAATATATAAACACTACAAAAATGTCATGAGATATCTCAACTTGACTTTGAAGAAGATTTGAAATTCAACACACAATCAAAAGCATCAATCAAAATCTCTACTCCCTTAAATCATCACCAAACACGTCAAATCTAATTAAATATGATATCTATAAGTCAAAACAAGTGTATCGATATAGTTTTTAGTAAAACCACTTTAAAGATTGATTCCAAAATTACGAGTATAAAATTAGGATTTCTTTTATAAATATAGGGAGTCTAAATTAGAAAACCCAATCAAAAATAAGTTGAAATCAAAGAAATATTCATTTTAAACTTTACCGGGTAAAAACCTCAAAATAATATTTTAAATAAAATATTTGAAGGTAGATTTTTAAAGAAAATAATGTGAAATTATGAATTAAAAGTTATGAAACCTTCCATGGAAGAATTCTCAAATTTGCTTAATTTTGAGCTCTCAAAGTCTAAAAATAGAGGAAATACAAATTGGGGCCGAAATGAAAATAAATATCATTCCAGGTCAAATGGCCTTTTGAAATGCAAGAACTTATTTGTGAACTCAAGGATGCCCCGACCCATCCTTTCATGAATGAAGGCCTATGGCCATGAACGCAAAGAGAAAATATGATCCAACCTCGACCCAGGTTTTATCCTTCATTACAAATATTCCCTACCCCCCATGATCATAATGCATAAGGAATTCTTTCATCAAGAACACATATGTAGGGATGTGAACTCAATGAAGGTGAATGCATGCATCAAACACCTGCAACTTTAGCAACTCTAAGTATAAAAACTCTTCGAACGACCCCGAGATTTATTCAAGACACCATTAAACAAACCAATAATGCTACTAGGCTAAATTAAATATTTAAGACTCAACGTAACTATTATATATTTAAAAAGAGATCATTTATATTGAATTAGCTCCTAGGACTCCTTTGGGCTATGTTTAACTAGTTTTTGATTAAGAGGTCAAAATACAAAATAAAGGCTTGGGCCTTAACTAACCATGATACAAACCCAAACCCAAAATCAAAATTTAAAATCTAATGGAACTATCCAAATCACGTTCCAAAGATCATATAAAAAAATATTGACCAAAGTCAAACTATTCATTTTAAGGCCATTCCAAATTTTTAACTCATATAAATCACTCTCGAATGCATCAGAGACTGTGCAAACTATTCCCAAAATTTATAAATAATATAAAGAACCTACAAGGAAGGAAAAAATGATCAAAATACAAAAACAATCATGATGAGGTTCATTATATTTATCAAGACTCTGGTGCCAAGGTCAAACGAATCAAGGTCAAAACTATTAAAGGGACAATAAATACAATTAGTCAGCATATAGAGATAATAGTAGAGGTAGGAATAGAGAAAGTGATTGGAAAAAACAAGATAGTTATAGGAATAATACAATTAACTAGGTTCTAATGAAGAGGTCAAAATGTAAAATAACGGCTTGGGCCTGAACTAACCATGATACAAAACCAAAATTAAAATTTCAAATCTAATGGAACTATCAAAATCACAATCCAAGCTCATATCACAAAATATTGACCAAAGTCAAACTAATCATCTTAATATAATTTCAAATTTAAAAACTCATATAAATCACTCTCGAATACATTAGAGACCATGCAAAACATTCCCACAACTTATAAATGATATAAAGAACCTATGGGGAAGGAAAAAATATCAAAACACAAAAAATTCTTAAAATCACAATGAAGTTCATTACGCTAATCAAGAATTTCGTGTCAAGGTCAAATGAATCAAGGTTGAAACTATTTTAGGGATAACAAATACAATTAGTCAACATATAGAGATAAGAGTAAAGGTAGGGATTGAGTTAGTGATTAGAAGAAGCAAGATAGTTACAAGAATGATATGATCAGTTTGTACATTCCTATGGAAAGCTAGGAGGTAAATTCAAGCACTTCCAGCTTAGAAGACATGATATCCAAGGTTTTGAAGAAGGTAGAATCTACTAATGATAAAAAAAGGTTGAGTTCTATGCTACCGTGATTAAGAAAACTGAGAAACAAATTGGCTAAATGTTTGCATCTCTATATCAAAGGCAGAAAAATACTCTCCCAAGACACACATTTTAGAACTAAAAAATACCAATCACTGCATGGTTGTACTAGGAGTTTTAAGATAGTGACTGATCCTTCCATACTGATAGTTGTTAATGATATTACCAGGATTGAGATAATTGATGTTGAGACTGTCATTGAATTAGAAGAGTAGGTTATTAATGAAAAATTTATAGAAAAATTATCTTTAATTTCTTAAAAGGAGACCATGTTAAGAAATGAAAATGAGAAAAAGGTTTTGTAGATTTTGACTCTTATTCCATGACCTCATCCACCTTTCCCACAGAGATGAAAGAACAAGGCCGAACAAGGGAAAATATTACAAGTTTATTATAATGCTAAAGTAGTTATCGGTGAATGACCCTTTAGTCGAGGCATTTAAGTAAATGCATGAATAGGCTAAATTTAAAAAAAGCTTATTGTGAAGAAAAGGATCACGAGTTTTAAGCCTACTAATAATTTGTACCATTATAGTGCAATAGTATCCTAATATCTTATCCAGAAGAAGAAAGATCCTAGAGTATTTCCATGTACCATAGGATCGTTCAATTTTGCAATGGCCTTGTGTGAGTTTCATGCTAGTATTAATCATATACCACTAGATGTTTAGATAGTTAGGCTTCGGAGAGCCCAAACCAAATTTAATGTGGTTTATTATTTTATATTGCATGGTAAAGAACCATGTGGGCATTTTTTATTATGTTCTAGTGAAAATTGAGGCATTTATCTTTGCAACTAGTTTTGTCATTCTGGACTGTGGGCATTCTTGCCACTGGATGAGCATTAATTGGCATGAAAATACATATTTGAAATTCTCATTTTATAATAAAGATGTGATTTTCAGTGTTCGTTGATCAATAAAGCAACCAAATGACATGTATGTTGTCTCAATTATTGATATTATTGATGAAAAGTTACCAACTAGTACCTATTAAAGAGAGATTTCATGTTGAGGCACTAATGACTGTGGTCATGAATTTTGAGGGAAATGATATAAATGATTATGATGAGATAATTAATTCACGCGTTGATATAGGGTCATTTACTTATGCACTAAAAAGTTTGTTCTAACCTAGAAGAATCATTCAATTCCACAGACCAATCCTTCTATTGAGGATCCTCCAGTCTTGGAGCTCCAGCCTTTTCCATCTGATCTTAGGTAGATTTTGAAACACCCTAGGTTTTTAGACTTTGGAAAATTTCTTGGATTTCTGGTCTCTAGGAAAGATACGACTAGGGAAGATGACTCAAACACTGGGATATAACTGGTGTGGCTTAGTTGTATGCTGGTTAGTGTTGATTAGTGGGTCTTATTTGGTTTTGGGAATGAATATGACTTGGGTAGTACGAGTCATTTTGATAGACATAAGTCGTTTGGTTCGGGTATTTACTACACTTAATCCTAGACTTGGTAGACTAATTTGGATCTGATTATGAGTGGTACACTATGAGACGTAAGCCAGGGTTTAAGTCATACCATGGACTCGTATGGTGGGCAGTGTTCAATCCTCTTTAGATTTTATTCTGTCATGGGTATGGATCATGGGTACTAGTCGTATGCTTGGATACAACATGGTTTGGGGTGAGTTATACCTTGGATAGTGTTAGGTTCAAGAGATATGGCCTTAGGTATGAGTGATGGGTACCACTCGTATTAGAGGGTACGACTGATATGGATAGTCATATCCCTCTGATGGTATTTTGGTACAAATTAAGTGAGGGCAATTTGGACATTTCCCCACTTAAAATAATAAGGCCCCACCACTTTTAACTCACTTTGTAGGTTATTTACCCTATTATTCTATTCTTTAACACTTATAAAAACACTCTCTAATCCTTTCTAAAGTCCTTCGTCAAGGAAAGCTAGAGTTTCATCTAAAGGATTAATTTGGGGCTTATGTTGGTGTTTTATCTCTATCATTTTCTTGGTTTAAGGCATGATCTCTTCACTCATTGTTAGTTCCAATTAAAGGCATTGTTTTATACAATGTTTTCATGGTTTGATTATAGTATGGTTTTGGGTTTTCAACTATAATTTAGGACTTTTTGTTATAAATGCTTGGTTATGGATTTCCTATGTTTTAATTAATCTTTTTTATTTTTTAATGGTGATTTTGGATAATTGGTTGCATGGGAATTGTTATTTGGTAATTGGCTTTGGTTTTTGGAATACTATGCCTCTAATATGTTTGATAAAATGCCTATGAGAATATTTTTACTACATTGTTGGATTTTTAATGGAACTATTTCATGGTTTGAACTTGGTAATGGAACATTAAATGGTTTAAATGGTTTGGAATGGTTAAATGGAATGATTTGGTTTAATAAACATCCTTGTGGGGTATAATGAAATCCCCCAAGTAAACTAGCTAATGGAACACTTATGGGGTACATGGAACTCCCCCAAGTTAACTTGGTAAATGGGTACACGAAAATCCCTTTACTTAAAAGGTTTGTCTACGAACAATACTTGCCAATTATCATTGGTATGATGATACCACTATTAATATCCTTGGTAAATGATAAATTGTATAATGAATATGTTTGTTGGAAATGGTTTTAATTGGAAAATAATGGTAGGGTGTGATAGCTAATTGTGAAGGTGGGAGTTCACTAACTAAACACTGGAAACTCATGTTTACCGACATAAAGGGTAGGTGATGGTGACCATATATGATACTATGAAGTATATGGGAATCCTCTAAGTACACTGTACATATATATAATGGAAGGTAAGGGTACTTAGGAATCCCCTACTCTAATGGTATCTCTAGTTAATGCAGTTATATGCATCAGGGCCCATTCAGGGGGTTACACTAGACCCATATAGCTCATGAGTAGTTAAGGATGGTTAAGATACACATACCCAGGCAAATGGTTTCAAATACATTCTAAACCTGATTCCCTTTCTCGGCATAGTTATATATATATAGTTTGAATGCATATGGATTGATTAATTGGTTTTATTAAATGGTATTATTCTATCATTATCCTGAGTTCATGCTAGAATTCACCCTCTAACCCATCTTCGGGCGGCTGTATCCCCACACGATGCAGGAACCGGCTATTCTACTCCTCTTGCTTAATAATCGGACTTTGGGATTAGCTATTGGATTAAAGTGGTGATCTTCCATCATTCTAGAAGTCTCCATTTCATGGATATTATTTCATACTTTGATTTATTTATGGATATTGGTTTTGGATATGGTTTGGGCATGTCCCAATTGAATTTTGATATTCTTTTGGTCAGAGGCTTTTGTAGAACTACTATGGGTTGGTATGGGTAGAATTGGTATAGGTGTTAGCCTTGGTGTTGGTGATGATATTATAGGACTAAATTTCTCACTTTTCCATCCTCTTTTATTTTAAGATTATATAATTATTATGGAAATCATATGGTTATAGATTAGATTATGTTTTGGTTGGTATTATTTATCAATTGGGTATCGGATAGTTGGACTCATTTGGGTGGTCATAGATATAGACCTATCCTAAAGTCTTTGATTATACAATAACGCTATCTTGTTATATGTTTAGAATTCATTCGACTCAGGATCTGTGTAGGTCGGTTGGGTTAGGTAATAGGGGTGGTCTCCAGTCCTAGTTGGACTTAGGATACCCACTACGATAAGGCCCTAGTTTAGGATGTGTCAAGTTGGTATCAGAGCTTTAGGTTCATGGTAAATTGGGAGTCCATAAAGTCAGGTCTAGTAGAGTCTCTTTTAGGAGTGTGTCGCGTGCTACACTCATAAGAGAGAGGCTACAAGACATTTAGGAGTGTTTCACTTTCTTGATATTCTATTTTCAA
The DNA here is from genome assembly GCA_030864215.1 of Capsicum pubescens. NCBI lineage: Eukaryota > Viridiplantae > Streptophyta > Magnoliopsida > Solanales > Solanaceae > Capsicum > Capsicum pubescens. The sequence goes on along the minus strand of CM061544.1, from coordinate 238,897,694 downwards.
GATTGGAGTCTAAATCCTAGAATTTTCTCTAATCCTTTTTTGTTCGATTATCAAACCATACTTCAACAATCTGGAAGATAAGGAAATTTTTTTATCCCATCGTGGGATGATGTTGATGAGGTACACCTTACTCCTGGTGTTTGCACTCGATCTCAGGGTCCGCTCCCGGATTATTCTGGAGTTCCTATAGTTGCTACTAGTCCTCCTCAAGGTGAGGTTACTAATGCGGAATTTTTCCAATCGATTAATTATATTGCTCAGTTGGTTGCTGCTTAGGTAGAGCGAGATGCATCTGGTGTTTTATCTGCTGAGGCCATAAGGGTTGGCCAGTTTATGAAGATGAATCATTCTACTTTTACTTGAGTAAAGGTAGATGAGGATCCTCAGAATTTCTTGGATAAAATAGAGTAAATCTTCAGGGTGATACCAGCCACGAATGTGGAAGGGGTAAACTTTAAAGCTTATCAGCTCAACAAAATAGTATACCAATGGCACGAGGAATGGGATAGGGATAAAGGTGATGTTGAGGATTTTTCCTATAGGATTCCTTTTTTAATGCTTTTCAGGATCGCTTCTTTCCTCAAGAGATGAGAGAAGAAAAGATGGAAGAATTTGTGAATCTTAAGAAGGGAAAAATATCTGTCAAGAAATATGCCTTAAAGTTCCATCAGTTGTTAGTGTATGCTCAAAATTTGGTGACTGATCTAAGAGCAAGGATGAGAAAGTTCACTTCTAGGCTATCTCGAGATATAGACTTCTTTATTGATTAACGATATAGATATTTTGAGGTTGGTTGTCCACATGCAGCAGGTGTAGAATGAAAAGAGAAAATAGGCAGAGTATGGGGAAAAGCAGGGTAAGAAGAGAAGATTCTCTGAGCAGGGTGGTGCTCAGAAAAAGGGTGGTTGGGATGGTATCAAATAGATGAATAAGATATGGGGGAGTTTTGGTTCCTTCTCTACTGCTAGCGCTCCTTACCCAAAGTAGTCGGATGACAGGCGTCAGAAAAGTGGTGATAATTTTTGGGCACAAGGTGCCAAATCCTAGGCAAGTAGGGCACAGTCGGCTTCTTCATGTCCTTCTTTTTTATTTGGTGGTCATCTTTATTGGGGATTTTATGAAAAAGAAAGGGACAGATGTTTTAAATATGGTCAGCCAGGCCTGGTTGGTAAGGGTTCTTCGAGAAAGATCAAAGCTCTGATTGTTTTATCTTCTGCTCTTGTGCCTAGTGGTGTGGCTTCGGCGTCTACTCTTATTCTGGTACCGATACTATCTAGGAAAGGTTGTATGTTCTTACATCTCGATAGTATTCTGAGGAATTACCTCATATCATTATTGATACGTTACACCTTTTTTCTCGTAACGTGTATAGTCTGCTTGATCCGAATCCCACTCTTTCCTATTTGACTCCATATGTGGCTATATGTTTTGGTTTTGATCATGAGGTTTTTCTAATCATTTTTTTTATTTCTACCCCAGTAGGTGACTCAATTATTGCTAAAAGAATCTATAGGTGGTGTGTGGTATCTGTTGGTAGCAAACAGACCTTGGTAGATCTGTTTAAGATATATATGGTCAATTTTAATTATTATTCTAGGATGGATTGGTTACACTTGTGTTACGTCCTTAAATGGTCAGACCTGTAAGGTTATCATTAGGTTCCCTAGTGAAATGGTTATAGAGTGGGAAGGTGGTTCCCTAGATCCTAGGGGTAGATTTATTTTTTATCTTCGAGCTCAAAGATTAATCTCCAATGGGTGTCTTTATCACTTGGTCTAGGTTAAAGATTCTAACTCAGAGGGTCCTCTTTTTCACTCAGTTTCGGTGGTAAATAAGTTTCTTAAGGTCTTTTTGGATAATCTTCCTGGTGTTTCTCCAGATAGGGTGATTGAGTTTGGAATTTATTAGGTTCCATACACTCATCTAATATCTATTCCTCCTTATAAAATGGATCTGACTGATTTGAGGGAACTCAAGGAGAAACTTAAGGATCTTCTAGATAAGGGGTTTATTCATCCTAGTGTATCCCCGTGGGGTGCACCAGTGTTGTTTGTGCATCATAAAGATGGTTCCTTTCAGATGTGCATTGACTATCGATAGTTAAATAAGGTAACGATCAATAACAAGTATCCTCTTCTAAGGATAGACGACTTGTTTGATCAGTTGCAAAGTGCCAATTTCTATTATAAGATAGATCTTCGGTCTGGGTATCATCAGTTTAATATTAGGGAGGAGGATATCCCTAAGATGCCTTTTCATACTTAGTATAGGCACCTTGAGTTCGTGGTTATATCATTTAGCTTGACAAATGCCCCGGCGGCATTTATTGATTTGATAAATAGGGTTTTCAGGCCATTCTTGGATCTTTTTGTCATTGTGTTCATTGATGACATCTTGGATTATTCTAAAAGTTAGGTGGATCATGCCAATTACCTCTGTGTGGTATTGCAGACCTTGAAAGAACAGCAGTTGTATGCTAAGTTCTCTCAGTGTGAATTTTGGTTGAACGCTGTAACTTTTCTTAGTCATATTATTTCAAGTGAGAGGATCATGGTGGATCCTCAAAAAGTGGTTGTGGTTAAAAGGTGTCGTAGACCTACGACTCCAACTGACATTCGGAGCTTTTTGAGTTTGGATGGATATTATAGGAAGTTTGTAGAGGGGTTTTCTTCGATAGCTGCTCCTTTGACTATGTTAACTCAGAAGAAGGTAAAGTCTTCTTAGTCAGAAGCGTGTGAAGGGAGTGTTTAGAATCTTAAGTAAAAGCTTACTTTGGCTTCGGTATCGACACTACACGAAGGTGATAAGGGATTTGTGGTTTATTGTGATGCATCCTAAGTAGGACTTGGTTGTGTTTTGATGCAGCATGGGAATGTAATTTCCTATGCTTCTAGGCAGTTTAAGGTGCATGAGAAGAATTATCCTACTCATGATTTGAAGCTTCTAGCGGTGGTTTTTGTTTTGAAAATCTTACAGCATTATTTGTATAGAGTGCATGTGGGCATCTTTTTTTATCATAAGAATATACAGTATATGTTCACTCAGAAAGAGCTAAATCTCATTAATAGGGGATGGTTAGAGCTTCTAAAGGATTATGATATAAGTCTTCACTACCAAACTGGTAAAGCTATCATTATTGTTGATGCTCTTAGCAGGTTGTCCACGGGAAGTTTGGCTCATATGGAGAAAGGAAAATGAGAATTGATGAAGGATATTCACCACTTGGCCAATCTTGGAGTTTGTCTCTTGGACTCCAAGGATAGTGGGGTACTGGTTCAAGAAGTGGTTAGATCATCTCTTGGTGCAATAATCAAGGAGAAGCAAATGTTAAATACTATCCTGATGAAAATCAAGATTGATGTCGGTGGGAAAAAGGTAATGGCATTCGAGATTAGTAGTAAAGGTACTTTACGGTACCAATGGAGGTTGTATGTTCCTAATGTCCATGGTTTGCGACAAAGGGCTTTGGTTTAGGCGCATGAATGGTGCTATGTTGTTCATCCCGGTTTGACTAAAATGTATCATGATCTCAAGGAGATATACTGGTGGAATATAATGAAAAGGGATGTGTCTGATTTATAGCCAAGTGCATGGTGTGCCAACAAGTTAAATTTGAGCACATGAGGCCTAGTGGGTTATATCAAGGAATTGATTTCCCGAATGGAAATAGGAGGTAATCAACATGGATTTTTTTATTGATCTTCCTCTGTCTCAAAACCAATTTGATTCAATTTTGGTCATTGTGGATAGGATCACAAAGTTTGCACACTTCTTTCCATTGAGGACTAACTTTTTAGTAGAGGACTATGCGATGTTGTATCTTTATGAGATAGTAAAGCTACATGGGTGCCTGTTTCAATTATCTCTAATCGTGGTATGCAATTTTTTTCTCACTCTTGGTGGTCTTTTAAGAAGGAATTGTGTACTATGGTGAGTGTGGGTACAACTTTTTATCCTCAGATGGATGGGCAAATAGAAAGGACTATTCAGACATTAGAGGATTTGCTTTGGGCATGTGTGATTAACTATGGTGGTAGTTGGGTTGAGCATCTACCTTTGGTAGAGTTTTCTTACAATAATAGCTATCATTATAGTATTGTGATGGCCCCTTTTGAGGCATTGTATAGTAGGAGGTGTAGATCTATTGGTGGGTTAGAGCTTGGTAAGGCGGATATGTTCGATCCGAATTTGGTTTATCAGGCTATGGAAAAGGTAAAGGTGATTTGGGATAGGCTTAAAGATGCCCAAAGTCGCCAAAATTCTGATGCGGATGTAAGGCATAGAGACTTGGAGTTTGAATTTAGGGATAAAGTATTCCAAAATGTATCTTCCATGATGGGAGTAATGCATATTGGTATGAAGGGAAAGTTTAGTCTCCAATTTATCGATCCTTATGTAATTTTGTAGAGGGTTTCTAATGTGTCTTATGAATTGGAGTTGCCTTTTGGTTTAGGCTCCATTCATATGGTATTTCATGTATCTATGTTAAGGTAGAGTCTTAGTGATCCTACTTTGGTGGTTCCTTTAGAGACCTTGGGTATCTCGGATTCTCTACCTTATGGAGAGGTCCTGGTCGAGATCTTGGATAGGCAGGTTTTTTCGATTATGGATCAAGGATGTGGCCTCGGTTAAGGTTATATGGTGGAACCCTAAGGTGGATGAGGCTACATGGAAAGCGAGGGAGGACATAAAGTCCAAGTATCCACATCTGTTTTCTTCTCCTGGGATTCATGAGAAAGGTATGTGTTCTTCAATATACTTTTGTTTTCAAACATTGTTACAGGAGAGATTAATATCTTTGCATCTCTATTTTCTAATTCAGTTAAAGGTTAGATTGATATTTTATAATGCAAATGAATTGTGTTTGTGGTTAACCCTACCTTGTCCTTCATTCGGCGATGAATGTATCTAGTGGGGGAGACTGAAATACCCTGGGTTTCTAGACCTTGGAAAATTTCTTAGATTTCTGGTCTCTGGAAAGGATACGACTAGGGGAAATGGCTCGTACACTTGGATACAAGTGGCATTGGTTTGTCGTATGCTGACCAATATTGGTGGGTTGGATTTTGTTTTAGGAATGGATACAACTTAGGAGGTATGAGTCATATTAAAGGACACGAGTAGTTTTGTCTCGGTCTTTTCTTCACTTAATCTTTGACTTGGTAGACTAAGTTGGATCTGAGTACAAGTGGCTCACCATGAATCGTAAGATGGGGTACGAGTCATACCATGGACTCGTATGGTGGTCAGTGTTCAATCATCTTTAGATTCTATTATACCAGGGGTATGAATCATAGGTACTAGTCATATACTTGGATACGACATGGTTTGGGGTAAGTCATTCCTTGGACAGTGTCGGGTCCAAGGGAGTTGGCCTTAGGTACGAGTGATGGGTACTACTCGTATTGGAGGGTGCAACTGATATGGATAGTCTTATCCCTCTGATGGGATTTTGGTGCAGTTTAAGTGAGGGCAATTTGGACATTTCCCTAGTTAACCTAATAATGCCCCATGAATTTTAACTCATCTTGGGAGGTTATTTTCCCTATTATTCTATTCTTTAACACTTAAAAAAACACTCTTTAATCCTTTCTAAAGTTCTTGGGCAAGTAAAGCTAGGTTTTTATCTTAAGCATTAATGTGGGGCTTGTGTTGGTGATTACTCTCCATTGTCTTCTTGGTTTAAGGAATGTTCTATTCCCTCATTATTAGCTCCAACTATAGGCATGGTTTTATACAATGTTTTTATGGTTTGATTATTGTATGGTTTTGGGCATTAAAATATAATTTGGGGTTTTGATTATAAATGCTTGGTTATGGTTTTGGCATGTTTTAATTATGGTTTTATATGTTTAATTGGTGGTTTTGGATAATTAGTTTCATGCAGATGGTTATTTGGTAATTGGCTTTGGTTTTGGAAATACTATGCCCCCAATATGTTTGATAAAATGACTATGAGAAAAATTTCACTACATTGTTGGATATTTAATGGAACTATTGCATGGTTTGAACTTGGTAATAGAACCCTAAATGGTTTAAATAGTTTGGAATGGTTAAATGGAATGGGTTGGTTTAATAAACATCCTTGTGGGGTACAATGGAATCCCCCAAGTAAACTTGTTAATGGAACACTTATGGGGTTCATGGGTCTCTCTCAAGTTAATTTGGTAAATGGGTACACGGGAATTCCTTTACCTTAAAAAGTTTGGCTAAGGACAATACTTACAAGTTATAGTCTGTATGAAGATACCACTATTAATATCCTTGGTAAATGATAAATGGTATAACGGATTAGTTGTTTGGAAATAGTTTTAATTGGGGCAATAATGGCGGGGTATGATAGCTAACTGTGAAGGTGGGAATTTAATAAACGAACACTGGAAACTCATGTTTGCCGACATGAAGGGTAGGTCATGGTGACCTTATATGATACTATGAGGTACTTCGGAATCATCTAAGTACACTGTACATATGTATCATAGAGGGTAAGGGTACTTGGGAATCCCCTACTCTAATGGTATCTCCAATTCGTATGGCTACATGCATCAGGGCCCATTCAGGGGGCTACACTGGACCCATATAGCTCGTGAGTGGTTAAGGACGGTTAAGCTACATATACCCAGGTAAATGGTTTCAAATGCATGCCAAACCCGACTCTCTTTCCCGACATGGTTATATATATATATGGTTTATCTGCATATGGATGGTTTAATTGGTTTTGTTAAAGGTAATTATTTAATCCTTATCCTGAGTTCATGATAGTGTTCACCTGCTAACCCATCTTCGGGAGGCTGTATCCCCATGTGATTAAGAAATCGGCCATTCTACTCCTCCTACTTAGCGATTGAACTTCGGGATCAGATATTGAATTGATGTGGTGTGATTTCATCATTCTGGAAGGCTCCATTTTATGTATGTTATTTCATACTTTGGTTTATTTATGGATATTGGTTTTGGCTATGGTTGGTGACATGTCCAAACCGAATTTAAATATTCTTTTGGTCTGAGGCTTTTGTGGAACTACTATGGGTTGGTATGGGCGGAATCAGTATTGGTGTCAGCCTTTGTATTGGCATTGGTATTGGGGCTGATATTGTAGGACTAAATTTCTCACTATTCCATCATCTTTTGTTTTGCAACTATATAATTATTATGGGAATCATTTTGTTATGGTTTGGTTGGTATTGGTTATCGGTTGGGTATTGGACGGTTGGACTCGTTTGGATTGTCACGAATATAGAACTATCCTAGAGTCTTGGATTATGCAATAACGCTATCTTGTTATATGTTCAGAATTCATCCGACTTAGTATGTGCATAGGTTGGTTGGGTTGGGTAACGGGGGTGGTCTCCAGTCGTAGTTGAACTTGGGATGCCCATTACAACAAGGCCCTGGTTCTAGTCGTGTTTGATTTATGCACCTAAGTATGGTTATCTACGTTTATTTAGCTTAGTTTTAAGGACTTCCCGTGTGCATAATGAGTTAATCTTTTTCTAATAAAGAGCATCTTATTGTTAAGTTACATGTTTTTAATGTTTAAGGTGTGTATAAACAAAAGTTGGAACCAAAATGTACATTTAGAATTCAAACAAGATGACTAGTACACTTAGTTTGAGCTATGTTATATTTTAGTCTGTCTTGCTTGATTCTACTATGGTTAAAGGACTAATTTGGGTATGTATTGTTATAGGAAGCGTGGTGTGATGACTAAGGTGATGTATAGATGATGTACAAGCTGGAGTTGAAGAATAAACAGAACCACAAATCAAGGACTTGAAGACCAAAGGCATGGAGTATTCAATGACAAAATCTAGAATTTTGGGACTCATTGGTGTCCCACATTGCCTAGCCACCACTTTAAGGGAATGGAACGCCCTTGGATCTATTCTAACAAGTTCGTTCCTATAGCTAGGCGCGATATCAGCGTTAGGACACTCCTATTCTTTTGTATTCAACTTGGATGACCTTAGGGCATTTACACACGATTAAGGAGGCTGAAATTAATGTTTTTATTCCTTTACTTTATTTTATTCTAGGATTATAAAATGGATTTATCTATTATCATTACATGTATGTCTATTAGTGCCTAAACACCCTTTTCTGGGGTTAAGGCTAAGAACATGATTACTCTTGTTATGAATTGAATTGGTTTTGGGTATTTATCATTGTTTATTGTTTATTTATCATTTTTTAAACTATTTTAAGGATTTTATACCCTTACAATACATACTTGATTCTACCATGAGCCCATAAGGAGGAATGATAGGATAGAATATAGGGTAGATATAATAGGATCATAATCTTTTAATTGAAAGATGTTACGATTTGTTTTTAGGATAGGAATATACCTAAGTTCCCTAATTGGTTCAATTACGGGATGAAATATGTATGCATTTAACTTAGTTCTTGCATCCCTACTTAATGATGTACTTGTGGGGCTAAGTTAGATAGCTGATTAGAGGTTCAGAAGGCCATAGTAATAATATCAACCCTGTGGACCAATAACCAGGATAATTAACCTAACCCACGAAATTATATAGCTTAGTATGACTGTTCGTAGTACCTTAACCCTGGGTTTCTCTCTTTTGTTGTTCAATAACCTTTAATTGACCGTATAGTTTACTTTACTTTCAGTTTATAATTCTCAAACTCTTTTGGTTACTTTAGCACTTGCTTTATCTTGATAGTTGAACAAGAATTGGATAGTTTTTTAACACAAGTCCATGTGGGATCGCTACTTGGCTTTTATAAGGCCATTTTATTACTTGGTGGACCACATAAACTTCTGTGTGTGCTTGGGCATAACAAGTTTTTGGCTTTGTTATCGGGAACTTGTAATAGAAAACTGCCTTAGTTTTAGTTTTGCTTTGGAATTTATTAAGTGTTAATTACTTGATCTTAGCTTCTGAATTTGCAGGAACGGGTTTAAAATACTAGTATGCTGAGAAGGTACAGGAAGTTAGTTGAGACATATCCCGAACCCAAGCAATGCTTACACTAATTGAGAAAAGAAGTAGTTCTTCTCTATCAAATCCCATAAATTCACCAAGAAGAAGAAGATCATCCTGTACTAATGGCTGAAGAACGACCATCCCACGGGACAGTTCTTCAATCAGCAATCTCACGTATGACTTATGCTACCTCCACCATCTGTAGACCCACTTCAGGAGGAAGATTTGAGTTAAAATGGAACATGGTGCTTCTTTTGCACAGTAACGGGCAATTTACTGGCTTTTCATATGAAGATCCACAAGTTCACTTGCGGAATTTCTTGGAGAACAATGACACATCCATCCCAACTGGAGTCTCTACTGATTATGTGAGTCTAACACTCTTTCCCTTATCATATTTGGGGGAAGCAAAGAAGTGGTTGAACGCTGAACCAGCGGATGCTATCACTACATGGGATGAGTTGGCCTAAAAAATCTTCATTTATTTCTTTTCATCCAGCAAAACTGCAAGATTATGCAGTGTGATTTTAAATTTCAAGAAGAAGCCAGATCAGAATCTATATCATTCTTAGGAGAGGTTCAAATCTCTCTTTTGGGACTATCCATATCACTAGCAGTCCAATTAGGTGTTAGTTCATACCTTTGTTGAAGCATTTGACCATAATATAAAAAATTTATTAGATTCAGCTGCAGGTGCTCAAGCATTAGAGAAAACTTATAATGAGCTCTATACCTTGTTGAACCATTTTGCATAAGGTAGTCCTGACTGGTAGAGTGACATCTCTAGAAATATAGTAAAAAAGACTGAGGGGATGAATGAAGTTATTAGTGTCACAACCTTAGCCGCTGATGGGTGGTGATTTTACCACTCATTTGCACTAAACATTTATGCACACTACCAAGTTTTATAGAAGAAAATAAAATATCATCATGATTTAACTATACTAATATCCACATTTTGCAGGTATATACTTGAGAAGGTGAAAAGATGTGGATTGTAGATAAAAAAAAGGGATCAAATAGAAGCAAAAGTAGTGCAGCTAGAGACTTGGAGCACTTCAGCCATAGTTATCGTGACCACGGTCCTCAACCCATGGTCGTAGTCAATCAAAGAGGTCAAGAAAACACGATCGCAAAAAACAACCGCAGTTGCATTAGACGCGATCGCGGACAACCTCACGTGATCTCGGGTATGCAGTAATATGACCCAAGGTAGTTTTATAATTTCTCTGTATGAATCCCAAACCTTATATAGGCAAACACTCTTTCTTCTTGGGGCGTTGCTTACCTTATAGATATTTTTGAATTCAAAGCAAGAAACCCTAATTGGGAAAGCATGTAACTAATTTTAGAGGCTTGATTTGTTAGTAATTTTGTAAATAATGAATGCTTTGGATAGTCCTTATGGTATATCTCTCTTTACTTTCTTCATGAGTAGCTAACTAATTTAGTCTTGGGTTATGTTGAACTAAAGAGTAATTGTGTATGGGTGTTATTGTATTCGTATGAATGTTATTAATTGAGTATGGATTCCACCAGTACTTGAATTTATTATTTGGAATTTGTGGGTGAAAACCCTAAATATCCAAATGGGTTTGATGGGTGAAAACCCTAAACTCTAGAAACCCTTTATCATCCTTGAAAGAGTGATGAAGCTGAACATAAGGTAACCCATAACATCTCTGAAAGAGGGTTATTAGGGGATAGGGCAACGGTGGAAAATTAAGCCTATGGTTTACTACCTTTTGCAATCTTAGAAATATGTAATTGGAGTGTAAATCATGTCAAGAGCATCATCCTAGAAAAAGGGATGCTTGATTGAGATTTTTGGTGATTACGAATTGCACACTTGTTAGGTGTTCGAAAGAGCCAATGGGTGAAATCATTGTGGTTTTATTGAAAGATTAACCATAATGATCTTCGACATAGCCTATCCTTTAGTTATCAACTAAGTTTTATGCTAAACCATCATCAACCCACATGTTTTTACTTTTAGGTATACATAATCCCAAGATCTTCTCAAAACGTAATTTTAAATCAAAAGTGTCATATTCGTTCATTGTTAGTCAAAAATTGTTACAAACCAACCCCACCCCATTTTATTTTGCATGTCAAGTCTTTTAGCAATTCGGGTAACTTTTTAGTAATTAGAGCACCCATAGGACTTGAAATTTATATTCTCTCCTTGTGGATTTAACACCAACCTGAGTTTGGTTATTAACATCGACCGTCTCTCCCCTCAAGAATGGGAATGATTTGAGCATTATCAAAATAGCATCATTGTTGAGGAGTGAGATATATATTTTGCTTGTACGGTGTGCATTTTACTTGGGTATACCCGAGGTGGTGTAGTTTAATTTCATTGTTGTTTATGAGGTGATCCTAGCATAAAAGGAACTATGAGTAAAGGTGCTAATCATGTAGAGTCATTTGATGTTACCCTTGATGGAGAAGGCCAACTAAATGATGCGGGTCAAATGGGTGCAATCCATATCCCACCAACTCATGGGAACGGCATTCCATGTTACTAGCGTCATGCTACACTTATTGTAAATAAAAGGGCTATACGAGGGTCAAGCTTATGAGGACCCATATTTTTACTAAAAGAATTTTTTGGAGGTGTGTGCATCATTTAACATTGCACACATTATTCAGGAATCCTTTCGACTTCATCTTTTTCTATTCTCACTAATGGGCAAGGTGGTGTTGTGGATCCGTTCACTTTCCATGGGTTTAATAACTTCGTGGAACGAGCTTACAACGGTGCTTATTGATCAATACTTCCCTCTCTCTAAGATGTGTCACATGAGAGATGAGATTATAATATTAAGACAAAGGAGTGGGGAGCCACTTCATGAAATATGGGAGAGATTTACTTAAAAGTTAATGTAAGACCCTGCAAAGTTTTCTTGTAGTTTGAGCCTTGAGTGTGTCAAGTGAAGTGTAATTTCGGCCCTAAAAGATTGAGAAGAAACTTTCCAACGATACCAATTTCGTCAAAATCCAGCATCGGGGTGGGAAGTTATGATCGTTTTACTGAGATTTGTTGGAACTACCCAGGTGCGACGGACGATCCGACGGACCGTCACTCGGCCCATTGCAACAAAGGCAGCAACTCCTTTTTTGGTGTGACAGCCAGGACGAAGGACCATCAAGGCTGCGACGGACCGTCACCACTTAGGCAGTGTGGTCTCATCCTGGCCAACATGTGATGGATGATCCGATGGACTGTCAAGACTATGACGGACCATTGCTTTGACCGTAACATCGAGGCAGTGTGTTCTTTTTCTGATCGGCGTGCGTTGGACGATCCGATGGACCGTCAGACTAGTGACGGACCATCACTTCGACCGTTGCAGCCCCCGTTTAGTATTTTTAACTCATTTTAAAAAGGGTTTTTTGGTTTTTTTCACTCTTTTATCAACCAGATATATTCCAAACGAAGCAAATGTCTTCATTGATCATCCAAAACATAAGAGAGCTAGGGTTTCTCCCTCAAGATCAAATCTAAAATCCTTCTCCAAGAAATCCAAGAACTCACCATAGATTCTACAAATTGAGTTGAGATTTAAGTTACCCAAGTTCAAGGGTTGCAAGAACCCTCTCTCAAGAGTAAGAAGAAGAGTTTGAAGCAATCTTGTTCATCCAATTTCATAATTCAAGGTATGTGGGGTTTTGAAAAAGGGTAATCCTTTCACCCTTGTGCCCAAAGGCTTATTTAAACTATAATTTTCTACAATCTATGAGATTTTACATGAAATTGAATTTGGGTTTTTCACCCATTGTTATTGCTTGTAATATCTTGATGTTTCCCATGAATTGAAAGTCAAATAGCATGATTTTTCATGTTTTCATAAGAAATTAAAGCTGGGTTTATACCCTATGTTTTTACTCCTTGAGAATTTAAGAATTTCAATGTTTTAGATATTGAAGTATATGAGTATGTTGATATTTTGAGACAAATTCCAATAACTTCCAGATTTCTACATGAATTATGAATTTATATGCTATCTATTATGCATTATGATGAGTTTTTAACTTGAGATTGAATTATGGGTCATTAAGTCCTACATGAGACTTGCAATTGTATGAACTATTGTGCTATAAGCACCCATGATTTGAGTATTTTGAGATTATTAAGAAATGTTTTGACCTAATGGTCATAGACTTTTGAAATCCACTCTACCACATGAGATTATAGATTTGATTGTTGGGTTCTTATGAACCATGAGATTATTTTGAAAGTGGATTTTCATAAGATGAGTGAGATAAACTAAAGGGAGTAGTATTTAGCACCGAGTTGGGTAAGTTACTACGGTTTCTTACCCCAGAACTACGTGCCACTGTAGGTTTGATATTTTAGGCCTGAGGCTGAGATGATTGGGCCCCAGGCCGAGATAAGTGATCACTGAGTTGAGGTTAAACTCCTTGGCAAGAGTATGACGCCTCTCCCCAACATGAGGTTTCTTTCTTAGTAGGACAAGACGTTGGACTCCATGTAGCTCACATGGTTTATGTCGGTTAAGTGAACCTCCCTAAACTAAAGTATTTTCCATTGAGATAGAATATTTTTCCCTAAATCTTTGAGATGAGATATTTTCTAAAATGAACGAACTGCTTTTGAGTATTTTTCAAAGAAGGAAGTAGTTTTCTCTACTATTACGAGTTGATCACCGGTTTTTAAACCAAAGTTATATGATTTCGATTTCCAACTATTTGAGTTCAAAAGAGTTATAAGTTCTTGAGAATTAAAAAAGTTTTACTCCCCATGAGATATATGCATGAGATGAAAGTATTTTTTAAAGTATCCTTCAGCCTATGAGTAACGAGAATAAGAGAAGAGTACAGATTTTAAAGCTAAAGTATAATGACTCTTGAGATTTGTGTTACATGTTTCATTCTACATGATTTATGAGCTTTACATTTTGACTTATTCAAGCTATGTGAGTCATTCCTATTGCATGCATAATTTGATTAAAGAGTATTGATTTTTTTTTATGTAAATGCATACACCCCCATATACTCAGTACATTCCCAAGTGTTGATCCACATATACATCTATGTGCTACACTGTCTTATAATATTGGTTCAGGTGATCAGTCCCATCCTCGTCAATGATTCTCGAGTACCTTTGCCTATATTTCTCTAGTGGTGAGTCCTCATGGTTCGAGGACCTATCTTCAAACATTTCAGTATTTGAGTGTTCATGTTAATACTTTTAGTTCAGTTTGAGTCAGTTGGGGATCTGTCCCAACGGTTCTCTAGTTCATGGAGTAGTAGAGGCTTTGTCATACTAGCCTTCAGATTGTGGTTATGTTGAGATTTCCAATATTGTGGTCGTTTGGACTGAGTATTATCTTCGTACATCCTTTCATTTGATATGACAATGCCAGTGTTTTGTATATTCCTTCTTGAATAAGTTATTATGAGAAGTGATAGGCTCAAAGGGTTAGCTTGGGGATATTTGTTGCCCTAAGCACCGTGTCACGTCCTGAGAGGTGATTTTGGGTCGTTATAGTTAGCCAAAAGCCCAAACCACGAAAATCTAGGGAAGTTACTTCTCCGATTATTCTATCGGGCACTATATTCTTTGAACCAAATAGTGGTAAACAATGCGGCGAAAGGTTCTTTAATGAACTTGCACTTCCAAGCGGCTACAAAATTTTTGAGAGAGGTGACTAAGAACAATCGGGAATGGCATACCCGAGATATCAAAGTCCCCAATAGATCCCCCGCCACATTCACGGTTAGTAAGGAACAAAGAAAGTGGGATGAGGAATAAGAGGAGACTATAGCAAAGGTTTTGACCTAACCTGAGCTCCTAACCAAGTATGTGATGGGTGCACCCACAAAAATGGTACATATAGTCGCGCTAAAAGCCTATGATGAAGAGGAGAAAGCTAAAAAAATTGGATGAGGAAATCCAATATTTGGTAAACTATTTAGGGAGTTCTCACCCGACCTATCGAAGTTTAGGTGAAAATTAAGGTTGGATAAATCGGGATGGTGGTCGAGTTTAGAAATATTGGGAATATGTTTATTGTCAATTTATGTCTCACCATGACTGGGCTTATGAAAACGAGTCAAGCCCCATTGACTCCAAAAATTTAATATAGAGGATGTCCTTGCAAGAATCTTGAATAGAGTGGAAGGTTCAAAAAAAATGGTCTGTGCGTTAAATGTTGACTTCTCTCAACTCTCTCTAACCGTGGTATCTCACTCTGCCTCAAACAAGAAATTAGAGACCCAAATTGATCAAATTTTCACACGATTCAATGCTAAACCTCGAGATGATCTCCCTAGTGACAAAATTGCCAACCCTAATAATATCGCCCAAGTCTCAAAAATAGTTAATAGAAGGGAATAAAATGGAAGAGAACTTGAAAGAGCACTTGGATAGAAAGATTTCCAAAACTCAGCCAAATAAGAAGTTACCTCAAAGTCAAAAAGAAGAGGAAAAGAAAAGGACGGAAGAAATTGCCACTAAACTGATTGATGATAAAGAGGTTAATAGAAGGAGACTTGCGAACCCCCCCTGAGAATTGAAGAAGTAAGATGTCGTGCCATGAAGATAACTAAGGCGTTATGTGGGAGGTAACCCACAAATGCCACGAAAGTGGCTCGTATCCTAATTGTTTTGTGGTTGCAGCATAGATGTTAGTTTTTACATATGAATAACTCATGTATTTGTAACACTAAGGAGTGCGTTTGATGATCTTGAAAAGGGGGAAGTGTGCAAAAATCTGCATTGAAAACTGAACAGGAGTGAAATCTATGTAAATTGAGAAAAAAGCTTAACAGGGGAAAAAAGGGGAGCAGATATGCTTTCAGTTACCATTATCACGGTCCCTAGGCATGATCACGTCATCCGCGTGTCCACAGTTGCGGTTACTTAACCACGGTCGCGGTTACTTTAGCCATTTCCATCACCGAATTCCCCCATTTTTCCTCATACTCACGTTCAAGTTTTTGCATGAAGAAATGGTTCGAACTTGAGGAGAATGGTGATAATGCAAAATTGGAGAGTGATAGAAGCCATTGATGCAGTTTTAGGGAGCACACTTATCTCTTTTACCCTTGATTATTTATATAGTGGGGACACTGCTACATTTTCAGTAGGGGTGTCTCCTTAATCATTTGATTTGGTCCTGTATTATTGATATTTCTGTATACTTTTCTTCTCTTTTAGATGATTCTTAGTTCTATTTGGATTGTAATATTTGTTCACTCTAATGGTGTCCACATTTACAAGTATTAGTTACTTTGTTCTTAGTTTTCTACATTAGTTTAGTTTTAATCGACGAGCTTCTCTCTATGATAGATTGAGTAATGACATTCTTAAGGGTAAAGCATTGTGGTTGGGTTTTTAACCATGGATGCAGTGAAAGTCTAAGTACCTGTTGTATCATGGTCAATGCAAGAAAAGTCTGAGTTCCTTGGCATTTATGATTTGGGATCGCATTCATACCCATTGGCGAAGTCTGAGTAGGCATGTGGGTGGCTTTCCCATGACAAGCAAATTACGCGTGGTGCGGATGCAAAACAAACAACCCCCTTCATTCAAAAGTTTTGCAAAATTTGAGGGCATGGACATGAGCAACCTTGTGGAAAAAAATTTCCTCTTTATATAACTCTTAAAATTGACTTCGAAAAATAGTAAATACTCCATCTTTGTCTCAAGTGGGAGAAACAATTAAACCTTTTTGACAAAATTTGCATGCCAGGTGTGTGAGCTTATTTGTCTACATCTCATGTGTACTTGTACCATCTAGAACTTGCCCCATTAGGCTTTCAAAGATAAATTTTGATTGTGCTTGGTTGGTAAAATGATCATAGTCCATCTTATGACATTGAAAGCCCACTTTAGCCTAAAAAGCTTACTAATACATAGAAGATACCCCTAGTCACCCTCTATGAGCCTTTGGACTTTTATGTGGAAAACACATTATAAGTCGTGACCCTTTTATTTGTCCACTTTTGAACCCTACCCTCCTTGAACTTAAGAATACAAGTTGAGGCTAAAATCCTAAGTTGGGGGTGGTGGAAATTGAAAGAGATGTAGTTAGGCCATGAATTCATGAGATGGTGCCTACAAGCTTAAAGATAATAAATCACTTTTATTTGAAGAATTAAAGATCCCACAATGGAAAGAAAGGAATTATATATGCACAAAAAAAAAAGAGAGAAAAAAAGAAAAGTGGGAAAACCAAGAAAAGGCAAAATAGGAAAAATAGTAAAAGAAAAAAAATTGGCCCAATAGTAAAAGTGAAGGGAGTATGGTGTAGAATTTAAAGGGAGGTTTAGCCCTATTGTCCTAAGTTGATATCCTTCTTTACCCTAAACCTACATTACAAGCTCAAAAAGTCCTTTGTGATTCCAAACCAAGTGTGGTCATTGTAGTGGCGATTGAAAATAGGGGCAAACTTGTGTCATGGTACTTGTTAACATGGAGAATTTCTTAAGAAAGCTAGTGTTTGCACTTAAATTCCTTGTTTCATGATTGGCAACTAGGTGTGTGAAATCTTCTTTCTTATGATGAGGTATGTGAACAAGTTAAGGTGGGTGATTTTTCATCTTCCACATAATGAGATAAAAAGAAGTATAACATGGTTGTAGTCAAATAGTGAGTCATTTCTAGAGTGAGTAGTAATTTTCACATGGTTTCTCCTTAGAGTCTATTGCGTCCTCAATTATCCCATTTTATGTTAAGGGGCGTCGTTAGAAAAAATTATTTTGCTCATGTATGAAGAACTTTTTGTGGTAATAATCAAGTTGGAGCCATCATGATCAGTGGGTAATAGAGTGTGGGCATACATGTAAAGTTGTCTCATAGTAAAGGATGTTGTTGCTTAAGGACAACCAAGGTTTTAAGTTGGGGGTGTTGATGAGGGTCATTTTACCACTCATCTGCACTAAATATTTGTGCACACTACCGTGTTTTGTAAAAGAAAATAAGACATCATCATGATTTAGCTGCACTAATGTCCATATTTTGCAGGAATATAGTTGAGAAGGTGAAAAGATATGGATTGGAGCTAAAAAGGGATCAAATAGAAGAAAGAGAAATGCAACTGGAGACTTGGAGCAGTTCAGCCTCATTTACCACGATTGTGGTCCTCAGGCCGTGGTCGCGGTTAGTCACAAAGATCAAGAAAAATTTATTACGGAACACAACCGCGGTTGTGTTGGCTGTGATCGTGGACAACCTCACGTAATCGCGGCTAAGCGAGAGTATGACCCAGGATAGTTTGTAATTTCTCTGGACGAATCCCAAACCTTATATAAACAAAAACCCTTTCTTCTTGGGGCATTGCTTACCTCATAGACATTTTTGAATTCAAAGCAAGAAACCCTAATTGGGCAAGTGTGTAACTAATTTTGGAGACTTGATTTCTTAGTAATTTGTGAAGAATGAATGCTTTGGATAATCCTTATGGTATATCTCTCTTTACTTTCTTTATGAGTAGCTAAGTAATTTAGCTTGGGATTATGTTGAACTAAAGTGTAATTGTGTGTGGGTGTTGTTGTGTTTGCATGATTGTTAGTTGTTGAGTATGGATTCCACCATTGGTTGAATTTATGAGTTGGAATTTATGGGTGAAAACCCCCAATCTTCAGATGGGTTTGATGGGTGAAAACCCCAAACTCTAGAAACCCCTCATCATCCTTAAAAAGGGGATGAAGATGAATATGAGGTAACCCATAACATCCTTGATAGAGGGTTATAGGGGGACGGGATAATGGTGGACGATTAAGCCTATGGTTTACTACCTTTTGCAATCTTAGAAATAAGTGTAATTAGAGTGTAAATTATGTCAAGAGAATCATCCAAGAAATAGGGATGCTTGATTGAGGTTTTGGGTGATTACGAATTGCACACTTGTTAGGTGCCCGAAAGAGCCAACGGGTGAAATTGTTGTGGTTTTATAGAAAGATTAACAACAATGATCTTCGACCAAGCCTATCCTTTAGTTAACAACTATGTTTAATGTTAAACATCATCAACCCACATGCTTTAACTTATAGGAATACATGATCCCAAGATCTCCACAAAACTTGATTTTAAATCAAAAGTGACATATTCATCCATTATTAGCCAAAAATTGTTACAAACCAACCCCGTCATTTTATTTGACATGTCGTGTTTGTTAGCATTTTGGGTAACCTTTTAGTAATTGGAGCACCCATAGGACTTGAAATTTATAATTTGCACCTTGTGGATAAGACCAAACCTTGAGTTGGATTATTGATAGCGACTACCTCACCCTCAAGAATGGGAGTGAGTTGAGTGTTATCAGCCACCCAATTAGCTGCTTTTTAGAATCAGATGATGACACAATATAGTAGATTGGGTGTGAATCATTCTTTGGCTTAGGTGAATATAATACAGCAAACCCAATTTTGGTTTAAGATCTATGGAAATAATGGACACTATGAAGACTTATACGGGGCTTGGCCAAATTCTGTAAACTTTATGGACATTGCAATGAAGACAACTTATACAAATGCTGACAACCACAAGTGGTACAGTCATCTTAATTATGTATGGGGCAACAGTTATAATTAGTTGTTTCAGCAACAACACAACACACAGGACAATAACATAGAGGAGACTTTGAAGAAGATCCTGTCCAAGCAAGAAGAAATGGCTACTAGAATTAAAAATCAACAAATTGCACAGAAGAAGTTAGAGACACGGTTAGGGCACTAGCTTAGGCACAGAATACTAGACCCCAAGGTAAATTTCCAGGTGATAATGAAAATCTTGAGAAAGTTATGGAAATCACTTTGAAGAGTGGTAGAGATCTTATTAATAGGCCTCCTAAAAATATAAGGAGGTTGATGCAGACTTAGTCCCATAACATATAGGGAAAAAGCTAGCTAAAGTTGATGATGCTAAAAAATTAAGAAAGTCTGAGTACCCGAAATCAAATATTGCTGAGCATATTGTTCAAGAACACCACCATCGTTCCCTCAATGGTTCAAAAATTCCAAGGAAGATGCATTTTTCAAGAAGTTATTTGACACGTTTAGAGAACTTTGCATTTGCCTTCCTCTTTTAGATGTTTTGAAAGGAATGACTAAGTATGTGAAGTACTTAAAGGACCTTGTGACTAACACGATTAATCTGCAGGATATTAAGATGGTGGCACTTAATGATGAGCGCATTTCAGTGGTGATGCAAAAGATGCCAAAGAAATTAAATGTCCAAGAAAGTTACACTCTCCTCATACAAATTTGTGATAATGATGTGGTCCACGCTATGAGTGATTTGGGGCTAAGTATAAACTTGATGCCTCTATTAGTTTTTAATACTCTGGGTTTGGGTAAGCCAAGACCATGCTTTGTGGTGCTACAGATGACAGATCAAACCAGAGTCCATCCCGAATAAATTATAGAGGTTGTGCTAATTAAGGTTGGTAAGTTTACTATCACAGTTGATTTTATTATTCTTGACTATGATGTAGATGATAGGGTGCTGATCATTTTAGGATGTCCATTCTTGGTAACAGGAGGATCACAGATCGATGTCAGAGAGGGCACTCTTAAGATGATATTAGATGACAAAGAGGTGGTTTTAATGTCTAAAAACCACTCAATCTACCTTCCTATTATAAAATATGTGTTTGACCATAGCCATGGAAGTGGATGAGTGTGTGATGGAGTCCAAACCACCAATAAACTCTTCGGACTATCTCATTGAGTTGCCCAAGGCACCACCAAAGATCGAAGATATGAAATATGAGAAAAAGGTTGAAAATGCTAATATTGAGAAATATAAAGACCATGATTGTACACACTCAGAAATGAGTGAGAAGATGGGCTCCAAGTAGGAGAAAAGGTATGAAGTAAGATGGTTGAATAGTAATGTAGGTCGTGCCACGATACTAAATCAGGTGTTGCTTGGGAGGCAACCCAAGTTAAGGTAGGTGTTTTATTTTTGCATTTTAGTTTTTACATTACATAGTTTTTATTAAGTCATTGGTTAATGGAAAGTCTAAGTACCAGATACTTGAGCTAAGGGCCATGGCAAAGACTGGGTATGGGGTGTCCCCAACCTCACTAATGTTTAAAGATGCTACTAGCTAGGCCTAAAAGACTCAGAGAGTATTTCTATCTCTACTTTTAAGTTTACTTTAGGGTTGAAGTATGTTTTTAAGTGCGGGGTGGGAAAATTTCGATGGTTTCAAGTGCAGTGATGTTATAGGATTTGCATTCTTAGTTTTTTCTAGTTTTTGGGTAAATTTGAAAAAGAATAACAAAAAGATTTTCCATATTAGTTTAGATTTGTGGTGTCAGTATAGTAGGTACACTTCACCTACCTCGTGGTTATTCTTTTTTATTCTTTTCTCCGAGGGCGCCCTTTCAACCCAGTATCTTTTTTCTTTTTTAAAAATAAATTTAATATTTTTTTAGGTATGTGAGATGTTTTGTTTGTGTTATGTGTGATTTCATGATGCAAGTTGTTTAGGTTGAGAAATCATGTTGATTATGTTTAATGACTACTTTTGAGACACCTAGATTCTTATTTATGACTATGGTATGCTATTGGCATAATATTGAATTCATGTGATTGCTTGGTTGATAATATATAATGATCCTACCTGATTTGAGCATGTGTCGTGCATGAGTGAGGTTTATGTATATTCCTCATTGTAGTTTGATGTCTAGAACTTGCCTGGTGTGTATGCAATACAAACTAAAGAATATATGTTTAGAAGATGATATAGGAATTTCTTTGATAGCCTTGTCTCATACCTCTTTTATCTACCCTTTTACATGAGCGTAGTTATCCCCGTTAAGCCTGTAAACTATATTTCTTTGTAGCCTCATAATTACCTTGTTCCTCTTCTTTGATTGACTATGATTTGATCTAAACCTACTAAATGCTTTGGTTGAAAAATTAGTAATTTTAAGGAGTATAGAATTGAAGAAGAAAAAGGTTAAAGTGAATCCCCAAAAGTAATGGCAAGTGGTGTTGAAAAGTTTGTATGGTTGGGTTGGGAGTGATGTCATGAAAAGAAAGAAAATTATGCAAAACTCTAATCTCATTTTGATAAGTAATACTCCCAGCTTGTATATGTGAACTAACTTAATGAGATGGGGCAAATAAAAGAGATGTGTGAAGGTAGAGGTGCTTAAAAGTTTTTTTTTAAAGAGTACTTTAAATGTTAAGTTTGATGTATTAAATCATTTAGTGAAGATAGTCACTATTACTGGCCAAAATAGTTCCTACCCATCCCTTAGAATACATTAAATCCCATAAAGTCCTATTTCATTTTAAGCCTTAACATTCAGATATTAGTGGAGGACTACACTAAGGGTAATCCTATGGTTCATGTTGTGTAACCTATTAATTCTTTGGGAGAGTGAGTGTAAGTTGATTTCTAAACCCATTCTTGTGAATAATTGCATCTATGTGAGTGATTATGAAAAATTCTATTGTTGTAAGGGCACATGCTTGATGATAGTTAGGGGATTGTATGATTCTTTTGATTGGGTAATTTTAAAGAGTTTTCCAAATCGGTGAGTCAATTCTTGAGGTTAGGATGTTTTGAAGGAGTGTTCATAAGCTTTCAAGTGTATACGACATGTTTGTTTGGAAAACTTGCTATCTGTGTAGTCATTGTAGTGTTATCTTGAATGTCTTGCTTGTAGTAGTATTATGGTGTCTTTTCTGTATCTTTATGCTAGTAAATAATTGTTTGAGGACAAACAAGTCTTTTAAGTGTGGGGTAATAATCTTAGGTGGATTTATGCACCTAAGCATGGACATCTATTCTTATTTAGCTTAGTTGTGAGTACTTCTCATGTGTGTAATGAGTTAATCTTTATATAATAAAGAGCAAGTTAGAGCTAAGTTATGTGTTGTTAATGTTTAAGGTGTGTACAAACAAAAGTTGGAACCAAAATTTACATTTAGAATTCAAACAAGATAACCAGTACTCGTAGCTTTAGCTATGTTCCATTCTTGTCCTTCTTGCTTGATTCTAGTGTAGTTAAAGGCCTATTTTGGCTATGTATTTTTATAGGAATATTTGTTTGATGATAAAGGTTATTTATAGATTACATACAAGGTGGAATTGAAGAAGAAACACAAACACAAAACAAGGACTTGGAGATCAAATGCATGGAGTATTCAATGATAAAATCTTGAATTTAGGGACTCGTTGGCGTGCCACGGTGCGTAGTTACCTTTAATGTTGCCGAACACCCTTGTATGCATTCTAAGAATTCTATTCCAGTATCTAGGATCATTATTAGCATGCCACGCTGCCTATCCACCATGATAGGGGTGTGGCAGTAAGGTAAATTAAAAATGGCTAATGTTGGCCTAGTATAAATATAACACTGCTATTCTTTGGTATTCACCTTGGACGGACTTGGGGCATTCACACATGATTGAGGAGGATGAAATTAGGGTTTTTATTCCTTTACTTTATTTTATTCTTCTATTATTACATGGATTCATCTATTGTGATTACATGTATGACGATGAGTGGCTAAACACCCTTTTCCGCGATTAAGACCAAGAACATGATTATTCTTGTTATGAATTGAATTGGTTTTGTCTATTTATCATTGTTGGTTGTTTATTATCCATGTTTTAACTATTTTAAGGATTTGCTACCCTTAGAATACAATCTTAATCAATCATGATCCCGAAAGGAGGAACGATAGGCTAGAATATGGAGTAGATGGAATAGGATCGTAATCTCTCAATTGAATAACATTATGGTTTGCATTTAGGATAGGAATATATCTAAGTTCCCTATCTAGTTCAATCACGGGATGAAATATGAATGCATTTAACTTAGTTCTCATATGCCTGCTTAATATTGTAGATGTGGGGCTAAGTTAGATAGTTGATTAGAGGTTCAAAAGTCCATAGTCATAATATCAACACTATGGACCAACAACCAAGATAATTAACCTAACCAATGAAGTTATATTGATTAGTATGACTATTCGTAGTGCCTTAACCGTGGGTTTCTCCCTATTATTGTTCAAGAACCTTTACTTTACCATATTTTTACTTTACTTTTAGTTTATAACTCTCAAACACTTTTGGTTACTTTAGCACTTGCTTAATCTTTATAGTTGCACATGAATTGCATAGTTGTTTAACACAAGCCCTGTGGTATCGATTCTTGACTTTCATAAGGCCATTTTACTACTTGGTGGACCACGTACACTTGCATATGCACTTTTGCACAACACCATCCTACTTTTGTTATGTTTTCTTGAGGTTTAACAATACCTATTCAATCATTATAGTAGCTAATTTAGTTGAATGGCAAGTGGAAGCTCTAGTATCTATATTGAAGAAGTTCAAAAGGGACATTTTTTGGTCTATTATTAACATCATTAATATTTCATTGGGAATTTGCACTCATAATATTCAACTTAAGGATGATTTTTTTCCTAGTATTGAACATCAACATAAGTTGTATGCAAGAGGTTATGATGAAAAAAATTATCAAATGGCTGAATGCATGCGTTGTTTATCGTATCTCTAATAGTAATTGGCAATGTTTTACAAATGTTGGGTCAAACCATTCACCCAATTTGATTCTCAAGTTAATGGTTCGATTTATTAGGTTTTTGGGTTGGGGTTTGGTTTATATATTTTTGTTATTGGGTTATCAGGGTTTGGGCTTGGTTTGGGTTAATTTTTATTGGGTTACTCAATAAATTGATAAGTTCTTACACCCCCTATAGGGCCCTAGTTTACTGGGCTGGTACTAACCCATACCTAATATTATTCCTAACCTTCAACACTAGTAGCCCAAACCCACTCCCCTAGGGTAATAAGATTAGTGTTATTCATAATTATTATTATAACTTCACTTCTAGACGCTAGGGTATTAGAACTACTGAAAGAGAGACAAAATTCCCTAGGGTAGCATAACTTTTTGCACTCAATGGCTAAGGTGTGGAAAAAATTCTCAAGAGTGGAGATGATTGATGAAATTCCAACAGGTTTCTCAATATTTTCTATTCTTTTCTTTGCAGTCTTAAATTCATTTCTGCTCCATCTTCCATTTATGTCATGATATTGTGACTTAATCATTTCTACTAGGCTCAAGAGTGAACTATTTCAACTTAAATTGTTTCAAAACTCAAGTGTGTATCATACTAATTTTGTATTTGAAAATAGTACTCCATAACAATTTTTGTGCTATTTGACTTTTTTGTGTGTTTTGTTTTCTTACTGTATGAATTTTGATTACTTTTTACCTTTAAAATCATAGTTCATACTGACATAATTAGATGGCAGAAAATATTTTAATTGATAGGGTGATTTGTGAAAGCTGAGCTTCTGATTCAAATATAATAAATCAAAGTCAAATTGTTGAGTCTAAAGTAAGGAAAGAAATGAGAAAAAGATCTCCTATGTGGGATCATTTTACTACTAAAATTGATTCAAAAGGAAATAAAAAGGGTGTTTGTAACTATTGTAAATGCAAATATTTTTCTGATACAAAAAATCATAGTACGATGGTAGTGCTTTGTCATATAACTAAATGCAGAAACATTCCACATAATATATATACTAGACAGTCAAATATTGAATTTCAAACCGGTTACAGTGGGTAATAAGGGTGATGTTGTAATTACAGCATGGCAATTTCATCAAGAAGAGTGTAGAAAAGATTTGTATCATATGATAATTCTTGATCAGATTTCTTTAGATTTGTTGAAAAAAAAGGATTTAAACAAATTATGAAAGTGTTACAACCTCTTTTTCAGGTTCCTTCTCGTACCACAGTAACTTATGATTGTTTTGATATTTTTTATGAAGAGAAATATAAAATGAAGATCATTTTTAAGGAAACACAACATGAGTCTGTATAACTATAGATACTTGAACTTCTATGCAAAGAATTAATTGTATGTGTATTACCACTTATTAGATTTGATAAAAATTGGACTTTGTGTAAAAGAATTATCAATTTTTGTTCGATATCTAGTCATAGTGGTGAAGATTTGACAAAAGGTATTATTAAGTGTTTGCACAAGTGGAGTTTGCATTGGCTTTTCACTGTTATAATTGACAATACTAGCATAAATAGTGTGTCTATGTTGAGTTGTCTAAGAAATTAACTAAGTGAGGGACCAATCTTATAGATGGCAGGCACCTTCATGTTAGGCGTATGGTATATATTAAAAATCTTATCATTAAGGAGGGTATAAAGAAGAAATTATGTCTATTGAATGAGTTAAGCAAGCAGTGAGATACATTAGACAATCTCTTACAAGGTGGAAGAAGTTTCTAGAATGTTATGAAGATGAAAATCTTGTTAAGAAGTTTTAAGTTTTGATGTTCCTACTAGGTGGAATTCCACGTACTTGATATTGAGTAGAGTTATTGAATATGTGGGTGCAATTTTAAATTATGTTGATCGTAATATTGGTTTGGCACATCATCTTGAGTTTGGTCTTATCTATGTGTGTAATGATGATATTGGGGATGAACAGCCTGCAAGTTCACTTTTGATTAGTGATTGGGATAGCGTGAAAAGAATTTCTAAATGTCTTGAATGGTTTTTTAAGATTACTTTGAAGGTATTTGGATCACAACATGTTCGTTCAAATTTTCATTTTCTTAAAATTTTTCAAGTTGATGTTTACATGACAAAATTGACATCAAGAAATGACAGTGTTTTGGCTGAAATGGCAGTAAAGATGAAGGAGAAATTTGTGAAATATTGGGGTGATGCAATAAAAATGAATAAGATATTTTTGTAATGCCCCGAGACTACCCCTGGACATCACACGATACTTAAAATCTCAAGTGATCCTAAGCTAGCCCGTGATACTTGCATAACTCATGAACTAAATATGTTATATGAATAAGGTAGAAATAAGCAGAAAAGATGTCTTCACTAAATATGTTCCATACAAAACCATTTAAAATGATTATAACTTTGGTTATACAAAACAAATTGAAAATAAATACATCAACTCTGAATGACCATCTATGAAGCCTCTACTAATACTGACTATCGGTAGCCGAGACACGACCCCCATCTATCCCTAATTAATACGACTGAATAAAGAATGCTACTTGAACTATAGTTGAATCGAGTCCTCGAATCAAAACAACTCATCACCTTCTGGTTGGAAGCTACAAACTGTCAAATTATGATGTGTGGCCTACAACTGGTACCTAGATTATTAGACAATGTAGCCACACAGACGAATATATGGTCAGTACTTCTGGAATATACTTATCAAGTATGGGAAATGCAATAGGTAAAACTGAATAGATATATAATCTTAAAATATGCATGCTAAGTGCAAGTAGACTCACCAAGAGATTGAAATAAATTGAAAGATGAAGTATCTTGAAATATGAGTAACAAACATAATCTGATAAGCTGGTTAATCACATCACTTAGTTTCATAAATCTTTACTTTTGTAGAATAAGTATAACGGAAGTTGGGTATACCTTTAAATCATGCAAGCTAAGTGTAAAAAGACTCACCTTGATCATACGTAAACTAAAAGCTGAAATCTCGTGGATAATAACTTATGTAAAACAATATCTGAATAAAACTATGAGTACTTACACTCAATTTCTAAAATATTTACTTTTATTCTTTCTTATGGGAGATTCTTCTAACCGACATAAATCATGTGAACTACCATGGAGTCCAATGTCTTTCCCATGTTGAGGGAGATTTGTTCTACCCCTGCCATAGAAATAGAACCTTAACTTAAGTGATCACTTAAATTTATCCATATTGGGAAAAAGTTTAACATATGGTGGCTCTTAGTTTCTTGGAATTTAGGATGCGCTCATCCGCATTCCCTTCTCGGTGCTAAATACTACACCAATAATACTTATATGCTCATGCTTAAGAAATCCATCTTAAAATAGCATAAGGGTTTATCGAATGAACACCAATTGTGCTTCTCTTTACTTAAAATCATAATCAAAATGAACAATTGTGGATTTCATATCTTATTTTTAGATCAAAAGATCAATCTTTCTTGAATCAAGCTATAAGGTATGTGAATGAAGTTTCAAAAGCTTAAAGTTCCTTGTAAACTTATTTCTTGTACTTAGGACTTGGAATTCATCTTTTATTTCATAGAAATCCATAATGAAACATAATTCTCAATAATCTACCTGAAATCTTTAAATAATATCCAGTCAAGATAATGAAATTCAAATCACAATATGAATCTTACAAATCAAAACATGAATATAAGTGAACCTTGGTGCACCTAAATCTTTCAATCACATGGTAGTATCATACTTCAAGAATATCAAAATTTGGGTATGAACCCTAATTCAAAACAAGCAAACTCAATCTTAAAACCATGAACTTTGGGCACAAGGATGAAAGAATAACATTGTTCATTAACCCCACATACCTAGATTGGAAGAATTCTTGAAGAAATCTTGAAACTAAAACATAACTTCTTGAGTTCTTGAGGGAAGAAACTTGAACTTTGTTCGTGGGATGAGTGGAAGCATTTTAAATAGTGTATTGGACATTTGGAGTTAAGAGAGTGGAAATAACGGGTTTTAAGACCCCTTAATTCATTTAAGAATGATTAGAAATGGTTTAGAGGTATAAAAATACCTAAACGCCCTTAAGTTAAGTCAAAACAGAGCAACTTTATTGCTTTACTTTTGCTTGGTGGCACATACCAAAAGCCAAGCCCAGAGTGGGTGGCGCACGCCAAAAGCCAAGCCCATCTAATTGATGTTAGCATTTATCCCGCAATGCACGGCCCTAGCGGAGGGTCCAAATTACAATGAACTCTAACTTTTAAGGCCTAAAATCACCCCCAACATAAGCCACAACATATAAACATGGTCTACCATCGAAATGGGGTCCTAAAGGTCATTTTTAAGGCATTACTAAAGCATTATAAGCACAGGGTGTTACATTATCTCCCCTTGAAATCATTCATCCTCAAATGATGGGTAGGAACTTATTGAAACTTTAGAAGTATGAAATAAGGTACACATGACATGTGTGCTAATAAAAGATGTAGCTAATCTAAAACATTAAAACATCTATCATGAAACAAATTTTTGAGATGACTTGACGTTATTGACTATAAGGAGCTGATTCATGCTCAGATTTTAGAACTCACATGAAATAATCATGATATGATCTTACATATAGAACTGGGAAGTGATAACTGATGCAATAGAATTGCCAATGTTACTAAGGATGGAATATAGTAGTAACTTCTCATTAGGAATTGTCCATCAATAAAACACATTTACGAATCAAAAGAAAAGGGCTTCATGGAATCTCTAAGTACATTATGTTAGCACGAATCATGAAACAATGAGACTGAGATTGTACAAGGGGTATTACACTGTCTGAGCTAGAACTTGGAAAATTGAGATCATTCACTAAACACTTATGATCTAAATCATGTCCAGATATCTGAATTGTACACAAAATGCATGGACTAAACTGAATTCACAATTTCCATGGATGTGAAGGAATTACCTCTTGGAATAGCCATACTCATGAAACTTTGGATAGTAAGACTAGACGAAAAAAAAGGAAAACTATAGGAGCTTATCTTGTCTGATTGTTAAATTAAATTGTTGTCTATATAGACTGAATCATACTAAAAGATTATTTAACTGGAGTAATTATCGAACACTTTTCTAAGAAGTTCTAATAACATCAGGGAGCAAAGAATTCTTGGGCATGATCTAAATAAGAAATCTGAACAAAGAATCTCAACATGTCTACAACTCTATAACATGGAATATAGGCCTATGAAACATCAGCTAGGATAGAATTACTAAGCCTTAAGCAGTGCAACTGCTAACTTTCAATATACTTTTCCCCTTAAATACTATGCTTATTTTATTTAACTTATAATACTTACATGTGCACATATAACCATTCCAGCCAAATTTTGAGAAGAACTACCTTCTCTCACCATGTTTAATCCTAACTTAAAATTATAAGGTATAACACATAACACCATAGTACTAGTATAAACCACGAATTCAATACCCTATGCATGTTTTACAGCTCCCGCCTCAAGAATAATTATTCTTACCACTTCAACAACTAAATTCAACCACTTATTAGGAGTTCACTAACGCACGATGCACCCATCCACTTATATACCAATATGACATTCAAGCCTATCATTATACCACACATGAACTTCTAGGAAAACAATCCTTCTAGGAAATTTTCTTATTTTCTCTAATATTTCTATTAATAACAACTCCTATACACTATCTCAAGAAGACACACATAGAATTCTCAACTAACCATGACATATACTAAAAAATTTTCCTCACCCTTTCTTCTCCCTTATAACCTTTTGATAAAGTAAGCATACAATAATATTTTTCTTAATAAGGAACATTTACTCTCTCCCATTAAAATCATTGTTCTTCTATCTTCATCACCAGTATTTTTACATAGGGAGAGGTCACTGAAAGGTTAGAACATGAGGAGCTGAAGCATGAACAAATATTATACATAACTTTGGCACTTAACTGAGGACTGGGGAATAGGGTATCCACGGTATGGATTTAGTAAAGAGAGCTAAACTAATGATATACATGACATAACTTGAATTTTGTTGATCACTAAAAGTGTAGCATGAGTACCTAGAACTGATCATACTGTAAAGCATGAGTACATTAATCATGAGCTATATGACCTGGGTCTGGAGTTCATGAATTCATGGAATATGATTTGTAGAGCTGAGTAAATTTGAACACCCCATACTAGAAACTAGAAGCGTACATAATTTTATAACCAATGCATGAATATGATCTATGAACATGGAGCGAACTTGTAAGGCTTGAGTAGATGTCATGATGATTGAAGTACAAAAATTTATACCGAGATAAGAATGGGTCGGGCATCTTCTTTCCCTACTGATGTTCTACGATACACTAGCGTTCATACAAGAATTTGAGAGCCTGACTTGGCTCCTTATTCTATCATCTCCGCCTTGGATTTAAGCCATCATTATAAGTCTATGGACCCCCTTAATAAACTCTAAACTGAACTGAAACCACTTTACTCTAGAGTCTGAGATATAACAGATACACATAAATAATAAACTCACCTTGAAAGACAACACCTAAAAGTGTAAACCCCACTGCTAGTACTCCCTTCTATGATAAAACTCTTAACTTTCTATTGACCCAATAGTCATCACATAATAACTTAAACACTGCCAAACTTAGAATCTTTATGGTATCCCCATAACCTAAGTTCACACCAACTATAACTTCACTTCTTTTTTCTATTAGCTCAATCATCAAAGTTTCAAACTAAGATTCTAACACTTAATATGGACATATCCAAACCTTTAATGAATTATACTAACTTCATTCTTGACACTTCCTTATTATATACTATCTTTATATTTCCTTAGCTTCAGTAATTATTACATACTTACACCCTTCTTAACAACATACTTGCCTTACTAAACACATAATCTGCCTCTTTTCCTTCATAGCCAACTAATATCGCAACTCTAAACTTATATTTTCCCTAAACCATGATAATTACCATTACACCAACATACCCAACATAATTTACCTATAACCTATAGCTTAGCTGGTAAGAACATCATATACTACATTACTAGCCTCATTCACACTTATCAACTCAAAGGTATTATCTAAGCACACACACTATAAAAACTTCAAAATACTATAATCATATATAACTTAGGACAAACTTTTAAATCACTCCCGCACGAACATGCATAATTTCAAATCAATAAACTTAATTTCTTACATACACTATTTCAATCCTGCTGGTTTACTTTTCAGACAACTAGCCCTATGGATACATAATCAACTAGATTCAGATAATACTATCCCCACTTTACTGTTGTTAAACTTCTAGGTTTATGCTTCTAACTCTAGATCATATGATATCATAGGATTCTAAGATGGGATCTGAAAGCACATCTAACTTTGGCTTTGAAATACCCTGGATTTCTGTCCCTTAGAAAATTTCCAAGGTTTCTGGTCTCTGTACAGGGTACAACTAGGAGAAACAACTCTTACACTGGGATACGAGTTATATGGGTTAGTCGTATACTAATAAGTGATGGTTGGTGAGTTGGATTTGGTTTCTAGAATAGATACGACTTGGGTTATACGAGTCATTTCGGTGGATATTGGTTGTTTGGTTACTTCACTTAATCTTAGACTTGGTAGACTAAGTTGTATTTAAGTACGAGTTAAAATAGGGTATGAGTCATACCATGGATTTATTTGGTGGGCAGTGTTCAATCCTCTTTAGAATTTATTCTTCTAGGGGTATGAATTATGGGTACCAGTCGTATGCATGGATACGACATGGTTTATGGTGAGTCATACCTTGGATAGTGTTGGGTCAAAGGGATATAGCCTTGGGTAGAGTGGTGGGTACCATGCATATTGAAGGGTACGATTGGTATGGATAGTTGTATCCCTCTAACGAGATTTTGGTGCAGTTTAAGTAAGGGTAATCTAGATATTTTCCCACTTAACCTTATAAGACCCCACAACTTTTAAATCACTTGGGATGTTATTTCCCTATTATTCTATTTATTAACACTTAGAAAAACACTCTTTAATCCTTTCTAAAGTTCTTGGACAAGGAAAGCTAGGATTACTTCTTAAGGATTAATTTTGGGGCTTATACTGGTAATTTCTCTCCATCATCTTCTTGGTTTAAGGCGTGTTCTCTTCCCTCATTGTTAGTTACAAATAAAGGCATTGTTTTATACAATGTTTTCATGGTTTGATTATTGTATGATTTTGGGTTTTCAAATATAATTTTGGGGTTTTGGTTATAAATGCTTGGTTATGGTTTTCCCATGTTTTAATTATACTTTTATATGCTTTAATGGTAGTTTTCGATAATTGGTTGCATGGGAATGGTCTGGAGGACGCGAATTAGGGCAGAAGGCTAGGGCCAGTTTGGGTCGCTAGTGTAGGGAATTACTTAGTGGGGGTATTATTCTTGTTATGATACCTTGTTCCATGTTGCATTACGAATCTGTGTGCTTTTCTCTGTTTTTAATTACTTGTGGGTGTCGTATTTATGTTATGAAATCTTATTCTGTGCTTTACTATGTATTTGTGTGGTATCTCGTGTCTTGAGTCGGGGGTCTATCGAAAACAGCCTTTCTACTTCTTTAGAGGTAGAGGTATGGACTGCGTACATCTTACCCCCCCCCCCATACCCCACTAGGTGGGAATACACTGGGTTTGTTGTTGTTGTTGTTGTTGGTTGCATGGGAATGGTTATTTGGTTATTGGTTTTGGTTTTTTAAATACTATTCCCTTAATATGTTTGATAAAATGCCTAGGAGAATGTTTTCACTACATTATTGGATTTAAATGGAACTTATGAAAGGTTTAAACCTGGTAAAGAAATCCCTAAATGGTTAAATGGTTTGAAATGATCAAAATGGAATCGCTTTGGGTTTAACAATCAGTCTTGTAGGGTACAATTGAATCCCCCAAGTAATCAAAATAATGGAAAACTTGTGGGGTACATAGACCTCCCCCAAGTTAATTGGATAATATTAGCTATGGGTACATAGGAACCCCTTGATCTCAAAAAGGATTGTCTAAGAACAATACTTGTAAGCTATAGTCGATATTATGATACCACTATATGTAGCCTTAGTTAATAACAATGGTTTGGTTTGTTGGATATGGTTTTAATTATGTAACAATGGCAGGGTGTGATAGCTAACCGTGAAGGTAGGAGTTTAATGAACAAATACTAGAAACTCATTCTTGTCGACATGAGGGGTAGGGCATGGTGAACCTTTTATGATACTATGAGGGACACGAGAATCCTCTAAGTACATTATACATATGTATCCTAGAAAGTGAACGGTACTTAGGAATCCCTTACTCTTATGGTATCTATGATTCGTGCGGCTACATGTATCGAGGATCGTTCAAGGTATTACACTGTACCCACATAGCCTATGGATGGTTAAGGAAGATTAAGCTACAGATACCCAGGTTAATGGTTTTAAATGCATCCTAAACCCAATTTTCTTCCGGTCTAATTATATATATATGTGTGTGTGTGTGTAGTTTGTATGCATATGGATGGTTTACTTGGTTTTGTTAAATGAAATTATTTTATCCTTATCCTGAATTCATGCTAGCATTCACTCTCTAATCTATCTTTGAGAGGTTGTATCCTTATGTGATGTAAGAATCGACCTTTCTACTCCTCCTTCATAGTGAATGGATTTTGGGATCAGCTTTTGGATTGAAGTAGTGAGCTTTCATATTTTTGGAAGGCTCTATTTCATGGATGTTATTTCATACTTTGGTTTATTTATGGATTTTAGTTTTGTCTATGGTTAGGGGCATATCCCAACTAAAATTTGGTATTTTTTTTGTTAGAGGCTTTTTTGAAACTACTATGGGTTGGCATGGGTGGGATCAGTATTGGTGTCAGCCTTGGTATTGGTATTTGTATTAGGCTAATATCGTAGGACCAAATTTCTCACTGTTTGATCCTCTCTTATTTTGGGATTATATATAATTATTATGGAACTCATATGGTTATAGTTTGGATTATGGTTTGGTTGGTATTGGTTATTGATTGGGTATCGAATGGCTGGACTCATTTGGGTGGTTATGTATATAGACCTATCCTAAAGTTATAGATTATGTAGTAACGCCATCTTGTTATATATTCAAAATTCATCTATCTCAGGGTATGCGCTAGACGGTTGGGTTGGGTATTGGGGATAGTCCCTGGTCCTGGTTGGACTTGGGATGCCTATTATGACAAGGACCTCAGTCGGGTCATATTAATTTGGTATCAGAGCTTTAGGTTCATGTTCAATTAGGACTATACAAAGTCCTGTCTAGTAGAGTCTCTTTTAGGGGTGTGTGTAATTAGGAATGTTTTACTTTCTTGGTATTTTATTTTCAAGCTTAGAGTCTAAGTCTTAGAATTTCCTCTAATACTTGTTTGTTTGCTTTTTAGATCATGCCTCGACAATTTAGAACACAAAAAAATTCTTCTGTCCCATCTGGGATGATATTGATATGGTACGCCCTACACCTAGAGTTTGCACTTACCTCAGGATCTTATCCCTGATTGTTTTGGAGTTCCCCTGGTTGCTACTAGTCCTCCTTAAGGTGAGGTGACTAATACAAAATTTTGCCAATTTATTTAAGTTATTGCTTAGTTGGTTGCTTCTCAGGCTGAGCGGAATGCATTCGGTGTTTTATCTACTAAGGCCACAAGGGTTAACCAGTTTATGAAGATGAATCCTCCTACTTTTACCGTATTAAAAGTGGAGAAGGATCCTTAGGCTTTTTTGGATAAAATGGAGAAGATATTCAGGGTAATGTAGGCCAAGAATATGGTAGGGGCAAACTTTGCAACATATCAGCTCAAAGATTTTGTGTACCAATGGTATAAGGAGTAGGATAGGGATAGAGGTAATGTCGAGGAGTTGTCCTTATGGGAGGCCTTTTCTAATACTTTTTTGGATTGCTTCTTTCCTCAAGAGCTGAGGGAAATAAAGATAGAGGGGGTTGTGAGTCTTAAGTAGGGAAGAATGTCTATCAAGTTGTATACCTTGAAGTTCCATTTATTGTCAAGGTATGCTCTGGACTTGGTGTCTTATATGAGAGCGAGGATAAGAAAGTTCACTTCTGGGCTATCTCGAGATTTTATCCTTGAAAGCAAGACTGCTTTGCGTATTATGGATATGGATATTTTGAGTTTGGTTGTTCACATACAGTAAGTGGAGGATGAAAAGAGGAAATAGGAAGAGTTTGAGAAAAGGCAGGGTAAGAGGAGTAGGTTCTTTGGGTAGGGTAGTGCTATGCAGTAGGGTGGTCGGGTTGGTGGAAAATAGCCAAAGAAGAAGAGAAGAAGTTCTGGTTCCTTCTCCACTACTAGCGTTCCTTTCCCAAAGCAGTTGGGTGATAGGCATCCGTAAGGTGGTGATAATTTCCGTGAATAAGGTGCCCAACCTTAGGAGAGTGAGGCACAATCGGCTTCTTCGTGTCCTTTTTGTTGATTCTGTGGTCATCTTCATAGGGGATTTTGTGATGAAGAGAGGGACAGATGCTTTAAAAATGGTCAGCCAAGAAATATGCTTAGAAACAATCCTATTGGTAAGCGTCCTTCGAGAGCAGTCAAAGCTTTGGTTGCTTCACTTTCTGCTCCTACAACTAGTGGTGCAACTTAGTCATCTGCTTTAGTTTCTGTATTGGAACTAGCCAAAATAGGTTGAATGCTCTTGCTTCTTGATTGAAATCTGAGGCATCACCTAATATCAGTTTTGGTATGTTACAACTCTTTTCTAGTGACGTGTATTGTGTGCTTGATTTGGGGTCCACACTTTTCTATGTGATCTCATATGTGGCAGTATATTTTAGTTTTAATCTTGAGGTTTTTCCTTATCTATTTTTTATTTCTACCCAGGTAGGTGACTCGGTTATTGCTAAAAGATTCTATAGGGGGTGTGATATCTGTTGGTAGTATGAAGACATTGGTTGATCTCTTTGTGCTAGATATGGTGGGTTTTGACATTATTCTGAGGATAGATTAGATATACTCGTGTTACGCATCCTTAGATTGTCAGGCTCATAAGGTTGTCTTTAGGTTCCCTGGTGAACCGGTTATAGAGTAGGAAGGTGGTTCCCTATCTCCTGGAGGGTTATTTCTTATCTTAAATCTCGAAGATTAATCTCCATAGAGTGTCTTTATAACTTGGTTGGGGTTAAAGATTCTAACTCGGAGGGTTTTTTTTCACTCGGTTTCGGTGGTAAGTGAGTTTCCTGAGGTCTTCCCAGATGATCTTCCTGGTGTTTTTTCGTAGAGAGAAATTGAGTTTTGTATTGATTTGGTTCTGAATTCTCGTCCAATATCTATTCTTCCTTATAGAATGGCTCCAACTGAGTTGAGGGAACTCAAGGAGAAACTTAAGGATCTTCTGGATAAAGGGTTTATTCATCCTAGTGTATCCCCGTAGGGTTCACTGGTGTGTTCGCACTCAAGAAGGATGGTTCCCTTTGGATGTGCATTGACTATCAGAAATTGAATAAGGTTACAATCAAGAACAAGTATCCTCTTCTAAGGTTAGATGACTTGTTTGATCAGTTACAAGGTGCCAAGTTCTTTTCTAAGATAGATCTTTGGTTTGGGTATCATCATCTTGAGATTAAGGTGGAGGCTATCTCTAAGATGGATTTTCATACTTGATATAGGTACTTTGAGTTCTTGGTTATGTCATTTTGCATGACTAATGCCTTGATGGATTTTATGGATTTGATGAACAGGGTTTATAGGCAGTTCTTGGATCTTTTTTTCATTGTTTTCAATAATGATGTAGCATGGGAAGGTGTTACCTATGCTTCTTGGCAGCTGAAGGTGTATAAGAGAAATTATCCTGCTCATGATTTGGAGCTTTTAGTGGTGGTTTTTTCTTTAAAAATCTAGAGAAATTATTTGTATAGAGTGCACGTGGACATCTTTTTTATCATAAGAGTCTACAGTATATGTTCACTCAGAAGAAGATAAATCTCAGGCAGTAGAGATGGTTGGAGCTTCTCCAGGACTATTATATGAGTCTTCACTATAGTCTAGGTAAGCTAACACGGTTGTTGATGCTCTTAGAAGTTGTCCATGGGAAGTTTGGCTCATGTGGAGGAAGGAAAGTAGGAATTAGCAAAGGATATTCACCACTTGGCCAATCTTAGAGTTTATCTCTTGGACTCCAAAGATAGTGGGGTAATGGTTCAGGAAGTGGTTAGGTCATCTCTTGGTGTAGAGATCATGAAGAAGCAAATGCTAGATCCTATATTGATGAATATCAAGAGTGATGTTGGTGGGAAAAAGGTAATGGTCTTTGAGATTAGTGGTGATGGTACTTTACAGTACTAAGGAAGGTTATATGTTTTTGATGTCGATGATTGGCGACAAAGGGTTTTGGCTGAGGCGCATAAATCACGCTATGTTGTTTATCCTGACTGGATAAAAATGTATCATGATCTCAAGGAGATATATTGGTGGAATGGTATAAAAAGGTATGTGGCTGATTTTTAAGCCAAGTGCATGGTGTGCCAACAAGTCAATGTTGAGCACATTAGGCCTATCGGGTTATATCAATAAATTGATTTACTCGAATGGAAATGAGAGGTGATCAATATGGATTTTATTATCGGTCTTCCATGGTCTCGGAACCAATTTGATTTGAATTTGGGCATCGTGGATAGGATGACGAAGTCTACTTACTTCTTGCCAGTGAGGACTAACTTTTCAACAGAGAACTATGCAAAGTTGTATCTTCATGAGATAGTAAAGTTGCATGGGGTACCTATTTCAATTATCTCTGATCATGGTACGCAGTTTTCATCTCACTTCTGGCTGTCTTTTCAGAAGGGATTGGGTACTAAGGTGAGTCTGAGTATGCTTTTCATCCTTAGACAGATGGGCAAGCAGAAAGATTATTCAGACATAAGAGGATATGCTTTGGGCATGTGTGATTGACTATGGTGGTAGTTGGGTTGAGCATCTACCTTTGGTAGAGTTTGCTTACAAAAAAAGCTATTATTCTAGTATTGGTATAGCCCCTTTTTAGGCACTGTCTGGTAGGAGGTGTAGATCTCCTATTGGTTGGTTTGCGCTTAGTAAGGCAGATATAATCGGTCCGAATTTGGTTTATAGGGATATGGAAAAGGTAAAGGTGATTTAGGATAGGCTTAAGCCTTTCCAAAGTCGTCAAAAGTCTGATGCAGATGTAAGGCGTAGAGACTTAGAGTTTAAGGTTAGGGATACAGTGTTCCTAATGGGATCTCCCAAGAAGGGAATAATGCCGTTTGGTAAGAAGGAGAGGTTCAGTCCTCATTTTATTGGTCCTTATGCAATTTTGTGGAGGGTTGGTAATGTGTTTTATGAATTGGAGTTTCCTTCTGGTTTGAGCTCCATTCATCAGGTATTTCATGTATCTATGTTGAGAAAATTTCTTGGTGATCCTTCTTCGGTGGTTCCTTTGGAGGGCTTGGGTATCTAAGATTCTCTGTCTTATGAAGAAGTCCTAGTCGAGATCTTGGATAGGCAGTTCGTCGGTTACGGACCAAGGATGTGTTCTCAGTGAAGGTTCTATGGAGGAGCGACGAAGTGGAAAAGGCTACATGGTAAGCGGAGGAGGGCATGCAGTCCAAGTATCCGCATTTGTTTTCTACTCCTGGGATTCCTACGGAAGGTATGTGTTCTTCAACATACTTTTGCTTCAAACTTTGTTAAAAAAGATATTAATATCTTTGCATCATTGTTTTCTAACATGGTTAAAGGTTGGATTAATACTTTATAATGCAAATGAATTGTGCTTGTGGTTACACTACTTTGTCTATTATTCGAGGAAAAATGTTCCTAGTGGGGAGACTCAAATACCCTGGGTTTCTGTCCCTTAGAAAATTTCCTAGATTTCTGGTCTCTGGACAGTGTACTAGTAGGGGAAATGACTCGTACATGGGAGTACGAGTGGTATGGGTTAGTCAAATGCTGACCAGTGATGGTAAGTGGGTTAGATTTCATTTATGGAATGGATACGACTAGGTTGTACGAGTTGAATTGGTGGATACGGGTTATTTGGTTACTTCACTTAATCATAGACTTGGTAGACTAAGTTAGATTTGAGTACTAGTGGCTCACTATGATCAGTAAAATAGGGTACGAGTCATACCATGGACTCGTATGGTGGGCGGTGTTCAATCCTCTTTAGTAATACCAGTCGTATGCATAAATATGACGTGGGTTAGGGTGAGTCGTACTATAAGACCCCACAAAATCCTAGCTTAACTCAGTCCTTTAGGGCATGAAAAGAGGTCCCAGACTTAGAAATTTCAGCTAAGTGTTTATACTTAGAATTATTTTTGCCTTTGTAATTTGGTGATCTTATTTTATAACCCTTATGACCTTAAAATGTCGATCCTTGGATTGAATCATGATCAGGTGTGTCAATAGGTCACTTAGGGTGAGTTTTAGATTTTTTGGACCTCATTTGAAGCATGTTTGGGTGACCAAAATAGTGGGTCAACACGATCTCGACGCGTTAAATCGCCCATAACGTCAACGGATATTTTTCCCAGCACTCGGTGCAAATTCCAGTGAACCAATGCAAACTCGACGCGGCGCGTTGGTCATCGCATTGACACCATCGATGCACCGTGTCGGTCTGTGCATCACTGGGCACATTTTTAGTATTTAAAAGCCCGCGTCCGAAGTGATAATTGGGTCTTTTCCCACCCTTATTTAGCCCCAAAACACGTAATTAAGCCATCTAAAAGGAAAAACTTCATAATTTCTCTCTAATTTTCTCAAAAACAAACCCAAGGGAATCCAATTTAAAAGCTCAAACTTCAAGAACACACCATAAATCTTCACGAATTTGATTACCAAGGTATGTTAGGTGTTCATTCATAGGTTTCCTTTCACCCGTGAAGTCTAAGAACCCTATTTATATATACAAGTTTATAGATTTATGATTTCCATGCTTGAAATTGATTGTATTCATGTTTATGATATTAATTGGGTTTCAATCCATATTGAATTGCAAGTTTCATGAAATTAGATAGCATCTGTGAAGAATATGTGAAGAATATGTGATTATCGTGATAAGCCATTGAATTTACAATTTGGTTATTGTATCCATGATATTCATGTGTTGACTATTATTATGTGAAATAATCATGCTCCCCAAGTGTTTGATAAAATGCTTATGTGAATTGAATAGGGAAGTCATAACATGTTATTATGAGGTCTTATTCATGAACAAGCTTATGTATATCAAGTGTTTGACAAAAAGTCTAAACGAATGCATTGTTAACAAGTAAGTGCTATCATGCTTTCAAGATTATTCCATGCTTGATTTTCAATGCTATCAAGTCCTGGGGGTATTCAATACCTAAAAATCTAGTTGTTTGCCTAGAGCTATAGTAGTTACAGAATAGTCTCAGTAATGTTACGAATAGAAGTACTCTGTCAGTTATAGAACTTAGCAAAACTCAGTATCAGTCCAGTTCAACTCAGTATAATAATCAGTGTCTTCAGTTGGAGTAGGATTTAGCACCGAGTGAACCTAAGGATGGGGAGGCTTATCTTCCAGTAGATGGTCTGTTCCCTAGTAGCAGTCCTTGCATTCCAGAACTGCATAGCCAGCGTAGGTTGAGATATCAACCTACCAGTTAAGGGTTGATAAGGTATTTTACCTTCCAGTTAAGGGTACCGTCGTTCTCGTTTAGGGCCCTGCTAGATAATGGTGACTCTTCAGCTTATCTTTACCCATGGCACAGTACTTACACCCTTCCAACTGGGGTTACAGGTTGGACCTCAATCTATTCAGAGAGGGGCATGTCAGTTAGATGATAACCTCTCATAATTTTAGTTTCAACTCAGTATAGAACTCAGTTCAGTTCTATAGAATCGTGACTAGTAGACACAATCTCCCAGCTCAGTATAGAACTCAGTTCAGTTCTATAGAATTAGGATTGTCAGAAACTGTCACCCAACTATCAGTAATGCAGTTATCAGTAAACTTAGATATTAGTCATTTATTTATTAGAACTCAGTATCTAGTGTTAATATGATCTCAGTTGCAGTATATGTAGTTATGTGCATAGTATTGCATAATCAGTGTTTCAGCAGTTTTAATTATACATGTACTCCCATCCAGTTATATTTATATTACTTAGCCAGTTATTGTTCATGCATATGAACCCTTGCATATCAGCCTGCCTCACTTAGCATACCAGTACATTCAATGTACTAACGCATACTCGTTCTTTTGCACTATGATGTTTTATATCATAGGTTTAGATACACGAGCTCCTGGTCGTACTTAGCAGCCCAGAATATTAGCAGTAGATTTTGTGGTGAGTCCTCATAGTTCGAGGACAAAGTTATCATTTCAGTATTCCTGTAGTTCAGTGTATTCAGTAGTCGGAATTAGTTGGGAATTTGTCTCATCAACTTCATATTCAGACAGTTAGAGTCTTTCAAGCTAGACTATTTTAGATAGATGTTCAATTTTCAGAATTTATTTATCAGTATTCTATTTCAGTTGTGAACCTTATGGCAATTTTAGCCCAATTTCTGCATTACTTCAGTATTATTATACAGTGTATGTAGCAGAAACCATCCATGGGTTAGACTGTGGTCCTTTGGGATCGTAAGCACCGTGTGGCATCCGGGGTGTAGACTCGGGGCATCACACATACCTTGGACAGTGTTGGGTCCAAGATAGATGGCCTTGTGTATGAGTGGTGGGTACCACGCTTATTGAAGGGTACGACTGGTATAAATATTCGTATCCCTCAGACGGGATTTTGGTGCAGTTTAAGTAAGGGCAATCTGAACATTTCCTCACTTAACATAATAAGGCCCTTCAACTTTTAACTCACTTGGGAGGTTATTTTCCCTATTATTCTATTCATTAACACTTAGAAAAACACTCTCTAATTTTCTCTACAGTTCTTGGGCAAGGAAAGCTAGGGTTTCATCTTAAGGATTAATTTGGGGCTTGTGTTGGTGAATTTTCTCCATTATCTTCTTGGTTTAAGGCATTTTCTCTTCCCTTATTGTTAGTTCCAACTAAAGGAATGGTTTTATACAATATTTTCATGGTTTGATTATTGTATGGTTTTGGGTTTTCAAATATAATTTGGGGGTTTTGGTTTTAAATGCTTGGTTATGGTTTTCCCATATTTTAATTATATTTTATATTTTTTAATGGTGGTTTTGGATAATTGTTTACATAGGAATGGTTATTTGGTAATTGGTAATTGGTTTTGGTTTTGGTTTTGGTTTTGCAAATA
The DNA here is from genome assembly GCA_030864215.1 of Capsicum pubescens. Classification (NCBI taxonomy): domain Eukaryota; kingdom Viridiplantae; phylum Streptophyta; class Magnoliopsida; order Solanales; family Solanaceae; genus Capsicum; species Capsicum pubescens. The sequence goes on along the minus strand of CM061544.1, from coordinate 238,854,904 downwards.
CTATGCCCCCATATGCTTGATCAAAATCCTAGGAGAATGTTTTCACTACATTGTTGGATTTTAATGGAACTTATGCATGGTTTAAACTTGGTAAAGGAATTCCTAAATGGGTAAAGGGTTTGGAACGGTCAAAATGGAATGGTTTTTGGTTTAACAATCATTCTTGTGGGGTACAATGGAATCCCCCAACTTATCATTTCTTAAAGAATGGAAACATTTCTTAAATGCCCTGTAGCCTCTCAAAGAAAAGTATAGACATCTCTATACAGTTTAACAAGACTCTACTAGACACGACTTCATAGACACCCTAGGAAACTTGAACCTTGTGCTCTGATACAAAGTTTGTAATGCTCCGAGACTACCCCTTGGTGACGCCCGATGCTTAGAATCACAAATGATCCTAAGCTAAACCATGATACTTGTATAACTCATGAGCAATTGAATATGTTAAATAAATATGGAATAAATAAGTGAAAAATATATCTTTGCTAAATATGTTCCATACAAAACTATATAAAACAATTACAACTTTGGGTATACAAAACAAACTGAAAATAAATACATCAACTCTGAATGACCATCTATGAAGCCTCTACTAATACTGACTATAGATAGCCGGGACATATCCCCTAGCTATCCCTAGTCAATACAACTGGATAAAGAATGCTACTAGAACTATAGTTGACTCGAGTCCTTGAATCAAAAGAACTCATCACCTGCTGGCTGGAAGCTGTAAAGTGTCTGATTATGATATGTGGGCTATAACTAGTACCTACATTATGAGATAATGTATCCACACAGACGTATATATGGTCAGTACTTCTAGAATATAATGATTAAGTAGGAGTGAATGCAATAGGTAAAACTGAATAGATACATAATCTTAAAACATGCATGCTAAGTGCAAGTAGACTCACCAAGAGACTGAAATAAACTGAAAGTTGAAGTATCTTAAAACATGAGTAGCAAACATAATCTGATAAGCTGGTGAATCACTACACTTAGTTTCTTAAATCCTTACTTTTATAGAAAAAGTAAAACAGAAGGTGGGTATACTTTTAAATCATACAGGCTAAGTGTAAAAAGACTCACAGTGATCATACATAAACGAAAAGGTGAAATATCATTGATAATAACTTATGTAAAACAATATCTGAATAAAACTGTGAGTCTTTATACTTATTTTCTAAAATCTTTATTTTTATTCTTTCTTGTGGGAGATTCTTCTAACCAACATAAATTATGTAAACTACCATGGAGTCCAACGTCTTACCCACATTGGGGAGAGTTGTTATACTCTTACCATCAGAATAGAACCTTAAGTTAAGTGATCATAAAAATTCATCCATATTGGGAAAAAGCTTAACCTACGGTGGCTCATAGTTTCTAGGAATTTAGGATACGCTCATCCACATTCCCTTATCGGTGCTAAATACTACTCCCAGAATACTTATATACTCATACTTAAGAAATCCACCTTACAATATCATAAGGGCTTACAGAATGAAAATCAGTTGTGCTTCTCTTTACTTTAAATCATAATCAAGATGAATAATTGTGGATTTCATATCTTATCTTTAGATCAAAAGATCAATCTTTCTTGAATCAAGCTATAAGGTATGTAAATGCGGTTTCAAAATCTTAAACATCCTTGTAAACTTAATACTTATACTTAGGATTTGGAATTCATGCTTTATTTTATAGAAATCCATAATGAAACATAATTCTCAATAATCACCTTGAAATATTTCAACAATATCCAGTCAAGATAATGAAATTCAAATCACAATATGAATCTTATAAACCAAAACATAAATAAATGTGAACCTTGATACACCTAAAGTTTTCAATCACTTGGTTGTATCATACTTCAAGAATATAGAAATTTGGGTGTGAACCCTAATTCAAAACAAGTAAACACAATCTTAAAACCTTACATTTTGGGCATAAGGATGAAATAATAAACTTGTTCATAAATCCCACATACCTCGATTGGAATAATTCTTGAAGAAAGCTTTAAATTGGAACTTAACTTTTTGAGTTTTTGGTAGAAGAAACATAAACTTTGTTCTTGGGAAGAGGGGAAGGGTTTTAAATTGTGTATTGGGCATTTGGGGTTAAGAGAGTGGAAATAATGTGTTTTAAGACCCCTTAATTCATTTAAGAATGATTAGAAATTTTTTAAGGGTGTAAAAATACCTCAACGCCCTCAAATTAAGTCAAAACAGACCAACTTTAATGCTCGGCTATTGCTTGGCGGTGCACATCCAAAGCCAACCTGAGGGTTGGCGGGGCACGCCAAAACCCAAGCCCATAGTGGACGTCACATGCCAAAACCAAGCCCATCCAGTGGTTGTTGGTGTTTGTCCTACAACGCATGGCCTTAGCGGAGGGTCCAAATTATGATGCACATCCACTATTAAGTTTTAAAAGCACCCCCCCCAACACAACCCACAACATCTAAACATGTTCTACCATTAAAATGGGTGTCCTAAAGGTCATTTTTAAGGCATTACTAGAGCCTTAAAAGCATGGGGTGTTACATTTCCATACCTTGTATTTTGGATCCTCGCCACTAATTTTCCTCTCTTGATTTTTCACTTAAAAAGATGTTCGGGGACAAAATGCTAGCTATAGAAAAAGATGTATGAGAGTACATGAAAACATTATTTGATAAGTATTCAAATCCTGCTTCAAAAGACAAAGGTGGTAAACTTTTATTAGTAATTAAGTAGACATACTTCTGCGAGTAGAGGTGTGAATGCATAGTCAAAATTGGATAAATATCTTGTCGAAGATATTTAACTATGAAAGCCAAATTTTAGTGTATTACTTTGATTCATTTAGGATTTCATTAACTCCTAAAATGGTACAAGATCTGGGTGTGGCTATAAATTGGCTTCAAAGTGATTCACAAGCTATAAGTATCGAGAAAGATTTAGATTCTCTCGAGCAACTTTAACAAGGTAGGAAAAGAACCTTGCATTTGATGAATTATTTATTTAATATATTTGTTGCTTGAGTCCTTGCTTTTCTTTTTTAATTTCTTTAGATTTGGCCAAACTTGGAAAAGAATCTAGCATTGATGACATGTAGGATTGTAGATGGTTAAAAGATGAAAGTTTGCTAAGTTTTTTACTCAACTCCAATGGTATTATTTCAAAGCATTTTCTATTGGTATTGAGTAATAAAATGCATTCTGTGAGTAAGTTTTTTCATGAAATACATTTTATTTTGGTATTGGTTGTAACAATTCTGATAGTTTCATCCTACAATATTCTAACAATTCTAACATTCCATCCTACAAATTTGCACTTTGTTTTTTCACTGATTACCTCTTTTTAGCTTTTATACCTAGAAAATTTTTATTCTTACATAGCTTGTCACGACCCAAGGCTACCCCATAGTCCCGACAACAGTGCTTATGGTGACAAGTGACTATAAGCTAACCCATGAGATGGTACCTACTGTGAGCACTGAGTAAACTGATAAATAAAGACATATGCGGAAACAACTAATAATGCCACAAGGTTTTAAATACTAAAAATACAACTAAGTTCACAATATTTAAACATCTGCAAAAAATACTAAAATCCAACTGATAAGTCTAATAAACCTACTGTCTGAATGTATGGAAAGGCTCTAACTGACTGACTGCGGAGTTGATGGACAAACCCCCAACTAACTCTAACTAACTGAAATAGAAGAATACTGAAATAACTGAATGAATGATAAACTTGTCCTCGAAAGATGAGGACTCACCACTACTGCAACTGCTGTAATGCTGAACTATCTAAGCGCGGTCAGGAAATTTAGCATCCAAACATATGATATAAGACATCATAGTACGAAGAAAGTATGCGGTCAGTACTTTGAATGTAATGGTATATGAGAGGAGGTTAAGCTGAAATGCATGTGTTAACTGTGCATGAGATAATGACTAATAGAATAGAATAAAATAACTAACTATGCATGCATGAAATAGCTGAGAAAAATGCATAAGAGCTGTAAAATATGAGAATGCATGACCAAGCATATATTATTACTGAGATAATCTCTAAGCTGAAAGACTAAAATCTAATAACTGAATAACTGGTAATTTGTATGCTTTGGTCAAGCAAACCTGAACTAAAGTTTGAATTAAACACTGAACTTAGACTATGGGAGGTATCATCTAACCGATATTCCCCAATCTGAACAAAGTAGGGTCCAACCTGTAACCCCAGTTAGAAGGGTGACAGTACTGTGCAATAGGTACTAATACATGGTAGTGTGGATCAAGTAATCTGATGTCCCAAAGGACCAGGGTGTCAATGTTAAACTGTCGGATAAATCTTGAGAGGAAGTCAAGCCTATACTGGCGGGTGACTCCTTAGAGGAAGTCAAGTCTAAACTGATGGATGACTCCTCATATACTACGCTGGCTACGTAGTTATGGAATACACGAAAGCTACTAACGACTATGCCTAACTGATGGGGAAGCCTCTATTCCTGCATTCACTCGGTTTTAAATCCTACTCCCAACTAAACTTACACTAATTACTGGACTGAACTAAGTTTAACTAAGAAAACAACTACTCATGATACATAACTGAATTACTATGCTCGTGGTTTATCTGAAATCATTCTGAAGATACTGAAATTATGTAAGAAACTAAGTATTTGGAGTTCATAACCCTCTAGTACTGAATGGAAATAACAATAAGGACATATAAAATCTTTGAAACCATAATAGGGTATCATTGTTCAAAAACCAATCATTTAGACATTTCATCAAATACATGAAAGTCATGAACTTAAACATAGGAATGGGTAAAGCATGTGATTGAAAACATAGTTACAATACTAAAACCATGAATTAGGGATTTAACATGAGGATTTTAATACTCAAATCATATAAGGGCTTATTCCATCAAAAAACACTTGTAACATAACTTGTAATCAAAATCAATAACAACTTCATGGAGACAATTAATCATAAACATGTAAAAACTTATAATTTGATATCAAAAAGGGGATTCTTAGACTCCATGGGTGAAAAGGGCGCATGGATGAACATCACACATACCTTAAACCCTTAATCTTGAAAATAAACACAATCTTTATGATTTTCTTGAAAGTTCTTGGATTTGGGAACTTGATTTCTTGGTTTTCTTGAAAAGGGGATAATTTAATCTGATGAACTTGAGGGATGATTAGGGTTTCTTTGAGAGGAGAATAGGGGATAATGGGCATATAATTCCCTAACCAATGTTTTAATTCATGTTTTTAAGAATAAGATTAAGGGGAAAAGGCAAAATTGCCCCTCAGACATTTAAATTCGCAACTGAAATGTGGATTAAAGGATCACCGCAACACGGTAAAAGCCCCATCACTATAACCACCTCGACACACCATTATCGCGGTGAGCTACTAGAATTCAAAATCTAAACATGACCCAATCCTCATCTGAAAAATCCAAAACTTCCTCGAGACATGATTCTTACACCCCTGAACATGAATTAACTCAAAAACCTATGTCTCGAGGTCAGGAAGACCAATTTAAAGATCCTCAAAGTTAAGAGGCTAAAAATATGACAATCTCTAACACTTCATGAAATTTTTAGGTTTTAAGCATTTTATGCATGCAACTAAGACTTGAACTGAGCTAAGAATAATATAGGGTATTACAAAATCTCCCCCTTGGGAACATTCATCCACGAATGAGACTGATTAAGCTGAGAATAATGGGGAAACTGAAATCACATACTGAACATGTATAACTGAAAATATGATTACATGACTGAGCCTGAAACATGATACGTGACTAAACTGAATTCGGGAATGCATACAAAGACAAGAGCATGATTATATAGCTGGGAATGGGAATGGAAAAGAGTCATTATAGGAAGGACTGTTACCTTAAGCTGAGTCTGAGTTTGCGGAGAAAATTTGAGGGTAATTGGTACACATATCTTTTTCTCCTTCCTAAATGGCTCCCTCAACAGACTGATTCCGCCAAAGAACTTTGACCAAGAGAACTTCTTTGTCCCTTAGTCTATGAATTTGACGATCAAGAATCTCAATTGGGATTTCTTCGTAAGAAAGGCTATCCTCAACATCTGTGCTTTCTAAAAGGACTAAAATAGCTGGGTCACCAATACACTTCTTTAATAAGAAAACATCGAACACTGGATGCACTGATGCTAAATCTGCAGGCAACTCAAGCTCACAAGCTACCTGTCTAAAACGGATGAAAATTCTGTAAGGGCTAACATATCGGGGACTGAGTTTCCCCTTCTTGCAAAATCTCTTTACTCCATTCATGAGAGAGATTTTCAAATATACCAAATCCCCTACCTTAAACTCAAGGTCTCTTCTCCTTACAACTGTATGGGATTTCTGACGGCTTTGGGTCATCTTAAGCATCTCCCTAATCAACTAAACCTTCTTCATTGCATCAAACACTAAATTTGGTCCTATCAAAAAAGCCTCAACTATCTCAAACCAACCAATAGTAGATCTACATCTCCTTCCATAGAGAGCCTCAAATAGAGCCATCTGGATACTAGAGTGATAACTGTTATTGTTGGCAAACTCGATTAAAGGTAAGTGATCATCCCAATTATCCTTGAAATCAACAACATTCTCCCTTAATATATTCTTTAGGGTCTGAATGGTCCTCTCTGCCTAACCATCTATCATAGGATGAAAATTTGTACTGAGATGAACTTGGGTACCAAGACCCTTCTGAAATGTTTTCCAAAAGTGAGAGGTAAACTGAGTACCTCTATCTAAAATGATAGACAACGGGACTTCATACAACCTAACCAACTCTCTAATATAGAGCTTGGCATAATCCTTAATTGAATACTAAGTATGAAATAGAAAGAAATGAGTTTATTTGGTTATTCTGTCTACAATGACCCATATCAAATCATGCTGACGATGCGTAGGAGGCAAACCCATCACAAAACTTATGTTCACCTCTTCCCACTTCCTAGTGGGAATACTGAACTCCTGCAATGTGCCATTAGGCCTCTGGTGCTCAACCTCAACCTACTGACAATTAGAGAACTTAGATACAAACTCTACAATATCATTCTTCATACCGTACCACCAATAGATTTACCGCAAGTCACAGTACATCTTAGTGGCTCCTGGGTGCAAAGGGTAACATGCACCATGCGCTTATACCAAAATCCATTGTCTTAAACCATCAACACATGACACACACAGCCTACCCTAACAATGCAACATACCATCTCCCCTTTGGGAAAAAAATACTATATTCTAATCTCTAACTTATTCCTTTAACTTACCTAAACTGGGATCCCTATCGTGTTGATCTTTTACTTTGGTAACCAAAGAAGATTTCAAACTATTTTGACCCCAAACACTACCTTTAACTAAATCAACCAACCGAACATATAATCAGTAAGCTGATGAACCTCCTGAACTAACCTATTCTTATCATTCTCAACATGAGCAACACTACCCATAAACAATTTGCCAAGGGCATCTGCCACTACATTGGCCTTGCGCAGATGATACAACACAGTTATATCATAATCTTTTAACAACTCAAGCCACCTTCTCTAACGAAGATTTAAATACTTCTACGAAAACACATACTGCAAACTTTTGTGATTCATGAACATATCAACATGAACTCTATAAAGATAATGCCTCCAAATTTTCAATGCAAAAACAACTGCTGCCAACTTAAGATCATGGGTAGGGTAATTCCTTTCTTGGGGTTTAAGCTTTCTAAAGGTATAGGATATGAACTTACCTTTCTTCATCAATACACAACCAAGACTAACTCTAAAAGTATCACAGTAAACAACAAACCCATCTAAACTATCTGGCAAAGTCAAGACTGGGGCTGAGGTGAATCGAGTCTTAAACTCTATAAACTCTTTTCACAAGAATCTAACCACTGAAATTTGACTTTATTCTGAGTCAATCAAGACATGGGGGATGCAATATATGAATACTCTTTAACAAACCGTCTGTAATAGCCAGTCAAACCCAAGAAACTCCTAATATCTAATGGAGAGATGGGTCTGGGATAATTTCTCATGGCTTTGGTCTTTTGAGGGTCAAATCTAATGTCATCACTAGAAATAATATGGATAAAAAAATCTACTGATCTTAGCCAAAACTCACACTTACTGAATTTGGTGAATAACTGATGGGCTCTAAGAGTCTGTAATACAATTCAGAGATATCTGCGTGATTATTTTCAGTATGAAAATAGACAAGAATATCATTAATAAAGACGATGACGAATATGTCCAAATACTGCTTGAACACTCTGTTCATCAAGTCCATGAAAGCTACAGGGGAATTCATTAGTCCAAAAGACATAACTAGAAATTCCAAGTGACCATACTGAGTTCTGAAAGTTATTTTTGAAATGTCATATTCCCTAACTCTGAGTTGATAATAGTCGGATATAAGGTCTTTCTTAGAGAAATAACTGGCACCCTAAAGTTGGTCGAACAAGTCATCAATACTGGGCAGGGGGTATTTATTCTTGATTGTGACTTTTTTCAACTGATGGTAATCGATTCACATTCTGAGAGAATAATCTTTCTTATGCACGAAAAGGACTGGAGCACCCCATGGGGAAACACTAGGCCTGATGAATCCCTTATCTAAGAGATCTTGCAACTATTCTTTTAACTTTTTTAGCTTAGCTGAAGACATACTGTAGGGAGGAATAGAGATTGGATGGGTACCTGAAAGAAGATCTATTCTGAAGTTAATTTCCCTTTCGGGAGGAACTCCGGGAAGATCTTCAGGGAACACATCTGTAAATTCCCTTACTACTAAAACTAACTCGAGACTTGGGGTCTTAGAAGTAGAGACTTTGACTTGAACGAGATGGTACATGCACCCTTTAAATATCATTTTTCTTGCCTTAATATATGACATAATTTGCCCCCCTAAGAACTAAAGTACTACCTCTCTATTCAATAACTAGTTCATTAGGGAACTGGAATTGAATGATTCTATTTCTGCAATCAACTAAGGCATAACATGAGTGGAGCCAGTCCATATTGAGAATAACATCAAAATCAGTCATCTCTAACTCCGCAAGGTCAACTGAGGTGACTTTCTTGGATATTGTGACCAGATAATTCCTGTATACCTGCCTGGCTATAATAGGGACACCTACTGGAGTAGACACTGAGAAGGGTTCTACTAAATATTCGGGACCGATACTAAAATTGACTGCTATATAGGGGGTTATAAAGTTGAGCGAAGCTCCAGGATCTAATAAAGCATAAACATGAAGATGAAAGACCTGTAACATATCTGTAACCATATCAGGAGAGATTTCCTGATCCTGTCAAGATTGAAGTGCACGCAGCCTATTCTGGTACTATCCACTGGTGGTACTAGAAGTAGTGCCTTGCTGAGTCAGGCAACCTACTGGAGCTGATGACTGATTAGACTAACCCTGTTGGCATAAATCTCTTCCCCTATGAGCCATTACTCGACATTCCCTAATCATGTGGCCTGATTTACCACACCCAAAACATACATCACTGCAAGCTTTACTCTTACCCTGATGATTCCTACCATATTTCTCGTAGAGCAGATTAGTACGACCATTGTTCACACTACCCTGGGGCTTAGATCCTGGCGCCCTATCCCAAATGTCAAGAAAATTATTTAACACCGGGACTGACTATAAAGAAGAACCTTTTGAGTTAGAATCTTTAACCTTGACCAAGTGATAAAGACAACTATTAGAGATTAACCTTCGAGCTCTAAGAAAAGAAATAAACCTCCCTCTAGGAGCTAGGGAACCACCCTCCCACTCTCTAACTGGTTCACCAAGGAACCTAAAGACAACCTTACAGGTCCAACAATCTAAGAAAGCATAACAGGAGTGTAACCAATTTATCCCGAGAATAACATCAAAATCCACCATATCAAGTTCAAATAAATCCAACAAAGTCTTCCTACCACTAACAGATACCACACACCCCCTACAGACTCTCTTAGTAATAATTGAGTCACCTACCAATGTAGAAATACAAAAAGAATCTGAAACAACCTCAGGATAAAAACTAATACATAAAGCCACATATGAGTCACATAGAAAAGAGTGGACCCCAAATCAAGTAGACAATACACGTCACAAGAAAAGAGTTGTAACATACCAGTAACGACATCAGGCGATGTCTCAAATTCCTATAGAGATATAAGAGCATACAACCTATTTTGACCAATGCTAGAACTAAGAGCAGACACTAAAGCCGTACCACTAGGCACATGAGCAGAAGATGAAGCCACCGGTACCTTATTTACTCCCATAGAAACCATATTAACTGGATAATCCCTGAGTCGATGGACTACCTGGCCATACTTAAAGCATTTGTCCCTCATTTTCTTACAATAACCCCGGTGAGGACGACCACAGAACGGACAAGGAAGGCATGAAAAAACTAACTGACTCCCACTCGCCTGAGATTGGGCACCCTATGCTCGAAAATTATCACCACCCTAATGACGTCAATCATCTGACTGCCTCGGGTAAGGAGAGCTAGAAGTAGAAAAGAAACCAGAACTCCCCCACTTCTTTTTCTACCATTTGTTGCCATTCCGACCACCCTAAGACTGTGTACCTCCATGATTAGAAAACCTGTTCCTCTACCCTATCTATCTCCAAACCCTGCCTGTTTCCTCTTCTCATCCTCCACTTGCTGCATATGAATGATCAACCTATAAATATCTATATCCTTGATCAGAAAAGTAGTATTGCTTTCCAAGATCAAATCTCGATTCAACCCAAAAGCAATTTTTCTCACCCTTGCTCTCATGTCAGCTATCAAATCAGGAGCATACCTTGACAATTGATGAAATTTCAAGCCATAACCTTTGACAGACATCTTACCTTGCTTAAGATTTATAAACTCCTCCATTTTTTCTTTTCTTAGCTTTTGAAGAAAGAAATGATGTAGAAAAGCATCAAAAAAAGCATCCCATAAAGATGACTCCTCCACATTACCTCTATCTCTATCCCGCTCTTCATACGCAACATCTTTAAGCTAATAAGCTGTAAAGTTTATGCCTTCCTTATTTGAAGCTACATCACCCTGAATATCTTCTCCATTTCATCCAAGAAACCCTAAGGATCCTTCTTTACCTTTACTCTAGTAAAAGTAGGAGGATTCAGTTTCATAAACTGACCAACCCTTGACGCCTCAGCAAAAAACCCACCAGACGTATCCCGCTCAGCCTGTGCAGCAACAAATTAAGCAATACTATGAATAGACTGGAAAAATTTTGCATTAGTCACCTAAACCTAATGAGGACTAGTAAAAACCGAAGAAACTCCAGAACAATCACGGATAGGACCCTTAGATCAAAGACAATCTCCAGACGTAGGACGTACCCCATCAACATCGTCCCCAGATGGGACTAAAGAGTTTTCTTGTATTTCAGATCGTCGAGGCATGATTTGAAAAGTGAACAACCAAGGATTAGCGAAGAATTCTAGGAATTAGTCTCCCAGCTTGAAAATAAAATACCAAGAAAGTGAAACATTCTTAAATGCCTTGTAGCCTGTCTCTTATGAGTGTGGCACACTACACAGCCCTAAAAGAGACTCTACTAGAGACAACTTTGTGGACTCCCAAACGACCATGAAACTAAAGCTCTGATACCAACTAGACATGACCCAAGTCGGGCCTTCCAATTCTGATCGGGACTGGAGAGCACCTCCGTTACCAAATGCAACCTCTAGCAGCCTGCCTTGAGTTGGCTGAATTTTGAACATATAACAAGATAGCAAAACTAGACAAGGACCGACTTTGGGATAGGTCTATTTCTAGACCAACCATGCCAAGTCATCCCGTCCACCAAACCATACCAACCAAACCATTAAGCCAACCCAATATCGAACCAAGGGCCATAAACCAGGCTATAACCAAAAGATATCCAAAACATAATATGATTAATCCCAAAATAAAATACGATTGATAAGTGAGAAATTTTGCCCAATGATGTCAGTCCCAATACAATTGCCAATATTAAGGCCGACACCAATAGCCATCCCGACCATACCAACCCACAGTAGTACCACAAAGCCTCCAACCATAAGAGTAAGAATACCTGATTGGGACATGTCCCCAACTATAGACAAAACTAATATCCAGAAATAGATCAAAATGTCTAAAAATATCCATATCAAGAAATAGAGCCTTTTGAAAAGATGGAAGCTCACTACTTCAATCCAACAGCTGTCTCAGAGTCAATCACTATGTAGGAGGAGTAGAATAACCAGTTCCTGCATTGTGTGGGTATACAAATTCCTGAAGATGGGTTAGCGGGTGAACGCTAGCATGAACTCAGGATAAGGATAAAATAATGCCATTTATAAAACCAAGTAAAAACCATCCATAATGCATACAAACCATGCATACATATATATATCCATGTCGGGAAAGGGAATCGGGTTTAGCATGCCTTTAAAACCTTTATCTAGGCTATGTAGCTCTGTCATCCTAAACCACCCACGGGCTATATGGGTTCAGCTCCCCTATTGAAAGGGCCCCAGTACGTAAAGTCGCACGATCAGGAAAGAAAACCTAGGATGACTAGTACATCCCCCAAATATAAAGTATGACATCATGCTCACGGTTATCAAGACCAAACCTCACATCAGAAAATATGATTTTTAGTTTTGGTCCCCTCGGAACCTCGTACTGCTCTACCTTCCACGAATTTGCTACACACCCTGCCATTATTACCTAATTAAAACCATTACCAAGCAACCATACAATTCATTGACCATTTATTAACCAAGGCCATTAGTATTGGTATCGTCATATCGACTATACTTGCAAGTTTTATCCATAGCCAACCATATATAGGTTTAAGGGATTTCATATACCCTTCCATTAACCATATTAAACCACTTGGGAGATTCCTATGTAACCCACATGCAGAACCATTTAGCCGTTTTACCTTTTCAAACTATTTAAACCATGCATAATTCTTTTACCAAGTTTAAAACAAGCAAGAGTTCCATTAAAAATTGTAAAAGCAATGAAAACATCCTTATAGGCATTTTGTCAAACACATTGGGGGCATAATATAACTAAAATCAATTCCAATTACCATTTAACCATTCCCATGCAATCCAATTATCCAAAACCACCAATTAAGAATGTGAATACATAATTACAACCATGGGAATCCATAACCAGTCATTTATAATCAAAAAACCCAAATCATAGTAGAAAACCCTAAATAATACAACAATGAAATCATGAAAACCATGCCTTTAGTTGGAACTAATAGTGAGGGACGAGAACATGCCTTAATTGACAAAGTAGAAGGAAAGAAACCACCAACAAGATCCCCAATTTAGTCCTCTAGTTGAAACCCTAGCTTCCTTGCCCAAAAGATCTTGAAAAACTTATAGAGTATTTAGGAAGAGGTTCGAAGTGTTAATGAATAGAATAATAGGGTAAATAACCTCCCAAGTGAGTTAAAATTTGTGGGACCTTATTAGGGTAAGTGGGGAAATATCAAGATTATCCCCACTTAAGTGTACAAAAATCCCGTAACAGGGGTACGACTGACCATCATGAGTCGTACCCTCCGATACGAGTGGTTCCTGACAGCGCCAAAGCGCACATGCAAGTGTACGTGGTCTTATCAAGTAGTAAAGTGGCCTTCAGGAAGTCAAGTATTAATCCCATGGAGACTTGAATTGACAACGAATCTATTCTAGTTTGCGATTTAGATTAACTTAGTGCAAAAGTAACCATAAAGAGAGTTTGTAATATGTAATTTAAAACTAAAGTAAATAATATGTAAAGTAAAGATCTTGGACAATCAATAGGAGTAAAGCCCAGGGTTGAAGAACTTTGAACACTCATACTATGTTATTGAACTTAATTCATTAACTTGCTCATCTTCGTTGTCGATTTGTAGGGTTAATCGCATGATTATTATCTCCCAACCTCTAACCAATTACCTAATATGGACATTACAACTACATCATTGAGCGGGGATATAATAATCCAATTAAGTTCTTTACACTATCATCCTACATTTTAATCAAGTAAGGCATCTAAGTAAATCCCTGTACTAGACGCTAATCTGTATTCCTTATTTCATAAAAGAATATGAACCATACTTTATTCAATCCCATATTTTATCTCCCTATTCCCTCTCCTGAGTTCACAAGGTTGACAATAGGTGTATTCTAAGGGTGATCAAGCCTCAAAATAGTTAAAATAAAATTGAACACACAACCAACAATGATAAGCAAATCAATGAACTTAACTCAAAATAATAGTACTCATGTATTTGTCTTTGACCCCGAAAAGAGGGCGTTTAGCCATGCATAGTCATAATCGTAATCACTAGATTGTAATTAACGACTAAGGACATAAATGAACAAAATTGAAATAGTAAAAACCTGAGTTGTGAAGTTGTAGCAGCCTCTTTTATTTTCTAATACATCGAAAGATGAATAATAATGTTTACAAAGATGTATTTATAGTATACAAGTAGTCCCAAGCCGAATAATAATGTTTGGAGGGGGGTCGCGCCGCGATGCTTGCATGACTTGACTAGGGGTCGCAGCGCACTATATGGTTGGGTCAAGTATGGTTCGTGATGTGAGGCTGGCTTGAGTCAAATGGGGGTCATGACATGACCCTATCTCGACACCTCTCTGTAATTTGCTTCTCGAAAATTGGTTAAGTGTCGAACGTTCCTCCATTCATCCTTGACTTTGTAGTGTCTTTCCCATGGTTTTCCAGCCTCCAATTCACATATATATCATCATAAAAAGCTCACAAAAGATCCTACAAGAACACACTACACGAATTAGAGGTTCAAATAACACAACATCCATCACGACGAATCAAAAACAAGAGCTTGGACTAGGTTGATCTCTATGATCTTCCACTTTATGTTTCGACTCTTTACTTGACTCGCTTGAAATTTGTATATTACCACAAGTTTTTCCACTTATAATAACACCATTAAAACTATTTAGAACACATTAAACATAATAGAATCCAATAAAAGAGACTAGACAAGCACCTAGCTCAAGCTAGTAACACTAGTTTCATCGATTGAACTCTGAGTGATCTAATTAAACCCAACTTTGTTTGAAGTACACTTTGCATATTATAATTACACACTTTATCACTTAGATGCTTTCTTATATCAGTATTAACACCTTATGCACTCAACTTATCCTCAAAACAAAGTGAAATAAGCTAGAATAGTAACACTAGAGTGTATAAATACACCCAACATCACCACCCCACACTTAAACCTTAGTTCCTCCTAGAACAACTCTTTACTCTAAGAATTATACGTTGAGGAGACTCTACACTTCTACTAAATGCAAGATCCTCAATCTAGTACTACAACGACTACACAGAATGCATGTTTCTATACAAAGCATGTTATCTACACAATTGATAGCTCATGAAACTACTCCAAAACATCCTCGCCTCAAGAATTGACTCACCTAAGTGGAAAACTCATGCTTATTATTCAATCAAGGACATCATACAAATCAACCAAATTCATCAAATATGTGCCCCTCATAACAAGAGAGTTACCCATAATCACTCACAATAATGAAATTTATAACGTAATGTGTACAAGAATCAAATTATGCTCGGTCTCACAAGGAATTCACAAGTTACACACAATGAACCACGGGCTTTCCCTTAGCGTTGTGCTCCACTAATATCAGAATGATGAACTTAGGATCAAATATGTTTTTTTGGGTTGTAATGTAGGATAAGAAACGGATAGGAACTATTTTGGGAATAGTGACTAACCTCTCTAAACGCTTTAATACACTACAGTATACATTTAAAACCAATCTCCAACAACCAAATTACACTCTTTCCATCCACCCATCATCTTTATTTTACCCTATCTCTTTTAAGCATTTTCACAAACACATGGTGGACATATTATTTATTACCATATGAATCATTCATTTTGTTTTTATTTATTTTTCACAACCATGGTAATCTTTCTAACATAATGTCTATCAGACTCATCCACCACAAATCAATTATCAACACCAATAAATATTACCTTGGGGCTTCAAATTCACCTTTCCTCTCTTATTTCTCAAACTCCTTACTTAATTAATTTTAATATGAAAACACATAGGAGCTTTTTAGATCAAATTATGGTCTATCAAAGAAGGGATTAGGCTACATATGGCATTTAAAGTATCGATTGCCATATGGCATTCTCCCATATTTGGTGGCTCCGATGGAGAAGTTGGGGATTGGTTGCAAGGATTAGTTATCACGACCCAAAAATGAGGGTCATGATGGCACTTGTCATGGCGTACCTTGACAAGTAACCCTATCACCCAAACTGATACAAAAAGAGAAAAAAAATAGAAATATCCCAAGGTAAGGCTTCTAGAACAAATTCGAACCATATAAGTAATCATAACAATGTAGAAAGAACTTATCCAAAATAGCAATCATGCCCGAAACCAGGCATCAATAGTGTAAGAACTATTAACACAATCGAAGAGTCAAATACATCTGAAAAATAACCACAAAGGAATAATATCTGTCTTCAAATATTAATGAAGACATAACTACTCTAGAAAGATAGAGGTGAACTTCGGATGTACGAATGTCCAACCGCTATCTTGGAAGCTCCAACAATCGCCCGAGTCAAGCAAGCTGAGGTGCACTCGAGATAGGACCTACACCGAAAGGGCACAGTAGGAATGAGTACGGTCCACTTGTACTCAGTTGGTATCACAGATCGACCAAGCAAAGTAGTAAATAAAGCATACAAAATATACACTAAGGGCATGTCACCTGCAATCAAAAATTATCCCACAATGATAGCCCATACCGCTTGCACTAACAGTTCTAATTTATCACATACACACTAAAATAGAACACGAGTATGCATTATATCACATATCAGTAGAATAAGGGGGAATATGCATATACAAGATCATTAAAGATCATTAAATACAAGTAAAAGAAGATAAGAAAATTACATTGATGGCAAGTCAATATTGTAATACAACACAATATAAACATAATAAAGTAAGTGCAATGTATATGATGATGATTATGACGAAGATGATGTACAAGGTCGTCGCACAATCCCCATATACACCTACGGAGCTAAAGCTTCACGACGCAGGACCCATGGGGGTTCGTCAACCTGTATACAATCCACATATCTCATATCTCCCTTTTGGAATATCCCTCAAAAAGGTTTTTATAAGGTGTTACAATATCTCTTCCCCAGCACATCTCTCGGGGAGGTTTTTTTAAAAAGGTGTTGCCAATGTTACTCAGGTGTTGCCACGGTGGAACCATTATTTCATAAATGAGTATGATATGAGGATGTAATGCTCACAACCAATCACAATGAGTATTTCCACAACAAACCACATGATATATATCCACAACCAGCCAAAATGATACATTGTCACAACCATTTGAGCCAATATCCACTCATTATTTTCATTCATCTATGAATTTTCACATGTCTCATATGCCAATAAAGTATGAACATAATCATAATATACCAATGGTACCATATTAAGCATTTTAACAACACAATACAATTATTCACATGTATTCAAGGCTATCAATATCACATAGGACCCCAGACGATCACATATATCACATAATATCTCACTTTTGATGATTACATCACATATAGGCCCCCACACGAGAACAACACATAGATAGCCATTTTTCATGATTAGTTTCTACCCTGAACATGCATTTTGTACCATCATTTACTACCTAGTTAGTCTGAAAGAGCTAAGTCATAACCTACCTCAAAAGTCAAAACTGATCCGCAATACTTCAAACCTACGACCTTACTTTTCATGAACAATCTCGAACTCCACTAAAAATATAAAATCTACGCATCAAAAGAAAATCAACGACAACCATATTGACTACTTTTGGTTCGGGGTCAAAACGGACCTCCGAAATGAGTTTCCAAAAAATAAGGAAAAAATTAGAACTTTACTTCAAAAAAATATTTTTCATATTTTTAGAAACCTACAATTGAAAATCCAAGTTAAATCGAGTAAAAAATGAGGTTTAAATCAAAGAAAAACCATTTTTTAGCTTTACCGGATAAAATCTTTGAAATTCGGTTTAAAATAAAGAATTGGGCTTGTTTTGAAGGTTAAATTGTTGAAAAACTAGTAATTATAAGATAAAATATTATTCAAGTGAAAAGGAGTAAAATTAGAGTTTGAAATCAAGCCCTAAGATTTTTGAGAAATTAATTAAGATATTACTAAGAAAAAAGTGAATGCTTACCTTAAATCTGTAAAAGAATTAAGAAATGTATGTTAATCTAGCTTCCCAAGCTCCCAAAAACTTTTTTTTAAAACTCCCACACTATTTTAGGGTTTAACTCTCAAGAGGAAGGAGAAAGAATGACCAAAAATCGGATAAAAAGGGTTATTTATATTGTACTGAGGTTATCGGGATTTTAACACATAAATTGAAATCCTCAATCCCGATTTACCCTTTATGTATCTGGTTGCACCAGATATTTTTAAGTCTAAGCAGACTTCGACGGGATGCCCGAAATTCGATTGGAGTTTGATATGCGCAAACGAACTATGTAACCAAACTAAATTCTACGCTCCAAATGCAATGGCGATATCAGAATTTCAAAAAAATATCGATTGCACAAAGTCGACCCCCGAAACCCAAAATTATAATTTTTCAAATCGAAGGTCGAAAAGAGATTTAAAAGCCGTAAAATTACACCAAACATGTCACCACCCTAAAATCGACATTTTGGATATACTGGACAAGTTGAATTTTCCATCAGTGGTCGTTTTGATCAAATGTGGGTCCCACACCCATATTTTTAATTTTTTAACTTTCCGATCAATAGGTCAAAATGAGCTTAGGTGTACCGAGATCCGAACCAAAGGTCGACCTAACCTAAAATTTATATTCCAAAGTTGTTGGCATAGTCTATTCATCCATCCATCACACGGATCAAAAGATATCCCATAAGTCTAAAATAAGGCTCTCGAAACCATCAAAAATTACAATATCACATAAATAGTATCAAAATGCATCGAAGATCATGCCAATCACTCCCACACCCCAAAAATACCATAATGCAACTACGAAAAAGGGTAAAATAGTCAAGTCACACAAACTCACAAATTTTACATATTTCATTAAATTTTTAAGTCGTTACATTAGTGGAAGCATTGGTCATGCTTACGTCAAATTAGAGAGGAATTAGAGAGGGGGTCTTTCTCTCACTTCCCTATTTTAGTTGTGTGAATTATTTTGGTTTCAAAATAAAATTAATAAGGCTAATTTGGAAAATTAAATTCCTAATAATTTTTTTTTGGAATGCCAAGCTAACAAGAGTCAATAATTTTGAAAGGGATAGAATATTATATCAGTCTCTGAATATAATAATTTTCTTATTTTATAAATATATTAAATAATGAATAGTATCGAAAAAAAAAGGATAAATGAATATGAAATAATAAATTATCTATGTTTTTTCAAATTGAACAAATACTATTTGACATATATTTTTATTTTTTTAGTACAATGACAAACAAAGATGGGCCGAATAATACTTAACTATATTACTCTTTCTCGTTCAAAATATTTTCTCTCTTTTATTTTATTTGACCATGAAGAGCATATAATTTATTTTATTTTTTCATTGTCTATTTATTTAAGCCAATCAAGTAATTTTATTACTTATTTTTTTATATTATTTGCCAGATTCCTAGATGAACTTCCTCCTCTGTTTGCTGAAACGGTTAGAAAATCTATTAAAGGACAATATGGTGCGATTCCTTGGACGGACTTCACTTATGGCCAGCTTCTAGCAGCTTGCACCGAAAGACTAAAAATTTGTAATGAGTTGAAACTGTCTAGACAAATTAAGCTAGATAGAATCAAAGAAAGAACCCAATTAGGAGACTTTTATGGTCAATTTGGAATGGAAAATCCTTTCTCTAGCAAAAGAGGCCATAGAACTAGTAACTTAGAAAAACCTCATAGAAAAAGAAGGTGTAGGCACAGATCTACAGAAGAGCGTGAAGCTAGAAAAACCCATCGTAAGTCTACTAGATTTACGAATAATAGGTCCTAAAGAGATCTAGCTAAAATCAAGTGTTATAGGTGTAAGCAATTTGGTCATATTGCTCCAAATTGTAGGCTCCAAAAACTTAAGTCTCTAGAACTCTCTGAATACTTGAATGAAAAAATTTATGGTTTATTATATACTTCAGATTCTGAGTCTGATTATGAATCTGAAAATGATATTGAATTGCTTGATTCCACGGATAGTGAGAATTATGAAAAAACTGAGGCTAATGCCTGCACGGATTGCACTAATAATGTTTGTGATTGTGAAAAAACTTTTTATAAATTACAATCCCAGTTTAAAGATTTAGATTTAAATGTTCAAACAATTACTGCTGACAGTGCTTTAGAATTATTGAAAGAAGTTACTGATGAAAAACTTTGCCAAAAAATTATTGATCTTGCTTCCTCACAACCTAGCACTTTAAAGCCTGCTAATAATAAAGTTGTTAAGAAAAAATCAAAAAAATTTGATTTTGTTATTGATATGATGCCCTATTCTCTAACTAAAGTTAATAGACGTCTTGCCATCAGTCAAACTCCTGGTACAGATACATCTTTTAACAATTTAAAAATAGAAGTTGAAAACCTAAAAAAAGAGATTATTTCTTTAAGACAAAATCAAATAATTTCAGATCATAGAATTTCAAAGATTGAAGAAAATATTTAACAAAATGACATTGTATTCAGGTCTAAAGGGGGAGAAAAGGCTGTTGAAAATTCTGAAAATGATATTGTTAGTGATATAGATGTAAAAATTGATTATTTTTTGGGTATGGTACAAATAGTCGCCCTTTTCTTCATCTTTTGCGGGCTAAAGAGGCACAGCTTACTAGACGTAGTCACAAAGACAAAGCCAACATAAGCCATATTAAAATCGACTGTACCACCATTTCGGAATCAAGTCAAGAAACTATAGAAAAATTCCTTCATATTTTGATAGTGTCTGGATCTTTCATAGTTACTAGGTAAGAGAAGTTAGATCTCTGGCATAGATTTGAAAGGTTTTTAGCCGGACATAGTCACGGCTGGAAAAAAATAAGGAGTATTAAAAGTACTTCAAAAGAAAATAAATAAATACCTTAATAATGGCCGGATGCAAGGCCGGAATAGTAGATAACGGTGGCTAGTTCCTTCTTATTTAACTTCAGGACAATATACAAAAGGAGACAAGGAAGAGCCTGGCTAGAGAGAGAAAATAAAATAAAGAAAAGAAAGACTTTTGCCTCTTTAACATAATGAGGCGTCTATATATAAAAGAAAAAAGTATCTTGCACAGTACTTGTGGGTCCCTGTGCACAGTGTTTTAACTATTACATGGGTCTCATAGATGGGGCCTTGTTGTCATATTTTGTCTTTTCCTTTAGATGAGTAGAGGAATGCCTTAATATTTTCTATTTGTTCATCGTTGAGGATGTTGTTTGGTGGAAGTGGTTGAGATTCCTGAATATCTCCAGATTCAACTGCTTATTCGCTTGTAAGGCTTTTTATGGAGGTGTCCGAACATTGTTCTATAGTTTTTAGCAGATTTTTCCGAACTACCGCCAAATAATTCTCAATCATCTCTAGTTTGTCTCCGTCATGCACAGAGAGTCTCCTAGAAATGTAACTCAAATTTTTATCTTCCACAACCTTTTTCTGTGGTGCAGTAGTATATTTAACAATTTTGCTAGGTAAATTTGGACGTTTGCTTCTCCATTAGATTAAAGTTTTAGTAGTCTCGTATCTCTTTTATATATATATATATATATATTACTAATATATATAAGTGTTGAACAAGTGGTTGATTTGGTTTGTTTCGAGGGTTTTGAGGAAATTCTAATTTTTTTTCATTTGAATCTTTGTTGGAGTTTTGTTTGTATAAGATGAATTAGTGAAGTAGCAAGTTAGGATGCTTTTTCTGGTTACATAAATCATGAGAAAATGATTTTGTTTTCTGTTTTGGGCTTGACAAATTAGTGAACTAGCAACTTCTCATTTTTATCCTTATTTTTCAGTTAAGGTAATTGAGGATTCTATTCTAAGAGAATAATAAAATTTTAAGTTTTTTTTTGGTTACATAAACCATGAAAAAATCTTTTGAATTTTTGCTTTCGGCTTGACAAATTAGTGAACTAGAAAGTTAGCATTTTTTCCCGTTTCGAGCTAAGTTAATTGGGGGTTATACTTGAGCCAGAGTATATTTTAAGAAATTACTGCAAGTTGGCAGATTGTCGTTATAGCTATGTTGCAAACCTTTTCTGCTAATTGGAGTTGTGGTGGAAATTGCATGTTAATGCTTTATCCATCAAATAGAGATCATTATTTGTCTTTTTTGAAGCATCCCGTAGAGTGTATCCTTGTTCCATGTAATGGTTGGTGAATAACTGTCGTTAGTCAAGTGGATCTAAAGAAGAGCCTTCGCTTAACTAGTAAAGTTGTCTATATGTCATCGGAAGATGACGAGTAAATATAGGGTGGGGCTGCGTACAATAGACCCTTGTGATCCGACCTTTCTCTGATCCTGCATGTTGCGAGAGATTTAGTGCACCGCACTTCCTTTTTATTTCATGTAGTGAAACAACATTTAGGAGATTAGAGTCATTTGTCTTAGTCTTTTGTATTTTTGGTGTAAACAAGATATGTTGGGGGATATAGAACTTTTTTTTGAGTTCATAGGAAATTTGTAATCTTCCATAGGGATTGTTTTGTTATGTTCTGATGAGATTCTAAGTGACTTGTGTTCATCATTTATTTGATGATGAGTCTATTGTGAATACATAGATACCTTTGTCTCAAATTAAATGTGGGGATCTTAGCTCAAATAGTCCTATGATGTAATATTTATTGGGTGCACCTTTACAAATGACACTGGGGTTTTAAATCCCATGTCTATCTTGTTGTTTTTTTTCCTTTTTATCCAAGATCCAAATGTCATGTCTGGCCTTTTTCCTTTTTTTTCCTAGAATTGGGTACACCCATGGGGATGAGCATGTCTTGTATTCCCTCTTGCATTTTAATTACGTACTTTTTTTATTTCATTGGTTTATTCTTTCAAATCCCTATTTTTCTTGTTGTCGTTGTTAAATTTAGTGTAATTAAATCAAATGTCTTAATCAGTGTTGTTAAAGGTGGAAAACGTGTTGAGCGCTTTCCCTCGCTTTATGTGCGCTTCAGTGTCATCATCAAGGTTCTAAGGGATACTTTAACTTTCCAATGAGCCTCTCATGAAGAGGCGATACTAAACAATTGATATTGCACTTTACCGTAACTTTTTTCAATTTCCTTATTCATATATCTGTCATTCATGTTTATAATTATCTATCTTGCACTACACCTATATTTTTATTTTTTTCTCCCTTTCCATTTTTTTTTAATTGAAGCCCACACTTTATTTGTGCTTAAATCTCCTACAGACCTGAGAGCCTTTATGCTTCTTTTGCTTCTGACAACACTTTTGCTAACTTAAGCTGCCTAATTGATCACTATGAGGTTATGGGCATCACACAAAAAATTAAAAATTTCTTTGGAACTTGATAGTATAGTGTTTGTTAAGAAATCTCTCTTGTGGCACAAACAAGTAACACTTACAACTGCTTTTACCAACAATACTTACTTTTTGAATCTTTGGACGGTGCAGAAACAGGTTATGGTGGTTCCTATTTTGATTTATTAAGGAAAGAATGCGAAAATGGAAAGCTTGCTTTGTATAACCTGTTAGGATAAATTCTTGTCCTTTATGCTTTTCAATGACATGTTATTTATTCGGTCTGTCTGTTTCATTTGTTAAATATTTCAATGTCACTTGTATTTGTTAGAATTCTTGATTTTCAGATTGAATAAATAGTTAACTGCTCACTACAAAGATGACGATAAACAAAGATCCTTTAGTCTAAAGTTATTGTTCCGAAAAAAGAAAATGCAATTGTTCAGTGAAGAGAGCTTCTATAATCAAGTTGAGGCGACATGAGTGATATACACAGTTGTCGCCTGACAAAAAAGAGCAGCTTTTACTGTTGCGGCCCAAATAAATGCTTGAATCAAAAAATATATGTCTGCCGGCTACATTCATCGGTGAAGTGTTACGCCCTCGGATAAATGTTAGATTAGGCAGACGAACAACTCTAATAATACGAGAGCCATCTTTTCATACGCAAGAAGGTTGGATACCTTCAAAAATTAGTAATCTAAGTATTGCACTGTTTGTGATTTCTTTAATATATACATTATTAACATTGAATAAGATATTTTTTTACAGGAGCAGATACATCTGATAGTAACAATGCAATAACAGATTTTGACAAAGGAAAGAATACAATTGAATACTTCTCTATCTTTGAAATTGGTGCGTAATTATTTGTAATTTTTCCAAATTTTACCTCCCAAGAATATATCTATAATTAAGGTGATTACTCTTTAGGTTCAACATCAAATTCCCCTGCTAGACAACATACTGTTGGATTACCTAAGAAACAATTGTAACGATACAAGAGTCATCTTCTGTTGCAAACAAAGGTCGACTGTCTTATAAACTTGTAATTTAAGTATTATGTTATTGATGATTTTATATGCACGGAGATTTTAGTATTGACTATGATTTTCATTATTCAACAGTTGCTTCATCTTGCGCAAGGAGTTCAAGAGCAGTGAAAGACTTCAACAAAGAAAAAAATGCAATTGGTCACTTCTCTGTATTCAAAATTTGTTCTTAATCGTTAAAATACAATTTAGGTTTAATTTAGTAAAGTAAATCTCATGCTAACTGAATCGACCATGCATTAGGTTTAACATCAAATGCTTCTGTTGAACGGAATCATCCAATAATATTGGTTGTCGCAAAAAAAGGTATGTCTTCTTTCAATATTTTGCCTGCGCCAGCAATTATTCTGTGAAAAGTGATATGATAAATTGTTTTAATTCATACATACAGGTTGTAGATCACAAATAAAAGGTTGTTGGAATTATAAACAATTATCCAGTAATGCAAGCATTTTAAAAGCGACACTAAACTGTAAATATTGTCGAGCCAAAAGATTTGAATATGAATTCCCGGGATTTTGTTGTAACAATGGTTCAATTTTGTTAACATCACATCAAATGCCTAATGAACTGTTAAATCTTTACTTAGGTGATACTGAAGAATCTAAAAATTTTCGTACTTATCTTAGAATTTATAATAACATATTTGCATTCACCTCACTTGGAGTCAATTATGACAAAGTGTTGGCTAAAAGAAATGATGGTATTTATACATTAAAAGTACAAGGGCAAATGTATCACTTCATAAATGAGTTGATTCCATTAAATAGACAACCAAGAAATTCACAACTGTATTTTTAAGATGATAACACTGAGATATTGAATTGAATGGCTTCTTCAAGTGTCCTTAAACAAACAGTTATTGAGAAATTAATGAATATCCTAAAGATAAATCCTTATTGTATTTTTCTGAAATCTCTTCTTCATATTCCTGAATTATCAAATTTCTATATCGCATTAAGATGTAGGTCTGGCTTAGATCAGTGAGTATATAACTTACCGACTGTCTCTGAAGTAGCAGGATTGTGGTTAAATAATGAAATAAATGACAATAATTCAGCACCTCATATTTGAATTTATACGCATAGTAATAAAAGCCAAATAGTTAATTATTATTATAGTTGTTATGATCCTTTACAATATCCTCTTTTATTTCCATATGGGAAAAATGGATGGCATTGTGGTATTCAAAAGATTATAATTTCTGAAAATAACTTAACAAAACAAAAAAAACCTTACTATGAAAATGAGCATCTTCCAAGCTTATCTAACATGTGTTCAATTGATGGGGTACTTGATTGGAAGCCGACGTTCTACAAAAAGGAAATAAAAAAAATATTGTTTCTTGTCGTGAATACTATTGTTATAAACTTCAAATGCGAGATGATGAAGAAACCAGAGTTTTACATGCTGGTAGATTTATTTTGAATTGATATGTTATAAGGACTTTTTGATATATTAAAACTTGGTGAAAGAGAAGCTTCAAAAATAGGAAAAAAATAATTTCTCCCAGCAAGTTTTACCGGTGGTCCCTGAGATATGTGTCGTCATTACATGGATGTTATTGCATTAGTTCAACATTTTGGAAAACCTGATATATTCCTTACTATGACTTGCAATCCTTCTTGGCCAGAAATAAAAAAATATTTACTGTCAATAGATGAGCTCAAAATAGACCTGATTTGATTAGTCGTATGTTCAAAGTGAAAGTGAAAAAATGAAAACAGATATACTAAAACGACACATATTTGGAAAATTTGTTGCTTTTATGTACACTGTAGAATTTCAAAAATGAGGTCTTCCACATGCTCATTTTCTTTTAATACTTACTGATGATTATAAATTACTAACACCTGAAGCATATGACAAATTTATTTCTGCTGAACTACTTGATCCTGATGTTTAGCCTTACTTGTATGAACTTGCTATTAAACATATGGTGCATGGTCCCTGCGGTCATTTGAATCCCACTAACTCATGTATGAAGAAAAAAGGAGCGTGAAAATTTAAGATCCTAAAACTTTTGCTAATGAAACAACAAAAGAAAATAATTCATACCCAATTTATAGAAGACGAAATACAGGTAATTTTTGAAATATTTGAAAGTTAGAAAATAATTTTTGGATAATTCATGGGTTGTTGCTTACAATACTTATCTACTATGCAAATACAACTGTCATATAAATGTTGAAATTTTCTTTGATATTAAAGTTTTCAAATATATATACAAATACATTTGTAAAGGACATGATAAAATTTCATTTCACGTATATGAAAATAATACAAATATTGAATTAGATGAAATAAAAGAGTATCAATCTGCTAGATGGGTATCACCACCAGAAGCTATGTAGTGTTTATATGCCTTCCATATTAATGAAATGAGCCCAAGTATCTACCACCTTCAGCTACATCTTGAAGAACAATACTTTATCTCTTTTAAAAAAATTGATAATAAAAATCCTATGATTAAAAAGATAATGTTGACAGAATTTTTCATGATGAACGCAACAAATAAAGATGCTAAAGAGCTTAATTTGTTATATAAATATTTTTCACAATACTTTGTATGGTCACCTGCTTACAGAATGTGGACCAAATGAATTCAAGGCAAAGTTATTGGCCGTGTTGTAACAGCTCATCCAACCGAAGGAGAAAGATATTATCTTCGATTATTACTAATGAATGTAAAAGCCCGGAAATCTTATTATGATCTTTTAAAAGTAAATAGTGTACATTGCAATGCATTCAGATAATCTGCGGAAAAAAAAGGTTTATTGCATTGTGATAATAATTTGATTGAATGTATGTTAGAGGCTATATGCTATCAAATGCCTTATAGTTTACAACGGTTATTTGCTATAATATTAGTATATTGTAATCCTGACAATCCGAAAGAATTATGGAAATAATTTAAAGATTCAATGTCCGAAGACTTTAAAAATCTACATAACATTTTGCAAAGAGATATACATTTTTTTGTCTTAAACAATATTAATGATATATTACATTCTATGGAACGCGATATTAATGAGTTCAACCTTGTTTCAGAAACTATCACGTCTTCAAAAATAATAAAAGAAGCAAAGGAAGTTTACTTCGAAAGAAGTATTATTGTGACTGATGAAGAATTATTATTACATCAAAAATTAAACATAGAACAAAAAAAAGCATATGACATAATCGTTCAAAGAATATTAACAAATAAACCAGGAGCATTTTTCATAGACGGTCCCGATGTTTGTGGTAAGACATTCTTATATCGTGCCTTATTCGCAACTGTCAGATCTAAAGGATTTATAGCATTAGCAACAACAACTTTTGGCGTTGTTGCTTCAATCCTTCCAGGAGGAAGAATAGCACATTCGCGCTTTAAGATACCAATCAATATTGACGAAAAAATCTCTTGTAATATCAGCAAACAAAGCTTACTAGCATCTTTGATTCGTGATGCGAAGCTAATAGTATGTGATGAAGTATCATGGCAAAAAAAATATGATTGAAGCATTTGATTCTCTTTTAAAAGATATAATGGATTCAAATATATTATTTGGTGCAAAATTTATCGTGCTTGGAGGAGATTTTAGACAAACTCTTCCCGTAGTTTGAAGTGGCAAAAAAGAAGACTTCATTCGAGAATGCATTTTGAATTCACAAGTATAGAACCAACTTGAAAAACTCCAATTATCAAAAAATATGCGTGCTAAAACTGATCCATCTTTCTGTGAATATCTTATGCGCATAGGAAATGGAGAAGAGAAAACTAACATGAATGACAAAATAATTATCCCAAGATATTTCATTATTCCATCTACCACTGAAAAAGAATCTTTAGATCCTTTATTTAAAACAATATATCCTAATTTTCATACTTCTTTTCAAGACTCAATTTTTTTAACTTCTCGTGTTATTTTAACAATAAAAAATGACTTTATTGATGAGTTAAATGCTAGACTTATAGCTCAACTGCCTAAAGATGCTAACACATTTGTCGCAATTGATGAAACTATTGAACAGAATAATCAAAGTGAGTTTGAGGATTTCTTACATTCACTGAACCCTCCTGGTCTACCTCCTTACAAATTAACCTTGAAAGAGAATTGTCCTATTATGTTATTGAGAATTTAAAATCCTTGTGAAGGTTTATGCAATGGTACACGTCTAATATGTTGTGGTTTTAAGAGTCGTGTTATAAGTGTTAAAATTGCCAGTGGTGATTTTAAAAATACACATGTATTTATACCAAGAATACCACTATTATCTTCAGATGATGAAAAATTACTCATCCCATTTAAAAGAACACAATTTTCAATACGATTATGTTTTGCTATAACAATAAATAAAGCTCAAGGACAAACATTAGATTATGTTGGAATTTATTTACGTGAGCCTGTCTTTTCTCACAGCCAATTGTACGTCGCTCTATCGAGAGCAAAAAGTTCAGACAACATAAAAATATTAATTCGACCACCTACAGCTGATAACGATGATGATCAATCTACATACAACATAGTGTATAATGAAATCATCTCTAAAGCGTTTGTTTAACTTTATATCATATGTGACTAAATGATTGCAACAGTACATCCAAAAAAGACACATCTTATATCAATATACTACATTGAAAATACAAAATAAATTTGAGATTTGACTACTACACAATACATAATAATCCTTTTTCATGGTGGACATTTTTTACATAATCATTTTTCATGTGGAACACTATATACCAAACTTATCAGTAAAGGAACAAGTTGATAATGACTTTCTACCATAGTATTCTGCCTCATATTTTGATGTTATATTCATATAAAGTTGCATCTTCTTTCTTTTTTTAGCTACTGGTTATTTGCGACTTCATAGCTTCCAGATAGTCTACTTCTTCAAGCAATTTTTCTTAAAGCAAAATCCTTAAAAGAAGCTCAGCTGAATCAAAGGTAAAGTCGTGTCTCCTTTATGTTATTTGGTTTTGCAATCTCTTAGCATTACATTTCTGGCAAACTGAAAAGCTATTGTCAAATCTTAGTACTATATGCAATTGACAAATAAAAACTATATTAATGTATTGAGGAGTGTGTTATCAGTTTTGCGATACTGATGTCGTTGCATACATTTTTTTATCAGTAAACAAGTCCAAGTTGTTACTGAATATGGCAAGAAAGTGAGGCACTAAAACCTATGGGGTCTACCTATATCAACTCTTTATCAGACTACTAAAATTTTAATTTAATGGAGAAGCAAACTTCCAAATTTATCATTCCTTCTATTTCGTTTTAATTGACCTTCTTTCTAAAAATATTTATTTTAATTTAGTTATTTATTCAATGAAATCAAAAAAAAAATTATTATATTTTTTAATACTATCTTTAACATTAAATGACTAAATAAATTATATTCACTCAAATTTATATTTTTAAAGAATAATTAATAAAATTAATTTAAAAAATAAATTTTTAATTAATATATTTTTAATAGGTATATCAAGTCAATAGAGATCAACTACTATATATATATATATAAAAAAAAAAAAAAAAAAAAAAGAGGGAGTAGTACTAAAGTCTACAATAATTGTAGATTAAAAAAAAAATAGCATAACTCAAGGGGATCTTCAATACTTTAATCTGCACCAGATCTCCGCTTTTGCATGGTACTCAGTTCGAATTTTTAATGAAATTTGGAGCTTCGTTGAAGGAATCTTTTTTATTTTTTAATTATCATATTTGTATTGTCGGTTGAACTACACACTTCCTTTCGTGTTATATTATTTGATATGTTTATTAAAATAAATTTATTCTAAAGTAATTGACATGCTTGTTTAAGAGATAATTGAATATCTCTTTTCAATTTTATTTTTAGTAATTTAATGAAAATAATTATCTTCAATAGATAATGATAATATTTAATGTAAATTTTATAGGATCATATTAATTAATTTACACTCTTTATCGTTTCTCTTAAGAATTGTGCAAAAGCCAAATATTTTAAGTAGTAATTATACTGGATATACTTTATTCGTCTCAAAATAGTTGACATATATAGATTTTGTACAACTCTTATAAAAAAATTAATTAGAATTATGATTTGATTAATATATCTCTTATAAGTCTTTAATCTTTATCTATTATATTTATCTTAATTTTAGAATAATTATTACTAAAAATAAAGTTAAAAAATAATTAATTATTTTTTAATATTTTAAACATATCAATCATTTTAAACATATCATTTTTTGATGAATTTGATTTGTCATAGTGAAATATTTTGGCGTAATATGAAAGAAAAATAAAACAATTTGTGGAAGCAGTATGAATGGCTGACTTTAACATATATATATATACTAGACATTGAAGGTGACACAAATATAATTTAGATAATTATTTATTAAAGTAATTTTAATTTTTAATTATTGTAATTTATAATATTTTTTCTTTCATTTTAAATTAAGTGACACTGATATAATTTCGAAAACCAACCTATGTGACACTGATATAATTTCGATAGTCAATCAACTGTTTATGATTTATAGTATTTTTTCTTCTATTTCAATTTAAGTGACACTAATATAATTTTGAAAGTCAACCTATATGGCACTCTATAATTTCGATAGTTAATCAAATGTTTTATTGTGATTTATAATATTTTTCTTCTATTCTAATTTAAGTGACACTGATATAATTTAAAAAATTAACACATATCATTTTGTGTCCATTTTTGAAATATTATTAATTTTCTAATGCGACCATAATAATTAATTAGGGGTCATATAATAAAATTACGATTGAAGAAGCGAAGAAGACATGTCTTAAATGACTTATAACATCTAATTAGAAGTGATATAATAAAATTATTATAAAAAATACTTGTGGGGAAAAATATAAATGAGTCTCACATAAGACATCAAGTTAATTTAAAAAAGTAAATATTAATTTATTATTTTATGTCTATTTTATATTTTTATAAAATATTATAAATTTTTAATACTTAAATAACCTGTAGTAATTAATTAGGATTGATATAATAAAATTACGATTGAAGTAGCGAAAAAGACATTATAACAACTAATTAAAAGTGATATAATAAAATTACTATAAAAAATATTTGTAAAAAAAATATAAATGGGTCTCATATAAGACATCAACTTAATTTAAAAAATTAAATATTAATTTATTATTTTATGTTTATTCTATATTTTTTACTAAGTATTATAAATTTAACACTTAAATAACATATATTAATTAATTAGGGACAATATAATAAAATTACGATTGAAGCAGATTAACGACATGCCTGCTTATCCCCACTTATTATAGATAGTAATACCGATCAAACTTCTAAATTAGTTTATTTTAAAAAATATTTTTTAATTTTAAAAAGAGACTATATACGGACTTTAAGAAATTACTAAAAAAAACTTTTAAATCTTACTAAATTAAAATTATGTCAAATTTATCAAAATACTTTTTAATCTTATCTTTTTAAATATGTCACGTGAACAGTTGAAATTAAAATATTACCAAAATAAATAAGAATCATTCTTTCTAAAATAAATTAAAAAAGAACGTACTCCCTCCGTCTCAAATTACCCGTCCCAAATTGAGATGACACACCTATTAAGAAAATAATGATTAGTAATGTAACCTTACCATTTTGCTCCTATTAATTGTGTCATCCTTGTTAGTTGCAATATAGATGGTTATTAAATGGATGCTACCAAAGCACTTTTTGCCTGGATAATTAGGTTTATAGGATTATCAAAGTCTTTGCAATATTTTTCAAGATTTGATAATTCAATGCTAGTAACAAGGAGTAATCAATTACTAAGGGTATAATGGAGAAAAAAAAACGTCTTGTCTTGATTAATGAAAAAAAGACAAATAAAATGAGAAATCAAATTAAAAAATTTGGGGCGGATAATTTGGGACGAAGGGAGTAGGTCATTTTTGAAAAAGAGTGACTACTCTTCTTATAAGTTTTTTTAAAAAAAAAGTATTTTTGATGAAAAATAATTGTATTTATTTTAATCAATAAATTTCAAAAAAACTTTCGAGCAACATTTAATATTCTAATCACACTTTTTGAAAGTGGTTCTAAATCTACTTTTCGCAAAAGTATTTAAAAATCTGTTTTTCTACTATCGGGAACACTTAATTTATTTTAAAAACTTAACTAAAACCTCATTTTTTTAAAACTACTTTTTTTTCAATTAATAAAAATCTGTTTTTCTACTATCGGGAACACTTAATTTATTTTAAAAAGTTAACTAAAACCTCATTTTCTAAAAATAAGAATTTCTTTAAAAATTTAATTATTTTTTTTGAAAAATAAGTTCGACCAAATAGAGTAATAAAAAAATAAGAATATAATCTTGATATATCTTACAAAACAAAACAAAATAAAATATAATCGTAAGAGGTAAATTATTAGTAAATGATACAATTATTAAATGGTAGACGGGTATTGAAATTTGAAGCAGTGTCAATGTACGCCCTCCGCTTTAATATAATTAATAAGTTTGGTTTAATTAAATAAACCTCTAAAAAGTATTTTTATAAGAAAATGTCAAATCAACATGACCTAATTATATAAGGAGGGAGTATAATTAGACTATTATACTTCTTCCACTATAATATAAATACTTCTTCCATTGTATACTAACACTTTTTTATGGTCCAAAATAAAGGAACCTTTCAAAATAAATAAAATTTCATTTTTTCAAAGTACTTCACGTCTCCCGTCATTACAACTCTCTTCGGTTAATAACACTTAGGGGTCGTTTGGCAGAGTGTATTAGAATATTAATACATATATTTATTTAATATGTATTAATAGTAACTTGTTTGGTACATCTTTTTACCCTATGTATAACTAATGCAAACATTAGTTATACACTCTATTGTGTATTGAGGTGTGTATTACTAACACCTCAAAATTCATGACATTAGTAATGCAATGGATCTAATGCATGCATTAACATGCTTAAAGACCCTATTACCCCTCAAAAAATTTTCCGCATCCTTTCCAACATATATATTGAGTATATTATGTAAAAAAAATAATTTTTTTTTTAAAATTATGTAATTCATATTTTTTTTAATACATCAAACCAAACACTGCATAAGAAAAATACAAGCATAACTAACGCAATCATTACGAATACACCATATTTTGCATTATTCTTATACACTCTACCAAATGACTCCTTATTTATTATTGATTGCACACGCACATTGATAAGCCATAATGAATAAGTATAATTTTATTATCACTTTTTGAATTAATAAATATAATATCTTGAAAAATATAATAAGTGATGAATAATATTTAATAATAGAGATAAAATAAGTAAATTATTTACTAATTTTTAAAATTGGACAAATATTATTAAAAAATTATTTTTAATATATTTGATAAGTAAGATAGATGGAGGAGTAAAAACAAATGCCCATATTTTTTGGTTCAGCTAGGAAAATCAAGAGATTGTTTTGTTATTTTGTAGTACCTATTTACTTTTATAATCAGGTACTATTTATTTTTTAATATTTAAATGAATTACATTAACCAAAAGTGAAGAGTACAATAAGATTATAGTTTATTTCTTAAGTGGTGATATAAGTTACGCGTAAAATTAAGAGAAAATATTATTGCTGTAGCACTTGGTTTGTCCAAACTCCAAATCCTCGATTATAAACAGTTTTAATAGGATTAGCCTCTTTGATTTATTTTATGTTCGTAAGTTAATTAAATAAAAACTATATAAAAAAAATTGGACATTGTTATTTTAAATAGAAAATAAATTAACATATCAAAAATTTCATTTATTTTCTCCTATATAAGAAGTCACGGTATGGGAGGTCAATCACACACCACACCGTCGACATCCTTGCTTGCCGATATTTCACGTGTTTGCTCCGTAATTTTATTGTATGACTTCTAATTAATTATTATATGTTATTTCTATGTTAGAAAAATTAATAATATTTAATAAAAAAATAAAATAGATATTTATTACATGTTTGATTCAGCTGCTTTAATTGCAATTTTACTATATCATCCCTAATTAATTATTATAAGTCATTTAAATATTAAAAATTATGAATATTTAATGTTAAATCAACTTAATGTCTTATATGAAGTCCACTTAATTTTTTTGACAGGTATTTTAGATAATAATTTTGATATATTACTTTTAGTTAGTTATTATAAGTCATTTAAGACGTGTCTTTACTATATCACCCCTAATTAATTATTATGGTCATCTAAGCATCGTGTCACTTAAATTGGAATAGAGAAAAAAATATTCTAACTCACAATAAGTAAAGAAATAAATTATGTAAAAAATGTAATTGACTATAAATGCCACAAAAGTTTAGAGAAGGAGAGTAACATATATTATCTGAAAATTACATAAAAAATTATTATAAATTACGATAGTTAACAATTTAGAATATCTAAAAAAATAATTATTTTGCTATATATTCAAAAAAATCCGTAATAAATTATAATGGTTAACAATTTAAAATATCTAAGAAAGTAATTAATCTGTTATAGATTCCAAAAAAATACTTAAAAAAATATATTAATCACAATAATTAACAACTTAAAAGAATTAAAAGATGTTAAATATTTGGTTGACTCTCGAAATTATATCAATGTCACTTAAATTGAAATAGAAAAAAGTATTACAAATCTCAATAATTAAAAAATTGAATTATTTTTAAAATATAATTGACTATCAATGACATAAAAATTTGAACAAGGAAAGTAACATGTATTATTTAAAAATTACATAAAAGGTATTCTAAATTACAATAGGTGACTAACTTAAGCTATTTTATTATATATTTGATAATTACTTTGTGAAAAGTCAAAAAATAAAAAATAATGACCGACTTAAATTACATGGGTGTCATATTAACAACTTAAAATATTTTTATACAAATTTCATTACTCTAAATATAATAATATATGTCTAACTGAGTATTTATCAACTAAATAAATAAAAATTTTAAATAAATGATAGAATTATACATACATAAATTTTTTAAGGATCAATTTTAGGTCCGTGCATAGCACGACATAGCCAACTAGTTAAATTGCTAAGTAGACAAATAATATGAAATGAAAAAAGTACGTCCTCTCGAAATTCATCTATTCAATTTACTGAAAGAAGCTGACATACTTTCTCCGTTCGATTTTACTTATCACATTTATTAAAAAATATAATTACTAATATAATTATTTTATCATAATATTTTTATTAAATAATTTTATATTATTTGTTGAAATTAATTTGAAGAAATAGTTTACTATGAGAAGTAGTTAATACCAGTTGGTATATAATGTCAAGTTGTAATCATTTTTGCATGTGTCTTTTTCCTAGACGAATGCATTTGGTATTCTTACATTTGTCTTTAGTGATTGTTTCAGGTTAAACCCATTTTTTAAGAGCCAATTCATTTTTAAAATATAATATATTAGTATTTAATAATATTATTTATTAGTTGATAAATTTTCATAATATCAGATATACAGACTCTTATTTGTCTACTAAATCATATAGTAATCTATTTAAAGGTGTTTGTTAATTAATATATTTTTAAAAAATATATATATCTTAAAAACAAGGGTGACATTCAGAGTTACAATAATTATCGGGATATTAAGTTGTTGAGTCACACGATGAAGATTTGAGAGAGGGTGGTTGAGCGGAGGTTGAGGAAGATTGTGCCTATTTCGGAGAATCAATTTAGTTTTATGCCTGGTCGCTCCACGACTGAGGCAATTCACCTTGTGTGGAGACTGGTAGAGCAGTATAGAGAGAGGAAAAGGGATTTTCACATGGTGTTTATTGACTTCGAAAATGCGTATGACAAGGTCCCTAGGGAGGTTCTTTGGAGATGCTTGGAGGCCAAAGAGGTCTCGGTGGCGTACATCAGAGCGATTAAGGACATGTATGAGGGGGCGAAGACTCGGGTAAGGATTGTGGGAGGAGATTCTGAACATTTTTCGGTCTTAACAGGGTTGCACCAGAGATCAACTCTTAGTCCGTTTTTATTCGCTTTGGTGATGGATGTGTTGACGCGGAATATACAAGGCGGGGTGTCTTGGTGTATGCTTTTCGCAACTGATATAGTTTTGATTGATGAGTCGCGACAAGGGGTTAATGATAAGCTGGAGGTTTGGAGACAAACCCTGGAGTCTAAAGGTTTTCGGTTGAGCAGGAGCAAGATGGAGTACTTGGAATGCAAGTTTAGTGACTCGAGGCACGAGGAGGAGGTGATAGTGAAGTTGGATTCTCAGGTGGTTTGCAAGAGGGATAGTTTTAAGTATCTCGGGTCTATGATTCAGGGGAATTGAGAGATAGATGAGGATGTCTCTCACCGTATTGGGGCTGGTTGGATGAAATGGAGGCTCGCTTCAGGTATTTTATGCGATAAAAAGGAGCCCCACAAGCTAAAAGGCAAATTCTATAGAATTGCAATCCGACCTTCTATGTTGTATGGAGCGGAGTGTTGGCCGGTTAAGAATTCTTATATCCAGAAATTGAAAGTGGCGAAAATGAGGATGTTGCGTTGGATGTGTGGTTTCACAAGGGCTGACAGGGTTAGGAATGATATTATTCGGGAGAAGGTGGGAGTGGTATCTGTGGAGGAAAAAATGTGAAAAGTGAGAATGAGATAGTTTGGTCATGTGATGAGGAGGGGTACAGATGCCCCAGTTCGTAGGTGTGAGAGGTTGGCCTTGGAAGGTTTCAAGCGGGGTAGAGGTAGACCGAAGAAATGCTGGAGAGAAGTGATTAAGCGTGACATGAAACAGTTACAGTTGACTAAGGACATGATCCTGGATAGGAAGGTATGGAGGAAAAATATTAGGATAGAGGGTTAAGGGTGTGGATGAGTCGTAGCCAGTAATTAGGTGGACTTTGGTGTTCTTTGTTTGACAATGTACAATCTTCTGTGGATGCCGTACCTATGTTATTTTATCATGTTCCTTGCTTTTGATGCTTTTGTCTACTGTCTTTAATCTTGAGTCGGGGTCTATCGGAAGTGGTATGGACTGCGTACACTCTATCCTCTCCAAACCCCACTTTGTGGGAATATACTGGGTTTGTTGTTGTTGTATATATATCTTAAAAACATGTGGCTATTTAATTATTTATTGATAATGTAAATTTACTTTCTTTAAAGAAAAACAAAATTAAAAGAATATTATTAATATTTTTTGATATTTAAAACATCATTTATTTAAAAATAAATTAAAACATTAAAAAATTAAAAATCTATTTATTTAAAAATAAAAAGAGTAGTAGACAAGTATAAAAATGAATAATGGGAATAGCAATGCTACGTCAGAAAAGATTCCCGGAAAACGAAAAAGAAGAGCCGTTCAAATGGAGAAGATCTGATCCGTTGGTGAAAAATTAAAAGAAAGAAGTTCTGGTCCGTTAACACCTAGATTTGAGTAAATAAAGAAAAAAGATCTGGTCAGTTAATATCTAGATTTGAGGTGAAAAAAAGCAATAACAAGATCTGGTCCAGGTTAAACTATTGAAGATTCCTTTGAGTTGTGCTTCGTTTGAATCTACAATTATTGCACACTTTATTAGGACACGGAACCAAAATAAGCCACAAAATAAAAAAATAATCAAAATACCATCTATTAAAAAAGTTATCAAAATAGACTAAATGTAATAAATTATTACGTTTTCTACTTTTTTCTTAACGATCAACACAGTTTGTAAAACGTAATAATTTATTACGTTTTCCACACAAAAAAAAAGCAGTGTGCTATCATATCTTCTTTATGTCAAATCATGTAGTTTGTAATAATTTATTACGTTTTACAAATAGCGTTTGTAAAACGTAATAATTTATTATACAAACTACAAACAGAGTGTTTGTAAGTTGTAATAAATTATTACAACTTACACTTTTACACCTACTCACATCACATCACCTTTATTTTTTTCACTTTTAAATTTAATCCACTCCACCCCATGTATAACCTTCCCACCCCACTCCACGTAGAATCCTCCCAACCCATTTCATGTAGAATTCTTCCACCCCACGTATTAATATTTTTACAAATTAGAATTTTCTTATTATAATTCAAAAATTGTACGTAAATATTAATTACGTTTTTAGTCCAACAAAAATTTAAAAAAAGTTATTGTTTCGTTTTGTTAATTCAAGTACTACCTAGCTCATTTTTTTGACTGTTTTCCATAAATAGTATTAAAAAGTTATTTTTTATAAATAAAAAAGTACTTAATAAAAATTTCATCTTACAAAAATGTAGTAAAAAATTACATTATTTTCTAAATTTGTCAGTTGAATGTATAATTATTGATGTGACCACTCATACACAAGGACTGAATAATTAAAAATGCCCTAGTTGAAATTTTTTAAATTTTTTTGGACTAAAAACGTAATTAATAGTCACACTAGGACTACGTTTTTGTAAAATAAAATTTCTAATTAAGCATTAATTTATTTATAAAAAGTAACTTTTTAATACTATTTATGAAAAAAAGTCAAAAAGTGGATTAGGTAATACTTGAATTAACAAAACGAAGCAATAACTTTTTAAATTTTTTTTTTTGGACTAAAGACGTAATTAATAGTTACAATTTTTGAATTGTAATAACAAGGTTCTAATTTGTAAAAGTATTAATACGTGGGGTGGAAGGGTTCTACGTGGAGTGGGGTGGGAGGATTCTATATGGGGTGGGGTGGGAGGTTTACACGTGGGGTGGGTTAAATTTAAAAGTGGAAATAGTAAAGGTAATATGATGTGGGTAGGTATAAAGGTGTAAGTTGTAATAATTTAGAGAAAAAACATCTTTTTCCCCCTTGAGTGAACATGTCCTCCGAACTTACTTTAGCACTTAAACTTAACTTCCGTTTATTTACCCCCTTAACATCTTTAAAGTGTATTAATTTCACCCCTTAATATATATTATCACTCTCATAACGGAGAGTGTGTTATACTCTCCACACCTCAGTGCCACCTCAGCACCACGTCATTGCCACGTAAAAATTTATAATTTTTTTTTAAGGTAATTTCACACATATATGATTTTTATGTTTTTCTTTTTAATATATATATATATATATATATGTATTAAATAAAGTGCCCACTCCTCTTTTCCTTCTTCTTCAGCCCCCCCCCCCAAACCTTTCTTTCTTCTTCAGCCCCCGCTCCCCCGTCCTCTTCCAGCGCCCCTCCCTTCCTCCTTCTCCGCCGCAACCCCTTCCAAGCAATTCCAGTCGCCCAATCCCCCCTCCCTCCCTCCTTTCTTGTTAACACAAAAATACCTCCATTTTTTTTCAACCACAAAAATGGTGTTTGATGATTTTTTTTTTTTAATTTAGTGTATTTGTGGTTGTTTTTTGATGGTGTTAATGTAGGAAAATAAAAAAATTGAAGGAGAGTGTTAATAAAGAATGAAGTTGAGGTTGTTAATGGAAGAATTTAAATGTTGTGGATGTTTTGGAGAATAAAGAATAAAAGGTGTTTAATAGAGAGTTTTATTTTTAATTTAGTGTTTTGTGGTTGCTCTTTGATGGTGTTAATGGAGGAAAATAAAAAAAAATTGAAGAAGAGTGTTAATGAAGAATGGATTTGAGGTTGTTAATAGAGGAATTTGAGTGATGTGGATGTTTTGTAGAATAAAGAATAAAAGGTGTTTAATAGAGAATTTTATTTTTAATTTAGTATTTTGTGGTTATTTTTTATGGTGTTAATGGAGGAAAATAAAAAAAAATTGAAGAAGAGTGCTGGTGGAGAATGGATTTGAGGTTATTAATGGAGGAATTTGAGTGTTACTGATGTTTTGGAGAAGAAAGAATAAAAGGTGTATTTTTAATTTTTTTTATTATATTTTAAACATAATATTAGTATTTTTTTTCCTTTTTACAAGTATATGCGTTTTATTCCTTTAAATAAATATTTAAAAGAAATTAAATAGACCAAAAAATGAGCTTTAACGCGCTCAACAACGTTTGTTTACACGCTGACAATTCAGGGGGGATTTTAATTCACTTTAAAGATGTTAAGGGAGTAAATAAACGGAAGTTAAGTTTAAGTGTTAAAGTGAGTTGGGAGGACAAGTTCAGGGGGGGAAAGATGTCTTTTCTCAATAATTTATTACAACTTACAAACACTATTTGTAGTTTATAATAAATTATTACGTTTTACAAACACTGTTTGTAAAACATAATAAATTATTACAAACTACATAATTTGATATAAAGAAGATGTGACAGCACACTGCTTTTTATTTTTTATTTTTTGTGAAAAACATAATAATTTATTACGTTTTACAAACACTTTATAAAACGTAATAAATTATTACGTTTTATAAACCGTTAAAAAGGTGAAAAAACGTAATAATTTATTACATTTAATCTATTTTGATAACTTTTTAAATAAATAACTTATTTTAATCATTTTTTTTATTTTGTGGCTTATTTTAATTCCGAGTTCACTTTATTAAACTCCACTTTCAATAAATAAACCCAATTCTTCAATTTACGATGTCGACCCCGTGTATTTAATTCTTCGAGGAGTTGGCCAAAAATAAAATGTGGACGTTTGCTAAAATACAAAGGAAAAATTAAACACGTCCAAAATAAAAACTCTAGCTGGCCAGGTGTCTTTAATCTAGATACCAAATATAGATATGATTGAGATTTACTCCATCCGCTCATTTTTTAATTTGATTTATCATTTTATTTATTTTTTTATTAATCAAAATAAGATAATTTCTTTCCCTATTATATTCTTAGATGTTGTTTGATTTGAAAACAAGTTATATCAGGATTAGTTATGCTGGGATAAGTTGTGATGTGATAAGTTATATTAGAATTAGTTATGCTGGGATTATTTTTTATTGAGTGTTTGGTTTGTTGTATTCAAAGTAATATGCATGGTATAATTTCTAGAAATAAATTAATTGATTACCAAAATGCCCCTCCATCTTATATATATATATATATATATTTATTTATTTATTTTCAAGCTTTAAATATTTATTCTTAAAAATAAAACTTTCATCTTATTTAGCTTAATTTTTTTTTGTGTGTGCATTTTCATAATTATATCGTGTGTGTATTTTAAAATAAAACTTTCATCTTATTTATCTTTAATTTTTTTGCGTGGCCTTCCCATGATTATGCCGTGTGTGTTTAAAAAGAATCTTACTACATCTTATTTAGTTTGAAATAAATTTTTTTAACTTAAATTTATTAAAGTAAAAGATAATTTGTTGTTTATGTCATTTCATTTAAATACATATCACTCATATAATATAGAATATTAAAATTTATTTTAATTGATATAAAAACTATCAATTTTTAAGTGATTAATATAATATTTAATTTAAAATATGTAATTCAACAATGGAGTCAATATTTTTATTATTTTTTAGAGAAATTAAAATATATAAATAAATATAATAATTATTCAAATAAATTTAACGTATAATATATTCATAAATAAAATATTTCTTAAATGTGTATGAATCTCTAATATTTCTTGTTAAATTACTTATTTTGTTCTAAATTCCTTAAAATATTGATAATCTCATTTTTTGTTAAAAAAATTCATCATAAAAAAATGTGAAAAAGAATCACTCTCATTTTTTATTATTTAGTATCATTAATATTTTGAGAGTCAAATTATATTTTTTAAAAAATTAAATTTTCAAATATTTTTAGCTAAATATAAAAATATTTTTATTTAATAATTAAGCATGTATTAAGTTAGAAAGGGAATGTCAACATACTTTAGTAACTTGTCCATAATTTTATAAAAATACCTTATATTTTATTTTAAAAATAAAGTAATACACACACACACACACACATATATAATCAAAAAAGAATTTAGAGGGCAATTGTGTCTTATTCTAATTTTATCCCAAGGATAACTTAACATAGGATAATAATCCCACCATATCTAGGGATAACTTATCCCGGGACTAATTATTAGTCTCGGGATAAGTTATCTTAGATATTGACAATCAAACAGGTGAAACAAATTTTTATCCCGGAATTATTTACATCCAAACCGCAAACCAAACGATACCTTAGTAATTGATTACTCCTTGTTACTAGCATTGAATTATTAAATCTTGAAAAATGTTGCAAAGACTTTGATAATCCTATAATCCTAATTATTCATACAAAACATGCTTTGGTAGCGACCATATAATAACTCTATCAATATTGGAACTAACAACATGACATAATTAATAGGAACAAAATTATAAAGTTACATTACTAATCATTATTTTCTTAATAGCTTTGTCAGCTCAATTTGGGATGAGTAATTTGAGACGGAGGAAGTAGTAGGGAAAAAAAGCCATTGCTATGAAGTGCCATGCAAATGAAGAAGATCTGGTACAAATATAAGTAGTAAAGATTCCCTCGAATTGTGCTTCTTTTGAATGTATAGTTTAGCTATGAAGTGCCATGGAGTAGATCTAGTTACAGTTTGACTGACTCATTCTCCGAGAAGTGTACCAGTTTTCAAGGGTTAAAGCCAAAAATTGATTCCTCTTTTTTTATTTCAGTAGTTAATGCTAGTTGATCCCATATTTGATTCATCAAGGAGTGGACCAAAATAATAATTTTGACGTCATCATTGAATAATGGCAAAAATTAAACTTGAGATCAAGTAGCTTGTATGATTTTTTGGTGAAGAAGTCATTTTGGAAATTGTTTTGGGCACCTACAACGCCACTAATGGCCCGTATGTGGCACCTATGACCCGTAGGTTGAAGGTTGTAGGTGACCCAATTTTTTTGAAAGTTTCTGTCTACCTGAATTTTACGTTTTGACACTTGTTGTACCACATATGAGGTCGTAAGTGGTACTTATGACCCCATAAGTAGG
Organism: Capsicum pubescens; assembly: GCA_030864215.1. Taxonomy (NCBI): domain Eukaryota; kingdom Viridiplantae; phylum Streptophyta; class Magnoliopsida; order Solanales; family Solanaceae; genus Capsicum; species Capsicum pubescens. Next base: position 238,811,349 of record CM061544.1, on the reverse strand, counting down.
TATGTGAATAAAAGTTCAGTGGCCCCAAAATCCTCAAAATTTCTTTTGACATTTATTGCACAACTTACCTAGTCGGAGTGAGATTATGACCTCTATGGGTGGGTCAATAAGTCCCCTTACCTAAATTTTTTTGAATTTAGCAAAGTTTTTACCATGTTCCAGGTTGTTCTTCATGTTATACACCTACAAAAAAGAAAAACAACGTCAATACTAAAATAACGGGTTTCCTCCCACCTAACGCTTGATTTAACGTCACGACACGATGTGGCTATGTTGGTTACTCAGACATCACCAACAAGCCCATGGGTTGCCTCCCATCCAGCGCTTGATTTAACATCGCGGCATGACGTAGGTACCTTGATTACTCAGACTTCATCGTGGTAACCATAGAAATAGCCTCTAGGAGACCACCCTCATGTCAGTGGGTTGCGTTATGGTTCTTCGAACATTGAAAGTGACCTCCTCATTATTCAACCTGAACCTCAACTCCACCTTTTCCATATCCACCAATGCCTTACCCACCGCCAAAAATGGTCTTTCCAAGATTATGGGTTATAAACCCCCTATTAGACTTAGCTCAGTTCATCTCATAGTGCATGCATAAGAGGCTTAGAACCTGAAAGTTTAGCTAAAAGTTGGAGACTTAGTTTTATTTTGGCCTCTTAAATTCGATGATTTATAAAGTGACCTTTTTGACCCCGATACATAAGTTTTTGAGTTAATTCATATTTAGGGGTGTAAGTAGCAGTTTAGGGAAAATTTTGGATTTTTCGAATGAGGTTTGGGCCATGTTTAGAATTTTGATTCCAGCAGCTCAACAAGATTGCTCCGCGTTGCGGTGGAATGGTGATGGCATCATTGACGCGTCATAGTGATGGCCTAATCGGCATTCCAGTTATGAATTTAAACTGCAGAAGGGCGGCCTTGTCTTTTCCCATCGCCCCAATCGGTATTAACATGAGATTAGGCTTCAGTTAAGGCATATTATGCCCAAAATACCCAATTTTACTCTCAAATAAACCCTAAGCTCTTCCTTAGTTCATCAAATTAAACTCCTTTCCTTTAAAGAAAAATAAAGAAAATAAGTTCCTAAATTTAAGAATCTCTAAGGAAGCTTAAGGAATTGTGTTTCTTTTCAAGGATTTAAGCTTTTTAAGGTATGTTAGATGTTCATTTATGGGTCCTTTTCACTCATGGAGTCCAAGAACCTATTTTCAAGATTAAAGTTATAATTTTTAATTGTTATGGTGAGTTATCTTTATGAAGTTATTATGAACATGGATTTCAAATTATGTTTATCATGTGGTTTCATTGGAATTAGCCTTGACACATTTGAATGGTGCTTATTCGCTTGTTAAATCTTAATTCTTGATTTTAGTATTGCAATTATGCTATTAGTACATGTTTAAACTATTCCCATGCTTAAGCCAATGAATTCCAAGTGCTTAATGAAATTCCTAAATGATTGAGTTTGAACAATGACTACTTATTATGGTTTTCGAAGCTTTAGTATGTCATATTGTTATTGTTATCGAGTTTTGGGGGTTATGAATACCTAAAATTTAGCTGTTTACCTAGTTTTCAGTTTCTACAAAATGATTTCAGTCATATTATGAGCAATGTCATTCAGTTAGTTAATACGGTCAATTGTGGGATCAGTAAAGCTTAGTCCTGTCTAGTGATCAATGTCAGTTCAATTGGAGTAGGATTCAGCACCGAGCGAACCCAAGGTTGGGGAATTCCTTCCAGATTAGGGTGTGACCCTTAGTAGAATTCCCTGAGTTACAGAACTACGTAGCCAACGCAGGTTGAGATATTTTTCTGCCAGTTTAGGGTTGACTCGAATCTCATGAGTACTCTTAACAGATTAGGGTGACTCTTTAGTCCTTCGGTACACCATTTTAGTAGATCCACACAACCATTGTCAGTACCCGTGGCATGATACTAACACCCTTCCAAATGGGGTTACAGGTTAGACACCGATTAGCTCAGATTGGGGCATGTTGGTTAGCATCCCTCCCATAGTTTCAGTCCAGTATTCAGTATGTTTAGTTCAAGTTTGCATTGACCATAACATACAATTATGGTCATTTGGTGAGAAAATAATTTATTGAATGTGTTGATACATTGACGTTGCTTCAATAGTACCCATTTACATCATTCAATATATGTGTCATTTTGTTTCGAGAGATTATACGGTCAGCCATTCACGGCCTCTAAAATTTGTTTTATTTGCTTTTTATATTATGCCCAAAATTTTCCCTGTGACAAATCTGCCTCTATTAAAATACCTCTGGAATTAATATAATAACGGAAAAAAGACATACATACCTTTCAAATTATTAAAAATAATATGTAAATATCTTTTATTATATTTTTAGGCTATTTGTCTCGTCATCATCTAACTTTGAATATGTATATATCTCCAAATTATTGAAAATAGTACGTATATACCTATAGCATCCTTGTTGTCTAACTTTGAATATGTATATTGAAAATAGTACGTATATACCTTTCAATTAAAGGGCGCATGCCACGTTCCTCATCCTAAAGGAATTAACTAATTTTCTCTTAACAATTTCTCCTCTGACCTACCGGCAAAATGTTATGTGGCCGGAGTTAGAAGTGATTTTGCCCATGCCTATTTCGTGCGAATCAAAATCAATGCGGTCACAGAACATTTCTTTAAGATGAGGACATGTGACCAAACTCATTTCCGATTTCGTCCGTAGAATATTTCATCGATAGGTCGGGAAATAAACTGCTAAGGAGAAACGGGTTAATTTCTTTAGAACGAGTACAGGTGGCACGTTCTGTCAAACTGAAGGGCATATGTGTATCATTTTTAATAGTTTGGGGGTATATACGTACCCAAAATTAGACAACAAAGAAACAAACAACCCAAAAGTATAATGGATGATATTTACGTACTGTTTTCAATAGTTCAGGGGTATATATAACCTTATTCCGATATAATAATACTTTCTCTAATTAAGTTTATTTGTCCCACTTTTCTTCGCTTTTAAAAATGTCTCTTTTTTGATAATTTTTTTAATTTCAATTTTTCATGTGACATTTTTAAGATCAAATAATTAAATGATACTGTGATACCTTTCATTTTTTTTTTTTATCTAAAATCACAAAATTAAAAAAAAATACTTTCTTAAAATTCATCCACTTTGGATATAACGAACAAATGTTGAATGATAAGTTAAAAATGGAATCTCTAACATAATTATTTTACTATAGTATTTCTATTAAATGATGTTTACATTGTGTCTTGAAATTAATTTGGAGAAAAGACAATTAAAGCTAAAAGCGTAAAATAAGAAAAAAGAAATTGCCTCTTTTTTATATATCAAAAATAACAAGTTAAAATAAAAATATAATTAAAAATTAGTGACAACTAAAAACAAACGAAGGAAGTAACAACAACAATCCAATATATTCACGCAAATTGAGATTCAAAAAAATAAAGTATATGTTGTGCATATCATTACCTAATTGGTGAATTAAATATATTCAGTATGTTAATTATATATGTGCATCAAACAGAGGGATTAATATATTCAATATAATTATTTCACATTCAATACAAATATATGAATTAAAATATCAGCAATGCCAAGTCAGAAAAGATTCCTGAAATGACGTTCCAATGTCATTGGATTCCTGAAAAGAAATAGTACTAAATATAAATAATTAATACTCTATTTATTTCCTTTCTTAACTATAATTGAATTTCCTACGACACATTTTAATTTTACAAAAATTTCATTAACCCCTGAACTATATTTTAATATATTTTTTTCAATCTTTTTAACTAACGTGACATATTTGACGTGTGCCTTATTTTTATGTAATAAATGTGTCACCTCAGTATAAAAGAGTGACAAAAATATCCTAAAATTGACTTTAGGGGTAATAAGATCCTAGTGAAATTGTAGTGTGTCGCGGTAATTTTGACCATGATTTAGGAGGTACCAGATGCTTATCTCATTTTGTTATAAATGCTCTTTTTCTTCATTCTTTATAAGTTCTCTTTTAAATTGTGATTTTATTCTTAAATAAATACTCCCTCTAATTTAAAATAATTGACCTATATTTATTTTAATTTAATTATCTTTTTTTATGAAATCAAGAAAATATTATTTTTTTAACACTACTTTTATCATTAAATGATAAAAAAATTGTCTATATTCAAATTTATATTTTCAATGCATAATTAATAAGACTAATTTAGTAAAATATACCTCTAATAATTTTTTTCTTGAGGAAATGTCAAGTCAAGAAGGGTTAATTATTTTGAAGCAGACTTGAATAAAAAATAATATCATAAATAATGGACTCGAACAAAAAGTAATATCATCATAGATGTTGAACTTGAATCAGTTAGTATCATAATTTTTCGGATTTGAACCGATCTTAATATCTCCCAAGTACAAGCATAGAACAAGCAAAAATATATCTAAATCCTCCTTGGGCTCAAGAATATAAAAAAGATAATGTATAAAGGCCTATTGAGTCTACAAGAAGCTAATAATAATGTTGACCTAAAGTGGGCCGGAGGGACCCACTTCTAACCCCAAAAGTATATTCTAAGGCAATTTCAATCCCAAACTAGACAAAGGTTTCAAATCTTTCTACAAAGTGCTACATAAGTCTTATTAATTCGTAAGCTAGCAATTCAACCTAAGGAACAGGTAGATAGGTCAAATCCTCCTAGTCACAGCTAGCTAACCAGCCAAATAATCTAAATTCACTAAATATACAACCAAGTCATAATTTTCAACCCAAAACTAGCATAATATCGATACCAATACTATAATTAAACTCAATCTAAGATAAGAGTAAGCCTAGCCTACCGAGACGACGAAAAATGTCCGATAAAATCCGCTAGATTGGAGACTTCTCCTTTCGAGAAGCCTCTATACAATGTCAAAATAGTGATCTATAAATTAATACGAGAACATAATACCCATATTTTATTTTTATGCTTTGGGTACAATATTGAGTCAAAATTTCATGTAGGGCCCGCTTGCGAGGGTAAATGATCCTTGTGCATAAAGGAATGTGTTGAGAGTATGTGGGGCCCGTTTGCGAGATCACACTTTTAAAACTGTCAACACATCTCTTTATGCTCAAGGATCATTTACCCTCAAGAATGAGTAAATTTTGAGCTCAAATGATACTCAATTCAACCCATCAAGGAACTAGGGATTTATGACTAAATCAAAAAATTAAACCAAATAAGATGAAAGCTTACAAGGATTACGATGAGGAAATAAATTTCCTGATCTCACCAATACCCGACGATTACCCAAGTAGATCTCTCAATTCTCCAAGCTCTCTAGGGCTTTAATGCTCTTTGGACTTAGAGAAAATGACAGAAAAATAGGTGGGGGCTGAAATAAATGCCCTAGTTATCGCTTAAGCGATCAAATCCACCCTTTGCCTACCTCTGCTTTAGAGGACAAAATTTTGCTTAAGCGATGTCCTCTAAAACAGTAGGTCATCCGCAAAAGCTGCATAGGAGGGACCATCCTTGGCCACTGAAGTGACCACTTGGCCTTCGGTCTACCAGGTACAACATACAAATAACCTCGCCCACCACCTGGATTGGCTCTTGACCGACCATCTGCCCTACCTAGAGGACCTCAATGAGAACTCTGGGGACTACCCCAACAACCTTGCATACCACCTCTATCTTGGGGAGACACTATCCTAATCTGCGAAACACTCTATGTTACAAGTAATACTGTCCCACATCGGGGACACTCTCTAGAGAAATTATTGAAGGCCTCACACTCATAACATGCCCCTAGCACAATAATATATGCAGAAGATCTAGCTGACCCAAAATAGCCACCTAGGCTAGAAAATCTAGAATATGTATCCTTCGAAGACTGACTGCCTAGTCAGGATGATCACTGTAACTGCGTTGAACCTCATAGGTAAGACGGAGTACGGCATGAACGAGGCTGCTAGGCTGACCCAGATGCTGATAAGTGACTCGACTCGACCAGGGGCCTTATCGTAATGGGTGTCCCAAGTCTGATCGGGACAGTAGACCACTCCTATTATCCAACCCAACCTCCAGTCACCTGTCGTGAGTTGGCTGAATATTGAACATTTAATGAGGTAGCGTAACTTGATAAGAACTGACTTTGGGATAGGTCTATTCCTAGACTAACCCTACCAAGTCATCCCGTTCACCAAACTGTACCAACCAAACCACCAGGCCAACCCAATACGGAACCAAGGGCCATAAACCAGGCCATAACCAAATGAGATCCAAAACATAATATGATTAGTCCCAAAATGAAATATGATGAAACAATGAGAAATTATGTCCAATGATGTCAGTTCCAATACCAATGCCAATACTAAGGCCGACACCAATATATATCTCGCCCATACCAACCCATAGCAACACCACAAAGCCTCTAACCAAACCAGTAAGAATATTCAGTTGGAACATGCCCCCAACCATAGCCAAAATCAATATCCAAAAATAGATCAAAATATCTAAAAATATCCATATCATGAAATAGAGCCTTTCGAAAAGATGAAAGCTCACCACTTTAATCCAACAGTTGTCCCTGAGTCAATCACTATGTAAGAGTAGAACGGTCAGTTCCTACATAGTGTGGTATACAACAGCCCAAAGATGAGTTAGTGGGTGAATGCTAGCATAAACTCAGGATAAAGATATAATAGTTCCATTTATAAAACCAAGTAAAAACCATCCATAATGTATACAAACCATACATACATATATATATCTATACCGAAAAAGGGAATCGGGTTTAGCAGGCCTTTATAACCTTTACCTCGGCTATGTAGCTCTGTCATCCTAAACCACCCATGGGTTATATGGGTGACAACGCCCAAGCACACATGCAAGTATACGTGGTCTTATCAAGTAGTAAAGTGGCTTCAAGAAAGCCTAAGTATCGATCTTATGGGGTCTTGCGTTCGTCGCCTATCCAATTCTAGTTTAACAATTGAGAAAAAGTAAATAAGAAGGTTTAAGAAATAGACACTAAAAAAAACTAAACTAATGTGAAAAAAGTAATGACTTAGGACAATCTATAGATAGACGCCCAGGATTAAGGCTTACGAACAATCAAACTACGTTATTGAACTTCATTCGTTACATTTGCTTATCTTGGTTGTTGATTCGTAGGGTCAATTGCATCCTTGTGGTTTCCCAACCTTTAATCCTTTACCTAAGTCGAACCTTACAACTACATCATTGAGCGGGGATGTAATAGTTCACTTAAGTTATTTAAAGTTATCATCCTACGTGTGAATCAAGTAAGGCATCTAAGTACATCTCTGTCCTAGATACTAATTCATATTCCTTATTTTACAAAGAAACAAGAACCATACTTTGCTTATTCCCATGTTCTATCACCCTATTCCCTCTCCCGAGATCACAAGGTTGATAGTTGATGTATTCTAAGGGTAGCTAATCCTTAAAATAGTTAAAACAAGAATAAAAAAACACCCATAATGATAATCAAATCAAACAAAATTAATTCAAAACAAAAGTAATCATGAACATGGCCTTAACCCTGGAAAAGGAGTTTTAGCCTTTAATGGAAATATTCATCGTCCAATCACTTGGATTGATGATACAAACCATGAAAGAAACTAAATTAAAGATAATAAAACCCTAAATAATGTGTAGATCATCCTCCTCTTTTCCAAAGACATCCAAAAGTAAGTAAAAACGTGTATAAGGTCCTATTTATAGTAGAAGAAATAGCCCATGCCTTGTTGAACAAGGAAATAAATTTTGGTCGTCTGTGAACCCAGTGATTAACGCATTGGAGAGCATCGCGTCGCATCTAAATCACGTTCGTTCACTATTTTGGGTGCCTTGTGAATCCATTTATGTGACGCACTCGCCAAGAATCCTTTCCATGCGCCCACACTCTCCCAATACTTTTCAGGTGTCCAAATTTGCATCAAGCTGTGTTTTGTGCTTCCGTGATCCAATTCCAAGCCTTTTTGGGTTGATTCCACTTGATTTGAAGTTTGTAAATCCTTCATATATCATAATATTCCATTAACCAAGCATCCTATGACATTAAACACAATAATTTAAGGATCAAAACAACACAACATCCTCAACGGTGAATTAGAAACACGAGCTAAGACTAGGTTTCATTCACTTTGATCTTTACCTCTTTGTTTTGACTCTTGATTTGATCCAATTGACCCTTGAACAATATAATCAAGTTGTTTCACATATAAATGCACAATAAAAACCTTAGGAACTCATTAAACACATTAAAACCCAACACAGTAGACTAGAAAAACACCTAGCTCAAGCTAGTTATACTAGTTTTCTCAGTTGAACTATAAATGCTCAAATTGAATCAAAACTCATGTGAAGCCACCATTAAACATTGTAAACACATACTTGGACACATAAATGCTCATTTATATCTTTATCAACCCATTAATCATATGAATCATCCTCAAAACAAGGATAAATAGGCTAGAATAGTAGCGCTATAATGCATAAATACACCCAACCTCACCACCCCATACTTAAAGCCTTGTTCGTCCTCGAACAAATATTAACTAAAAACATCATGATCTGGAGAGACTCCACACTTATACTACATGCAAGAAATTCAAGATATTACTACAATGACTACATGAAATGCAAGTTTCTACACTACGCAATTTCAACACAATTGAAAGCTCAAGAACGCTACTCAAAAACAACCTAGCCTCAAGAATTGACTCACCTAGTTGGAAAACTCTTGCTTATTTCTCAATCAAGGTTATCATACAAATCACCCACATTTATCAAACATGTGCCCCTCACAACAAGAGCATTACCCATAATCACTCACGATAATGAAATTTATAAAATAATGGGTACAAGAATCAAATTACGCTCACTCTCACAAGGAATTCACGAGTTACACATAATGAACTATAAGTTTTCCCTTAGTGTAATGCTACACTAATATCAGAATGTAAAGCTTAGGATCAATTAGGACTTTTCCGGATAATAACGTAGGCTAAGAATGGGTAGGAACTATTTTGGCCAAGAATAGTGACTAACCTCTCTACGCGCTTTAATACACTACATCATACATTTAAAATAAATCTCTAACTACCAAATTACACTTTTTCATCCACCCATATCTTTTGTTTTTGCCCCATCCCTTTTAAGCATTTTCTCAAACACTTGTGGATGCGTAGTTTATTCCTTCAAGATTCAATTTTTCTCACTCTTTACAATCATGGAAATATTTTTAGCATAAATTATATCACAACCATCTACCACACATCAATTATACACCAATAACTATTACCTTGGGGCATCAATTTCACATTTTCTTCTTCAACTTCTCAAACTCCTTACTAATTCAATATTTGTTTTATTAAAGCACTTAAGAGCTTTTTGGATCAAATTATGATCTAGCAAAGATGGGATTAGGCTACTTATGAGGTTACCAACGAAAAAGCTAAAGACTCAATGAGGGTTAACTAGGATTATGCACAAAGGTAGGTAAAAAGTAGGTATAAACAAAGCTATCAAAGAAATGCCTATATCATCTCCTAAACCCACATTCTTTCTTTCGCTTCACACACACACCGGGCAAGTTCTAGACATCACATGTAACAAGGAATATACAACAACCTCACATCACACATGGCACATTCTCAACTCATATAGGATCATCATAAAGTCCCAACCAAATAATAGCATAAATTCAAAATTAAGCCAACATGAAAAAGAGTCATAAACATGAGCCTAAGAGTTTCAAAAATAGTCATTCACATCAATCAACATGCTTTTACAAATAAACCCACTTGCATCATGTAATCAAAAATAGAAACAACAAGAATATCTTACTTATTCCTAACCTAAATTTTTTTAAATTGAGCCAAAAATTTGGACCCACACTTAAAAATCTACTTTGTCCCCAAAGTGAATTTTTAAAGTAAGAGATAGAAATACTCCCTGAGGCCTCTAGGACTAGCTATTAGCATCTTCACATATAAATGGGATCCATGGAACCCCATACTCAATCTTTTCCATGCTCTAAGCTCAAGTTTATGATACTCGGACTTCTCATTAACCTGTGACTCAACCAAAAACAACACTACGTGAAATAAAATCTAAAAAAAAAACTAAAAAGAAAACATACCTAATTAACTTGGATTGCCTCCCAAGAAGTGCCTAATTTAGTGTCGCGGCATGACCCAATCAACTTTTTTCTCCACCTTGAGGATATAAATTTCACCCCCAACATCGCATCCATCTCCTTGCCTCGATCATAAGGAGGTGGTACGAAAATTACTGAACCGAGTAATAGGATGTGCATGGTAAACCACTCGACCTTAAAGTGAGGTGTGTTTTTATGTTGCTTGTCCGGTGTAAAATCAAGAATATAGAATTCTTGTTCCTCATCTTCACACTCTTCCACTATTTTAAATGATTTCACAGACAAGATATCATCTAAACATAATGTAAAAAGGTGCTTTGAATATGGCCCAACTAATCCTACTTCAAAACCTACACTATCTACTACACACTCACTTTTATTCACCTTTTCAATTTCAGTCTCAAGATAAAGATAACAATCGAGTGGCTGCGATTCTTGTGTTTGCTCCACAAATTGGCTAATATCCTCCTCATATTTTTCTTTGCTTAGCCACTGTAGATATGGTGGCAGTGGTATGTCCTCAACCTATTTAACAATTCTAGTTTCCAAGTACTCAAACTTCCTCAAGATATCAACAACTATTTCAACAAATAGTTGGAGATCCACTTTCACTGCAGCCTTCCTCTGGTTCTTTAAATATGCCAATAACTCAACCTGAGACTCTAAAATTTATTTAAGCATCTCTTTCATGTTGCTAGTTAACTGATTTGGTTGGGCCCGTTGAAACTGTTCCTGCTGGTTATTCCATAATTGTGGTTGATTCTGCACCATTTAATTGTAGTTGCTTATATAATTTTGCCTTTCAACATATCCCACAAACATTACTGAATCAGGACTGACAACACATATATCTTTAGAATGACCACTATGGCCACAAACCATACACCATATAGAATCGTCATCACTCAAAAACTGTCTATCCCAGGCTGCCATGTTAAAAAGTGTGATAAAAAGAAATATAAGGAAAATAAAAGAAAAACTAATAAACTATGAACATTTCAATATAGCTAAACTAAAAATGAGATAGTTGCCTAGCTACAAGTCTCCGGCAACGGCACCAAAAACTTGACAGCGCACACGCAAGTGTACGTGGTCTTATCAAGTAGTAAAGTGGCTTCAAGAAAGCCCAAGTATCGATCTTACAGGGACTTGCATTCGCCACCTATCCAATTCTAGTTTAACAATTGAGAAAAATTAAATAATAAGGTTTAAGAATTGTAAACTAAAAAGAAACTAAACTAATGCGGAAAAAGTAATGACTTAGGATAATCTATGGATAGACGCCCAGGGTTAAGGCTTACAAACAATAATACTACATTATTGAACTTCATTCGTTACATTTCTTATCTTGGTTATTGATTCGTAGGGTCAGTTGCATGATTATAGTTTCCCAACCTCTAATCCTTTACCTAAGTCGAACCTTACAACTACATCATTGAGCGGGGATGTAATAGTTCACTTAAGCTCTTTAAAGCTATCATCCTACGTATGAATCAAGTAAGACATCTAAGTACATTCCTGTCCTAGATACTAATTCAAATTCCTTATTTTATAAAGAAACAAGAACCATACTTTTCTTATTCCCATGTTCTATCTCCCTATTCCCTATCTTGAGATCACAAGGTTGATAATTAATGTATTCTAAGGGTAACTAATCCTTAAAATAGTTAAAACAAGAATAACCAAACACCCATAAAGATTTTCCAATCAAATGAAATTAATTCAAAACAAAAGTAATCATGAACGTGGCCTTAACCCTGGAAAAGGAGTTTTAGCCTTTAATGGAAATATTCATCATCCAATCCCTTGGATTGATGATACAAACCATGAAAGAAACTAAATTAAAGATAATAAAGCCCTAAATAATGTGTAGATCGGCCTCCTCTTATCCAAAGACGTCCAAAATTAAGTAAAAACATGTATAAGGTCCTATTTATAGTAGAAGAAATAGCCCATTCCTTGTTGAACAAGGAAATAATTTCTGATCGTCTGTGAACCCAATGATTAACGTGTTGGAGAGCATCGAGTCACGTCTAAATTGCATTGGTTCACTGTTTTGGGTGACTTATCAATCCATTAATGGGTCGCACGTTCCCAGAATCCTTTCCACGTGCCCACATTCTCCCAATACTTTTCAGGTGTCCAAATTTGCATCAAACTGTGTTTTGTGCTTCCGTGATCCATTCCAAGCCTTTTTGAGTTGTTTCCACTTGATTTGAAGCTTGTAAATCCATAATTTATCATCATATTCCATTAACCAAGCATCCTATGACATTAAACACAACAATTTAAAGCTCAAAACAATACAACACCCTCAACGGTGAACTAGAAACACAAGTTAAGACTAGGCTTCATTCTCTTTGATCTTTAGCTCTTTGTTTTGACTCTTGTTTTGATCCAATTGACCCTTGAACATTGTAATCAAGTTGTTTCTAATATAAATGAACAATAAAAACCTTAGTAACTCATTAAACACATTAAAACCCAACACAATAGACTAGAAAAACACCTAGCTCAAGCTAGTTATACTAGTTTTCTCGGTTGAACTCTAAATGCTCAAATTGAATCAAAACTCATGTGAAACCACCATTAAACATTGTAAACACATACTTGGACACATAAATGCTCATTTATATCATTCTGAACCCATTAATCACATGAATCATCCTCAAAATAAGGCTAAATGGGCTAGAATAGTAGTTCTAGAATGCATAAATACACCCAACATCAATGGGTTCAGCTCCCCTTGCTTAAAGGGACCCAGTACGTAATGCCACATGACCAGGGACTAAAACTTAGGATGACTAGTACATCACCCAAATGAAAACATCTTTATAGGCATTTTGTCAAATACATTGGGGGCATAATATAACTAAAATCAATTCCAATTACCATTTAACCATTCCCATGCAATCCAATTATCCAAAACCAACAATTAAGAATGTGAATACATAATTAAAATCATGGGAATCCATAACCAGTCATTTATAATAAAAAACCCCAAATCATAGTAGAAAACCCTAAATAATACAACAATGAAATCATGAAAACCATGCCTTTAGTTGGAACTAATAGTGAGGGACGAGAACATGCCTTAATTGACAAAGTAGACGGAAAGAAACCACCAACAAGATCCCCAATTTAGTCCTCTAGTTGAAACCCTAGCTTCCTTGCCCAAAAGATCTTGAAAGAATTATAGAGTATTTAGGAAGAGGTTAGAAGTGTTAATGAATAGAATAATTGGGTAAATAGCCTCCCAAGTGAGTTAAAAGTTATGGGACCTTATTAGGGTAAGTGGGGAAATATCAATATTATCCCCACTTAAGTGTACAAAAATCCCGTAACAGGGGTACGACTGACCATCATGAGTCGTACCCTCCGATACGAGTGGTTCCTGACAGCGCCAAAGCGCACATGAAAGTGTACGTGGTCTTATCAAGTAGTAAAGTGGCCTTCAGGAAGCCAAGTATTAATCCCACAGAGACTTAAATTGACAACGAATCTATTCTAGTTTGCAATTTAGATTAACTTAGTGCAAAAGTAACTATAAAGAGAGTTTGTAATATGTAATTTAAAACTAAAGTAAATAATATGTAAAGTAAAGATCTTGGACAATCAATAGGAGTAAAGCCCAGGGTTGAAGCACTTTGAACACTCATACTATGTTATTGAACTTAATTCATTAACTTGCTCATCTTCTTTGTCGATTTGTAGTGTTAATCGCATGATTATTATCTCCCAACTTCTAACCAATTACATAATATGGACATTACAACTACATCATTGAGCGGGGATATAATAATCCAATTAAGTTCTTTACACTATTATCCTACGTTTTAATCAAGGCATCTAAGTACATCCCTATACTAGACGCTAATCCGTATTCCTTATTTCATAAAAGAATACGAACCATACTTTATTCAATCCCATATTTTATCTCCCTATTCCCTCTCCTGAGTTCACAAGGTTGACAATAGGTGTATTCTAAGAGCCTCAAAATAGTTAAAATAAGATTGAACACACAACCAACAATGATAAGCAAATCAGTGAACTTAACTCAAAATAATAGTACTCATGTATTCGTCTTTGACCCCGAAAAGAGGGCGTTTAGCCACGCATAGCCATAATCGTAATCACTAGATTGTAATTAACGACTAAGGACATAAATGAACTAAATTAAAATAGTAAAAACCTAAGTTGTGAAGTTGTAGCGGCCTCCTTTATGTTCTAATACATCCAAAGATGAATAATAATATTTACAAAGATGTATTTATAGTATACAAGTAGTCCCAAGCCGAATTGGAGTTGTAGTGTAACTTTTGCCGTGTTTGGAGGGGGGTCGCGCCGCGATGCTTGCATGACTTGACTAGGGATTGCAGCGCACTATATGGTTGGGTCAAGTATGGTTCGTGATGCGAGGCTGGCTTGAGTCAAATGGGGATCACGACATGACCCTATCGTGACACCTCTCTGTAATTTGCTTCTCGAAAATTGGTTTAGTGTTGAACGTTCCTCCATTCATCCTTGACTTTGTAGTGTCTTTCCCATGGTTTTCCAGCCTCCAATTCACATATATATCATCATAAAAAGCTCACAAAAGATCCTACAAGAACACACCAAACGAATTAGAGGTTCAAATAACACAATATCCATCACGACAAATCAAAAACAAGAGCTTGGACTAGGTTGACCTCTATGATCTTCCACTTTATGTTTCGACTCTTTACTTGACTCGCTTGAAATTTGTATATTACCACAAGTTTTTCCACTTATAATAACACAATTAAAACTATTTAGAACACATTAAACATAATAGAATCCAATAAAAGAGACTAGACAAGCACCTAGCTCAAGCTAGTAACACTAGTTTCATCGATTAAACTCTAAGTGATCCAATTAAACCCAACTTTGTTTGAAGTACGCATTGCATATTATAATCACACACTTTATCACTTAGATTCTTGCTTATATCAGTATTAACACCTTATACACTCAACTTATCCTCAAAACAAAGCGAAATAAGCTAGAATAGTAACACTAGAGTGTATAAATACACCCAACATCACCACCCCACACTTAAACCTTAGTTCGTCCTAGAACAACTCTTTACTCTAAGAATTATACGTTGAGGAGACTCTACACTTCTACTAAATGCAAGATCCTCAATCTAGTACTACAACGACTACACAGAATGCATGTTTCTATACAAAGCATGTTATCTACACAATTGATAGCTCATGAAACTACTCCAAAACATCCTCGCCTCAAGAATTGACTCACCTAAGTGGAAAACTCGTGCTTATCATTCAATCAAGGAAATCATTCAAATCAATCAAATTCATCAAATATGTGCCCCTCATAACAAGAGTGTTACCCATAATCACTCACAATAATAAAATTTATAACGTAATGTGTACAAGAATCAAATTATACTCGCTCTCACAAGGAATTCACAAGTTACACACAATGAACCATAGGCTTTCCCTTATTATTGTGCTCCACTAATATCAGAATGATGAACTTAGGATCAAATATGTTTTTTTGAGGTTGTAATGTAGGCTAAGAAACGGATAGTAACTATTTTGGGAATAGTGACTAACCTCTCTAAACGTTTTAATACACTACAGTATATATTTAAAACCAATCTCCAACAACCAAATTACACTCTTTCCATCCACCCATCACCTTTATTTTACCCTATCTCTTTTAAGCATTTTCACAAACACATGGTGGACATATTATTTATTACCACATGAATCAATCATTTTGTTTTTCTTTTTTTTTTCACAACCATGGTAATCTTTCTAACATAATGTCTGTCATACTCATCCACCACAAATCAATTATCAACACCAATAACTATTACCTTGGGGCTACAAATTCACCTTTCCCCTCTCATTTCTCAAACTCCTTACTTAATTAATTTTTATATGAAAACACATAGAAGCTTTTTAGATCAAATTATGGTCTATAAAAGAAGGGATTAGGCTACATATGGCATTCAAAGTGTTGATTTCCATATGGCATTCTCCCATATTCAGTGGCTCCGGGGGAGAAGTTGGGGATTGGTTGCAAGGATTAGTTGTCACGACCCAAAAATGAGGGTCATGATGGCACTTGTCATGGCGTACCTTGACAAGTAACCCTATCACCCAAACTGATACAAAAAGAGAAAAAAACAGAAATATCCAAAGGTAAGACTTCTAGAACAAATTTGAACCATATAAGTAATCATAACAATATAGAAAGAACTTATCCAAAATAGCAATCTTGCCTAAAACCAGGTGTCAATAGTGTAAGAACTACTAACACAATCGAAGAGTCAAATATATCTGAATAATAACCACAAAGGAATAATATCTGTCTCCAAATATTAATGAAGACATAACTACTCTAGAAAGATAGAGGTGAACTTTGGATGTATGAATGTCCAACCGCTATCTTGGAAGCTCCAACAATCGCCCGAGTTAAGCAAGATGAGGTGCACTCGAGATAGGAACTACACCGAAAGGGAGCAGTAGGAATGAGTACGGTCCACTTGTACTCAGTAGGTATCACAGATGGACCAAGTAAAGTAGTAAATAAAGCATACAAAATATACACTGCATGTCACCTGCAATCAAAAAATGTCCCACAATGATAGCCCATACCGCTTGCACTAACAGTTCTAATTTATCACATACACACTAAAATAGAACACGAGTATTCATTATAACACATATCAGAAGAATAAAGGGGAATATGCATACACAAGATCATCAAATACAAGTAAAAGAAGATAAGAAAATTACATTGATGGCAAGTCAATATTGTAATACAACATAATATAAACATAATAATGTAAGTGCAATGTATATGATGATGATGATTATGACGACGATGATGTACAAGGTCGTCGCACAATCCCCATATACACCAACGGAGCTAAAGCTTCCCGACGCTGGACCCATGGGGGTTCGTCAACCTGTATACAATCCACATATCTCATATCTCCCTTTTGGAATATCCCTCGAAAAGGTTTTTATAAGGTGTTACAATATCTCCTCCCCAGCACATCCCTCGGGGAGGTTTTTTTAAAAAGGTGTTGCCAATGTTACTCAGGTGTTGCCACGGTGGAACCATTATTTCATAAATGAGTATGATATGAGGATGTAATGCTCACAACCAATCACAATGAGTATTTCCACAACAAACCACATGATATATATCCACAACCAGCCAAAATGATATATTTTCACAACCATTTGAGCCAATATCCACTCATTATTTTCATTCATCTATGAATTTTCACATGTCTCATAAGCCAATAAAGTATGAATATAATCATAATATACCAATGGTACCATATTAAGCATTTTAACAATATAATACAATTATTCACATGTATTCAAGGCTATCAATATCACATAGGACCCCACACGGTCACATATATCACATAATATCTCACTTTCGATGATTACATCACATATAGGACCCCACACGAGAACAACACATAGATAGCCATTTTTCATGATTAGTTTCCACCCTGAACATGCATTTTGTACCATCATTTACTACCTAGTTTGTCTGAAAGAGTTAAGTCATAACCTACCTCAAAAGTCGAAACTGATCCGCAATACTTCAAACCTACGACCTTACTTTTCATGAACAATCTCGAACTCCACTAAAAATATAAAATCTACGCATCAAAACAAAATCAACGACAACCATATTGACTACTTTTGGTTCGGGGTCAAAACGGACCTCCGAAATGAGTTTCCAAAAAATAAGGACAAAATCAGAACTTTACTTCAAATTTTTTTTTTCTTATTTTTAGAAACCTATAATTGAAAATCCAAGTTAAATCGAGTAAAAAACGAGGTTTAAATCAAAGAAAAACCACTTTTTAGCTTTACCGGATAAAATCTTTGAAATTCGGTTTAAAATAAAGAATTGGGCTTGTTTTGAAGGTTAAATTGTTGAAAAACTAGTAATTATAAGATAAAATATTATTCAAGTGAAAAGGAGTAAAATTAGAGTTTGAAATCAAGCCCTAAGATTTTTGAGAAATTAATTAAGATATTACTAAGAAAAAAGTGAATGCTTACCTTAAATCTGTAAAAGAATTAAGAAATGCATGTTAATCTAGATTCCCAAGCTCCCACAAACTTTATTTTTAAACTCCCACACTATTTTAGGGTTTAACTCTTTAGAAGAAGGAGAAAGAATGACCAAAAATTGGATAAATAGGGTTATTTATATTGTACTGGGGTTATTGGGCTTTTAACACATAAATTGAAATCCTCAATCCTGATTTACCCTTTATGTATCTGGTTGCACCACAAACTTGGTGCACCAGATATTTTTAAGTCGAAGCGAACTTCGACGGGATGCTCGAAATTCGATTGGAGTTTGATATGCGCAAACGAACTATGTAACTACACTAAATTCGACGCTCCAAATGCAATGACAATATCAGAATTTCAAAAAAATATTGATTGCACAAAGTCGATCCCTGAAACCCAAAATTATAATTTTTCAAATCGAAGGTCGAAAAGAGATTTAAAAGCCATAAAATTACACCAAATATGTCACCACCCTAAAATCAACATTCTGGATATGCTGGAGAAGTCGAATTTTCCATCAATGGTCGTTTTGATCAAATGTGGGTCCCACACCCATATTTTTAATTTTTTAACTTTCCGATCAATAGGTCAAAATGAGCTTAGGTGTACCGAGACCCGAACCAAAGGTCTACCTAACCTAAAATTTATATTCCAAAGTTGTTGGCATAGTCTGTTCATCCATTCATCACACGGATCAAAAGATATCCCATAAGTCTAAAATAAGGCTCTCGAAACCATCAAAAATCACAATATCGCATAAATAGTATCAAAATGCATCGAAGATCATGCCAATCACTCCCACACCCCAGAAATATCATAATGCAACTAAGAAAAAGGGTAAAATATTCAATCACACAAACTCACAAATTTTACATATTTCATTAAATTTTTAAGTCGTTACATTAGTTGAAGCATTGGTCATGCTTACGTCAATTAGAGAGGAATTAGAGAGGGGGTCTTTTTCTCACTTCCCTATTTTAGTTGGGTGAATTATTTTGGTTTGAAAATAAAATT
Organism: Capsicum pubescens; assembly: GCA_030864215.1. NCBI lineage: Eukaryota > Viridiplantae > Streptophyta > Magnoliopsida > Solanales > Solanaceae > Capsicum > Capsicum pubescens. The sequence goes on along the minus strand of CM061544.1, from coordinate 238,792,028 downwards.
AATAAGGCTAATTTGGAAAAATAAATTCCTAATAAATTTTTTTTGGAATGCCAAGCTAACAAGAGTCAATAATTTTGAAAGGGATAGAATATTATATCAGTCTCTGAATATAATAATTTTTTTATTTTATAAATATATTAAGTAATGAATAGTATCGAATAAAAATGATAAATGAATATGAAATAATAAATTATCTATGATTTTTCAAATTGAACAAATATTATTTGACATATATTTTTATTTTTTTAGTACAGTGACAAACAAGATGGGCCGAAAAATACTTAACGACATTACTCTTTCTCATTCAAAATATTTTCTCTCTTTTATTTTATTTGACCATGAAGAGCATATAATTTATTTTGTTTGTTCATTGTCTATTTATTTAAGCCAATCAAGTAATTTTATTACTTATTTTTTTATATTATTTGCATTATTAAATAACTATATAATATTATTCAACAATTTGGAGGCAGATTTACTAATCAACATGAAAATACTCTCACCCTCTTAAATGGTCTTGATGTAGACATTTAGGGGAATTTAGATGGTATAAAGATACTTTCCTTGCTAGGGTTATGGATTTACCCGAATCTAGATTAGAACACTGGAAGGCCAGATTCCTAGATGGACTTCCTCCCCTGTTTGTTGAAAGGGTTAGAAAATCTATTAAAGGACAATATGGTGCAATTCCTTGGACGGACTTCACTTATGGCTAGCTTCCAGCAGCTTGCACCGAAGGACTAAAAATTTATAATGAGTTGAAATTGTCAAGACAAATTAAGCTAGATAGAATCAACGAAAGAACCCAATTAGGAGACTTTTATGGTCAATTTGGAATGGAAAATCCTTCTCTAGCAAAAGAGGCCATAGAAATAGTAACCCAGAAAAACCTCATAGAAAAAGAAGGTATAGGCACAGATCTAAAGAAGAGCGTAAAGCTAGAAAAACCCATCGTAAGTCTACTAGATTTATGAAAAATAGGTCCTAAAGAGATCCAGCAAAAATCAAGTGTTATAGGTGTAAGCAATTTGGTCATATTGCTCCAAATTGTAGGCTCCAAAAACTTAAGTCTCTAGAACTCTCTGAAGACTTGAATGAAAAAATTTATGGTTTATTATATACTTCAGATTCTGAGTCTGATTATGAATCTGAAAATGATATTGAATTGCTTGATTCCACGGATAGTGAGAATTATGAAAAGCCTTAGGCTAATGTCTGCACGAATTGCACTCTTAATGATTGTAATTGTGAAAATTCTTTTTATAAATTACAATCCCAGTTTGAAGATTTAGATTTAAATGTTCAAAAAATTACTGCTGACAGTGCTTTAGAATTATTGAAAGAAGTTACTGATGAAAAACTTTGCCAAAAAATTATTGTTCTTGCTTCCTCACAACCTAGCACTTTAAAGCCTGCTAATAATAAAGTTGTTCAAAAAAATTCAAAAAAAAATTGATTTTGTTATTGATATGATGCCCTATTCTCTAACTAAAGTTAATAGACGTCTTGCCATCAATCAAACTCCTGGTACAGATATGTATTTTAACAATTTAAAAATAGAAGTTGAAAACCTAAAAAAGAGATTATTTCTTTAAGACAAAATCAAATAATTTCAGATCATAGAATTTCAAAGATTGAAGAAAATATTTCCCAAAATGACATTGTTTTCAGGTCTAAAGGGAAAGAAAAGGCTGTCGAAAATTCTGAAAATGATATTGTTAGTGATATAGATGTAAAAATTGATTATTTTTTGGGTATGGTACAAATAGTCGCCCTTTTCTTCATCTTTTGCAGGCTAAAGAGGCACAACTTACTAGACGTAGTCACAAAGACAAAGCCAACATAAGCCATATTAAAATCGACTGTACCACCATTTCAAAACCAAGTCAAGAAACTATAGAAAAATTCCTTCATATTTTGATAGTGTTTGGATCTTTCATAGTTACTAAGTAAGAGAAGTTAGATCTCTGGCATAGATTTGAAAGGTTTTTAGCCGGACATAGTCACGGCTGGAAGAAATGAAGGAGTATTAAAAGTACTTCAAAAGAAAATAAATAAATACCTTAATAATGGCCGGATGAAAGGCCGGAATAGTAGATAACGGTGGCTAGTTCCTTCTTATTTAACTTCAAGACAATATACAAAAGGAGAGAAGGAAGAGCCTGGCTAGAGAGAGAAAATAAAATAAAGAAAAGAAAGACTTTTGCCTCTTTAACATAATGAGGCGTCTATATATAAAAGAAAAAAGTATCTTGTATAGTACTTGTGGGTCCCTGTGCATAGTGTTTTAACTATTATATGGGTCTCATATGAGGGGCCTTGCTGTCATATTTTGTCTTTTCCTTTAGATGACTAGAGGAATGCCTCAATGTTTTCTATTTCTTCATCATTGAGGATGTTGTTGTGTGGAAGTGGTTGAGATTACTGAATATCTCCAGATTCAACTGCTTATTCGCTTGCAAGGCTTTTTATGGAGGTGTCCGAACATTGTTCTATAGTTTTTAGCAGATTTTTCCAAACTACGGTCAAATAATTCTCAATTATCTCTAGTTTGTCTCCGTCATGCACAGAGAGTCTCCTAGAAATGTAACTCAAATTTTTATCTTCCACAACCTTTTTCTGTGGTGCAGTAGTATATTTGACAATTTTGCTAGGTAAATTTAGACGTTTGCTTCTCCATTAAATTAAAGTTTTAGTAGTCTCGTATCTCTTTTATATATATATATATATATATTACTAATATATATAAGTGTTGAACAAGTGTTCAGGAAACTGGCAGGTGGAGGTTGTCCTGCCAGCTTCTTAAGGGTTATTTCCATCATTTTTGCTAGCTTTTGAAGGGCTATTACATTTTCACAAGGCAATTTGATTATTTCAACTTTCATCGGTAATCACCTCTTCTGCACTTTCCTCTTGCATTATCTTTCTACCTTTTTTGCTTCTTCCTCCGTCACGGCGTCAAAGACGATGATCTACGAAAAGGTATTTATGAAAAATTGGTGATTTGTTTATATTTGGGTTTAATGGTTGGATCTACATTGATTTGTTTTGATTTGGTTTGTTTCGAGGGTTTTGAGGAAATTCTAAATTTTTTTCATTTGAATCTTTGTAGGAGTTTTGTTTGTATGAGATGAATTAGTGAAGTAGCAAGTTATGATGCTTTTTCTGGTTACATAAATCATGAGAAAATAATTTTGTTTTCTGTTTTGGGCTTGACAAATTAGTGAACTAGCAACTTCTCATTTTTCTCCCCATTTTTCAGTTAAGGTAATTGAGGATTCTATTCTAAGAGAATAATAAAATTTTACATTTTTTTTTGGTTTCATAAACCATGAAAAAATCTTTTGAATTTTTGCTTTCGGCTTGACAAATTAGTGAACTAGAAAGTTAGCATTTTTTCCCGTTTCGAACTAAGTTAACTGGGGTTTATACTTGAGCCAGAGTATATTTTAAGAAATTACTGCAAGTTGGCAGATTGTCATTATAGCTATGTTGCAAACCTTTTCTGCTAATTGGAGTTATGAAATTGAAATTGCACGTTAATGCTTTATCCATCAAATAGAGATCATTATTTGTCTTTTTTGAAGCATCCCGTCGAATGTATCCTTGTGTCATGTAATGGTTGGTGAATAACTGTCGTTAGTCAAGTGGATCTAAAGAAGAGACTTCGCTTAACTGGTAAAGTTGTCTCTATGTCATCGGAAGATTACGAGTAAATATAGGGTGGGGCTGCGTACAATAGACCCTTGTGATCCGACCTTTCCCTGATCTTGCGTGTTGCGAGAGATTTAGTGCACCGCGCTTCCTTTTTATTTCATGTAGTGAAACAACATTTAGGAGATTAGAGTCATTTGTCTTAGTCTAATGTATTTTTGGTGTAAACAAGATATGTTGGGGGATATAGAAATTTTTTTTGAGTTCATAGGAAATTTATAATCTTCCATAGGGATTGTTTTGTTATGTTCTGATGAGATTCTAAGTGACTTGTGTTCATCATTTATTTGCTGAGGAGTCTATTCTGAATACATAGATACCTTTGTCTCAAATTAAATGTGGGGATCTTAGCTCAAATAGTCCTATGATGTAATATTTATTGGGTGCACCTTTACAAATGACACTGGGGTTTTAAATCCCATGTCTATCTTGTTGTTTTTTTCCCCTTTTTCCAAGATCCAAATGTCATGTCTGGCCTTTTTCCTTTTTTTTTCTAGAATTGGGTACACCCATGGGGATTAGCATGTCTTGTATTCCCTCTTGCATTTTAATTACGTACTTTTTTTATTTCATTGGTTTATTCTTTCAAATCCCTATTTTTCTTGTTGTCGTTGTTAAATTTAGTGTAATTAAATCAAATCTCTTAATCAGTGTTGTTAAAGGTGGAAAACTTGTTGAGCACTTTCCCTCGCTTTATGTGCGCTTCAGTATCGTCATCAAGGTTCTAAGGGATACTTTAACTTTCCAATGAGCCTCTCATGAAGATGCGATACTAAACAATTGATATTGCACTTTACTGTAACTTTTTTCAATTTTCTTATTCATATATCTGTCGTTCATGTTTATAATTATCTATCTTGCACTACACCTGTATTTTTATTTTTTTCTCCCTTTCAGTCTTTTTTTTTAAATGAAGCCCACACTTTATTTGTGCTTAAAGCTCCTACAGACCTGAGAGCCTTTATGCTTCTTTTGCTTCTGACAACACTTTTGCTAACTTAAGCTGCCTAATTGATCACTATGAGGCTATTGGCATCACACAAAAAATTAAAAATTTCTTTGGAACTTGATAGTATAGTGTTTGTTAAGAAATCTCTCTTGTGGCACAAACAAGTAAAACTTACAACTGCTTTTACCAACAATACTTACTTTTTGAATCTTCGGACGGTGCAGAAATAGGTTATGGTGGTTACTATTTTGATTTCTTAAGGAAAGAATGCGAAAATGGAAAGCTTGCTTTGTATAACCTGTTAGGATAAATTCTTGTCCTTTATGCTTTTCAATGACATGCTATTTATACGGTCTGTCTGTTTCATTTGTTAAATATTTCAATGTCACTTGTATTTGTTAGAATTCTTGATTTTCAGATTGAATAAAAAGTTAACTGCTCACTACACAGATGACGATAAACAAAGATCCTTTAGTCCAAAGTTATTATTCCGAAAAAAGAAAATGCAATTGTTCAGCGGAGAGAGCTTCTAAAATCAAGTTGAGGGAACATGAGCGATATACATAGTTGTCGCCTGACAAAAAAGAGCAGCTTTTACTGTTGCGGCCCAAAAAAATGCTTGAATAAAAAAATATATGTCTGTCGGCTACACTCATCGGTGAAGCGTTACGCCCTCGGATAAATATTAGATTAGGCAGACGGACAACTCTAATAATACGAGAGTCATCTGTTCATACACAAGAAGGTTGGATACCTTCAAAAATTGGTAATCTAACTGTTGCACTGTTTGTGATTTCTGTAATAGTTACATTATTAACATTGAATAAGATATTTTTTTACAGGAGCAGATACATCCGATAGTAACAATGCAACAACATATTTTGACAAAGGAAAGAATACAATTGAATACTTCTCTATCTTTGAAATTGGTGCGTAATTATTTGTAATTTTTCCAAATTTTACCTCCCAAGAATATAAGTATAATTAAGGTGATTACTCTTTAGGTTCAACATCAAATTCCCCTGCTAGAAAACATACTGTTGGATTACCTAAGAAACAATTATAACGATACAAGAGTCATCTTCTGTTGCAAACAAAGGTCGACTATCTTATCAACTTGTAATTTAAGTATGATGTTATTGATGATTTTATATGCACAGAGATTTTAGTATTGACTATGATTTTCATTATTCAACAGCTACTTCATCTTGCGCAAAGAGTTCAGGAGCAGTGAAAGGCTTCAACAAAGAAAAAATTACAATTGGTCACTTCTCTGTATTCGAAATTATTTCGTAATCGTTAAAATACCATTTAGGTTTAATTTAGCAAAGTAAATCTCATGCTAACTGAATCGACCATGCATTAGGTTTAACATCAAATGCTTCTGTTGAACGGAATCATCCAATAATATAGGTTGTCAATAAAAAAGGTATGTCTTCTTTCAATATTTTGCCTGCGCCTGCAATTATTCTGTGAAAAGTGATATGATAAATTAGTTTAATTCATACATACAGGTTGTAGATCAAAAATAAAAGGTTGTTGGAATTATAAACAATTATCCAGTAATGCAAGCATTTTAAAAGCGACACTAAACTGTAAATATTGTCGAGCCAAAAGATTTGAATATGAATTCCTGCGATTTTGTTGTAACAATGGTTCAATTAAGTTAACATCACATCAAATGCCTAATGAACTGTTAAATCTTTACCTAGGTGATACTGAAGAATCTAAAAATTTTCGTACTTATCTTAGAATTTATAATAACATGTTTGCATTCACCTCACTTGGAGTCAATTATGACAAAGTGTTGGCTAAAAGAAATTATGGTATTTATACATTCAAAGTACAAGGGCAAATATATCACTTCATAAATGATTTGATTCCATTAAATAGACAACTAAGAAATTTACAACTGTATTTTTATGATGATAACACTGAGATATTGAATTGAATGGCTTCTTCAAGTGTCCTTAAACAAACAGTTATTGAGAAATTAATGAATATCTTAAATATAAATCCTTATTGTATTTTTCTGAAATCTCTTCTTCATATTCCTAAATTATCAAATTTTTATATCGCATTGAGATGTGGGTCTGGCTTAGATCAGTGAGTATATAACTTACCGACTGTCTCTAAAGTAGCAGAATTGTGATTAAATAATGAAACAAATGACAATAATTCAGCTCCTCATATTCGAATTTATATGCATAGTAACAAAAGCCAAATAGTTAATTGTTATTATGGTTGTTATGATCCCTTACAATATCCTCTTTTATTTCCATATGGGCAAAATGGATGGCATTGTGGTATTCAAAAGATTATAATTTCTGAAAATAAATTAACAAAATGAAAAAAACCTTACTATGAAAATGAGCATCTTCCAAGCTTATCTAACATGTGTTCAATTGATGGGGTACTTGATTGGAAGCCGACGTTCTACAAAAAGGAAATAAAAAAAATACTATTTCTTGTCGTGAATACTATTATTATAAACTTCAAATGCGAGATGATGAAGAAAACAGAGTTTTACTTGCTGGTAGATTATTTCAGCAATACTCGATTGATCAATTAATAAAGGTTGAAACTCAAAGATTAGATTTTCCATCTTTTAATCAAGATTTATTTTGAATTGATATGTTATAAGGACTTTTTGATATATTAAAACTTGGTGAAAGAGAATCTTAAAAAATAGGAAAAAAAGAATTTCTCCCAGCAAGTTTTACCAGTGGTCCGTGAGATATGTGTCGTCGTTACATAGATGCTATTGCATTAGTTCAACATTTTGGAAAACCTGATATATTCCTTACTATGACATGCAATCCTTCTTGGCCAAAAATAAAAAAAACATTTACTGTCAATAGATGACGCTCAAAATAGACCTGATTTGATTAGTCGTGTGTTCAAAGCGAAAGCGAAAAAATGAAAACAGATATACTAAAACGACACATATTTGGAAAAGTTATTGCTTTTATGTACACTATAGACTTTCAAAAATGAGGTCTTCCACATTCTCATTTTCTTTTAATACTTACTGATGATTATAAATTACTAACACCTGAAGCATATGACAAATTTATTTCTGCTGAACTACTTGATCCTGATGTTTGGCCTTACTTGTATCAACTTTCTATTAAACATATGATGCATGGTCCCTGCGGTCATTTGAATCCCACTAACTCATGTATGAAGAAAAAAGGAGAGTGAAAATTTAAGATCCTAAAACTTTTGCTAATGAAACAACAAAAGAAAATAATTCATACCCAATTTATAGAAGACGAAATACAGGTAAACTTTTGAAAGTTAGAAAATAATTTTTGGATAATTCCTGGGTTGTTGCTTACAATCCTTATCTACTATGCAAATACAACTGTCATATAAATGTTGAAATTTTCTCTTATATTAAAGTTGTCAAATATATATACAAATACATTTGTAAAGGACATGATAAAATTTCATTTCACGTATATGAAAATAATACAAATATTGAATTAGATGAAATAAAAGAGTATCAATCTGCTAGATGGGTATCACCACCAGAAGCTATGTGGTGTTTATATGCCTTCCATATTAATTAAATGAGCCCAAGTATCTACCACCTTCAGCTACATCTTGAAGAACAATAATTTATCTCTTTTAAAAAAACTGATAATAAAAATCCTATGATTAAAAAGACAATGTTGACAGAATTTTTCATTATGAACGCAACAAATAAAGATGCTAAAGATCTTAATTTGTTATATAAAGATTTTCCACAATACTTTATATGGTCACCTGCTTACAGAATGTGGACCAAACGAATTCAATGCAAAGTTATTGGCCGTGTTGTAACAGCTCATCCAACCGAAGGAGAAAGATATTATCTTCGATTATTACTAATGAATGTAAAATCCCAGAAATCTTATGATGATCTTTTAAAAGTAAATATTGTACATTGCAATTCATTCAGAGAATCTGCGGAAAAAAAAAAAAGCTTATTGCATTGTGATAATAATTTGATTGAATGTATGTTAGAGGCTACATGCTATCAAATGCCTTATAGTTTACAACGGTTAATTGCTATAATATTAGTATATTGTAATCCTGACAATCCGAAAGAATTATGGAAATAATTTAAAGATTCAATGTCTGAAGACTTTAAAAATCTACATAACATTTTACAAAGAGATATACATTTTCTTGTCTTATATAATATTAATGATATATTATATTCTATGAAACGCGATATTAATGAGTTCAACCTTGTTTCAGAAACTATCACGTCTTCAAAAACAACAAAAGAAGAAAAGGAAGTTTACTTCGAAAGAAGTATCATTGTGACTGATGAAGTATTGTTATTACATAAAAAATTAAACATAGAACAAAAAAAAGCATATGACAAAATCGTTCAAAGAATATTAACAAATAAACAAGGAGCATTTTTCATAGATGGTCCCGGTGGAAGTGGTAAGACATTCTTATATCGTGCCTTATTAGCAACTGTCAGATCTAAAGGATTTATAGCATTAGCAACAACAACTTTTGGCGTTGCTGCTTCAATCCTTCCAGGAGGAAGAATAGCACATTCGCGCTTTAAGATACCAATCAATATTGACGAAAAAATCTCTTGTAATATCAATAAACAAAGCTTACTAGCATCTTTGATTCGTGATGCGAGCTAATAGTATGTGATGAAGTATCATGGAAAAAAAAATATGATTGAAGCATTTGATTCTCTTTTAAAAGATATAGTGGATTCAAATATATTATTTGGTGCAAAATTTATCGTGCTTGGAGGAGATTTTAGACAAACTCTTTCCGTAGTTCGAAATGGAAAAAAAAAGACTTCATTCGAGAAAGCATTTTGAATTCACAAGTATAGAACCAACTTGAAAAACTCCAATTATCAAAAAATATGCGTGCTAAAACTGATCCCTCTTTCTGTGAATATCTTATGCGCATAGGAAATGGAGAAGAGAAAACTAACATGAATGACAAAATAATTATCCCAAGATGTTTCATTATTCCATCTACCACTGAAAAAGAATCTTTAGATCTTTTATTTAAAACAATATATCCTAATTTTCATACTTCTTTTCAAGACTCTGTTTTTTTAACTTCTCGTGTTATTTTAAAAATAAAAAATGACTTTGTTGATGAGTTAAATGCTAGACTTATAGCTCAACTGCCTAATGATGCTAACACATTTGTCGTAATTGATGAAATTATTGAACAGAATAATCAAAGTGAGTTTGAGGATTTCTTACATTCACTGAACCCTCCTGGTCTACCTCCTTACAAATTAACCTTGAAAGAGAATTGTCCTATTATGTTATTGAGAAATTTAAGTCCTTGTGAAGGTTTATGCAATGGTACGCATCTAATATGTTGTGGTTTTAAGAGTCGTGTTATAAGTGTTAAAATTGTCAGTGGTGATTTCAAAAATACACATGTATTTATACCAACAATACCACTATTATCTTCAGATGATGAAAAATTACTCATCCCATTTAAAAGAACACAATTTTCAATACGATTATGTTTTGCTATAACAATAAATAAAGCTCAAGGACAAACATTAGATTATGTTGGAATTTATTTATGTGAGCCTTTCTTTTCTCACAGCCAATTGTACATCGCTCTATCGAGAGCAAAAAGTTCAGACAATATAAAAATATTAATTCGACCACCTACAGCTGATAACGATGATGGTCAATCTACATACAACATAGTGTATAATGAAATCATCTCTAAAGCGTTTGTTTAACTTTATATCTTATGTGACTAAATGATTGTGACAGTATATTCAAAAAAGACACATCTTATATCAATATACTACATTGAAAATACAAAATAAATTTGAGATTTGACTACTACACAATACATAATAATCCTTTTTCATTGTGGACATTTTTTACATAATCATTTTTCATGTGGAACACTCTATACCAAACTTATCAGTAAAGGAACAAGTTGATAATGACTTTCTGCCATAGTATTCTGTCTCATATTTTGATGTTATATTCATATAAAGTTGCATCTTCTTTCTTTTTTTAGCTACTGGTTATTTGCGACTTCATAGCTTCCAGATAGTCTCCTTCTTCAAGCAATTTTGCTTAAAGCAAAATCCTTAAGAGAAGCTCATCTGAATCAAAGGTAAAGTCGTGTCTCCTTTATGTTATTTGGTTTTGCAATCTCTTAGAATTACATTTCTGGTAAACTGAAAATCTATTGTCAAATCTTAGTACTATATGCAATTGACAAATAAAAACTATATTAATGTATTAAGGAGTGTGTTATTAGTTTTGCGATACTGATGTCGCTGCATACATTTTTTTATCAGTAAACAAGTCCAAGTTGTTACTGAATATGGCAAGAAAGTGAGGCACTAAAACTTATGTCAAATTGATTCTTAACACGAGGTAGTCCTGCCAGCTTTTCAAGGATTAGTTTGGTTATTTCGCTAGGGGCAAATAGGCCATTTCAAATTTGGGTTGGTACACATGTATTCTTAGAATTATACTAATACAACAACTGTTCTTGATAATTCTACGTGTATTTCCAGAAATGAGAAATACATAACTCAAGCTTTGATTTTGTCTTACTAAAATCAAATTATGCTCGCTCTCACAAGGAATTCACAAGTTACACACAATGAACCATAGGCTTGCCCTTAGCGTTGTGCTCCACTAATATCAGAATGATGAACTTAGGATCAAATATGTTTTTTTGGGTTGTAATGTAGGATAAGAAACGGATAGGAACTATTTTGGGAATAGTGACTAACCTCTCTAAACACTTTAATACACTACAGTATACATTTAATACCAATCTCCAACAACCAAATTACACTCTTTCCATCCACCCATACCTTTATTTTACCCTATCTCTTTTAAGAATTTTCACAAACACATGGTGGAAATATTATTTATTACCACATGAATCATTCATTTTTTATTTTTTTTCACAACCATGGTAATCTTTCTAACATAATGTCTATCAGACTCATCCACCACAAATCAATTATCAACACCAATAACTATTATCTTGGGGCTTCAAATTCACCTTTCCTCTCTTATTTCTCAAACTCCTTACTTAATTAATTTTTATATGAAAACACATAGGAGCTTTTTAGATCAAATTATGGTCTATCAAAGAAGGGATTAGGCTACATATGGCATTCAAAGTGTCGATTGCCATATGGCATTCTCCCATATTTGGTGGCTCCGGTGGAGAAGTTAGGGATTGGTTGCAAGGATTAGTTGTCACGACCCAAAAATGAGGGTCATGATGGCACTTGTCATGGCGTACCTTGACAAGTAACCCTATCACCCAAACTGATATAAAAAGAGAAAAAAAAATAGAAATATCCCAAGGTAAGGCTTCTAGAATAAACTCGAACCATATAAGTAATCATAAACAAGTAGAAAGAACTTATCCAAAATAGCAATCATGCCCAAAACCAGGCGTCAATAGTGTAAGAACTATTAACACAATCGAAGAGTCAAATACATCTGAAAAATAACCACAAAGGAATAATATCTTTCTCCGAATATAAATGAAGACATAACTACTCTAGAAAGATAGAGGTGAACTTCGAATGTATGAATGTCCAACCGCAATCTTGGAATCTCCAACAATCGCCCGAGTCAAGCAAGCTGAGGTGCACTCGAGATAGGACCTACACCGAAAGGGTGCAGTAGGAATGAGATAACCCATACCGCTTGCACTAACAGTTCTAATTTATCACATACACACTAAAATAGAACACGAGTATGCATTATATCACATATCAGTAGAATAAGGGGGAATATGCATATACAAGATCATCAAATACAAGTAAAAGAAGATAAGAAAATTACATTGATGACAAGTCAATATTGTAATACAACATAATATAAACATAATAAAGTAAGTGCAATGTATATGATGATAATGATTATGACGACGATGATGTACAAGGTCGTCGCACAATCCCCATATACACCTACGGAGCTAAAGCTTCCCGACGCAGGACCCATGGGGGTTCGTCAACCTGTATACAATCCACATATCTCATATCTCCCTTTTGGAATATCCCTCGAAAAGGTTTTTATAAGGTGTTACAATATCTACTCCCCAGCACACCCCTCGGAGAGGTTTTTTAAAAAAGGTATTGCCAATGTTACTCAGGTGTTGCCACGGTGGAACCATTATTTCATAAATGAGTATGATATTAGGATGTCATGCTCACAACTAATCACAATGAGTATTTCCATAATAAACCACATGATATATATCCACAACCAGCCAAAATGATACATTGTCACAACCATTTGAGCCAATATCCACTCATTATTTTCATTCATCTATGAATTCTAACATGTCACATATGCCAATAAAGTATGAATATAATCATAATATACCAATGGTACCATATTAAGCATTTTAACAACACAATACAATTATTCACATGTATTCAAGGCTATCAATATCACATAGGACCCCACACGATCACATATATCACATAATATCTCACTTTCGATGATTACATCACATATAGGCCCCCACACGAGAACAACACATAGATAGCCATTTTTCATGATTAGTTTCCACCCTGAACATGCATTTTGTACCATCATTTACTACCTAGTTAGTCTGAAAGAGCTAAGTCATAACCTACCTCAAAAGTCAAAAATGATCCGCAATACTTCAAACCTAAGACCTTACTTTTCATGAACAATCTTGAACTCCACTAAAAATATAAAATCTACGCATCAAAACAAAATCAACGACAACCATATTGACTACTTTTGGTTCGGGGTCAAAACGGACCTCCGAAATGAGTTTCCAAAAAATAAGGACAAAATCAGAAATTTACTTCAAAAAGATATTTTTCATATTTTTAGAAACCTATAATTGAAAATCCAAGTTAAATCGAGTAAAAAAATGAGGTTTAAATCAAAGAAAAACTATTTTTTAGCTTTACCGGATAAAATCTTTGAAATTTAGTTTAAAATAAAGAATTGGGCTTGTTTTGAAGGTTAAATTGTTGAAAAACTAGTAATTATAAGATAAAATATTATTCAAGTGAAAAGGAGTAAAATTAGAGTTTGAAATCAAACCCTAAGATTTTTGAGAAATTAATTAAGATATTACTAAGAAAAAAGTGAATGCTTACCTTAAATCTGTAAAAGAATTAAGAAATGTATGTTAATCTAGCTTCCCAAGCTCCCACAAATTTTATTTTTAAACTCCCACACTATTTTAGGGTTTAACTCTCAAGAGGAAGGAGAAAGAATGACCAAAAATCGGATAAAAAGGGTTATTTATATTGTACTGAGTTTATCGGGCTTTTAACACATAAATAGAAATCCTCAATCCCGATTTACCCTTTATGTATTGGTTGCACCAGAAACTTGGTGCACCAGATATTTTTAAGTCGAAGCGGACTTCGACAGGATGCCCGAAATTCGATTGGAGTCTGATATGCGCAAACGAACTATGTAACCACACTAAATTCGTTGCTCCAAATGCAATGGCGATATCAGAATTTCAAAAAAATATCGATTGCACTAAGTCGACCCCCGAAACCCAAAATTATAATTTTTCAAATCGAAGGTCGAAAAGAGATTTAAAAGCCGTAAAATTACACCAAACATGTCACCACCCTAAAATCGACATTCTGGATATGCTGGAGAAGTCAAATTTTCCATCAGTGGTCGTTTTGATCAAATGTGGGTCCCACACCTATATTTTTAATTTTTTAACTTTCCGATCAATAGGTCAAAATGAGCTTAGGTGTACCGAGACCCGAACCAAAGGTCGAACTGACCTAAAATTTATATTCCAAAGTTGTTGGCATAGTCTGTTCATCCATCCATCACACGGATCAAAAGATATCCCATAAGTCTAAAATAAGGCTCTCGAAACCATCAAAAATTACAATATCGCATAAATAGTATCAAAATGCATCGAAGATCATGCCAATCACTCCCACAGCCCAGAAATACCATAATGCAACTACGGAAAAGGATAAAATAGTCAAGTCACACAAACTCATAAATTTTACATATTTCATTAAATTTTTAAGTCGTTACATTAGTGGAAGCATTGGTCATGCTTACGTCAAATTAGAGAGGAATTAGAGAGGAGGTCTTTCTCTCACCTTCCTGTTTTAGTTGGGTGAATTATTTTGGTTTGAAAATAAAATTAATAAGGCTAATTTGGAAAAATAAATTCCTAATAAATTTTTTTTGGAATGCCAAGCTAACAAGAGTCAATAATTTTGAAAGGGATAGAATATTATATCAGTCTCTGAATATAATAATTTTTTTATTTTATAAATATATTAAATAATGAATAGTATCGAATAACAAGGATAAATGAATATGAAATAATAAATTATCTATGTTTTTTCAAATTGAACAAATATTATTTGACATATATTTTTATTTTTTTAGTATAGTGACAAACAAAGATGGGCCGAACAATACTTAACTACATTACTCTTTCTCGTTCAAAATATTTTCTCTCTTTTATTTTATTTGACCATGAAGAGCATATAATTTATTTTATTTGTTCATTGTCTATTTATTTAAGCCAATCAAGTAATTTTATTACTTATTTTTTTTATATTATTTGCATTATTAAATAACTATATAATATTATTCAACACTTTGGAGGTAGATTTACTAATCAACATGAAAATACTCGCACCCTCTTAAATGGTCTTGATGTAGACATTTAGGGGAATTTAGATGGTATAAAGAAACTTTCCTTGCTAGGGTTATGGATTTACCCGAATCTAGATTAGAACACTGGAAGGTCAGATTCCTAGATGGACTTCCTCCTCTGTTTGCTGAAAGGGTTAGAAAATCTATTAAAGGACAATATGGTGATATTCCTTGGACGGACTTCACTTATGGCCAGCTTCTAGCAGCTTGCACCGATGGACTAAAATTTTGTAATGAGTTGAAACTGTCTAGACAAATTAAGCTAGATAGAATCAAAGAAAGAACCCAATTAGGAGACTTTTATGGTCAATTTAGAATGAAAAATCCTATCTCTAGCAAAAGAGGCCATAGAACTAGTAACTCAGAAAAACCTCATAGAAAAAGAAGGTATAGGCACAGATCTACAGAAGAGCGTGAAGCTAGAAAAACCCATCGTAAGTCTACTAGATTTATGAATAATAGGTCCTAAAGAGATCTAGCAAAAATCAAGTGTTATAGGTGTAAGCAATCTGGTCATATTGCTCCAAATTGTAGGCTCCAAAAACTTAAGTCTCTAGAACTCTCTGAAGACTTGAATGAAAAAATTTATGGTTTATTATATACTTCAGATTTTGAGTCTGATTATGAATCTGAAAATGATATTGAATTGCCTGATTCCACGGATAGTGAGAATTATGAAAAACCTGAGGCTAATGCCTGCACGGATTGCACTAATAATGTTTGTGATTGTGAAAATACTTTTTATAAATTACAATCCCAGTTTGAAGATTTAGATTTAAATGTTCAAACAATTACTGCTGACAGTGCTTTAGAATTATTGAAAGAAGTTACTGATGAAAAACTTTGCCAAAAAATTATTGATCTTGCTTCTCACAACCTAGCACTTTAAAGCCTGCTAATAATAAAGTTATTAAGAAAAAATCAAAAAAATTTGATTTTGTTATTGATATGATGCCCTATTCTCTAACTAATGTTAATAGACGTCTTGCCATCAGTCAAACTCCTGGTATAGATACGTCTTTTAACAATTTAAAAATAGAATTTGAAAACCTAAAAAAAGAGATTATTTCTTTAAGACAAAATCAAATAATTTCAGATCATAGAATTTCAAAGATTGAAGAAAATATTTCCCAAAATGACATTGTTTTCAGGTCTGAAGGAAAGAAAAGGTTGTTGAAAATTCTAAAAATGATATTGTTAGTGATATAGATGTAAAAATTGATTATTTTTTGGGTATGGTACAAATAGTCGCCCTTTTCTTCATCTTTTATGGGCTCAAGAGGCACAACTTACTAGACGTAGTCACAAAGACAAAGCCAACATAAGCCATATTAAAATCGACTGTACCACCATTTCGGAACCAAGTCAAGAAACTATAGAAAAATTCCTTCATATTTTGATAGTGTTTGGATCTTTCAAAGTTACTAAGTAAGAGAAGTTAGATCTCTGGCATAGATTTGAAAGGTTTTTAGCCGGACATAGTCACGGCTGGAAGAAAAGGAGTATTAAAAGTACTTTAAAAGAAAATAAATAAATACCTTAATAATGGCCGGATGCAAGGCCGGAATAGTAGATAACGGTGGCTAGTTCCTTCTTATTTAACTTCAGGATAATATACAAAAGGAGAGAAGGGAGAGCCTGGCTAGAGACAGAAAATAAAATAAAGAAAAGAAAGACTTTTGCCTCTTTAACATAATGAGGCGTCTATATATAAAAGAAAAAAGTATCTTGTACAGTACTTGTGGGTTCCTGTGCACAGTGTTTTAACTATTACATGGGTCTCATAGGTGGGGCCTTGCTGTCATATTTTGTCTTTTCCTTTAGATGAGTAGAGGAAGGCCTCAATGTTTTCTATTTCTTCATCGTTGAGGATGGTGTTTGGTGGAAGTGGTTGATATTCCTGAATATCTCTAGATTCAACTGCTTATTCGCTTGTAAGGCTTTTTATGAAGGTGTCCGAACATTGTTCTATAGTTTTTAGAAGATTTTTCCGAACTACCGCCAAATAATTCTCAATCATCTCTAGTTTGTCTCTGTCATGCACAGAGAGTCTCCTAGAAATGTAACTCAAATTTTTATCTTCCACAACCTTTTTCTGTGGTGCAGTAGTATATTTGACAATTTTGCTAGGTAAATTTGGACGTTTGCTTCTCCATTAAATTAAAGTTTTAGTAGTCTCCTACCTCTTTTATATATATATATATATATATATATATATATATTATATATATATTACTAATATATATATATATATTATATATTACTAATATATATAAGTGTTGAACAAGTGGTTGATTTGGTTTGTTTCGAGGGTTTTGAGGAAATTCTAAATTTTTTTCATTTGAATCTTTGTTGGAGTTTTGTTTGTATAAGATGAATTAGTGAAGTAGCAAGTTAGGATGCTTTTTCTGGTTACATAAATCATGAGAAAATGATTTTGTTTTCTGTTTTGGGCTTGACAAATTAGTGAACTAGCAACTTCTCATTTTTCTCCCCATTTTTCAGTTAAGGTCTATTCTAAGAGAATAATAAAATTTTAAGTTTTTTTTTGGTTACAAAACCATGAAAAAATCTTTTGAATTTTTGCTTTCGGCTTGACAAATTAGTGAACTAGAAAGTTAGCATTTTTTCCCGTTTCGAGCTAAGTTAATTGGGGGTTATACTTGATCCAGAGTATATTTTAAGAAATTACTGCAAGTTGGCAGATTGTCGTTATAGCTATGTTGCAAACCTTTTCTGCTACTTGGAGTTATGAAGTGGAAATTGCATGTTAGTGATTTATCCATCAAATAAAGATCATTATTTGTCTTTTTTGAAGCATCCCGTAGAATGTATCTTTGTTCCATGTAATGGTTGGTGAATAACTGTCGTTAGTCAAGTGGATCTAAAGAAGAGACTTCGCTTAACTGGTAAAGTTGTCTCTATGTCATCGAAAAATGACGAGTAAATATAAGGTGGGGCTGCGTACAATAGACCCTTGTGATCCGACCTTTCCCTGATCCTGCGTGTTGCGAGAGCTTTAGTGCACCGCACTTCCTTTTTATTTCATGTAGTGAAACAACATTTAGGAGATTAGAGTCATTTGTCTTAGTCTATTGTATTTTTGGTGTAAACAAGATATGTTGAGGGATATAGAACTTTTTTTTGAGTTCATAGGAAATTTGTAATCTTCCATAGGGATTGTTTTGTTATGTTCTGATGAGATTCTAAGTGACTTGTGTTCATCATTTTTTTGATGATGAGTCTATTCTGAATACATAGATACCTTTGTCTCAAATTAATTGTGGGGATCTTAGCTCAAATAGTCCTATGATGTAATATTTATTGGGTGCACCTTTACAAATGACACTGGGGTTTTAAATCCGATGTCTATCTTGTTGTTTTTTTTCCCTTTTTTTCCAAGATCCAAATATCATGTCTGGCCTTTTTCTTTTTTTTTCTAGAATTGGGTACACCCATGGGGATGAGCATGTCTTGTATTCCCTCTTGCATTTTAATTACGTACTTTTTTTATTTCATTGGTTTATTCTTTCAAATCCCTATTTTTCTTGTTGTCGTTGTTAAATTTAGTGTAGTTAAATCAAATCTCTTAATCAGTGTTGTTAAAGGTGGAAAACGTGTTGAGCGCTTTTCCTCGCTTTATGTGCGCTTCAGTGTCGTCATCAAGGTTCTAAGGGATACTTTAACTTTCCAATGAGCCTCTCATGAAGAGGCGATACTAAACAATTGATATTGCACTTTACCGTAACTTTTTTCAATTTCCTTATTCATATATATGTCGTTCATGTTTATAATTATCTATCTTGCACTACACATATATTTTTATTTTTTTCTCCCTTTCCATTTTTTTTAATTGAAGCCCACACTTTGTTTGTGCTTAAAGCTCCTACAGACCTGAGAGCCTTTATGCTTCTGACAATACTTTTGCTAACTTAAGTTGCCTAATTGATCACTATGAGGCTATGGGCATCACACAAAAAATTAAAAATTTCTTTGGAACTTGATAGTATAGTGTTTGTTAAGAAATCTCTCTTGTGGCACAAACAAGTAACACTTACAATTGCTTTTACCAACAATACTTACTTTTTGAATCTTCGGATGGTGCAGAAACAGGTTATAGTGGTTACTATTTTGATTTCTTAAGGAAAGAATGCGAAAATGGAAAGCTTGCTTTGTATAACCTGTTAGGATAAATTCTTGTCCTTTATGATTTTCAATGACATGCTATTTATTCGGTCTTTCTGTTTCATTTGTTAAATATTTCAATGTCACTCGTATTTGTTAGAATTCTTGATTTTCAGATTGAATAAATAGTTAACTGCTCACTACACAGATGACGATAAACAAAGATCATTTAGTCCAAAGTTATTGTTTCAAAAAAAGAAAATGCAATTGTTCAGCGAAGAGAGCTTCTATAATCAAGTTGAGGCGACATGAGTGATATACACAGTTGTCGCCTGACAAAAAAGAGCAGTTTTTACTGCTGCGGCCCAAATAAATTCTTGAATCAAAAAATATATGTCTGCCGACTACACTCATCGGTGAAGCGTTACGCCCTCGGATAAATATTCGATTAGGCAGACGAACAACTCTAATAATACGAGAGCCATCTTTTCATACGCAAGAAGGTTGGATACCTTCAAAAATTGGTAATCTAACTATTGCACTGTTTGTGATTTCTGTAATATACACATTATTAACATTGAATAAGATATTTTTTCACAGGAGCAGATACATCCGATAGTAACAATACAACAACAGATTTTGACAAAGGAAAGAATACAATTGAATACTTCTCTATCTTTGAAATTGGTGCGTAATTATTTGTAATTTTTCCAAATTTTCCCTCTCGAGAATATATGTATAATTAAGGTGATTACTCTTTAGGTTCAACATCAAATTCCCCTGCTAGACAACATACTGTTGGATTGCCTAAGAAACAATTGTAACGATACAAGAGTCATCTTCTGTTGCAAACAAAGGTCGACTATCTTATAAACTTGTAATTTAAGTATTATGTTATTGATGATTTTATATGCACAGAGATTTTAGTATTGACTATGATTTTCATTATTCAACAGCTGCTTCATCTTGCGCAAAGAGTTCAGGAGCAGTGAAAGACTTCAACAAAGAAAAAAATTGCCGAAATTGGTTCGTAATCGTTAAAATACAATTTAGGTTTAATTTAGTAAAGTAAATCTCATGCTAACTGAATCAACCATGCATTAGGTTTAACATCAAATGCTTCTGTTGAACGAAATCATCCAATAATATCGGTTGTCACAAAAAAAGGTATGTCTTCTTTCAATATTTTGCCTGCGCCTGCAATTATTCTGTGAAAAATGATATGATAAATTGTTTAAATTCATACATACAGGTTGTAGATAAAAAATAAAAGGTTGTTGGAATTATAAACAATTATCCAGTAATGCAAGCATTTTAAAAGCGACACTAAACTGTAAATATTGTCGAGCCAAAAGATTTGAATATGAATTCCCGGGATTTTGTTGTAACAATGGTTCAATTTTGTTAACATCACACCAAATGCCTAATGAACTGTTAAATCTTTACTTAGGTGATACTAAAGAATCTAAAAAATTTCGTACTTATCTTAGAATTTATAATAACATATTTGCATTCACCTCACTTGGAGTCAATTATGACAAAGTGTTGGCTAAAAGAAATGATGGTATTTATACATTAAAAGTACAAGGGCAAATGTATCACTTCATAAATGATTTAATTCCATTAAATAGACAACCAAGAAATTTGCAACTGTATTTTTATGATGAGAACACTGAGATATTGAATTGAATGGCTTCTTCAAGTGTCCTTAAACAAACAGTTATTGAGAAATTAATGAATATCTTAAAGATAAATCCTTATTGTATTTTTCTGAAATCTCTTCTTCATATTCCTGAATTATCAAATTTCTATATCGCATTAAGATGTGGGTCTGGCTTAGATCAGTGAGTATATAACTTACCGACTGTCTCTGAAGTAGCAGGATTATGGTTAAATAATGAAAAAAATGACAATAATTCAGCACCTCATAGTCTAATTTATACGCATAGTAACAAAAGCCAAATAGTTAATTATTATTATGGTTGTTATGATCCTTTACAATATCCTCTTTTATTTCCATATGGGCAAAATGGATGGCATTGTGGTATTCAAAAGATTATAATTTCTGAAAATAATTTAACAAAACGAAAAAAACCTTACTATGAAAATGAGCATCTTCCAAGCTTATCTAACATGTGTTCAATTGATGGGGTACTTGATTGGAAGCCGACGTTCTACAAAAAGGAAATAAAAAAAATACTATTTCTTGTCGTGAATACTATTATTATAAACTTCAAATGCGAGATGATGAAGAAACCAGAGTTTTACATGCTGGTAGATTATTTCAGCAATACTCGATTGATCAATTTATAAAGGTTGAAACTCAAAGATTAGATTTTCCATCTTTTAATCAAGATTTATTTTGAATTGATATGTTGTAAGAACTTTTTTATATATTAAAACTTGGTAAAAGAAAAGCTTCAAAAATAGGAAAAAAATAATTTCTCCCAGCAAGTTTTACCGGTGGTCCCTGAGATATGTGTCGTCGTTACATGGATGCTATTGCATTAGTTCAATATTTTGAAAAACCTGATATATTCCTTACTATGACTTGCAATCCTTCTTGGAAAGAAATAAAAAAACATTTACTGTCAATAGATGACGCTCAAAATAGACCTGATTTGATTAGTCGTATGTTCAAAGCGAAAGTGAAAAAATGAAAACAGATATACTAAAATGACACATATTTGGAAAAGTTGTTGCTTTTGTGTACACTATAGAATTTCAAAAATGAGGTCTTCCATATGCTCATTTTCTTTTAATACTTACTGATGATTATAAATTACTAACACCTGAAGCATATGACAAATTTATTTTTGTTGAACAACTTGATCCTGATGTTTAGCCTTACTTGTATGAACTTGCTATTAAACATATGATGCATGGTCCCTGCGGTCATTTGAATCCCACTAACTCATGTATGAAGAAAAAAGGAGAGTGAAAATTTAAGATCCTAAAACTTTTGCTAATGAAACAACAAAAGAAAATAATTCATACCCAATTTATAGAAGACGAAGTACAGGTAAACTTTTGAAAGTTAGAAAATAATTTTTGGATAATTCATGGGTTGTTGCTTACAATCCTTATCTACTATGCAAATACAACTGTCATATAAATGTTGAAATTTTCTCTGATATTAAAGTTGTCAAATATATATACAAATACATTTGTAAAGGACATGATAAAATTTTATTTCACGTATATGAAAATAATACAAATATTGAATTAGATGAAATAAAAGAGTATCAATCTGCTAGATGGGTATCACCACCAGAAGCTATGTGGTGTTTATATGCCTTCCATATTAATTAAATGAGCCCAAGTATCTACCACCTTCAGCTACATCTTGAAGAACAATAATTTATCTCTTTTAAAAAAACTGATAATAAAAATCCTATGATTAAAAAGACAATGTTGACAGAATTTTTCATGATGAACGCAACAAATAAAGATGCTAAAGAGCTTGATTTGTTATATAAAGATTTTCCACAATACTTTGTATGGTCACCTGCTTACAGAATGTGGACCAAACGAATTCAAGGCAAAGTTATTGGCCGTGTTGTAACAGCTCATCCAACCGAAGGAGAAAGATATTATCTTCGATTATTACTAATGAATGTAAAAGCCCGGAAATCTTATTATGATCTTTTAAAAGTAAATAGTGTACATTCAATGCATTCAGAGAATCTGAGAAAAAAAAGGCTTATTGCATTGTGATAATAATTTGATTGAATGTATGTTAGAGGTTACATGCTATCAAATGCCTTATAGTTTACGACGGTTATTTGCTATAATATTAGTATATTGTAATCCTGACAAACCGAAAGAATTATGGAAATAATTTAAAGATTCAATGTCCGAAGACTTTAAAAATCTACATAACATTTTACAAAGAGATATACATTTTCTTGTCTTAAACAATATTAATGATATATTACATTCTATGGAACGCGATATTAATGAGTTCAACCTTGTTTCAGAAACTATCACGTCTTCAAAAACAATAAAAGAAGCAAAGGAAGTTTACTTCGAAAGAAGTATTATTCTGACTGATGAAGAATTATTATTACATCAAAAATTAAACATAGAACAAAAAAAAGCATATGACATAATCGTTCAAAGAATATTAACAAATAAACCAGGAGCATTTTTCATAGACGGTCCCGGTGAAAGTGGTAAGACATTCTTATATCATGCCTTATTAGCAACTGTCAGATCTAAAGGATTTATAGCATTAGCAACAACAACTTTTGACGTTGCTGCTTCAATCCTTCCAGGAGGAAGAATAGCACATTCGCGCTTTAAGATACCAATCAATATTGACGAAAAAATCTCTTGTAATATCAACAAACAAAGCTTACTAGCATCTTTGATTCGTGATGCGAAGCTAATAGTATGTGATGAAGTATCATGGCAAAAAAAATATGATTGAAGCATTTGATTCTCTTTTAAAAGATATAGTGGATTCAAATATATTATTTGGTGCAAAATTTATCGTGCTTGGAGGAGATTTTAGACAAACTCTTTCCGTAGTTCGAAGTGGCAAAAAAGAAGACTTCATTCGAGAAAGCATTTTGAATTCACACGTATAGAACCAACTTAAAAAACTCCAATTATAAAAAAATATGCGTGCTAAAACTGATCCCTCTTTCTGTGAATATCTTATGCGCATAGGAAATGGAGAAGAGAAAACTAACATGAATGACAAAATAATTATCCCAAGATGTTTCATTATTCCATCTACCACTGAAAAAGAATCTTTAGATCCTTTATTTAAAACAATATATCCTAATTTTCATACTTCTTTTCAAGACTCAATTTTTTTAACTTCTCGTGTTATTTTAACAATAAAAAATGACTTTATTGATGAGTTAAATGCTAGACTTATAGCTCAACTGCCTAAAGATGCTAACACATTTTTCGCTATTGATGAAACTATTGAACAGAATAATCAAAGTGAGTTTAAGGATTTCTTACATTCACTGAACCCTCCTGGTCTACCTCCTTACAAATTAACCTTGAAAGAGAATTGTCCTTTTATGTTATTGAGAAATTTAAATCCTTGTGAAGGTTTATGCAATGGTACACGTCTAATATGTTGTGGTTTTAAGAGTCGTGTTATAAGTGTTAAAATTGCCAGTGGTGATTTTAAAAATACACATGTATTTATACCAAGAATACCACTATTATCTTCAGATGATGAAAAATTACTCATCCCATTTAAAAGAGCACAATTTTCAATACGATTATGTTTTAATATAACAATAAATAAAGCTCAAGGACAAACATTAGATTATGTTGGAATTTATTTACGTGAGCCTGTCTTTTCTCACAGCCAATTGTACGTCGCTCTATCGAGAGCAAAAATTTCAGACAACATAAAAATATTAATTTGACCACCTACAGCTGATAACAATGATGATCAATCTACATACAACATAGTGTATAATGAAATCATCTCTAAAGTGTTTGTTTAACTTTATATCCTATGTGACTAAATGATTGCGACAGTACATCCAAAAAAGACACATCTTATATCAATATACTACATTGAAAATACAAAATAAATTTGAGATTTGACTACTACACAATACATAATAATCCTTTTTCATGGTGGACATTTTTTACATAATCATTTTTCATGTGGAACACTATATACCAAACTTATCAGTAAAGGAACAAGTTGATAATGACTTTCTACCATAGTATTCTGCCTCATATTTTGATGTTATATTCATATAAAGTTGCATCTTCTTTCTTTTTTTAGCTACTGGTTATTTGCGACTTCATAGCTTCCAGATAGTCTACTTCTTCAAGCAATTTTTCTTAAAGCAAAATCCTTAAGAGAAGCTCAGCTGAATCAAAGGTAAAGTCGTGTCTCCTTTATGTTATTTGGTTTTACAATCTCTTAGCATTACATTTCTGGCAAACTGAAAAGCTATTGTCAAATCTTAGTACTATATGCAATTGACAAATAAAAACTATATTAATGTATTGAGGAGTGTGTTATCAGTTTTGCGATACTGATGTCGCTTCATACGTTTTTTTATCAGTAAACAAGTCCAAGTTGTTATTGAGTATGGCAAGAAAGTGAGGCACTAAAACCTATGTCAAATTGATTCTTAATATGAGGTAGTCCTGCCAGCTTCCCAAGGATTAGTTTGGTCATTTCGCTAGGGGAAAATAGGCCATTTCAAATTTGGGTTGGTACACATGTATTCTTAGAATTATACTAATACAATAGCTGTTCTTGATAATTCTACGTGTATTTCCAGAAATGAGAAATCCAACAGCTCAAGCTTTGATTTTGTCTTACTAAAAAAACCAAAATTCATTCTCAGACCTCTGATAATTTTCCTGTTCTTCTCAGATTTTCAATCCAAAGAGCGTAAGTTCTCTTCGTTGTTGATTTTTTCCCCTTTCTTACATAGTAGTAAAAGTAATAGAAAACTCCACTGGTGTGCTACTTGGAATTCTATGTTATCGTGTGTGTGAGTTGTTAGTTCTGTGTTTGATTCTTTGTTGTTGGATTCTTGTGATTGATTCTTCCAATGGTTTTGTTGATCTGTTATATGTGCTTTGAGAGGTTATAGTTTCTGTAGTAAACTTTTAATAAACTGAACTCCAACAACAGTATAAAAGATCTTGCTTAAGGAAGAGTAGTGGTATAGTAGTAAAGGAAGAGTCTTGGGTGTTCACCGACTACTATATTGTTCGTTTATGCATCATTTTGTGTTTGTTTACATC
This sequence comes from Capsicum pubescens, assembly GCA_030864215.1. Taxonomy (NCBI): domain Eukaryota; kingdom Viridiplantae; phylum Streptophyta; class Magnoliopsida; order Solanales; family Solanaceae; genus Capsicum; species Capsicum pubescens. The sequence goes on along the minus strand of CM061544.1, from coordinate 238,765,802 downwards.
TTCGTCATTTTTTTTATTGAGAATTTGAGGGGATTGGTAGAGAAATGGTTATCAGATGTTCAGTTGCAAAAGGCTTATAATAGCTTCCTTTTCTGGTCTATCACCTGTTTTGCTTTGTGCTGCAATATTTGGTGTTTTTTCTTTGGTGTTCCGTTGTACGCAAGCAACGTCTTCACGTTTGTAGAAACTTTATATCTATTGGTGTGGTGATCCAATTCAAATTTGCCTTTACAAGGATCATCAAGTTACTTGACGCCCCGGAGCTGAAAGATGCAAATGTTAGGCAGACCATGCCATACTTATGAAGTCAGTTAATCTTTCATGGGAAGAGCCTCTGAGATATCTTTGAGCCTATTATCTAAGTATTTGGAGGTCAGACCTGGTGAGAACATTGTTATATGTGTAGAGGTGAGCTTACAAAAATCAACTCTTCTAGCAGCAATTGTTGGAGAGGTTCCAAGTATCGAAGGAACTGTAAGTTCTACTGGTTACTTGTTGTTTTCTTTGCTAGGTAAAAAATGTCAAGCAGGTTCTTAAAGTTTTTATTGTAGGTACATTCATAATTTACTTCATCTTATGCATAACGGTGTTCTGCAGGTTCAACTTTCTTGAATAGTTGCCTACGCCTATCAGTCAGCATGGATTCAGATAAAATGTTAGCACCGACCTCTGCCATCTTATATATATATATATATATATATATATATATATATATATATATTACGGAGGTAAAATAATATGAATTGGAGAGCATATAATTTTTGTCTCGTAATGAAACAAAATAATAAATAGCGAACGTCCAAATTTTATCTAGGGTTCACTCCTCGAGAATCAAATATGGGGTCTACCTATATCAACTCTTTATCAGACTACTAAAACTTTAATTTAATGGAGAAGCAAACTTCCAAATTTATCATTCCTTCTATTTCGTTTTAATTGACCTTCTTTCTAAAAAAAATTTATTTTAATTTAGTTATTTATTCAATGAAATAAAAAAAAAATTATATTTTTTTAATACTATCTTTAACATTAAATGACTAAATAAATTATATTCACTCAAATTTATATTTTTAAAGAATAATTAATAAAATTAATTTAAAAAATAAATTTTTAATTAATATATTTTTAATAGGTATATTAAGTCAATAGAGATCAACTACTATAAAAAAAAAAAAAAAAAAAGAGGGAGTAGTACTAAAGTCTACAATAATTGTAGATTAAAAAAAAAAAATAGCATAACTCAAGGGGATCTTCAATACTTTAATCTGCACCAGATCTCGGCTTTTGCATGGTACTCAGTTCGAATTTTTAATGAAATTTGGAGCTTCGTTGAAGGAATCTTTTTTATTTTTTAATTATCATATTTGTATTGTCGGTTGAACTACACACTTCCTTTCGTGTTATATTATTTGATATGTTTATTAAAATAAATTTATTCTAAAGTAATTGACATGCTTGTTTAAGAGATAATTGAATATCTCTTTTCAATTTTATTTTTAGTAATTTCATAAAAATAATTATCTTCAATAGATAATGATAATATTTAATGTAAATTTTATAGGATCATATTAATTAATTTACACTCTTTATCATTTTCTTAAGAATTGTGCAAAAGCCAAATATTTTAAGTAGTAATTATACTGGATATACTTCATTCGTCTCAAAATAGTTGACATATATAGATTTTGTACAACTCTTATAAAAAAATTAATTAGAAATATGATTTGATTAATATATCTCTTATAAGTCTTTAATCTTTATCTATTATATTTATCTTAATTTTATAATAATTATTACTAAAAATAAAGTTAAAAAAATAATTAATTATCTTTTAATATTTTAAACATATCAATTATTTTAAACATATCATTTTTTGATGAATTTGATTTGTCATAGTGAAATATTTTGGCGTAATATGAAAGAAAAATAAAACAATTTGTGGCAGCAGTATGAATGGCTGACTTTAACATATATATATACTAGACATTGAAGGTGACACAAATATAATTTAGATAATTATTTATTAAAGTAATTTTAATTTTTAATTATTGTGATTTATAATACTTTTTTTTATTTCAAATTAAGTGACACTGATATAATTTCAAAAATCAACCTATGTGACACTGATATAATTTCGATAGTCAATCAACTGTTTATGATTTATAATGCTTTTTCTTCTATTTCAATTTAAGTGACACTGATATAATTTCGAAAGTCAACCTATATGGTACTCTATAATTTCGATAGTTAATCAAATGTTTTATTGTGATTTATAATATTTTTCTTCTATTCTAATTTAAGTGACACTCATATAATTTAAAAAATTAACACATATCATTTTGTGTCCATTTTTGAAATATTATTAATTTTCTAATGCGACCATAATAATTAATTAGGGGTCATATAATAAAATTACGATTGAAGAAGCGAAGAAGACATGTCTTAAATGACTTATAACAACAAATTAGAAGTGATATAATAAAATTATTATAAAAAATACTTGTGGGGAAAAATATAAATGAGTCTCACATAAGACATCAAGTTAGTTTAAAAAATTAAAGATTAATTTATTATTTTATGTCTATTTTATATTTTTTATAAAATATTATAAATTTTTAATACTTAAATAACCTGTAGTAATTAATTAGGATTGATATAATAAAGTTACGATTGAAGTAGCGAAAAAGACATTATAACAACTAATTAAAAGTGATATAATAAAATTACTATAAAAAATATTTGTAAAAAAATTATAAATGGGTCTCATATAAGACATCAACTTAATTTAAAAAATCAAATATTAATTTATTATTTTATGTTTATTCTATATTTTTTACTAAGTATTATAAATTTTAACACTTAAATAACATATATTAATTAATTAGGGGCAATATAAGAAAATTACGATTGAAGCAGATTAACGACATGCCTGCTTATCCCCACTTATTATAGATAGTAATACCGATCAAACTTCTAAATTAGTTTATTTTAAAAAATATTTTTTAATTTTAAAAAGAGACTATATACGGACTTTAAGAAATTACTAAAAAAAACTTTTAAATCTTACTAAATTAAAATTATGTCAAATTTATCAAAATACTTTTTAATCTTATCTTTTTAAATATGTCACGTGAACAGTTGAAATTAAAATATTACCAAAATAAATAAGAATCATTCTTTCTAAAATAAATTAAAAAAGAACGTACTCCCTCCGTCTCAAATTACCCGTCCTAAATTGAGATGACACACCTATTCAGAAAATAATGATTAGTAATGTAACCTTACCATTTTGCTCCTATTAATTGTGTCATCCTTGTTAGTTGCAATATAGATGGTTATTAGATGGATGCTACCAAAGCACTTTTTGCCTGGATAATTAGGTTTATAGGATTATCAAAGTTTTTGCAATATTTTTCAAGATTTGATAATTCAATGCTAGTAACAAGGAGTAATCAATTACTAAGGGTATAATGGAGAAAAAAAAGCGTCTTGTCTTGATTAATGGAAAAAAGACAAGTAAAATGAGAAATCAAATTAAAAAATTTGGGACGGATAATTTGGGACGAAGGGAGTAGGTCATTTTTGAAAAAGAGTGACTACTCTTCTTATAAGTTTTTTTAAAAAAAAAGTATTTTTGATGAAAAATAATTGTATTTATTTTAATCAATAAATTTCAAAAAAACTTTCGAGCAACATTTAATATTCTAATCACACTTTTTGAAAGTGGTTCTAAATCTACTTTTCGCAAAAGTATTTAAAAATCTGTTTTTCTACTATCGGGAACACTTAATTTATTTTAAAAACTTAACTAAAACCTCATTTTTTTAAAACTACTTTTTTTTCAATTAATAAAAATCTGTTTTTCTACTATCGGGAACACTTAATTTATTTTAAAAAGTTAACTAAAACCTCATTTTCTAAAAATAAGAATTTCTTTAAAAATTTAATTATTTTTTTTGAAAAATAAGTTCGACCAAATAGAGTAATAAAAAAATAAGAATATAATCTTGATATATCTTACAAAACAAAACAAAACAAAATATAATCGTAAGAGGTAAATTATTAGTAAATGATACAATTATTAAATGGTAGACGGGTATTGAAATTTGAAGCAGTGTCAATATAATTAATAAGAAAATGTCAAATCAACATGACCTAATTATATAAGGAGGGAGTATAATTAGACTATTATACTTCTTCCACTATAATATAAATACTTCTTCCATTGTATACTAACACTTTTTTATGGTCCAAAATAAAGGAACCTTTCAAAATAAATAAAATTTCATTTTTTCAAAGTACTTCACGTCTCCCGTCATTACTACTCCCTTCGGTTAATAACACTTAGGGGTCGTTTGGCAGAGTGTATTAGAATATTAATATATGTATTAGTTTAATGTGTATTAATAGTAACTTGTTTGGTACATCTTTTTACCCTATGTATAACATTAGTTATACACTCTATTGTGTATTGAGGTGTGTATTACTAACACCTCAAAATTCATGACATTAGTAATGCAATGGATCTAATGCATGCATTAACATGCTTAAAGACCCTATTACCCCTCAAAAAAATTTCCGCATCTTTTCCAACATATATATTGAGTATATTATGTAAAAAAAAATATTTTTTTTTTTTAAATTATGTAATTCATATTTTTTTTAATACATCAAACCAAACACTGCATAAGAAAAATACAAGCATAACTAACGCAATCATTACGAATACACCATATTTTGCATTATTCTTATACACTCTACCAAATGAGTCCTTATTTATTATTGATTGCACACGCACATTGATAAGCCATAATGAATAAGTATAATTTTATTATCACTTTTTGAATTAATAAATATAATATCTTGAAAAATATAATAAGTGATGAATAATATTTAATAATAGAGATAAAATAAGTAAATTATTTACTAATTTTTAAAATTGGACAAATATTATTAAAAATTTATTTTTAATATATTTGATAAGTAAGATAGATGGAGGAGTAAAAACAAATGCCCATATTTTTTGGTTCAGCTAGGAAAATCAAGAGATTGTTTTGTTATTTTGTAGTACCTATTTACTTTTATAATCAGGTACTATTTATTTTTTAATATTTAAATGAATTACATTAACCAAAAGTGAAGAGTTCAATAAGATTATAGTTTATTTCTTAAGTGGTGATATAATTTACGCGTAAAATTAAGAGAAAACTATATAAACAGTTTTAATAGGAGTAGCCTCTTTGATTTATTTTATGTTCGTAAGTTAATTAAATAAAAACTATATAAAAAAAATTGGACTTTGTTATTTTAAATAGAAAATAAATTAACATATCAAAAATTTCATTTATTTTCTCCTACATAAGAAGTCACGGTATGGGAGGTCAATCACACACCACACCGTAGACATCCTTGCTTGCCGATATTTCACGTGTTTGCTCCGTAATTTTATTGTATCACTCCTAATTAATTATTATATGTTATTTATATGTTAGAAAAATTAATAATATTTAATAAAAAAATAAAATAGATATTTATTACATGTTTGATTCAGCTGCTTTAATTGCAATTTTACTATATCATCCCTAATTAATTATTATAAGTCATTTAAATATTAAAAATTAAGAATATTTAATGTTAAATCAATTTGATGTCTTATATGAAGTCCACTTAATTTTTTTTACAGGTATTGTAGATAATAATTTTGATATATCACTTTTAATTAGTTATTATAAGTTATTTAAGACGTGTCTTTACTATATCACCCTAATTAATTATTATGGTCATCTAAGCATCGTGTCACTTAAATTGAAATAGAGAAAAAAGTATTCTAACTCACAATAATAAAAGAAATAAATTATTTAAAAAATGTAATTGACTATAAATGCCACAAAAGTTTAAACAAGGAGAGTAACATATATTATCTGAAAATTACATAAAAAAATATTATAAATTACGATAGTTAACAATTTAAAATATCTAAAAAAATAATTATTTTGTTATATATTCAAAAAATCCGTAATAAATTATAATAGTTAACAATTTAAAATATCTAAGAAAATAATTAATCTGTTATAGATTCCAAAAAAATACGTAAAAAAATATATTAATCACAATAATTAACAACTTAAAAGAATTAAAAGATGTTAAATATTTGGTTGACTCCCGAAATTATATCAATGCCACTTAAATTGAAATAGAAAAAAAGTATTACAAATCTCAATAATTAAAAAATTGAATTATTTTTAAAATATAATTGACTATCAATGCAATAAAAATTTGGACAAGGAGAGTAACATGTATTATTTAAAAATTACATAAAAGGTATTCTAAATTACAATAGGTAACTAACTTAAGATATTTTATTATATATTTGATAATTACTATGTGAAAAGTTAAAAAATAAAAAAAAATGACTGACTTAAATTATATGGGTGTCATATTAACAACTTAAAATATTTTTATACAAATTTCATTACTCTAAATATAATAATATATGTCTAACTGAAAATTTATCAACCAAATAAATAAAATTTTTAAATAAATGATAGAATTATACATACATAAATTTTTTAAGGATCAATTTTAGGTCCGTGCATAGCACGACATAGCCAACTAGTTAAATTGCTAAGTAGACAAATAATATGAAATGAAATTCATCTATTCAATTTACTGAAAGAAGCTGACATACTTTCTCCGTTCGATTTTACTTATCACATTTATTAAAAAATATAATTACTAATATAATTATTTTATCATAATATTTTTATTAAATAATTTTATATTATTTGTTGAAATTAATTTGAAGAAATAGTTTACTATGAGAAGTAGTTAATGCCAGTTGGTATATAATGTCGGGTTGTGATCATTTTTGCATGTGTCTTTTTCCTAGACGAATGCATTTGGTATTCTTACATTTGTCTTTAGTGATTGTTTCAGGTTAAACCCATTTTTTAAGAGCCAATTCATTTTTAAAAAATAATATATTAGTATTTAATAATATTATTTATTAGTTGATAAATTTTCATAATATCAGATATACAGACTCTTATTTGTCTACTAAATCATATAGTAATCTATTTAAAGGTGTTTATTAATTAATATATTTTTAAAAGATAATATATATATATATCTTAAAAACAAGGGTGACATTCAGAGTTACAATAACTATCGGGATATTAAGTTGTTGAGTCACACGATGAAGATTTGGGAGAGGGTGGTGGAGTGGAGGTTGAGGAAGATTGTCCCTATTTCGGAGAATCAATTTAGTTTTATGCCTGGTCGCTCCACGACTGAGACAATTCACCTTGTGCGGAGACTGGTAGAGCAGTATAGAGAGAGGAAAAGGGATTTTCGCATGGTGTTTATTGACTTGGAAAAGGCGTATGACAAGGTCCCCAGGGAGGTTCTTTGGAGATGCTTGGAGTCCAGAGAGGTCCCGGGAGAGTACATCAGAGTGATTAAGGACATGTATGAGGGGGCGAAAACTCGGGTAAGGATTGTGGGAGGAGATTCTGAACATTTTTCGATCTTAACAGGGTTGCACCAGAGATCAACTCTTAGTCCGTTTTTATTCGCTTTGGTGATGGATGTGTTGACGCGGAATATACAAGGCGAGGTGTCTTGGTGTATGCTTTTCGCAGCTGATATAGTTTTGATTGATGACTCGCGACAAGGGTTTAATGATAAGCTGGAGGTTTGGAGACAAACCCTGGAGTCTAAAGGTTTCCGGTTGAGCAGGAGTAAGACAGAGTACTTGGAATGCAAGTTTAGTGACTCGAGGCACGAGGAAAAGGTGATAGTGAAGTTGAATTCTCAGGTGGTTTGCAAGAGAGATAGTTTTAAGTATCTCGGGTCTATGATTCAGGAGAATGGAGAGATAGATGAGGATGTCTCTCACCGTATTGGGGTTGGTTGGATGAAATGGAGGCTCGCTTCAGGTATTTTATACGATAAAAAGGTGCCCCACAAGCTAAAAGGCAAATTCTATAGAATTACAATCCGACCTTCTATATTGTATGGAGCGGAGTGTTGGCCGGTTAAGAATTCTCATATCCAGAAGTTGAAAGTGGCGAAAATGAGGATGTTGCGTTGGATGTTTGGTTTCACAAGGGCTGACAGGGTTAGGAATAATATTATTCGGGAGAAGGTGGGAGTGGTATCTGTGGAGGAAAAAATGTGAAAAGTGAGAATGAGATGGTTTGGTCATGTGATGAGGAGGGGTACAGATGCCCCGGTTCATAGGTGTGAGAGGTTGGCCTTGGAAAGTTTCAAGCGGGGTAGAGGTAGACCGAAGAAATGCTGGAGAGAAGTGATTAAGCGTGACATGGAGCGGTTACAGTTGACTAAGGACATGACCCTGGATAGGAAGGTATGGAGGAAAAACATTAGGATAGAGGGTTAAGGGTGTGGATGAGTCGTAACCAGTAATTAGGAGGACTTTGGTGTTCTTTGTTTGACAATGTACAATCTTCTGTGGATGTCGTACCTATGTTATTTTATCATGTTCCTTACTTTTGATGCTTTTGTATACTGTCTTTAATCTTGAGCCGGGATCTATCCTCTCCAGACCCCACTTTGTGGAAATATACTGGGTTTGTTGTTGTTGTATATATATCTTAAAAACATGTGGCTATTTAATAATTTATTGATAATGTAAATTTACTATCTTTAAAGAAAAACAAAATTAAAAGAATATTATTAATATTTTTTGATATTTAAAACATCCTTTATTTAAAAATAAATTAAAACATTAAAAAATTAAAAATCTATTTATTTAAAAATAAAAAGAGTAGTAGACAAGTATAAAAATGAATAATGGGAATACCAATGCTACGTCAGAAAAGATTCCTGGAAAACGAAAAAGAAGAGTCGTTCAAATGGAGAGGATCTGATCCGTTGGTGAAAAATTAAAATAAAAGAAGTTCTGGTCCGTTAACACCTAGATTTGAGTAAAAAGGAAAAAAGATCTGGTCAGTTAATATCTAGATTTGAGGTGAAAAAAAGCAATAACAAGATCTGGTCAAGGTTAAACTATTGAAGATTCCTTTGAGTTGTGCTTCGTTTGAATCTACAATTACTGCACACTTTATTAGGACTCGAAATTAAAATAAGCCACAAAATAAAAAAATAACCAAAATACCATCTATTAAAAAAGTTATTAAAATAGAATGAATGTAATAAATTATTACGTTTTCTACTTTTTTCTTAACGGTCAACACGGTTTGTAAAACGTAATAATTTATTACGTTTTTCACACACAAAAAAAAATAATGTCCTATCATATCTTCTTTATGTCAAATCATGTAGTTTGTAATAATTTATTACGTTTTACAAACAGTGTTGGTAAAACGTAATAATTTATTATACAAACTACAAACAGAGTGTTTGTAAGTTGTAATAAATTATTACAACTTACACCTTTACACCTAATAACATCACGTCACCTTTATTTTTTCCACTTTTAAATTTAACCCACCCCACCCCATGTATAACCCTCCCACCCCACCTCACGTAGAATATTCCCACCCCATCCCATGTAGAATCCTTTCACCCCACGTATTAATACTTTTACAAATTAGAACTTTCTTATTACAATTCAAAAATTGTACGTAACTATTAATTATGTTTTTAGTCCAACAAATATTTTAAAAAAGTTATTGCTTCGTTTTGTTAATTCAAGTACTACCTAGCCCTTTTTTTTTTTTTGACTTTTTTCCATAAATAGTATTAAAAAGTTATTTTTTATAAATAAAAAAGTACTTAATTAAAAATTTCATCTTACAAAAATGTAGTAAAAAATTACATTATTTTCTAAATTTGTCAGTTGAATGTTTAATTATTGATGTGACCACTCATACACAAGGACTGAATAATTAAAAATACCATAGTTGAAATTTTTTAAAATTTTTTGGACTAAAAACGTAATTATTAGTCACACTAGGACTACGTTTTTGTAAAATAAAATTTCTAATTAAGCATTTATTTATTTATTTATAAAAAATAACTTTTTAATACGATTTATGAAAAAAAAGTCAAAAAGTGGATTGGGTAATAATTGAATTAAAATAACGAAGCAATAACTTTTTTTTTAATTTTTTTTTGGACTAAAAACGTAATTAATAGTTACAATTTTTGAATTGTAATAACAAGGTTCTAATTTGTAAAAGTATTAATACGTGGGGTGGAAGGGTTCTACGTGGAGTGAGTGGGAGGATTCTACATGGGGCGGGGTGGGAGGTTTATACGTGGGGTGGGGTGGGTTAAATTTAAAAGTGGAAAAAGTAAAGGTAATATGATGTGGGTAGGTATAAAGGTGTAAGTTGTAATAATTTAGAGAAAAAACATTTTTTCCCCCCTGAACTTGTCCTCCCAACTCACTTTAGCACTTAAACTTAACTTCCGTTTATTTACCCCCTTAACATCTTTAAAGTGTATTAATTTCACCCCTTAATATATATTATCACTCTCATAACGGAGAGTGTGTTATACTCTCCACACCTCAGTGCCACCTCAGCATCACGTCATTGCCACGTAAAAAATTATAATTTTTTTTTTTAAAGTAATTTCACACATATATTATTTTTATGTTTTTCTTTTTAATATATATATATATATATTAAATAAAGTGCCCACTCCCCTTTTCCTTCTTCTTCAGCCCCCCCTCCCCCCCCCCCAAACCTTTCTTTCTTCTTCAGCCCTCGCTCCCCCGTCCTCTTCCAGCGCCCCTCCCCTCCCCCTTCTCCGCCGCAACCCCTTCCCAGCAATTCCAGTCGCCCAACTCCCCCTCCCTCCCTCCTTTCTTGTTAACACAAAAATGCCTTCATTTTTTTCAACCACAAAAATGGTGTTTGATGATTTTTTTTTTTAATTTAGTGTATTTGTGGTTGTTCTTTGATGGTGTTAATGTAGGAAAATGAAAAAATTGAAGGAGAGTATTAATAAAGAATGAAGTTGAGGTTGTTAATGGAAGAATTTGAATGTTGTGGATGTTTTGGAGAATAAAGAATAAAAGGTGTTTAATAGAGAGTTTTATTTTTAATTTAGTGTTTGTGGTTGTTTTTTGATGGTGTTAATGGAGGAAAATAAAAAAAGTTGAAGAAGAGTGTTAATGAAGAATGGATTTGAGGTTGTTAATGGAGGAATTTGAGTGATGTGGATGTTTTGTAGAATAAAGAATAAAAGGTGTTTAATAGTGAATTTTATTTTTGATTTAGTGTTTTGTGGTTGGTTTTTATGGTGTTAATGGAGGAAAATGAAAAAAATTGAAGAAGAGTGTTGGTGGAGAATGGATTTGAGGTTGTTAATGGAGGATTTTGAGTGTTGTTGATGTTTTCGAGAAGAAAGAATAAAAGGTGTATTTTTAATTTTTTTTATTATATTTTAAACATAATATTAGTGTGTTTTTTCCTTTTTACAAGTATATGCATTTTTTTCATGTAAATAAATATTTAAAAGAAATTAAATAGACCAAAAAATGAGCTTTAACGCGCTCAACAACGCTTGTTTACACGCTGACAATTCAGGGGGGATTTTAATTCACTTTAAAGATGTTAAGGGAGTAAATAAACGGAAGTTAAGTTTAAGTGTTAAAGTGAGTTGGGAGGACAAGTTCAGGGGGGGAAAAGATGCCTTTTCTCAATAATTTATTACAACTTACAAACACTATTTGTAGTTTGTAATAAATTATTACGTTTTACAAACGCTGTTTGTAAAACATAATAAATTATTACAAACTACATAATTTGATAAAAAGAAGATGTGATAGCACACTGCTTTTTGTTTTTTATTTTTTGTGAAAAACATAATAATTTATTACGTTTTACAAACACTTTATAAAACGTAATAAATTATTACATTTTATAAACCGTATTGACCGTTAAAATAAGTGAAAAAACGTAATAATTTATTACATTTAATCTATTTTGATAACTTTTTAAATAAATAACCTATTTTAATTATTTTTTTTATTTTATGGCTTATTTTAGTTCCGAGTTCACTTTATTAGCTCCATTTTCAATAAATAAACCTAATTCTTCAATTTACGATGTCGACCCCGTGTATTTAATTCTTCGAGGAGTTGGCCAAAAATAAAATTTGGATGTTTGCTAAAATACAAAGGAAAAATTAAACACGTCCAAAATAAAAACTCTAACTGGCCAGGTGTCTATAATCTAGATACCAAATATAGATATGATTGAGATTTACTTCATCCGCTCATTTTTTAATTTGATTTATCATTTTATTTATTTTTTTATTAATTAAAATAAGATAATTTCTTTCCCTATTATACCCTTAGATGCCGTTTGATTTGAAAACAAATTATATTGGGTTTGTTGTATTCAAAGTAATATGCATGGTATAATTTCTAGGAATAAATAAATTGATTACCAAAATGCCCCTCCATCTCTCTGTCTCTCTCTGTCTCTCTCTGTCTCTCTCTCTCTCTCTCTCTATATATATATATATATATATATATATATATATTTCTTTTCAAGCTTTAAATATTTATTCTTAAAAATAAAACTTTCATCTTATTTAGCTTAATTTTTTTTTGTGTGTGCATTTTCATAATTATATCTTATGTGTATTTTAAAATGAAACTTTCATCTTATTTATCTTTAATTTTTTTGCGTGTGCCTTCCCATGATTATGCCGTGTGTGTTTAAAAAGAATCTTACTACATCTTATTTAGTTTGAAATAAAATTTTTTAACTTAAATTTATTAAAGTAAAAGATGATTTGTTGTTTATGTCATTTCATTTAAATACATATCACTCATATAATATAGAATATTAAAATTTATTTTAATTGATATATAAAATATCAATTTTTAAGTGATTAAAATAATATTTAATTTAAAATATGTAATTCAACAATAGAGTCGACATTTTTATTATTTTTTAGAGAAATTAAAATATATAAATAAACATAATAATTATTCAAATAAATTTAACGTATAATATATTCATAAATAAAATATTTCTTAAATATGTATGAATCTCTAATATTTCTTGTTAAATTACTTATTTTGTTCTAAATTCCATAAAATATTGATAATCTCATTTTTTTGTTAAAAAAATTCATCATCAAAAAATGTGAAAAAGAATCACTCTCATTTTTTATTATTTAGTATCATTAATATTTTGAGAGTCAAATTATATTTTTTTAAAAATTAAATTTTCAAATATTTTTAGCTAAATATAAAAATATTTTTATTTAATAATTAAGCATGTATTAAGTTAGAAAGGGAATGTCAGCATACTTTAGTAACTTGTCCATAATTTTATAAATATACCTTATATTTTATTAAAAAAATAAAGTAATACACTCCCCCATATATATATATATATATATATATATATATATTTAGAGGGTAATTGTGTCTTATTCTAATTTTATCCCAAGGATAACTTAACATAGGATAATAATCCCACCATATCTATGGATAACTTATCCCGAGACTAATTATTAGTCCCGGGATAAGTTATCCCAGCTATTGACAATCAAACAGGTGAAACAAATTTTTATCCCGGGATTATTTACATCCAAACTGCAAACCAAACGACACCTTAGTAATTGATTACTCATTTTTACTAGCATTGAATTATTAAATCTTGAAAAATGTTGCAAAGACTTTGATAATCCTATAATCCTAATTATTCATACAAAACATGCTTTAGTATCGGCCATATAATAACTCTATCAATATTGGAACTAACAACATGACATAATTAATAGGAACAAAATTATAAAGTTACATTACTAATCATTATTTTCTTAATAGATTTGTCAACTCAATTTGGGATAGGTAATTTGAGACGGAGGGAGTAGTAGAAAAAAGCCATTGCTATGAAGTGCCATGCAAATGAAGAAGATCTGGTACAAATTAAAGTAGTAAAGATTCCCTCGAATTGTGCTTCTTTTGAATGTATAGTTTAGCTATGAAGTGCCATGGAGAAGATCTAGTTACAGTTTGACTGACTCATTCTCCGAGAAGTGTACCAGTTTTCAAGGGTTAAAGCCAAAAATTAATTCCTCTTTTTTTTATTCCAGTAGTTAATGCTAGTTGATCCCATATTTGATTCATCAAGGAGTGGACCAAAATAACAATTTTGACGTCATCATTGAATAATGACAAAAATTAAACTTGAGATCAAGTAGCTTGTATGATTTTTTGGTGAAGAAGTCGTTTTGGAAATTGTTTTGGGCACCTACGACGCCACTAATGGCCCGTATGTGGCACCTATGACCCGTAGGTGGAAGGCTGTAGGTGACCCAAAATTTTTGAAAGTTTCTGTCTCTCTGAATTTTACATTTTGACACTTGTTGTACCACTTATGAGGTCGTAAGTGGTACTTATGACCCCATAAGTAGGTATGTAAGTAAAAGTTCAGTGGCCCCAAAATCCTCAAAATTTCTTTTGACATTTATTGCACAACTTACCTAGTCGGAGTGGGATTATGACCTCTATGGGTGGGTCAATAAGTCCTCTTACTTGAAATTTTCTGAATTTAGCAAAGTTTTTACCATGTTCCAGGTTGTTCTTCATGCTATACACCTACAAAAAAGAAAAACAACGTCAATACTAAAATTACGGGTTTCCTCCCACCTAACGCTTGATTAACGTCACGACACGATGTGGCTATGTTGGTTACTCAGACATCACCAATAATCCCAAGGTTGGGGAATTCCTGCCAGATTAGGGTGTGACCCTTAGTAGCAATCCCTGAGTTACAGAACTACGTAGCCAATGCAGGTTGAGATGTTTTTCTGCCAGTTTAGGGTTGACTCAAATCTCATGAGTACTCTTGACAGATTAGGGTGACTCTTTAGTCCTTCGGTACACCATTTTAGTAGATCCACACAGCCATTGTTAGTACCCGTGGCATGATACTAACACCCTTCCAAATGGGGTTACAGGTTAGACACCGATTAGCTTAGATTGGGGCATGTTGGTTAGCTGATACCTCCCATAGTCCCAGTCCAGTATGTTCAGTTCAAGTTTGCATTGACCATAACATACAATTATCAGTTATTCAGTTATTAGGTTCCAGTATTTTAGTCTACAGACTATTTCAAAATCATGTTATATGCTTGGTCATGCATTCTCAGATTTTACAACATTCTCGCATTCATATCAGTAATTCAGTTACCTCATGCTATTCATTCAGTCAGTTATTACTCATGCACATAACCCATGCATATTAGCCTAACCACATCTAGCATACCAGTACATTCAAAGTACTGATCGCATACTCGTTTCTTGCGCTATGATATTTTATATCATAGGTTCGGACGCTCAGGTTCCCAACCGTACTTAGACATTCCAGCGCATTAACAGTAGTGGTGAGTCCTCATATATCGAGGACCATTTTTTTATATTTTAGTATTGAAGTTCAGTTGTCAGTCAGAGTTAGTTGGGGACTTATCCCATCAACTCTTTAGTTAAATAGAGGCTTTCAGATACTTTCAGACAGTTAGTCAGTTTACAGTAGTTATTGACAGTCCTTTTAGTATTGTTTTCAGTCATTTTTAGAACTATGATTTAAATCACATGTTTTTACATTTAAAATCTTATGGTGTTCTTTGGTTAAATTCTATACATGTTTCATTATTATCAGTTTTATTCAGTGTTCACAGCAGGTACCAGCTCATGGGTTAGCTTGTGGTCTCTCGGGACCGTAAGCATTGTTATCGTGACTAGGGGTAACCTCGGGTCGTGAAAAAACTTGGTATCAGAGCCAGGTTTTGCAGTGTTCTAGGGAGTCTAAAAGCTATGTTGAGCAAAGTCTTGTGCATGGGTGTGAAGTGCGCCACACTTATGGACGAGAGGATACAATATGTTTTAGGAAAAGTTTCCCCTCTTTCAGTATTCATGTCGTACAAATGAGCATGAGCTCTATTTAAAATCTCTTTTTAATTCAATCTTTCTTTCATTTACAGAACATGCCTCCCAAAAAGACTAACGAAAGAAGAAACGGAAATTAACCCGTACCTTCGCCGTTCAGGAAGATCCCCTGAATGAGCATGTCTCTCATGCCGAGTTTAGAGCTGCATTCACCACTTTAGCCCAATCTTTAGAAACTTAGAATAATCAGTAGGATGCTTTCCCAGCCATTCCAGTTGTTAATACCACCGCAGCTAGGTTTCGAGACTTCACCTGAATGAACCCTTCCGTGTTTATGAGATCCAAGTCTGATAAGGATCTGCAGGAGTTTCTTGACATAGTTCATAAGGTGACTGACATTATGGGTGTCACATCTAGTGGGAGTGCAGAGTTAGTTGCTTAACAGTTGTAGAATATAGCTCACACCTGGTATAAGCAGTGAAGGAAGATAGGGGCACAAATGCAGGGCCTGTGGAGTAGAAAGAGTTCACTATATCCATTTTAGACAGGTTCTTCTGTTTAGAATTAAGGGAAACTAAGGTACATGAGTTCATAAATTTGAAATAGTGTAACATGAGTGTGAGGGAGTATTCGCTTAAGTTTACCAAGTTGGCCAGGTATGCTCCTTCGATGGTGGCTGATAGCAAGTTTAGGATGAGTAAATTTGTCTTTGGTGTAGCTTATAGTGTGGTCAAGAAATATAGGACCGCAATGTTGATTAAGGAGATGGACTTATCTAGGATTATGGTCCATGCTCAACAGATTGGGGAAGAGAAGGTTAAGGAGAAAGAAAGAGAGAACAAAAGGGCTAGAAAAGGTAGTTCAACTTTACTCAGCCAAGGTCGGAGGGTGGTAATCATCCTGAGTTTTACCAGAAATCTTCAGCTCCAGCTCTGTCTTCAGTTAGTGCGCTTGTACCAAAGTTCAAAAATGATAATCGTGATAGGGCACAGGCTCTAATCCTAGGGTAACATAAACAGTGGTCATATGAATCCCTTTTGCCAGAAATATGGTAGAAACCATCTAGGTATATGTAGGACTGACAATGATATATGTTTTGGGTGTGGCAAACCAGTCCACAGAATCAGGAAATATCCCAAGATGGGTTTACAAAGTTAGCACAATCCTCCTCTAGCTCCAGTCGGTCACCCGACTCAACAGGGTGCCATATCCAGTGCAACCAGTGGTCAGCGCCCAAATTGATTGTATGCACTTCAGTCCCGACAGGATCAGAAAAGTTCTCCTGATGTGGTTACGGGTACGTTATATGTCTTTTATTTACATATTTATGGCTTGTTAGATCCGAAACTTTTTTTTCTTTTGTAACCCCCTATATAATTGTCAACTTTGGTGTTAGTCTTGAAATCTTAACCGATCTTTTCTCAGTGTCTACCCCAGTTGGTAAGTCTATCATAGCCTGATGGGTATACAGAAACTGCCTGGTATAATTTCTCAGAAAGTCACTTCAGTAGACCTTGTGGAGTTAGAGATGATGGATTTTGACGTCATTATCGGCATGGATTGGCTCTACTCATGCTATGCTTCAGTTGATTGTAGAAACAGAGTTGTTCATTTTTAGTTTTCGAATGAACCAGTCCTTGAATGAAGGGGTAGTACTTCAGCCCTTAGGGGTTAACTTGTTTCATACCTTAGAGTGAGAAAAATTATATCCAAGGGGTGTGTTCACTATCTTGTTCGAGTCAAAGACTCTAATTCAAAAACTCCCAGTCTTGGGTTAGTCTCAGTAGTAAGGGAATTTCTAGATATGTTCCCTAAAGATCTTCTCAGAGTTCCTCCCAAAAGGGAAATTAACTTCGGAATAGACCTTCTTCCAGATACCGTGCCTATCTCTATTCCGCCCTACAGAATGGCTCGAGTTGAGCTTAGGGAGTTGAAAGAATAGTTGAAAGACCTCTTAGATAAGGGATTCATCAAACCTAGTGTTTCCCCATGGGGCGCTCTAGTCCTTTTCATGCGAAAGAAAGATGGTTCTCTTAGAATGTGTATTGATTACCGCCAGTTAAACAAAGTCTTAGTAAAGAATAAGTACCCACTTCCCAACATTGATGACTTATTCAACCAACTCCAGGGTGCCAGTTATTTCACTAATATAGACCTCAAATCCAGTTATTATCAGCTTAGAGTTAGAGAATGTGGCATTCCAAAAACAACTTTCAAAACTCGGTATGGTCACTTCGAATTTCTAGTTATGTCTTTTGGACTAACGAATGACCTAACAACCTTCATAGGCATTATGAACAGAGTGTTCAAGAAGTACTTGGGCATGTTCGTCATAGTCTTTATTGATGATATTCTTGTCTATTCCCGTAACGAAAAGGATCATGCAGACCACCTTAGAATTGTATTGAAAACTCTTAGAGCCCATCAGTTATTTGCCAAATTCAGTAACTGCAAATTTTATCTAAGATCAATAGCTTTCCTTATCCATATTATTTCCAGAGGGCATTATAGTTGACCCTCAAAAGATAGAAGCAGTGAGAAACTGGCCCAGACCCATCTCTCCGTCAGATATCAAGAGTTTTTTGGATTTGGCTGGCTATTACCGACGGTTTGTTGAAGGGTTTTCATCTAGTGCATCCCCCATGACCAGATTGACTCTGAAGAAAGTCAAGTTTCAATGGTCAAATTCTTGTGAAAAGAGTTTTCAGGAGTTGAAGACCCAACTCACCTCGACCCCAGTGTTGACCTTGCCAAATAGTTCAGATGGGTTTGTTGTTTACTATGATGCTTCCATAGTTGGTTTGGGTTATGTTTTGATGCAGAGAGGTAAGGTCATAGCCTACGCCTCTAGACAAATTAAACCCCATGAAAATAATTATCCTACCCATGATCTTGAGTTAGCAACTATTGTTTTTACTTAAAAATTTGGAGGCATTATCTTTATGGGGTGCATGTTGATGTATTCACGGATCACAAAAGCTTGTAGTATGTGTTTTCATAGAAAGATTCAAATCTTTGTCAGAGGAGGTAGTTATATTTGTTGAAAGATTATGACATGAGTGTATTGTATTATTTGGGCAAGGCCAATGTAGTAGCAGATGCCCGTAGTAGATTGTCTATGGGTAGTGTTTCTCATGTTGAGTATGATAAAAAGTAGTTAGTCAGGAAAGTTCAACAGCTTGCTAGATTAGGTGTTTAGTTGATGGATTCAGCTGAGGGTAGTGTATGGGTTCAGAATAGTTTAGAATCTTCTTTGGTTGCTGAAATTGAAAGAAAAACAAGATCAGGATTTTAGTCTGGTGAAGTTTAAGGAGTCAGTCAGATATCATAAAGTAGAGGTTTCCTCATAAGAGGGAATTGGTGTGTTGCGGTGTCAGGGTAGTCTGTATGTTCCGTGTGTTGATGGGTTGAGATAAAGAATCCTTCCATAAGCGCATGGTGCACATTACTTTATTCACCTAGGGGCCACTAAGATGTAGCGTGATTTGTGGGAAATCTATTGGTAGAGTGGAATGAAGAGGGATATTGCAGAATTTGCAGCTAAGTACTCATATTGCCAGTAGGTTAAGGTTGAACACCAAAATCCTAGTGGCACTTTGCAGGAGTTCATCAAACCCACTTGGAAGTGGGAAGAGATGGACATGGATTTTGTGACAGGGTTACCCCATTCGCGTCGTCAACATGACTTAATTTGGATTATTATAGACAGAATGACCAAATCAGCCCATTTCTTGCCAGTTCATACTTCCTATACAATCGAGGATTACGCCAAACTCTATATTAGAGAGTTGGTTAGGTTATATAGAGTCCTACTGTCTATCATTTCAGATAGAGAAACTCAGTTTACCTCTACTTTTGGAAAGCTTTTCAGAAGGGTATTGGTACCCAAGTTCGTCTCAGTATATCCTTTCACTCTCAGACAGATGGTCAGGCAGAGAGGACCATTCAGACCCTAGAGGACATGTTGAGAGCATGTGTTATCGACTTTAAGGGTAATTGGGATGATCACTTTCCATTGATTGAGTTTGTCTATAATAATAATTATCACTCCAGTATTCAGATAGCTTCATTTGAGGCTCTTTATAGGAGGAGATGTAGATCTCCTATTAGTTGCTTTGAGGTAGGTGAGACTGCATTGATAGGTCCATATTCTGTGTTTGATACCTCGGAGAAAGTTCAGTTGATCAAGGAGAGGCTTAAGAAAACCCAAAGCTGACAGAAATCAAATGCAGATATAAGGAGAAAAGATCTTGAGTTTGAGGTTAGAGATTTGGTATATTTAAAGATCTCTCCCATGAAGGGAGTGAAGAGATTTGGCAAGAAGAAGAAGCTTAGTCCCCGATATGTTAGCCCTTACAAGATCTTCAGTCATTTTGGGAAGGTAGCTTATGAGCTTGAGTTGCCTGCAGATTTGGCATAAGTGCATCCAATGTTCCATGTATCCCTGTTGAAGAAGTGTATTGGATACCCAGTTGTTTTAGTTCCCTTAGGAAGTGTATATGTTCAGAACATCCTTTCATATGAAGAGATCCCAGTTGAGATCCTTGATCGTCAGATTCGCAAACTGAAGAACAAAGAAGTTCCCTTGGTCAAAGTTCTTTGGAGAAAACAGTCCATTAAGGCAGCTACTTGAGAAGTAGAAGTAGATATGTAAACCAAGTACCCTCATATTTTCTCCCGCAAACCCAGACTCAACTTAAGGTAATAGTTTTTCTTTGATTACCTCTTTTCCATTCTCAGTTCCAGCTATATCATCTTCATGTCATTTCATGCATTCACGAATCAATTCAGTCATGTAATCATGTTTCAGCTATGAATGTTCAGCAAGTAAGTTCACTCTCTCAGTATTCTAAGATTAATTAGTCTCATTCGAGGATGAATGTTCCCAAGGGGGAGATATTGTAATACCCCTATTAGACTTAGCTCAGTTTAGCTCATAGTGCATGCATAAGAGGCTTAGAACCTGAAAATTTAGCTAAGTGTTGGAGACTTAGTTTTATTTTTTCCTTGTAACTTCGATGATTTATAAAGTGACCTTCCTGACCCCGATACGTAAGTTTTTGAGTTAATTCATATTCAGGGGTGTAAGTAGAATGTTTTGGGAAAGTTTTGGATTTTTTGGATGGGGTTTGGGCCGTGTTTGGATTTTGATTCCAGAAGCTCAATGCAATTGAACCCGTGTCGTGTTGGAATGGTGATGACATCATTGGTGCATCACGGTGATGGCCTAATCGGTGTCCCAGTTATGAATTTAAATTACAAAAGGGCAGTCCTGTCTTTTTCCATCGCCTCAATCCGTATTAACATGGGATTTGGCTTCAGTTAAGACATATTATGTCCAAAATCCCCAATTTTACTCTCAAATAAACCCTAAGCTCTTCCCTAATTCATGAAATTAAACTCCCTTTCTTTCAAGAAAAATCAAGAAAACAACTTTCCAAATTCAAGAATCTCTAAGAAATCTTAAGGAATTGTATTTATTTTCATGGATTTAAGCTTTTGAGGTATGTTAGATGTTCATTCATGGGTCTTTTTTATCCATGAAGTCCAAGAATCCATTTTCAAGATTAAAGTTATGATTTTTAATTATTATTGTGAGTTATCTTCATGAAGCTATTATGAAATTAGATTTCAAATTATGTTTATCATGTGGTTTCGTTGGAATTAGCCTTGACACGTTTGAATGGTGCTTATTCGCTTGTTAAATCTTAATTCATGATTTTAGTATTGCAATTATGCTATTATTGCATATTTAAACTATTCCCATGCATAAGCCCATGAATTCCAAGTGTTTGATGAAATGCCCAAATGATTGAGTTTGAACAATGACTACTTATTACGGTTTTAGAAGCTTTAGTATGTCCTATTGTTATTGTTATCAAGTTTTGGGGGTTATGAATACTCATAATTTAGTTGTTTACCTAGTTTTTAGTTTCTACAGAATGATTTCAGTCATATTATGAGCAATGCCATTTAGTTATTTAATACGGTTAGTTGTGGGTTCAGTTAAGCTTAGTCCCATCTAGTGATTAGTGTCAGTTTAGTTAGGAGTAGGATTCAACACTGAGCAAACCCAGGGATGGGGGCATTCCTACCAGATTAGGGTATGACCCTTAGTAGCAATCCCCGAGATACAAAACTATGTAGCTATCTTAGGTTGAGATATTTTCCTGACAGATTAGGGTTGACTCGAATCTCATGAGTACTCCTGCCAGATTAGGGTGACTCTTTAGTCCTTCGGTACACCAGTTTAGTGGATCTACATAGCCATTGTCAGTACCCGTGGCATGGTACTAACACCCTTCCAACAGGGGTTACAGGTTAGACCTCGATTAGCTCAGATTGGGGCATATTGGTTAGCTGATACCTCCCGTAGTATCAGTCCAGTATTCGGTATGATTTAGTTTAAGTTTTCATTGACCATAACATACAATTATCAGTTATTTAGTTAATAGGTTGTAGTATTTTAGTTTACAGACTATTTCAGAATCATGTTATATGCTTGGTCATGCATTCTTAGATTTTATAGCATTATCGCATTCATATCAGTAATTCAGTTACCTCATGCTATTCATTCAGTCAGTTATTACTCATGTACATAAGCCACACATATTAGCCTTAGCTCATCTAGCATACTAGTATATTCAAAGTACTGATCGCATACTCATTTCTTGTGCTATGATGTCTTATATCATAGGTTCAGACGCTCAGGTTCCTGACCGTGCTTAGACATTCCAGTGCATCAGCAACAATAACATTGGTGAGTCCTCTTATATTAAGGATTGTTTATGTCTATTTCAGTATTTCAGTTCAGTAGTCAGTCGAAGTTAGTTGTGGACTTGTCCCATCAACTCCTCAGTTAGTTAGAGGATTTTAGATACTATTAGACAGTTAGTCAGTTTATCAGTTGGTATTGACAGTCTTTTCAGTATTGTTTTCAAATATTTTCAGAACTATGATTTTAAGTGAATGTTTTCTCATTTAAAACCTTATGGTGTTCTTTAATTAAATTCCACATGTGTTACTTTATTATCAGTTTAATTTAGTGTTCACAACAGGTATCAACTCATGAGTTATCTTGTGGTCTATGGGACTGTAAGTACCATTGTCGCGACTAGGGGGTAGCCTCGGGTCGTGATAATGGGCATTTAAAAGTCAACTTCACAATCCAAAATAACAAAGTCAGCCAGAAAGATAAAGTTGTCTACTTTGACTAGAACATCAAAAGATATGCCTACGTGCTTCTTCACTGTATGGTCTACCATCAACAACCACATTGTAGTTAGTTCCAGAAGGCTTAAGCTCAATTATTTAAACACTGCTTGCGACATCAAATTTATGTTGGCACCCAAGTCACACAATGCACTGACAAACCTAGATGTCTTAATGGTTTATGGGATCATGAATGCTCTAAGATCACCCTTATTTTGTGCCAGAGATTGAGAAATGATCGCACTATAATGATTCAACCAACTGACATTCTCAAAACTAACAACTCTTTTCTTTGTTACTAACTCCTTCATAAATTTTGCATATTCATGCATTTGCTCGAGAGCTTCTAGAAGAGGGATTTTCAGACTTAACTCTTTCAGCATAACAATGAACTCATTGAACTTCTCTTTTTCTTTCTTCTTCTTCAACCTCTAAGGTAAAGGCAAGGGAAGTTGTGGAATTGTCTTAACTACCAGCTCATCAACCTTTTCCTTACCTTTATCCTTCTCAACACTAAGATCAATAACTGTCACTTTTTCTAACTCTGCTTCAGGTGTCTCATCAACCTCAACACTATCATTTCGTGACTCATCAACCATAGGCATAGGGAGATCAACAGTTGCCTTACCACTCTGAGTAGTAATATCTAGACAATGACCATCATTCTATGGATTCTGTATTCTATTGCTCGGAAGGGTGCCCGACTGCCTCTGATTCAAAGTTGCAGAAATTTGTCCAAACTGCTGCTCCAATTGTTTTATCACAGTAGCATGCGACTCTATCTTATGGGTCAACCCTGAAATGTCTTCCTTAATCTTCTTAAGAAAATTTTCCTGACTTTAATAAACCTTTTACTATCTTGGACAACATAGCCTCCATCCCTAATTCAGTGTCACAACTTCCTGGTGGAACATACACACCACCCTTATCCTTGTAATAATCCTTACATCTCCCGTCACCGTTCCGGTTTCTGTACCTATCCCCATGATAGTTTTGACCTTAATTTTCATGCTCCTTGGCTCAGAAACCCACCAACCTTATGTCTAGATACATTGCCTCTTCTTCTAAATCAGAATCATATAATCTAAAGGCCTTAACTTATGATCCACTACATTTACCTTCTCATAATTCATTATTGTGAACTTCTTTGTAAAAAATCTAACCTTTTTCTTTAACTAACCAACTTCTTACGCCACTGTGTCATTAAAAACTCTATGCTCACTGGAAGCACTAATAGCATATGTGTTGGAGCCTATCTCAACCTCCCGAGTATGCCACCCTCGGTTAGTGAGAGAGATCTGATCTAATATTTACAATACTACCTCGTAACACAGGCACATGAATGTTCCATCAGCAATAATATCTACCACAACTTTTGAACTGGTGTAAAGGGATCGATAAAAAATCTTAAGTAAGTTATTTTCTGCAATTTTATGATTCGACACCATTATTAACTTTTTTTTTAAATCGAAACCATTCCTCATATATCTATTTAGAGTGCAACTGCCTAAAATTATATATCTTGTACTTCTACTAAAGCATTTTGGATGGTGGAAAGACATGATCTAAAGACTGTCTCCATAACTTATTCCAAGTAGTGATTGATCCTCGAGGAAGTTCCCCTAGCCCTAATGTAGCTTCACCAATTAGACAAAAAAAGAATAACTTGAGTCTGAGAGTCTCCTGATCTACCACTGGTATAGTGGATGATGAGAAAATCCTAGTATAATTAAAAAAGTGCATGTTTGTATCATCAGTAGGAAAGCCTGCAAACACACTCTTCAGGTTCAACAAGTGGATCATAGCACTGGTGATATCAAACTTTATATTCAGCGGTAATGCAGAAACCCTAGGAAACCAATCCAAAATATATGTTTGTGAATTATAAGAGTGCGTAAACTAACTAAAAACATCAAAAGGGTATTTATAGAACACATGGAAACCCAAGGAAACCAATCCAAAATAAAAGAGAAAAAATTAGAGTGGGTGGCAACCTACAGAGCCACTTACAGCCGGATACGTGCCAGACTCCCAAACATTTGCAGCATCTCTGAAAACTTAAACTTTCTAAACTTTGCACTGGCACCTACGAACCTTAAGTGTGCCCGTTCTTGGTGTTTTTGCAGAAATTTTGAGTTTTGAAGAGTCGCCATTTAATTTTGAAAAGGAATTAAGAAACCTTTATAAGATACTTTAAACGATCCAAAATAGAAAAATCATTTAAAATTTGAAGATTCTGAGTAAGCGGTTCCTATTAATACTCTTGGAAGGTTGTTAAGGCACCAAGAGTATCCGCTAACTCGCGGTTATCCGGACTGTTTGAAAACATCTTTTGACTAACTCCAAAAAGAAAGATTGATTGTTGAAAAGTAATTGATTTTATGAAAAGACTTGTGTAAAATAGGTTTGGACGACTTTGTAGGGATTTTAACTAAGTCTAAACAAATTAATAACAAAGCATGTAAAAGGGGGAGGGGAGAAAATAAAAAGACTTAGGCCATTGCGCCCAAATCAATAGACCCTGTCCTAATCTAATTGTGCTTTTGGTCCACCATCATCTGTCCTAATTTAAATATTGGGCTTTCGGCCCACAACCTGTCCTAAGCTAGTTTTTAGACCTTTGAGGCACAAAATCCGCCTCACCTGCATTAAGATACAACTTTGGCTTCGAGTCCTAAATAAATGAATAAATAAATGACTAAATGAATAACTAAAAAGAAGACAATAATAAAAATCGAGACTTTTCAAGTCTCTTAGTGACCTCATCAATGGGTTTTGACCTATTTTCCTTCTTTGTCTATCTTCTAGCACCCGCATACCATGTCGTGGACCTTGGGTTTAAACTTTGGACTTGACTCGAAAAAGGTGAGCCTCATTGAACCATTATGAAATGCAAGAAGAGAGGAGTCCATTTGGACTCGAGATATTTTTTGCATTCAAAGAAAATAGAAAGAAATTAATATACGTTCAAGACATAATAGTTACATATTTCAAAGCAAAAGAAAATATCAAGAATCAATTTTTGAATTACAATGATATGCACATTTGCACACGTATAACAAGAGTGAGAGTTAATAGATAGAATGCAAAGCAAAGACATTCACTTGCATGCCTCATGATTTATGTTCATGTTAAGAATGAATAAAGGTAAAAGGAAGAAGGCAATATTTAATGAATTAATGCGAGAAACAAACAACGTAAGCTTACGAAAGTAAAGGGATGAGGCAATAAGAAAAATACTCATGACGTCTAGAATTGAACAAACATAGACACTAATCCATATAAAAAAAGAAAATAAAGGTTAACTTTTCAAGAAAAAGAAACTTAAAATTTTAATCAAGGCGACATCAACAAAAATTCAGACATCTAAATTACAATCAACATTTTAGGAAAAAAGGTGTAACAGCCTATGGTTTATCTTTATAAGACATCATTGATTCTATTTTGATATTATGAATCAAGTAGAAACACGAATCAAGTTTTTATACTCACAGAGAGCACATATAACAATCCAAAGGGAGTAAGAAAATTAGAATAAAAGTTTAACATTTCTAAAAGTGAAATATTATTTCACAATCATACTATGCATAACTTGAAAATATCTAAATAATTCTATTTAGCCAAAAAAATTTAAACTTTCTCATCATTTTAAAAAATTTAAAAACATGCATAAAAAAAAGGACTAAACGTCGTGGATGAAAAATAAAGCTAGCACTTTATCTCTTATATGGGGATTTTGGAAATCCCTTAAAATAACTAACAAGCAAATGACAAATTCTTGACTTAACTAATTACTATTTTTATCTAGGTAAAACAAACAATAATAACAATTTTTCCAACATAAAAGAAACAACTTTACATGCTAAAACAAACATATCCGCCAACAATGAATTTAAATAAGGCATGAGTTCATATTTTGAGCAAAGATCAAAACATTATACATAACAATCAAAGAATAAAGTCATAAGGAAAAACAATCAATATTAACTATTTTTTTCAAAACAAAGAAAATAACTTTACATGCTAAAAACAAACATATCTACCAACAATGAGTTTAAATAAGACATGGGTATTGTTTTTCAAGAAAAGATCTAAACTTTATCCAAAATAATCAAAGAATAAGGTCAAAAGGCAAAACAATCAATATTAACGATTCTTTTTAACATAAAGAAAATAACTTTACAAGCTAAATAACATATATTCACCAACAATGAGTTTAAACAAAGCATAAGAACATCTTTTAAGCAAAGATTATTTTTTTTTCTATAATAATCAAAAAATAAAGTAAAAAAAGGCACGTACAGCTATTGATAGCTCATTTTTATGTCATGAACATGAAAATAATTAAAATATCGATACCACAACGTCTTATGGCCTTCAAGGCCATCTACAGCGAACAATTCCAGCAAACAAAATTATAACTACGAACTACGAAGAAGAAAAAGATGAAGAAAAAAATGATAATAAAACCAAAAAAAAGAAAAGATGTGTTTACCTTTTTGGGGGTAGAAAAATGAGACTACGAGCTTCGTCAGAATCTACCACCACCGAAAAACGTCGTTGGCAACTCGAAAATTTTGATTAGCCGAGCAACTCTATGAAACAAAAATTTTTACTAAATAAAAATAATTATTTTTCTCAAAAGGATTTTTTCACCTTTCTAGCCTTTTTTTTTTCTTAGTTTTTCACCCTTTTTTCCTACCAAAGTAGTGGTAGTATTTATAGGAGAGAAAAGTTTATTTTTTTTCTTTTTTTTCACCAATGTGGAAGAAAAGTATTTATAGGAAAGGATGAAGATTTATTTCTTGTCAACCACCAATGTGGGAGAAAAAATAATTAAGGGTGTTTTTAGAATTTTAAAATTAAAGATAAAGTGAGGTGGGCGATAATGTGGGGGGAAATTGTACAATGTAGTACAACTTTTGAATCTAAATTGGGAAAGAACAAAGTTGGGGGGATATAGTACAATATAGTACAATTTGAAATTATTTTTGGTGGGAATTAGGTAGAAGTTATGAGAGTTTTTGGAAATTTTGGGGTTATTCAAAATATAACCCCAATTGGGATTTAAAATTTAGCCATATTTATTTAATTTTGACCAAATTAAAAATCAATTGATGGATTACATTGAAATTATTACCAATTTGATTTCAATTATTTCCAAATCTAACAGATTAACTAAATTAAATTGAAATTCGATACGAATTAATACTTTTTTTTAATCCCGAGCTTCTTGATATAATAAAATCAAATGCATATTTATCCAAATAAATTATTTTGATAATAAATTATATTAAAATCAAGATTTTAAATGACAAAATCACGTACAAAAAATATTTTAATTTTTTTTTATTCGGATGAAATAAATATTTTGATTTTATTAAAAATCGAAGAAACTCAGGATTAAATTTAGTCGTGGAGGGAAAAAATTAGGTGTCAACAACTGCCCCTCCCTTTGAGTAGGGTGGATGTAAGTAACCCTGGGCAAAGGGAGGTTGACGTTCCTAATTTTTGTCTGACCATAAATTTAAATCTGAAAGAGGTTGGCTTTCGCACGAGTTTCATAGAGCTATGGCCGGACCTTAGTATCATGTTTCCTACATATCTCAGATTACATAAGAACTCAAGCCACTTGTAGTCACAATGCATGATTTAAAGCACGATTTCAAAAAATTCACAAACTATATTAGTTTTGGAGTTTTTAATGAAACCAAAAAGCTGAAGAATAAAGGGATTTGGAGAGAGGTTGGAATGCAGTCGAGTTTTCAAAATAGATCCTAGCCTACATATACCCAAGACTCAAGGAATTAGACTTCTTGTAGTTCGACTTAATCGGTAGATAAAATAGTCTATTATTTCAGACGATCTTTGGCTCAGGATGAGTAATAAGTTGATTGAGTTATGGAAAAGAGGCTTGTAACCTCTTGACCATAAATATATAATCTTTCACATACATAGGCAAGAACTTACCCGAACAGAATTTCCAAACTCTTGGTGTACTATTACCCGAATTTGAAAGAAAGAGAAGTTTACCCTCAGTATGAGTTTAGAAAATCCCGAAGGTGAAGATGAAACCATAATATCCCAAAATTAACACATGCCTTCTAACTATGGTATGGTTGAATGGTGGTGGTGATCATCCTTTAGCTTGCGTCCAAATAGTTTGACGTTCCTCTTTAGACTATGTCCCATTTTGCTGCTAAGAAAGAGTTCCACGTTGTGCTGCGTCCTATCTAGAGTTGTCCGCACCTGTGGTTTTGATTTGAGATTTTCACCCTCTCGAATTCTCTCGATAATGTTTCAAACAAAAAGTGTTAGTTCTAAACATAATTCACAAAAGAGGTATGTAGTTTTTTACCATATCTCCGCGTGGAATGTCGCCTAAAAAGCAAAGTCATCCTTTTATGTACCTGTTTAGAAGGAAATAACTTGCAATAATAGACATAACAACCCTTTTGGATATTGCATAATTATCTCATTTGTCGGTTGAATATGTCTTCAAAGTGGAGTGACCCCTTTTGGACATCGACGACACTTTATGCAGAACGGTCCCTGCAATAGTTTAATCTTATGCTGATGCGAAAACCTCTTTAGTTACCTATAATTATTTTCACATGTGTCATGATAACATCTCTGGTTATTGACAATGATTCTTTCCATATGATCCTCGGGTAAGTGTTGCGCATCTTTTGTATTGATACGACTTATAGATTTTCTTGAATTGTCAATATTTGAATAATCTTTCACATTATTTGATATTGGATATGAGGAGACTTAAAAATATCCTTTGAACTTCTATCTTTTAGGTAATCCTGCACATTATCCGACCTTGGATAAGAGATGGCTTACATATATCCCTCCAACCAATAGTTCTCAGGTATTCCTGCACATTATCCGACCTTGGATACAATATGACTTATAGAATTGTCTCAAATTGATAGTATTTGGGTAATCTTGCACATAATCAATCTTGGATATGATGTGGCTTATAGAGAGCCTTTGGACTTATCAATCTGACAATCTCGCATATTCTCCAGTAAGAATTTAGTTGTGACTTACGGATAACCTTTGGACTATCAATTTTTGGGGTAACCTTGCACATTATTCGGTTAGGATGTTGTTGCGACTTACGAATGACCTATGGGCTATCAACTCATAGGTAATCTTGTATACTATCCTATTTCAAATAATATGACTTATAGATGACCCTCAAATTATCAATTTATAGGAAGTTTCATATGTCGTTCTCTTTTAGATAGCGACTTAAATACGTCCCTTTGAATCACGTGCTTTTGATGCATTCAGATGATGATTCATAAAATGATGAGATATCCTCGATGCCAGCATTTGTGTCTCACGTGTCAATAAATATTAAATGCTGATGATATCCTCGACGCCAGCGTTTGTGTCTCGCGTGTCAATAAATATTTAATGCTGATGAGATCCTCAGCTCCAACATTTATATCTCACACATCAATAGATATTGAATGCTGATGATATCCTCAATGCTAGCATTTATTTCTTGCGTGTCAACAGATATTGAATGCTGATGATGTCCTCAACACCAACATTTGTGTCTCGCATGTCAATAAATATTGAATGCTGATAATATCCTGGATGCCAACATTTATATCTCGCATGTTGATAGATATTGAATGTTGATGATATCCTCGATGCCAACATTTACGTCTCGCGTATCAACAAATATTGAATGCTGATGATATCTTTGGTGCCAGCATTTATGTTTTGCGTATCAACAAATATTGAATATTGATGATATCCTCGA
Organism: Capsicum pubescens; assembly: GCA_030864215.1. NCBI lineage: Eukaryota > Viridiplantae > Streptophyta > Magnoliopsida > Solanales > Solanaceae > Capsicum > Capsicum pubescens. The sequence continues at coordinate 238,734,957 of CM061544.1, read as the reverse complement.
CGCCAATATTTATGTCTTGCATGTCAACATATATTGAATGCTAATGATATCTTTGATTCCAGCGTTTGTGTCTTACGTGTCAACAAATATTGAATATTGATGATATCCTTGATACCAACGTTTGTGTCTTGCATGTCAATAGATATTGAATGCTGATGATATCCTTGACGCCAGCATTTGTGTCTTGCATGTCAACAGATATTGAATGCTGATGATAGCCTCGATGCCAGCATTTGTGTCTTGTGTGTCAACAGATATTGAATGCTGATGATATCCTCGATGCCAACATTTGTTTCTCACGTGTCAACAGATATTGAATACGGATGATATCCTCATCATCAGCATTTGTGTCTCACGTGTCAATAGATATTGAATGCTGATGATATCCTCGACACTAGCGTTTATGTCTTGTGTGTCAATAGATATTGAATGTTGATGATATCCTCGATACCAACATTTGTGTCTTACATGTCAACAGATATTAAATGCTGATAATCCTTTGTGTAATGTCCCTCTTGGCAATGAAAACAATTTCACCTAAGTCTGTTTATCTGCATTTTTACTTTCTACATATACCTGCACTCAATGTAGACAGTTAGTAGATACAATGCCTCTCTCACTGGCGACCATAATTAAATTTTTAGAAGTTTAAATGACATATACTTGGCAGATAATTTGAAGGGTTTAATCCGCTATTCATCCTTTTTTCAAAGAAGTATTTAAATAGAAGGCCCACCAGATATAAATGAATGGGTAAAATCCCCTTTTTAGGGTCACTTAAATATCGTTCTTTTTGCTTTAATGAATTTTGAGAAAGAATTTCCTCTCTTCTTCCTATTGAGTGATCCTTTTGATTGTTGTATTTATTGTGCTGACTCCTTTGAATATACCTGCGCTCAAAGTAAATGTTTAATAAACACAAAGTCACTTATGCCAGCAACTGCTTTTTTATAAAGAATTCTAAATACAATAAAGAAGACAAGGCACCTTTGTTTATCCTTCATAGACAATTTAAAATGACCTCGATAAATGGGTATTACATCCGTCTTTGGGACTACCAAAAATACCGTTCTTGAGCATTATATTCTTTGGTGTGGCTCGCAACCCGCTTAGGGATTTTTTTGAAAAAGATTTTTATTTTTGTGTCCTGATCCCTGCATCCATATAAAAATGATTAGTTTTTTGTGTGAAACAACTCCATGTTGACCTTCTTCGATCCTTAGTTTACTCCTCTCCATCTTTCGGGTACTCCATCATGTTGGGACTTCCACCCTGACTCACTGTTTCAATAGATGCCTAGGAAATTATTAAGTAAAAAGATTTGTATAGATTTTTAAAAGTAATCTTATTTTTATAAAATAGTTTCGAAAGTTTCTGTAAAAGCTTTAGAAAATCTATGCCAGCCATGTCATCTACTAGCTCAACGAACGTCTTTTTCTTTGTTCTGATTGTATCTTACATTTGATGGAGAAAAACCAGGGTTTCATCATCGTCGAGGCTCTCTACCAGAAGTTCTATCATAGCCGGAGATTTAGTCTACCTAAACTTTATCACAGGTGGTGATTCCCAAATCTTGACTTCGACCTCTAGTACTGGGGAATTTGAAATATTTTCCAATATATTAGTGGAAATTTTGAGGACCTCCACAAAATTTTTTCCCCAGTTTAAAGTTGTTTGAGATAGTCTCAGCTCGAGAGGATCCGAAGTCTTTGTTAGACTTTATTCTCTTTGTTAGATGGTGATCTTCCTCTTGTGAATTTTTGAGATTCCTTCTCGAAAATTCTGCCCTAGTTTCTATTTCCTGGGGTTATATGACCAAGCCATCGGGGTGCCTACGTATCTCGTTGAAGTAGGAATCAGGTCAAACATAGTCCAGGACTACGCTAAGGATATATAGAAAAATCTAATGGGTTGACCGAAGCCGACATAGGCCGCCTACGTATCCCTTTTGGGAATTCAAGTTATCACGTAGTTCATACATGAAAGAAAAGGATAAATTTTCCTAAGGGGTTGACCGAAGCCGACATAGGCCGCCTACGTATCCCCTTCTCGGGAATTTAGGTTAAATGTAGTTCGTACATGAAAGAAAAGGATAAATTTTCCTAAGGGGTTGACCGAAGCTGACATAGGCCGCCTACGTATCCCTTTCTAGTGAATTCAGGTCAAACGTAGTTCATACATGAAAGAAAAGGATAAATTTTCCTAAGGGATTGACCAAAGCCGACATAGGCTGCCTACGTATCCCTTTCTTGGGAATTCAGGTCAAACGTAGTTCGTACATAAAAAGAAGGGATTCTTGGCAATTACACATCATAAATCAAGTACTACCATAAAGGCAATTACAAATAAACCAAGGAAACAAGAAACTAAAACATTCTTCAAACATAGTATTTCTTTATTGCATCAGAATTGTGCGTGCTTCTGGTAAGTGATCACTAACACTTGTCTCTTTAATTTCATCATGATCGCCCAAGTTGACTACTCCAGTTTCTTCTGAGTTAGGCTTCTCTTAGTTTTCAAATTCCTCAATATCTTCTACTAACTGATCCTCATCACCTTCCTTCCGTTTATCATCATTACCTTCACTTTGTTCGTCTATCCCTTGACCTGGCATGACATTGGTAGGTTTTTAAATTATTGCTACAAAAATAAATCATGGTAGATGATAACAAAATAATAAAGACAATAATATTTCAAAACAATGTCTTAAATAAAAGGAGGCTTTTTCACTAAAATTTGATAAATAACACAAACTATGGCTCATGACCCGAGGAAATATGGGCCCATGCCTTTTGAAAACTGTAAAACAAAAAACAATTTGAGACATAAAAGGGTGGATCACTGACCCTCCTCCAGATCATCACCGATTTTTAAAACTAATATTAATTTCCCTTTCATCTACCACGATGGGCAACGAGTTATGAGCGGAGTGGAGGTCCAATTTTGCAAACCCTCTCTTTTGCAACCTTCCTCGCCCGATCAGACTTTGGGAAATCCTCTGGTATATAATTGCATCCCTCAAACCGATTTCTTATCCTTTCCCTAAGACCATCATCCTTTGACCTCTCACGCATAAGAGAAGACTGGTATATGAGTGACAATGATTTAGAAACACTCATTTTTGACTTATCTCCAATCTCATCTTCCTTTCTTAGTCGGTATCCTATCCCATGTTTAGATGTTTTTTCTGCGACCACAATGGGCTCAATAATTCCTTCTAAATCCTTACTCAAGATAATTAAGGCATCCATGACTTTCTCTGTCTTCTCCACTCCTTTTGTCTTTTTAAAAATTTTCGAATCCACTTTAGTGATGGTCTTGCTAGATTCCCATTCGTCTTTTATTTCGATCATGTTAACTACGGATCCCCCATGATTAGGCAATAGATTACTATTGACATTTAGTGCCGGTGACTAGATGGTGATGACTTTTTGATCGATCAAGTCTTGAATCCTGTGCTTCTGATTAACACAATCTTCAGCACTGTGCCCTGCTGCTCCCGAGTGATAGGCACAATTTTGATCGGCATGATAAAATTAAGAATTTGGATTAATAAGTTTTGGTTGAATTGGCTATAAATTACCGGCGTCCTTTTATCTTCTGAAGAGTTGGATGTGACTTTCAGCCAATAGCGTGAAGTTTTGGGGAGGTCTTTCTTCAAGGTTTGGACGTGGGGGGTTATAATGATTTTGATTAGTAGGAGGAGGTACTTGATCATAATTTGGAGGCGTTTGGATGTTTTTTCGGTTATTTGGCAGGGCAGCTAGAACATGAGACCAAAATTTTGACTGTGGAACTTGGTACTGGGGTAAAATATTTGGAAGTGGAGCTTGGTACTGGGGTTGCATATTTAGAAGTGGAGCTTGGTATTGGGATTGGATATTCGGAAATAGAGCTTGGTACTGGGGTTGGACGTAGAATACATGCTAAAAACTTGGTGATAGAGGTGAGGAAAGAATATTCCTAGGCTTGAATTTCTTCTTCAATTTGTCAACTGAATTAATAGAGATCGCAGTCACGTCCTCTCTTTTCTTCTTTGAGAATGCAGAAGATGCTGATGATGTTGGGGTTTTGGCAATTTTTCCTGTTTGGATGCCTTCCTCTAATGATTCCCCAATCTTTACCAAATCTGCGAAATTTGCTCGAACCGCGGATACCATCCTGGTATAAAATTCTCCCTCCCGTGTGCGAGAGAAAATCAATACCATTTCTTCCTCAAACATGTGAGGTTGTACTTTAGCAGTTTCTTTTCTCCAACAAATGGCATAGTCTTGGAAACACTCATCATTCTTCTGTTTGATCCGGTCTAGTGAATATCGGTCAGGGACTATCTTAATGTTAAATGCGAATCTATCGAGAAAACTTTTAGCCAATTCCCTCCAACTAGACCATCTTTTCAGTTCTTGAGATGTGAACCAATCTAAAGCTTCACCACTTAAGCTTTGGCTGAATAAACGTACCAATAATGACTCATTTCTTCCAAGCCCAACCATCTGATCATAATACCTTCTTAGATGGGTCATTGGATTTCCGGTATCTTGAATACTTCAAATTTAGGGATCTTGTACCCTTCTGGCAGATCTACTCCAGGGTGCACACATAGATCATCGTACCCCAAAGCATTATTAACACCTACCCCGTGAGATTCGTTGATCCTCATGATCACTTCATTCATGGCTAGCAACTTATTTTCATGCTTGGTACTCAACTCTTTTTCCTTCTCCTCAAAATAGTCTACCTCGGGATTGGGAAAGGGATTGTAGATGTCAGGGGATATGATGACATGAGAAGAATTTGGAACGATAGCTTGATTTTGAAGATGAGAAGTGGTTGGGTGGTAGGTGGGGAGGAAGTTTTGAAAATTGAGAACATTTTGTGAAATTTGAGGGTAGTTTGGTGGGATCTGAGAGGGATTTTATGGATTTGGAAATGAATTTGCTGAATTCGGAGATGGATTTTGTGGATTTGGGATCAAATTTAGTAGATTTGGGAGCAAATTTTGTGGGGTTAGGGATGAATTTTGTGGATGGTAAGCATCTGAGTTGGGGAGGGATCTGGAGTGGAGTCCCGTGTCCTCCTGGAGTGGGAGCGTTAATAGTGATGGCCAGATTAGCCAAATCTCGAGTACGGTTCATCTCCTTCTGAAGCATTTCCAACTTTCTTGCGAGTTCAACAATCGTTTCATTTTGTTCCGATATTACATTGTCCCTGATGGATAATGCATTTTCTTCATCACTTCCAGTCATATTTGAATGATGATTAGGGGATAAGATCTTACCGGGTGAAGTAAGGATGTTTAGCTAGCTTATTTCAACACGGAGTAGTTTTCGATTATCTGTAAAGTAAAATAACTCAAAGATAGATGTGTTAGTTTCCATATATGATTACTAATGCAAGATACTTGACAAAAAGTAACTACATAGAGTTGTTTGTATCATAGCCAAATTGATCCATAGGACCATAGTGGATAAATTTGCCTTTGATTCAGACAAACGTACATAAACACATACGGAAGTTATATCGCATAAAAACATTATAATACCCGTATCCTAACTGGGGTGGACCTTTTGAGCCAAGGGTTTAGGCCTAACGAATGTTGAAGAAAATACACACCTTTTTAAAGCCAATCCATTATCCCCCAAAACCTTCATAGGTATAAGTAAATGACATAAATTGCATAAAAGGGGTACAATGTTTGGGTAAAGGAAAAATAACATGAGAAAAAGAATAATATCTCGCGTAGGGGATAGGAAATACTAGTTCCTGAATGCTCTTCTATCGTCCTTCGCCCTCTTAGCTTTGTCCACTTCTTGTCATTGGAGAGATCCTTTGCTGATCAAGCGATTTATGTATAGCTGTGCCCTAGATGCAACCGTTCAAATCGATCAATTTCTTTCTTGGATTGCTCCAATTACTTCCTTAATTGGTGTATGATTGAGGCATCCTTACACGAAAGTAAGCGAATAAAGCCTTCTACCGATCTCCAAAGGATAATGGATTAGATTTAACAAACATATATTTCTTCAACACATAGATATGACTCGTTTGTAATTGACTCAAGGTCAATAGACGTAGGGAAAGTTTTCTAATGGGCCCAATACCCCCTCGGGTATTGGGTCGTCCTAGGCTCGTGCCTAAAATAGGGTTTTGGTTTTGCTCTATCCTAGGTGTCTAGAGTGGGTTTGAATCAGGTTCCCAAGCGGACGACTTGGGTTTGGAAATACGAACAACCATCAAATGACTCACGTGCTAATAAACCATCGTATTTCCAACACTTTATTTGGAGTTGAACAATAGAGGTCGGGATATCCATGAAACCCCAAAACAATTTAATAAATCAATGCAGGATCATGCTATGAGATACAATAATTAAATACCGTAAAATCAAAACATATAAACACGTAAACAATTAATCAAAATACGAAATCAAACATTTGGTTAGAGCCTAGTTAAATGTCTCCAGCGGAGTCGCCATTTTTGTTTTTGCGGAAATTTTGACTTTTGACGAGTCGCCACTTAATTTTAAAAAGGAATTAAGAAACCTTTATAAGATACTTTAAATGATCCAAAGCACAAAAATCGTTTAAAATTTAAAGATTCTGAGTAAGCGGTTCCTATTAATACTCTTGGAAGGCTGTTAAGGCATCAAGAGTATCCGCTAACTTCCGGTTATCCGGACTGTTTGAAAATATCTTTTGACTAACTTTAAAAAGAAAGATTGATTGTTGAAAAGTAATTGATTTTAGGAAAAGACTTGTATAAAATAGATTTGGATGACTTAGTAGGGATTTTAACTAAGTCTAAACAAATTAATAACAAAGCATGTAAAAGGGAGAGGGGAGAAAATAAAAGACTTAGGCCATTGCGCCCAAATCAATAGACCCTGTCATAATCTAATTGGGCTTTTCGCCCAACATCATCTGTCCTAATCTAAATATTGGAATTTTGGCCCACAACCTGTTCTAAGCTAGTTTTTGGACCTTTGAGGCCCAAAATCAGCCTCACCTATTTTAAAATACAACTTTGGCTTCGAGACCCAAATAAATGAATAAATAAATGACTAAATGAATAAATAAAAAGAAGACAATAATAAAATTTAAGACTTTTCAAGTCTCTTCGTGACCTCATCAATGGGTTTTGAGCCATTTTACTTCTTCGTCTATCTTCTAGCACCCGCATGACATGTCGTGGACCTTGTGTTTAAACTTCGGACTTGCCTCGAAGAGGGGAGCCTCATTGAACCATTACGAAATGCGAAAGTAGAGGAGTACATTTGGACTCGAGATATTTTTTGCATTCAAAGAAAAAATAAAGAAATTAATATACGTTCAAGGCATAATACTTACATATTTCAAAGCAAAAGAAAATATCAAGAATCAATTTTTGAATTACAATGATATGCACATTTGCACACGTATAACAAGAGTGAGTGTCAATAGATAAAATGCAAAGCAAAGACATTCACTTGCATGCCTCATGTTTTATGTTCATATTAAGGATGAATAAAGGTAAAAGGAAGAAGGCCACATTTAATGAATTAATGTGGGAAACAAACAACGTAAGCTTGCAAAAGTAAAGGGATGAGGCAATAAGCAAAATACTCATGACGTCTAGAATTGAACAAACATAGACACTAATTCATATAACAAAAGGAAATAAAGGTTAACTTTTCAAGAAAAAGAATCTTTAAATTTTAGTCAAGGCGACATTAACGAAAATTCATACATCTAAATTACAATCAAAATTTTAGGAAAAAATGTGTAATGGCCTATGATTTATCTTTATAAGACATCGTTGATTCTCTTTTGATATTATGAATCAAGGAGAGACACGAATCAAGTGTTTAGAATAAAAGTTTAGCATTTCTAAAAGTGAAATATTGTTTCACAATCATACTATGCATAACTAAAAAATATCTAAATAATTCTATTTCACCACAAAAATTTGAACTTTCTCATCATTTTAACAAATTAAAAAACATGCAAAAAAAAGTGGAATAAACGTCATGGATGAAAAATAAAGCTAGCACTTCATCTCTTATATGAGGATTTTGGAAATCCCTTAAAATAACTGACAAGTAAATGACAAATTTTTGAGTTAACTAATTACTATTTTTATCTAGGTGAAACAAACAATAATAACAATTTTTCCAACCTAAAAGAAACAACTTTACGTTCTAAAACAAACATATCCTCCAACAATGAATTTAAACAAGGCATGAGTTCGTCTTTTGAGCAAAGATCAAAACATTATACATAACAATCAAAGAATAAAGTCAAAAGGCAAAACAATCAATATTAACTATTCTTTTCGACATAAAGAAAACAACTTTACATGCTAAAAGCAAACATATCTAACAACAGTGAGTTTAAACAAGACATGAGTATTATTTTTCAAGTAAAGATCTAAAATTTATCTAAAATAATCTAAGAATATGGTCAAAATACAAAACAATCAATATTAATGATTATTTTTAACATAAAGAAAATAACTTTACATGCTAAAAACAAACATATTCACCAGCAATGAGTTTAAACAAAGCATAAGTACATCTTTTAAGCAAAGATTGAAACTTTATCTGTAATAATAAAAAAATAAAGTCAAAAAAGGCACGTACAACTATTGCTAGCTCATTTTTATATATAATGAAAATAAAAATAATTAAAATATCGATACCACAACGTCCTATGGCCTTCAAGGCCATCTACAACGAACTATCCCAGCAAACAAAATTATAACTTCGAACTATGAAGAAGAAAACGATAAGAAAACTTTTAAAAAATGAAAGATGTGTTTACCTTTTTGGGGGAAGCAAAATGAGACTACAAGCTTCGTCGGAATCAACCACCACCGAAAAACATCACCGGCAACTCTAAAATTTTAATTAACCGACCAACTCTATGAATTTTTTTTTTTTACTAAATAAAAATAACTATTTTGCTTAAAAGCATTTTTTCACCTTCCTAGCCTTTTTTCCCTTACTTTTCCATCCTCCTTTTCTACCAAAGTAGTGGTAGTATTTATAGGAGAGAAAGAGATTTTTTCACCCTTTTCCAACCAATGTGGGAGAAAAGTATTTATAGGAAAGGATGAAGATTTATTTCTTGTCATCCACCAATGTGGGAGAAAAAGCAATTAAGGGTGTTTTTAGAATTTTAATATTCAAGATAAGGTGAGGTGGAAGATAATGTGGGGGTAAATTATACAATGTAGTACAACTTTTGAATCTAAATTTGGGAAAGGATAAAGTTGGGGGGAAATAGTACAATGTAGTACAATTTAAAATTATTTTTTGGTGGGAATCAGGTAGAAGTTATGAGAGTTTTTGGGAATTTTGGGGTTATTTAAAATATAACCCCAATTGGGATTTAAAATTTAGCCATATTTATTTAATTTTGACCAAATTAAAAATCATTTGACGGATTACATTGTAATTATGGCCACTTTGATTTCAATTATGGTCAAATCTAATAGATTGACTAAATTAAATTGAAATTCGATATGAATTAATACTTCTTTTAATCCCGAGCTTCTTGATTTAATAAAATCAAATGCATATTTATCCAAATAAATTATTTTGATAATAAATTATGTTAAAATCAAGGTTTTAAATTACAAAATCATGTACGAAAAATATTTTGAAATTTTTTTATTCAGATGAAATAAATATTTTGATTTTATTAGAAATCGAAGAAACTCAGGATTAAATTTAGACGTGGAAGACAAAAATTAGGTGTCAACAGTTGGTAGCAGGCTCCACTTTTTCAGCTTTTGAATCTCTGTATCTCAATCCTATGACACTTTTTCTGGCCCCTACTCTTTGTAGGTAGTACCTACGGGTCATAGGTGCCTATGTAGGTGGTTTAAAACTTCAATTTTCACTTCTTTTCTATAGTATATCTCCCATAACCTAGTTTCCTGCAAAACACAATACAAAACACGTCAAATCTAACAAAATGGCCTAAGTAACTACATATTTTCGTAGTTTTAAGCATCAAACTTGCTATAAAATTATAGCATATCAATATGCTTTACCAGGACAAAGAAGGTTGAGGATGAAAAAAATGAATTTTCTAGTGAATTTCATATTTCGACATTGAAAACTTTGTAACTAATTCCTAGTCTACTATCATTTGCAGCTCTAAGGGCTTTCTTAGTTTTTTCAAAGTATATAGTAGGGATGAGTCCCTCTTGAACGCAATTGAGATCGACACTAGTTTCAAACAAGGCAATGATATCTAGAATAAATTACTTGTTAATTATTAAGGTTGTTCGAGTGTGCCATCTCTTAATGAATATCCTTGTAAGATAGTTGAGAAAATCTTATCCTTGTTCAACTTATTGATCTGTTGGATCATTTATATCTATCTACTGAGATTGTTCAGACTTTGCAGAAAATTGTTGGAGGACAAGTCAATCTAAATCTTGTCTAGCTTTTATTTCCCTAACTTCCTCTCTAAGGAGAACTATTTCTGGTTGGATATCTTGAATAGTTACTACCTTATGTTTACTAAATTGAACCTATTCATAACATTAGTGATATTGTAAGTATTTGATATTTGAGGATGAGAAAATATATAAGATGAAGATATGGAAGTCTTATCTAGAGTCTTTTTAAATTGGTCTAGATAGTTTTTTTTAATCATAATCCAATAAATTACTTATTATTTCCAGGAAGAGATCTTGTTCTTTTGATAGAATATTATCTCTGGTTGGTCATCTTGGTCAGACTAGGAGGATTCTAAGTCATATTTTTAATTTGGTTAAACTTTTGTTCAAATTCATTATTAGCACTATCAGAATCTCTACTTTTCTCTAGTAAGATGTGTTGATCTGGATAAGGACAGAATCATCAAGGTTAAGTTATCTAACCTTTTTATATAATTTCTAATATTTTGGGATATGACTAGGTTTTCACTCCTATAAAATTTGCCATTATTGGGAGGAAGAAGTGTTGGTTTAGCTGTTGAACGCTGTCTAGGATGAGAAGACTTTGGTTTTTTGGAAACATAAGGCTTGGTAGTATAAACATACCTTTTTAAGGTTGGTTTTCTATAGGCCTTCTTCCTACAAAGGGGTAGGCCGAATTTTCCTCAAAAACTCCCTAAATCTCTTCGAGTTTGTGCCCTATCTTTAGCTAGTTGCCGTAGTATCTTAACTCATCAATAGAATTTTAGGGAAACTTGCTGGATTAGACTTGTGAGCTGAACGATCTCAAGCTTGGTATCAGAGCCATGGGAGGGGGGGAGGGACGTAAAAATTATTATTCTTGTTTCTAACTTTCTATTATATGACACTGTCAGATATATAATTTAAATGGTAAAACTTGAACCAATCCATACAACTTAGCAAAATCAATTTTATAAAAGGATCAAATTGAAGATAGTATTGTGATATTTAAGATCTGCACTGTAGGTTGTGTACATAAGCGTTAATAGCTGGATTTCTAAAGAAGACTTAATGGACTTATAGATGGTTATTTATAACATTTGAACTATTCGTTTGAAGAACCTTTAAAATAAAATTGATCTAGTTAACATGTATAGGATTGCAATAAGATTCCACTAATTTAATTACTAGATCTGACTCTCCCATATATTATTGAGTTAAATACTTGAATTATTTTCTTTATGGAACCCAATGGTCTCTTGATCCAAGAATAGGAAGTATTTAAGTTATTATTGTTGTTATTTTCTATCTACTCTCTTGTAGATTCTACTATGATATTCTTTCATCAATTCTCTTCTCCATCTAAAGGCTCTTCATCTTCTTCATCATCTACAATTTCCTATAATTATCCCAATTCAAAGCTCAAGAAAGAGATTAGCTTATCTCATTTGCAGCAATTAATTGATGATTGAAAATTCCCAAACATCCCCAAAACTAAATTTATAAAGCTCCTTATAAATGTAGGTCTTTTACAAGTTACTACCATATATCAACCATTGAACTAATCATTCCTCTTGAATCAAATCATGAGTTCATCAAGCTTCATAACTTCAGGGCAACAAAAAGACATAAGAATAAGTGCAATTACCTCTATTTTAGTTTAGTTCAAATAACAACTAAACCTCTTTCTCGAGAAGGTTTAGATACATCACTTCTTCTTTGTCTTAAAGACGCTAGATATCTAGATTTCAATGATTCCTTTTTAGGAATGGTCAAAATCAGCCTTTGTAATGGTCCAATTTATTTTGATTGTTTTCTAAATTTTACTGTATCCTTAAGAGATTTAAATATATTAGATTTTTTAATGCTTAATGTCAAGACATCCAATTATATAACCAAAATCGGATCTCTCCCAGTAGCAATCATCTATAGAATTTAGTATATGGCCATGGATACTGACTTTGATTTCAGAGCTTTGAAAAATAACTGTAAAGGAGAAATAGTCCTCTTCCAAACTAATCTTCATCGATCTCATTTATCGATTCCCAAGCCAATCTCATGGAACCAAGTATCCCTACCTCAAAATTGGATGTTGAAGGATGCAACTCCAGTAGAAAACCAGATAATACTTTGGTTTCTTAGATTTGACAGTCCTTTATAGGATCTATTTCTATCTCCTTTCATAGATCTCTTATCTAGAGAGTCTCTATCTCCCCATCGGTTCTTCCAGAAATACAAACTTCTAGGAATTCAGTTTCTTCATTCTGTTCTAGAATCGTGGTTGTAACTTTGAATCTAGGATACCACATGCCAAATATTCTATAGAAACACCTCCAACTGAAGTCCATGATGACCAACCCCAATAGCTAACTTACTCGACCTTAGGTGGATAGCTAGGCATTTAAAACCAAGATTTTTATATTGATAAAGAAACACTTATGATATAGTTTTATTAATCTGGAAATATTTTAAAATGAACTTGTTTTTTTAAATAATTTTCAAAAGAATGAAAGAAATAACATCCAAGAAATTTATTATGATTTTTTAAATTTTGTCCAAAAATAAATTAATTTCTTTGAATGTGAGGCCTACGCTCAGTATCATCAATTATATTTTCCTATTTCAAAATCAATTAATATTTCCAAAGTATGGAAACTCATAAATGAAGCTATGGAAAATCATAAATGAAGCAGATGTTACCGCTGAACTTCCTTCTTCACAAGGTTTTACTATTTCTCATGCTGATATCTCAGTTGTAGATTCACCCTTCAAAAGAAAGGCTGAAAACAAATCGATTTCCAACAAAGATATTAAAAATCTTGTTGAACAAAATAACTATATAAATAAGTATCTTCATGCTCATGGTGAATATTTGGTTTCAAAATCATCTTTAACATCATCCACTATTCTTAAACTATCAGAGGCTTCCACATCATCAACTTAGTTATTCAAATCTTGCGAGATCCCTAGACTCTTTACTAGAGAACTCCAGATGCATAATTCAAAAGATTTTCCACAACTCTATATTCTTTCATGAACAATCATACAATTTGAGAAATCCATAAACCCTGTAAACCTTAATACCCCATGCAACACATCCTCTATTACAGTTGGTGTACTTCAACAAAGCAATTTAGATGACAGCCTGCCGGAGGAAGATGTTCCTCTAGAAATAGTCCTGTCAAAACTAAATTATCCAGTTGGCGTAAGCCATAAAAACTTTATTACCCTAAAGCTACCCATCCAAACGTAGAATTAGAATAGAAACCTAATGTTATGAAAAATAACTACAATGCCAATAACATCTATGAATGTAACTTGGATGGTTGTTCTTAGTATAACATCCTATCCAAACTTCAGTAGATGACAATGAATTCCACTACTTATAGAACTACTCATAACTTCTCAAACCAACTTACTACCCATGTCCTCATAGCTAGATTCACAGTCTGCTTAAAGGATACTGGGATACCTATATTAGCAAGGAAGATAAGCAAAATATCTTCCAAAGTGTCTGGTTTGACTCACTAGGAGAACCAATTCTAAAAGATTGCCAGACCATTCCTGACTCTACAAATACATTAGTTTATACTATTATAAAAATCTTCATAGGAAGTCCAGGTATTTTTAGTGAAAGGTCCTCTAAGATACTTAATAATCTTAAGTATAAAATTCTTTATAATTTTAGGTGGTATAAGGACAATTTTCTCACAAGGATCTATGAAAGACCCGATGGAAATCTCCCATACTAGAATGAAAAATTCCTCGATGAATTGCCTAAGTCTCTTAGAGACCTAGTCATAGAAGAACCTCAACATCAATAATAAGGTGATATCATTCCTTATGAGCATATCACTTATGGTCAGCTCACAAGTCTAATCCAGCAAGTTGCCCTAAAAAAATATTGACAAGACAAGATACTAAGGCAACTACTAAATATAGGCCACAAACCCAATGAGATTAGGGAGTTTTTGTGAATAATTTGGCCTATTTTCTTGTAGGAAGAAGGCTCATAGAAAACCAACCTCAAAAAGGGAGGTTTCTTCTACCAAGCCTCATGTTTCCACAAAACCAAAGTTTTCTCATTCTAGACAGTGTTCAATAGTGAAATCGGTGCTTCCTGCTCCGAATAATTGCAAATATTATAGGTGTGCGAAACCTGGTAATTTTGCCAGATATTGCAAATAATCTAAAAAGGTTAGAAATCTTAACCTTGATGATTTTATTCTTAGCTAGATCCAATGGCTCTTACTAGAGAAAAGTTAAGATTCTGATAATGCTAATAACGAATTTGAATAAAAGTTTAAGTAAATTCAAAATAATGACTTAGAGTCCCCCCAGTTTGTCCAAGAAGACCAACCAGAGATCAATTTTCAATAAAAAAATAAGATCTCCTCCTGGAAATGATAAGTAATTTACAGGATTATGATTAGAAAAATAATATATGGGCCAATTTAAAAAGACTCTAGATAAGACTCCCACATCTTCGTTTGGTATATTTCTAATCCTTAAATATCAAATAATTACAATATCACTGATGTTCTGAATAGGTTCCCATCTAGTAAGCCTAAGGTTGTAACTATTCAACATCTCCAATAAGAAATAGTGCTCCTTAAAAAGAAAGTTAGGGAAATAAAAGATAGACAAGATTTAGATCAACTTATCCTCCAATAAATTTTTGTAAAGGCTGAATAATATCAGGTGATAGATATCACTGATCTAACAGATCAAGAAGTCAAACAAGGAGATTTTATTTAACTATCTTACAAGGATATTCATTAGGATATGGAACACTTGCATTAATGTCTTTTCAAAAAGGATGATTTCTATTGTCAATTCTTATGTTTCTAGAAAACCAAAATCTTCACACCCTAGATAGGGTTCAACAACATAGTTGGCGCTTCTTGCTCCCAATAATTGCAAATGTTATAGATATGGAAAACCTGGTCATATTGCCAAATATTGTAAATTATCTAAAAAGGTTAAAAATCTTAACCTTGAGGATTCTATCCTTAGATACATCCAACACCTCTTACTAGAGAAATATGAAGATTCTTATAGTGTTAATAACGAATTTTAACAAGAGTTTAACCAAATTCAAAAATGATGACTTAGAGTCCTCCAATCGGACCAAGAAGACCAACCTGAGATCAATGTTCTATCAAAACAACAAGATCTCCCCCCTAGAAATGATAAATAATTTACAGGATTATGATTAGAAAATATACTCTCTAGACCAGTTTCAAAAGACTCCAGATAATCCTTCCACATCTTCGTTTGGTATATTTTCTCATCCTTAAATATCAAATACATACAATACCACTGATGTTCTGAATAGGTTCCCATCCAGTAAGCCTAAGGTAGTAACTATTCAAGATCTCCAATTAGAAAAAATTCTTCATAAAGAGGAAATTAGGAAAATAAAAGCTGGACAAGATTTTGATCGACTTGTCCTCCAATATTTTTTTGTAAAGGCTGAACAATCTAAACTGATAGATATCATTGATCCAACCTCAATCTTAACCCATAGCACAACCAATCAAGATGTAGACATATGTTGATATGTGAGGCTATTTTATTTCTTTGAAAGTAGATGCTTATTTGATGTAAACATGAAACAAAAATAAAAGTAATGTTAAATTTGAGTACGGAACCGAAAGGGATAATTTTGTAACCAAAACTTTCAAAGGGGAAAGTGGATCTTGAAAGAAATAAAAGGGGATAAAAGTCTCTTGGATAATCAATTTATCCCGGGACAATTGTGGGCGTGTCAGGTAGCACTTACAAAATGCTTGTTGTTCAGCGTTTTTCAAGTCACTTGGTGTCGATGATTTGCAAGTCACTTGGTGTTTGGTGATTTGCAAGTCACTTGGTGGCCAGTGATCTCCTCTTATTTTTTGCTTTAAATAAGCAGGTTCTTGTTGTGTTTGAGTTATTCCTTCTCATTTCAGCTCTAAATAAGTTTAGATTATTCTCATTTTATCGTACTCTCATTTCTTGTATTAAAATCAGTGAAGATACATCAAGAGTAGATTTATATTAGGGCGGCAAAGTTTTATATGAAGTTTATTTTGTAATACATAATCGTCGGCCTGTTGGTGTGTATATATTTCTATTATTTCTTAAATATAAGTGATTGCAATGCTTACTAAGAAAAGAAATGGGAATAAGTGATCCGAAAAATGTAGTGATTACCACTGAACGATAGCCAACGTCTTTTTCTTCCAATGAAGTTATACGTATTATAAGACTTATATTTGGAATGATAATTCTTTGCCTATATTTCTCTATGATATTAAATTTTTTGATAACTTAACAATTCTTGACATATATGCGTTAATTGAACATTGTCCAATCGTTCAAGAACCCACCGATAATGAATTTAGTCTTTGTGATACTTCATATGTATATGTCGAATTTGAATGTTGGTTCTTTAAGAGGTATAGACCAACAACAAATAGTGGGAGAATTTGACAGACACTCAAATAATATAAACAACTTGACTACGCTATATGATGGTTGGTTTGATATACAATATCATTACTTTGATTAAAGTGTGCATAACTTTGATATTGGGGGACTTAGCAATGCTCCTATGCACTTACAAAATTTGAATTCTAATCATTAACAACGTTCTTTTCCGGTGAAGTCAATCGATGGGTAAATATAATAAATTTTTAAATTGAATTAAGCTATAATTTATACTTTTATATTTAACATAAAAAGTATACATTAACATACCTTACTGAGAATACTTTAACTTGTGTTTTGATAAAATATTTTAAGAAAGCCTAAATTTTGTTTGCAAATATTTTGCTTTTGTTTACAATGTTTGTGCACTTGAGAATAGAGATTGGGGATTTATATAGGTATGACAATTCGTTAACTTTATGCATTTTAGGCCTTCACGTGTTTTATAAATACAAAGAAACTCACATGCAAATACACACATTTCATACACATGTTGCGTGTAACCAAGTTTAAAAATCACGCTATGCAAATCACTGGACACCAATTGACTTCCAAATCGTTGGACACCATGTGGCTTGAAAAACGCTGGACACCAAGCGTTTTGTGAGTACTGCCTGGCACGCTGAGAACTATCTCGGGTCAAATCGCTCAGCCAAGAGCATTTTGTCCCCTTTGATTTCTTTCCAAGTCAATTATTTTCTTTGAAATTTTTGATTAAAAAATTAACCTTTCGACTCCAAACTCTGTTATATTTTACTTTCAAATTAAAATACTTAACTAGAAAAAAATTAAAAATATATTCAAAATCAGTGTTTAGATGATGAAAAATCGTTGGCACTAAAAAGATTTTTTGTTGAATATTTTAAAAAAAATCTTTGCTTTCACTTTTTGTAATAATAGAAGATCAAAATAGACTATCTTTCTAAATTTTAATTATTTGATTGAACATGCAAATGCAAATATCAAATATCATTTTAGATAATTAAATTTATCAATATACTAGTTACGAGAAGCCCGTGCAAAGCACGAGTCAAACATCTATCCTAAATTAATATTATAACAATAACCATATTAATTAATATGACATCTTTTGATTTTTGAAATTTAAATAAATTTATTTTTTAAAGAAATTTTTACATATATTCTTAAAATATTTTAAACTGTCAATTATTGTGATTTATACTTCAAATATATAATTTTGTTTCAAAAATTTAATTCCCAATCAAAATTAAACTCTACAAATGTATAAATTAATAATGAGTGTGAAAAGCAAAATTCATTGAGCTTATGTTACTGTTTTTCAAATAACACGGGCTCAGTATATGTTATTTTTTGGTCTCAATTTATGCCACACAAATAGAATTTAGATAATCAATCATACTTTTAATATATTTTTAGATATTTTAAGTTGTTAACTATTTTAATTTATAATAATTTTTATGTAGTTTTGTAATGATATACGCTACTATCCATGTCCAAACTTTTATGGCGTTGATAGTCAATTATTTTTAAAATAATTGAAGTTTTTAACTATTATGATTTATTATACCTTTTTTCTATTCCAATTTAAGTGGCATTGATATACTTTCAAGAGTAAATCAAATATTTTATATCTTTTAAATTTTAAATTGTTAATTATCGTGATTTATAGTATTTTCTTACTTATTTTTTGAAATATATAACACCTTAGATATTTTATGTTGTCAACTATTGTAATTTATAATATATTTTATGTAACTTTCAAATAATATATGTTACTATCCTTCTCTAAACCTTTGTGGCATTGATAGTCAATTACATTTTTTAAATAATTTATGTTTTTAATTATTGTGATTTATAATACTTTTTCTTCTATTCCAATGGAATGAGGATTCAAAATATCACACATTGATTAATCAAAGAGAGATTCAACAACGAAAAGAAAGATCGATTCTTTGGGATCCTTCTTTTCTTCAAACGAAACGACTTTCTGCTTTTTGATTTTATGTTTACCGCCTTGCTGGAGTGAAGTCGTAACAAGTTAATTTATTATTTTATATCTATTTTACCATATTTATTAAATATTATTCATTTTAATACTTTGGTGACTTATAATAATTAATTAGGGATGATATTTAGTAAAATTACAATTGAAGCAGCTGAACAAGACATGTCATAAATGTCTATTTTACTTTTTTATTAAATATTATTAATTTTTAATATATAAATAACTTATAATAATTAATTAGGAGTGATATGGTAAAATCACAGAGCAAGTAGTTGAAGCAAGTAGCATAAGAAAGTTTGTTGACACTCTGTTGATGAAACACCTAAGACCTTGGCCTTGCAAAAATTTTTGGTGTTTGAGCAAGTTGTCCAAGATATGGTTGGGCAAGCCACTCGTATCTATGTATATGAGTAGTACCCACCTTGGCCTCCCCTCTCGTACCTTAAACAGCAATATAAGATAGAATACTGTCACTTATACGACTTGGCCTCTCCTCAATCGTAACTAAGGGTACGAGTCGTACCTAGGTGAGTCGTATTATGCGTGGTGCCTAGTGTAGAGTGGACTATTGTCTATACGAGTGTTGCATACGAGTTGGGGGTGAGTTGTACCTTTGGATACGACCCAAGGGTGCATGGTCATACCCTAAGCAGTGTAGGTGACCTAGGAAGGGACTAGGGTACGAGTTAGGGTACCACTCGTACCCTAGGGTATGAGTCCTTTAGTGAGTCGTATGGGGGAGTCGTACCCCTGGATGGGGTAATTTTCCAGCTTTTAACTAAGGGCCTTGTGGTTATTTCCCTTGCCAAAAATGCTAACCCCTCTCACTATATAAGTGTAAATGGCCTCCTTAACATCCATTGGGATAAATCAAACACCCTAAACACTCTAAAATCTTATTGAATCAAGATTAGAGGCTAGGGTTTGGAGGGTGCTCATCTAGTGGAAATAAGGAGTTAAGTTTCTTGGTAAATCATCTTGTTTAAGGCATGTAACTCTTCCCCTTGCTAAATAACTCTAAACCTATGAATTCTACACTTGGATTAGTAAGTGTACATGGTGGTTTTGAAAACAAATGAAAAGGGTTTTGTTGACTAATGATGATCCTTGCTTAGACTTATGTTTTTACATGTTATCTATGATGATTTTCACATGTGGATGATTTTTGTATGTAGTTTAACATGACGGTCTTGAGTAACCCTAATCTTGATGATTTCTACCATGAAAATAGCCTTGTTGAAGGTATGTACTTAAGGTGTTGGTAAAAATGTCTAATTAAATTGTCTAGTCACATGTTTGTGATGTTTTGAACTATTTAAATGTTCCAATAAGCATGAATGATTGATAAGTGATATGGTAAAGTTATTGTGAACCATGTATTATGAAATTGATAATATTGTTGGGTTAATGACTAATAAGGGGTTGAAGTCCTGAACATGAAAATGAACTTGATGTGTGTGTTGATCCTAAATGTGGTGTAAGCTTGTTAATGAAATCTGAATGGTTATGTGGGTCTTAATGATAAAAAGTATGATTAATGATGAGTCGAATCAAGACATTTAGTCTGTTGAAGCCATTAGTGGTTAAATGATTTTGAGAAGGTCAAATGTGTATCTATGAAATTGGTCTAATGAACATGAATGAGTCATGATAAGGACTGATTTAATGTGAAAACTTGTAGATGGTTGGTTAAAGCCTTATTGGCCATGTATTGAATTATAATGATTGTAAATGCTTGGTAAATAGTTGATAAAAACCTTATTAAGCTTGTAATGGATTAGCTTATGGCTTTAAATGGGGTGATGGCCTTATAAGTATGAATGTTTGATAATTGGTATTGTGTTGATGTTGGTAGCCATGTGATTTATTAAACTATGACTATGTTGGTTTTTTTTAGCTAAGAATAATAATTCAATTCCCTAAGTTTGAACTTGAAATTATCTGCGGAACTAAAGTGTGGTATCAAAATGTTAAAGAGGAATGAATGGGCTAGTAAGGGTCTTGATGACCACCGATTGAATTATATGATGATTTGAATCGAGGCATTGGCCTAATAAATTTTTTAATCGATGAATATTCCCTTGAAGACCTTATGGTCTCGCGTAGGTCTTGATAACCATAAATTTAATTGGATGATAAAATTAGTAAGGCTTCAGCCTATTTGAAATGTTTGAGCAATGAAGGCTCCCATGAGGACCACGTGGTCTGTATAGTGTTGAATTGGATAAATGAGCTAAAGTCCTTAAATATCGAATTGAATTGTATGGATATCAATGCATGAACCAATGTGTTAAGAGTTCAAATATCAACTAATGGTGGTAATGCGATGTCTTATGGATTAAGTCCCTTGCCTTATGAAAGGACTTATGGTTAAAGTCCCTCGTCTAATGACTTGTGGTTAAAGTCCCTCGTCTAATAGCTTGTGGCTGGAGTCCCTTGCTTAAAGGGATTTCTTGAGGTTAAAATACCCCACCTTATGAATCGACATGTTATTAGAGTCCAGTGCCCCATTGAATATGGGATATGTGATTAGAGTTCTATGCCCGATTGAATATGGGAGTATGTGATTAGAGTTCTATTCCCGATTGAATTTAGGAGCATGCAATTAGATTTCCATGCCCGATTAAATGAGTGAGCATGTGAGTACAATACCATGCCTCATTGATTATGTGTGTATAGATAGAGACCATGTTTTAATAGATAAGTATGTGCTTATAGTCCCTTGCAAAATGAGTGCACCCATGGTTGAAGTACTTTGTCTAATGAAATATGAATTTGGTTAAAGTTCTATGCCTAATAAGAACAGTGTGAACCTAGGAGTGGAATGTTAGAGTCCTCCACTTGATGTCTCATGATTGAATGACTTGAAAATATTGTTAAGCCTTGGTCTCTTGATTTGCTTGTGAAATACCTATATGTAAGGATAGGTGTACAGGTATTATTGAATATGATATATTGACTTATTGTTGACTGATGATTTTATTTTATTCTTATCCTTGAGTTACATTCTAGAGCTCCAACTGCTAACCGTCTTTGGATGCTATGTCCCCACACGACATAGGGGCCGGTGCATCTTTATCTTCTTCTACCCTGTGAACATGTGTTCGAGTTCAGGCATAGAGCTTTTTGGTGAGATTCCTTACTCTGGGAGATCTACCTTTCATAGTTATGTTACTCTATGTCATAGACTTGTATAGATTTAGTACTTGGCCATTGTCGGGGGCATATCCCGATATATTATTGACTTCAGTTTGGTAGAGACTCTGTGGATGAATGTGGACTTGGGTTTATTGGCTAGACTGTTGACATTAATGAAATGATAGATATTGTATAGTATTGACTGTTAGTCTTATATTTTCACTATCTTATTATAAGGACGGGATTCACCCAACCCTTGTGGTTGCTGTGATGATGATTAGGTTGGGTTATCGGGGGGACCTCCGGTTCATGCGAGCTTGGGGTGCCCATACGACATGTCCTAGTTTCGAGGCTTGTCATCTGATGCTTTACTACTTATTAGTAAGTAAATATTATTAATTTTTAATACTTAGATGAATTATAATAATTATTTAGGGGTGATATTTAGTAAAATTACTATTGAAGCATTTGAAGCAGACATGTGATAAATGTCTATTTTATTTTTTATTAAATATTATTAATTTTTTAACAAATAAATAACTTATAATAATTATTATGGATGATATAGTACAATTAAAGAACAAACAGCTGAAGCAGATAACATAAGCAGGCATGTTGACGCTCTGTTGCCTGCTTTACTTCTCATTAGTAAGTAATTTATAAATCAATGTTGATTTGTAATCATCTAAATATTCTTATTTATAATTTTAATCAATTATAATTTTATATTCTTTTAATATATATCAAAAGAAAAAAATGCTAAATTTATATTTTTAATTTTTCAAATACAAATAAAATTTATATGTCATAATCCAAATGGTTGTGAGTGACATTACACTAAAGCTTCAGTGGAAAATCAAGAATTACCATCTAACTCAAGACTTAACCAATTAATTTAATAAAATAAGGTAATTAATGAATCAGAATAAACAAATTAAAAAGTCATACTATAAAAGCTGCTTACAAAATAGTGTTTAGAGTAGTACAAAAGTTTCTAATAAATAATAATGTCTGAAGAAAATAAAAATTTAACAAGAAATATTTGAGGCAGCTCGAATGGGAGTAGCTCATTCTCAAATCAGTCGACTGAAAGGTTCTATATGTAAGGTTGCATTGAAGTCCCTGAAACATAGTCTCCACTCAGAAAAAGGAATACATGTGTAGTATCAATGCAAATACTATGTATTGATAGGTAGTATAGGCCGACACAACTTAGTAGAAAGTATATCTCATGAATAAAATAAGCAAGTAGACAAGTATATAAGCACAAAATCAAGTAGTTTATCAACCATGTAAATCACCTAATTTTCAAACACATTAAATCCAGCAGCATAAAGAGCGCATAAATCACTAAACAAACATATCAATATCAAATACATACATACATACACACACACACATATATATATGTTTGTATTTATTAGACATATCAATCCTTTTCAAAATGCTATATGTATGAAAAGTCACGCTGCAAAACATAGATCTTGTTCACATTGATTTTAAAGCTGTGTAGTCTCTTTACCTCATCAGTCTCATTTTTTATTATTAAAACTCACAAGAATCACTTATATGTACAAAGCATACTAAATGGTCTTATTTCTTCTCAAATAGTCATGACTTGCATGGGACAATCTAGGATCCATATACCTTACCACGTGGTACCCGCACCATAATATAATCTCTCATTCGTTACCTCACATAAAACCCGAGCTACTCAATCAACAACATGATATGTATATTCTTAACTTTTGAAATATATCTCAGTATGTTATCATATTTAACTATGTCTCATGATATTACAACAAGTAAACAAAATGTAGTAAGTGTACTTCATAATCATAAGCCATTTAAAGACGGACTTCAACAATCATATAGCTTATTTATGCAAGCATTGCCAATTCAAATAAATATGCAATCACAAACTATGTTTGTATACCAATCAACATGTTTAATAACCACAAAATATACAAAAGACTAAATCACGTCTAACTCCACGTAAATCATAACCTACCTCCACCGAAGGACCAGAAACAAGCAAACTAAATCATGAAAGCTTTTTCTTTTCTCAACGCATCAGAAAGTTCGGTCTAAAACAAACAATTATAAGAGTAATTAATCATTTACTCTTCAAATAAATTATTTGGAAATTCAAACCTATTAATTCTACCATTATTCACTATCTATAATATTATCCAAGGGTCCTTCAACCATCAATTAGTTTCACAATTTTCACATTATCTCAACTCATGGAGTTTCTACACCAATTGCCCTCTTTAAAGCAATTTTTATGCATAAGATCTCATTTTTATCAAACTCAAGATTATCAATTAATACAATTCATGTTCAATAACAATAATTTCATGTTATGAAGTATTAATTTATAACTTAGAAGCATTCGGTGTGATTATTACATCCACTAAAAGATTTTTTTCACACTTTTCATGAATCTAGGGTTTTAACCAATAATTCTCTCTTTATAATCTTCCTAGAAATTCTATTCTAGTAATGCATTTCTAGGCAAAGGAATTGATGAATAACTTACCTTTATGATAAAATTCACCATAATCTTGAAAATTGCCTCTATAGAGTTCAAGAATGAGGTCTTAGAGTTTGTGCGGTGAAATTCGAAATAAGACACTTAAATAGTCATGTTGCCTCATTCTTCAGCTCATATGGAGCTTTTTTCACTACAACAACTATGCTATAGAGAAATAAGGAACATTGTAATGGTCACGATGAGTTTTTTTCAGCCCAGCTATGGCAGAACTTTGATGACTATGACCGTCCCGCTGTAGCAGAAATTTCACCATTATAGTGGTACTTAACCAGTAGGTTTGGAAGAATTGGATTCTTGCCTAATTTCACAACACAAACTTATAAACATAGGACATCACAAAGAAATTCTGATGTGACAACCACTAAAATTACTTACCACGAATGTACTCGTAGTCGTAGAGTTTCCTATGAGTGTCTAGATCACTAGGTCACTCCCTAATGGAATACAACACCATAAAATAGAATTCTGTTAATCATAATTTTCTATAATTAATGTTGCTATCTGATTTTTTGAGTCATGATGATACCTACTTTATCCCCTTCTTGAATTTCAATTGAAGAAAAAGTTGAGTCATGATGACACCTACTCAAGAAAAAGTTTTAAGTTCACCCACTCTTGAATTTCAATTGATATCAGAACAGGTCTCACCATAAAATATTTCTTAACCGCACTTGATTAAATATCAAATGGTCAACTATCAAATTCCTAGAGCACGTATTCAAGACGGACATTCTTCAACAAGGTCACCGTACTTTAATGGGCAACACTACTCGCATTGGAAGAACAAATTTAAAGTTTTTGTACAATCTAATGACTTCCAATATTGGGTGGTCATTAAGAAATTAGCAAAACCTATACCAGGTTTCAAGGACAAATAGAAGGAAAAAGAATCGAGAAGTATGGATATGGATGACTTTGAAAAATTCAAAATCACCAAAGAAAAACAAGAGGTAATTGAAACTAATACTAGAGCTATAAGTTTGCTTTATTATTTAGTGAGGGGAGTAGTGTACGACAAGATATCAACCTGCAAAACAACCAAAGAAATATGGGACAAACTTGAAGTAACCTTTGAAGGTACTACCACAGTGAAGGAGACAAGGATTAGTTCTTTTATAAATGAGTATGAGCTCTTCAAGATGGAAGAAATTAGAGTGTGGAGTCAATGTTGGCATGTTTTAGTAAAATTATCTATGAACTAAAATCCTTAGGGATGGTATACTCAAATAACCTTTAGGTCAAGAAGCTGGTAAGAAGTCTCCCAAAAGCATAGAAAACCAAGGCTGCCATTCTAGAAGATGGAGATCTCTACAACATGACATATGACAAACTGAGAGGTAACTTTCTTGCTTATGAGCAAAATCATATATACAGGTATAGAAACGAGGAGAAGAAGAAACACGTAGACTTTAGTGCCGTAAGTTTGAAGGATAATGAAAATTTAGATGATGACAATAACAAAGGAATGAATCTTATAAATCGAGGGGTTAGAAAAAGGCATCAGACACCCCAAGGTTTCAAAAACAACGAGCTCATGAGAAATGATGGTCGCTATTATCATTGAGAAAAACTAGGACATATTAAATGAAACTGTCCTGAATTGAGAAGATCATCCAAGAAAAATGTATTACCTCATAAAATCCTAAGCTCGGTTCAATCATAGTTGCATGTTTAAGGTGTTCAAGGCTTGAAACTTTCACTAAGTGTTAAGGACTTAGTCATTTTGAAGACCCCTAAACTTTGATAATTTTTATTTTCGTCTTACCAATATCGAGATGTTGATTTTTGAGTTAATTCATGTTCAGAGTTGTTAAAGGTATGTCTCAAGGGAGTTTTGGAATTTTCAAATAGGCGTAGGGGCGTATTTAGGAAATGAAAGTAGAAGACCCCCAACAATAAGCCTGCATTGCAGGGCTTGCTCCGCTTGACTAGGTGTCATGGTGTGGGGCTTTCTCCGCTGTACTGAGGGTCGTGGAACAGGGCTAGCTCCTATGAAATGAGGGTCACGGTGTGAGGTGGGTGTGCATCCAACTCTTTGGTCATTGAGATCAAGGGGCAATTATGTCTTTTCACTCCACCCAAGTCATTCCCAACATGATTGGGGGTTTTCACAGAGGCATTATTTTCCTCTTTCACTCAAAATTACTCTCAAGAAACCCTCCTCCTTCCCCAAGATCAACGCCCAAGCCCCTTTCTCAAGAAATCAAGAGTTCAAGCTTCCAAGTTCAAGAAACCCTCAGGAAATCTTCAAGAAACTATCTATTGTGGTATGTGGGTATTCATCAATGGGTCCATTTCACCCATTGAGCCTAAAAAACCCTATTTTTATTTACAAGTATAAATCTTATCTTACTTTATGAAATTAATCAATGAATTTTATGCCAAATAGATTAAACGTTATGTCTACAAGTATTTCCAAGTGAATTATGCTATTTTATGTTATGACTTGCAAGTTTCCATGTCATAGTCCATTGATTTCATGTTAAATCCCTAAATTATGAATTGAGCCATGTAATCATGTTGTTTACTCATGTTTAATACATTCCCATGTTCAAGCTCATGCTTCTCACTTGTTTTGGTGAAATGTTTATGCTTTGGGTATTTGAATCGTGACTTCCTTATTACAGTTTTGAGTGTTAATATCATTTTTTTTATTATCAGTTAGTGCTGACGGATTATTAATAACCGATACCTAGATGTTTTACATGATTTTAGATTTTCAAGTAATAAGTTAGTTAAGCTAAGAATTTTATCAGATTTGGGCATGTCGGTTACATGATACCTCCCACAGTTTTAGTCAGTGTTTCAGTGTATCTCCGCTCAGGTTTGCTTGAACAAGTGTATAGATTATCAGTTATTCAGTTATACAGATTTTAGTCTTTCATATTTTAGATTATCTCAGGAACATGTTTGTGCTTGGTTTTGCATTCTCAGATATTACATATTTATGCATTCATGCTCAGTAATCCCATGTATTTCAGCCAGTTCTTCTCTCATATACCAGTACATTCAAAGTACTGACCGCATATTTTTCTTTGTGTTATGTTGTATTATAACATATGTTTAGACACTCAGCTTCCCTATCATTTTTAGATAGCTCAGTGTTACCCAACAACAGCAGTGGTGAGTCCTCATCCATCAAGGACATGATATGTTATCTCAGTTATTTTAGTATTTCCTTATATAAAGTCAGTCGGGGTTAGTTGGGGGTTTGTCCCATCATCTCCTCATAATGTTTAGAGGCTTTCAGAAAACCAATTAGGCAGTCAGTCAGTTCTTTCAGTATTCATCATTTGCATTCAGATGGACGATTTAGTTTCTAGTATTATATCAGATAGTTTAGACATGTCATTGCTATGTATTTCAGTATTTAGATTTTTAATAACTTATCAGTTTATCTTCTGTGCATGTGTTGTATTTCTATTTCACTCAGTTCTCACAGTAGGTACCAGTTCATAGGTTAGCTTATGGTCACTTATGGCCGTAAGCACCATTGTCGCGACTTGGGCGTAGCCTCGGGCGGTGACAAAACTTAGTATTAGAGTCTAAGGTTTTAAAGTATCCTAGGGTGTCTGAAAGTCGTGTTAAGTAGAGTCTTATCCATAGGTGTGAAGATCGCCACACTTATGGGAAAGAGGATACGAGACGTTTTAGGAAAGTTTCCTTCTTTCAGTGTTCATGTCATGCAAAAGAGAATTAACTCTATTTACTTCCTCTTTCTAACTCATCCTTCATTCTGTCTACAAACAATGCCTCCCAGAAGAAATAATGAAAGAAGGAACAGGGTTCAGCCCGCATCACTGCCTGTTTAGGAAGATCCCCTGAATGGGCATGTCTATCATACCGCATTCAGGGCCTCTTTCACTACCCTAGCCTATTCTGTAGATTCTCAGAATAACCAGCAAGCTGTTTTCCCATTCAATCCAATGGAAAATACATCTGAAATTAGGATTTGAATTTCACTCGGATGAATACCCCTCTATTTTCTAGGTCCAAGTCTGAGGAGTATCTGTAGGAGTTACTGGAAATAGTGCAGAAAGTGACAGATATCATGGGCGTCACTTCGAGTGAGAGTGCAGAGTTGGATGTATATCAGTTGCAGGATGTATCTCACACCTGGTTTACGTAGTAGAAGGAGAACCGAGGTGTTGATGTAGGCCCGATAGAGTGGGAGGAGTTTTCCACAACTTTCTTAGATAGGTTCTTCCCCTTAGAGTTGAGGGAAGCTAAGGTTTAGGTGTTTATCAAATTGAAGATGGGTAATATGAGGGTGAAGGAATACTCACTTATGTTGACTTAGTTGGTGATGTATGCTCCTACTATGGTGGCAAATAATAGGTCTACAATGAGTAAGTTTGTATCTGGTTTAACTGATAGTGGAGTGTAGGACCGCCATATGTATTAAGGAGATGGGCCTATCTAGATTCATGGTTCATAACACGATTGGTTTTTTTTATAGGGGAATTATTTACCCCTTTCACTCAAAATTACTCTCAAGAAAACCTCTTCCTTCCTTAAGAACATCATCCAACCTTATTTCTTAAGAATCAAGAGTTCAAGCTTCCAAGTTCAAGAAACCCTCAAGAAATTTTCAAGAAACTATCTATTGAGGTATGTGGGTATTTATCAATGGGTCCCTTTCACCCATTGAGCCCATAAAACCCTATTTTTACTTACAAGTATAAATCTTATC
Organism: Capsicum pubescens; assembly: GCA_030864215.1. Classification (NCBI taxonomy): domain Eukaryota; kingdom Viridiplantae; phylum Streptophyta; class Magnoliopsida; order Solanales; family Solanaceae; genus Capsicum; species Capsicum pubescens. The sequence continues at coordinate 238,705,722 of CM061544.1, read as the reverse complement.
TTACTTTAGGAAATTAATCCATGGATTTTATGCTAAATTGATTAAAAGTTATGTCTACAAGTGTTTCCAAGTGAATTATGCTACTTCATGTTTTGACTTGCAAGTTTCCATGTCATAGTGCATTAATTTCATGTTAAATCCCCGAATAACGAATTGAGCCATGTTATCATGTTTTTTACTCATGTTTAAGAATTCCATGTTCAATTTCATGCTTCTCACTTGTTTTGGTTAAATGTTTATTCTTTGGATCTTTGAATCATGATTCTATATTATAGTTTTGAGTGTTAATATCATATTTTATGATCAGACAGTGCTGGCGGGTTAGAACACTCGATACATATCTGTTTTACATGATTTTAGATTTTTATGAAATAAGTTTTTTTAGCCAAGAATCGTATCACTATACTCAGATGTTTATGATCATGATGAGCACTATTAGAAATAATGTTCAGTTGAATTTTAGTCTAGTTCAGTATTAGTGTCAGTTCAGTTGGGAGTAGGATTTAGCATCGAGCGAACGCTGGGATGGGGGCTCACCTGCAAATAGAGGGTGTGAACTTTAGTAGCAGTCCCTTAGTTTCAGAACTACGTAGCCAACATAGGTTTGAGATGTCTTTCTGCCAGTTAAGGGTTGACACATATCTTATGAGAGAACCTGTCAGTAGAGGGCGACTCCTTAGTCCTTTGGGATGCCAGTTTAGTGGACCCACACAACCAGTGTTAGTATCTATGGCATGGTACTGACACCCTTCCAACTGGGGTTACAGGTTGGACCCCTATTAGCTTAGATTGGGGCATGCCGGTTACATGAAATCTCCCACAGTTTTAGTCAGTTTTTCAGTGTATCCCAGCTCAGGTTTGCTTTACCAAGTGTACAGATTATCAGTTATTCAGTTAAATAGATTTTAGCCTTTCAAATTTTAGATTATCTCAGTAACATGTTTGTCTTTGGTCTTGCATTCTCAGATATTACATGTTTATGCATTCATGCTTAGTTATCCCATTCATTTAAGTCAGTTCTTATCTCATAAGCCAGTACATTCAAAGTACTGATAATATACTTGCTTAGTTTCTCAATTGCTTTTAGACAGCTCAACATTACCCAATAGCAGTAGTGGTGATTCCTTATCGATCGAGGACATGATATGTTATCTCAGTTATTTATGTATTTCCTTATGTTCAGTCAGTTGAAGTTAGTTAGGGGTTTGTCTTATCATCTGCTCATGATGTTTAGAGGCTTTCATACAATCAGTTAGGTAGGCAGTCAGTTCTTTCAGTATTCATCATTTTCTTTTGGACAGACGATTTAGTTTTTAGTATTTTGTCAGATAGTTTAGAGATGTCATTGCTACGTATTTTAGTATTTAGATTTGCAGTATCTCATTAGTTTATCTTCCGCACATGTGTTGTGTTGCTATTTTACTTAGTGCTCACAGCTGGTACCAGTTCATGGGTTAGCTTGTAGTCACTTAAGGCTATAAACACCATTGTTGCGACTTGAGGGTATCCTTGGGTCGTGACTAAAAATAAAAAGTTTGGAGCATAGAGTGATGAAGATGAGACTGAAGGTGAAACAGAAATAACAAATATGTTCTTCATAGCAATAGGTGAATCCAGATAAGACCATTTAATTATTAAAACTGTAATCTTTTTCAGACAAATCTTGATATGATTACTATTGAACTTCAAAAAGTTATTGATGAATATAAAAAAATTACTCAAGAAAAGAAAAATTGGTATGTTTCTCTAAGAAGAAAGATTGAAGAAAAAAGAGCTGACAAACTTAACATAAAGCAAGATAGATAGAAATAAACTTACTTCACGTGGAATGATGATGTAAAAATGCAATTAAATAACATTAGAAAATCACCAAGAACAATTTCATCAAATTAAATTTTCTTAAAGCAAAATCAACTTCTTCATCAGACTCTTTCAGCACTGCTAAAACTACTTTCTCCTTTCATGGACCTATTTGGTACACTATGGGAAAAAGATACAAAAATTACATACGACATAAAATGGTCTAATGGAACGTGGATTTGGAGGCTTAAAGGTAGTATATCTATCCCTCAAGGACCTAAGATCACTAAGGTACCTAAACGAAATTAATTCACTTATTTGGCCAAAATATGTCCGTAGAAACTACAAGAAAGAAATATGGGTAATTGAAAACAGATGTTCTAGACACATGTCTAGAAAAAAAGAAAAATTTTGATCCCTAAGGAAAATTAAAGGTGGATCCATCAGCGCCAGAGATAATCCCAAAGAGAAGTTATAAGAGTTGGCTCTTTGAAGCTCAGCTCTTCTTGTGAACTTATTGAAGTTTATCTTGTGGATAGACTCCAACATAGTATATTGAGCATCAGTCATCTATGTGATACATGATTTAGTGTATATTTCAATGCCAAGAGTTGTACCATCCTGCTTAAAAAATGAGAAATTACTCTCATTGGTGACTGTGTTGATAATATTTATGTTTGAAATAACACTAATTTTACTATATGACATTTCTCACTGCTCAAACCAGTGACACCTAGTTGTGGCATAGAAAACTTGGGTATGCCAGCGTGCATGCCATTTGAAAAACTTTTTAGACTTGAATTGGTGAATGGTCTGCCAAGACTAAAGTTTGAAAAAAGATCACATCTGTGATGCTTGTCAACTTGGTAAATATACTAGGACATCATTCAAAGTCAAAGACATTGTCAGCACTACCAAACCCCTGCAAATAATCTATATGGATCAATCTGTCCCCACCAAAACTGCCAGTATTAGGGGAAAATATGGGTTTGTTATAGTTGATGACTATTCTTGATTTACTTAGGTAATGTTTCATGCTCATAAGAATTAATCCATTACTAATTTTGATATCTTTTGTTGAAAAGTACAAAGATAAGTAGGGTATTTCATCACTTATGTTCATAGTGATCACGTAGGAGAATTTGAAAACAATGACTTTGAAGATTACTGTGCTTAGAATGGTGAATCTCAGAACTTCTCCTCTCCCTAATCATCTCAATAAAATGGCATGGTTGAATGTCTTGATTATAGTAGTAATTGTAGTGCTAGCTTGAATGTCTTGATTATAGTAGTAGTGGGGAGTCTTTTCTTCATCATTATGCTAGCAATGAGTTGTTCGAGGAAAAATAAGGCTTTAAGTGTGGGGTGATGATCTTAGGTTGATTTATGCACCTAAGTATGGTTATCTATGTTTATTTAGCTTAGTTTTGAGTATTTCTCATGTGCGTGATGAGTTAATATTTGTATAATACAGATCATCTTAGTTCTAAGTTATGTGTTTTTGATGTTTAAGGTGTGTACAAACCAAATATGGAACCAAAATGTACATTTAGAATTCTTACAAGATAACTAGTACTCTTAGCTTGAGCTATGTTCCATTCTAGTTCGTCTTGCTTGATTCTAGTGTAGTTAAAATCATAATTTAGGTATGTATTGTTAGAGGAAGAATTTTGTGATGATTAAAGTGATTTGTAGATTACATATAATCTGGAATTGAAGAATAAACACAACCACAAAGCAAGGACATGGAGATTTAATGCATGGAGTATTCAGGCGTACCACGCTACCTAGCCACGTTTAAGGGTGTGGAACACCCTTGTATACATTCTAAGAATTCCATTCTAGTATCTAGTCTTGATATCAGCATGCCACACTTCCTATCCACCATGATATTGGCGTGGTACGGAGGCAAATCAAAAACGACAAATGTTAGCCTAGTATTAATAGGACACTGCTATTCTTTTGTATTCACCTTGGACGACCTTGGGGAATTTACAAATTATTTAGGAGAGTTCAATGAGGAGTTTTATTTCTTTACTTTAGTTTATTCATGGATTATAACATGGATTCATCTATTGTGATTACGTGTATGTTGATAAGTGGCTAAACACCCTTTTATAGGATTAAGGTCAAGAACATTATTATTCTTGTTATGAATTGAATTGGTTTTGGTTATTTATTATTTATGGTTGTTTATTATCCTTTTGTTAACTATTTTAAGGATTTGCGACCCTTAGAATACATGCTTAATTCTTTCATGAGCTCAGAAGGAGGAATGCTAGGATAAATATAGTGTAGATGGAATAGGATCGTAATATCTCAATTAAATGATGTTATGATTTATATTTAGGAAAGGAATGTATCTAGGTTCCCTATATGGTGCAATCACGAATGAAATATGAATGCATTTAACTTAGTTCTCATATGCCCAATTAATGATGTAGTTGTGGGGCTAAGTTAGATAGTTGATTAGAGGTTCTAAGGCCATAGTCATAATATCAATATTGTGGACCAACAACTAAGATAATTAACCTAACCAATGAAGTTATATAGATTAGTATGACTGTTCGTAGTGCCTTAACCCTAGGTTTCTCCCTATTATTGTTCAAGAACCTTTAATTCAACATATTTTTTATTTTACTTTTAGTTTATTACTCTCAAACTCTTTTGGCTACTTTTGAACTTGTTTAATCATTATAGTTGAACTAGAATTAGATAATTTTTTTAACACAAGTCTCTATGGTATCGATACTTGACTTTTATAAGGCCATTTACTACTTGGTGGACCACATACACTTGCATGCGCACTTTAGCACATCACCATCCTACCTTTGTTATGTTTTCTTGAGGGTTAACAATACCTCTTCAGTCATTATAACAGTTAATTTAGTTGATTGGCAAGGTGAAGCTCTAGTTTCTATATTGAAGAAGTTGAAAAGGGACATTAGTTGGTCTATTGTTGACATCATTAATATTTTATTGGGAGTTCACTCTCATAATATTTAACTTGAACTTGATTGTATTCCTAGCATTGAACATTAACGTAGGTTGAATCCACTTATTCAAGAGGTTATGAAGAAATAAATCATCAAGTAGCTGAATGCATGCGTGGTTTATCCAATTGCTAATAGTAATTGGCAATGTTTTATAAATGTTGGGTCAAACCATTAACCCAAATAGATAATTTGATTGTCGATTTAATGATTTGATTTATTAGATTTTTGGTTGGGGTTTGGTTTATATATTTTTGTTATAGGGTTATCAGGGCTGGGCTTGATTTGGCCATATTTTTATTGGGTTACTCAAAAATCTGATAAGTTTTTACACCCCTTATAGGTCCCTGGACGACTGGGACTGTACTAACCCATACCTAATATTATTCCTAAGTTCCAACACCTGTAGCCCAAACTAACACCAGTAGCCCAATGTTGGGTTACTCAACCTCCAACACTTTGTTTTTTCACTCATTACCTCTTTTTAGATTTTATACCTAGAAAAGTTTCATTCTTACATTGCTGCTTTTAGATAGGATCTTGTTCAGGTCGATTTATTATTGGTTGAAGGAGGACTATGGTGATTTTGGGTTGAAGTTGTGTACCTTTTTCCCTGTTGTTTTACTTCATTGGACAATGATGGTTTGTCATTGAGGTTTAGAGCCAAGTATGTATATATATGTGTGTGTGTGAAATACTTATAATTTTCCCTTTCTTGTTTCATTAAGCTTGGGAGGTTGAAGATTTCGTTATATTTTTTTAGAGTAAGAGTGCTGTCTCTTTGTCTGGTAGAGCTTCTTTTGTTGTCACTTTGTCTGGTAGAGCTTCTTGAGGCTATTTAGGCTCTTGATTCTTCTGCTTTGTTTTGGTTCTGCCATGGGGTAGCTTTCTTCCCAAGACATTTTGGCCCTACATGAGTTTTTGGAGGGTTTTAAGCATTATCCATATGGTTATGTATTGCAGTCATGGAATGAGGAATCCATTGATTTCAATGCATGTCCTTCATGTTGGAATGGTATGATGTGCAATGGTGGTAATGTTGATGCAATTGTCCTTGACTACTTGGGTTTATCTACTGCTGCATATTTGAGTATTTTTGCTACCCCTACATCTATGGATAACAATTCGATTGATGGTCAAATATGCAGATACTAAGGGATATTATACTGAACAATTCCATGGTTACATTGGTACTCTCACTCACTTCTCCCATTTCTTCTTCTCTGTATATTTGAGCCGTGAAAAACACATTAGTTTTAAGGTTGTATTTAAAACTTTTTGGAACTTACTAACATTTGTTAGATAATATGTATTCTTTATAATAAATAAATAAATAAACAAATTAAATCACCTTTTAGATAATGCAACAATTCTAAAATGGAAGCAATAAACAACACTCAACATGACATTCTCTATTAAGTATCTGAATCAACAAATCATTCTGATAACATGGCATTATCTATTAACAATCCTTGTTAGTTTATTTCTTGTATGTATGTTGTATAGTTAAAGTTTTTTTGGGGTGTTTCTAATATCTTTGTTTCTCAATTAATTAGGTTTCACCATGCCTCAACTTCATGGTCCCAAAGCTTGATCATCTGTTTGGAATCACTATGAAAAGCTTGAAGAATATGATGATGGATGGTGCAAAGTAAAGTGTATTCATTATGGTAATGTTTATAATTATCAGCAACGTATTGAGACTTTCTCCTTAATGGATAATGTTAGCCTTTGTTTGGAGAGGTAGAGCATTATGCTCGTGGTATAAGATTTGAGTAGTTATTAATATTATTACTATATTTGAAATTTTAATTTAATTTTTAAATTGTGTGACTGTTGGTTTGAATTTTTCCTATTTTGCTTGTGCTAGACAAGTTTAAATTTGTGACTGTTAGTTTGGATTTTTCATATTCTATTTGTGCTTGCTTATGTACTTACGAATACGAAGATATCATATTATAGTGGAATTATTCTGTTAGATGGACTACTTATGTTTAAGAAGACTGCTTAACAAAGTAGCAGACTGCAGCTCTATGCTTATGCTTAAGATGGATTGCTTATGCTTAAGAAGACTGTTTTATCCAAACCTTCTATACTTAATGACTACAACTCAGCTGCAAAACCCTTATTACATTGTAGCTTGAGTTGTTTCCTCAATGTCAAATTACAACTCTTATTGTGTTGTAGCTTGAGTTATTGCCTCAGCTTCAAGTTTTAAGTTAAATGTTAATGGTTAACCCAATAACCAAACTAACAACGATCAATAAGATAAATCAATAACTGATAAATCGATATCTTAATGGTTCTTAATGATTTAGCTTTATTACAAATTGATAAATAATAAATCAAACTGATATTTTACTTAAAATCAAACCGAACTGATCAATATGCAGCTCTAATAATTGCATAAGCCCAGTCTAATGTATGTTGGATAAAGGCGGAATCAATGTGGTTCCAAATATCAAGAATGAACTTATTTTGATGAGGCCACTAACAGGCCGGTGAGTGTGCATGGACTATGAAAGTTGATAAGTGAGCCCAAAAAAATTCTTTCTGATGTCGTTCGTGGATCGTTCGTGGATCGGATGTTGGATCGTCTTGCTGGTAGAGAATGGAATTATTTTCTTGATGATTATTCGAGATACAATCAAAATTGGATCGCTCCTAAAGACCAAGAGTAGACCATTTTCAATTGTCCATTTAAGATGTTTGCATTCACGCAAATGCTTTTGAATTGTGTAATGTACCGACAACCCTTCAAAGGTATATGATGTCTATATTTTCTGATGTGGTGGAATACACTATTGAGGTAGTTATTAACAATTTCTTGGTGGTAGGTGATTCACTTAACTGCGTTGCAGTGATGTGAGGAGACCAACTTATGGCCATAAGATCTCTGAAAAGGAGATCAATGTTGATAAGACAAAATTTGAGGTGATTGAAAAATTAATAATATTTTAATTTGTTCATTTAAGAAAACTTAAGGTACAAATTTTTAAAGATTATAGAATGCATATTTGACAAAAATATTGATATTAAAAATATAATAACATAAAATTATTTAAATATATGACAAAAAAACACAATGAATGTCATGCCATTTGAAATAAGAAATTAATACTTCTCAAGCTAATAAGTCAAAAACGAAAATAACATAAATTAAAAATTCAAAGAAAAAGTTGACATAATATACTTATATCAAATTCTAACATAATAACTTCTTTAAATATAATTCGAAAGAAAAGGAAAAAAATAAGTTTAACCTCATTCAATAATAAAATTCTACTTTAATTCAAAAACTGAAATAATAACACGGTTATGCTAAATGAATAAAATAACAAAAACACAGTTACAAGAAATCAAATGAGGTAAAGGTTGGGAAATGAGAAGAAACAAAGTAAAAGATAAATAACGTAAAGTGGAAAATATATTTTAAAATTCAGAAAAATAAAAAATTTAAATAATAGAAATAAAAAATAAATTCAAAAAATATTAAAATAATCATAAAAGTAAATAAAAAAAATCTTGTAATTACAACATGTAATACCCCATATGTTGAAAAGTCGGGAAAAGAGTGTATTTCCATCGCGAAAGATTCAATCCAGCCACAGGTTTTCATACAACTATCTTATTATAACTTCACCCTAGTCGGTAATTTTCACCTCTTCTAAAAATTGAAAAGTATTACTCCTTTCAATTACACTCAATTTCTTGTTAATCAATTTGCAATTACTTGACAGTACAAATAGATCAAACAATGTAATCACACTCAAATCTAATTCTCAGTTGGCTTTCCAGACATGCCTATTTATGATGGGGCGAAATTCAGAAACAACATACTTATCCCCTTAATTATGAGTTTCATAGCAACAGTTTCATAATTACATAATATAGCAAGTTGTATTTTGTATTTTTGCAAACTGTTGCTACAAAAATACAAATACATGTGATTTTTACTGTCCTTATGATCGATATGTATTTTGTATTTTTTCAAACTGTTGCTACAAAAATACAAATACATATGCTACAAAATGTAATTTGATAAAAGTGTTGCTATTTTTTATAATTTAATACTTAAGTATGCTACTTTATGTATTTTTTCCTTTATGATATCAAGATTATAGCAATTAAATGACACTTTAGATATATTAACACACTTTTAGTTAAAAATAACAAGCCCAATTTCTATATATTATAAACGTTTATATTTAATATAAGTCAAGAACATATAATTCAGAGATTATTATACTCTCTTCGTTCTTTTTTAGTTGTCACATTTTGTTTTTTCGAGAACTAATTTGACCAATTTTTTAAAGTTAAATAAGAATGGATTAATTTGATATTAAAATAAAAATTTAGATATTCAAAATTTATATGAAAGATAGTGTGAATTGTATTTTTTCTCATATCAATATGATGAAAAATTATATTTTATAATGTTGATCAAAATTTATATTGTTTAACTGTTAAAAAGAAAATTATGACAACTAAAAAGAAATCGAGGAAGTAACTATGTTCAATCAAAGATCTAGACAAACCACATGCTGCGACAATACTATTTCCTTTGTCAGGTTTGACTTGACAAACTCCTGAGAACTAATAAATAAAATAATTATTTTACGATTTTATCTTTAATTCCTATTAAGTCATTTAAATATTAGAAAATGAATGGTACTTAATTATAAAATAAAATATGTGTAACATGACACAATAGTCTTAATATTTTAAACTAGATGAATAAATTATATATTTATTTTTCTATAGTGAACAAATAAAAAAAATAAATACGACTGAAATACTATTATGAGTCTATTTTACTTCCCCCTGATAGTATAAACAAATTTATAATACTTTTTTATGGTTCAAAACTGAATGAATCTTTTAAAGTCCAACAATATATTTTGTTTTAAAACTTACCCATATTTATAATGACTATCACCAGTTTTGAGAAAATAAATTAAAGAAGGTAAAATAATACAAATTACTCTATAATTAATTTTTTTTAAAGGGTATGTCAGCATCCTCAAAATTTATTTATTTTAAAAGGGTGAGAGTAGGGTGTTGGACAATATAATTTTTGATACCGAAAAATAAATAATCGAGACAAGAAAAATATTGCAACAATCAATTTATTGATTTCAATGCGAGTGTTACAATCTCTATGAATCCTCTGATTCGCCTTTTCAAATATAAATTTAAGTGCTTAAAGCTTAATCTTGAATTTGAACTTGGTTTGCGGATTCGAGGGACTTGATCTTGACTTGTGCTTGAATTCAAGGGCTTATGAGCTTGTTCTTGAATATTGCGGTCTTGATCTTAAATCTTGATGAACTTGATTTGAATGATTGAGCTTTTTAGAGAAATTGCTGCGTTTGATCTACGAGTTTTCTCTTGCTACTTGTTAGAGGTACGGGGGTGGGGGGGTGGGGGGGGGTTCTTTTCCTGAATTATGAGGCCCCTATTTATAATTGTAGGAAAGGAAGAGTCATGATGAATATAGACTTCCTTTGACCAATCAGATTTAAGTGATGTGGTGCATTTTATGGATTTTTATTTCATGGGCCTGCTGCATCAGTTTGACATGTGACACGGTCCTATTGGCTCCTTCACTTGACTTGACATGCCACATCATTTGACACGTGATGCTTATTTGGGCTTCTAGAATATGACAATATCTTGGGTTTAGTAAAGTGGGCTCATCATTTGTAGTCCAAATTAATAGACTAACCCAATAAATATTGGGCCTTATTTAAATTCATACCTATTTGGACTTAAATAATTAATTCAATTATATTAATCCCCAATATTTATTTGGGACTAATATATTTTGAATTTAATATAATCCGAATTTTGTACGGATTTAAATTTAATAAAATTGCATTGCCCACAAATACCCCCTACTCAAGACTTGTCGAGACATTTAATATTTTAAAGACTAGCCTTGAAGTATGATTATTTAAACATGTTTCCTTCGTGCTTCAATGATTTTCCATACATAAGAACACCTCATTCAAAAACTTTAAAGCTGAACCATGTTGGCATTATCTCTCAAAGCTCTCTTATTTTTTTTCACGAATCTCTATACTTAAGGCCCGTTGGTGAGGCATGATATCCAATTTCAAAGAGTTTTGGAAGAATTTTTCATTGCCTTACTTAATCAGGAATAAAACTCTTCCAATTTAAACTTAGATTGGAGAAGGAAACAACCTCCAATTTGACTTTGTATGAGAGAAGGAAACAACCTCCAATTTGAATTTGTATGGAAGAAGGAAATCAACCTCCAATTTGAATTTGTATGGGAGAAGAAAATAACCTCCGATTTGAATTTGTATGGGAAAAGAAAACAATCTCCAATTTGAATTTGGAGATAGAAGCTATCCCAATCTGAATTTATATTGGAGAAAGAAACAATCTCCAATTTGAATTTGGAGATGAAAGTTATTCCAATCTGAATTTATATTGAAGAAGAAAACATCCATCCTACAATTCTATAAAAGGAGGTAGTTTTCCCATATTTTCAATATCAATTTTGGGGTTTTCTAGCCATTAACAATATTGAGGTAATTTCTTTCCCTCCTACTTTTCTCTTATTTTCGTCACTTTTTTTCAGCACAGCATATTAGTGGTAGAAAATTCATATCTAATTGTAGGAATATCAAAATTATGAACCGTTTGATATTAAAAAAACTAGACTTAGAGATATATAATATATCCAAAATTTAAATTTAAATTCCTTTAATATAATTCTCGATAATCTTTTGAAGTTAACCCTGGATTTTATCATGCTGAAAATTTCAAATCTGCGCGTCTTTACTAAAACTTTCATATCTTGAAGTAGGAAGGATGAAATTACAAGCCGCTTGATTCTTGTGAAACTAGACACAAAGATATATAAAATATCCAAAATTTCTAATTTAATACAATCAAAATATTTTCAAGTGTTATCCCGAAATCAACATTGAGTTTTGATGCATCAACAATTTCAGATTTATGCGACATCACCAAAAAATTATATCTCAATGTGAGAGTACCAAAATTATGATCCTCTTGATCCTATAGATTCCGGAAACATGCATGTATAACATATACAAAATTTGGATTTTAAAACTTTTTTAATTGTTTTAGAAGATTTTTTGAAGTCGATCTTATATGCTGTCCGACAGAGGATTCCAGATTTGCATTGCCTCACCAAATAATTTATTTTTTGATGTGGAACCATCACCACCAAAGGGCGTTTTGATTGCCTCAAACTAGATTTTGAGGGATTTATTCTCATCAAGGCATCTTGACTCAATCCAAGTTGGTGATATGCAACTTTTAAGATCACAACGCTTTGATAGATAACATCCTTTCTATTTGTGTTTTTGCTTTCTTTCTTGTTTCATTTTTTTTTTTTTTTGGAGAATTGAAACAGATAGCAATATGCAACAATCGACTTAGAGTGCGAGAGTTTAACTTTGCCTCTGTCACCTTAAGTCCAACCAATTTTACTTGAAAACGGTAGACATCAACTTAAGGTGCGAGAGTTTAACTTCGCCTCCGTCACTTTAAGTACGACCAATTTTACTTGAAGACGGTGGACATCGGCTTAAGGTGTGATATTTTAACTTCGCCTCCGTCACTTTATGTCCGACCAATTTTACTTGAAGATGGTGGACATAGACTTAAGGTGCGAGAGTTTAACTTTGCCTCCGTCACCTTAAATCCGACCTATTTTACTTGAAGACGGTGGACATCGGCTTAAGGTACGAGAGTTTAACTTTGCCTCCGTCACCTTAAGTCCGATCAATTTTACTTAAAGATGGTGCAGTGATTTTATTTAAGTATGAGCTCTTTTCAATGTTCATCTTAAGGTGCAAAGGGACAAATCTTGTCCACCTTAACGCATGAAAATTTTGATATCCTTTTAAGGATAAATCTGCGAGAGGCCAGCTTAAGGTGCAAAGGGACAAATTTTGTCCACCTTAACGCATGGAAATTTTGAGATCCTTTTAAGGATAAACCTATTAGAGGCCAGCTTAAGGTGAAAAGGGATAAATTTTGCCTACCTTAAGGCATGAAAATTTCGATATCCTTTAAGGATAAACCCGTGAGAGGTCAGCTTAAGGTGCAAAGGGACAAATTTTGTTCACCTTAAGGAATAGAAATTTCGATATCCTTTTAAGGATAAACCCGTTAGAGGCCAGTTTAAGGTGCAAAGGGACAACTTTTGTCCACCTTAAGGCATGGAAATTTTAGTATCCTTTAAGTTATAGGCTTGGAGAACTTTAGCATTCCAAATTCCATTGAAAGAACTCTTTTTCTTTTCGACGGGTTTTCCCCATTAAGTCACAAATATTTGGAGTAAGTCCAAAATTTTATTAGAATAGTTTCATACTTTGCGTTCACATAACAGACATTGTAGGAACAATTTTTTTTTTACACTCCTGCAACTGAACTCGGAATGAGATTTCAAGCACCTACGTACCTCAATGAAGAGGATCAAGTCACAACGTAGTTCTGGGTGAGTGTTTTTTTGTGTCCTAAGTTTTCCCTAGGCCGCCTCTTTTGAGGTTTTCAACCTAGTGGACATTTATTTGATTTTTTTTGAGCCATTCACAGTTTATACTCTTGCGGGCCAGGAGTAGACATGCGGTTTTTACTCGTGCCTTATGGAATATACATGCAGTTTATACTCGTGCCTTAAGGAGTGCACATACAGTTTATACTCGTGCCTTAAGGGGTGCACATGTAGTTTATACTCATGCCTTAAAGAGTACACATGCAGTTTATACTCGTGCCTTAAGGAGTACACATGCAGTTTATACTCGTGCCTTAAGGAGTGCACATGTAGTTTATACTCTTGCCTTAAGGAGTGAACATGCAGTTTACACTCGTGCCTTAAGGAGTGCACATGCAGTTTACACTCGTGCCTTAAGGAGTGCACATGCAGTTTATACTCGTGCCTTAAGGAGTTCACATGCAGTTTATACTCGTGACTTAAGGAGTGCACATGCAGTTTATACTAGTGCCTTAAGGAGTGCACATGTAGTTTATACTCATGCCTTATAGATATCTAGTTTATACTCGTTCCTTAAGGAGTGCACATATAGTTTATTCTCGTGCCTTAAGGGGTGCACATGTAGTTTATACTCATGCCTTAAAGAGTACATAAGCAGTTTATACTCGTGCCTTAAGGAGTGCACATTCAGTTTATACTCGTGCCTTAAGGAGTGCACATTCAGTTTATACTCGTGCCTTAAGGAGTGTACCTGCAGTTTATACTCGTGCCTTAAGGAGTGTACACGCAGTTTATACTCGTGACTTAAGAAGTGTACATGCAGTTTATACTCGTGTCTTAAGGAGTGTATATGCAGTTTATACTCGTGCCTTAAGGAGTGTACATGTAGTTTATACTCATGCCTTAAGGAGTGTACCTGCAGTTTATACTCGTGCCTTAAGGAGTGTACACACATTTTATACTCTTTCTTTAAGGAGTGTACATGCAGTTTATACTCGTACCTTACTATCAATGCTTGAAGTACCTTAAAGGCGGAGTGGAAAGAAAGATAGTTGTCGATGACAAGCCATTCACTGAAGTTAAGTTACATTTCGCCGATGTAAAATTCTATTTAAAGAAGCATGTTGTGGATGAGAAAAGGGTTGAAGATATCATCAAGACAAGGTGGGACAATCTCTACCTCTCATCTCAACTTTTCCAACTGCAAAGTCCAATAACACTAAAATGACTTCCAAGAAGGTCAACTCTCAATCAACTGCTTCTAAGGATGCTGACTCAAAGTTCTCTGCTGAAGTAGAAAGTATCCTTGGTATTAATTTCGGAAACGTATGAGCTGTTACAAGGAGCAAGTCAGGCTTGCTAGGATAACAAATACATCCAGTGCCGTCCGCACCAACTTCAGCTGTTAGATCTTCAACCCCAAAAGGAACGAAGTTCAATAAAAATGTTTCATAAGGTGGAACCAGTGTTGCAGAATCACTTAAGAAGACTCTAGCTCTACTTGAGCATTCCGGTTCTAAATACTCTGGCGTGAAGAGAGATGGTTGTTCAAGCAACTCATCATCTACGACTACACCGCATAAGTTGAGAACTTCAAAGATCATCTTATGCAATAATCCATGATACTCTCCAACATCTCCAGTGATTATGCAAGCGGTGGTAACTGATGCCTCGTTTATGGAGGTACAACTTGCAAATCTGGAAAAGTCAATTGATAGCCTAACCAAATATATTTAGAATCAAGATACTCGAATTGATAAGATAGTAGATAGGTTGGAAGGTTTGATAGACGGAGAGTCTATCCATGTGCCTAGAAAATCTCCAGAGGTTCATGAGACAGAAAATCCTATGAAACAAACACCACCGATTGAAGAGGTGTAAGTTTCTTCTGAGGGAATGATTCCGATTGGGAAATTGAGGGAATTCATTGAAGGGACCCTCAAAGAAAAGTATGATATTGTTGCTAAGTCTTACCTTGATTTTTCCTACCCTTACATGGAAAGGATCAATAGCCTTAAAATGCCTGCCGGTTATCAACCCTCCAAATTTCAACAATTTGAGGGCAAAGGGAACCCAAAACAGCTTGTCGCACACTTTGTTGAGACATGTAACAATGCTGGAACTTACGGTGACTATCTTGTCAAACATTTTTTTTGTTCCCTAAAGGGAAATGCCTTTGATTGGTATACAGACTTGAGCCTAATTCCATCGATAGCTGGGATCAATTAGAGCACGAGTTCCTAAATTACTTTTATTGCACAAGGCGTATAATGAGTATGGTAGAGCTTATGAATACTCGGCAAAGAAAGGATGAACCAGTTATTGACTTCATCAATCGATGGAGAGATTCTAGCCTAAACTGCAAAGATAGGCTCAGTGAAGCTTCTGCAATAGAGATGCGCGTCCAAGGAATGCACTGGGAACTTCTCTACATCTTGCAAGGCATTAAGCCTAAATATTTTAGAGAGATAGCTTCCCATGCTCACAATATGGAGTTGAGCATATCTTCTGCTAGATAGGGAGAAACACCTATCCATGACCCTTGAAGCAGAAACCCAAAAGATAGGGCAAGTTCGTCCCCCAAAACAACAACAAGGAGTCTATGAATATTGATGTGTCTCCTGTGAAAGTCACCACAAAGGTGACCAAGAATCAAAGTGTGAAGACGACTTCGGGAGAACGTCCGAATCAGAAAACTTTAAAGGAAATGCAAGAAAAGGAATATCCCTTCCTTGATTCTGATGTTGCAGAGATTTTAAATGAACTCCTTCAGCATTAGCTCATTGAAATCCCAGAGATGAAGCTTCCCAACGAAGATGGGCGGACCAATGACCCTAAATATTGTAAATATCATAGGCTCATAAGTCACCCTCTGGAAAAGTGCTTTGTCTTTAAAGATAAAGTCATACAATTGGCAAGAGAGAAGAAGATCTTCTTTGATGATGAGACGTCCAATTCTCATCAAATCTCTATCATATTTGGCTAGCTCGATCCAGTCCAAATATGTGTCGAAGAGCATAATGAGAAAATATTAGAGCCTGACAGGTCTTCAATTGATGAAGGCGATGATGAAGGTTGAACTTTGGTAACCAGGCGCAGACACAGGAGGACAAGTCTGCGAAAGGAGTCGGTCGAGAAACCAACTAGGAGGAGAATAGTAAAAAAACCAAAGAAACAGAAGTTGGTTGAATTCCTAAAGAATACGAGGGTGACAGAGCTTCACCCCCAAAAACCTTGGCGTCCGGTGACTTTAGACAAATTCTTACCGAGTTGGTTTCGTGTAAAGACTGCCTAGGTCAACCTTGAGGCGTCTTGTTTTAATACTTCCAAAGAGTTGTCAAAGGGTGAGAATCTACCCATAGAAGTTCATTCACCTTTAGAAAATCTTGCTGGAACTCTTGGCGAAGAGGCACATGCGTGTGATATAAAAATCACATTCACAAATAACGATCTTCTGCTTAGTGAGGCCTTACATAACCATCCCTTATACATGGTGGGTCAAATTATAGGAAATAAGATCAATAGAATCTTAATAGATGAGGGATATGGAGTCAACATACTGCCTATCCGCACGATGAAGGAACTTGGCATCGCTACTAGGGAACTGGATGAAAACCGTATAATGATC
The DNA here is from genome assembly GCA_030864215.1 of Capsicum pubescens. Lineage (NCBI taxonomy): Eukaryota > Viridiplantae > Streptophyta > Magnoliopsida > Solanales > Solanaceae > Capsicum > Capsicum pubescens. The sequence goes on along the minus strand of CM061544.1, from coordinate 238,688,801 downwards.
CAAGGCTTCAACCAAGGAGGCCATAGGGCCATGGGATGTATCAATTTGGGGATTCGTATGGATGATTTTCAATCAAACCCATTGATACATGTGATCAATGCCAAAACTTCATACAATATATTGCTTGGTAGGCCTTGGGTGTATGAAAATAAATTGGCATGCGCAGTAGGACCAAATTTGCCCTTCATCTCTTCTCTCATAAATCAAATATGCAAATCTGTAGCCGCAGGATCATAAAGATGGAAGCGGTACTTTAAAACTCGTCTTTGAGTTTCATCAAGTCTACACTCTGACAAACCTTGAAGCAGGGGGCATTTATAGGCATTGAAATTTTGTGGACTCTACAAAAAGAGTTCAATTTTGGTTAGAGTTCTTGGGGGCTACTTTATCCTAAACCTATCTTGATGGCTACTTAACCTAAAACCTAAATTATTCCTATACAAAGGGGGCAAATATCCCTTTAAAGAGGCATCTCCAGTATCCCACAAATTCACGGGATATTCACAGAGAGATCAAATATTTAAAAAGTCCCAAAAAATTCATGGGATATTCATAAAGATCAAAACCCTTTCTTCTTGATAATCAAATACGTCAATAAGACAAACCCTCCTTTCATGGAGATCAAATCCAAATGTTCCTACGTTCAAGAAATACGCCACTAATGGCCCTTGAATTATGGAGAAATTCATATCTAAATCTTCATACATTCGAGTAATATGTTACTGACAGTCCTCGAATTACGGAGAAAATCAAGAGAGGCCGAAAATAAATAATCGAGATAAGAAACATATTGCAACAATCAATTTATTGATTTCAATGCGAGTGTTACAATCTCTATGAATCCTCTGATTCTCCTTTTCAAATATAAATTCAAGGGATTAAAGCTTAATCTTGAATTTGAACTTGGTTTGCGAACTTGAGGGACTTGATCTTGACTTGTTCTTGAATTCAAGGGCTTTTGAGCTTGTTCTTGAATATTGAGATCTTGATCTTATATCTTGATGAACTTGATTTGAATGCTTGAGCTTTTTATAGAAATTGCGGTATTTGATCCACGAGCTTTCTCTTGCTACTTGTTAGAGTTCTGGGGGGGGGGGGTCCTTTTTCTGAATTATGAGGCCCCTATTTATAGTTGTAGGAAAGGAAGAGTCATGATGAATATGGACTTCCTTTGACCAATCAGATTTAAGTGATATGGCATCTTTTATGGGCTTTTACTTCATGGGCCTGCTGCATCAGTTTGACATGTGACACGGTCCTATTGGCTCCTTCACTTGACTTGGCATGCCACATCATTTGACTCGTGGCGTTTATTTGGGCCTCTAGAATATGATAATATCTTGGGCTTAGCAGTGTGGGCTCATCATTTGTAGCCCAAATTAATAAACTAACCCAATAAATATTGGGCCTTATTTAAATCCATATCTATTTGGACTTAAATAATTAATTCAATTACATTAATCCATAATATTTATTTGAGACTAATATATTTTGAATTTAATATAATCTAAATTTTGTACGGATTTAAATTTAATAAAATTGCATCGCCCACAAATAGAATTTGTTGGATAATAAAATTTTTGAGACCGAAAGATAAATAATCGAGACAAGAAAATATACTGCAACAATCAATTTATTGATTTCAATATGTGAGTGTTACAATCTCTATGAATCCTCTAATTCGCCTTTTCAACTATAAATTCAAGGTCTTCGAGATTAATCTTGAACTTTAACTTGAACTTAACGGATTTGATCTTGACTTGTGCTTGAATCCAAGGGCTTGGTAGCTTGTTCTTGAATCTTGCGGTCTTGATCTTGAACTTGATTTGAGGACTTGGTGAACTTGATCTCGACTTGTACTTGAATTCAAGGGCCTTTGAGCTTGTTCTTGAATCTTGTAGCCTTGATCTTGAATCTTGAACTTGTTAGTTTTTAAGATAAAATCTTCCGGATGATGGAGCATCAACAAAAGGCTAATTATATTAGCAAAAAATGTTGGTGTTGGACAGTAAAATTCTTGAGACCAAAAAAATTAACCGAGATAAGAAAAATACTGCAACAATCAATTTATTGATTTCAATATGTGAGTGTTACAATCTCTATGAATTCTCTGATTCACCTTTTCAAATATAAATTCAAGGGCTTAAAGCTTGATCTTGAATTTGAACTTGATTTGAATGCTTTGAGGGACTTGATCTTGACTTGTGCTTGAATTCAGGGGCTTTTGAGCTTATTCTTGAATATTGCGGTCTTGCTCTTGAATATTGATGAACTTGATTTGAATGCTTGAGCCTTTTAGAGAAATTGTGGTGTTTGATCCACGAACTTTCTCTTGCTACTTGTTAAAGTTCTGGGGTGGGTGTTTTTTTTTGTGTGTCCTAAGTTTTTCCTAGGCCGCCTCTTTCGAGGTTTTCAACCTAGAGGACATTTATTTGATTTTTTTTATGAGCCATTCAGAGTTTATACTCTTATGGTCTAGGAGTAGATATGTAGTTTATACTCGTGCCTTAAGGAGTGCACATGCAGTTTATACTCGTGCCTTAAGGAGTGTACATGCAGTTTATACTCGTGCCTTAAGGAGTGCACATGCAGTTTATAATCGTGCCTTAAGGGGTGTACATGCAGTTTATACTCGTGCCTTAAGGAGTGCACATGCAGTTTATACTCGTGCCTTAAGGAGTATACATGCAGTTTATAGTCGTGCCTTAAGGAGTGTACATGCAATTTATACTCGTGGCTTAAGGAGTGTACATGCAGTTTATACTTATTCCATAAGGAGTATATCTTTCTTTAGGGATAGTACTTCTTCAAGAACTTGGCGTTGATGGGGACAATCCTCACGCCATCTGCATCGACAAGCTTGTAAGCACCATTTGAATATGACTTTTGTACGATATATGGTCCAACCCACTTCGAGGTGAATTTTCCCCAAGACTTATGAGAAGTGATAATGGGTCTCCTTACTGCAAGGACTAGGTCTCCAACTTGGAAGCACCTCAAGTGAACTCTTTTGTTGAAAGAACGAGATAGCCGGGCTTGATAGCATTCAAGTTTTTATTGATCCTCTAGCCACTTCTCATCAAGAGCTTCTAATTCCGTAAGACACAACTTAGCATTTTCTTAATCGGTGAGTGCTTCTTGAATAGCCAGTCTCAAAGAAGGTATTTGACGCTTAAGTGGCAAGACTGCTTCAACTCCAAAAGTAAGTGAGTAAGGGGTTTCTTACGTCGGTGTGCGGTAAGTTGTTCTATATACCCATAAAGCTTCTTTCATTCGCTCATGCCAGTTTCGTTTGGATTTGGAGACGACTTTCTTCGACAAGTTGCATAAAGTCTTATTAAAGGCTTCAGCTAGGCCTTTGGCAGTAACATGGTACATAGAAAACTTGCGCTGCTTTAAATCAAAGAGTTACTAATTTTGTTCATCAGCTAGTTATCAAATGGCTTTCCATTGTCAGTTATTATGAACTTAGGAATTCCAAAGAGGTAGACGATATTCACTCGGATGACTATGAATATAAAGAAGTATGTCTTTATCCGTTATCAAATGGCTTTCACTCGGATGACTATGAATATAAAGAAGTATAAAATATAAGTCATGGTCATCCGAGTGAATATCGTCTATGATGACTATGAATACATGACTTATGAGCTTTATATTTTATACTTCTTTATATTCATAGTCATCCGAGTGAACTTAGGAATTCATAAGTCATGGTCATCCGAGCTTCAGACCACTTTAAGAAGTAATCTATCGCAGCCAAGATGTATAAGTGTCTACCAGAAGATTTTGGTAGTGGACCAACAACATCCATTCCCCAAGCATTGAATGGCCAAGACGCTACAGTTGGGTGTAGTACCTTTGGAGGTTGATGTATGAAGTTTGTATGGAATTGGAAAGCTTTACATTTTCTAGCATAGTCCAAGTAATCTTTCACCATCGTTGGCCAATAATATTGTAACGACCCGAAATCGTCTCCCAGGACGTCACATGGTGCCTAAGGATACGAGTAGCCCCAAGCTAATCCTTAGAGCCGATTTCCACCAATGACACTCAATTCAAAATAAGAATGGACTCAACACTAGCATAGTCATATCACATGAAAGGAAATATGGAAAAGATACTCGGTCCATAAGACAACAATATAGAGAAATCTCAACAAAACCACAATATCAAACCCTCGACACATCACAAGTATGACACTAGTCTGAACAAGACTCTACAAATCAAAATCTAGAGAGCTGTTGGGACAGGTCCCCAACTGACTCAAAATGAACTGAAGATAAAACATGGTCTCTCAAGTACGGTAAATATCTAAAGATCGGTCCTCAAATAATGAAGAATCACCACTGTAGAAAACGTAGGCAAGGTACTCGAAGAATCATGGGCGAGGCTGGGATTGAGCACCTAAACCTATATTATGACATAATGTAGCACATAGACATAGATGTGCATCAGTACTTGGAATGTACTGAGTATGCGGGGGTGAATATAGTAACAATCTTCTTTAATCAAATCATGTATGCGTTATGAGACGACTCACATGGCTTGAAGAAGTATAAAATATAAAGCTCATAAGTCATGTAGAATGGAGCATGTAACACAAATCTCGTGAGTCATCATTGTTTAATCTCAAAATTCAAAATCTTCTCTTGTTCTCAATACCCAAAGGCTAAGGGACTTTAAAAAATACTTTAAACTTATGCATAAGTCTCATGGAGAGTAAAACTTCTTCAATACTCAACATTTCATAACTATTTAGAACTCACATACTTGGAATTCAGAATCATATAACTTGAAAACATACTTGAAGGCATTTCATTCACTTTAGGAAAATATCTCATCTCAAGCTTAAGGGAAATCACTCCATCTCTAATGGAAAGGCATTCTAGTATATGGAAATAACTTATCTCAAGGCTTTATAAAAAGTACTATAACAAGGGAAGATGCTTTCATTTAGGAAATAACTCACATCAAGAAAATACTTTAGTTGGGGAAACATCTTTGCAATTCAACCATTTAGGAAAATAGATTATAGGGAAGGAAAATAAATATTTGACCTCGAAGTCTAAATGTCAAGGGAGATTCTCATAACCGACATAAACCATGCGAGCTACATGGAGTTCAACGTTTTGTCCTCCTAAGGAAGAAATCCCACATTGGGGAGGAGCATCATACTCTTTCCAGGGAGTATAACCTAGGTCTAGTGATCACTAAATGAAACTCGGCCTCAGACCCAATCATAATCATCATAAACTCAGCCTCAGGACCAACCTACGGTGGCACATAGTTTTGGGGTAAGAAACCGTAGTAACTTACCCACTTGCTGCTAAATACTACTCCCTTTAGATTATCTGCGCTCATCTCATAAAAAAATCCACTTTTAGAGTAAACACATGGTTCACCACGAACCCAATAATCAAATCGATAATATAGTGAAGTGGATTTCAAAGTTCAAGGACCATTAGGTCAATTCATTTCTCAATCATCTCAAAATACTCAAAATACTCAAAATATGTGTGCTCATAGCACAGGAGTTCATCATTTCTCAAGTCTAAAATAGGGCTTACTAACCCATTATTAAATCTCAAGTTAAAGCTTATCAAAAGCATAATATATAGCATATAGATTCATAAATCATGTGCAAATCTGGGAATTTCAGCAAGTTATCTCAAAATCTCAATATAGCCATATGCTTTAATATCTCAACAATGCAAATATTAGCTTATCAAGGAGTAAAATCATGGGGTTTGTACCCAGCTGTAAATACTCAAGAAAACATGTAGAAATCATGCCATTTGACTCTTAATTCATGGAAAATATCAGTATAATGCATTCAATAATAATGGATGAAATACCCAATTCAAATTCATGTAAAAAAAACCTCATATATTTCAAGAATTTCATGATGTAAATAGCCTTTTGGGCACAAGGGTGAAAGGGTTACCCTTTTTCAAAAACTCTACATACCTTGAATTAGAAGCTTTCGATGAAATCCTACTTTTGGAACTCTATTCGTGCTCTAGAATAAGGGTTCTTGAGGTCCTTGACATGATAACCTTGAATCTTGACTCAATTTAGGAAATCCATGGTGGATTCTTGAGATTCTTGGAAGATGTTTTGGATACTTAGGGTTTATGTTTAGAGAAAACTTGAGAAAAACCTCATAAGATGCTTGTAAATGGCTTTGATTTAGTATTTCCACAATTTTATAGGCTTGGACAATGCCTAAAGTGCCTTTTTAAACATCCATCCAAAACTGGAAAATTCAACTGGAACCTGATTTCATTGGCCTCCGCGACGCGCCACTTATCACGGCGGCTCACTGGAATTTGACAATTGGGAAATTGGCAGCCTCCACGACGTGGAGCCATCATGTTTTCCCACTGGTTGGGATCTGGGACTCCTCCGTGATGTTCTATTATCACGAGGTTCGACTAGAAATTGGCAATTGCCAAATCAAACCTCTCGGCAACGCGCCAGACAGTTAAATGATGCAGTTTTACGACTAAGGATTAAATTAGCCATAACTTCTTACCCGAGTGTTGGATTTGGGAAAATCTTATATCGATGGAAAGTTTATCAAATTTCCCACGTGAAAAAAGTAGAAATTTGGGAAATTCTATATGGTTAACACGTTACTCACTTAGGAAGAAACTTCTCAATCTTTTAGGGACAGAATCACGCCTCACTCGACATGCCCTACTGCTCAAACTACAAGGGAACTTTACGGGGCCTTACAATATCTCCCCCTTGGGAACATTCATCCTCGAATGTCTCTAGTTCGGCTTTGAATATAGGAAAAACTAAGTACATACAGCCGAAACAATTACTAAATGGTTTAACATCTTTCTTAACTCATGACCACTCCGGATATCGCAAGAGCTCATACAAAGATAGATGCATAGCTGAACTTTAGATTAGAAAAGCTGAATCAAGGAAGAATGGTACCTTCGGATTGATCTGAACTTGCGGAAAAGAGGGTGGGTATTTGGCTCACATGTCTACTTCTGCCTCCCAAGTAGCACCCTCAACAGATTGGTTCCGCCACAAAACTTTGGCAAAGGGAACTTCTTTGTTCCTTAGTCTACAGATCTGAAAATCTAGGATCTCCACGGGAATCTCATCAAAGGAAAAGCTATCCTGAATATCAACACTCTCTGAAGGATCAACCATAACGGAATCACCAATATGCTTCTTAAGCATGGAGACATGAAAGATAGGATAAACGTCGGACAACTCCCAGGGAAACTTAACCTCATAAGCCACTTTACTAACACGGCTCAAGACTCTATACGAGATAACATAATGGGGACTAAGCTTTCCCTTCCTACCAAACCTTTTCACCCCTTTTATGGGTGAAATCTTCAAGTAAACCAAATCACCTACCTTAAACTCAAGATCTCTCTTCCTCACATCTGCGTAAGACCTTTGACGACTATGAGCAGTCTTCAATCTTTCTCTGATCAACTTAACTATCTCCATAGCTTCGAACACTGCATCAGGCCCACACGCGGTAGCTTCACCCACTTCAAACCAACCTATGGGTGATCTATACCTCCTACCATACAAAGTCTCAAATGGTGCCATCTCAATGCTAGAATGGAAACTATTGTTATAGGCAAACTCTATCAATGGAAAATGCTCATCCTTACTAACTTTGAAATCAAGAGCGCACGCCCTCAACATATCGTCTAGGGTCTGAATGGTCCTCTCAGCCTGACCATCTGTCTGCGGGTGAAAAGCTAAACTCAAAAGAACCTGGGTGCCAAGACCCTGCTGAAACGCCCTCCAAAACTAAGAAGTAAATTAAGTACCCCTATCCGAAATGATAGACAAGGGAACTCCATGTAGTCTGACAAACTCCCTGACATACAATCTAGCATAATCCTCAGCCGTATAAGATGTATGCACGGGCACGAAATGTGCGGACTTAGTCAACCTATCCATAACAACCCAAATAGAATCATGATGACGATGCGAAAGAGGCAACCCGGTCACAAAGTCCATATTCACCATATCCAAGTAGGTATACTAAACTCTTGCATCACACCACCTGATCTTTGGTGCTCTACCTTAACCTATTGACATATCTCACACTTTGTTACAAACTCGGCGATGTTTTTCTTTATGCTGTTCCACCAATAGATTTCTCGTAAGTCGTGATACATCTTGGAAGTACCGGGATGAATGAAATAATGCGCGCTATGCGCTTCACCCATAATCTTCCGCCTCAAATCATCAACACACGAAACACATAATCTACCATGCACCCTCAACACACCATCTCCCACTTGGGAGAAAACCTTGACCTTTTGGTCCTTAGCTGACTCTTTCCGTTTGACCAAACTAGGATCCGTATCCTGCTTCTCTTTCACTTTCGAAACTAAAGAAGATTTGGAATTACTCTGCACCAATGTACTCCCCTCCACTGAATCAAGGAATCTAACACCCAACCTAGCCAGAAAAAGAACATCATGAGCTAACTCTCTCTTACCTTCCTCAATATGCGTAACACTACCCATGGACAATTTTCTAAGGGCATCCGCCACCACATTGTCCTTGCCTGGGTCATACCAACACACTCATATCATAATTTTTCAACAACTCTAGCCACCTCCTCTGCCTAAGATCAACTCCTTCTGGGTAAACACGTACTGCAGGTTTTTATGATCAGTAAACACATCAACATAGACACCATAAAAATAGTGTCTCCAAATTGTCAAAGATAAAACCACAGCAGCTAACTCAAGATCATGGGTCGGGTAGTTCTTTTCATGCGGCTTCAACTGTCTAGAGGCATAGGATATAACCTTACCCCTTTGAATCAACACACAACCTAAACACACTCTAGAGGCATCACAATACACCACAAAACCATCAGTACCCTCAGACAAAGTCAACACAGGGGCTGAAGTGAGTGGAGTCTTCAACTCCTGAAAACTATTCTCACAGGAATCGAACCACTGGAATTTAACCTTCTTTTGGGTCAACCGGGTCATAGGATATGCAATGGAAGAGAAACCCTCAACAAAACGATGGTAATATCCCACTAGACCCAAGAAACTCCTAATGTCAGATGGAGAGATAGGTCTAGGCCAGTTTCTCACAGTTTCTGTGTTTTGGGGATTAACTCTAATACCCTCGGCTAAAACAACATGACCCAGGAAGGCTACCGACCTTAGCCAAAATTCATACTTACTGAATTTGACAAACCACAGGTGATCTCTAAGAGCTTATAAGACAATTCTAAGATAAGATGCATGGTCATTCTCATCACGGGAGTACACAAGGATGTCATCTATGAAGAAAATGATGAACATATCAAGGTATTGCTTAAACACTCAATTCATGAGGTCCATGAAGGCTGCTGGGGAATTGGTTAGCCCGAAATATATGACTAGAAACTCAAAGTGACCATAATGGGTTCGGAAGACTGTCCTTGGAATATCACATTCCCTCACTTTAAGTTGATGATAGTCGGATCTAAGGTCTATCTTGGAAAAATATCTTGCACCTTGCAACTGATCAAACAGGTCATCAATTCTCGAAAGAGGATACTTATTTTTGATTGTGACCTTGTTCAGTTGACGGTAGTCAATGCACATACGCAAAAATCCATCTTTCTTCCACACGAACAAAATAAGTGCGCCCCAAGGAGAAATACTGGGTCTAATAAAACCTTTGTCTAAGAGATCTTTGAGTTTCTCCTTCAACTCCTTAAGCTCGGCAGGTTCCATACGATATAGCGGAATGGAAATAGGCCGAGTGTCGGGAACAAGGTCTATTCAGAACTCTATCTCTCTTTCGGGAGGTACCCTTGGGAGATCTTCCGAAAAAACATCAGGGAACATATTAACAACATCAACCGACTGGATGGTTGGAGTCTCGAACTTAGTGTGCTTGACCCTAACTAGGTGGTAGATGTAATCTTTGGATATAAGCTTTCTGGCTTTGATATAGGAGATAAAATGACTCTTGGGAGATACCAAACTCCTGGACCACTCAAACACTGGTTCATTAGGAAACTGAAACTTGACCACACGGGTACGACAATCTATAGATGCATAACAAGAATAAAGCCAATCCATACCTAGAATAAGGTTAAAATCTATCATGTCTAGATCTATCAAATCTACAAGTATGACTCTATGAAGAACAGTAACAGCGCAATTTCTATACACTTGTTTCGCAACAACTGACTCTCCGACTGGTGTAGAAACTAGGAAAGGCTCAGGAATCTTTTCAGGACTTATTTCAAAATTTGCAGCCATAAATGGGGTCACATAAGAGAGATTTGACCCGGGGTCCAATAACACATAAACATCAAGACAAAATACACAAAGCATACCAGTAACAACATCAGTAGAGTCCTCCTGCTCCCGATGGGTTGGAAAAGCATAAAACCTTTTCTGGCGCTGACTGCCAACAGTGCTAGAAGAAGCGTCCTGAGCAGGAGTGGGATAGAGTACCAGAGCTGGTGCACTAGTAGCCTGTGCCTGAGGTCGGGCATCTCTATTCCCCTATCTAGCATGAGGACAATCTCTAAGTCTGTGGCCCTGCTTGCCCTAACCAAAACAACCCCTCACATTTTTGAAACACCCCCAAGGAGATTCCTACCACATTTAGCACAAGAAGGATAACGGGGCCTATTACCAACACTGTTCTGCCGCCTAAACATGAAAGACTTGCTCCCTTGCTCCGGCCTACCTCTAGGCGTGGGAGCACTAGATGAAGAAGGAACTGGAATAGATAGAAGTGTCTGAAACTGGGGGTGGTTCCCTCCATATAACCTAGGCCAGATAAACTCATGCTGATCAGATGTCGCCCTCTTGATACCCCTTATTCTATCTCTTTCTCTAAGCTTATCCACCTCTATCTTTTGGGCATATGCCATCAACCTAGATAGATCCATATTCTTATGCATCATCGTGGCCCTACACTTCTTCAGTACCATTCCAGAAACACCGGTCACATGCTTACTCATACTAGCCCGGGTGTCAGAAATCAAATCAGGAGCGTACTTGGCCAATTGATTGAACTTCAAACAGTACTCCTTAACAGTCATGGAGACCTGTCTCAAGTTTATGAACTCCTCAATCTTTGCCCCCCTTATCTCAGGTGGAAAGAACTAATCCAAGAAGGAATTTTGGAAAACTTTCCAAGTCATAAGAGCGACATTCGCACCTCTACCCTTTCTCCATGACACAACCCAATCATAAGCAATGTCCTTCAGTCTGTAGGATGCCAACTCAACATTTTCTTCATCTAAAACATGCATTACGTCTGTGATCTTCCTCACCTCCTCCAAGTACAATCGTAGGTCTTAATCTATTTTTGACCCATAGAACTCAGGCGGGTTCATCTGCATAAAGTCATAAATTCTAGCCACGGCTACATCACCACCCTGCTGGTTAGTAACTGGGGCATGGTTATTGGCCCAAACATTTGCGGTGACCTCTTGGGGTAACGCTTGAAAGGCCGCCCTAAACTCAGCATGTGACACTATTTCATTCAAAGGATCAACAAGTGGGGGTTGCTCATCATTGGTTCCGCGTACATTCACTCTTTGAGGAGGCATTTTTTGAAAATAAAAAAGAACGGATCATTAGATAAGAGCGACAACTGTAGGTACGATAGAATCTGAAGGAACAAACAACTTTTTCCTAAAATGTCTAGTAGCCTCTTGCTCATAGGTGTGGCATGCTACACACCGTTGATTAGGATTCTACTCAACGTGGCTTGTCAGACTCCCTAGGACTCCTTAGAAACCTTAGTCTCTGATACTAAGTTTGTAAGGACCCGAAATCGTCTCCCGGGACTTCACACGGTGCCTAAGGCTATGAGTAGCCCCAAGCTAACCCTTAGAGCAGGTTTCCACCAATGACACTCAATTCAAGATAAGAATGGAATCAATACTAGCATAGTCATATCACATGAAAGGAAATATAGAAAAGATACTCGGTCCATAAGACCACAATATAGAGAGATCTCAACAAAACCACAATATCGAACCCTCGACACATCATAAGTCTGACACTAGTCTGACAAGACTCTACAAATCAAAATCTAGAGAGCCATTGGAACAGGTCCCCAACTGACTCAAAATGAACTGAAGATAAAACATAGTCTCTCAAGTACAGTAAATATCTGAAGATCAGTCCTCAAATCATGAGGACTCATCACTTTAGAAAACGTAGGCAAGGTACTTAAATAATCATGGGCGAGGATGGGACTGAGCACTTGAACCTACATTATGACACAATGTAGCAGATAAACATATATGTCGATCAGTACTTGGAATGTACTGAGTGTGCGGGGGTGAATGCATATGAATAAAATAGTAACAATCTTCTTTAATCATATAATGTATGCATTATGAGATGACTCACATGGTTTGAACAAGTATAAAATATAAAGCTCATAAGTCATGTAGAATAGAACATGTAACACAAATCTCGTGAGTCATCATTGTTTAAACTTAAAATTTGAAATCTTCTCTTGTTCTCAATACCCAAAGGCTAAGGGACTTTAAACAATACTTTCAACTCATACATAAGTCTCAGGGAGAGTAAAACTTCTTCAATGCTCAATATTTTATAACTATTTAGAACTCATATACTTGGAATTCAAAATCATATAACTTGAAAACATACTTCAAGGCATTTTATTCACTTTAGGAAAATATCTCATTCAAGCTTTAGGGAAATCACTCCATCTCAAATGGAAAGGCATTCTAGTTTATGGAAATAACTTATCTCATGGCTTTATAAAAAGTACTATAACAAGGGAAGATGCCTTCATTTAGGAAATAACTCACATCAAGAAAATACTTTAGTTGGGGAAACATCTTTGCAATTCAACCATTTAGGAAAATAGCTTATAGGGAAGGAAAATAAGTATTTGATCTCGAAGTCTAAATGTCAAAGGAGATTCTTATAACCGACATAAACCATGCGAGTTACATGGATTCCAACATTTTGTCCTCTTAAGGAAGAGACCCCATGTTGGGGAGGAGCGTCATACTCTTGCCAGAGAGTATAACCTAGGTCTAGTGATCACTAAATGAAACTCGGACTTGGGCCCAATCATAATCATCATAAACTTGCCTCAGGCCCATCCTATGGTGGAACGTAGTTTTGGGGTAAGAAACTGTAGTAACTTACCCACTCGGTGCTAAATACTACTCTCTTTAGATTATCTGCGGTCATTTCATAAAAAATCCACTTTTAGAATAATCACATGGTTCACCATGAAACCAATAATCAAATCGATAATATAGTGAAGTCGATTTCAAAGCTCAAGGACCATTAGGTCTATTCATTTCTCAATCATCTCAAAATACTCAAAACGTGGGTGCTCATAGCACAAGAGTTCATAATTTCACAAGTCTCAAATAGGGCTTACTAACCCATTATTCAATCTCAAGTTAAAGCTTATCAAAAGCATAATATATAGCATATAGATTCATAAATCATGTGGAAATCTGAGAATTTCAGCAAGTTACCTCAAAATCTCAATATAGCCATATGCGTCAATATCTTAACAATGCAAATATTAGCTTATCAAGGAGTAACATTATGGGTTTTATATCCAGCTGTAAATACTCAAGAAAACATGTAGAAATCATACCATTTGACTCTTAATTCATGGGAAATATCAGTATAATATATTCAATAATAATGGGTGAAAATCCCAAGTCAAATTCCTGTAAAAAAACCTAATATATTTCAATAATTTCATGATGTAAATAGCCGTTTGGGCACAAGAATGAAAGGGTTACCTTTATTCAAAAACCCCACATACCTTGAATTAGAAGCTTTTGATAAACTCTCACTTTTGGAACTCTATTCGTGCTCTAGAATAAGGGTTCTTGAGGTCCTTGAATTGAGAACCTTGAATCTTGACTAAGCTTAGGAAATCCATGGTAGATTCTTGAGACTCTTGGAAGAGATTTTGGATACTTAGGGTTTATGTTGAGAGAAAACTTGAGGAAAACCTTATAACATGCTTGTAAATGGCTTTGATTTAGTGTTTCCACGATTTATAGGGTTGAAAAAAGTCCAAAGTGCCCTTTTAAACATCCGTGTGAAACTAGAAAAATTAAACTGGAACCCAATTTTATTGGCCTCTGCGACGCGCCACTTATTGCGGTGGCTCACTAGAATTTGACAATTGGGAAATTGGCAGCCTCCGCGACGTGGAGCCATCATGTTTTCGCACTAGTTGGTACCTGGGACTCCTCCGCAATGCACCACTATTGCGGGGTTCCACTAGAAATTGACAATTGCCAAATGAACCCTCTCCGCGATGCGCCAGGCAGTTAAATGATGCAGTTTTATGACTAAGGCTTAAATTAGCCATAAGTTCTTACCCAAGTATTGGATTTGGGCAAATCTTATATTGATGGAAAGATTATTAGATTTCCCATGTAACAAAAGTAGAAAATAGGGAAATTCTATATGGTGAACACATTACTCACTTAGGAAGCAACTTCTCAATCTTTTAGGGTCGGAATCACGCCTCACTCGACATGCCCTATGGCTCAAACTATGAGGGAACTTTATGGGGCCTTACAAATATACCATCCTTTTAATGTGAAAATGGAGCTTCGGTCTAGACTGATACAATCCACAAACTCCTAAGTGCGCTTCTTGCAAAGCTTGAATTGCTTCTTCTTTTCCAAAAACCATAAGAGTACTCCTTCAAATGATCTTCGATACAATGTGTCTTTGTAGTAAAGGAAGAAAAGTGCATGATGAAAGATGTTTGTCATTATCCTTGGATCTTCTGGAAGTATCCCATAATATAAGTAGTCAATGATAGGTTATCGCCAATCTTCCTTTCAGCTTAGGATATAACGATGTGGTATTCAACCTTGCTATTTATGTACTCTTCCTTATTTGACGGCGGTACTACACATTCTTGGTGGATAGTAACTCGTGTCTAATTCAAAAGAGTTAGAGTTGAAGCCAAAGCAGCTAGAGCATCAACTTGCTTATTTTCTTTCCTTGGCACATGCTGGTGGGTTACTTCTCCAAGCCATCCCATAAACTTCTGTGCATAATCATGATATGGTATTAACTCAGTCTTTCAGACTTCATATCCTCCAAAAAACTGCTTGATCACCAATTGGGAGTCACTAAAAACTTGTAACTGTAGTTGCTTCATGTTGACAGCCATCTCAAATTCGAGTATGAGCGCTTAATATTTAGCAATATTATTGGAGAATTTATTTATCTAGGTAAACGAGTAGGGGATGACCTCTTCTTATGGAGTAAAAAACACTACGCTAGCACCAGCTCCATCTCGATGTGCAGTACCGTCAACGTACATCTTCCATGAGGATCTAACTTCAATAACCATTGCATCTTCATTAGGAAGTTCATCGCTCTATTCCCAATCATCAGGTATCGGGTGGTCTGCCAAAAATTCAGCCAATTCTTATCCCTTTATAGCCTTTTGGGGAACGTACACAATCTCAAACTGTTGAAATTAAAGGTTCCATCTTGTAAGTTGGTCACTAAGGATTGGTTTCGACATTACAAACTTGATGGAATTTGCCCTAGACACAAGGCGAACAACATGAGCCTGGAAGTAGTGCTTTATCTTTTGAATCAAGAAGGCTAATGCCAAAAATAACTTTTTAATTGGAGAATACTTTAGCTCATTCGGTGCCATCATTCTACTCAAATAGTAAAGAGATTTTTCTTTTCCTTCACTATTTTCTTGAGCCAGTAGTGCTCCAACTGACCTCTCTTGTGTCGTAATGTAGAGTATCAATAGTTTCCCTGTTATGGGTGCCACAAGAACTGGTAGCTTCATTAAATATTATTTGATACTCTCAAAGGTATTACTACAAGCTTGGTCCCATTCGAAGGGAGTGTCCTTCTTTATGAGACGACTAAATGGTTGACATTTTCCAGCCCGGTTTGAGATGAACCTCCTTAAATCTGCTAGCCTTCCTTAAAGGCTTTTTAAATCATGCATATTTTGAGGTTAGAGCATCTTCAAAATTGCATCAACCTTGTCTTGATCAATTTCAAATTCTCGATGTCGCACAATGAATCCAAGAAACTTTCCAGAAGTAACTCCAAAGGCACACTTCAATAGATTCATCCTAAGTTGATATCTTCGAAGTAATTCGAATACCATTCTTAGGTCTTTTAAGTGGTCGTCTCTCTTTCTTGACTTAACCACTAGATCATCCACGTAGCATTCAACATTTTTATAGAGCAGGACATTAAAGATGTTCTACATAGCCCGTTGATAAGTGGCACCAACGCTCTTCAAACCAAAAGGCATTACCTTGTAGCAATAAATACCTTTGGGCATATGAAATGCAGTGAGTTCTTCATCCTTTGGCGCCATACAGATTTGGTTGTAGCCGGATGAACCATCCATGAAGGACATTGCCTCATAACCAGTGGTGGCATCAATAATCAACTCTAGTATGGGGATTTAAAAGTCATCTTTAGGGCAGTCGTTGTTGAGATCCCAAAAGTCGACACAAACTTGAATTTGGCCATTCTTCTTTCTTACTAGAACAATACTTGAAATCCGTATGGGATATTTGACTTCGCAAATAATTCCAGCTTCAATGATTTTGTTAACTTTATTTTCGATCAATGGAACCAACTCTGGCCTAAAGCGCCTTTAGGCGTGCTCAATAGGACGAGTGCCATTCCTGATCGCTAATTGATGGACTGCTACTTTTGGATCTAATCCAGGTATTTCCTTATAGCTCCAGGCAAAGACATCCATATATTCTTTGAGTATGTCCATGTAAGAGATTTTCTCCTCCACTTCTAGAAACGTACTCAAGTAGGTTGGTCTTGGGTCTTCATTGGTTTTAAGATTAACTTCCTTCAAGGGATCTATTGTGACCTTTGCTCCTTCTTCAAGTTGCGATGGAGAATCTCCAGCCTCTTCCTCCTCTTGAGTATCATCGTCATTGACGGATATATGATGACACTAAAAGACATTTTCTATCTCTTTATCAACCTTTATTTGAGACGAGACATATTTGTTATACTGGGTCGTAACATGATATGAGGAGCTAAAACTCTCTTCATCTTCTTTGCATTGCTTGGTATAAACCATAGTATGCGCCTTTGCTTGTAGCACCTCATTGCATGATACTACCAGTTTCGTCTGTCATTTTATTCTAGAAGGAATCAAACTTTGGAAATCCTTTTGTATTTTAGGTGAAGAGTACATCATCGTGCTTTGACGACTCCTCTTATGCTTGTTGCTTTTCTTCTTACTGACTACCCTTCTTACAGAGATGCGAATTGGAGGTGGCTGTGTGTATCCTAGGCCTTCATATGCCTGCCTAGTTGTACCCTCCTACGGAAGTTTGCCCAACCTTGATGGCTAATTAGGATTGTATCCAGCCTTTACAAATAGCTTATATGCATTTGGATCAAAGCCTTCTTTCGTACGCTTCGTAGGGAGTGTCATATCTTGTAGTAGATTTTGAGCCACAAACTCTTCTAGAAGTCTTGAGGATGGATTTATTGCATCAATCTTCCTGATAGGTAAAGTTATCCCCTTTAGAATATTATCTTGGGAATCCGATGGGTGGTTTTTCTCTTTCCTTACCTTCGGTACGTAGCAAAGAATGAGAGTTACCTTTTTTTTCGTAGAAGCGACACTTTTTTGATTTGAAGTGGAGAGAGGCTTCTTGGTGGAAAATTTTTCGACAGCCACTGTGACCTTCTTAGATGTAAGATTGTCACACTTGGTCTTGGTGACATCTTCAACCCTTTTCTCTTCCACAACATGCTTCTTTAAGTAGAATTTTGCATCGGCAAAATATGACTCAGCTTTAGTGAATGGCTTGTCATCGGTAACTATCTTTCTTTCTACTTCGCCTTTAAGGTACTTCAAGCATTGATAGTAAGAGGATGAGATAATTTTGTTCCCATACACCCAAGGCATACCAAGCAATATATTGTATGAAGTTTTGGCATCGATCACATGCATCAATGGGTTTGATTGAAAATCATCCATATGAATCCCCAACTTAATACATCCTATGGCCCTCTGGCCCCTTTGGTTGAAGCCTAGGATCATTATATGGATTTCGTCCAGTTTGCTAATAGCGATGCCAAGTTCCTTCATCGTGCGGATAAGCAGGATGTTGACTCCAGATCCCTCATCTATCAAGATTCTATTGATCTTCTTTCCTAGAATTTCACCCACCATGTATAAGGGATGGTTATGTAGGGCCTCACCAAGCAGAAGATCGTTATTTGTGAATGTGATTTTTGTATCACACACATGTGCCTCTTCACTAAGAGTTTCATCAAGCTTTTTGGAAGGTGAAGGAACTTCCATGGGTAGATTGTCACCCTTTTCCCCCTCTTTAGCTGTATTAAAACAAGCCACCTTAAGATAAACTTGGGAAGTCTTTACACGAAACCAACTCGATAAGAATTCCTCTAAAGTTACCGGACGTCAAGATTTTTGGGGGTGAAGCTCCATCACCCTCGTCTTCTTTAGGAATTCAATCAACTTCTATTTCCATGGTTTCTCTACCATTCTCCTCCTAGTTGGTTTCTCAACCGACTCCTTTCGTAGACTTGTCCTCCTGTGTCTGCGCCTAGTCACCAGAGTCCAACCTTCATCATAGCCTTCATCAACTGAAGACCTGTCAGGATCTAATGTTTTCTCATTATTTACTTCGACACATATTTGGACTGTAATGAGTAAGCCAAATATGATAGAGATTTGATCAGAACTGGCCGTCTTATCATTGAAGAAGATCTTCTTCTCTCTTTCTAGTTGGATGACTTTATCTTTAAAGACAAAGAACTTTTCTAGAGGGTGACTTATGAGTCTATGATATTTATAATAATTAGGGTCATTGGTCTCCCCAACTTCATTGGGACGCTTCATCTCTAGGAGTTCAATGAGCTTATGATGAAGGAGTTCATCATAAATCTCAGCAACACCAGAATAAAGGAAGGGATATTTTTTTTCTTGCATTTCATTTAAAGTTTTCTGATTCGGACGTGCTCTAGAAGTTGTCTTCTCACTTTACTTCTTACTCTCCTTTGTGGTGACTTTTACAAGAGACACATCAATATTCATAGACTCCTTGTTATCATTTTTGGGGACAAACTTTCCCTGTCTTTTGGGTTCCTGCTTATCCTTTGCCTTTTGAGGGTCATGGATAGGTGTTGCTCCCTTTCCAGCAGAGGACATACACACTCCATATCGTGAGCATGGGTATTTATCTCTCTATAGGATTTAGGCTTAATGCCTTGCAAGATGTAGAGAAATTCCCAGTGCATGGGTATCTAGCACTTCTCCATTAATTGATGAAGTCAATAATTGGTTCATCCTTTTTTTTTCGAGTATTTGTGAGATCTACCATGCTTACTGTATTCCTTGAGCTATAAAACCAATTTAGGAATTTGTGCTACAATTGCTCCCATCTATCGATGGAATTAGGCTCAAGGTCCGTATACAAATCAAAGGTGTTTCCCATTAGGTAAAGAACAAACTGCTTGACAAGATAGTCACCGTAAGTTCCAACATTGTTATATGTCTCAACAAAGTGTGCAACATGTAGTTTTCGGTTCCCTTTGCCCTCAACTTGTTGAAATTTGGGGGGTTGATAGCCGACAGACATTTTGAGGCTATCGATCCTTGCCATGTAAGGCTTGGCATAATCAAGGGAAGACTTAGCAACAATATCATACTTGTCTTTGAGGGTCCCTTCAATGAATTCCCTCAATTGCCCAATCGGGATCATTCCATCAGAAGAAACTTGCACCTCTTTAATCGGTGGTGTTTGTTTCATAAGATTTTATGTCTCATGAACCTCTAAAGATTTTCCAGGAACATGGCTAGACTCTCCATAGATAAGACCTTCCACCCTATCCACTATCTTATCTATTTGAGTATCTTGATTCTGAACATATTTGGTTAGGCCATCAATTCTCTTTGCCAGATTCGCAAGCTGCTTCTCCATAGATGAGGCATCAGTTGCCATCACTTGCATAATCACTGTAGATGTTGGAGAGTAGCATGGATTATCGCATAAGTTGATCTTTGAAGTGCTCAACTTATGCGGTGTAGTTGGAGATGATGAGTTGCTTGAACAACCATCGCTCTTTGCGCTAGAATATTTAGAACCGGAATGCTTAAGTCAAGATAGAGTCTTCTTAAGTGATTCTTCAATACTGCTTCCTCTGTTTGAAGCATTTGTATTAGACTTTGTTCCTTTTGGGGTTGAAGATCTAACAACTGGAGTTGGTACAGAAGACACTGGATGTGTTTGTTGTCCTAGCAAGCCTGCCTTGCTCCTTGTAACAGCTCCTAAGCTCCCGAAAGTAACACCAAGGATACTTTCTACTTCAGCAGAGAACTTTGAGTCAGCAGCCTTGGAAGCAGTTGATTGACAGTTGACCTTCTTGGAAGTCATTTCAGTTTTATTGGACTTTGCAGTTGGAAAAGTTAAGATGAGAAGTAGAGATTGTCCCATTGGGCGTGCCAAAATTTGTAGGACAATAAAAATTTTGAGATCGAAAAATAAATAATCGAGACAAGAAAAATATTGCAACAATAAATTTATTGATTTCAGTGCGAGTGTTACAATATCTATGAATCCTCTGATTCGCCTTTTCAAATATAAATTCAAGGGATTAAAGCTTAATCTTGAATTTGAACTTGGTTTGCGGACTTGAGGGACTTGATCTTGACTTGTGCTTGAATTCATGGGCTTTTGAGCTTGTTCTTGAATATTGCGGTCTTGGTCTTAAATCTTGATGAACACTATTTGAATGCTTGATATTTTTAGAGAAATTACGGCGTTTGATCCACAAGCTTTCTCGTGCTACTTATTAGAGGTCCGGGGGGTCCTTTTTCTGAATTATGAGGCCCCTATTTATAGTTGTAGGATAGGAAGAGTCATGATGAATATGGACTTCCTTTGACCAATAAGATTTAAGTGATGTGGCACCTTTTAGGGCTTTTTTTTCATAGGCCTGCTCCATCAGTTTGACATGTGGCACGGTCCTATTAGCTTCTTCACTTGACTTGGCATACCACGTCATTTGACACGTGGTACTTATTTGGGCCTCTAGAATATAACAATATCTTGGGTTTAGTAAAGTGGGCTCATCATTTGTAGCCCAAATTAATGTACTAACACAATAAATATTAGGTATTATTTAAATCCATACCTATTTGTACTTAAATAATTAATTTAATTATTAATCCGCAATATTTATTCGGGACTAATATATTTTGAATTTAATATAATCCAAATTTTCTACAGATTTAAATTTAATAAAATTGCATCGCCCACATAGGGCTCACAGTTGGTAAATGGGAGAAAATAATTTATAGAATGTGTTGATACATTGACGTTGCTTCAGTAGTACCCATTTACATCATTCAATATATGTTTTAATTTTTTTTGAGAGATTATACGGTCAGCCATTCACGACCTCTAAAATTTGTTTTATTTTCTTTTTATATTATGCCAAAATTTTTCCCTATGACAAATATGGCTCCATCAAAATACCTCTGAAATTATTATAATAATGGAAAAAGTCATATATACCTC
This sequence comes from Capsicum pubescens, assembly GCA_030864215.1. Taxonomy (NCBI): domain Eukaryota; kingdom Viridiplantae; phylum Streptophyta; class Magnoliopsida; order Solanales; family Solanaceae; genus Capsicum; species Capsicum pubescens. The sequence goes on along the minus strand of CM061544.1, from coordinate 238,667,218 downwards.
TCAAATAATTTAAAATAATATGTAAATATATTTTAGTATATTTTTAGGCTATTTGTATCCTTACCGTCTAACTTTGAATACATATATATCTCCAAACTATTAAAAATAGTACGTATATACCTATAGCATCCTTGTTGTCTAACTTTGAATATGTATGTATCTCCAAACTATAGAAAATAGTACGTATATACCCCTCAATTAGAGGAAGCATGCCATGTTCCTCATCCTAAAGGAATTAACTAGTTTTGTCTTAACAAATTCTCCTTTGATCTACCGGCAAAATGTTATGTGGTCGGAGTTAGAAGTGATTTTACCCATGCCTATTTCATGCGAATCAAAATCAATGCGGTCACAAAACATTTCTTTAAGATGAGGACATGCGACCAAACTCACTTCCAACTCCATCCATAGAATATTTCACCGGCAGGTCGGGGAATAAATTGCTAAGGATAAATGGGTTAATTTCTTAGAATGAGCACATTTGGTGCGTTCCGTCTAACTGAAGGGAATATACATATCGTTTTTAATAGTTCAGGGATATATACGTACCAAAGATTAGACAACAAAGAAACAAACAACCCAAAAGTATAATGGCTGATATTTACGTACTATTTTCAATAGTTCAGGGGTATATATAACCTTATTCAGATATAGTAATACTCTCTCTACTTTAGTTTATTTGTCCTACTTTTCTTCGCTTTTAAAAATGTCTCTTTTTTGACAATTTTTTTAATTTCAATTTTTCATGTGACATTTTTAAGATCAAATAATTAAATGATATTTTGGTACCTTTCATTTTTGACCTAAAATCACAAAATTCAAAAAAAAAAATACTTTCGTAAAATTTATCCACTTTGGATATAACGAACAAATGCTGAATGATAAGTTTAAAATGGAATCGATAACATAATTATTTTACTATGTGGGGATATGCTTTGAACAGTAAGACGTAACAAAACTTGAATGATTTTGGTTGTAAATAATCTAAAATAAACATTAGGATTGTGTTCCCTTTGGCTATCTATTTCAGTAAGTTTATTATTCTCCGTTGAACCATCCTAATATCTTGCATATAGAATCTAATAAGTTATGTATCACTAACCATCTTGTGGACGCCTTAGTGAATTTCATAGTTTATCTTTTGAGTCTCAGAGTGTCGCCTTACTAACCATTATCCTAGATCCCAGATTAACTATTACCTTTTGAGTCTCTAGTTAATTAGATGAATATAATTAACTTAAATAGATGAGGCTAATTAGCTTATATCGATAATTATCTCCAAATTACTATTGTAATATTATTTTCCTACTCTCTTCCTCTCTTTTGAAATAATAAGTGATTATAGGTGGGTTTTTAATGTGTGCAACCGCTAAGAAATCTATTTAATTGAAGATGATCACAATACATGCAAGAAAATTGGTTGGAGACAACATTGCACTTCCCTCACCTTGTTATTCAGCTAGGGTTCCCAAAACCCAAGCTAAGGGATTTAGTCTCTCATCATTGTGAAGCAATCAATGGAATTCATAATTGAAAGCATTAAATCAATCTCCCAATAAATTGTGATAAAAACCTAAAGTCTCAAATTGAATAACAAACCAAAACCCAAGAGCATAATCCCAAGATCAAAATTGAATCTCAAAATAAAAATATATATTTGTGAATGATAAGAGTGCGTAAACTAACTAAAAAACATCAAAAGGGTATTTATAGTACACATAGAAACCCTAGCAAACCAAGCCATAATAAAAGAGAAAATTGGACTCGGTAGCAACCTACAGAGCCATTTACAGCCGGTAGGTGGCCCCACATACGTGCCAGACTCCTAAAAATTTGCAGCATCTCTGAAAACTTAAACTTTCTGAACTTTGCAATGGTAGCTACGAACCTTAGGTGGCACCTACAGGCCATAGGTTCCTATTGTTGGTAGCAAGCTCCATTTTTCCAGCTTTGGAATCTCTGTATCTCAATTCTCTAACACTTTTTCTGGAACCTACTCCTCATAGGTAGTATCTATGGGTCATAGGTGCCTATGTAGGTGGTCCAAAACTTCATTTTTCACCTCTTTTCTCTAGTATAGCTTCCAGAACCTTATTTTCTGCAAAACAAAATACTAAACACATCATTCTAACAAAATGGCCTAAGTAACTGCATATTTTCGTAGTTTTAAGCGTCGAAAGTACTACAAAATTATAGCACATTAATATCCTTTACTAGGACAGAAGAGGTAGAGGATGAATAAAATGAATTTTCTAGGAAATTTTGTATTTCGACATTAAAAAGTTTGTAACTAATTCCTAGTCTACTATCATTTGCAGCTCTAAGGGATTTCTTAGTTTTTTCAAAGTATTTTATAGGGATGAGTCCTTCTTGGACACAGTTGAGATCTACACTTGTGTCAAACAAGGCAATGATATCCAGAATAAATTACTTATTAATTATTAAGGTTGTTTGTGTGTTCCATTTCCTAATGGATATCCTTGTAAGATAGTTGAGCAAATCCTATCCTTGTTTGACTTCTTGATCTGTTAGATCAGTGATATCTATCTGCTAAGATTGTTCAGACTTTGCTGAAAATTATTAGAGGACAAGTCGATCTACGTCTTATCTAGATTTTATTTTCCTAACTTCCTCTTTAAGGAGCACTATTTCTAGTTGGAGATCTTGAATAGTTACTACCTTAGGCATACTAGATGGAACCTATTCATAACATCAGTGATATTGTAAGTATTTGATATTTGAGTATGAGAAAATTTATCAGACGAAGATATGGTTGGCTTATATAGAGTCTTTTAAATTAGTCTAGATAGTATTTTTTCTCATTATAATCCAATAAACTACTAATCATTTCCAGGAAGAGATCTTGTTCTTTTAATAGAATATTGATCTCTGGTTGGTCTTCTTAGTTAGACTAGGAGGACTCTAAGTCATCATTTTGAATTTGGTTAAACTCTTATTCAAATTCATTATTAGCACTATCAGAATCTCCACTTTCCTCTAGTAAGATGTGTTGATCTAGTTAAGGACAGAATCATCAAGGTTAAGTTTTCTAACCTTTTTAGATAATTTCCAATATTTGTAAATATGACTAGGTTTTCCACTCCTATGAAATTAACTATTATTAGGAGCAAGAAGTGTTGGTTTAGCAGTTAAATGCTATCTAGGATGAGATGACTTTGGTTTTCTGGAAACATAAGGTTTGGTAGTAGAAACCTCCCCTTTTGAGGTTGGTTTTCTACGAGCCTTCTTCCTACAAAAGGGTAGGATAAATTGTTCTCGAAAATGGCTTAAATGTCTTTGGGTCTGTTCCCTATCTTTAGCTAGTTGCCTTAGTATCTTATCTCGTCGATAGAATCTTAGGGCAACTTGCTGGATTAGACTTATAAGCTGAAGGATTTCAAGTTTGGTAATAGAGCCATGGGGGGGGGAAGTAAAAATATTTATTCTTGTTTTGAACTTGCTATTATATGGTACTGGCAGATAAATAATTTAAATGGTAAAACTTGAACCAATACATACAACTTAGCAAAATCTATTTTATAAAAGGATCAAATTAAAGATAGTACTGTGATCTTTCAGATCTGCACTGTAGGTTATGTACCTAGGCATTAATAGTTGTATTGCCAAAGAAGACTTAATGGACTTACAGATAAGTTAAGCCACCCCATCTTCCCTCATATATCAGGCTATGATATCTCAACCTATGCTGGCTACATAGTTCTGGAATGCAAGGATTGCTTCTAAGAATCACACCCTCATATAACAGGTGGGTTCCAATCCTTGGATGCACTTGGTGCTAATTTCTACTCCCATCTGGATAGACACTGAACATGATTAACTAAACTGATAAGACTGAGCTAACTGAATTTCGATGACTAATGGAATATTACTGAGAACCGATAACTAAGTGAGATTACTGAGTTTTCCTGAATCATGAGACTAACTAAATTATACTGAACATGGATTGACTGAGAGTAGCTTGAAAACATGACATTGTCTCTAGGCATACAACTAAATTGTTGGGTATAAGTACCCCCAAGACTCGATTAAAGAAACTGACAAATCAAGACTTTCTTTAATACACGATTACATCAACAGTCCATAATATAATAAGTTAGAGTATTCATAGAGTACAAGTTCTAAAGCACCACAATGGCCACACATACATTCATAATTTCATTGACTAAGGCATTTCATCAAACACTCGACATGCATAAACTTGTACTCGAATGGGGATTTCATATTATCATACTAGTAGGGAACTTTTCCTTCACATAAGAATTTAATCAAACATATGGTGAGCATAGTATATGTAGACAACATTACACAACAAGTAAACATCATGATTCAACTCTAATTTCACCATTCAAGGGTTAAATCATAGATTCACATAAAGCTACACCAATAATAATGAATTCCACTTAAGATTTATCCCTAAAAATATGGAATAGAATTTAATTGATCATTATTAACATGAACAAAACAAACCCAACATGGAATTCATAAAACAAAATCCCTACACTTGAACTTTGAAAAGAGATTCTTGGGCTTCACGGATGAGAGGAGTCCATGAATGAACAATATGCATACCTGGGTAGTGAGTTTCTTGAAGTTCTTGAACTTGAAGAATTTGAATCTCTTAGTTTCTTGAAGAATATTTGAATTTTGTTGCTTAAGGATTGCTCTTAGTGAGAAAACCCTAGTTTTAATGTTGTGGAAGAATAATGAACTTTGGAGCCTTGGTCGGATATTACTAGGTATATAAACGGATGGAAAAAGATAAAAAAGCCCCTTTAAAAACAACTTAAAAATTACCGAACGGGATGTGCGATGGCTAGCGCGACGGTCCGTCGCTGCCTCGATGGTCCATCATTTCGACCGTCGTTTGTGGATCAAAAAAAGGACTCACTGCCTAAGTAGCGACAACTTGGGCGACGGTCCATCACAAGTTTGATGACCCGTCAACCTGTCCATTGTACCTTATCCAAAAGGTTGCCGTACTGCCTTGGCAGCGACGGTTAAGGCGATGGTCCGTCGCTATATCGACGGTCCGTCAACCTGGACGTCGCACCTGGGCGATTCTGATAGCTCTGAGTGAAACTTTCATAACTCTTTACTCTAATATCGTACTTGGATGAAATTTGTATCATTGGAAATCTAATTCAATTTTCCACGTGACAAAAAGTGAATATCTTAAAAATTCCACGTGTACAAAAATGGATTCATATTTCTAATCAAGTTTCTAACATTCTTAAGACAATTCAAAGCTAGGAAAAAGTATGGGGTATTACAATATCTCCCTCTTGAGAATATTCATCCTAGAATGAGACTGAGAGAGAGACGAGAATATAAAATAACGTACATACTGAACATGAACAATTGAAACATGATCTCATGACTGACATGACTGATAACTAAATATATCATACTGAACACACATATCTGATGCTTGTGTAATTGATTCATGAATGATGACTGAGTGTTCTGATGAACTAAGGTTATCACAATCATAATGCATATTTAATGCATGATTATACAAATAAATTGACATATGAATTCATGATTGAATATGCAATGGTATTTAATACCAAGTTTATAATGAAATCCTGAACATGAACTGTGTACCAAACTTGTAACTGAAGTCTGAACATGAAACTAAAAAGCTTAAGAAGAACTGTTACCTTGAGCTTGACCTGAATTGGCGGAGAAGAGATGAGGATACTTGGTTCGCATATCTTCTTCTTCTTCCCAAGTAGCTCCCTCAATGGACTGATTTTGGCAAAGAACTTTGGCTAGAGGGACTTATTTGTTCCTCAGTCTACGAGTCTGATAGTCTAGGATTTAGACTGGAATCTCTTCATAAGAGAGGTTGTTCTGAATATCTATGCTTTGAATAGGGACTACAACTGCTGGATCACCTATGCACTTCTTGAGAAAAGAGACATGGAAGATTGGATGAACTGAGGCTAAATCTGAAGGCAATTTGAGCTCAGAGGCTACATTTCCAAGACGACTGAGAATTTTTAAGGGACCGATATATAAGGGACTAAGCTTTCCTTTCTTGCCGAATCTCTTCACTCCCTTTATGGGAGATATCTTTAGATATACATAGTCACCAATCTCAAACTCGAGATCCTTTCTACGCATATCTGCATAAGACTTCTGTCGGCTCTGAGCAGCCTGGAGTCTTTCTCTGATATACTGGACTTTCTCTAAGGCATCGAATACTAAGTCCGGCACTATGACTGAGGCCTCACTAACTTCGCACCAACTGATTAGAATCTTCATCTCCTACCATAAAGAGCTTTGAATAGAGATATCTTAATACTAGAATAATAGCTATTGTTGTATGCCAACTCAATCAAAGGAAAGTTGTCATCCCAACTACCCTTGAAATCAATTGCACACACCCTTAGAATATCTTCTAAAGTCTAAATAGTCCTTTCTGCTGGACTATCCTTTTGAGGATGAAAAGCTATACTGAGATGAACTTGGTTACCAAGACCCTTTTGGAACACTTTCCAGAAATGAGAGGTGAACTGGGTACCTTTGTCTGAGATAATGGATAACGGAACACCATACAATCTGACAATCTCTCTGATGTAGAGTTTGGCATAATCCTCAGCTGAGTAAGAGGTATGGACTAGAAGGAAATATGCTAATTTGGTCATCCTATCTACAATGACCCAAACTGAATTATACTGATGACGGGTACGGGGGAAACCCATCACGAGATCCATGTTCACAACTTCCCACTTCCAAGTAGGAATATTAAAATCCTGCATGGAACTACTAGGCTTCTGATACTCTATCTTAACCTACTGATATGTAGAGCACTTAGCCATAAACTCTGCAAAATCTCTCTTTAGCCCACTCCACCAATAGATTTCTCGCAAGTCGCGGTGCATCTTTGTGTCCCCTAGATGAATATAGTCACGCGCACTATGCACTTCTGCAAGAATTTGCTGCCTTAAGTCATCTATACCTGGAACACAGAGACGACCCTGACAATGCAGAACACCATCTCCCCATTGGGAGAATACCTCTACTTTCTTATCCTTGACAGACTCTTTCAACTTGACTAATTTAAGGTCTCTACCTTGCTTTTCTTTCACCTTGGAAACTAGAGATGATTCTGAACCACTCTGAATCCATATGTCACCCTCTTCTGTATCGACTAAGTGAATACCTAGTATGGAAAGATGATGGATTTCCTAAGATAACTTCTTCTTACTGTCCTCAACATGAGCAACACTACCCATAGACATTCTACTGAGAGCATCGGCCTCAACGTTGGCCTTGCCTGGATGATAAAAGACACTCATGTCATAATCTTTCAAGAGATCTAACCACTTTCTCTGACGAAGATTGAGATCTTTCTACGAAAATACATACTGGAGACTCTTATGATCTGTGAACACATCTACATGAGCACCGTATAGATAATTTCTCCAAATTTTTAACGCAAAAACTACGGCTGCTAACTTAAGATCATGAGTAGGATAATTCTTCTCATGGGGTTTAAGCTATCTCAAGGAATAGGCTATAACCTTACCATGCTGTATGAGGACACAACCCAAACCTACTCTGGATGAATCACAATGCACTACAAAACTATTTGAACTATCTGGAAGAGCTAGGACTGAAGATGAGGTAAGTCGAGTCTTCAACTCCTGAAAACTCTTCTTGCAAGGATATGGCCAATGAAACTTGACTTTCTTCTGAGTCAATATTGACATAGGGAATGCAGTAGAAGAAAATCCCTCAACAAATCGCCTGTAATAGCCAGCCAAACCCAAGAAACTCCTGATATCTAATGGAGAGATAGGTCTGGGCTAGTTTCTTACCACTTCATCCTTTTGAGGATCTACTCTAATGCCATCACCTAAAATAATATGGCCAACGAATGCTACTAACCTTAGCCAAAATTCACACTTACTAAATTTGGAGAACAACTGATGATCTCTGACAGTCTGAAGTACGATTCTGAGATGGTCTACATGATCATGATCACTGCGGGAATAGACCAGAATATCATCTATGAAGACTATGACGAACATGTCTAAGTACTGCTTGAACACATGGTTTATCAAGTCCATGAAAGCTGCTGTGGCATTGGTAAGACCAAAGGACATGACTAGGAACCCAAAGTGACCATACCGAGTATAAAAGGGAGTTTTTGGAATGTCATATTCTCTAACTCTGAGCTGATGATAGCCGGATCTGAGGTCTATCTTGGAGAAATAGCTTGCACCCTGAAGTTGGTCAAATAAGTCATCGATTCTGGGAAGAGGATACTTGTTCTTGACCGTGACTTTATTGAGCTGACGGTAATTAATGCACATCCTAAGAGAACCATCTTTCTTTCGCAAGAAGTAGACTGGTACACCCAACGGGGATACACTGGGCCTGATAAATCCCTTATCTAAGAGATCCTTAGATTATTCTTTCAATTCTATGAGTTCTTATAGTGCCATTTTGTATGGTGTAATATATATAGGATGAGTCTCTGGTATAAGATCAATGCCAAAGTCTATTTTCCTTTCGGGAGAAATTCCTGGAAGATTTTCAGGAAAGACATCTGAATATTCCTTTACGACTGGGACTGATTCAAGACTGGGATTTTCAGAACTAGTATCCTTAATTCAAACAAGATGATAGACACATCCCTTAGATGTAATTTTCCTTGCCTGAAGGTAGGAAACAAGCTGACCTCTAAAAGCAGAAGTGCTACCCCCCACTCTAAGATAGGTTCATTCGGAAACTGGAATTGGACTTTCTATTTCTGCAATCGACTGTGGCATAGTAGGAATGAACCCAATCAATGCCGATAATGACGTCAAAATCAGTCATCTCTAATTTGACTAAGTCTGTTGAAGTGACTTTTTGAAATATCATAACCAGGCAGTTCCTGTATACCCGTCGGGCTATAATGGTCTTACCCACTGGGGTAGAGACTAAAAAGGGCTCTTCTAGAATTTTGGGACTAACTCTAAAATTAACTTCTATATAGTGAGTAACAAAAGACAAAGAAACTCCTGGATCTAGCAAAGCATAAACATGCACATGAAATATTTGTAACATACCGGTAACCATATCAGGAGAATTTTTCTGATCTTGTTGGGACTAAAGAGAATAAAGTCTATTTGGGTGTTGCCCACTAGTAGCGCTGGAGGTGGTACCCTACTGGTTTGGGCGACCGGGATGAGCTGGGGAATGGTTCTGCTAACCTTGAGGACCTGGCTTAGGATAGTCTCTGACTCTATTTCCTGGCTTACCACACACAAAACAAATACCACTACCAGCTCTGCATATACCCTGATGGTGCTTGCCATAAGTCTGGCAAAGAGGATAGGTGCAGGGACTTCTAACACTGCCCTTAGACTTAGAGCCAAGCGTTCTATCTTTGTTACCATCCCTAAACTTAGGATCTGGAGCACTAGAGGAAGAAGGAGCTGGAACTTACGACTTAGGACAAAACTGAGAATGGTTTCCTCCTTCTGGTTTGGGCTGGGTAAAGTTAAAACTACCTGTCCTTGCTTTCTTATTCTGCTTCTCCCTTATCTTAATCTTTTGATCTTCTATTTGTTGAGCATGAGTCATAAGGCTGGCTAAAGTCATGTCATTATTCAACATCACAGATCTACACTCATTGACCACACTATCATTCACCCCAGAAACAAACTTACTCATCTTGGCCCTGTTGTCTGCAACCACATGAGGGGCATATTTGGCTAATTGAGTAAACTTAAGAGAATACTCTTTCACTGGCATGTTGCCCTGCCTGAGGTTGATGAATTCCAACACCTTAGATTCTCTCAGATCTAGAGAAAAGAACCTCTCTAAGAATACGGTGACAAACTACTCCCACTCAATAGGCCCTGCATCATCTGGCCTTTCTGACTTACTCTGCTTGTCCCATGTGTGAGCAACATCCTACAATTGATATGTAGCTAGCTCAACACTCTCAATAAATAACACCCTCATAATGTCCGTAACTTTCTAAACCTGATCGATGAATTCCTGAGGGTTTTCATCTGACTTAGACGCGAGAAAGGATAAAGGATTCATTCGGGTGAAGTTCCGAATCCTAGCTGCAGCTGAATTGGCCACTGGGTTGGACAGAATGATAACTGGTCATTCATTCTGAGCAAAAGATAATGGAGCAAGAGCAGTGAATGAAACTCTGAACTCTGCATGAGAAACATGTTCGCCCAAAGGATCTTCGGGCTGAGGGGCTGGCTGATTATTATTTTTTCTTTTAGAAGGCATGTTCTATAGAAAAAAGAGAGAAATGGATTAGACCAGATTGAGAGATTAACTACAGATTATACTCACTGGCACGACATGAATACTAAAAGAAGGGAAATTATTCCTAAAACATCTTATAGCCTTATGCACATAAATGTGGCGTGCAACACACCTATGTAGAAGACTTTACTAGATGTGTCTTTTAGACTTCCTAGGACTCTATTGAACCATAGGCTGTGATACCAAGTTTGTATCGCCCCGAATCTGGTACCCGGGATGCTACACGGTGCTTATGACCCTGAAGGACCACAAGCTAACCTATGACTGATATCTGTACCTGTTTATTGCATAATATTCTGTATAATGCAGAAACATGAACTGAAAGGGAATAAGGTTTAAAAATTGAGACATAATATATGATAAAATATAACAACTGGGTGGGGTATAAAATACCCAAAACCATCTAAAATATACTATTTGCACATACTGTAGTCTAAAAAACCTCTAAAACATGACTGTCTAAATAAGGAGTTGGTGGGAAATGTCCTCAACCAATTACAACTAATAAATTAATTTATGAGATAATAAAGAAATAGTCATGTCCTCGAAAGACGAGGACTCATTGCTAACTCTGACTACTGAGACTGGAATGCTACTGATGCTCTGGAGCTCATGCTTCTGAACCTATGGTATAAGCAACCATAGCGCAAATACGTTAGTACTTTGAATGTACTGGTATGCATGTGAGGTAGGCTGAATGCATGGGGATCTTATTCATGTACAATACTAACTAACTGACTAAAATGAACGTGAGAATACATGCATAAATACATAGTAACAATAACTAAAATCGTGACAACATAAATTTACTAATGACTAATATGACTTATAACTGAGTTCCAATGTCTGATACAACTGATAACATAAGTGACTGTATCTGATAGTCCTAAATCTGGTGGAACTAGCTGAGTTGCGTACTGTATCTGAGTTTACTGTATTTGATAGTTCTAAATTCTATAGAACTATCTGAGTTCTAATACTAAGATTGAATGACTATATCAGACAGTCCTGAGTTTTACTGATATCAATCATTCTGTATTGAATGACTGACTGAGATTTACTGACATTACAGAGTTTTCCTGAATCATGAGACTAATTGAATTCTACTAAACATGGATTGACTGAGAGTATCTTGAAAACATGACATTGGCTCTAGGCATACAACTAAATTGTCGGGAATAAGTACCCCCAGGACTCGATGAAAGAAACTGAAAAAGCAAGACTTTCTTGAATACATGATCACATCAATAATCCATAATATAATAAGTTAGAGTATTCATAGAGTACAAGTTCTAAAGCACCACAATGGCCATACATACATTCATAATTCATTGACTAAGGCATTTTATCAAACACTTGACATTCATGAACTTGTACACGAATGGGGATTTCATATTATCATCTAGTAGGGCACTTTTCCTTCACATAGGCATTTTATCAAACACATGGTGAGTATAGTATATGTAGACAACATTACACAACAAGTAAACATCATGATTCAACTCTAATTTCACCATTCAAGGGTTAAATCATGGATTCACATGAAGCTACACCAATAATAATGAATTCAACTTAATAATTATCACTAAAAACATGGAATAAAATTCAATTGGTCATTATCAACATGAACAAAACAAACCTAACATGGAATTCGTAAAAAAAAATCCCTACACTTGAACTTTGAAAAGAGATTCTTGGGCTTCACGGATGAGACGAGTCCATGAGTGAACACTATGCACACTTGGGTAGTGATTTTCTTGAATATTTTGAACTTGAATAATTTTAATCTCTTAGTTTCTTGAAGAAAATTTGGATTTTGTTGCTTAAGGATTGCTCTTAGGGAGAAAACCCTAGTTTTAATGTTGTGGAAGAATAATGAATTTTGAAACCTTGGTCGGATATTACTAGGTATATAAACGGGTGGTAAAATACAAAAAATCCCCTTTAAAAATAACTGAATGGGATGTGCGACGGCTAGTGCGACGTTCCATCGCTAGCTCGACGGTCCGTCGTTCGACCGTCGTTTGTGGACCAAGAAAAGAACTCACTGCCTTAGTAGCGACGACTTGGGTGAAGGTCTATCACACCTTTTCTAGAAGGTTGTAATACTGCCTTGGATACGACGGTCAAGGCTACGATCCATCGCTAGATCGATGGTCCGTCAACCTGGCCGTTGCACCTGGGCGATTCTGACAGCTCTAAGTAAACCGTCCATAACCTTTTACTCCGATATCAGATTTGGATAAAATTGGTATCGTTGGAAAGATAATTCAATTTCCCACATTGCAAAAACTAAAAATATTATAAATTCCACATGTACAAAGATGGATTCATATTTCAAATCAATTTTCTTTCATTATTAAGACAATTCAAAGCTAGGAAAACGTACGGGGTATTACAATATCTACCCCTTGATAACATTCATCCTCGAATGAGACTGAGTGAGAAGGGAGAATATAAATTGACATACATATTGAACATGAACAATTGGAACATGATCTCATGACTGACATGACTGATAACTAAATATATCATACTGAACATGCATATCTGATGCTTGTGTAACTGATTCATGAATGCATGACTGAGTGTTCTGATGAACTAAGGTTCTCACAATGAGAATGCATATTTGATGCATGATTATATAAATGAACTGACATATGAATGAATGAATGAATATGCAATGGTATTTAATACCAAATTTATAATGAAATCCTAATCATGAACTGTTACCAATCTTGTAACTGAAGTCTGAACATGAAACTGAAAAACTTAAGAAGAGCTGTTACCTTGAGCTTAACCTAAGTTGGCAGGGAAGATGTGAGGATACTTGGTTTGAATATCTACTTCTGCTTCCCAAGTAGCTCCCTCAACAGACTGATTTCACCAAAGAACTTTGACTAGAGGGACTTCTTTGTTCCTCAGTCTACGAGTTTGATAGTCTAGGTTTTTGACTGGAATCTCATCATAAGAGAGGCTTTTCTAAACATCTATGCTCTGAACAGGGACTAAAACTGCTGGATCACGTATGCACTTCTTTAGCAAAGAGATATGGAAGAATGGATGAACTGAGCCTAGATCTAAAGGCAATTCGAGGTCATTGGCTATGTTTCCTAGACGATTGAGAATTTTAAAGAGACCGACATTTTGGGAACTGAGATTTCCCTTTTTGCAGAATATATTCACTCCCTTCATGGGAGAGATATTTAGATAGACATTGTCACCAATCTCGAACTTTAGATCCTTTCTATGCACATCTGCATAAGACTTCTGTCGGTTCTGACAAGCCCAGAGTCTTTCTCTGATCAACTGGACTTTCTCTAAGGCATCGAATACTAAGTTAGGAATTATGACTGAGGCCTCACTAACTTAGAACCAACCAATTGGAGATTTGCATCTCATACCATAGAGAGCTTCAAATGGAGCCATCTTAATACTGGAATGATAGCTATTGTTGTATGCAAACTCAATCAAAGGAAAATGGTCATCCCAACTACCCTTGAAATCAATTGCACATGGCCTTATCATATCTTCTAAAGTCTGAATGGTCCTTTCTACTTGACCATCTATCTGAGGATGAAAAGTTGTACTGAGATAAAATTGGGTACCAAGACCCTTTTGGAATGCTTTCCAGAAATGAGAGGTGAACTGGGTACCTCTGTTTGAGATAATAGATAATGGAATACCGTGCAATATGAGCAACTCTGTAATGTAGAGTTTGGCATAATCCTCGGTTGAATAAGAGTTATGGACTAGAAGGAAATGAGCTGATTTGGTCATCCTGTCTACAATGACCCAAACTAAATCATGTTGATGACGGGTACGTGGCAAACACCCATCACAAAGTCCATGTTCATAACTTTCTACCTCCAAGTAGGAGTACTGAACTTGTTCATGTAACCACTAGGCTTCTGATGCTCTATCTTAACCTACTGACATGTAGAGTACTTATCCATAAACTCTACAATATCTCTCTTCATCCCTCTCTATCAAAAGATTTATCATAAGTCACAGTACATCTTTGTGTCCCCTGGATGAATAGAGTAGTGCGCACCATGCACTTCTGCAGGAATTCGCTGCCTTAAGTCATTTATACCTGGAACACAGAGATGACCCTGACTACGCAGAACACCATCTCCTCCTTGGGAGAAAACCTCTACGTTCTGATCCTTTACTGACTCTTTTAACTAGATTAATCTGGGGTCTCTATCTTGCTTTTCTTTCAGCTAAAAAACTAGAGATGATTGTGAACCACTCTGAACCTATATGTCACCCTCTTCTGTATCGACTAAGTGAAAACCTAGTCTGGCAAGCTGATGGATTTCCTGAGCTAACTTCATCTTACTGTCCTCAACATGAGAAGCACTCCCCATAGACAGTTACTGAGAGCATCGACCACAATATTGGCCTTTCCCAGATTATAAAGAACCCTCATGTCATAATCTTTCAAGAGCTCTAACCACCTTCTCTGACGAAGATTGAGATCTTTTTGTGAAAATACATACTAGAGACTTTTATGATCTATGAAAACATCTACATGAACACCATATAGATAATGCCTCCAAATCTTTAATGCAAAAACTACGGCTGCTAACTCAAGATCATAAGTAGAATAATTCTTGTCATGGGGTTTAAGTTGCCTGGAGACGTAGGCTATGACCTTACCATTATACATGAGGACACAACCCAAACCTACAATGGATGTATCATAATACACTACGAAACCATCTGAACCATCTGGAAGAGCTAGGACTAGAGCTGAGGTGAGTTGAGTCTTCAACTCCTGAAAACTCTTCTCACAAGGATCTGACCACTGAAACTTGACATTCTTCTGAGTCAATCAGGACATAAGGAATGAAATAGAAGAAAATCCCTCAACAAACCACCTTTAATAGCCAGCCAAACCCAAGAAACTTCTGATATCTGATGGAGAGACAGGTCTAGGACAGTTTCTTACCACTTTATTCTTTTGAGGATATACTCTAATGCCATCACCTGAAATGATATGGCCAAGGAATGCTACTGACCTTAGCCAAAATTTGCACTTACTGAATTTGGCGAACAACTGATGATCTCTGAGAGTTTTGAAGTATGATTCTGAGATGGTATGAATGATCACGATCACTGCAGGAATAGACCAGAATATCATTTAAGAAGACTATGACGAACATGTCCAAGTGCTGCTTGAACACATAATTTATCAAGTCCATGAAAGCTGCTGGGGAATTAGTAAGGCCAAAGGACATGACTAGGAAATTGAAGTGACCATACCAAGTATGAAAGGTAGTTTTTGAAATGTCACATTCTCTAACTCTGAGCTAATAATAGCCAGATTTGAGGTCTATCTTAGAGAAATAGTTGGCACCCTGAAGTTGGTCAAACAAGTCATTGATTCTGGTAAGAGGATACTTGTTCTTGACCATGACTTTATTGAGTTTACGGTAATCAACACACATCCTGAGAGAACCATCTTTCCTTCGCATGAATAAGACTGGTGTATCCCTCGGGCCTGATGAATCCCTTATCTAAGAGATCCTTCAACTATTCTTTCAATTCTCTGAGTTCTACTGGTGCCATTCTGTATGGAAGAATAGATATAGGTTGAGTATCTAGAAGAAGATCAATGTCGAAGTCTATTTCCCTTTCGGGAAGAATTCCTGGAAGATCTTCGGGAAAAATATCTGAATATTCATTTATCGTTGGGACTGATTCAAGACTAGGAGTTTCAGAACTAGTGTCTTTAACTTGAACAGGATGATAGACACATCCCTTAGATATCATTTTCCTTGCCCAAAGGTAGGAAACAAGCTGACCTCTGAAAGCGGAAGTGCTACCCTTCCACTCTAGGACAGGTTCATTTGGAAATTGTAACTGGACTATTCTATTTCTGCAGTCGACTATGGCATAGTACAATGAATCTAAACCATGCTAAGAATGACATCAAAATTAGTCATCTCTAATTCGACAAAGTCTACTGAAGTGACTTTCTGAAATATCATAACCGGTTAGATCCTGTACACCCACCAGGCTATGATTGTTTTACCCACTGGGGTAGAGACTGAAAAAGGATCTGCTAGAATTTCGGGACTGACTCCGAAATCAACTACAATATAGAGAGTAACAAAAGACAATGAAGATCTTGGATCTGGAAAAGAATAAACATGCACATGAAAGATCTGTAATGTACCAGTAACCACATCAGGAGAATTTTCCTAATCTAGCCGGGACTAAAGAGCATAAATTCTATTTAGGTGTTGCCCACTAATAGTGTTGGAGGTGGCACCCTGCTGGTTTAGGTGACCGAACTGAGCTGGGGAATAGTTCGGCTAACCCTGAGGACCTAGTTGAGGACAGTCTCTGACTCTGTGTCCTGGCTTGCTACACCCAACACAAATACCACTACCAGATCTCCATATACCCTGATGGTGTTTGCCACAAGTCTGGCAAAGAGGACAGGTGCAGGCACTTCTAACACTGTCTTAAGACTTAGATCCTGGTATTCTATCTTTGTTACCATCCCTGAACTTAGGAGCTGGGGCACTAGCTGAAGAAGGATCTAGAACTGACAACTTAGGAAAAAACTGAGAACGGTTGCCTCCTTCTGATTTGTTTTGAGCAAAGTTGAAACTACCTGACCTTACTTTCTTATTCTGCTTCTGCCTCATCTTAATCTTTTGATCTTCTATTTGCTGAGCATGAGTCATAAGCCTTGCTAAAGTCATTTCACTATTCAATATCGCACATCTACACTCATTGACCACACTATCGTTCACCCCAGAAATAAACTTACTCATC
Source organism: Capsicum pubescens (assembly GCA_030864215.1). NCBI lineage: Eukaryota > Viridiplantae > Streptophyta > Magnoliopsida > Solanales > Solanaceae > Capsicum > Capsicum pubescens. The sequence continues at coordinate 238,650,112 of CM061544.1, read as the reverse complement.
TTGGTCCTGCTGTCTGCAACCATATGAGGGGCATATCTGGCTAATTGAGTAAACTTAAGAGAATACTCCTTCACCATCAAGTTTCCCTGCCTGAGGTTGAAAGATTACAATACCTTAGCTTCTCTTAGCTCTACGGGAAAGAACCTCTCTTAGAATACAGTGACAAACTCTTCCCACTCAATAGGCCCTACATCGTCTAGCCTTTCTGACTTCTACTTCTTGTACCATGTGAGAGCAATATCCTGCAACTGATATGTATCAAGCTTATCACTCTCAATAGCTGACACCCCTATAATGTCAGTAAACTTCTAAACCTGATCGATGAATTCCTGAGGGTCCTCATCTGACTTAGACCCGAGAAAGGATGGAGGATTCATTCGGGTGAAATCTCGAATCCCAGCTGTAACTGAATTGGACACTGGGTTAGCTGAAATGACAGTTGGTCATTCATCTGATCTGCAACTGACTGAGAAAGAGTAGTGAATGTAGCTATGAACTCTGCATAAGAAACATATTCGCTCAAAGGATCTTCGGGATGAAGGGCTGGCTGATTCCCATTTCTTCTCTTAGGAGGCATGTTCTTTAGAAGAAAAATAGAAATAGATTAGACCAGACTGAGAGATTAACTGGAGGTTATGCTCACTGGCATGACATAAATACTGAAAGAAGGGAAACTATTCCTAAAACATCTTATAGCCTCCTGCACATAAATGTGGTGCGCAACACACCCATGTACAAGTCTCTACTAGTTGCAACTCTCAGACTTCCTTGGACTCTATTGAACCTTAGGCTCTGATACCAAGTTTGTAATGCGGCGAATCTGGTACATGGGATGCTATACTGTACTCATGACCCCGAAGGATCACAAGCCAACCCATGACTAATATTTGTACCTGTATACTGTAAAATATACTGTATAATGCAGAAACATGAACTGAAAGCCCATAAGGTTCAAAACTGAGACATTATATCTGATAAAATATAATATCTGGGTGGGGTATGAAATACCCAAAACCATCTGAAATAAACTATCTGTACATACTATAGTCTGAAAAACCTCTAAAACATGACCATCTGAATAAGGAGTTGGTGGGACATGTCCCCAACTAACTCGAACTAATAAATTAATTTATGATATAATAAATAAATGGTCATTTCCTTGAAAGATGAGGACTCACTGCTAACTCTGACTGCTGATATGGGAATGCTACTGATGCTCTGGAGCTCGTGCCTCTGAACCTAAGGTATAAGACATAGCACAAATGCGTCAGTACTTGAAATGTACTAGTATGTATGTGAGGTAGTCTGAATGCATGGGGTTCATATCTATGGACAATACTGACTAACTAACTAATATGAATGTGAGAATGCATGCATGCATACATAGTAACTGTAACTGAAATCGTGACAACATGAATTTACTGATACTAATATGACTAAAAACTAATATTTGATGTATGATATAACTGATAACATGAATGACTGTATCTGACAGTTTTGAATCTGGTGGAACTAGCCGAGTTTCGTACTGTATCTGAGTTGACTGTATCTGACAGTCCTAAATTCTGTAGAAATATCTGAGTTCTAATAGTGAGACTGAATGACTGTATCAGACAGTCCTGAGTTCTATAACTACAATTGTAGGAAGTAGTCATCTAACCGATATGCCCCAAATAATGCAATAAAGTTGAGTTGGGGTCAAATCTGAAACTCCAATTGGAAGGGTGTCAATACTGCTCCACTGGTAAGAACAGTCTGTGAATAACCCTCATATAGTAGGTAACTCTAGTGAGAACTGTGGGAACCCTCATATAATAGGTTAAGCCACCTCATCTACCCTCATATATCAATCTATGATGTCTCAACCTACGCTGGCTATGTAGTTCTTAAATGCAATGATTGCTTTTAAGAATCATACCCTCATAAAACTGGTGGGTTCCCATCCTTGGATTCACTAGGTGCTAATTTCTACTCCATCTGGATAGACATGAAACATGATTAAATGAACTGACTGGATTGAGCTAACTGAATTCCTCTGACTGACAGAATATTACTGAGATCTGATAACTGACTGAGATTTACTGAGATTACTGAGTTTTCCTAAATCATGAGACTAACTTAATTGTACTTAACATGGCTTGACTGAGAGTATCTTAAAAACATGACATTGGCTCTAGGCATACAACTAAATTATCGGGTACAAGTACCCCCAGGACTCGATGAAAGAAACTCATAAAGCAAGACTTTCTTGAATACATGATCACATCAACAATCCATAATATAATAAGTTAGAGTATTCATAGAGTATAAATTCTAAAGCACCACAATGGCCACACATACATTCATGATCCATTGACTAAGGTATTTCATCAAACACTTGACTTGCATGAACTTGTACACCAATGGGGATTTCATATTATCATACTAGTAGGGATCTTTTCCTTCACATAGACATTCAATCAAACATATGTGAGCATAGTATATGTAGACAACATTACACAACAAGTAAACATCATGATTCAACTCTAATTTCACCATTCAAGGGTTAAATCATGGATTCACATGAAGCTACACCAATAATAATGAATTACACTTAAGATTTATCACTAAAAACATCGAATAGAATTCAATTGGTCATTATCAACATGAAAAAAACAAACCCAACATAGAATTCATAAAAAAAAATCCCTACACTTGAACTTTGAAAAGAGATTCTTGGGCTTCATGGATGAGAGGAGTCCATGAATGAACACTGTGCATGCCTGGGTAGTGAGTTTCTTGAAGCTCTTGAACTTGAAGAATTTAAATCTCTTAGTTTCTTGAAAAAGATTTGGATTTTGTTGCTTAAGGATTGCTCTTAGGGAGAAAACCCTAGTTTGAATGTTGCGGAAGAATCACGAATTTTAGAGCCTTGGTCGGATATTACTAGGTATATAAATGGGTGGTAAAAGACCAAAAAGCCTCTTTAAAAACAACTAAAAATAACTAAACAAGATGTGCAATGGCTAGTGCGACGGTCTGTCATTGGCTCAACGGTTTGTCGTTTCGACCGTCGTTTATGGACCAAGAAAAGAACTCACTGCCTAAGTAGTGACCGCTTGGGCGACGGTCCATCACAAGTTCGATGGTCCATCAACCTGTCCATTGCACCTTATCCAGAAGGTTATCGTACTGCCTTGGCTGCGATGGTCAAGGTGACGGTCCGTCGCTAGATCAACGGTTCGTCAACCTGACTGTCGCACCTGGGCGATTCTGACAGCTCTGAGTAAAATGTCCATAACATTTTACTTCGATACCGAATTTGGATAAAATTGGTATCGTTGGAAAGATAATTCAATTTCCCATGTGACAAAAAGTAAAAATCTTAAAAATTCCATGTGTACAAAAATGGATTCATATTTCAAAGAAAGTTTCTAACATTCTTATGACAATTCCAAGATAGGAAATTACAATACTTTTCTACACTTTTCTTGCTATTTCAGCAAGTTTGGGATAAAATTTTGGCCTATTACCTATGTGTTCAACCGCAACCTTTGTTGGGTTATATTTTTGATAGTGAATACATTATACATTCTTAGAGGTGTAATCTTGGGCGACATCACATGGCACACACTCCACTGCAGCTTAAAAATCATGTAATATCCCTATTGTACGAAATAGAATTTTTTAGTGTCTAGGATTGGACCTCACCAACAACATTTACTCTTATGGCCATGATTTTTGTTGGGGCAGTCTCTGATAAGTTGGGATAGTAGCGACTGATGCACTCAATGCATGAACTATGGGGCATTCATTGTACTCTTTAAACTTTACTCAACCACCACAACTGTAGGTGATATCTCTACACCTTCTAAAATATTTATCTCAGAGGGTTGAACAATGTTGTTGGTTTCTTCTTTTTCTTTTTCTCTCACCTCTATCCTTCTTTTTTTCTCCCTCATATTTTCTTGACCTCTTATTTTGGAGTTATAAATCATTGCCCCTCTTCTCAACCTCGGAATCATCTCTCTCAACTACTAGGGCCCTACTATAAAAGAGTAGAACTATAAAGTGTACATCAATAATTAATACCGCCAAGGATGACATAGCCAGAGGTGGAGGGGGCAACTGGGATAGTCATCCCCATAAGATATTTGACTACTTTATTCAATGAAACAAAGTATGAACTATTTTCCCTTATATTTAGATCTTGGACTTCCCTAACCTTAGTCGTTTTCCATCTATTAAATCTATCAAAATGGATCTAAACCACCTATACGACCTTTTTAATCTCATCAGTCCCCAACTCTAACTTGCATATACTAGCATTATGTAGTAACTACATCATCAATATCTAATCCGCTGAGTAGTTAGAGTCAATATATATCTAGCAAGATCATACGGATGGGAACTGAAGGGTGTTGTGGCAAACTAGGAAGAGGATAAAGTAGCATTGACTTTAGACAGTGGAATTTCTCTATCAAGGGCACCTCCTACTATATCTAGTATATCAATACCTTGGGATAGAGCTGTTGGGTTCCTTCGATCCTTAATTAAAGCCATGTCCACAATCTTCATAGAATAGATAAACTTATCCACTGCATCTAGAGTTGGGACCTGTGCATTTTGCAATAACTGAGTAATGAGAAATAAGAATAATAATGTGGTTCTAAACTTCAACATTCTATCTTGGGTATCTTTACAATGATTCTTGGGATGTTTAGCTCAAACTTTTCCATAAAAATAACTACTAAGTAGGCATTTCACCTAATATGTTAACATTCATTGTGGGTGTGATGCGGTGCCTCGAAAGTGACCACCAAGCCTTAGCATTGAACTTCAGTGTCTACTTCTCATCTCGTGTAAAAAGTTTTACCCTTTTTATGTCATTCATCAAAAAATTATATTTTGGAGTCTCTTCTACCAACTTAGAAGTGGTCTTGATCGATGCATTAGAGATCACCTTGTCAGATATCTCAACCTCATGGTCAAAGAATTATATCATGTCTAGTCGGGACTGCTTTCTCATATATTTTTTCTTGACCAAGAGAGTCTTATTCTTAGTCATTTCCACAAAATTGTCATAGAAATCCGTCACTAACTCTTCCCTATAATATTGGAGAGTCCTAATCATCTACCTAACTTGAAATTCTCAAATCCCAAGCTATCTCTGGGATTTGCTATAAAGATTCTGGCATGATCTGGAGCTCTTTTTGTATATTGATTTTTATATTTCCTCTCTTAGTTACTTATACCATATTATTATAGTGATCTTAGGAGTTCGGCATTATCCAACAACATAAGTCAATACCCCTTTAAAGTGGGACAACAATAGCACCCTCAAAGGATTTAGAATTAGATTTTTCCCCCTCCTCCAAGGAACTTATCTCTTTATAAACTATATCATGTCCACCCTATATAGTTGTGTTTCTAGACCCCTCTTTAAATTGGAGAGCATTAATTATGGTAGTATCTTTCACCAAGGTTGTAGATTTAATAACCTTATCCTGCTCAATCTCCTTAGACTTAGCTCTCGTGGTCCAAGGAATGTGTTGGTCATTCGTGGATCGCAAATTACTCTAACTTTCTAAGACTTGAGTTATTTAACCCATTCTATGAGATCAGAGGTATGTCTTTGGGTGCCCTGTTCTTGGGGATGGTATTTTTCATATCGTTTAGTCTCGGGTGCCATTATACCTGCATAGGAAAAGATTAGACTCACATTTAAAGTATGAAAATAGCTACAAGAAATAACTTAGGAAACTCTTTCGGCGATCACATCATTAAGGTACAGTTTGTACCATTATATTGTAGGAAGAGTCCTCCAAAAGTATTAGGAAACCCTTACATCAAAACCTTGCATATGATCATGCAATAAAGCTATGATTGTCTATTCTGATCATATGAACCATTTCAATAAAATGAGAGTATGAAACATTAGACGATCACATAAGACGATTATCTTATCAAGGATAAATCATGGGATGTACTCGTATGATGAGCTCCTACACATTGAGCTCAAGTACACATAATGATCTAACATATAAATGTAGGTAGACACCACAATCATTTATTGTGTTGTGGAGTATGCTAACACTTAGAGGACTTTAAACATGAAGCTTCAACCATAATGTTGATCTTCATTGACTATGTTTTAGCAATAATGGGTAGTCAAGACTTCCTTATTTATATCACTCATTCAAAACTCATACAAGAGATTTATTTTAATAGTCTTAATGCAATACTACTCTTATAAACTTAAATTTTCACTTAGAAATAAAACTTTTGATAGATGAACCAATTGTTACTAAAAAGTTTGATTTTCAAATTCAAGAACGTAAGGAGTGAATGAGTTTGACAATTAGGAGTAGCTTGAGAAAACAAATTAGATGTAGAATATTTGTACTCTATTTCTTTTTTGATCGACTAAAATTGATGTGAGTTGAGTTTGAATGAATTGAACTGAGTGTCACGTATTAGGTATAGGATACTAGGGTTAATTTATGAGTTGGGTCTTGTTGGTTTTAAGTTATCATTAAATAGTTGGACCTATTAAATGACTCAGTCAGACGATTATGGAATCTAACCATAGTCGTTACTACTTCTCATTGAATGTGGGTTCAGTGTTGAGCCTAGTTCTGCATATTCTTTCTTGCACACTTCCTGCCCAAGTAACACACATTACCTTATAACTTTAAAATGTAAAATATCATTGATTCCTTGATGTGCCATGGTCTCGTGGAACTTTAGATGTTTAAAATAAGGAAATTATGCAAGTATTTAGGTCTTTTTGTTATCTGTGATGTATTTTTGTGTCTTTTTTGTAAGAAAATAGAGCACAGAGCAGAGAAGGACCAAAATGTGATGAACCATAGTAGGAAGGATACCTACAATCCCTACCAATAGGCCATATATAGTAACTACGGTCCTGTAGGTTTGATCCATAGGTAGAGTTCCTGAAGTTCTAAAAGTTGACACTACAGTCTGATTTTTAGGAATACTATCTATGAGGTGTAGGTAATACCTACGGCCCCATAGTACCCCTCGTAGGTAGGGTTCTTAAGGCCTTAAGAATCCTCTAATTTCTACGAACCTACTTATGCCTCGTAGATACTACCTATGCCCCATAAGTGGGGTCATAGGTTAGTGCTGACTCTAATTTCCTACTTTGTTTGGGATAGGGTTTTTAAAGTAACTATAAATACCCATTGAATTTTTCATTATTAGTTTACTCACTTAATACGCTTATTATATTGATTTTGAATTCTAGAATACACATTTTATCTTGGAATTCTTGTTCTTGGTTTTTAGTGTTTCAAATAAAGTTGATATTTCAGTTTTCATTATTATAATTTGTGAGATCATTCAAGTACTTTCATTACTGAATTTTATAGGCGTCCTTGGAATAGTGATCACCTAAACCCATAACTAGGCTTTTGGGAACCTTAATTGATTAATAAAAGAATAAAAGTGCAAAGTTATTCTAAATTGGTATTCATGCATGTATTATGGGTTTCTTCACTTTGATTTCTTTCTTAATGATTGAAAATGTTAGTAACCCACCTATATTCGATACTAACTTAAGAGAGAGGTAGATATTAGGAAATAGAAATTACAATAGTAATTTAAAGCTATCGACTTTCATCTAATTAACTTAAGACTGAAAGGAGATAGTTAATCTGGGATCTAGAACAAGGGTTAGTAATACGACACTCATATACCAAGAGAAGATAAGTAAAATTCACCTATAACAAGGTCGAGATATAGTATGGTGATACATAACTTGATAGATTCTGTATGCAAGGAACTGAAATAGGTTGATGAGCATAATAAGTCAGTGGAGTTATCATGTCGGGAGGACACTATCCTAGCGATCATCTCATCTTGATAACAACTCTATTTGCCAAACATTTTTACTCTAACTATTGCTCCTACAAAACACCATTTATATTTTGCACTTCCCAATTTCGTCAGCTAACCCATGGTAGATTTTTGTCTATTCCATGGGTTTGACCTCAACCTTGTTGTCTTCTATATTTGACAAAAGACTATGTTATACTTTTAAGGAGGAGTAACTTGGGCAACATTTAAATTTTGCAACGTTGCTGGGAAGAACAGTTACAAATTGATTGAGTGAGTTTGTCGAGATGGTTGGATTTTGGTTTTCTAATATTTTAGTGTTTACACCGGTGTTTTCCCAGTACTTAGATTCATGGTAATCCCCTAATTCCATTGGATTCTAAGTTGAATAGGCCCTATGACAGAATCATAAGATGGAAGAGTATGAGCATAAAGCTAAGCATGATGGGGTTCTTGATAATCCAGATGCATTAAATTTGAAACCTGCATAAAGTTTTCAAGAAATGACAGGATAAACAACTGCTCGATTAATAGCTAAAGAGAGCGTGAGGTTTGTAGCTTCCCATCGTATAGCTCTTGAAGAGGAAAGAGTTAGACATGAGAAAGAGAATTGAGCAACACCCAACAGAGATAGATCTAGAAGGGATAAATTTCAACCACCCACGTATCTGGACATGTAAGTGTATGATAACTCGGAGGATGATTTGGGGTATGTTGAACCAATTGAGACAGGACCTATTGGTCCTCCTAAATTTCCCCAAGGAATAAAGTTTGACATTATGAGTGAAATGATTTAATTTCATTATCTGAAGGGTGTGTTTGTAGGTTGCTGACTGACGATGCAAACATGTATATTATGAACTTCGTGGATATTTACACTTCGTACAATCAACTAGGGGTGAGTTAGAAAGATTTATGAATCGGGTTGTTCCTATTTTCTCTTACAGGTAGAGCGATATTATGGTAAGGAGATCTACCTCATGGGTCTATTACTACTTGGAATGAACTGAGGATGCAATTCTTGGAACAATTTTTCTTGCCTTAAAAAATATTTCAATTGAAGAAAGAGATTCATAATTTTAGGCAGTTACATTCAAAGGCACTGTACAAGACACGGTTGAGGTTCAAGAAGAAGTTGATGAATGTTATCAATCACAGAATTTTAAGATGAACCTACTAGAAATATTCTATAGAGCCTTGAATACAAATACCAAAGTTGTGGTTGATACTATTACTAGTGGGGCTTTCATGTGTCTTTATTAGGAGTTAGCAGCGAAAATCATAGATCGGGTGTCTAAAACTAATTGAGTGTGGCATACTCAGGAGGTAGTTAAGTCAGCCGACATGTATTCAGTTGGTGTTTCCAATGAGAAGAGATCCCTATATGAGTTAGTAGCTCAAGAGATGGCACAACAGAGGAATGAGATTGGGTTGCTTACAAAGTAATTCACAGCTATCAAAGAAGAAAAGGTAAATGTAATGGGTGCACATGGTAAATATTCTAGACATTATGAAATTGATACTGAGGAAGAAGCAAAGTACTTTGATAGAGAAATAGTAAGTTTTCAAGCCAGGGGCCAAGGGTCTGTTCAAGTAACTTGAAATTTGAGACAAGGTAATCAAGGTTAGAACTACTATAAAGACTGGTATAGGAATAGGTGCAGAGAGTATGATGTTGACTAGAGGAAAAAGGATAATTATAAGGAGAAATGTGGTCTTTATATTCCATCAGAGAACTGTGATGTTGACTCTAGAATGGAAGGGTTCAGAGAATCAAGAGAGTTACCTTAAGGAGATTAAGGCAGATGTATCAAGGTTGAGCTAGAAAGTAGAATCATATGTTATCGTGTTTAAGTATCTTGAGCAGCAGTTTAGGTAGATATCAGCCATATTTAACCAACATCAACCAGGAACTTTTCTGAGCAATACTATTTAGAATTTGAAGTACAATAATTACTTTCTAGTTATCGCCACTCGAAGTAGTAAGGCTACTGTTTATCCACCTATGTGTATGGTTGATGATGTAAGGAATGATACCATAGATGTTGATGATGCACCCAAATCAAAAACTAAAATATTGATGACTTATGGTGAGACATCATAGATATTTAAGAGTGTAGAGAAATAGGTTGAGAAGGATAAAGGAAAGGGTAAGGAGGTCGATCTAGTATTAAAACCTTTTCCATAATCTCCCCCCACCTTTTCCTTAGAGATTAAAGAAGAAAGTCGGAGAAGGGAAATATCATAAATTCATGTTAATTTTGAAGGAATTATCTTTAAATATACCACTTATGGAAGCTTTGAAGAATATGCCTAGTCATGCAAAATTCATGAAGGAATTAGTCACTAAGAAGCTGATGGTGAGTTTTGAGCCCACTGATTATATGCACCACTGCAGTGCTATTGCATCCCGATTTTTTCTTGATAACATAGAGGACCCCAAAGCTTTTAATATACCTTATATTATTGGGACCTTTGATTTTAACCGAGTACTATGTGATCTGGGAGCTAGCATTAATTTGATGTCGCTAGTAGTGTACAAATAGATAAAGTTGGGAGAACCCAAGCTGACATCTATAAGGTTATTGATGGTAAATCATACTTTGAAGAATTTTGTAGGTACATTGTGCAATTTGTTGGTGAAGGTGGCTTTTTTTATTTCCCAACCAACTTTGTGATTCTCGATTATGAGGTGAATTTTGACGTCTTTATTATCTTGGAAAGGCCTTTCCTAGCCATGGGTAGTGCATTGGTTGTCATGGATATGGTACAGATAAAATTCAGGATCAATGATAACAAGTTACATTCAATATTTATTATTTTATGCGACATGAAAGATATGCGAGTGTTGTTTATGGTGGACATCATGTATGAAGATGTATTGATTGTACTCATTGAGGAGAGTCTTGGTGTAGAGGCATTGGCAATAATGATCATGAATTCTTATAGCAACGGTATTGAGGAGTATGATAAGATGGTGAGAACTAGTTGGTATAGGTTCTTATTCTTATGCACTAAAGAAGTTGGATCTTGATTTTAAGAATAGACCAACCCCAGCTCAACCATCTATTAAGGAGCCACTAATTTTGTAATTGAAGATCCTCCTCTCTCATTCGTATTATGCTTTCTCAGGGGCCAGCAATACCTTATCAGTTATCATTGCAACAGATTTGTTGGATAGATAGGTTAAGGCCTTGATTGTTGTATTTTAGAGGTTTAAAACAACAAGTTTTTGGATTATTGTTGATATTATCGGGATTCTACCTAGAATTTGCATTCATAAGATTCATTTTGAATCGAAATGTGTGCCTAGCATTGAACACCACCATCTTCTTAATCCACCTATGCAAGAGGTTGTGAATAAGGATATTATTAAGTGGTTAGATGCATATGTGGTATCCCTATTACTGGCAGCAAGTGGGTCAGCCCGATTTAGTATGTGTCAAAAAGGGTGGGATCGATGTGGTCCCAGAAGAGAAGAATGAGTTATATTCCATGAGACCTGTCATGAGATGGAGAGTTTGCATGGACTATTGAAAGTTGAGTACTTGGACTTAGAATGATCATTTTCCTATTCCATTCATAGACCAAATATTAGATCGTCTTTATGGTAGAGGATGGTATTATTTTCTTGATGGTTATTCGGGGTATAATCAAATTTCTATATCCCCTGAAGACCAAGATAAAACAACTTTCACATGTCCATATGGTATGTTTGCATTTAAGAGGTTGCTATTTGGTCTTTGTAATGCTCCCACTTCTTTAAAACATTGCATGATGTCCATCTTTTCTAATATGGTGAAAGATACTATCCAGGTCTTCTTAGATGATTTCTCAGTAGTGCGTGACTCATTTGATAATTGTTTAGCTCACTTGGATAATTTACTTTAGATATGTGAGGAGTGCAACCTGGTTCTTAATTGGGAAAAACATCACTACATTGTTAAATTGGAGATTGTTGTTGGACAAAAGATTTCAAAGAAGGAGAAAAAAGTTGACAAGGAAAAAATTGAGATAATTGAAAAATTGCCTCCACTAATTTTTTTGAAAGATATTTGGAGTTTCCATGGCCATGTAGGTTTTTATAGGTGGTTCATCAATGACTTACCTAAGATTGCCAATCCATTGTAAAAGCTTTTATAGAAGGAGGTGAAGTTTGTTTTTTATGATGCTTGTCTCTCGACTTTTTCCTTACTTAAGGAGCGGTTGATCTTGGCTTCTATTATTGTATCTCTGGATTAGACCCTTTCATTTGAGGTAATATGTAACACTAGTGGTATATCCCTAGGAGCTTTCCTAGGACAAATATGCACAAATATTGCTCATCCCATTTATTATGCAAGCAAAGCACTCAACCCCATAAAAAATATAACACTTTTATTGCATAGGAGTTACTTATGGTGGTGCTTGTTTTTGAGAAGTTAATATCATATATGATTGGTACCAAAGTTATTTTTCATACTGATCATACTGATCATGCTACTCATATGTTCCTTATAGTGAAGAAGGATGTTAAGCCTAGATTAATGCAATGGGTACTATTGTTGTGATAGTTTGACTTTAAGGTTAAGGACTGAAAGGGCACATAAAATCAGGTTGCAGACCATCTATCCTTCTAAGTAGAGGAGTCTATGCTTAAACTAGGGTATGATCTTGAGATTGATGTTACTTTTCCATATGATCTTGTCTTAGAAGCATCAGAAGACTTAATCCCTTGGTTTGCTGACTTTGCCAATTTTTTGGCAAGTGACCTCATCTCGAAAGACTTGTCATTTCAGCGTAAAAAATGTATTATGCATAAGGTGCAAAAGTTGTTTTAGGATGATCCTTACTTATTTTTGGTGTATTCCCGAGGTTAAGAGGATGAATATTCTAGAGGCCTATCTTTTGTCTCTTTTTGGGGATCACCATAGTGGTACTTGCATTGCCCATAATATCCTGAAATATGGTTATTACTAGCTAGCAATTTACAAAGATTCACATCATTATGTCCGAGCCTGAGATCAATGCCAAAGGCTAGGAAACATCTCACGGAAGCATCAACTCTCATGAACATAATTCTTGAGATTGCGCTATTTGATGTGTGGGGTACTGACTTCATGGATCCATTTGGGAGTTCACATGGTATGAAGTATATAGCGGTGGCAGTCTCCTATGTTTCAAAGTGAGTGGAAGTGGTTGTGCTTCACAATAATAAAGGTTGCATTGTCACAACATTTTTGGGGAGGAATATTTTCTCTTAATTTTGTACTTCACAAGCTATCATTAGTGATGGTGGGTCCTATTTATGAAATTGTCTATTCAAGGACCTACTTTAGAAATATGATGTGAAATATATGGTGGGAATACCATACCATCTACAGACAAGTGAGAAGGTTGAGGTCTCCAATAGTGAGATCAAGTCCATTTTGGCAAAGACTGTTAATGTCAACTAGATAGACTGGTTGAATAAGCTAAATATTGCACTTTAAGCCTAACATACATCTTACAAAACTCCAATAGGTTCCTCACCTTATCAGCTTGTGTACGGCAAGGCATGCCACTTTCTAGTTGAACTTGAGTATAAGGCACTATGGATGTTGAAAAGCTGAATTTTGAGTGTATTTGCACATGGTGCAATTGAGCTAAAGTGAAATCAAGATGCCCCTTTCATGGTGAACGGGCATCATTTTAAGCATTAAATATGAAGATTAGAGGAGATGAAGATGTTTGAGAATGTTAGCCTTGCTGAAGTTTGAGTAGCCAAGGTAATCGAGTCATACTGCTATGTTAAATCAGGCATTGCATGGGAGGTAACCCATGGGCTTTTTCGTGAAGTATGAGTACCCAACATAGCCACATTGTGCTTGAATGTTAATACTTAGGTGGTAACCCAAGGTTTTAGTGTGCACTTCATTTCTGTTTTGTAGGTTAAAATCATGGAGAAACACTTGGAGAATGGTAAAAATTATAAAATTCAAAAAAGTCTAAATAAGTAAACCTACGACCCTACTTATGGGCTCATAGGTCAATAGCATTTAAGTTGAGTCATAAGAATTAGAAGGAAAATTTGGGTCTCTAAACCTCAACCTGTGGAGCATAATTATAGCCCTATATGTATAAAATATGACCTCGTAGGTATGGTTGTAGGAATCAAAGTCAAAACAAAGCTGAAGAACTTACATACAACCCTTACCAACAAGGGCGTAAGTACTACCTATGCCCAGTAAGTAGGGTCATAGGTAGGGTTAGATTTCTGGGTCAAATTTTCAAAAAATTCTGGGTCAAGCCCATGTGACCCAACCTAATTCGACATACCTTAGCTTTAAAACACTCAAATCTGACCCTCCAATTCCCCAACTATTCAATTTTAAAACTCCCACTTTAGTTCAAACTCTTCAGCTTACATTCATCAGTTTAAAAGGAAAAACCTATTCCACATCACCCCACTTGCATATATTATTCAGAGAAGTTAAGGATAAATTAAATTTTGATCTTCATCTTCTACAATCGTCACTTCAAGTTAAGATTTTCTTGGTCCCAATTCAATTACAAATTTGGTCTTGAACATTGAACTTGAAATTGCATATGGAATAAACCCTAACTTACTAAATTTTCATAGTTATTGCAGTATTTTGAACCCAAAGTTAGGAAAATTCAATTATTATATGATATTGGTTGATTTAAGTAGCATGTTATCAGCTTATAAGTAAGAGTAGAAGTTGAATAATTTGAATAATGTGTGCAATACCTGTGGAATGTGAAGTGGTGTATTTTATAGTTATTGAGTTTTGTTTAAAAATTGAATAATATCTTTGTTGGATGCAAATTTTGGTATTAAGTTTAAGTACCCACAGCCTGAACCCATGAAACCTACTGATATACATGTAAGTTAAACCTACAAGCTCTTAGGTGGTCATATACAGGTCAGACTTAAAGCCCTAAGAGTTTAAGGATTTGTCTTCTACCTACGAGGCTACCTACGGCCCCATAAAACTATCTACAACCCATAAGAAAGGGTTGTAGGTATCCCTTAAGATCGAACTTTTAGTTTTTCTCATTCACTATTCATGTATTATGATTCTACAACTAACAACTCTTTTTACATATAATATGGCACCTAAGGCTACACAAAAAATGGGAGTATAGTCTAGATTTCAAGATTAGTCTCCCGAGCAGAGCGACTCTGTAAAGTAGTATTTGGGGAGTGAGGACAGTGCACACTTGGATCCATGCAAAACTAAGGACCGGTCACAAAGGAACATTGCATCTAGGGTAGCTATTCAACCGTGCTCTCAGCCCTGAGCAGTTTTTATGCAGTCGAGCACTCATCAACACCACAACAGGTACTGTAGTCAGGGCCCAAATATTATAATCTTGTGTTATCCATACTAGGCCTCAAATGAAGTCACTTATGTATTCCACTATAATTCTCTATATCTCCTTAGTATAATGAGGGAGAGGATGAGTCAAGTTTTGGTTTTCATAAAAAAGAGGAATCAGTCGGCCCCTAGTCTGTGAATTGGTCGAAGTTTATATTTAATTTAGGTGATAGTGATCAGACACACCTAGACTAAGGAGGGTATTGATAAATATTGGGGTACTCACGAGGTTTATTCTTCAGCCAAAGGTACTCAGGATATGGCAACTTCAATTTCTGTCTCTCAGGAGTTAGGGTCCGCATATGTCTTCATTGTTCCACTTGCTCAGGAAATTTTGAGATGGTACGTGAAAGGGTTGTAGAGTATTTATGACAGAGATAGTGCCATCACTGATCAGGTTAGACTACATCGTGGTATTATTGTAGAGAGCCATATTAAGCTAGCCACTTTGGTAGGAGCTCTCGAACTGTAGGTTGTATTTGATAGATATCGACTTGGATGGATGGCCCTACCTTTATATTCTTACTTCCTAGAGATTGTTATTTCTATGATTCATATATGATGTTAGTTTATTTAGTTACCCCAGCTGAGGAAAGAGGAGTGAACCAGCCCTTACTGACTTATATATTTGTTATAGGGGTTAGGGTCGATGTATTAGGGAAGACAATTAGGTGTTTCTTGTTTAGGGTTTAGTTTATGGGGCCAACCACCACAATAAAGTTTTACGATTGATTGAGACTTGTGAGAAGTAAGGGCATGGTGCGATATGTTGATTAGAGGGCACAAAGAGTAAACTTGGCTTGATGGGTAGCCGAGAAGATTGTGGAATTAGGTATGGATGAACCATGGATCGAGGGGAAGAGGGATATTACGAAGGCTTCACTGCACTTTACAACAAAGTTTTGGTGGATGATAGTAAGGCAACATTTTAGTTTGACATCAGAAGACAACATGCTCAATTGGGATAGAGTCGTATTGATTGTCATCCTGCTTAGTGGATCCAAGCTAAGATCCGTAAGAGGTCATTCTAATGAGTTCACCATCCTTCCCTTCCCTTGTCTAGTTCAAAGATTATGTGATATAATCGGAGTCCCACCCATTCTAGACATTAATTAAAGGGTTGAGGCTACCCGATTACACTACATAGAGCACAATCTTCTATTTCTTTGGGTATGTCCCACTTTGATAGGCCTTCAGTCTCAGTCGAGAATGTTGATAGGCCGACATCGATTGGTATATGGAAACAGGCAGTTAGTGGGGAGAGTCTATAACTACTATAGGCAGTGATAGGGCTTTTGTTACTTTAACTCCAGATTTGGATCTACTTTTCCCCCTCAACCTCCAGTTATAGTTTTGGTAAGTATTCCTCATGAGTTCTTAAAGAAGTTGGTAGATCGCAGCAAGAGTTGGATAATCTCTAGACACATAAAGAGACCTATTTGGCCACATTATTTGGTTAGATCAAGCAATAGGTCCAGACCACATAAGATGCTTATGAGGTTAGAGTTGAGGGGTAGGATGATGGCCTATTTAGAGAGGTTCACGAGAGAGATGCATGAATGTATTGACAGTTTTAAGGATCAAATAGGATCACAACTTTGCGAGGCTAAAAAGATTGACTTATTAGGCCTTCACAAGGTGCTAGCTACATTGATATTTGAGGTGCGCTCTTTAGTTTAGAGCCATATTATTTTCATCCCTCTATGTTATTCCTTATTTCATACAGCCATTGCCCAGACCTCCATGAGTCATCTTTGATTTATTTTTTGAAGGTAATTATGCCCAACCTGTTGGGGCCAAGAGAGAACGTGATGAGGAGAAATAAGATGACCTTTATGTGGAGTTTAGGAAGGCCTTAAATAAGGCCACTATTGATTCTAGCATTGGGCACCTTTTCTAGTCATGCACCATTACCACCTCCTAGTGATAAGCCACATGATACCCCGGATGGGGGCGACCCCACCTCGAATGCCTAGAGTATCCAAGGTATGTACTTATACCCTTTTGTTTGTTATATTTTAGTATGTACTAGGGATACTACATTAGCTTTCATTTAGGGGTGGGGGTGTTACAAACCACCCCAAGTTTTTATTGCCACGTCTTTTTCCCCAGGTTGTGTTATCATAGTAGAGCCAGTATGTTTAGGTTTTTTGTTGTGTCATTTTATGGATTATGTTTTGTTTTAGTTTAATTAGAATAATATAATTAACCTAAGTTTGATTAGCATGTTTTAGTTTGTGCTTTTTTTAAGTGTTTGAAAAAATTATACCCCTCCTAAAACATTTTGTGAATTATGCGTTAAGAATATATGTATGACCATTGTTGAATCTTATTATGGAATTAGTATTACGAACAAAATAATCAAAGCTTAACATTGCATGCACTGTATAGGTAGTAGTTTGTAATATAAACCCTGTACCATGTGTGTGTGAGGCATTTACTTATTTCACTATGTGCATTTAATCCAAAACTTGCATGATTAGTCTTGCCTAGGTTGTAGGATAGTTGGTTGGGACATGATCATAGGCCATTTTTGAATAGGTCCACTCTTAGCCTAAAAGACAATCCAAATAAGAATAAGTATCCTTTGATCCCTATTTTGAGCCTAAGTCTACCTATTTTTTTGTTTTAACCCTTTCACCTTTTGACTTAATTACAATGAACCTGTTTGGCCTTGATTCTTCTTGGTTCTTCTTTGGATACTATGCACCTCAACTCAGTCTAATAGTCTACATTGAGGATGGCTATCATTGGGGTGCAAAGTTGAAATTGGGTATGAAGAAGAATGTTGAATAAAAGAAAAGAAAGTATGGTTGGGTGTGGTAGAAAAATATGAAAAATAAGAAAAAAATGAAAAAAATAGAAGTAAATGAATGCAGAAACCACACCAAATCTGAATAAGTGATAAGGAGAAAAAGAGTGAAATAAAAGAAGCATGGTTAAGTAGTGGAGCCAATAACATAAGTGTAGTGTCAAGGAGAGTGAGACATAATTTCCCATATGTACCATACCTTACCCCAAGTTTACATTACAAGCCTATAAAAGTCCTATAGTGATCCCAGTCCAACTGCTTGCAAAAACTAAGGTATAAAAAATAATGGTAAGTCTATGGTTTTTATGCACATTGTTTGATCTTCTTTTGTGAGCGTGAGTTTCTTGCTATAGTCTCTATCATTGACATGCATGATGATACTGTGAGAGATGGTACTTGCTTGATGTGAGGGTACATGGATTTTATTATTAACTGGTTATCTAGTCGAGGAGTATCAATTGTATATATGCTCGATTGTTTCTATCTAATGTGATGAGATCACTTGATTCCCTTATGTCATACTGTTGTGCTACATGGATCCACACAGTGGTTTTCAAAGATGTAATAGGAGAGGGTAAGAATTTTGAGCTAAGTTGAGTTTACTACCATGTGCCTTAGATTTCTTATAGTTAAGCATTGTGTTTTTCTATTATGTGTTAGTTACCTGAGGACATGCTAACATTCTAAGTTGAAGGTGTTTATGTACGATAGTATAATGGCACTTTTGATGATTACAACAAGGAAATTATGCAAGTACTTAGGTCTTTTTGTTAAATGTGATCTGTTTTTATGTTTGTTTTAAAGGAAAATGTAGTTTGGAGTAGAGAAGGGGCAAAAAGTAATAAATAGAAAGTCTCCCTATGAGCCCTACCTATGGGCCATAGGTATTACCTACGACCTCGTACATTGGGTCTATAGGTAGAGTTCCTAAAGTTCTGAAAGTTCATGTTGTAGTCTGATTTCTATAAAGGCTATTGATGAGGCGGAGGTAGTACCTACGATCCTATAGGTACCCCTCGTTGGTAGGGATTTGATGACCTAAAGACTCATGTGACTCCCATGAAGCTACTTATTCCCTTTGGGTACTACTTACGACCCATAAGTTGGGTCATATGTTGGTGCCAACTCTGATTTTCTTCTTTGTTTAGGATAGTTTTCTAATGTAATTATAAATATCCATTGGATTTTTCATTATTAGTTTATGCACTTTATAAACTTATTACCTTGTTTTTGAGTTCTAAGGTACACTTTTGATCTTCGAATTCTTGTTCTTATTTTTTAGAGTTTGATATAAAGTTGAGATTTTGGTTTTCATTCTTATTATTTGTGAGATCATTCGTATGCTTTAAATTATGAATTCTATATGTGCCCTTATAATCATGAGCAGCTAAACCCATAACTACGATTATGGGAAACCTGATGGATTAACAAAATAGAGGAAGTGCAAATTCATTCTAAATTGGTGTTCATGCATGTATAGTGGTTTTAACTTCGATTGCTTTATCAATGGTTGCAAATAGTAGGAACCGACCTATATTCGATACTAACTCAAGAAAGAGTAAAGATTGGGAAAAAGAGATCACAATAGTAATTTCAAGCTACCAACTATTATCTAATTAACTTAAGAGCGAGAGGACATAGTTAATATGTGATTCAAAACAAAAGTTAGTAATGCAACACTCTGGGATCGAGAGGAGATAAATGAAATACACCCAAACCAATGTCAAGAGAAGGTTTGGTGATACATAACCTATTAGATTCTGCATGGAAGACACTGAGATAGTTTGATGAGCACGATAAGTCCATGAAGCTAAGAAGTGTGGGGAACACAATCCTAGTGATTATCGTATACTAATAACAACCCTATTTTCCAAAAATTGTTACTCTTACAATTGTTCTTACAACCCCCCCCCCCCATTTACTTTCTACACTTTTCAATTTTGTTGGCAAACTCGTTATAGATTTTTTCCCTATTCATAATAGATTAGACCCCAACCTTGTTGAGTTCTATATTTTACAAACGACCAGGTTATACTTTCTAGGATGTGTAATTTGGGCAAAATCATTGCCTCCCAAGAAGTGGTTGATTTAACATTGTGGCATAATGCGGCTAAGTTGGATACTCAAACTTCACCAACAAGCCTATGGGTTGCCTTTCATAAAGCACCTGATTTAACATTGTTGCACGACTCAGGTGTGTTTGGCATATCAAGCACCATCTAAATCCACATCACTTACTACTTTAACTTTTTCAATGCACCTAAGATAGTATTTAACCCTCTAGACTTCTGTCCCTCCTGATTTTCCAGCTCAACTGTACCATATGGGAACACTCTAGTTACTCTATACGACCATCTCCATTTTTACTTCAACTTACCTGGAATAACTTCAACTTAGACTTAAAAAAGCAATACCATATTGCCTATGGTGAATTCCTTTTCCTCGATCTTGCATTCATGGTATAACTTCATCCTTTCCTTGTACAAAGCTAATTGTACATAGGTGCGCAGGGACAGAATTTATCTATCTTTTTTTGCTACTATAATGTTAATTTGACCACATCATTTAAATATACATTTAGCTTCTTCAAAACCCATAATGACTTATTCTCAAGAACGATAGGAAAATGGCATGCCTTACCATACATAAGATGATATTGGGACGTACCAGTAGGGGCATTAAATGTTTCTTTGTAGGCCCATAGTGCGTCATTTAATTTTTTTGCCCAATTTGTTTTATTCGTATTCATAGTCTTCACCGAGATGGACTTAATCTTACGATTGGAGACACCAGCCTGCCTGCTTGCCTAATGATGTTAAGGCATTGCCTCAATATGTTTCACACCATATTTCTTTAGCAAGGCTCTAAATATACAATTGAAAGAATGCGACCCTCTACTATTAATGATAACCCTAGGATTCTCGAATTTGGAAAATATGTTAGTCTAAGAATGTTGTGACACTCTTTCCCTTTTGGTTTGGAAGAGCAACAACCTTTACCCATTTTAAACATAGTAAATAGACACAAAAACATAACTCATACTATGTGAACTCGCAAAAGGACCCATCAAATCAATTCCCCATATATCAAACAACTCAAGCTCCAGAATAATGGTCATAGGAAAATCTTGCCTTCGAAAGATGTTTCCTTTCCTTTGGAATTTGTAAAGTGCCTTGGCCTAGTCGTGTGCATTTTTGTAAATGGTGGTACAATGTATCCACATTGAAAGATCTAGTGTACAGTCCGCACACCACTATGATGACCCCCAACTAGTGAGGAACATGCCTCTAAGATACTCATCATCTCAAGTTCAAACACATATCTCTGTACTACTCTATCGGCACAACTTTGAAACATCTATGGATCATCCCAAAAGATCTTTCTCGCATCATGCATAAATTTCTTACATCCATGAAATGATAGGCTATTAGGAACTACATCACTCAATTTTTACCTTGTCAACCTCAATCCCTTTGTTTGAAATCAAGTGACCAAGCACTATTTCTTCTTAACCATGGGTGACACATCTTACAACTTAAAGCCAAGTTACATTCCTCTTATCTCCTTAGAACATTAGAGAGATATGGCAAACAATCATCAAATGAGTCACAAATAATCAAGAAGTCATCCATGAATATGTCAATAGTATCCTCAACCGTATTAGAAAGTATAACCACCATGCAACGTTGAAAGTTTATGGGTGCATTACCCAAACCAAAAAGCATTCTCTTTAATGTTAACACCCTATACGAAAAAGTGAAAGTGGTCTTATATTATTCCTCAAGAGTAATAGAAATCTTCTTATAACCCGAGTATCCATCAAGAAAATAATGCCAACCTCCATCTGTAAGTTGTCCTAATAACTGATCCATGAAAGGTATAGGAAAGTGATCCTTCTCAGTTTAAGATCTCAACATTCTATAGTCTATTTACACATAACTTATGACTGGCCCCATTGGAATAAGCTCATTATTCACACACATTGAATTAGGTTACATATTTGCAATTTGAAATTAAATAAACCACACCTGCATCCACCTACATGATGATTTCTTCTTCATCGCCTCTAGCATAGGTGGATTCAATCTCTATTGGTGCTCAATACTAGGCATATAATCTTACTCAAGCTGTATTTTTCATGCAAAGTCCAAGTAAAATTTCAATTATATTGGCAAAGGACAAAAACTAGAGCCTCAACTTGCCAATCTACCAAATTAGATGCAATAGTAATTTTCAAAGTGTTGTTGGCTCTAAAAAATGCATAAAAAAGATAGGATCAAAAAACTTTGAGCTCTAAAATATAAGGATCCTCAATAGAAGGTCGAGATGGGGGGTGGGGGTGGGGAAGGTCACTCTACTGTTCATATCAAGATCTAACTTATTTTAAGTATAATTGTATGAACCCCTTCCCTCAAGTATTCTCACTTTCTTATCATAATTATCACCCTCAAAATTTATAATGAATACTGCAAGGGCCTCAACTCCAAGCCTATCTTTAATAGGAGCTACTAATCCATCCTCATTGACTGTATCTATTATATAGATCACTTACATATCCTTTGGCTACTTCATGGACTAGAATACATTAAAGTTATCCTATTCATTATTAAACCTAAACTTTATCTACCTAATTTTTATATCAACCAATGGACATCTAGTCGCAAGGAAAGGCCTTCCCAAGATAATGGGAACCTCAATGTCAAGCTCACAGTCAAGGATGAGAAAATTAGTTAAAAAGATAAAGGATCCAATCATTACCAAAAAAATCACACAAGACTCCCACTAGCTTAGTCACAATGCAGTCTGCCGTGAGAAGTCTCATCTAAGTTGGTGTGACGCACCTAACCCAATTATTTATAAATTGTTAGCGGCATCAAATTAATGATAGCTCCCAAATCACATAATCTTTTGTGAAATTGAAACACCCAATAATGCATGGGATTATGAATGATCCTGGGACTTCTTTTTCTAAACCAAAGATCTATTGACTATTACACTACAATGGTGCACCTCGTCCATGAGCTCAAAACTCACTATCAACTTCTTAGTAACCAAATCCTTCATAAACATTGCATAACCTAGCATATATTAAAGTGCTTCAACTAGAGGAATATTCATCTTCAACACTTTAAGTATAGAAATAAGCTTTTGATACTCATCTTCTTTATCTTTCTTTTTTGATATTTGGGGAAAAGGAGAAATGGGAGTCAATAATTATGGGGCCTCCTTGTCATTTTCCTTTATAATCTTGGCCTCATGATTATCAACTTGAAACTACATAGATGCATTCTCATCTACCATCACATCTTAGAGTCATCAACTTTTTCATCATCTATAGTCACCAGCTCTACCACATCATCAATAATTAAGGGAATAGGAGGATCAATGGTAATCTTAATACTCAAAGTAGTAATAGCCAGGCAATGATTGTCATTCTTTGGGTTTTGGATGGTGTTTCTTTGGAGTGTACATTGATTGCACTGATTCAATGATGGAGAAAGATAACCAAACTATTTCTCAAGATGCTTAATAGCAGTAGCATGTGAGTTAAATTTTTTATTCAAGCGTAAATGATCTTCTTTAATCTCTTTAAGGCAATCATCCATTTTATCTCCTACTTTTGATACCCTTGCAAGCATGTCCTCCAACCTCAAATTTCTCAAACTCATATCACAGTTCCTAGGTAGAATGTAAAGTCCACTCCTATCATTGTAGTTATTCTTTCTCCTCTAATCACTATCACAGTCCCTACTTCTATCTCTATACCCAGATGACAGTGCACATGCAAGTGTACGTGGTCTTATCAAGTAGTAAAGTGGTCTTCAAGAAGCCAAGTATCAATCCCACAGAGACTTGATTCAGCAATGATTCAGTTTCAGTTCACAATTTAAATTTATTTGAAGCAAAGGTAACCAACAAAAATTTTGAATATTGGAAATAAATAAAAGTAAACAATGCATAAATAAAAGTCTTGAAACAATCAATAGGAGAAAACCTAGGGTTAAAGTACTTTCGAACAATCATACTAGGTCATTGAACTTCATTCGTTAACTTGCTTATCTTGGTTGTTGATTCGTAGGGTTAGTTGCACAATTATGGTTTCCCAACCTCTGATCGTTTACTTAAGTTGAAACTTATAACTACATCATTGGATGTAATGGTACACCTAATTTCATTAAGCTATCATCCTACGCTTGAATCAAGTAAGGCATCTAAGTACATCCCTGTCCTAGATACTAATTTGAATTCCTTATTTCATAAAGAAATATAAACCATACTTTGTCTAGTCCCATATTCTATCTCCCTATTCCCTCTCCCGAGATCAAAATGTAGATAATTGATGTATTTTAAGGCTCGCAAATCCTTAAAATAGTTATAAAAAGAATAAACAAACAACCAATAATGATAAGCAAATCAAACAAACTTAATTTAAAACAATAGTACTCATGTTCTTGGATTTAACCCTGAAAAGGGAGTTTTTAGCCACTTATAGCCATAATCAACATCCAAATAATTGTATGAATGATTAAAACCATAAATAAAAATAAATTAAAGAAATAAAAACCTAAAAAAAAGTTTTGGTAGCCTCCAATATTGTTCCAAGCGATCTAGGGGTTCCAAGAATATTCAAACGTGATTTAACACGTTATATTTATAGTAAAAAAAGTCATAAACCAAATAGGATTGGGTTTTCACGTGATTAAACTTCAGCTGGGAAGTTGTTATTCCACTTTTGATGGCCACCGCGTCGCGGTGTCGAGCCAATTGTCAATTTCTAGAAACTCACCGCGATTTCACTGCATCGCGGCGCCTCTTCAAACTTCACCAAATGCTACACACGCCAATGGTTCACAAAGTTGGGTATCTTATTAATCGATTATAGTTTTGAACACGTCCATTGGACCTTCCTACAGCCTACACATGCCACATACATTTTGGGTATCCAAATTGCGTCCAGCTTGTGCCTTGCGCTTCCATGGTCATTTCCGAGCCTTTTAAAGTTATTGCCACTTGATTTGAAGATTTTCTATCCTTAATATATCATAATAATCAATTAATAAGCATCCAATAGTATTAGTCACAATAATTTAGAGCTCAAAACAACACAACATCCTCAATGGGGAACTAGAAACACGAGCTAAACATAGGCTAATTTCACACTGAGCTTTAACTTATTGTTCAGACTCTTTTCTTGATCCAGTTGACCCTTGAACATTATAAATAAGTTGTTTCACATACAAATACATAATAAAAACATTAGGAACTCATTAAGATACATTAGAACCCAACATAATAGACTACACAATACCTAGCTCAAGTTAGTCACACTAGTTTTCTTGGTTGAACTCTAAATGGTCGAATTGAATCAAAACTTGAGTGGAAACACCAGTTAACATTGTGAACACATACATGGACACATAAATTCCCATTTATATAATTATAAACATATATATCATAATAATCATCCTCAAAACAAGGCTAAAAAGGCTAGGATAGTAATGCTAGAATGCAAAAAAACACCCAACATCACCACCCCATAGTTAAAGCCTTGTTCGTCCTCGAACAACTCCTAACTATAAACACCATGAGATGGAAATACTCCACACTTCTATAACATGAAATAAATTCAAGCTAGCACTACAATGACTCCATGGAGTTCAAGTTTATAACACTAAGCATGTTATACATAATTGAAAGCTCAAGAATCCTACTTCAAAACATCCTAGCCTCAAGAATGGACTCCACAAGTTGCAAACTCATGCATCTTGCTCAAGTAATGACATCATACAATTCACCCTCATTCATAAAAAATATTTTCTCACAATAAGAGAGTTACCCATAATCACTCAAAATAATGCAAATTATCACAATGGGTACAAGAATCAAATTACGCTCACTCTCACAAGAAATTCACAAGTTACACATAATGAACCATAATCTTGCCCGTAGTGTAATGTTACACAAATAGTCGAATGTAAATCTTAGGATCAATTAGGTCTTTTTTGAGTTTTAATATAGGCTAAGGGACAGGTAGGAACTATTTGAGAATAGTGACTAACCTTTCTAAGCTCTTTAATACACCACATTAAACATTTAAAACCAATCTTCAACAACTAAATTACACTTATTCATTCATCCATACCTTTTTTTCCCATCTCTTTTAAGCATTTTCACAAACACTTGGTGGATACATAGTGTACTACCACACGAATCAATTTTTCTTTTTTTTCTTACAACCAGGGCAATATTTTTAGCATAAATTATATCACAACCATCCAACACATTAATTATACACCAATAACTATTACCTTGGGGCATCAATTTCACTTTTTTATTCTTCAATTTCTCAAACTCCTTACTAATTTATTTTTTTTTATTAAAGCACTTAGGAGTTTTTTGGATCAAATTATGGTCTATCAACGAAAGAATTAGGCTACTTATGAGGTTGCCAAAGAAAAAGCTAAAGGGTTAATGGGGGTTAACTATTATAAAGAACAAGGGTAGGTTAAAGAAGGTATAAAATAAGTCTATCAAAGAAATGCCTAAATCATCTCCTAAACCCATATTCTTTATTTCATTTCACAAACACACCAGACAAGTTCTAGACATCATATGCAACAAGGAATATACAAAATTATCACATGCACAAGGCACATACTCAACTCAATAGGATGATAATATACTCCCAACCAAATAATAGCAAGAATTCAAAATTAAGCCACAAAGTACAAGAGCTACAAAAATAAGCCTAGGAGTCTCAAAAATAGAAATTCACTCATTCCACAGGATTTTAGAAACAAACCCACTTGCATCATGTAATCAAAAATAGCACCAACAAGAGTATCTTACATCAAAAAATTTTAAATTGAGCCAAAATTTGGAAATTTTCCCACCCCACACTTAAAATTTTACTTTATCCCCAAAGTGAACTTTTAAAGGTAAGAGATAGAAATACTCTCTGAGGCCTCTAGGCCTAGCTATTAGCATCTTCACACATAAAGGAGATCCATGGGACCCCACACTCGTTCTTTTCCATGCTTCAAGCTCAAGTTTATGGTACTCAGACTTTCCATTAACTTGTGGCTCAACCAAAAACAAAAACTACATGAAATAAAAACTAAAAAAAAACTGAAAAGAAAACATACCTAATTAACTTGGGTTGTCTCTCAAGAAGTGTCTGATTTAGTGTCGCAACACGACCCAACTCAACTAAACGATATTTCTTCATCTTTTTCCTCACACTTGGAGGCCATCTTCCTATCTTGTTCACCCCTTATGGGTGTAAATTCTCAAGAGCCGTAGGTTTCTCAACTTTAGCCTTTTTAGGATCATCAACTTCCCTCATTTCAGGCTTAGGGAATAGAGTCTTGGGCTTCTCAATCAAGTAGTTTGAAGAGGTCTTTTGTGGACTAGACACCCACACTTATCCCCTTCAATAATATTGATCACACATAAATCATTAACTTGAGGCGTAATTATGGGTGCTTTGTTTACAGAAAACACCACCACTTCATCATCTACCCTCATCTTGAGCGTGCCTTCTCTAACATCCATCAACGTTTTTCTGGTTGCTAAAAATGGACGCCCCAAAATAATTGTCACTTGTTTATCTGCCTCAAAATAAAAAACAATAAAGTCAGCAGGAATAACAAATTTACCAACCTTAATGAGGACATCTTCAATTATTCCTTTTAGAAATGCCATGGAACCATCTGTTAGCTGCAAAACCACAGTGGTCGATCTAGGCTTTCCCAAGCCCAATTTATTAAATAGCGATAGGGGCATCAAATTTATACTTGCTCTTAAATCACTCAGTGCATAAACATATTTACTCCAAATTTGAATAGGTATGGAAAACTTCCCTTAATCTTTAAATATATTGGGGATTATCTGCGTCATCACCACACTACACTCTTCAGTGAGTGTTATTGCTCTTACATCCTGCAATTTCATCTTTTTAGCCACCATATCCCTCAAGTACTTTGCAGATTAGGGCATACTCTGCAAAACATCTAAAAGAGGTAAATTAATATGAAACTCTCTGAATATGTCAAAGAACTTTTTGAACATTGCATCCTATTTCACTTTTATTTGCCTCTGAGAAAAGGGTAGTTGAAGCCTTTTTTTCACTTCTTCTACAACCACTTTTTCCTTTAAGTACTCAGACTTTCTTGAATTTTCAGAAACTCTGTCATTTACCTATTGGATCACCACATCAGTATCTACCTCCTTTGTTGCCTTGGGAAGTTCTCCTTCACCTTCTTACCACTTCTCAAGGTAATTTCCATAACCTATTTTGGATTTTTTGTATCTGATGGCAACCCACCTTGTGGTCTGGCATTTAGTGCTTGTGATAATTAGCCAATTTTCAACTCTAAACTTTTTATGTCCTCTTGTTGATTCTTCAAGTCTCTAGAAGACTATGTCTAATTAACTAGGATTTGTTTTAACATCTTCTCCATATTGCTAGTTGACTGACTGGGTTGGTCCTGGGTATATGGGATATTCCATGTTTGATTTGTTGGTTGAGTCTACCACTTCATGTTATAGGCATTACCATAATTTAGCCTTTGAGAATTGCCTACATACATCATAGATTTCGAATTTGAAGTACACATGGCCTCTGACAGGCTATTATTTCCGCATACCTCAAACCAACATGTATTTTGTTGGATAACATTGACTGTGGCTGCAGGTTTTGTTTCTCCCAATTTCATGCTACTAAATGATGTGTTGATCAAATTCTGTAGTGCAAAAACATATGCTGATAAGGCTGTGAATTGGGCCATCATAAATTCATGCGTAATTTTTTTGTGGCACTTCTAGAATCTAAATACAAATATGAATTTCCTCGTGCTATGCGGTTCAACAATGTGTATAGATCATAATAAGTTACCTCCAATGCTTGACCACCTGCAGCTGAATCTAGAAAAATCTTCATGTTATGGTCAATAGCTTCTAGAAAAGTATGAGCAAGTACCTCATTTGACTGTTGGTGATGTGGACACTCCCAAAGAAGGGCAGTGAAGCATTCCCAAGCATGATAGAGGTTTTCATCAGGCTTCTGTTTGAAGCTCACTATCTCACTGTGAAGTCTCACAGTCTTGCCTGATAGAAAGAATCTGATGAGAAAATTTCTGGCTAAGTCGTCCCATGATGTGATTGAATTGGCCGGCTCCACATTCAACCACCTTTTAGCTTCCCCCAAAAGTGAATGGGGAAAATGTGTCAGCCTCACATAATCTGGAGTCACCCCGATTGGAGTGAATGTATCTGTAAGCTCAATGAAGGTCTGCAAGTGGACTTGTGGATCCTCGTGTGAAAGCCTTAAAAATTGTCCACTGCTAATAAGATACTGCACCATATTGTGTTTCAACTCAAAATTCCACCCAGCTACCGGTCTTTGAATTAGGGAAGTCAAGTTCTTTGGAAGTGGGACTGCTACTTCCCTAACCTTCCTACCAGCTGCTTGTTGTTCAGACATAGGAACAGTATTCTCTTGGTCTTCTTGTATTTAAGGAACTCTTGGGAGAAGGATTGTTTCTCTCCTGCATTCATGGTAAAGTATCTCGGGTTTCGTGCTAGGTTCTACCAACTCCTAATCCCTTGCCAACTTATAAACTTAGAAACCTATTTCCAACAAAAAGAAAAACAAGACCCAGAATAAAAACACCAAAAAAATCTAAAAATAAAACAAAAATAAACAATTACCAAAATACAAGTCCCCGGCAATGGCGCCAAAAATATGACAGCACCCAAGCACACACGCAAGTGTACGTGGCCTTATCAAGTAATAAAGTGGCCTTCAATAAGCCAAGTATTGACCCTACAGAGACTTTATTCAGCAATGATTCGATTTCAATTCACAATTTTGATTTATTTGATGCAAAGGTAACGAATAAGTATTTTGAATATTGGAAATAAATAAAAGTAAACAATGCATAAATAAAATTCTTGAAACAATCAATTGGATAAAACCTAGGGTTAAATCACTTTTGAACAATCATACTACCTTATTGAACTTGATTAGTTAACTTGCTTATCTTGGTTGTTGATTCGTAGGGTTAGTTGCATGATTATGGTTTCCCAACGTCTAATCCTTAGCCTATGTTGAACCTTACAACGACTTCATTGGATGTAATGGTCCACTTACGTTCTTTAAGCTACCATCCTACATTTGAATCTAGTAAGTCATCTAAGTACATCTCTGTCTTAGATACTAATTTTGAATTCTTTAATTCATAAAGAAATATAAACCATACTTTGTTTATTCCCATATTCTATCTCCCTATTCCCTCTCTCGAGATCAAAAGGTAGACAATTGATGTATTCTAAGGGTCATGAATCCTTAAAATAGTTATAACAATAATAAACAAACAACCAGTAATGATAAGCAAATCAAACGAACTTAATTCAAAATGATAGTACTCATGTTCTTGGATTTAACCCCGAAAAGGGAGTTTTTAGCCACTCCTAGATATAATCAACATCCAAATAATTGTATGAATGATTAAAACCATACATAAAACTAAATTAAAGAAATAAAAATCTAAAAAAGAGTTTTGGTAGCCTCTTATATTGTTCCAAGCGATCTAGGAGTTCCAAGATTATTCAAACGTGATTTAACACGTTATATTTATAGTAAATAAGTCATAAACCAAGTAGGATTGGGTTTCCACGTGATTAAAATTCATCTGGGCAGTTGTTATTCCACTTTTGATGGCCACCGCATCGCGGTGTCGATCCAATCGACAATTGTTAATTTCCAGAATCTAACCGCGATTTCACTTTGTCGCGGCGCCTCTTCAAACTCCATCAAATGGTACACGCTCCTATGGTTCACAAAGTTGGGTCTCTTATTAATACATTATAGTTTTTAATACGTCCATTGGAATTTACTACAGTATACACATGCCACATATATTTTGGGTATCCAAATTGCATCCAGCTTGTGCCTTGCGCTTCCATGGTCGTTTCCGAGCCTTTTTAAGTTGTTGCCACTGGATTTGAAGCTTTTATATCCTTAATATATCATAATAATACATTAAAAAAGTATACTATAGTATGAGTCACAATAATTTAGAGCTCAAAAAAACACAACATCCTCAACGGTGAACTAGAAACACGAGCTAAGCATAGGCTAATTTCACACTGAGCTTTAACTCACTGTTTTGACTCTTTTCTTGATCCAATTGACCCTTGAACATTATAAATAAGTTTTTTGACATATAAATACATAATAAAAACATTAGGAACTCATTAAGACACATTATAACCCAGCACAAGCAACTGGACAACACCTAGCTCAAGCTAGTCACACTAGTTTTCTTGGTTGAACTCTAAATGGTCGAATTGAATCAAAACTTGTGTGGAAACACCAATTAACATTGTGAACACATACTTGGACACATAAATGCCCATTTATATAATTATCAACATATATATCATAATAATCATCCTCAAAACAAGGCTAAAAAGGCTAGGATAGTAATGCTAGAATGCAAAAAAACACCCAACATCACCACCCCATAGTTAAAGCCTTGTTCGTCCTCGAACAACTCCTAACTATAAACACCATGAGCTTGAAAGACTCCACACTTCTACAACATGAAAGAAATTCAAGCTAGCACTACAATGACTCCATGGAGTTCAAGTTTATAACACTAAGCATGTTATACACAATTGAAAGCTCAAGAATCCTACTTCAAAACATCCTAGCCTCAAGAATGGACTCCACAAGTTGCAAACTCATGCATCTTGCTTAAGTAATGACATCATACAATTCACCCTCATTCATAAAAAATATACCCTCACAATAAGAGAGTTACCCATAATCACTCAAAATAATGCAAATTATCACAATGGGTACAAGAATCAAATTATGCTCACTCTCACAAGAAATTCACAAGTTACACATAATGAACCATAATCTTGCCCGTAGTGTAATGTTCCACTAATAGTCGAACGTAAATCTTAGGATCAATTAGGTCTTTTTTGAGTTTTAATATAGGCTAAGGGACGGGTAGGAACTATATGGGAATAGTGACTAACCTTTCTAAGTGCTTTAATACACTACATTAAACATTTAAAACCAATCTTCGACAACCAAATTACACTTATTCATTCATCCATACCTTTTTTTTGCCCCATATCTTTTAAGCATTTTCACAAACACTTAGTGGACACATAGTTTACTACCACACAAATCAATTTTTCTTTTTTTCTTACAATCAGGGCAATATTTTTAGCATAAATTATATCACAACCATCCACCACACATTAATTATACACCGATAACTATTACCTTGGGGCATCAATTTCAACTTTTTTTTCTTTAATTTCTCGAAATCATTACTAATTTAATTTTTTTATTAAAGAACTTAGGAGTTTTTTGGATCAAATTATGGTCTATCAACGAAGGAATTAGGCTACTTATGAGGTTGCCAAAGAAAAAGCTAAAGGCTTAATGGGGGTTAACTATGATAAAGAACAAGGGTAGGTTAAAGAAGGTATAAAATAAGGCTATCAAGGAAATGCCTAAATCATCTCCTAAACCCACATGCCTTTACAAACAAACCCACTAGAATCATCTAATAAAAAATAGCATCATGTAATAAAAAATAGCACCAACAAGAGTATCTTACACCAAAAACTTTTAAATTGAGCCAAAATTTGGAAATTTTTCCACCCCACACTTAAAAGTTTACTTTATCCCCAAAGTAAACTTTTAAAGGTAAGAGATAGAAATACTCTCTGAGGACTCTAGGCCTAGCTATTAGCATCTTCACACATAAAGGAGATCGATGGAACCCCACACTCGTTCTTTGCCATGCTTCAAGCTCAAGTTTATGGCACTCAGACTTCCCATTAACCTGTGGCTAAATCAAAAACAAAAACTACATGAAATAAAAACTAAAAAAAACTGAAAAGAAAACATACCTAATTAACTTGGGTTGCCTCTCAAGCAGCGCCGGATTTAGAGTCGCAGCATGAACCAACCCAACTGAACCATATTCCTTCATTTTTTTTCTCACACTTGAAGGCCATCTTCTTATCCTTTTCACCCCTTTTGGGTGTGATTTCTCAAGAGCAGTAGGTTTCTCAACTTTAGCCTTTTCAGGATCATCAACTTCCATTATTTCAGGATTAGGGAATAGAGTCTTAGGCTGCTCAATCAGGTAGTTTGAAGAGGTTTTCTGTGGACTATCCACCCCACACTTGTCCCCTTCAATAATATTGATCACACATAAATATTTAACTTGAGGCATAATTGTAGGTGCTTTGTACACATCAAACACCTCCTCTTCATCATCTACCCTCATCTTGAGCGTGTCTTCTCTAACATATATCAATGCTTTTCTGGTTGCTAAAAATGGATGGCCCAAAATAATTGGCAATTTTTCATCTAACTCAAAACCAAGAACAATAAAGTCAGCGGAAATAACAAATTTACCAACCTTAATGAGGACATCTTCAATTATTCCTTTTAGAAATGCCATGGAACCGTCTGTTAGCTGCAAAACCACAGTGGTCGATCTAGGCTTTCCCAAGCCCAATTTATTAAATAGCGATAGAGGCATCAAATTTATACTTGCTCCAAAATAACTCAGGGCATAAACATCTTTACTCCAAATTTTAATAGGTATGGAAAACTTCCCTTAATCTTTAAATTTATTGGGGATTATCTGTGTCATCACCACACTACACTCTTCAGTGAGTTTTATTGCTCCTACATCCTGCAATTTCACCTTTTTAGCCACCACATCCCTCAAGTACTTTGTAGACTAGGACATACTCTACAAAACATCTAAAAGAGGTAAATTAATATGAAACTCTCTGAATATGTCAAAGAACTTTTTGAACATTGCATCCTCCTTAGCTTTTATTTACCTCTGAGGGAAGGGTAGTCGCAACCTCTTCTTCACTTTTTGTACAACCACTTTTTCATTTAAGTACTTAAACTTTCTTGAATTTTCAGCAACTCTTTCATTTACCTATTGGGTCACCACATCAGAATCTACCTCCTTTGTTGCCTTGGGAGGTTCTTCTTCAACCTCCTTACCATTTGTCAAGGTGATTTCCATAACCTGTTTTGGATTTTTTGTATCTGATGGAAACCCACCTTGTGGTCTAGCATTTAGTGCTTGTGATAATTTGCCAATTTGCAAGTCTAAACTTCTTATGGCCGCTTGTTGATTCTTTAAGTCTGTAGCAGACTATGTTTGATTAGCTACGATCTATTTCAACATCTTCTCCGTATTGCTAGTTGACTGAATGGGTCGGGCCTGGGTCTATGGGGCATTCCATGTTTGTTTTGTTGGCTGAATCTGCCACTTCATGTTATAGGCATTACCATAATTTGGACTTTGAGTATTGCTTACATACATCACAGATTTTGAATTTGAAGCACACATGGCCGCTGACTGGCTATTATTTCTGTATACCTCAAACCAACATATATTTTGTTGGATAACATTGACTGAGGCTACAAGTTTTGTTTCTCCCAATTTCATACTGCAAAATGATTTGTTGATCAAATTCTATAGTGCAAAAACATATGCCGATAAGGCTGTGAATTGGTCCACCTCAAATTCACCCGTAATTTTTTTGTGGCACTTCTAGAATCTGAATGTGAATCTGGATTTCCTTGTGCTATGTGGTTCAACATTGTGTATAGGTCATTATAATTTAGCTCCAATGCTTGACCACCTTCGGCTGAATTTAGTAAAATCTTCGTATTATGGTTAAGAGCTTCCACAAAAGTATGAGTAAATACCTCATTCGACTATTGGTGATGTGGACACTCTCAAAAAAGGGCAGTGAAGTATTCCTAATCATGATAGAGGTTTTCATCAGACTTCTGTTTGAAGCTCACTATATCACTGTGAAGTTTCACAATCTTGCCTGATAGAAAGAATCTGATGAGAAAATTTTTGGCTAAGTCATCCCATGATGTGATTGAATTGGCAGGCTTCAGCATTCAACCACCTTTTAGCTTCCCCCAAAAGTGAATGGGGAAAATGTGTCAGTCTCACATAATCTGGAGTCACCCCGGTTGCAGTGAATGTATATGTAAGCTCATTGAAGGTCTGCAAGTGGACTTGTGGATCCTCGTGTGAAAGCCCTAAAAATTGTCCACTGCAAATAAGATACTGCACCGTATTGTTTTTCAACTCAAAATTCCCCCCAGTTGCCAGTGTTTGAATTCGGGAAGTCAAGTTCATTGGAAGTGGGACTGCCACTTCCCTGACCTTCCTACCAGTTGCTTGTTGTTCAGCCATAGGTACAGTATTCTCTTGGTCTTCCTGGATTTAACAAATTCTAGGGAGATGGATTGTTTCTCTCCTATATTAATGGTAAAGTAGCTCGGCTTTCGTGCTAGGTTCTACCAACTCCTGATCCCTTACCAGCTTATAAACTTAGAAACCTATTTCCAACAAAAACAAAAACAAGACCAAGCATAAAAACACAAAAAAAATCTAAAAGTAAAACTAAAATAAACAATTGCCAAAATACAAGTCCCCGGCAATGGCACCAAAAATATGACAGCACCCAAGCGCACACGCAAGTGTACGTGGCCTTATCAAGTAATAAAGTGGCCTTCAAGAATCCAAGTATCGATCCTACAGAGACTTTATTCAGCAATGATTCAATTTCAATTCACAATTTTGATTTATTTGATGCCAAGGTAACCAACAAGAGTTTTGAATATTGGAAATAAATAAAAGTAAACAATGCACCAATAAAATTCTTGAAACAATCAATAGGATAAAACCTAGGGTTAAATCACTTTTGAACAATCATACTACCTTATTGAACTTGATTTGTTAAATTGCTTATCTTGGTTGTTAATTCATAGGGTTAGTTGCATGATTATGGTTTCCCAACCTCTAATCCTTTACCTAAGTTGAACCTTACAACTACATCATTGGATGTAATGGTCCACTTACGTTCTTTAAGCTATCATCCTACATTTGAATCAAGTAAGTCATCTAAGTACATCTCTGTCTTAGATACTAATTTGAATTCCTTATTTCATAAAGAAATATAAACCATACTTTGTTTATTCTCATATTCTATCTCTCTATTCCCTCTCTCGAGATCAAAAGGTAGACAATTGATGTATTCTAAGGGTCATGAATTTTTAAAATAGTTATAACAAGAATAAACAAACAACCAGTAATTATAAGCAAATCAAACAAACTTAATTCAAAACGATAGTACTCATGTTCTTGGATTTAACCCCGAAAAGGGTATTTTTAGTCACTCCTATCCATAATCAACATCCAAATAATTGTATGAATGATTAAAACCATAAATAAAACTAAATTAAAGAAATAAAAACCTAAAAAAGAGTTTTGGTAGCCTCCAATATTGTTCCAAGCGATCTAGGGGTTCCAAGATTATTCAAACGTGATTTAACACGTTATATTTATAGTAAAAAAGTCATAAACCGAATAGTGTTGGGTTTCCAAGTGATTAACCTTCAGATGGGCGGTTTTTATTCCTCTTTTTATGGCTACCACATCGCGGTGTCGAGCCAATCAACAATTGTCAATTTCCAAAATCTCACCGCAATTTCACCGTATTGCGGCGCCTATTCAATCTCAACCAAATGCTACACGCACCTATGGTTCACAAAGTTGGGTATCTTATTTATCCATCGGTGTTTTGAATTCTTTCATTGGATCTTCCTACGGCCTACACGTGCCACATAATTTTTGGGTATCCAAATTGTGTCCTGCTTGTGTCTTGTGCTTCCATGGTCGTTTTCGAGCCTTTTTAAGTTATTTCCACTTGATTTGAAGCTTGTATATCCTTCATATATCATAATAATCTATTAAATAATATATTATTAAACACAAAAATTTAAAGCTCAAAACAATACAACATATTCAACGGTGAACTAGAAACACTAGCTAAGCATAGGTTAATTTAACATTGAGCTTTAACTCATTATTTTGACTATTTTCTTGATCCAATTGACCCTTGAACTTTATAACTAAGTTTTTTCACATATAAATACACAATAACAACCTTAGGAACTCCTTAATACACATTATAACCCAACACAAGAGACTAGACAACACCTAACTCAAACTAGTCACACTAGTTTTCTTGGATGATCTCTTAATGGTCGAATTGAAACAAAAATTGTGTGGAAACACCATTTAATATTGTGAATAAATAATTGGACACATAAATTCTCCTTTAAATCATTATCAACATATCTATCATAAGAATCATCCTCAAAATTAGGCTAAAAAGGCTAGGATAGTAACACTAGAATGCATAAAAACACCCAAGATCACCAGACTTATTGTAGTTGTTATCTCTGTAGTAGTTACAACCTTGATTTTCTTGACTCATGTTATAATTGTCCTTGTTATAACCTTATTCCTTGTCTCCAAAACGCACTTTCTCTTTATCAAGATACTTTGCCTCCTTCTCAGATTCTGCATCTTATACCGAGGTGTCTTACCTTATGCACCCACCATCTTTACCTTCTCCACTCTAGTTGTTGTGAATTATTTAGTACAAAACCTATTCTCAATCCATAGTTTTTATACCTTATATACCACTATCTCATTTGGTGATTTCTGTTCTATAGATTCTATAATTGCATAAGTATGTCTAGGTATGTCTGCCTTGCAAGTATACCAACATCTGTTAGTTTTTGTAATCCAAGCTAGATCTCTGAAGTGTGTTCACAAAGTAGACTCATGAATGACTCACCTATGATAGTGACTATTATAACCTTAGTGTTAGCGTTGAAGGCTCTGTAAAAAATCTCTAGTAAGTTGCTACCAGTCATTATGTGGTTTGGTACACTCTAGAGCTTCTTCTTTAACCTCAACCAAGTCGTGTATAATGCCTCGAAATGAAATTTTATAAAATTATATATCTCATCTTTCACTTGCAATATTTTAGAGGGCATAAAAAATTGGTCCAAGAATTGATTCCTCAACTCGCTCTAAATAGTAATGAATCTATGTGGTAATTCAATAAACCGTCAACTAGATTCTCCCATTAGAGAGAATGGAAATAGACCTAGTCTAATCACCTCCTGACTCACTCTAGGTTAAATTATATAAAGTACAAATCCTGACAAAGTTCATTAAATGTATATTAGCATCTTCGTAGGAAAGGCCAGCAAATATCCTCTTTAAATTCTATAAGTGGATTATGGAATTGGTAATGACAAACTTAATCCCTAGAGGTAGTTCTAGGGGAATAATACCACCTGTCTCAATTAGCTCCAAATATTCCCAGTCTTATTACGGATCTTCATAGAGATGGACATACTATTATAGAGGTTGTTTTCCTAATTCCTTATTTTTTATTCTTCATTAAGTGCAACCAGATGATTTGTATTATCTTATCTAGCCCTCTCTTTCCTTGTTGCCCACCAGGTAGCTTTTTAGCATTTTCCTTATCCATTAATTAAGCAGTGACTTATTCTGTGGTTTACTGTCCATCTTTATGTTGTAGGGTCTGATTCAAAAATTTTAGGTCATAATGAATGCGCTCGAGTAGGGCTCATAAGATCCTTTGTTCACCATTTTTCAATTGTTTCATAGATTTATCTCACGCCTTTTATTAAGTAGAATTAGGGGATTGCCTTGACTTCAAGTATTAGGAACGCACGGGTGTTTGTCCTAACAACAATAGAAAAGTAAAATCAAGAAATAAAAAACACTAACATCAATGCACTCACTGAAATCAACTCCATAATCGTATTCCCTAGTAATGACGTAAAAATTTGATGTCTCTCAAATTACACCTTGTAATGAACTATAAAATAGTCTTTGTCAAATATAAAATACAACCAAAGTTAGGATTAATCCCACAAGGAATAGGTCAAAATATTAAGAAAGATGTGTGTCAAGGTAATTAATAACAATCTCAAATAAAAAAGGGGATCTATAAATAGAAAATTCAGTAGTGACAGTTCTTTATTTATCAAATTATAATTAGTAGGAAAAAGATACTAGGATCATATCTCCTAATAACTTTATAACTCTGTAGGATTGACGTACCTTTCAGTCTCTCCTGTTGTTTGGTATGTTGAATCAATAGGTTATATATACTTAAAACAACTTTACACTCTTGTCCAAACAATATCCTCATGTAAGTTTTCTCTTATCCTGAGCCTGCATTACTAACCCCTATATAGGATCTCAAATGCCTTTCCCATATTATTGGCTTAAGCTATTAAGAATAGGTTGATATCTCCAAGTCCCTTTTGTTTATTCCTTTTTACCATCTGCACTCATTCTTTTGTCCAGAATATATATTAAGGGAATTCTAACATTGCATACTATCAAAAAGCATTCAAACCAAGGAAACTATTAATACATGAGAACACCTATTGAAAATTACTCTGAAATATAAATCCTACTTTGTTAAAGTCATGTTTCCCATAATCCTAGTTGTGGTGTTTATATACTCATAATCAAAAGAATGCAAGAAGGTTTCATTGAAGAAAGCATAATTATGAACGTACAAGAATAATAAGAAGAACTCCAAAATTTCACTTTTAATTAAAACCCTAAAATCAACGTTTGAATAATTCAAAACACAATAATGTGCCTTAGATCATTACAATAATGTAGTAGAACATAAACTGTAAACCAAAGAGAAGTATTTACAAAAAAAAACAAAACTATACTAAATAAAATATGAAATATGAGTTCGATGCATTGGAAAAATAGAAGATACGATCGTGGTTGGATTCCATGATCAATGTGGGTGCTCATGGTTTGCTCCTTAACTTTGTCAACTTAAGATATTTTATGGTACATCTCTCAATATGAGCATGTAACTTATTTCTATGATCGCAAAATATGGTTATCTATTATTCTTACAATTCAACTCCTACCGACTTCAATCTTTATCATCCATCCCACAACTTCATAGTATGACCGTTAGTTCTAAGAACTGTTGTGGACCCTATCGCCCGATCCTTTTCATACATAGCTCCTACAGACATGATTTTAGGACATCTTTCCCACTATTAGGTGGTACAATCTTATGAACAATGTATGATTATGGGAACTATCATTTGATTAACACTTGAAAGTCATTTCCTGCTTCTTGTCACAATAGCCTTGGTATGCCATGGTCAGTTCGCACGAGTGTGACACTGGTAATTTTAGACCAATTTTTTCCAAAATCATGCACTTCCCTTCTCAGAACCTATTTAACTTACAAACACTCAAAAATCCATCATATCCACATAAAAATACCTTTATACTTGCAAAAATTAATAGTTTTAAGTGTCACAAGTGTCGTAATTTCACGGCACATCAAAAATTACATAAAATTCAACAAAAATTAAAGTAATAAAAAAATAAAGAAACCCTTAAAAATTATAAGAGGGGGAGTAAGTTTAAATTATACCTTTTTTGACAAATATTAGCAGAATTATCCCTTTAATGATTCCGCTTTAGATTTCACAAGATAAAATTTGAACCGATTAATGAGAAGAATTAGTAAAAAATCTTGATTCTTTCATCAATTACTTAGCTTGAGTAGGTTTTAGATTGATAGAAGAAGAGGAAAAATATTAGGGTTCTTAAGTAGGAAGAATTATTTGGGTTAGGTGTGGTCAAATTTGAATATGACCATTAGTTATATGTTTAGTTTAATTAAAAAGGATTTAGGTAAAATTAATTATTTAACGTTCCATGTTATAGTGTGTAAATATACGCAATCATCTGGGCTATGAACGGTTGAAAAAATTCACTTGAAAGTTATTTAGGGGGATAAATACCTGTGGAGTTGAAGGTCTAAAGTAAGTTTGTCGGGAAAGTTTAGGGATGATTTTATGTCGTTTCACTAATAAAATCTATTTTTAATACATTGCTCAAGTGTATTCCTTAAGAGTTATCATGTTGTTTTAGCAAAATTGCAATTAGCATAATTACTCTCATTTTGCACAATCGCACTCGCACTAGAAAATCAACAATTGCAGATGTACTAAAATGACCATATCTCCCTCGCATGGACTCAAAATACAGCAATTACTTTTGTCTTAGTTCTAAAATTTTGATATAGATGTAATTATTCTATTCAAACATCAAATAGAGATCATTTTCTTCAAGTGATACAATAAACTTAACAGTTTAAAAGTCCAAACTTTGAACAAGTACTCAAAACTCATTTGAGACCTCTCATACCCAAAAACAATAGTGTAAACCAATTGTAAAACACATTATGGACCTGATGGAATTATCAAAATATTTAAACAATGTTATCTTGACCAAATGTTGACCAAAGTTAAAACTAAACATAGAAATCTTCAAATTTCTAAAAAAAATAACTCAAAACTCATCCAAAAGCCTCGAGAACTGAATCAAACCTTAAACTAGACTATAAGTCACCCCTCTAACCTAGTGGAATTACCAAAAATAAAAAATACCTTTCTAACATTGAATGTTAACTTTTATCAACTCTCTTAAGTTTCAACTTTCAAAACTCAAAAAAAATCATCTGGAAGTCTCAGGATGCAAATCAATAGGCCTAGTAATCTAAAAATCATGTTCTAAAGGAGCTAAACTTTTGTAGATGTTTGCCAAAGTCAACCATATCAATTTTTAAACCTTCAAGAAAGAAAAACTTACATAATTCTCAACCTAAATATCTCAAAGTTCTGCCACCCACACATAGATCATTAATAGAAAAAACTATGAAAAGGGATAAGATGGTCAAATTGTGTAAAACTAGAAAACAACCGTGAGATTTGTCACATCATTCACCATCAAAAAGTTGTTCATCATTGATTAGAAATAAAAGTGCCAAGACTATTGATTAACTACTAGTATCCATCGTAGAATTTGTACAAGCACACTCAAACTAAAAATGCATCTGTAATACTTATTGTTGACCATGGCTACAAAAATCCTTCATTATTTTAACTCTTAAGAATATATCTCTAGTATCAAAAACCAAAAATTCTCCAAGTATCTGATTCCTATATATTTGAACTATGTATGTACACTATAACTAAGTTGATCATAATTATATTTAGAATATGCCTGATTTGCAAATTGCCAATATAATCCCCATAATCTAATAATTGTATCCAAAATCTAGTACTAGATTCGTACCAATAAAATAACATGACCTTCTAAATTCAATATGCACACTTAAAAAATAATTATCAATACCAAAAACCCATAGAAAACATATTGCCACTCTCCACAACTCAGAATTCTGTCTTGCATTTTTCCCAATAGAGCATGTTTTGAGTAAAAATTAGCCTCATTCAAGGCTGATATCTCTAATTCTAAGTTTGATAGTACTATTTCATTATGTTAAAGTTAACAAGTCAAAAATTGAAATCCAATTTAATTTGAATCATGAAATGTCATGTTTCAACCATTATTCTGAATATCACACTCTCATGCCAATACATAGAGAAATAACTAATCGCTATAAAAGCCTTATATCCATAAGCATACGTCCTTCATACATTGACAACGGTCTATGTAACTTATCAAAAGTGTTTTGTACTTTCCATCAACAAGATAGAATCAATTCTATCCAAAATTTTCACTTAATTTGTAGAACTATAAGTTTTTTTGTTAATGCACCTATAATTCACCAAGCATAATATGAACAACCAAACCTAGTGCAGAAGTACAAAATCATCCATATAACACTGATTGTCAATCAAACCAAAACTAAAATTTTAAATTAGTCACTACCAAGTCATTCATAAATATATGTCAAATCATTCCACCTTTCACTAATGAATATTGTACTTAGTTTTACTGTTCTTGAACTAGAATGTTTGGAAATTCCCATAAACCATTAACTCCATACTAAGAACCTATATCTGATGTCTTTTTTTCTTTAAATTTATCAACTCATATAGATCATGCAAAGCTGCTACAACTTTAAACTCTCAAATCATATACATCATATAATTCTAAATACTTTGAACTATCAAATATACGAGCCTCATGTTGTTTCTCTTAACACATTCACCATTCTATACTCTTTGATACAAGGATAATTCCTATTTTATCATACTCTACACCAAAATCTTCAAGTGCAACATTGTATTACGCCCTTTAATATCCCTAAGTAATAAATTCTATAATCCATGTACTTTTCCATGCACAAGTCCTCTATAATTGACATACTCAACCTTTTGAGCCAAGAAAAAAGTCCTTTTATTTAATTTATGATTGAGGCTTTCCCCAAAAATACTTAACCAACTGGTTTTTTCCATTTGAAGTAATTCATATGACTCTGCATGGTGCATTTAATCTATGAAAAAAGATAAAAGTGCAATGTTCTTAGTGAATGGGTAACATGTGAAGTACTATTGGGTTGAAGATATGGACAGGTAAAAGACCTCAATTGCATTATCTTTGATTTGAGATACATCATGTTGTGATGTTAAATTCAAGTTACTCAAGAGGCAATGCGTAATTGTAATGTAATAGTTTAGTATTAAAAAAAATACAAAATCGAAGACCATAAGAATATAAAATAAATTGTCGTCCAACGACATAAACTAAGGTGCTTGGTAGAAGGTAACCCACTTTATAACATTTTATTTATTTTTATAGTTAATGCAGGTGGTAGGTGGTAAAGGAAATGTTAAATGAAATCAAGCATGAAAAGTGTTATGGTAAAAGTGGGTAGCATGTCAGTATTGTCTATAGTGTATCCTTTTACTTGTATGTTGGACTCTGCAGCACTAACCTTACATACTGCACTGAGTGTCACAGCCAAATCACAGGATTGTGAGGCACCTATTCTAATCCACTTATCACCCTTTAGGAAGATATGCAAAAGTCATTACTAAATAGCAATAATCAAACTTTATTACAACTTTTTTTACAAATATTAAATGTAGAAAATTAAACTACCCCTAGGAACTAGTCTAAATAGGTACAAGAGCTTCTAAGTTAAGAGAGATCAGACTAGACACAACTTCGACCATGAATAAGAGTAGAAGTTGTTGAACATCCCTATCCACATCACTTGGGAAACATCAACTAATCCTGCAACCAACCATACCCTAAAAAGGTATTACAAGAGTAGTATCAGTAAAACCAATTTGTACTTGCAGATATCATCAACTGACTAGGGTTAGATCTCATAAACACAACATAGAAATTACAAACAAGAATATGGTATTTTATATAATGATCTAGTTCTATTTACTTTCATATATGTGTGTTACAAAAGAGTATTCCATTCTTATTCCTATTGATCATTCATCATCTCCATATCAAGTGTCAGCCATCCTAACTTTCAGAGATTAACCACAATAGATTTTAATAAGGCAACCTATTTCACTTATGGCTCGATTAACCTCAATTATAAATGAAAGCAAATAATCATCACCTTGTAACAAGTACAACTATGAACATACATTATGATACAATACCTCAAGTTTATGACACTTAGCTTTTTTGAGTAACTCTATAACTTTAGTCAAGTATAATACAAGAGACAAGTCAAGCTAAACATG
This sequence comes from Capsicum pubescens, assembly GCA_030864215.1. Classification (NCBI taxonomy): domain Eukaryota; kingdom Viridiplantae; phylum Streptophyta; class Magnoliopsida; order Solanales; family Solanaceae; genus Capsicum; species Capsicum pubescens. The sequence continues at coordinate 238,605,603 of CM061544.1, read as the reverse complement.
ACCAAGTCAATAACCCTGACACTAACAGTCCAAGTCAACAAACCATGACTGTAACAACAAGAATCCCAAAATATATGACAAGTATCCAGACCACATAAGAATCCTAACTATATAATGCAACATTATAATTTAGTTCACTTAAGGAACCCACCACAACAACCATAATATAAATTAGTACACTGATGGAATCTATCTAAACAGCAATAATAATATTAATCATATACCCAGTCCACTCAAGGAATAGTCAAACTCACTTGAACCTTGTACATACATGCTAAGCATATTATAACCACCCTCTAGTCATGACTTTTAGGGACTGATCTCTGCCTATGTATCAAAACCCAGACATCAAGTGTCTGCCGACCTTATACCACCAAATCCTGTGAAGATGTCAAATATTGGTACATCCCACAATAACAAGTATAAGCTCGTAAAGATGTCCAAATACTAGTATATCACATAATAAACAATAAATATCACAACAATCACAACTAGAATAAGAATAAACAACTATATTTGTATAATCAACAAGCTTATAATATAACCTTATTACATGTGATTAACACTTAGGATATCATTTAACAATTTAGTTTCTTGAACATGCATTGTAAAAAGGAGACAAATACTCCAAACACGTGGTCAAACTAAAGCCAATCCTTTCATGTAAAAAATAATTATCCTTTAACACATGAAATCATAGTCAAAATAAAGATATTAAAGATAATATAGCTATTTCTAGCATAATTGGTCCCCCATAAGCCCAGAAGATGCAATGAAAGTAAATAATCAAATGTGATCCCCCATAACCCCAGTGGATGTAATCGAAATGAACTAACAATAGTAAATATTCCAACCATTCCAATATTAATACAATAATTGTAGATCATTTCATATAGTAAATCGCTGGACTCGAATCAGTTCCATAACCATCATAAATAACCTCTTAATGTCAGATTCAAATCGAATATAGTGTCTCGTAATTCGGACATGAGCCAAAAATAATATCATGATTACCAAACTTGAAACGAATGTAATATCATCATAGATGATGGACTTGAACTGAATGTTATATCATAAATCTTCAAACTTGAGTCGATCTTATCATCTTCAAATCACAAGTCTAGAAAAAGCTATAATATGCTAAAAGTGTCCTCGGGCTCAAGAATGTAATTAAGTTACCGCATATAGTCCTATTGAATTTACAATGAGCTAATAGTAATCTTAGCCCAAGGTGGGTCAGAGGGGCCCACTTTTAACCCCAAAACTCCATTCTATGACAAAATCTACCCCAAAGTAAACTAAGGTGTCAAATCCTACTTCAAGGTGCTAAATATTACTTGTTGCAATAAACATAGCAATTCTACCCAAGGAATAAGTAGTCAAGTCAAATACACCTAATTATGATCTCTCATTCGGCTAAATAATCCAATTCATACTAAATATACGTCCAAGTCTAAATTTGTAACATAAAACTAGCACAATATCATACTGATGCTATAATAAAGCTCAATCTAAGAAAACATAAGCATAGCCTACCTGGAGGCCAAAGAAAGCCCATTAAAGTAAGCTAAATTGGCAATTTTTCCATTCTGAGAAGCTTTCGCATGATGCCACTCTATCAAAAGAGCAATCTATGTGTCAAGTCCCAAATAAAGTCAAAATCACATATGGGTCCCACTTGTAGAATCATACTTTCAAAATTATCAACACGTCCCTCTATAGTCAAGGATCATTTACCCTCAAAATGGGTACATTCTAAGCTCAAATGATACCAATATCAACTCATCAAGAATCTAGGGATTTCATGACTAAATTGTATAATTAAACTAAGAATTATATGGAAACTTACAAGGTTTACAATGAAAAAATGATTATTCCAAGCTCATCAATACCTCATAATCACCACAAGATTAGTCTCCCAATTTCCTACACTCTCTGGGATTTTGGCTCTTGAGACTTGTGAGAAATGAGATCAAATGGGGTAAAGGGCTGAATTTAATGTCATCCCAAGTGACACTTAAGAGGTCACTTAACCACTTATGCACTCACTATAAAAGCAGCATACGAACACTAAAGCGATACTTGAACTAGGTCACCTTTTGCTAAAGTGGGCAAGGTGTCGCTTAAATGACACCCGTTTTAGCATTAAGGGTCTCACTAAAGAATCCTGGCTTGGACTAGCCACTTCTATTAAAGTGACCTCTTGGTAACTTAAGCAGCCTCCAATAAAGCGACCAAAGGTCTGCTTTAGCGGATGTATCAGCCGAATCATGCATCAACAAAATCTTAGAATTTTCAAAGTTGCCACCGACCCCTCAGGATTCATTCGGAATCTTATGAATGCAAATGAATGATGCTACCCAAATGAACTACTTGATAACTGAATTGTTATCTCCAACAAGTCACAAATGACTTAGGGCATCTATAGGCAAGCTCTAAATGGTGAAAATGTGTGAAAAGGCATAAATGACCTGGAAGATCATTACAATATCATCTACTGAAAAGACTTTTGTCTGGGAAAGTAAAGGCTTAGGTTTTACATTAAGGCTCAAATATGTAGGGATACTAGGACCACATATCGCTCTCAATCTCTCAAGTAGCCTCCTCTACTGGGAAGTATCTTCGCTAGACCTTAACTACTGGAATCTCCCTAACTGCTTGATATCCCTTGCTAATATAAGAACTGGATTCTCAACAAAGATCAACCTCCTATTCAACTGAACCGAGTACCAACGAAGCATATGAGACTCATCGAGGATGTAGCGCCGCAACATAGAAACATGGAAACCTAGACGAACAGAAAAAATATCTAGGGTTAAGGCTAACTCATAAGAAACCACTCTAACTATCCAAAGGATCTCAAATGGTCTAATATATCTAGGAATGAGCTTGTTTTTCCTCTCAAGCCTCATAATGCTTTGCACGGGTGATACTCAAAGAAATACCTGGTCTCCCACTCCAAACCACAAGACATAAAGTCTACGATCTACATAAGCCTTCTCCTACTCTTAGCTTCCCTCAACCTATCCCAAATTACCATGTGTCTATCCAATGACTCTTAAAGCAAGTCAACACCATGTGGCCTAACCTCAGATGTCTCAAACCATCCAATCAGAGATAGAAAATGCCCTTCCTATAGAACCTCAAATGGTTCCATATCAATACTCAAATGGTAGTTGTTATTATATGTGAACTCTACCAATGCTTAGTATTCCTCCCACTGTCCTAAAAAATCCATAACATAGGGTCAGAGCATATCCTCAAGAACCTAAATAGTCTACTTAACCGCCCATCGGTTTGAGGATGAAATGCGATGCTAAGATTCACAAGAGTACCCAATTCCTCTTTAAAAGATCTCTAGAAGCTAGAAGTGAATACTGACCCTTAGTCTGAAATAATAGAGATAGGCACTCCATGCAAACGAACTATCTCATAGGCATACATACGGGCTTACCTATCTTAACTAAAGGACACTGAAAGAAATCTGAATATGATTAAAATATATCAATTTGGTCAACTAATCTACAATGACCCAAATGCCATCAGAACCATAGGAGGTGTGAGGCATAAAAAAGTCCCTATATCTCTCTTCATGCCAATCCACTAGTAGTACTGCCCCCAAATCCCTTTGCATCTTAGTTGTCCCAAGATGGATGGAGTATATATAGCTTGATCCTTATGTAATATTATTAAATCAAGTCACCAACCATTGGAAAATAAATACAGCCGTCATATCTCAAAATATCCTCAAAATTTATCATAGCCCTCTTGGAATAACTTTTCAACACCTAATCATGGATGACACAAAGTCCCTTTTTCTCAAATTGGTGACTCTAAATCTGCTCAAATAAAGTAGACCTTGCCTCAACACTAGAAAGTGTCCTTCTGGAGTTAGAAATATCCAGTCGCATTATTAAGTTGGCTAAAGAATGAATATCCCAAGCCAATAGCCTCTCAAAAACTAAAATAGAAGTCAAGCTACCTATAATCACCGCATTCAAGCTCAGGGAATCTGGTACAATGTTTACCTTTCCTAAATGGTATAAAATAGAGGGATGTCATAATTCTTCAGCAACTCCATCCATTTATGCTGCCTAGAATAAATAACTCTCTTGGTCATAAGATTTTGAAGACTATGATGCTCCGTGTAGATCTCACAATGTATTCCATATAAATATAGACTCCAAATCTTAAGCGTAAAAAATATCGCCACCAACTCCAAATTATGAGTGGGGTAGTTTTGCTCGTGCACCTTCAACTAGCTCAATACATAAGCAATAACTTAGACCTACTGTATCAAACTAAAATCCAAATTTACAATGAAAGAATCACTATATACGGTGAATCTCTCACCATTAATAGAAAGAGCTAGTATAGGAGTTTAAGCTAGAAAATGCTTGAGATTTCAAAAGCTCAACTTGCACTTCTCAGGTCACTATAAAGGAACCTCCTTTCAAGTCAATCTAGTCATTAGTATTGCAATAGTAGCAAAAACCCTTAATGAACCACCCATAGTAACCAGCCAAACTAATGAAGATAAGAACCTCAGACGAAAATATAGGCCCGTTCCAGTGATGAATTGTCTTAATCTTTGTTAAATCCACCATAACTCCATCCTTAAACCCCATATGTCCTAGGGATGTCACCGCCCAAGACTCATACATTGAGAATTTGAAAAGAAGTCTATGATCTCTCAAGGTTTAGAACATAATCCTTGAATATTGCATATGCTCCTCCCTGGTCCTGAAATACACAAGAATGACATAGATCAATATATTCACAAAGGAATCTAAATAAGGTCTGAATGTGCAATTCATCAAATCCATGAATGCAACTAGGGCATTGGTCAGCCCTAAAGACATTACTAAGAACTCATAATGGAAATAGTGAGTCCAAAAAGCTGTGTTTGGGATATCCTCAGCCCAAATCCTCAACTGATAGTAATTGGACCTCAAGTCAATCTTAGAGAACACTGGTGATCCCTGAAGCTGGTTAGAAAAGTCATCAATACAAGGCATAGGATACTTATTCTTTATTATCACCTTATTCAACTGCCTATAATCAAAACATATATGCAAAGAACAATCCTTCTTCTTTACGAACAAGATAAAATCACTTTAAGGTGACACACTTATCCTGATGATTACCTAGAAGATCTTGATATTAAGAATTGAGCTTCTTAACCTTAGTAGAATCTATGTGATAAGGTGAAAGGGAAATGGGTTGGATTCCCAGCTCAAGATCAATAATGCAATCAATATCATGTTCAATAGGAAGAACACAAAGATCAGTCATAATAACATCAGGAAAATTATGAACTATAGGAACACAGTCAAGTGAGGGACTCTCGATAAAAACCTTATAAATATAATTAAGATAAGATTCACAACCCTTTTATATAAGTCTTCTCGCTTAAACATAAGAATAATCCCCATTGATGCACAGCTAATAAATCTCTACCACGTGATGGGATATGCAAAGCATGACAAAGGTAACAGTTTTACTAAAATAATCCAAGATCGCATGACAGGAGGATAACCAGTCCATGTACAAAATCACATTAAAATATATCATATCAAACACAGTAAGATTAGCCTAAGTATCAAACTCTTAAGCAATTACAACACATGATTAATAAATTAATCCAATACTAAATAATCACCCATGAGGGTAGATACACATAATAGAATAGATAAAGAATCCCAAGACAATACTAATCGCAGTGCATAAAAAACAAAAACATAAGAGTAAGAAGATCCTAAATCAAATAAAACAAAAGCCACTGATGTCATACTAAGATCGTAACTATAATAATAGTATGTGAAGATTCAGCCACCAGTCCATCAGGTACAATATATAAATTACCTTTTTATCCATCTGGCAAGATGCTTGATCAATATTTTATCCTACTTGTCAGAGGATCTCTATGAGAACCTTAGGGACTACCCTAATGACTCTTTATACCACCTCTAGCTGGGACTAGCACTGGCCCCAAATCAGTGAAACACTATGTGTTATAGGTACAACTTTCCCACACCAAGGATACTCTCCCACACTCATAATATACCCTAGGAGCAACACTGTACCCAGAAGATTTGGCTGACATAAAATAACTACATCAGCTAGAAAACCCAGAATATGTCTCTCTCAAAGGCTAACAACTACAATAGCTAGAATGACCACTATAGCTAGGCTGGCCCCATTAGTAAGATGAATTGCAACATGAACCAGCCTACTAAACTGTCCCAAAGATGATAAGGATAGTCTAGAGGGTACCTACCTTAAGAAATGCTACCTTAAAATTATGAGTCACCCCGGCTTTTACTGAAACTACCTTGTTAATGTGGCCTCTTATTGCTACCCCTTTGGTCCTCATAATGCATCTCCTCCACTATCTAGGCATGATCAGAACTCATAATAAAAGACCTTCCAATGGCAACCAAACTCAGTGTATCCATGTGAAAAGGAAGTCTCAATCCCCTAAACATAAATTTGCTCATATGTGGTCAGAAAGATAAATATAACATGCATGTCCAACAAATAAAATTGAGCCTGATACTCCAAGATGGTCATAGAACCCTACTCTTACAAACCAATCTATAAGGTGCTCTCTAATTATATGAGGCATATATTTTTCCAAGAAAACCTTGATGAACTAAGTCCATGTCAATAGAGGAAATCCAGCTAGCCTTGAATCAAGATAACCTCTTCATTAATGTCGAGTTGCCAGATCCAACTTAGAAAATAGTGTAGTCGATACCACGAGTCTAAACTAGGCCTAAATTATAGATCTTATCCTCACAAGACACAATAAACTCATATGCATCCTCACTCAATGCCCCAAAAACCTAGGTGAAGTCAATCTCAAGAATCTACCCAATAATTTCTGTTCCTTTATAGACATAACAAGCTGGGAAACTATCAATTGAGCAACTATCAATGCTTGAGGAATCTCAACTCTAGGAGTCATAGCTACAAACTATGCCCCTGCCTTAGTCCTACTCTTATTCCTAAACTGAGCACCATCATACTATGTACGACCAACCAACCCAATAGTTGAACTAAAATATTTTTGAGTAGTGATAAAGAAATAAACCCCAGTATAGCCCTGGCCCACCACTAGATAGAGTGGAGAAATCTCTAGTGCGAGTATAGAGATAGGGCCTAGTGAAGGCTCCCTATTCTGATGTCTAACTGGGGCTGCAACTCTCGTCTCTCCCCAATATCTAAGTCATCCACATCCTCTATTAGGATCCCTAGTCATGAACTCAAGTCCTCATCTCTCATAGTAGTAGCTCGCATTCTAGCCATCTGCAAAAAAGTAAAACCAAATGAATCTTAGAACCAACACAACTCTTAGCACAAAATGAGTGAAGAAAGTAAAGATCTTCTACAAATGTCCTATAGACTACTGAAGATAACAAATGGACACCATTATTCTAATATATGGGACTCTATTAGAGACTTTCTCTTGTACCAATAATATCGATGAACCTAGGTTCTGATATCAATTTTTCATGACCCATTTTCACAAGTCATGATGGTAGCTACTTTACCCTCACTAGTACGTAAGTCGAACCTTAGGCCAAAACTATAAGTAATAGCTAGATTCTAGAAAATAACATAAATGCAATAAATTATACAAGTAAATAGGATACAAGTCATAAATCATAAGTATAATTGCTAAGTTAAGAGAAATGATGAAAAAGAGTAGTAACATCCTACAATCTAGTAATGGTGGTACAAGATCCTCAAAATAAAAAAATAAGAGTAATAACTAGTCAAATATACAATAGTCATGAAATAGAAAGACCATTGGAAAATAAAGAATGGAGAGAAAGTCAACTCAGGATATGAGATCTCACCTAATCTCTAAACTATGACCTATACTATCACAGCATTAGTAGTGATAGCTCATATCAGCATTAGCAGTGGTAGCTCATACTCAAATTTTCACTAGAAAAGAGTAAAGAAGTGTAAATATGAGTACTAAAGCAATGGGTACTCAGTAGGCATCATCAACCACCTAAGACAAATCATAATACTAATAAAAATTATTAGAAAAAAAGCTAAGTCGAGGGAAAAGGGAAAACCTTGAATAATGCTCCAATACTGAAAGAAAACAACTGAAATAATGATAATAAAGAGAATATATCTATTTCTAGTAGAACTAGGACCCATAAGACTAGTTGGTAATTTCCTCTTTTGAGAAGCTTCTGCATGATTTCATGCTATCAAAATTATAATTCAGCATTAATACAAGAATAATGGTATGCATATTGCATTCTTATTCTTTGGGCCCAAAATTAAGTCAAAATCTCATATAAGAGCCTGATTGCGAAATCATGCTTTTGAAATCATAAACATATACCTCTGTGCTCAAGGATCATTTACCCTTAACAAGAGATAATTTCGAGCTTAAACAATAACAATATCAACTCATCAAGATTGGTTGAGTTGGTTTACAGTTCGGATCCCCTTGACTAATGTAATGGAGAAGTTTAAGGTTCTAGAATTGGTAAGGTGGAAGGTTGAAAGTCCTTCACTCCATGTATCATGAATAAATATTTTAAGAATAATTGACATGACTTTTTCCATGACTTGGCATACTATATATATAAACATATGTATGTCTCATTATATATGCCTATACTAATGTAAATATGATTGCATATGATAGTTTTACTTGGAATGAAAAAATGCATTATTTTATACTTACCCTCAATATACATGCTAGCACTCCAACCACTAACTGTATCCAGATGCTATGTCCCCACATGACATAAGGGTCCGAACTTCTTCTTTCTCTTCTATGCAGTGATAAGGTGTTCGAGCAGTTCGGGTGTTAATATTGTCGGGGGCATGTCCCGATATATTATTGACATCAATTTGGTAAAGACTTTGTGGATGACTATCGACTTGGGTATATTGACTAGATAGTTGTCATTAATAAATATTAGATATTTTCTAAGTATTGACTATTAGTTTTACTTTCCGCTACTTGATACTTGGTCAAAGTTTGTTTGACACTTACAAATTTAATAGATGGTTAGGTTGGATTAACGCGGCAATGTCTGATCTAAGTTGGGTTTGAGATGCCCACATGACATGGTCCAATTTTGGTGCATGTCAAGATATTATCAAAGCTTGGGTTCATGGTCAGTTGGGAGTCCACAAAGTCATGTCAAGTAGAGTCTCTTTTATGGGTGTGTAGTGCACCACACTTATAAAAGATGGGCTGTGAGACATTTAGGAATATTTCCCTTTCTTGTGTTTCAATATCAAGCTATATAGATTCTAAGGTCTTGGATTCCTATGATGTTTGCTTGCTTATGTTTCATATCATGTATCCAATAAAATTTGATGTTCAAGCGACCTCTTCTGCCCTAATTGAGGGCAATATGAATAAAGCTCATCCAATTTTTGGGATTCAGACCCAATCAAGGGTCGTGGCATCTGACTATCTTTGAGTGGTTCCACCTATTCTCACTAACCCTACTTTTGGGGGTGACACTAATCCTCAGTTACCTTAAAATGCTGGGTTTTATCACTCCTTATCTCTGTTGGATTAGGTTGGTGGAAAGTGGTCCAAAAGGAAGTATTGGGTAGGTCTTAGCTTTCATTCCATGACTATTGCTCCATACCCAAACCCATTCGGAGGTGGGAATTTTCAAATTGGTATGCTTATAGGAAACAAGGTGCCCAACATCACGTCAATGGGGACCAATCCTCACTCACCTATCCTTCCTTTTAGTTTTACAGTCGATCATACCATGGTTATTGCAAGAAAGAAAGAATCGGTGTTTTAATATGGTCAATTGGGTCACATGCAACGAGAGTGTCCTATAATGATTGTTTCTTGGGAAAAAGGGTACTAATTTCCACTTCTCTAGCTCTTGCACCTAGGGGTGCTGCTTCTAGCTCAATCATTGGTCGGGATCATCTCAATACTCTTACTATCCCTCGAGAGATCAAGGCACCTTCTAATACTGACGTGGGTATGTTGAAACTTTTCTCTTGTGATATGTATTGTTTGCTTGACCCTGGCTTTACTCTTTCGTATGTGACCCCATATGTGACTGTGTATCTTGGGTTTTGGTCTTGAGAGTCACTTAGTTCTTTTTTTCTTATCTACCTTAATAGGAGACTATGTGGTTTTGAAGAGGGTCTATAAGGGTTATGTGGTATTTGTTAGTGGTAAAAAAGCTCTTGTAGACTTGATAGAGTTGGGCATGGTTGATTTTGATATTTTCTGATGATGGATTGGTTACATTTGTTTTATGCTTCCTTAGATTTTCAAACCCGTAGGGTCTTGTTCATATTTTGTAATGATCTGGTCATTAGTTTGGAAGGTAGTTCTTTGGTACATAAGTAGAGATTCATTTCATATCTTAGAGTCCATAAGTTAATCTTAAAAGGGTGTTTGTATCACTTGGTATAAGTTAAAGGTTATAACTCGGAAGGTTCTTCCCTAGAGCCCATTCCTATAGTCAATAAGTTTCCTAATGTTTTCCCCGGTGATACTTCTGGTATTCCTCCCAGTAGGGAAAATTGATTTTGGGATCGATCTTGTTCTATACATTCATCCTAGTTTGTCTCCTCAAAGTGCTCCCATGTTGTTCATGCGCAAGAAGGATGGCTTCTTTTGTATGTGTGTTTATTAATGTCCCTGGGACAAAGCAACCATAAGGAATAAGTATCCTCTCCCTAGAATCGATAATTTGTTTAATCAAATTCAAGGTGCAAAGTATTTCTCTAACATTGATCTTAGATCGGGTTATCATCAACTTAAGGTTAGGGAAGTAGATATCTCTAAGACCACCTTTAGAACTCAGTAAGGTCACTATGAATTCCTAGTCATGTTCTTTCGATTGACCAATTCACCCTGACATTCTTTGATTTGATAAATAAGGAGGTTTAATATGGGATTAGTCTTGTTTCATATGTTTATCCAACTCTCATTCCACCTTTATAGAATGGTTTTGGGTATAAGAAGACCAAGTGTCCCTAGTGCACCTCTACGGTAATACCCATTAGAATGGAGCGTAATGCCCGTTGGAGTATTGGGAGGATGGTCAATGGTTGATCTTAAATTTTCTTCTAGCAGTGGCCTTTAATTGAAGGTAAGGTGGCATATTCTAGCTATTCTATTCTATCCCGATTAAGATATTACTCTACTAGTGTTGCATGCATTTTTTTAGCACTTATGCCTAAAGTTCACATTTTGTATTCACCTTGTTTCCATGATATGAGACTTGACCTCATTTAACACTACTCGTGGTATATGAAGTGATGTGACATTTGGTGTCCAGTCCTAAGGACTACTTCTTTAGTATGTTGTGTCGGGATGGGTCTCATTTATGACCTAGGTGGTTGCTATGAAACACTTTGTGCCTATGGTGTTGTGTCTCTTTTGGGGGTCTTGCCTTGAGTGGATTAAGTAGTTCTTGTGCTTTAGCTCCTCCGTTAACCTTCTTGTGTTGGGATGATAGTGGCTCGGGGTACATGTTGATGTTTTGAAATGGGGAAATATAGAAGTCCCTCAGTGTAGGAGATTCTAAGGTGAATTTTAGAACTAAGGTTTTCTAAAGGAGTGGATGGTGAAAATCTTCATGAAAATGTTAGAGGGTGCTAGATTTTGGGAAAGATAGATCATATCGTGGGTATAAAAGCAATAGGCTTGAGTGTTGCGGTTGTTAGATATACCAATAGTCGTGTTGGGTGCTTAAGAGGTTTGGGAAGGCATGTGTATGAATTGTTTTATGTCATAGTTGTGATATGGTTTTGGATTTTTAATTATATGTTGGTGATTTTGGATATAATAGTTTGTTATAGTTTTCCTATGTCGTCTACTTATGGTTTGCATATGATAATTGTAAAGGAGCAGAGTAGTGTTCGGGGTGGATGTAAGGATTAAAGCCTGATAACTTAAGCTAAATCCTTCTAAGTTTTGTATCGGATTGAATATAGAAGTAGTGTATGTCTAGACTCAGGCACTCCTAGTGGTGTGTTTCCGAGAAGCTATAAGTTAAATTGGTCTTGCTCTTTAACATTGGCATGGTGCTTTTTAAGGCACTGTAAGGTAGGAGATGTCGTTCTCCTAGTGGATGGTAGGAAGTATGTGAGGGTAAGTTGATCAACCCCAATTTAGTTCACCAAGTCTTAGAAAAGGTGAAAGTGATTGGTGAGAGGTTGAAAGTCTCTCAAAGTCGCCAAAAGTCCTATGCAAGCATGAGGCATAGGGATTTAGGGTTTAGTGTTGGTTATTGGGTATTCTTGAAGGTGTCACCCATGAAGGGAGTGATACGATTCGGTAAAAAGGGGAAGCTTAGTCCCCATTATATGGGTCCCTATTTTATTTTGAAAAGGATTGGCAATGTTGCCTATGAGTTAGAGTTGCCTTCTAGATTGAACTCTATTTCCCCAGTTTTCCATGTCTCTATATTGCGAAGATGTGTGGGTGAACCTTACTTGGTTGTTCACTTGGAGGATGTTGGCATTTCAGACTCTTTGTCCTATGAGAAGATCCCGATGAGGATCTTGGATCAGCAAGTTTGCCGGTTGCGAATGAAAGAAGTGGCTTTGGTGAAGGTTCTATAGAGGAACCAATAGTTTGAGGAACCTACTTGGGAGGAAGAGGAGGACATGAAGTCCAAGTATCCACATTCACTTCCCATTCTAAAAACTCATGATCGAGGTATGTTTTAATCTTCTTGATTTCATGAAGGTCTTTGGTAGACAATGGGTTCAAGTCCCTAAGCTTTGAATTGATCAAGTGTTTTTGGTAAATGATGGGTTTGAATTCCAAAGTTAATGAAATAAATAGTTGATCGATGATGATCATGATGTGTATTGTGTCCTTGTTGTATTCTTTGTTCTAACTTATTTAAAGGTTAGTTTGTTGGGTGATAATGTGTTAACTTATTTTATGCTTTCCTTACCCGTCATTCGCAGACGAATGATCCAAGTGGGGGAGAATTGAAACACCTAGGCTTTGAACAATGAGGAAAATTTCCTCATTTGATGCCACTGGGTGAGGTATAACTAGGGGCATGAGTCGTACGCCTTGGATATAAGTCATATCCTCCTTCCCCACCCCTCTCATACCCTAGGCAGTAAGGTGAGGGTTACTCACTCTCCTAGGTATGAATGAGCCACCCACCAATCATACCTAAGTGTACGAGTCATACATTACCCGACCGTATAGAGTGTGTCTTGATCTAAAAGTGGATTGTTTTTGGTACGAGTGGAGTTTACAAGTTAGGGAATGAGTTGTACCCTTTGGATGTGACTCAAAGGTGGGTAGTCATACCCTAACTAGTATGGATGACCTAGGAGAATCCTAGGTGATGAGTGGTGATTGTACCACTCATTCGCACTCAACATCCTTCACATTACCTTGTTTTGGATGAACTAATGAGACATAATTGTGATTAAATGCACTAATATCAACTCTTGGAAGGCATAGAGTTGAGGGGATAGAAAGATCTGGATTGGAGCTTAAAATAATCAAAAAGGGGAGCAAGAAAGTGTAGATGAAGACATGGATCAGAAGGGCCTCAGTTACTACGGTAGCGGTCTGCTGGCCGCGATTGCGACAGTCAAACAGGGTCAATCAACCATGGTCGCGGTCAAGCAGGTGGGATCGCGGCTTAGAGAAAGAGTCAGCCCAAGGGAAAATCTGGAAATGCATGTGGCTGATCCTAATTTTGACAAAAAGACTAAAACCCTAGAATTATTGAGGATATTCCATCTTCCCCATTTTTTAGGTTTAGTTCTTGAGTTCATAGCCTCCATACTTAGAGAAGAAAATATTGTATAAATTTTTGGTGAAGAATACATTGGAGATCTTCTAAGTAGAGGAATAGCTCACTTCCATTGTTGATTTATGGGAGTGAAAAGTTTGAAAATCATTTACTTAATCTTCAACAAGTTATTTCAATAGAGATTATGGGTATATCTATGCTTATTTATCTTATGTGTAGTTAGCTCTCCCTCTTGGAGTTATGTGTGAATAGGGATTAAAGTGTGTGTGGGTTATTATTGTTAGCCTCTAGTTGGTAGTTCATTTTTATGGGTTTTGTCATTTCTATGCTCACTTGGTTGGGATTTGTAGGTGAAGGCCCCAAATACCCATATTGGTTTGATGAGTGAAAGCTCCAAACTCTAGAAATCTCAAGGCCATCTTCGAAAGAATGGTTTTGAGTGAACTTTAGGAATTTACATCATATTGAAAGAGGGATGTGGATACCAAAGCAATGATAGACAATTATGTGTGTAGTTTGCTGAATTTTCACTATCTTAGACACACGGGTGATTGTGAAGTTAAGTATACCATGGGTATTATTCGAGAAATAGGGATGCCTAAATTGAGGTTTGGTTCCCAAATGTTAAACACACTCATTAGGTATTCGAAAGAATCAATGGGTGAAAGTTTGTTGTTTTGTTGAAAGACTAGCATCAATCGAACCTACCCATATGTGATCTACTAAATTGATGTTGATTACTAACACCCACATGTCATTCCCTTAGTAACACATAATCCCAAGATCCGTGCATAATTCTTAGATCTATATTATTCACATCCCCAAATTTATACTAGAAAAAAAACAAAAAGAAATATTAGTGTAGATACCTATCTCCTCCATTTTTATCTTCTTGTAATATTGATTTTAATTTAACTTGTATCTAATTTTTTGAATTAACTTGATTTCCACTCACATTGTTCCTCATGGATTCGACCCCGACTCTAAAGTTGGGTAAATATATTGAGGATGACCGTCTTGCACTTAAATTGACGTGTAAGTTGAGCATTATCAAAAATAGTGTCGTTGTCGGGGAACAATTTGGCGTATTAAGTTAGTTTAGAATTCTAACTTACTTGTTTGAATTTAAGCTTACATATATTTGTTTGTGATTTTCTTTTATAGGTAGATTTTTATTTTACTTTTCTCTATGGTATCTTCTAACAGGTATGATGTCGATAGTTGGGAATCCTATCGTGATGACCCATGTCTATTTTATGATGGACCACACTTTAGGAGAGATTATAGCTATGCTCCTGGAGAGACATAGACCCACCATCTCGATCCTACAGGGAGTATAGGTATCCTTTGTATAGTGGTCGAGATAGACAGTGGGATGACCGTCCAAATTCCCCATCCCCCTATTATGCTAGTTGGGTTGCTAGTTATTCTTATGAGCTTGATTGGTCCTATGATGAGAAAAACAAAGAGCAACATACTGAGTCCAATAGCTGTGACACAAGGTTTATAGCTATTTTGGATAGGGTAAATGCAAAAAGAGGAATATACAAGACATGCAACAAGAGGCATTAGGATAGAAAAGTATCAAGATAGAGGAAATAGGCAAAAAGAAAAGCTTGAAACTACCACTACCTTTCCCATCTCCCAAGAGGAGGTTTATCAAGGATAGAAACCAAGCTATGATGATGATCTTGGTAGTGAAGACTCCTTGGTGACTTCCACATCAACCGAACCATATGAGGAAGAAGAAGACAAAATAAAATAAATGATACTAGAGTCAAAAGAAGAATCAAGCCAAATCTCTTATGATGACTCTAGTTCATTTTGGGGAGAAGTTGTTATACAGAGGGCTATTAGAAATTAGGGGGTTGGACTTCAGTCAACCCACTTTTCAAAATTATGCCTCGAGGATGTGGTGAGAATCCATCGACAGGGACAAATAAGGGATTATAGGGAGACGAAGTACGATTCCTACATTTTAAATTTTGACATTCCAAAGGAGCGTATGGAACCCCATCCATCAATGGTCAAGGAACTCAACGCCCGATGTGCGACTAGTGGCCTATTAATTTTCTCACTTTTACCTAAGGAACCAATTTGTAAGTTTGATGTAAAGTTGGGTAAAATATTAAAATCTCCAAAATGGCGATATTGAAGATTGCTCGCCATGTTCTCATATCTTCCAGGTTTCACCTTGGAAGATCTGAATCTTCTATCCCTCTACCACTTATTGCATATGAATTAAAGTTTGAGCGGAGATTCAAATCTTTTAACTGGAAGCACAAAAGAAAGTGGTGGAGGCATCGCGCTACGATATTAAACTAAGCGCTTGATGGGAGGCACCCTATCATGTCATGGAATGTGGCCCGTATCATTTTGTTTATGCATGATAGAGTAGAATTTTATTTTTGTTTTCGTGCTTGCATAATCCATGGAATATTGGTACTAGGAGGAATGTTGATTGAACTTGAAAAGAGAAATATGTGAAGTTGGCATGTTGGGATCAAACAGTGGAGTGAAGGAAACCTAATTTTGGTCTCAGTTACCGCAACCACGGTCCATGCCACTGCAATCGGGGGAGGGAGGGGGGTCTCATAACCATAATCACAAAACTAGGACCGCGATCAAGTTCATATCATAGTAAAAAGCCCATCCGAATGTCATTTCCCACATGCCTCTTCTTTAAATTTACTCAAATTCTCTCCAAAAATTTTCTTTGTGTGGAGTATCAAAGTGTCATATCGACCTGTTTGCATCGTCAATCTTGGTATGTGTCTTAATTTCCTCGTTCTTAATGTTATTACATGCTTAGATCCTATAGTTTAGATAAAGTCCTGAAATATTGTTTTCAATACTAAATGCATGTTTGATTGTGATTGTTCTATGGCTAGCTGTTGTAGTTAGTGTACACACCAATGGGAAAGTCTTAAGTATCCAGAATTAGGGATAAATGAATGATTAAATAGATGTGTGCACCATGTTTTTGATGTATTACCCCAATGAGTGCAATGTAAATTCTTTCAAGTCTGGGACTGAAATCATACATTCTAGGCTTAAAATTTTCTGTTTATTATGTTGAGATGCCTAGTTGAAACAAAAAATTTGGGTGAATTTTATTTTTTTGAGTGTTGTGCATAATTTGTCGACTAAGGTCTCAGGTATCGCAATCGCAGTCCCGATGACCGCACGGTCAATGCTCTACAATCTCCATACCTAAGGGCAGTGTCCGCAGAAATCAAAATTTTTGCACATCCATTTTCCCCCCAAAACCCTTGATAACACTTCCACATGAGCTTATATGTTTGATCTAGCATATTCTTGGTATGATAATGCTAATGATGGGTTGAGTTACATTGCTTACAGGTTCTAAACCTCAAAGATGGGAGATTTTGATGACACTAGGTTCATGTACGCACAATGCCAACACCTCTACTATGCAGATTTCCGTAAGACTAAGTTATTCCCTTAAAGGGGTAATAGCCTAGACAAGGTGGAGGAGAAGCTCCCAGAATTCTATGCTCAACTAACTGTGACCCGGTGGATATGCTTTGCCCCGGACCCCTGCTATTCATATGAGCACTGGGTACGTGAGTTCGACGCGAACCTCAGCATAGTTTCTCTAACAAAGCCAGTAATGATGATTTGAGGTAAGCACGTAAACTTCGAAGCGAAGCAGATCAATGAGGTCTATGGGTTTCCGGATGTAGACATGGTGCACTTCCAAGCAAGATCATGTGAGACAGGGACCTGGATGGAAAATATTCTATGTCCTGGAAAAGTAGTTCCCTGGGCCATCAATAAGAGATGTATTTTAATGAACGACTTCACAGCAGAGGCCAGGATTTGGCTGAACATCATATGCAGCCGAGTATCCCCATGCACCCATATGATCATTGTCACATATTTGCGAGCTCGGATTGTGGCCTACCTCCTATTTGGAATCCCTCTTAATATAGGTGAGATTGTTCATTCAGAGTGGAGATATTTTAAAAATCATGAAGGTATGGACTTCTTTTTCCTTCCCTTATCACTGAGTTTTACAAGAGCACAAAGGTGGAGGAGTACGCTGCAGATACTTGAGTGCACCCTGGTCCCCGCATCTTCCTACTCAAATTCAGGGGTGAGAGTGCCCCAGGACAGAGCAAGAAGAGGAAGTGGACTCCGGCAAATCTACCCAGGTGGACACAGACTCTTGTAGACCTTCATCAGTCAACCCCCTCAATGATGTATTAAGTCAGATGCAGGTGGTTAGAGAGTTATTGTTGAGATTTCCTTAGGGATCTAGAGAGCCCTCCATTTCTCTCCACTCATACGTAACCCAATCAGACTATGAGAAATATAACGATGAGCAGAAGAAGTAGCAAGACACTATTGCTAAGTTGGAGAGGACCTACTCAGCTTTAGACGGAGTATACATGGACCTCAAAGACTCTTATATAAAGATGGTGAAGAGAGAGAAAAAAGAGATATGTTCTTCAAGAATCTTAGGAAAGGGGTAAAGGGCATCTTTAAGGTACTTAAGCCCAATCATCGACTACCTTCACCGAGGTTAGACAGTGAAGATGAGGCCCCTGAAGATTGGTCTGCTGATGATGTTGATGATGTTGATGGTGATGGTGTAGAGTTAGCAAGAGATGATAGCTCTTGATGCAAATATAGGGAGACCCCTTTTACTCTTGCTATATTGCACATGTAGTAAGGACACTGTATTTCTTTTAGTTGGGGGTTCCCCCAGTTTTATATTGTTTGGATTGATGCTGGATGTTTAATGCTATTTTGGGTTACGTTCTGGATACTATTATTGGGTACCCTGATGGTGCCCACACTTTATGGATTATAATGTTTTTCTTTTAGTTTTAGTTTTTCGTTTTACTCTACTTTTATTTAGATTTTAGTGATGCATGACAAGCTTAGCCCTATAATAGATTGAGTGGCGACAATTTGAAGGGTAAAGTGTCGTGTTTTGGGTTTTTAGACATAGGTGCAGGGGAATTTTGAGTACCCATAGCATAAATGTCATGAATGCAAGGGAATTCTGAGTACCTGTGGCATTATAAATTGTAAATTTTGGATCACGACATACACTATTGGCGAAGTCTGAGTAGCCATATGGGTAGTTTGCCCATTTTGAGCCAAAAGGTAAGGCCAAGGTTTTGGCTGTAACCATAAGTTAGCAAATTGTCTGTGGTGCTAATGAAAAATAGGAACCCCCCTCCGTCCAAAATTTTTAAAAATCAAGGGCATGGATATGAGCAATGTAGTAAATTGTGTGTGGTGCTAATAAAAAATAGGAACCCCCCTCCATCCAAATTTTTGAAAATCAAGGGCATGGACATGAGCAATCTTGTTACAAAACCTTTTCTCTTTTTTGTGGCTCCATAAGTTTTTGAGTTGTGAATTGAAATAGATACTCCAAATTTGTCTCTAGCAAAAGGGACATTTGAGCTTCCTTGGCAAATTTTGCATGCCATGAGTGGTGAGCTATTTGAATTAATATCTTGTATACTTGTCTTATATAGAACTTTCCCTATTAGTCTTTCAAAGCTAATTTTGATTGTATGTGGTTGGAGAAATGACCTTAGGCCTTCTTTGTGACCTTAGAAGCCACTTTATCCTAAAAATACTACCCGTGCTTGAACGAAATCCCTAGTTACCCATTTTGAGCCTTTGGACATTGTTTGGAAAACAATTTACAAGCCGTGGACCATTCCTTTTATCCCTCTTTTGAACCATACCATCCTTGAAGTTTGAAAATGCAACATGAGGCTAAAATCCTAAGTTAGGGGTGGTGAAATTTGATGGAAGAAAGTTTACAGCCATGGAGTGTTAGTTAAATACCAAATATGCCTAAACTGTTGAATATAAAGGAATAGAAAAAGAAAGGATCCAATAAAGGAAAGAACTTCATGTAAATTGCTAAAAAAGAAATTGAAAGAAAAATGGGTGAACAAAGGAAGCAAATAGTAGGCATGCTAAAAGAGAGAAAACAAAGAGGAGTGGCCTATAGTCAAAAAGAAAGATTGAATAATGTGACGTAAATGTTCAAGGAAGGTAGTAGCCATGTTGTTTTCCAAATGATATCTTACCCTAATCCAAACCTACGTTACAAGCTTAGAAAGTCCTTTGAGATCTCCAACCATTTACTTTCTTTGTAGTGGCGATTGAAAATAGGGGCAAGCCTATGGTATGACACTTGTTGCAAAGAGATTTCTTTTGTGAAGGAGAGAGTTTTTACACTTAAAATTCCTTGTTGCATAGTTGGCAGCTTGGTGTGTGGAATTCTTTTTGTTGTGAGGTTGGCATGTGAAACAAGTTGAGGAGGGTAATTTTGTCACCTTCTGAGCAATGAGGCAAATAGAGTATAGCTTAGTTTTGGTCAAGAAGGAGTCACTTCTAGAGTATTGGATTTTGTTGCTTGGTTGCTCTTTGAAGTCTTATGCATCCTTAGATATTGAAATTTTATAATGATGGGTGTAGTGAAACTAGCCTAGCACATGTGCAATGAGATACTTATGGTAATGACTAAAGTTGAGGTCATTGTGTTTCTTAAGGAATAAAGTTTGGGCATAGATATTGTGTCTCATAGTAAGAGATAGTGTTTCTTGAGGACAAGCAATGGCTTTTAGTTGGGGGTATTGATAAGTGGTGATATTACCCCTCATTCGAACTCAACATTCGTGTATATTACCTTATTTTGATTGAATAAATGAGACACAATTGTGATTAAATACTATAATATCCACTCTTTGCTGGCATAGAGTTGAGGGGATAGAAAGATGTGGATTAGACTTAAAATAATCAAAAAGGAAAGAAAGAAAGTACAGCTGAATACCTAGAGTTGAAGGCCCACAGTTACCGCAGGCGTGGTCTGCTGATCGCGATCATGACAGTCAAGTAGGTTCAATCACCCATCTTTGTGTAAGTCTATCGCGGTTGTGGAGGCTGCGGTCACGGTCAAGCTGGTGCGATCGCGGCTTAGCAGAAGAGTTCAACCCAAGGGGAAATCTAAAAACGCACATGGCTGATCCAATTTTGATAAAGAAAGATTAAAACCCTAGAATTATGGAGGATAATCCATCTTCCCCATTTTTTAGGTTTAGTTCTTGAGTTCATCGACTCCATACTTAGAGAAGAAAATATTGTATAAATTTTGGGTGAAGAATACATTGGAGACCTTCTACGTGGAGGAATAACTCACTTCCATTGTTGATTTGTAGTAGTGTAAAGTTTGAAGTAACATCACTTAATCTTCAACAAATCATTTCAATGGTGATTATGGATATATCTATGTTTATTTATTTTATGTGTAGCTAGATCTCCCTCTTGGGGTTATGTGTGAATAGGGGTTAAAGTGTGTATCAGTTATTATTATTATCCTCTAGTTGCAATGTGCGAAGTTCTTCTCTAAGATAGATCTTCGTTCTGGGTACCATCAGTTGAAGATTAGAGAGGTAGATATCCTTAAGATGGATTTTCGCACTCGGTATGAGCATTGCGAGTTTTTGGTGATGTCATTTAGATTGACAAATACCCTGGCAGTGTTTATGGATTTGATGAATAGAGTGTTTCAGCAGTATTAGGATCTCTTCATAATTGTATTTATTGATGATATTTAGGTGTATTCCAAGAGTGAGGTAGATCATGCTAATTATCTTCATGTGGTGTTACAGGCCTTAAGGGAACAATGGTTGTTTGTTAATTTCTCTAAATGTGAGTTTTGATTGAATGTTGTGACTTTCTTGGGTTATATCATTTCTAGTGAAGGGATTATCTTGGATCCACAGAAGGTGGTTGTGGTGAAGAAGTGGCATAGACCTATGACTCTATCTGATATTCATAGCTTCTTTGGTTTAACCGGGTATTATAGGCGGTTTGTGGAGTTCTTCTCGTCGATAACTTTTTCTTTGACTAAGTTAACTCAGAAGAAGGCTAAGTTTTCTAGGTCAGATATGTGTGAAGAGAGTTTTGATAAGTTGAAGGATAAGTTCAGATGCAATGATGGGTTTGTGATTTATTGTGATACATCTCGGGTTGGTCTTGGTTGCGTGTTGATGCAACATAGGAAGGTGATAGTCTATGCTTCCAAGGATTAATTTGGAATTTCCATGGTGGAATTGAAAGATTTAGGAAGGGGAATTTAGAGGTTTAGGGTTTTTTTCTTGGATTTTTTTTGAAAATAACAGACTTTGATGCCCAAAATCAGTTTTTATGCTTATTTCCACGAAATGGGGCAAGGGTCAAATGACTGGATTGCCCCTAAGGAAATTGAAAAATGGCAGAAAAATCCTGCGTACCTTGGCCACGAAAAACGGAATAACTCCTCGTTCGGGTATTGGATTTTTGCGAAATTTATATCGTTGGAAATCTAACTAAAAGATCTTTAATTTTATATATGGTAGGCCACCCAGTTCGTCATATATAAGGAGTTATGATCGACCAAAGTTGACCCAAATCAAATCCGTCCCTCAGTTACTGATTTAACATGCTGACATAAATTGATCGTAACTTATTACTCTGGTGTTGGAATGGGGTGAAACCAATTTCATTGGAAAGAAGACTCAAAGAGATTTTGTTTGATATATATCAGATCTCCCAGTTTCTTATATTCAAGAAGTGATGATCGTTTGAAGTTGGCCCTGAAATGCTGAAAATTTCTGGAGCATGCTAATCGCATGGTGCCACTGTTTTGGGCACCCAAACATGCCCTTATGCTACTACAAAAATTCCGAAACTCCGTCGGGATGTATTACGACCTTTCTCCATCATAACGCAACTTGAAAATCGAAAAAACGGATGTCTAAAAGGTTGTCAAATAAATACCCGAAGATCAGAGGTCTAAATGAGAAAGTTTCAACACTTAGCAAATTTTTTTATTTTTTTTGAGTGCTAAGCTTCTCTTGGCAAGATAAAAAGGCTTTAACGACTCGACACATTTGGGAGAGAAATATTTAACGGAAAAAACTCGGGGTATAACATCATCTCCCCCTTGGAAACATTCATCCCCAAATGTCGCTCATTAGGTTAGGAAGGCAAGGAAAATTGAGGATACACAACTAAAATAGCTTGATGAACAAGTTTATATTTTTCTAAGCTTTGGAGTACTTTCCGACGCATAAGCTCATGATAATCACAACGACATAGTTGAGTCTATTACTAAAAGAGTTGGATGAAGGAAAAACTATTAACTTTGATTTAAATCCGCATTCACAAAGAAAGAGATGAAAGATCTAGGATATGAAAACTCGGGATATCACAATATCTCCCTCTTGGGATCGGTTCTTCCCGAATAATACTAATTGATACACGGGACACTTTATGATCGACCCATGGCTTAATACTTGGGTCGGAAACAAAAGCAAAGGCTAAATAGAATTTGGTAACTTGCTTCGACACAAATAAATCATTCTTGAAATGGTTATGCTCACGAAACTTCAAGTAGTGAGATTGGACCACATCGGAAGATGGAAGAAATATATGAATCCATTGGAATAACTATCAAGTTGAATTTCTAAGTGCACAGACCGAATCAAGACACGCTCTCATTCAATTAGGACATGATTCAAAATCTTTCCAAGGAACTTTCAACGCTACTAGGAAGCAATTGGGTTTGGGATATGGTCCGAACAATATATATATATATATATATATATATATATTAAAATAAGGATTTATAAATCGACCCCAATTTTAAGTACCGAGCGTAGGTCGATTAGTCTTATATCAAAATAAAAGTACTAGACCCCACGCAGTACAACTTACTTTCAAGCTTATCAATACGCTTCGGACACCCTTTCTCCGCAATACTATTTTCCCCAAATACCAAACTTACTTGATTCAATTCATAATTCTCACAAGGCATTTGCAATCTTGGCTATTCAAATCTAACTAAGCCAAACTCTCTCTCCTCATTTTCAAGCTTAATTTGGAGTCACCAATTCCTCCACCTAACACCATAACATAGCACCATTCCGAATTATAAATTTACACACATCCATATTGTTACAATTCCTCATCTCACAGATAATTCTTATTACCACTCAATCAACTCTAATCCACTTAATACTCACCATTTTCAACCATCATATTCATATCAACAAGTCTTGAAGCTTAGGGAACTATTCATAGGCGTATACGCAATTCAACTTATAGCAAGGCCAAGGCTTGCAACTAATATCCTCAGACAGGAGATATATTCACAATACATGAGAGCTATGCAAGATCAATTTACAAAAGCTTTTAGCTTAGACTTCTAAATCAACATAGACACCAAAACTTATCGATAATATAAACTTTAATCTCCGTCCATATATACACACATTATGTTCAAGCCTATCTTTATAATTATGTATACACTCCCAATCAACACCCATAAAACACCTTTTTCAAATTCTACAATCTTTTATTAAGACAACTTCCGGGCACTATTCTTAAGAAAACACTCACTAACTTTTCCAATTAACTAAGCCATGCACAAGACTTCACTTCAATAATTCCCCACCTACAAACCTAGATAAACCATCACACAACCACTTTCACAAACACAACACGAAATGCTTCAAATAACCATGACATCCATCAAAAGCCTAGCCTCAAGCTTACTCAACACTTGCCACCTTAGCTAAAATGAACATGCCACAATCTTTATCAACAAAAACCCTCTCACTCTCTCCTATCATCACCACTGTTCATCCACACTCCCTCGACAAATGGAAAGTTATGAAAGGGTAGAATTTGAAGGGATATTATTTGTGACTTGGTGCGGTTATTGAGGCCGGAGAACTAGGGCATCAAATGCATGAATTCAACCAGAATCAAGATTAAAGATTAAGGACACCCAGGACATAAATTGAATCTTATTGGTCGCTAAGGGTGTTGCCGGTGGACTGAACTTGAACATACAATAAAACTTAAGCACATGCATTATGAACCACGCAACTTGAGTTTGGAGTTTATAGCTTATGGATGTCGATTTCGCCCGCTAGAAAAATTGGGGCTCCATATTTCGATAGTTAGGAGAATACATGTTTTCCCATGATATGCATGAACATGTATTATGATCGGGGGAATGAAACATAAGGCATGAGAAAATATCGAAGTCATTAAAAAGGCTAGGGTAAAATAGGATCAACACCACTACTTCTCACCACCAACTTGCAACCCACCGATACACCTACCTAAATCCCGCAATCTTAACTTAGTTAAGCCAACACTCTGAGTCAATGAATCACCATACAAACTCTAGTCCACGGCATTCGCTTTACTCCAGGTCCCCAGATATACCCATACACAAGATCCATAACTTAACCTGTATAACTACACTCGCGAGCGCAAAACCCATTCTTAACATAACTCTCAAATACCCACCAACTTAGACAACTTCAAAAGTTGTCATACTACAATTCATGCACTCCGCAGCTTAGATTCTAGCAGTTACCATGGATACACCAAACCTTTGCTAAACCATACTAACTTCTTCGTGCTTTACTAACATCACATCTCAAACTAACACCCTCGTCAACCTCTAATGCCCAAGTTAACTCACAATTACATCGTATACCACATATCCTCATTCATACTTACCCGATCAAGGATAACACTAACCACTTAACATTTAATATCTTTAAAAAAATCCCCATAACACCTTGAGCATACTACTACCTCAACACACAATATCATGCTTGATCACAAACAAATAGACTTAAGCTCCCATATATACGGTTCAAACCTACTAAATCTCCTCCCTATCACTAACGTCGTAGCAATTCAATCATTAAATTCATTTTTCTCATCACCCGCTATACAAACTTAACAACTCACTCTGACTACGATTAACAACAATCTCAATAACCATTTCCATCTATCAAACACCCCAAACATACTAGTCCACCAAAACCTCATAACGACAATCATCATCCACAATTCCATGGCCTATGCCATAATAATTTATTAACACCGCCTTCCACCACGTTTCCAACCACTGCAAGAACAACAGAGTAAACAGCCAGCTGCTAGTGAATCGAAATAGGCCTCACACGGCTTCACTAGACTTTGGTTTTGTATTTTGAAAAAGAAAATAAATATCAAAACAATTATGCTAGTGAATCGAAATAAGCCCCACACGGCTTCACTAGACTTCAAGTTTTCATCAAAAGATGATCAGAAAATATTTTCAAGAAATAAAAGCCTGGTACACCATAATCAAGGATCAGAGAATATGTGTCTCGCTTTACCTCAACTGAACGACTCCAGAGGGATGAGGGTACATCTTTAAAGCTGTGAAACCTTTGCTAGTAAGCCCAGGAATATAATCAAGAGAGGAAATTGGAACTAGTTAATCACCCTGTCTCAACATTAGTACACAGATAAGGAAAATACGAAATCACATCATGAATTCTAGGGAGAAATCCAAAAGCACTTCCGACATAGGCTTAATGCACAACCTTCAAGAACGTACATATGACCCTCAATTTTTTAGAACTCAAGAGCACTAATGAAATCATTTTTTTTTCTAGCTCACTTACAAGCCCGTAATATCAGAGGACATTATCTAAGAAAGCACCATCTATAAGGATTTACGCTTCACTATATCCAGTATTTTAGAACAAGGCGAAATGGCCCAATTTATGCAAGATATGAACTCGTATGAATTTCTTAAGGAACCTTTCCACAGCACGATCTACGACTTGAAAGAAAGGGAACATTTTCTGAAATACCTCATAGCCTCTCGAAGAAAAGTACAGACGTCTCCATACCGGTCTGCAAGACTCTACTAGACACGGCTTCATAGACACCCTAGGACACTTGAACTGTGTGCTCTGATGCCAAGCTTGTAACGCCCCAAAATCGGATCCCAAGACGTCACACGGTGCTTAAGGTCACAAGTGACCCCAAGCTAACCCTTCATCTGGCATAACCCAAAGCAACTGATTAAAATACATAAAATAGAAGGAATAATATGGAAACAGCCTATAACTTAGTCTGACCAACATAAAATTAAATTTACACGGTCACAATTCTGCTCATATATATAAAAATCTGAAACTGAATACACTGACTACTAGTGACTTTCTAAGAAGCCTCCACTAGCATTGACCAAAGATAGCCGGGTCATGACTCCCAACTACCCCTACTCAATACGATTGAATACAGAAAATACAATACACCTCCAATCTGAACAACTCAAGTCCCTGAATCAAAAGGACTAATCACCTGCCGATCGAGAGCTGCAACCCAGCTGAACATGATATGTGTGCTATAGCTTGTACCTATATTTTGGTAAGAATGTAGCCCATGAAAACATGTGAGTCAGCACTTTGAAATGTACTAAGTATGTGGGGGTGCATGCAACAATATAATTAGTATAATCAATTTCATGAAAACATGCATATGGACAATGATGACTCACTTGGCTTGAGTTATATCAAATCATACTTCTCATAATTTCATAATAAACAGTTCATATGATAAAATCTCGTAATCCACATAAATCGTTATAAATCATAAATTATGATAAATCATCCTAAATCATCATAAATTATCATATCGTCAAAAATCATCATAGGTAATTATAAATTATCATAAATGACCATAAAACATCATAAACATCTCAACTCTTTGACTCAAATCTCGGAGTGACTCGGTAATTCAAGAAACTTAATCTTATGGACACGGGAGTTTCCTATAACCGATAACCCCACGTGAGCTACGTGGAATACCAATATTTGAAACCCTCATTGGCGGGAGCGTCATACTCTTTGCCAGGGAGTACGACCTTAAAACTGCAATAATCATAATCGGGCTCTCTGGCTAATAATATCATCATCAAACAACCCTACAGTGGCACATAGGTTTGGGGAAATACCAAATTTCCCTCTCGGTGCTAAGCACTACTCCCCGACAAGCTCAGAACGCGTTAGAAAATCCACCACAACATCACAAGGATCTATCATAAAGACCATATCAAATCTCTTTCTCATTTATCAAATCATATCAATTTGTGGATTCCTAACTCAACACATTTTAGCTCAAAATATTTTAATCTTCCTCAACATCAACAAGGCATCAATGCATTAAACCATAACCGACTTGATATTTGGACAAGGATATGAAGACTTAATACGTAATATTTTCAATAATTTAACTCATTAAAACCATCCGGAAAATACCAAGACTCGTTTCAACTTCGATATCAATATACCCAATAACTCAAATCATCATAAGGAAGCTCAAAATTTGACACATGGCTAAAAAACACTTGGAAATACCAATAATTCATTCTTGAACTTAAAACGTGGATACATGTTCAAAATATATCAATTCTTGATAGAAACACCAAGGATCCCAATATTAAATCTCAATTCATAGAACGAAAATAGTCAAATACTCATGTGATTCAAAACTTACAATTCAAATCTTTGTAAGTTCATAATCGAATTATTTAGACATCATTCAACTTACAGAACCATATGAATCCATTAAATAATCATAATTGGCAAGCTTGAACAATTTACATATATACATAATCAAAATCTCATGGTAGGATATCTTAGAAATAAATTCATTTGCCAAACTCATAATAATTCATAAAAAAAATTAAAGATACGGGCACAAGAACGGAAGAATTATTCTTGTTCAAACCCCACATACCTTAAAATTAAAGATTGGAATGAATTTTTGCCTCGAAACACTATTCACGAAATTGATTGATGCATCTCGAAGAGCTTGGAACGGGGACTTCATTTATCGGATTAATTTGGAATTTCCATGGTGGAATTGGAAGATTTAGGAAGGGGAATTTAGAGGTTTAGGGTTTCTTTCTTGGAATTTTTTTGAAAATAACAGACTTTGATGCCCAAAATCAGTTTTTATGCTTATTTCCACGAAATGGGGCAAGGGTCAAATGACTGGATTGCCCCTAAGGAGATTGAAAAATGGCAGAAAAATCCTGCGTACCTTGGCCACGAAAAACTGAATAACTCCTCGTTCGGGTATTGGATTTTTGCGAAATTTATATCGTTGGAAAGATAACTCAAAGATATTTAATTTTATATATGGTAGGCCACCCAGTTCTTCATATATAAGGAGTTATGATTGACCGAAATTGACCCAAATCAAATCCGTCCCTCAGTTACTGATTTGACATGCTGACATAAATTGATCGTAACTTATTACTCTGATGTTGGAATGGGGTGAAACAAATTTCATTGGAAAGAAGACTCAAAGAGATTTTGTTTGATATATAGCAAATCTCCCAGTTCCTTATATTCAGGAAGTGATGATCATTTGAAGTTGGCCCTGAAATACTGAAAATTTCTGGAGCATGCTAATCTCATGGTGCCACTGTTTTGGGCACCCAAACGTGCCCTTATGCTACTCCAAAAATTTTAAAACTCACTCGGGATGTATTAAGACCTTTTCCCATCGCAACGCAACTTGAAAATCAAAAAACAGATGTCAGAAAGGTCGTCAAATAAGTACCCGAAGATCAGAGGTCTAAATGAGAAAGTTTCAACACTTAGCAAATTTTTTTATTTTTTTTTTAGTGCTAAGCTTCTCTTGGCAAGATAAAAAGGCTTTAACGACTCGACACATTTGGAAGCAAAATATTTAACGGGAAAAAATCGGGGTATCACAAAATTGGATCCTCAATTGGAAACCCTAAGCTTGTTCTTGATGGATTTGAGAGAGAAACCACTATAATTTTGGTGAAATAGGGTTGAATTACGTGTTTGTGACTTATATAGGGGTGGGAAATTTACCTTTTTTCCCTTGGGGACGCGGTCATTTAATGACTAAAAACTGGGTGTCAACGCTACAAGCAACGCGGTGCGTTGATGGATGCAACGCAATACTCAACGTGTCGTGACATGATCGTATCGAGCCTCAGAAGTTTTGGCTCTGGCATCCTGCACAAATGTTGACCAACGCGATTGGAGACGCGGCACGCCAAGATCGCTTTGGTGCACTGGTTTGGGACTCCAAACATGATCTAAACGTGTTCCGAAAAATCCCAAACTTTTCCAGGAACACCTATTGACCTTCCTGATCGTGAATTGATGAAAATACGATCCATTAAAGGACATTAAGATGGCGAGATAAGATTATCAACTTTCGAAGGCCAAAATAGACTAAGTCTGGGAACTTGGTTAGAATTTTCTAAGTCTGTGACCCCTTGACAAGTTTATAGAACTGAATTAAGCTCAGAAGTTTTATGAGGTCTCACAATATCTCCCTTTTGAGAACATTCATCCTCGAATGAGACTGACTGAGAGGGGAGAAGAGATAAATTAATGTACATACTGAACAAGAGCAACTGAAACATGATTCCATGACTGGCATGACTGATAAATGAATACACCATACTGAGCATGCATATCTGATGCATATATGACTGATTCATGAATGCATGACTGAGTGTTCTGATGAACTGAGTTTCTCACAATGAGAATGCATATCTAATGCATGACTATATGACTGAATTAATACATGAATGCATGACTGAATATGCAATGGTATTTAATACCAAGTTTATGATGGAATTTTGAACATGAGCTGGATACCAAGTTGTAACTAAAATTTGAACATGAAACTTAAAAGCTTCAGAAGAATTGTCACCTTGATCTAGATATGAGTTAGCGGAGAAGAGGTGAGGGTACTTGGTTCGCATGTATGCTTCTGCTTCCCAAGTAGCACCCTCAACGGACTGATTCCGCCAAAGAATTTTGACTAGAGGGACTTCTTTGTTCCTAAGTCTACGAGTATGATAGTCAAGAATTTCAACTGGAACTTCTTTATAAGAGAGGCTATTATGAATATCTATGCTCTGAATAGGGACTACAACTGCTGGGTCACCTATGCACTTCTTGAGAAAAGAGACATAGAAGAATGAATGAACTGAGGCTAGATCTAAAGGTAATTCGAGCTCATAAGCTACCTTGCCGAAGCGACTGAGAATTTTGAAGGGACCAACATATCGGGGACTGAGCATTCTCTTCTTGTCGAACCGCTTCACTCCCTTTATGGAAGAGATCTTTAGATAGACATAATCACCAATCTCAAACTCGAGATCCTTTCTACACACATCTGCATAAGACTTCCATCGGCTCTAAGAATCTCGGAGTCTTTCTCTGATCAACTGGACTTTTTCTAAGGCATCAAATACTAAGTCAGGCCCTAGGACTGCGGCCTCAGTAACTTCGAACCAACCAATTGGAGATCTACATCTCCTACCATAGAGAGGTTCGAATAGAGCCATCCAAATACTGGAATGATAGTTATTATTGTATGGAAACTCAATCAAAGGCAAGTGGTCATCCCAACTACCCTTGAAATCAATTGTACACGCCCTTAGCATATCTTCTAAAGTCTGAATGGTCCTTTCTCCTTGGCCATCTGTCTTAGGATAGAAAGTTGTACTGAGATGAACTTGGGTACCAAGACTCTTTTGGAATGCTTTCCAGAAATAAGAGGTGAACTAGGTACCTCTATCTGAGATAATAGATAACGGAACACCATGCAGTCTGACCAACTCTTTGATGTAGATTTTGGCGTAATCCTTGGCTAAATAAGAGGTATGGACTAAAAGAAAATAAGTTGATTTGGTCATCCTGTCTATAATGACCCAAACCAAATCATGTTGATGACGAGTATGAGGCAAACCCATCGCGAAGTCCATGCTCACTTCTTCCCACTTCTAAGTAGGAATATTAAACTCCTGCATAGACCCACTAGGTTTCTGATGCTCTATCTTAACCTGCTAACATGTAGAGCACTTAGCCGCAAACTCTGCAATATCTCTCTTCATTCCACTCTACCAATAGATCTCCCACAAGTTGCGGTACATCTTAGTAGACCCTGTATGAATAGAGTAGCACGCACCATGCACTTCTGCAAGAATTCATTGCCTCAAGTAATCTACACCTGGCACACAGAGACGACCCTAACAAGACTGGGATCTCTATCCTAATTTTTTTTCACCTCAGAAACTAGAGATGATTTTGAACTACTCTGAACCCATATATTACCCTCTGCTGAATCAACAAGGCAGACACCTAGTCGAGCAAGCTGATGAACTTTCTGAGCTAACTTCTTTTTACTGCTCTTAATATGAGCAACACTACCCATAGATAGTCTACTAAGAGCATCATCCACTACATTGGCCTTTCCCGGATGATAAAGGACATTAATGTCGTAATCTTTCAAGAGCTCTAACCACCTTCTCTGAAGAAGATTGAGATCTTTCTAAGAAAATACATACTGAAGGCTCTTATGATCTGTGAACACATCTACATGCACCCCATACAAGTATTGCCTCAAAATCTTTAAGGTAAATACTACGGTTGCTAACTCGAGATCATGAGTCACATAATTCTTCTCATGGGGTTTAAGATGTCTAGAGGCGTAGGCTATGACCTTACCATACTGTATGAGGAAACAACCCAAACATATTTTGGATGCATCATAATACACCACAAAATTATCTGAACTAACTGGAAGAGCAAAGACTGGAGCTAAGGTGAGTCGAGTCTTCAACTCCTGAAAACTCTTCTCGCAAGGATCTGACCACTGAAAATTAACTTTCTTTTGAGTCAATATGGACATAGGGGATGCACTAGAAGAGAATCCCTCAACAAACCACCTGTAACAGCCAGCCAAACCTAATAAACTCCTGATATCTGATTGAGAGACAGGTCAAGGCCAGTTTCTTACTACTTTGATCTTTTGAGGATCAACCCTAATGCCATCACCAAAAATGATATGACCAAGGAATGCTACTAAACTTAGCCAAAATTCACACTTACTGAATTTGGCGAACAACTGATGATCTCTGAGTTTCTGAAGTACAATTCTGAAATAGTCTGCATGATCACACTCACTGCGGGAATCGACAAGGATATCATCTATGAAGACTATGATGAACATGTCCAAGTACTGCTTGAACACACGGTTCATGAAGTCCATGAAAGTTACTAGGGCATTGGTAAGACCAAAAGACATGACTAGGAATTTAAAGTGACCATACCGAGTACGGAAGGCTATTTTTGGAATGTGACATTCTCTGACTCTGAGCTGATGATAGCCTGATCTGAGGTATATCTTAGAGAAATAGCTGGCACCCTGAAGTTGGTCAAACAAGTCATCAATTTTGGGAAGTGGATACTTGTTCTTGACCATGACTTTATTGAGATAACGGTAATCAATGCATATTCTGAGAGAACCGTCTTTCTTTCACCCAAATAAAATTGGTGCACCCCACGAGAAATATTGGGTCTGGTGAATACCTTATCTAAGAGGTCTTTCAACTGTTCTTTCAATTCTCTGAGTTCTGCTGGTGCCATTCTGTATGGTGGAATAGATATAGGCTGAGTATTTAGAAGAAGATTAATGTCGAAGTCTATTTCCCTTTAGGGAGGAATTCCTGGAAGATCTTTGGGAAAGACATCTGAATATTTATTCACGATAAGGACTGACTCAAGGCTGGGAGTTTTGGAACTAGAGTCCTTAACATGAACAAGGTGATTGACACATCCCTTAGATATCATTTTTCTTGCCCAAAGGTAGGAAATAAGCTGAGCTCTGAAAGCTAAAGTATTACCCCTCCACTCCAGGATGGGTTCATTCGGAAACTGAAACTGGACAATTCTGTTTTTGCAGTTGACTGTGACATAGCAAGAATGAAGCCAATCCATGTCGAGAATGACATCAAAATCATTCATCTCTAATTCAACTAAATCTACTGAGGTGACTTTCTAAAATATCATAACCGAACAGTTTATGTATACCCATTGGGCTATGATAGTTTTACCTACTGGGTAGAGACTAAGAAGGGATCTATTAGAATCTCGGTACTGACTCCGCAATCAACTATTATATAAAGAGTAACGAAAGACAAAAAAGCTCCTGGATCTAGATAAGCATAAACATGCAAGTGAAAAATCTGTAACGTACCAGTAACCACGTCAGGAGAATTTTCCTGATCTTGCTGGGACTAGAGAGCATAAAGTTTGCTTGGGCATTGCCCACTAGTAGCACTGGAAGTGGCACCCTGCTAATTTGGGCGACCGAATGGAGCTGAGGAATGGTTTTGCTAACTCTGGGAACCTATCTGAGGAAAATCTCTGACTCTGTGGCCTGGCTTGCCACATTCGAAACAAATATAGCTGCCATCTCTGCAAATACCCTGATGGTGTTTGCCACAAGTTTGACAAAGAGGATTAGTTTGGGCATTGCTAACGCTGCCCTGATACTTAGATCCTGGCGCCCTATCTCTATTACCATCCCTGAACTTAGGAGATAGAGCACTAGCTGAAGAAGGAGCTAGAACTGATGACTTAGGACGAATCTGAGAATGGTTTTCTCCTTCTGACTTAGGCTGAGCAAAGTTAAAACTACTTGTCTTTGCTCTCTTATTCTTCTTCTCCCTCATCTTAATCTTTTGCTCTTCTATCTGCTGAGTATGAGTCATAAGCCTGGCTATGTTCATGTCACTATTCAACATCACGGACCGACACTCATTGACCATACTATCATTCACCCCAAAAAAAACACTCATCTTGGCCCTGTTATCTGCAATCACATGAGGTCCATATCTGGCTAATTGAGTGAACTTAAGAGAATACTCTTTCACTATCATGTTTCCCTTCTTGAGGTTGATAAATTATGACATCTTAACTTCTCTCAGCTCTAGGGGAAAGAATCTATCTAAGAAGGAGGGGACATTATATGGATTCTGCATCAACTGATCTCTCTGACTTCTACTGCTTGAACTAAGTATGAGCAACATCCTGCAACAGATATGTAGCTAGCTCAGCACTCTTAACAGCTAATATCCCCATGATGTCTGTAACCTTCTGAACCTGGTCAAGGAATTCCTGAGGATCTTCTTCTGATTTAGACCTAAAAAGGGATGGAAGATTCATTTGGATTAAGTCCCAAATCCTGGCTGCAACTGAATTGGCCATTGGGTTGGGCGGAATGACAGCTGGTCTTTCATTCTGAGCAGCAACTGACTTAGCAAGAGTAGTGAATGCAACTCTGAACACTGCATGAGAGATATGCTCGCCCAAAGGATCTTCGGGCTGAGGGGCTGACTAATTTCTAGTTCTCTTCTTGGGAGGCATATTCTGTAAATAGAAGAGAAATGGATTAAACTGAGAGATTAACTTAAGGTTATGCTTACTGGCACTACATAAATATTGAAAAATGGGAAACTGTTCCAAAACATATTATAGCCTCCTGGACATAAGTCTGGTGCACAACACACCCATGTACAAGACTCTACTTGATATGGCTTTCAGACTTCCTAGGATACTATTGAACCTTAGGCTCTGATACCAAGTTTGTAACGCCCCGAATCTGGTACCCAGAACGCTACACGATACTCATGACCCCGTAGTACATAAGCTAACCCATGACTGATATATGTAACTGAATACTGTATAACATCATGTAAAATGCAAAAATAATAGACTAAAATATCCCATAAGGTTTAAAATGGATAAAACATAATATCTGAGAGTACGGTATATCAATACCAAAACATGAACTGAAATAAACTGTCTGAATATACTATAGTCTGAAAAGCCTCAAACTGACTGAATTGACTGAATAAGGAGTTGATGGAACATGTCTCCAACTTACTCTATCTACTAAAAGCTAAACTAAAATAGTGAAATATATAATAATATCGTCCTCAAATGATGAGAACTCACTGCTAAATCTGGCTGCTAAAATTTAGAGTGCTACTAATGCTTTAGAACTCATGCTTTTGTATCTATGGTATAAAACACCATAGAAAAATGTGTCAGTAAGATTGAATGTGCTAGTATGTATGTAAGGTAGGCTGAATGCAGAGGGTTCAAATACATAAACAATGCTAACTTACTATATAACATGAACATGAGAATACAAGCATGAATAAATAAATGTAACTTAATTCATGATGATACTGACTACTGAGTCTTAATAGTGATAACATGAGTTACTGATAAATGATACTGAGCGACTGTATCTGACAGTTTAGGTTCTGATGAAACTAGCTGAGTTTCATACTGTTCTGAGTTGACTGTATCTGACAGTCCTGAATTATGGAAAACTATCTGAGTTCTATTATTAAGACTGAGACTGAAACTGTAAATGTGGACCGTCGCCCAAGCCATCGTACGAGAGGCAGTGAACTCCTATTCTGACCAGGTGCGATGGTCAGAACCAACAGACCATCGACACAGCGACGGACCATTGCACCCACCGTTGCATATCTCGTTCAGTTATTTTAAGTCATTTTTAAAAGGGACTTTTTGGGTCTTTTCCACCCGTTTTAACCCCTAATTATATCAGACCAAGGCTTATAAGTCCATTATCCATCTACAACATCAAATTAGGGTTTTTTCTCAAAGATAATCCCCAAGAAACAAGATTCAAATCTTCTTCAAGAAACTAAGAGATTCAAGTTCTTCAAGTCCAAGAACTTTAAGAAACTCACAACCCTAGTATGTCATGTGTTGATTCATGGGTCTCTTTCACCCA
Source organism: Capsicum pubescens (assembly GCA_030864215.1). Classification (NCBI taxonomy): domain Eukaryota; kingdom Viridiplantae; phylum Streptophyta; class Magnoliopsida; order Solanales; family Solanaceae; genus Capsicum; species Capsicum pubescens. The sequence continues at coordinate 238,569,313 of CM061544.1, read as the reverse complement.
TGAAGCTCAAGAATCTCTTTTCAAAATCTAAGATTTGTGTATTTATGAATGTTCATAATTTAAATTGAATTGAAATTCATGTTCATTATGTCGTGGGGTTTTGATTCATGTTTGAAACTACATACTCCAATGATTGACCCTAGGATGTGGTGATTTGAATAATAATCATGATAAATCCTTAAATTTACATGTTGATTGATGTATCCATGATTATCAAATGTGTTGATGATTGTATAACCAAAACATTCTCCCCATGTGTTTGATTAAACGCCTATGTGAAGGAAAAGTACCATACTAGTATAACAATATACAATCCAATTCATGTACAAGTTCATACATGTCAAGTGTTTGATGAAATGCCTTAGTCAATGAATTATGGATATATGTGTAACCCTTGTGGTGCTTTAGAACTTCTACTTCATGAAATCTCCAACTTATTGTATTATGGATTATGATGTTGGTCATGTATTCAAGGAAGTCATGTTTTTTCAATTTCATGCTATCGAGTCCTGGGGGTACTTGTACCCGATACTTAGTTGTATGCCTAGAGCTAGTGTTATGTTTTCAAGATACTCTCAGTTAATCCATGTTCATAGAAATTCAGTCAGTCATATGACTCAGGAAAACTCAGTAATCTCAGAAATTCAGTAATCTTAATAGTATTCCGTCAGTCAATAACGGAACCCACCTGTTATATAAGGGTGTGATTCTTAGAAGCAATCCTTGTGTTCTAGAACTAAGTAGCCAGTGTAGGTTGAGACATCATAGCCTGTTATATGAGGGTAGATGAGGTGTCTTAACCTATTATATGAGGGTTCCCACCATTATCACTAGAGTTACTTATTATAAGAGGGTTACTCACAGATTGTCCTTACCAGTGGCGCGGTATTAACACCCTTCTAATTAGGGGTACAGATTGGACCCCAACTCAGCTATAGTGCATAATTTGGGGCATGTCGGTTAGATGACTACTTCCCACAGTTTCAGTTACTGATCAGGACTATCAGATACAGTCATTCAGTCTCAGTAATAGAGCTCAAATAGTTCTACAGAATTCAGTACTGTTAGATATCGTCAACTCAAAACAGAACAAAACTCTGCTAGTTTAATCAAAAACTAGACTATCAGATACAGTCGCTTAGTATTAGTTATTTCAGTTATATAGTTATTAGTATCTCGTGTTATCAGTACTCAGATTCAGTAATTATGTTATCACAAACTCAGTTATAGTGATTATGTATTCATGTATGTATTCTTGCATTCATGTTATTCAGTCAGTAAGTATAGTTCATGCATGTGAACCCTTTGCATTTAGCCTACCTCACATGCATACCAGTACATTCAAACGTACTGACACATTTGCGCTATGGTGTTTTATACTGTAGGTTCAGAAGCATGAGCTCCAGAGCATCAGTAGCATTCAAGTCTCAGCAGTCAGAGTTAGCAGTGAGTCCTCATCCTTCGAGGACATGACCATTTCTTTATTATCTTATTAATTAATTTATTTTAGTAGTTGGAGTTAGTTGGGGACATGTCCCATCAACTCCTTATTCAGACAGTTCAGTCAATTAGAGGTTTTTCAGACTAGCATGTTCAGACAGTTATTTCAGCTGTCTTGGGTATTTCATACCCCCTCCAAATGTTATGTTTTATCAGTTATGTTATAGTTTTGAACCATATGTCCTTTTAGCCTTTATTTCCATATTTATAAAGTATATTATGTAGTATCCAGGTACAGATATTAGTCATGGGTTAGCTTGTGGTCCTTCGAGGTCATGAGCACCGTGTAGCATTCCGGGTAGCAGATTCGGAGTGTTACACCTACATTGGCTACATATTTCTGGAATGCAAGGATTGATTTTAAGAATCACACCCTCTACTGTCAAGTGAGTTCCCATCCTTGGGTTGACTTGGTACTAAATCCTACTCCTATCTGAATAGACTATGAATATGATTAACTGAGCTGAACTGGACTGAGTTAACTGAGTTTTGTTGACTAACGAAATACTACTGAGATTACTAAATTTCTAAACTTTCCTGAGTCACATGACTGACTGAGTTTTATTGACCATGGCTTGACTGAGAGTATCGTGAAAATATGACTCTGGCTCTAGGCACATAGCTAAGTTGTTGGGTATAAGTATCCCCAGGACTCGACAGAAGGAAACTGACAAGGCATTTCATTCTTGAATACATAACCAACATCAGCAATCCACAATATAAGAAGTTAGGGATTTTATGAAGAACATGGTTATCATAAACTTGTACATGATAGGAATGCATATAATAGGTATCATAATTTCATACTCTAACATCATGAGCATTCCAACAAACATCTACATTGCATATCAATAGCATGGGAGTCATTTGAACATAAGGGTAAGATATATATTTATCAGATAGGTTACAATTAAGCTATAATACACGATTTCTATCCTCTTAGGCATTTTATCAAACACTTACATACACAACTTACGGCATAGGTGTAACACCCCGATTTTTTGAATTGGAATGCTACACGGTGCTCATGACCCCGAAGGACCACAAGCTAACCCATGATTGAAATCTATACCTGTACACTGCATAATATAACATGAAAATGTGGAAACATGTACTGAATGTCCATAAGGTTCAAATCTAAATAAAAACATTTGATAAGACCAATGTCTGAAAATGGTATAACAATATCAAAACAAATCTAAAATAACTGTCTGACATGCTATAGTCTAGAAAGCCTCTAACTGTCTGAGTAAGGAGTTGATGGGACATGTCCCCAACTAACTCCAACTACTGAAATAAATTGAAAACTGAAATAGTAATGAAATCATAATGTTCTTGAAATATGAGGACTTACTTCTAACTCTGACTGTTGATACTGGAATCTACTGCTGATCTGGAACTCGTGCCTCCGAACCTATGGTGTAAAATAAGAGAAAGAACCATAGCGCAAATGTGTTAGTACGTCTAAATGTACTGAGTATACGAGTGAGGTAGGATAAGTGCAAAGGGTTATATGCATGAACAATGCTGACTAATATGACCGTGAGAATACATACATGCATAAGCAACTATAACTGAACTCATGGTGATACTGGCTATTGAGTCTGAATACTAACGATATGACGTTACTTATACTGAGATACTTAATAGATGAATGACTATTTCTGACAGTTCGAATTATGAAAAACTGGTCTGATTGACTTTGTCTAACAGTCCTGAAACTGAATACTGATAACATAAGCTATGACAACTGACATAATTGATATAACTATAATGATAGACAAGACCGATGTAACTAATATTGAGCAACTGTATTTAACAGTTTGAGTTTTGATGGAACTATCTGAGTTTCATTCTATATGGAGTAACTGATTTTAAGATCAGTCCTATCTAGCGGGTGATCTATAAATCTGATGATTCTGATACTGATTAAATATTGTTGAGATCATTCCTATCTAATAGGTGATCTTTAAATCTATTTATAATAATAAGGATTGACTATCTCTAATAGTACTGAATCTGTACTACTGAACTAAGTTGACAGTATCTGACAGTCTTGAATCTGTAAATAAAACTGTGGGATGTATTCATCTAACCAACATGCTCCATGCTAAGCTAACTGGGGTCCAATCTCTGCCCTGACTGAGAGGGTGTCAGTACGGCACCACCAGTAAAGACAACTGTTGTAGAATCAGTCCTAATCTAGCGGGTGACTCTTGGGATCAGTCCTATACATATAAATGTTCTAACGGGAAACTCCTGAGTATGCCAGTCCTATCTAATGGGTGACATCTCGTACCTACGCTGGCTACGTAGTTCTGGAACTTAGGGATTGTTTCTAAGGATCTCCGTCCTTTCTAGCGGTTGAGTCCCCATCCCTAGGCTCACTCGGTACTGAATCCTACTCGCATCTAAAAGACACTGAACTGGATAACTGAGCTAAACTAAATAAATGAATTAAACTAATTAGCTGAACTGATACTGATTAACTGAACTGATACTAGTGGTATTGTTTAGCAGAACAAAACTAAGTTTACTGAGTCCCCTTGACTAAAGGAACCTACTGAGTTCTAAGGACTGACTGACAGTACTAAAATTACTGAGATTGCTAGGAATACTGTTGTTACTGAGATCACTAAGATTACTGAGTACTGAGGTTACTGAACTACTGAGACTGCTGAGATTTCTGAATTTTCCTGAGTCACATGACTAACTGAATTCTATAGACCATGGCTTGACTGAGAGTATCATGATGACATGACATGGCACTAGGCACACAGCTCTATTATTTTGGGTACAAGTACCCCCAGGACTCAATGGAAGGAAACTGACACACATGACTGACTTGATCAAAAGAATAGAGTCCACAATTCATAATTTCATAAGTAAGGGATTTCATACTACACTTGGTTCTCAATATCTTATACATGGAAGGGGATGTTCACAATATGTATATACTCGCATTGCTTCAATATCATGCTCATTCCATATCACAAAATTAACACACAACAATAATGTGGAGTTCATGCGGAATCATAAAGAATAGAACATGGGCTTGTCATTTAAGCACTATTAAGTCATAAAAACATGGATTCTATCATTCTTGGCATTTTATCAAACACCTTACATGCACAACTTTGGGCATAGGTGTACTTATAAATTTGAAAATCTTAATCCATCCATAATTCATGGGTTTCAACTAACCTACTCACATGCTTCATGAAAAACACATCAAGTTACAACCTTGTATCCAAACAACAATCATCAACATGAATATAGTCATAACACAACAAGAAAATCACAATTTATAATTTAAAACATGATTCTTGAACTCCACGGATGAAAGCAATCTGTGGATGAACACTACGCATACCTGACTCAAGGTTCTTAATGTTTTTAAACTTGAAGGATTTGAAATCCTTTGATTTTTTGAAGAAGATTGGGTCTTGTTCTTCTGGATTAAATTCAGAGAGAAACCCTAGTTTTTGTTTGTGGAATAAAAATGAGTAAAATGGCTGAATTCGAACTCATCTGGGTATATATAGGCGAGTGGTAAGTGACCAAAATACCCTTGTTAAAATGATATGGAAATAAACTGAACGTGGTGTGTGACGGTTCGACTGACAGTCCATTAGACACTTGACGATCCGTCACTTAACCCGTCAGATGTGGACCAGAAATGGGGTTCACTGGATAAGATTTAACGTCCTGGATAATGGTCCGTCACAACTTTGACGGTCTGTCAACTCGTCCGTCAGTCCTTATCCAGTACGTGGCTCAACTACCTTGGCTGTGACTGCCAAAGTGGAGGTCCGTCACTTATGTGGCGCTCCGTCAACTTGGCCGTCATACCTAGGTATTTCTGATAGTTCCGAGTAAAACGTCCATAACTTCCTCGTCTGATGTCGGATTTGGACAAAATTTGTACCATTGGAAAGCTAACTCAATTTCCCACGTGATTAAAAGTGAAAATCTCAAAAATACCACATGTACAAAGATTGGTTTGCATTTCAAAGTAAGTCCTAGCATCCTTGAGATGATTTCTAGCTGGAAAAAGGCACGGGTATTACAAAACATGGTGTTAATATTGGTTTGAATTTTTTGGGGTATTACAATATCTCCCTATTGGTAACATTCATACTTGAATAAGAATGATTGAGATGGAAGAAAAGATCAACTGAAGTACGTACAATACATTCACTACTGAAACATGGTTTTTGGACTGACATGACTGATTAGCTGAATACATCATACTGAACATGCATATCTGATGCATGAGTAACTAATTTATGAATGCACGACTAAGTGTTCTGATGAATTGAGTTTCTCATAATAAGAATGCATATCTGATGCCTAATTAATGAGTTGAATCCATGCATATCTGATGCATGATTATACGACTGACATGATACATGAATACATGATAGAAAGTACTGATAAGATGATCACGCATATCTAACGTGTGAATATATGACTGGACGGGCTCAGGAACATGCGGCTGAATATGCAACGGTAAAGGTACCAATTTTGAACTGAAAACTAAGTATGGAACTGAATACAAAGTTTGGCACTAAACTTTGAACATAGGAATGAGTAACATCAAAGAAGACTGTCACCTTGAACTAAAAATATCGATGAGTCTGAGATTAATCACTCAATATGCATGAGCGGAAACATAAGAACATAACTGAGTCTGGAACATGATACATGAACTGAACTGAGTCTGCAATACAAGACATGGATAGAGTATCATATCGTGGACTAAACTGAGCCATTGAGTACATGGCTTACTACTGAGTTTTGGAGCTAGAGGGTTGGATCATATATAACACTTCCTCCAAGATAGATTCATCAAAGAAAATGACATATTTAAATCATGAAAGTTTGGGGCCTATAGTGTATCTCTCCCTTGGGACACTATGTCCCTTAAAGGATGATGGACTGACGTTGCTGAGATATTAAAGAGGTTGAGGCAATGCACAAGGCATCTACAAACTAAATTATAACTGAACCTCAGGAGTCTGGGACTAATGCATGATGCATGAACTGAACTGAACTTGTAACTGCTAGGAGGTTCTACTTGGAATAGTTACATTCCCTGAGATCTTGGATAGCATGAATAGATGCAAGGATTTGGAAACAAACTATACAAATCTGACTGCTCGATTGCTAAACTGACTTGCTGGATTTACTAACTAACTCATGCTAAAACATATGTCTGAATTAGAGAAAGAGATCTAACAATGCATACCATCAATATGAAATACTGGTAACGTACCCGAATCTAGGTCAGGGAAACTTTCCGGATCATAACGGGTCTGGAGTGCATAAAGTCTATTCTGATGCTGACCACTCTTGGTGCCTTGCTGATGCAACTCTTTACCCCTCTGTTCTAGAAATCTACACTCTCGCATCCTGTGGCCTGGCTTGCCATACCCAAAGCATACATCACTACCTGCCCTACATGCACCTAGGTAATTCTTACCACACTCTTCGCAAAGAGGATAAGTAAGACTTCTATTCTCACTACCCTAGGCCTCGAAGCCTGGAGCTCTATCATAATGGTCATATCTGGACTTAGGTGCTAGTGCACTAGCTGAGGATGGAGCTGGAGTTGAAAACTTCTAACTATGCTGAGAACGGTTACCACCCTGTGACTTAGGCTGAGCAAAGCTAAAACTACCTCTCCTTGCCCTCTTACTCTGTCTCTCCCTTATTCTAATCTTTTGCTCCTCTATCTACTGAGCATGAGTCATAAGTCTGGCTAAAGTCATATCACTATTCAATATGGCAGATCTACACTCATTTACCATGCTATCGTTTAGCCCTGATATGAACTTACTCATCTTGGCTCTACTGTCTGCAACCACATGAGGGGCATATCTGGCTAATTGAGTAAACCTAAGGGAATACTCTTTCACTGGCATACTTCCCTGCCTGAGGTTGATGAACTCTAGAACCTTACCTTCTCTAAGCTCTAGCGGGAAAAATCTATCAAGGAAAGCAGATGCAAACTCCTCCCACTCTATATAACCTGCATCATCTAACCTTTCTGACTTCCACTATTTGTACCAAATATAATCCATATCCTACAACTGATATGTAGCTAACTCAATATTTTCCACAGTAATCACCCTCATAATATCTGTCACTTTCTGAATCTGATCTAAGAATTCATGTGGGTCCTCATCTGACTTAGACCCCATGAAAGAAGGAGGATTTATTCGGGTAAAGTCACGAATTCTAGCTGTAGCTAAATTGTCCACTGGATTGGAGAAACGACAGCTGGTCGTTCATTCTAGGAAGAAACTGACTGAGCAAGAGTGGTGAATGCGGTCCTGAACTCCTTATGAGAAACATGATTGCCCAAAGGGTCTTCGGGCTAAGGGAGAAATGGATTATACTGAGAGTGTCTTGAGATTTTGCTCACTGGCACGACATAAATACTTAAAAAAGGGAAACTGTTCCTAAAATATCTCATAGCCTCCTGCACATAAGTGTGGTGCTCAACACACGCATGTACAAGACTCTACTAGATGTGGATTTCAGACTTCCTAGGACTCTAATGAACCTTAGGCTCTGATACCAAGTTTGTAACACCCCGATTTTCTGAATCGGAATGCTACACGGTGCTCATGACCCCGAAGGACCACAAGCTAACCCATGACTGATATCTATACCTATACACTGCATAATATAACATGAAAATATGGAAACATGTACTAAATGGACATAAGGTTCAAATCTAAATAAAAACATCTGATAAGAACAATGTCTGAAAATGGTATAACAATACAAAAAACAAATCTAAAATAACTGTCTGACATGCTATAGTCTAGAAAGCCTCTAACTGTCTGAATAAGGAGTTGATGGGATATGTCCCCAACTAACTCCAACTACTAAAATAAACTAAAAACTAAAATAGTAATGAAATCATAATGTCCTCGAAATATGAGGACTTACTTCTAACTCTAACTGTTGATACTGGAATCTACTACTTATCTGGAACTCGTGTCTCTGAACCTATGGTGTAACATAAGAGAAAGAACCATAGAACAAATGCATCAGTACATCTGAATGTACTAAGTATACGAGTGAGGTAGGCTAAGTGCAAAGGGTTATATGCATGAACAATGCTGACTAATATGAACGTGATAATGTGTACATGCATAAAAAACTATAACTGAACTCATGGTGATACTGGATATTGAGTGTGAATACTGATGACATGACTTTACTGATACTGAGATACTTAAAATATGAATGACTATTTTTGACAGTTTAAATTATGAAGAACTGGTCTGATTGACTGTGTCTAACAGTCCTGAAACTGAATACTGATAACGTAAGCTATGACAACTGACATAACTGATATAACTTTGATGATTGACAAGACCGATGTAACTGATACTGAGTAACTATATTTAACAGTCTGAGTTTTGATGGAACTATTTGAGTTCCGTTCTATATGGAGTAACTGAATTTGAGATAAGTCCTATCTAGCGGGTGATATTTAAATCTAATAATTCTGATACTGATTAACTATAGTTGAGATCAGTCCTATCTAATGGGTGATCTTTAAATCTATTTATAATGATAAGGATTGACTGTCTCCAACAGTACTGAATCTGTACTACTGAACTGAGTTGAATGTATCTAAAGTCTTGAATCTATAACTGAAACTGTGGAATGTATTCATTTACCGACATTCCCCCATGCTAAGCTAACTAGGGTCCAATATATTCCCTGTCTGGAAGGGTGTCAGTACCGCGCCAGCAGTAAAGACAACTGCTGTGGAGTTATTCCTAATCTAGAGGTGACTCCTCGGATTAGTCCTATACATATAAATGTTCTAATGGGTGACCCCTAAGTATGCTAATCCTATCAAACGGGTGTCATATCGTACCTACACTGGCTACGTAGTTCTGTAACTTAGGGATTTCTTTTAAGGATCTCTATCCTTTCTAGCAGTTGATCCCCATCCCTAGGCTCATTCGATGCTGAATCCTACTCCCATATGAAAGACACTAAACTGGATAACTGAGCTAAAATGAATAACTGAACTGAACTGATTAGCTGAACTGATACTGATTAACTAAACTGATACTAGTGGTATTATTTAGCAAAGCTAAACTAAGTTTACTGAGTTCCCTTGACTGAAGGAACGTACTGAGTTCTGAGGACTAACTGAGAGTACTAAAATTACTGAGATCGCTAGGAATACTGTTGTTACTGTGATCACTGAGATTACTAAGTACTGAGGTTACTGAACTACTGAGATTGCTGATATTTCTGAGTTTTCCTGAGTCACTTGACTAACTGAATTCTATAGACCATGGCTTGACTGAGAGTATGATGATAACATGACATGGCACTAGTAACACAGCTATATTATTTTGGGTACAAGTACCCCCAGGACTCGATGGAAGGAAACTGACACACATGACTGACTTGATCATAAGAATAGAGTCTACAATTCACAATATCATAAGTAGCGAATTTCATACTACACTTAGTTCTCAACATCTTATACATGGAAGGGGATGCATACAATATGTATATACTCGCGTTGCTTCAATATCATGCTCATTCCATATCACAACAATGACACACAACAATAACGTGGAGTTCATGTGGAATCATAAAGAATAGAACATGGGTTTGTCATTTAAGCACTATTAAGTCATAAAAACAAGGATTCTATTATTCTTGGCATTTTATCAAACACCTTACATGCACAACTTTGGTCATAGGTGTACTTATCAATTTGACAATCTTAATCTATCCAAAATTCATGGGTTTCAACTAACCTACTCGAATGCTTCATGAAAAACACATCAAGATACAACCGTGTATCCAAACAACAATCATCAACATGAATATAGTCATAACACAATAAAAAAATCACAATTTATAATTTAAAACATGATTGTTGAACTCCACGAATGAAAGGAATCCATTGTTGAGCACTACGCAAACCTGACTCAAGGTTCTTGATGTTTTTGATCTTGAAGGATTTGAAATCCTTTGATTTTTAAATAAAATTATGTCTTGTTCTTGGGGATTAAATTCAGAGAGAAACCCTAGTTTTTGTTTGTGCAATAAAAATGAGCAAAATGGCTAAATTCGGACTCATCTGGGTATATATAGGCGAGTGGTAAGTGACCAAAATACCCCTATTAAAATGACCTGGAAATAAAATGAATGTGGCATGTGACGGTCCGACTGAGGGTCCATCAGATACTTAGCGGTCCATCACTTAGCCCGTCAGATGTGGACCAGAAATGGAGTTCATTGGATAAGCGTTGACGGCCTGGATGACGGTCCGTCAACTCGTCTGTCAGTCCTTATACAGTACGTGGATCAACTACCTTGGTTGTGATAGTCAAAGTGGTGGTCCGTCACTTATGTGGTGCTCTATCAACTTGGCCGTCATATCTGGGCGTTTCCGACAGTTTCGAGTAAAACGTCCATAACTTCCTTGTCTGATGTCAGATTTGACAAAATTGGTACCGTTGGAAAGCTAAATCAATTTCCCACGTGATTAAAAGTTAAAATATCAAAAATACCATGTGTACAAATATTGGTTTGCATTTCAAAGTAAGTCCTAGCATCCTTGAGATGATTTTTAGCTGGGAAAAAGGCACGGGTATTAAAAAACATGGCGCTAATATTGGTTTGGATTTTTTGGGGTATTACAATAGGTGCAATCATCAAGTTACACATAATGAATAACTCCATTCATGGATTTCAACTTTCATGCTAACGTAGTGTCATGAAAAACACGTAAAGATTCTAACTTGGAAATCATACAACAAGATGTACATGGTTACAAAATAACCCACAACATTAATATCATGATTTATAATTTGAAATAGGGTTCTTGAGATATATGGATGAAAGGAATCCATAAATCAATACTATGCATACCTTGGATGGAAGATTTTTGTAAACAAATGGTGAAATTCTTGAAATTGGATCCTTAATTAGAAACCCTAAGCTCATTCTTAATGGATTTGAGAAATAAAACACTATAATTTGTGTGAAATAGGGCTGAATTACTTATTTGTGACTTATATAGGGGTGGGAAACCTACCCTTTTGCCCTTGACGATGCGGTCATTTAATCACTAAAAATTAGGTGTCGACGCTACAAGCGACGCGGTGCTTTGATGGTTGCGATGCGATACTCGACGCGTCATGCCATGATCACATTGAGCCTTAGAAGTTTTTGCTCTGGAAGCCTGCATAAATGTTGACCAATGCGATTGGCAACGCGGCGCGCTAAGATCGCATTGGTTTATTATTTTGGCACTCCGAATATGATCTAAACGTGTTTCAAAAAATCCAAAACTTGTCTGGGAATACCTATTGACCTTCTTGATCGTGAATTAATGAAAATATAGACCATTAAAGAACATTAAGATGGCGAGATAAGATTGCCAACTTTCAAACGACAAAATAGGTTAAGTCTGGGAACTTAGTTAGAATTTTCTAAGTCTGGGATCCCTTGACAAGTTTAAAGGACTTAATTAAGCTCAGAAGTTTTGCGGGGACTTTCATTACATGATAATGTTAACTTGAAAGTATGGTTGGTATGACGATACCAATGGGATGCTTTAATGCATAATTGGTTCAATAAATGGGAAAGTGTGCTAAATGTTTTAAGTTGGCCTTAAAAGAGGGTTGTGTAGAAAGTCCAAGAAAGTGGGGGTCCCAAGGGATGAATACTAGAAACCACACTAGCTGGCATGGGGTTTTAAACGATCGAGAGATTTAAGTCCCCCTTATTATATTATTGGGAAGTTCGAGTCCCCTATGCTATATGATTCGATGCTTAAGTCTCCTTTGATTTATGTTGAGAGGTTTGAGTCCCCCATAAGGCGTATGATATACGAATATCATTTGGTTTGTATGGCTACACACACTAGGGCCACTCCAACTGGGGAAGAGTTAGGCCCATATAGCCTGTGGGTGCCTTGGTATGTCAGTTATGCTGTATAATCTAGGTTAAAGTTCTAAAGGTTCATGATATTCCCTATTCCCACTCCCGGTATGTGATATATATATATATATGTATTTGCATATGATTATGTACATTAGAGTTTGACTGGATTTGAATTGTGAATCATGGAATTATTTATCCTTTATACCTGAGTTATATTCTAGTGCTCAACCTACTAACCGTCTCCGGATGTTGTATCCCCATGCGATGCATGCAACGGAGATACTTCTACTTATCCTGCACAATGAATAGGTGGTTTCTGGATTAATTGAGAGTTAACCTGAAATGGTGAGCTTCCATTCTTCAGAGGGCTTCATTTAAGGATTATATTTTCTTTTGAGTAGTTTTTGGCTATTGTCAGGGGCATGTCCATAAACTTTATTAATTTTGATTTTGTTAGAAGACTTTGTGGCTAACTGTGGACTTGGATATTAGTTATTGGTATTTGATTTTTGTGTTGACATATCATAAATTTCTTTGAACTTTTTCTTTATTTTTTATATATGTTCAGAATTCAGTCTTAGATAGTTTGCATTCTTTGCTTGGCTAGGCAATGGGGCTGGTCTCTGGTCCCCGGTGGACTTGAGATACCGGTCACAGCCAAGCCTGGTTCACATCGTGACATATGGTAACTGAGTTATCCTAACTTTGTTATCCTAACTTTTGTACTCTCCATGCTAAATAATCCTTCCAAAATATATTAGTGCTTTTATCATATCATGTAACATAGTCAAATCATGATTTGAGTCTATGCTCAACATATCTATAAAACTATACTATTATGAGCCTGTGCTCATTTTCATTTCAAGTATCATATGAGGAAAATATTGTATCATGAATTATATCTTTTCAACATAGAGTTTGTAGTTCGTATAAATCATGAGTTTCAATGAATAAATAAGAAATTTGTATAATAATAATAAGATCATGAAAACCTTTACATAGAAATCAAGTTGAACATATAAATAAATCATTTTTAGTAGTTTGGGAATAAACTCGAGCTTTGAACATAATTTCGTATAAATATTGAAATTACTTAGTAATGAGGATGAAAGTAATCAATCACTGAAATCTTGCATACCTGATAAAGAAAATAACTTAATAAGAGAAGACTAAACTAGCTTGTTATAATAGGAACTCTAGATGGTTGATTTGTCTGAGAACCTATTTTTGACTTGCTTTTGAGAGAGTAATAGAATAATTGACTTTAGGATCTAATATTTATACCTTTTGGTAGTCAAAACATCGAGGGATAGGGTATTGAGGGTAAGGAAAAGTTAAAAATATCTATTTTAAATATTTCTAAAAATTTTAGGACAGGTTCCATGAGTCACTCCATGACTCATGGGCCAGTTCTAATAATCATGGTCCTACTCGTGGTTTTTGAAATATTTTGTTGTTTATCTGGTTCAGTTCCATGAGTCCAGTTCATGACTTAAGTACTTGTTCCGTGGTCCGTACTGAGATTAGTGGGTCTTAAGGCATTTTATCAACTCTTAGACATGGTTGCATAAATCATTTAAAGGATCATGGTACTAGTCCATAATTAGTGATGCATGTCCTGGTAACCATGCAGATTGAATAGTTGGGTGATAATTTCATGACTCATTGTTTGATACCACTGGTAGTGGACCTAATTTATAATCGTGAATCCATCCATGGAGACTTGGGACTTTAATTTCTGAATTTTATTTTCTGTACCAAGAATTGGATAGCCATAGGCTCAGAATACGAGGTGTTACAGTATCTCTTCCTTAGGATAATATTTCCTCGATGAATCCTATGACAAAAATTTAAAGAATGAAGGAACCATTATTAGTTGAACTTAACTAAATTATACGAAGGCTTGAAACTCTAACATAGACTACATGAGCAAAAGAAGGGACATGAACATATAAGACATAAAGACATGACCTATGAGTTCTGAAGGTCACTATAAGGATGATGTTTCTACCTTAAACACTTTTCTTGTTAGGACTAAAAAGATAAGGATATCTACATTTTACATATTCTTCATCTTCCTATGTATCTTCTTTGATTGCCTATTTCTTCCATAAGACTTTAACTAATGCAATTTTTTTTAGTTCTCAACTTGTGAACCTGATAATTCACAATTTGATCTTAATTCTCTTCATACAAATAATTTCCCTAAACTATAACATTCTCTATAGGTTCAACATGTGAATGATCACCAATACACTTCTTCCACTTAGAGATGTAAAACATAGGATGTAGGGGTGCCAACTTTGTAGTAACTCCAGCCTATAATTCACTTTTCCCATCCTATTAATGATTTGATAGGGGACTACAAATTGGGACTGAGTTTCTCTTTCTTACCAAAATGCATAACACCCTTCATGTATGAAGCCTTAAAGAAGACTCAATCATCAATTTCGTACTGTAAGTCTATTCTCCTCATAGTTAAATATGATTTTTGATGGCTATGGACAATCCTCGGACTCTCCTTAATCTTCTTAACTTTCTTTATAGCCTAATAAACCATGTATAGATCTATCAATACAACTTTATCAACCTCAAACCATCTAATCGACCTACATCTCCTCTTACAAAGAGCCTTAAATGGTGGTATCTGAATATTAAATTGTAACTATTATTATGTTCAAACTTAATAAGAGGTAGGTGATTTTCCCAATGACCTTTGAAATCAATAACATAAGATCTAAACATATCTTCAAGAGTTTAAATAGTGTGTTTTTCCTGCATATTGATCTGTGGATGGAAATTGTTACTAAGATTCACCCTTGTACATAAATCTTTTTGGAAAAACTGCTAAAAGTGAGTTGCAAACTGAGAACCTTGATAAAATAATGGATAAAAAAAATACCATGATGCTTAACTATATTTTTAATAACCAGAAAATTTGATGGAATATGTGAAATATGTGTTTTTGTATGATTTGACTGTTTTATCCCCCCCCCCCCATAGTTATATTATGGTATTTCTGGAGTGCGAGGATAATTGACATGGTTCTCAATGCATTTTGGTGGCTTCTGTATGATATTGTGATTTTTGGATGCTCCAAGAGCCTCATTTTAGACTTCTATAGTTATCTTTTGATCCCTGCGATAGATGGATGAACGGACTACACAAGAAGATTCGAAATATCGATTTTAAGGTGGCAATATATTCGGTTTGGTTTTATGGCTTTTAAATCTTATTTCTACCCTCGATTATAAAAACTATAATTTTGGATTTTAGGGGTCAACTCTGTGAAAATGACATTTTTTGAAAATCTAATATCTCCATTAAGTCCGGATCATCTAATTTAGTGTAATTACATAGTTTGTTTGCATATATCATACTTCGAATGAGTTTTGGGCACCTCGTCGAAGTCCGTTTTGGGGTAAAAAATTAGGTGCACCAGGGTGCAACCTAGAAACAAAGGGTAAAACTCATTTGGGAGGCAGATTTCTGCTTTATGTACCTGGTAACCTGGTATAAGTATAAATATCTCCTTTTTTGCCCGATTTTCCTCATTCTTTCACCTTACCTCTTGAGAGATAAACCTAAAAATAGTGTGAGAGCTTAAAACTGAATCTTATGGGTTCTTGGGAATCTAGATTAACATTTATTTCTTTTTTCTCTTACGGATTTAAGATAAGAATTCACCCTTTTCTTAGAAAATTTCTTGATTAATTTCTCAAAATCCCAAAATCATTATTAGTTAATTTATCCCCAAATTTCACTCCTTGTCACTTGAATAATGTTCATAATCCTATAATTACTTGTTTTTCCTTGATTCCATCTTCAAAACAACTTTGATTCTTGAATTTTTATAGATTTCAAAGGTTTTACCCGGTAAAGCTGAAAAATGATTTTTCTTCGATTTGAACCTCTTGTTTCATTCAATTTAATTTGTCTTTTCAACTGCAGACTTCTAAAAGTATGGGGAACAAAATTTTGAAGTAAACATATGATTTTTCCCTTCTTTTTTGAAAACTCATTTTAGGGGTTCGTTTTGACACCTAACTAAAAGTGGTCAATATGGGTATAATTGACTTTGTTTTGATGCATAGATTCAATATATCTTTGTTTATTTGATTTAAGGACCGTTCTTGAGAAGTAGGGTTTTAGGTTTTAAGTGTAGCAAACTCATTTCGATATTCGATGTAGGTTATGGATTAACTCTTTAGATTGGGATGTGTAGTTAATTTGTTCACCAAATTTCATGTTAAGAGTGGGAACTAATCATGAAATATGACTATCTATATGTTGTGCCTATGTGGGAGCCTAAATGTGATGTAATTGTTGAATTTGAGATATCATGTGATTTGTCTGATTGTGGGGGGTCTTATGTGATTTTGATAGTTTAGAATACATGCGAATAATTGTATTGTGTTGTTAGAAATTCCTATTATGGTACTTTGGCATATTGTGATGCATTCATACTTTGTGGGCATATGAATCTTGTGGAAAATTCATGGATAGTTAAAATAGTGAATGGATATTGGCTCACGTAGTTGTGGAATTTTATTATTGTGGTTGGTTGTGGAAATAAATTATATGGATTGGTTATGGAAATACACATGTAGCTTGGTTGTTGAAATACACATTTTGAATGGTTGTGAACATTTCATTTGTAACACCCTCCAAATTTGGAGCATTTTATTTTTGGCCCTCTTACGTTCAAAATGTTGATTTTTGACTTAAATTGAGGTTAGTCATGTGAATGGGGTGTCACAAAGGATAATATCAGCATTTAGCAGCATGGCACAGAGGTTATCCTCCACGATAAGGTCTAGGCTACATTGCTATGAAAAATTTATGCAGTGTTTGCTTTGTTTACTTGGGATGAGAGGTATTGGATTCTTTTTACCTACATGAAACCCTTAAGCATAATATAGCCTATTCTTTTTAATTTTAAGAGATTAAAATCGCAATTCCAGTATAAAACTTAAAAATCCCAAGAGAGCCTAAGGATTTCATCGTACATTCATCTTTCGGGTTTCAAGCTTTGAATTTCTTTCAAATTCTCGTGTGTCTAAGGCATGTACCTCTTTCTCTATAATTGTATTTTCTTAATGGCATGAAAATTGTGTTATTATTCATGGTTTTACTGTTTGGTTTTGATCTATGGATTGAGGGTTTTTGATAGAAATTATTTGAATATGTTCACATGATTACTATTGAGCTATTATGATTTACATTGTTGATTTATACACTTATTGGCGTGCATGGAAATGTTAAATAAAGTAAGGGGTCGTGGTTATCTCTAATTTGATTATTTTTCCTTGATATATGGTTTTGGAAATTGCTTTCCCTCAACCCAAATTGAGAAATTGATAATGAATATGGTTTTTTTCAAACGGTTTGACTTGTTCACTTATACTAATGCATTGGCATAAAATGTTAATAAACTATGGATTGATTCCTTTGAACTTTGGTGTACATCAATTCCACATATGAATTTTAATCTACGGGTATATAAATTTCCTTGTGTGATGGATGATGTATATGGAATAATAATAATCTTGCGAGTAGGGTTAGTGTGACGATACCAAAAGAATGTCTTAATGCATAACTAGCTTAATTAATGAGAAGGTGTGCTAAATATTTTTAATAGGGCTTAAAAGAGAATTGTGTATCCAAGCCATGAAAGTGGAGGTCCCGAGGGACCAATATTGGAAACTGTGGTTGTCGACACGGAGGTCTAAATGAACGGAAGGTTTGACTCCCTTTTATTGTATGATTGAGAGGTTTGAGTCACCCATATTACATGATTTGATGCTTAAGTCACCTTGATATGTGCTGGGAGGTTTGAGTCCCCCATAAGGCATATGCACGTATGATTATCCTCTGGTTCATGCGGCTACATGCACTGGGATCTTTTCGGCTGGGGAGAGATCTAGGCCTATATAGCCCATAGGCTCCTTTATTATGATAGTTATGCTACACAATCTATGTTAAGGTTTTAAACATTCATGCTAAGCCCTGTTCCCTTTCCCGGCATGTGATATATATATATATGTATATATATATTGCATATGACGTTGTGCACTAGTCTTAATGGTTTCTGTATTAGGGATCATGGCATTATTTTATCCTTTATCCCTGTACTATATGCTAGAGCTCCAACCGCTAACCATCTTCAGACATTGTATCCCCATGCTATAGAAACTAGTCGTACTTTTACTCCTCCTGAGTTATGACTAGGTAATCGAGGGATAACTCGTGAGTCATTTCTGAAGACCCCATTTATTTCTTTGGGCTTCTTTATGTTTTGACTATTTCTTTTGGAGTTATTTTTTGCTATGGTCGAGGGCATATCCTGACCAGACTATCTTCGGTTTGTTAGAGGCTTTGTTGGACATTATTGTGGACATGGTATTGGTATTTAAATTCTAAGACTTCTTCTGTGTCACATTTATCAACCCTATTTTTTGTTTGGAATTTCGTTGTTATGTTATATTGTGTTCTAGTTGACTACGCAAAAGGGGTGGTCTTTGTCCTCGGTGAACTTCAGTTACCTTTCATGGCCATACCTAGTTCAGGTTATGACAAAGTTGGTATCAAAGCATAGGTTCAATGTCAATTAGGTGTCCACAAATCCATGTTCAGTAGAGTTTTTTAAAAGTATGTAGCGCGCTAGACTTATAAGGGAGAGGCTAAAAGGGATTTAGGAATTTTTCCCTTTCTTGTTATCTTATTTTTGAACTATAGAGTCTAAGGTCTTGGATTTCTCAAACTCCTATTTATTTTCCTTTTAAATCATGTCTCCCTGTCTATCTAAAACTCATGGAAATTCATCAGTCCTGCCTGAGGACAATGTGGGCAGATCTCATCCAATCTATGGGGTATATACCCCGTCAAGGGTTGTTTCATCTAATTGCCCCATGGAGTTCCACCTGTCTCCACTGATCCTTCTCCAGTTGGTGGCACTCGTACTCAGTCAACTCAGGGAGATATTACTAATGCCGAGTTTCTCTAATGCATTCGTCTGCTGATCGAATTGGTGATAACACAATCATATCAGATGGGTTCTGATGGAATTATTGGGAGTTCATATGAGGCCACTAGAGTTGAAAAGTTTATGAGGTTGAGCCCTCCAACTTTCACTGGTACTAAGGCTGAGGAGGATCCTCAAGGTTTTATAGATGAGATAAAGAAAATCTTGTAGGTTATGCGTGCTACCGATGTAAAGGGTGTGGAATTTTCTACTTATCAGTTAGAGAAAGTAGTATACCAATGGTATAAAGAGTGGGAGCAGCTTAGGTGTGATGATGTTAAGTTCACTTTGTGGGATGATTTTTCTAGTGCTTTTCTTGGTTGCTTCTTTCCTCAGGAGTTAAGGGAGGTAGAAATTAAGGAGTTTATAAACTTAAAGAAAGGCAGGATGACAGTAAAGGATTACGCTTTGAAGCTCCACCAGTTGTCGCGATATGCTCCTGAGCTAGTGTCCAAAATGAGGAAATTCACTTTTGGTTTTTTTCCTAAATTAATTTAGAAAAGTAAGGTTGCCTTATTGGACAAGGATATGGATATCTCTCGACTAGTGGTGTAAATGCAAAAGGTTGAAGAGGAAAAGAAAAAGCTGGCAGAGGTAGGGGAGAGGTAGAGTAAGAAGTTTCGGTATTCGAATCAGGGTGGAGGTCAGCAGTAGAGTGGTGGAGATGGTGGAAAATGGTCTAAGAAGTGGGGCAACACTAGTTCCTATTTGATGGATTATGCACCTTATCCAAAGCCATCCAAAGATTGTTATTTTTATTGTGGAGATGGTTCAAGGGCACAGGTGTGACATCTCAAGCTAATGAAGCCCGGTCAGCTCCATCCTATCCTCCTTGTAGATTATATGGTCAGTCATACCTTTGTTAGTGTGTGAAAGGGGGAATAGGTGTTTTAGTTATGGCCAGATTGGTCATAGGCAACGATATTTTCCTTCTAGAGTTGCTTGTAGGGCCAATAAGGTTTTAGTTGCCACATCATCAACTCCTACATCAAAGGGTGCCACTTCTAGCACCAGCACTGGCTGGAATTGCTTGTATTCTCTTATTACCCGTAAAGATACGAGGTATCTCCTGGTGTCATCACTAGTATGTTAAAACTTTTTTCTCGTGATGTGTACTATTTACTTCTTTTAGGGTCTACCCTTTTTTATGTGAGCTTATTTGTGGCTGCGCATTTTGGTTTTGGTCCCGAGTATATTTTGTACCCTTTTTCTATTTCCACCCAGTGGGTGACTGTGGTTGCTAGAAGAGTCTATAGTGGTTGTGTGGTCTCTGTTGGTGGTAGGTAAACTTTAGTGGATTTGATTGAATTAGACATGGTTGATTTTGATGTTATCTTGGGGATGGATTGGTTATGTTTGTTCTATGACTCTTCAGATTGTAATGCCCCGAGTTTATACCCCAGACGTGACACAGTGCTTACGACCCCGAAGGACCACAAGCTAACCCATTAATGATATCTATTGTGAGCACTGAATAGTGACACTATAATAATAATATTTATGAAATAAATACAAAAATTAGGTTGATGTCGCCATAAGGTTCACAACTGAAGATAAATACTGAATACTGAAAATGAATATTGAAATTGAACATCTGTCTGAAATACTCTTGTCTGAAAGCCTCTAACTATCTAAATATGGAGTTGATGGGACAGGTCCCCAACTAACTCTATCTACTGAACATACTAAACTACTGAAATAGTAAATCTTTGTCCTCGGACTATGATGACTCACTACTAACCCTGCTGCTGAAAAATTGAGATGCTAAGTACGGTCAGAATCCTGTGCATCTGAACCTATGATATAAGACATCATAGAGCAAAAGAAAAGTATGCATCAGTACTTTGAATGTACTGGTATGCTAAGTATGGTAGGATGATATGTATGGGTTCATATGCATGAACAATAACTAGCTGAGTAACATGGGCGTTACTGAATGAGAGTACATGCATAAATACATAAACTGTAACTGAGATCATGTTAACACTGGATACTGAGTTTTGAATACTGATTAACTGATAACTGAGTTTATTGATACTGTATTACTGATAGCTGAGTGACTATTTCTGACAGTTTTGGTTTTGTAGAACTGATCTAAGATCTAAACTGAGCTGGGTGACTGTGTTTGACAGTCCTAAATCTATAGAACTGAACTGAGTTCTATACTAAGACTAAAACTAAAACTGTGGGAAATAATTATCTAACCGACATGACCCTCTCCGAAAGGATTGGGGTCTAACTTGTAATCCCAGCTGGAAGGGTGTTAGTATCGTGCATGGGTAAAGACAGAGTTGTGAGTTAACCCTCTCTGATAGGAAAACCTTTTGTCAACCCTCGCTGGTAGGAAAACTTATTTGAGATGTATTAACCCTAGTCTGGCAAGAAGATATCTCAACCTACACTGGCTACGTAGTTCTGTAACGCAGGAATTTCTACTAAGGGTCAAACCCTATGCTGGGAGAAATGTCCCCATCCCTGGGTTCACTCTGTGATGATTCCTACTCCCAACTGAATAGACATTGAACTGATTTCTTGACTGTACTAGGCTTGACTGAACTATTACTGATCGTGCTATCTAGATGAACTGAACTGAGTTCACTGGTTTCCACGGACTGATGAAATACTGCTGAGTTCTATTGACCGAATGAGTTCACTGAGTTTTGAACTGAATACTAAACTAATACTGTGAATGATTACTGAGTACTACTGTTCGTGACACTACTGAGACTGTTCTATAACTACTGTAGCTCTAGGTAAACATCTAGATTTTGGGTATTGAATACCCCCAGGATTCGATAGCATAAAAAGTAAAGCACAGCATAAACTTGAAAAGCATAACAATGTTCACTTGTTCATAACTCATTCATAGAGACATTTTATCACACACTTGTAAGATATAAGCTTGCACATATGCTAGCATGTCATGATTTTTCCCATTTAATTCACATGAGCAAATTATCAAGCACTTGAGGAACATAATCTATTCACATGATACTAAACAATATGTAGGCATCACAATTTCAAATCCCAATTTACAAATCAAAGGTTTTTAACATGAATTCACATAATACTACACACGTGATAACTAAATTCACATGAAACTTATAATAAACCATGGATTAGAAACCCAATTAACATTTTAATCATGAATACACTCAAATCTAACATGAAAATCATGAAATTAATTTACTTGTAGTTTAAAAGAGTTTCTTGAACTCCAAGGGTGGAAGGAAACCCTTGGATGAACACTTCACATACCTTGGTACTTGAATTAGTGAAGGTTGATGGTGTGTTCTTGAAGCTTGAATTTGAAATTGGATCCCCTAGGGTTTGTTCTTGAGAGCAATTTGAGAGAAACTGAATGTTTTTGCCCTGGGAATGACTTAATCTCATGTTTTTGGGGCTGAATAAGGGTGGAAAAAGAACCAATTACTCCTCTGGACGTGGACTTTTAATAATTGAAATTGTTCCTAGTGATGCGCAAACTGACGTTCCATATCGATGGCATCAACGTGATGACCAATGCATCGTGTTGA
Source organism: Capsicum pubescens (assembly GCA_030864215.1). NCBI lineage: Eukaryota > Viridiplantae > Streptophyta > Magnoliopsida > Solanales > Solanaceae > Capsicum > Capsicum pubescens. The sequence goes on along the minus strand of CM061544.1, from coordinate 238,546,306 downwards.
GTTCTTGTTGGTTCACTGGAATGGCACTGAAAGCTGGGGAAAAATTATCTGGTGACGCGATGGGCAACGCGGCATGTCGATATCGCGTTGACCCACTATTTTGGTCACCCAAACATGTTCCAAATGAGGTTTGAAAAATCCAAAACTCACCTGAGGTGACCTACTAACATTCCTGATCACGAATCAACCTAAAAATCGATATTTTAAGGTCATAAGGGTTGTGAAATAAGATCACCAACTTATGAAGGCTAAAATAAATTCTAAGTGTAAATACTTAGCTGAAATTTTTAAGTCTAGGACCTCCTTTCAAGCTTTAACAGACTGAGTTAAGCTAAGGATTTTTTTCTTGCAGGGTCTTACAAGATTGTCAGACCCGTAAGGTCATTTTTAATTTTCCTAAGGAACCGGTTATAGAGTTGGAAGGGATTTCCCTAGTGCCTAAGGGGAGGTTTATATCATATCTTAGAGAACAAAAATTAATTTTAAAAGGGTGTCTCTATCATTTTGTCCGTATTAAAGATTCTATCTTTGAGGGTCCTTCTTTACAATCCATTCCCATGGTTAGTGAATTTCCTGAGATTTTACCTGATGATCTTCGGGGTGTCCCTCCGATAGGAAAATTGAGTATGGGATTGATCTTCTTCGGAACACTCATCTTATCTCTATCCCTATGGATCCAGCTGTGTTGATGGAACTTAAGGAATAGTTGAAACATCTTCTTGACAAGGGTTTTATCCACCCTTGTGTGTCTTCGTGGGGTACTCATGTTCTTTTCATGCATAAAGAGAATTGTTCTCTCTCTATATGTATTGATTACTGTAAGTTTAATAAGGCGATGATAAAGAATAAGTTCCCTCCTCCTAGGATTGATGATCTGTTTGACCAATTTTGGGTGCTATGTATTTCTCCAAGATTGATCTCCGTTTGGGATACCATCAGCTAAAGATTGCATTTGTATGCTAAGTTTTAAAAATATGAATTTTAGTTGAACGTTGTTTCCTTTTTGGGTCATCTTATTTCTAGTGAATCCACAGAAGGTTGTAGTGGTTAATAAGTGGCCTAGACCCATGACTCCAATAGACATTCAGAGTTTCTAAGGTTTAGCCTATTATTATATGAGGTTTGTGGAGAGATTCTCATCAATTGTCTCACCTTTGACTAAATTCACTTAAAAAAGGTGAGGATTTGTGGTCCACTTCTTGAGAGGGGAGTTTTGAGGATGGTGGTGTGTTCTTTCAACAATATATGGATAAGGTGAAGGGGATTTGAGATAGGCTTAAGACTATCCAAAGTCGCCAAAAGTCTTATGTGGACGTGAGTCGAAGAGGGTTATAGTTCAATGTGGGTGATTGGGTATTCTTGAAGGGGGCGATGCAATTTGGAAATAAGAGGATCCTCAATCCCTATTATGTTTACCCCTATTTGTTTTTTAAGAGAGTGGGGAATGTTTCCTATGAGCTAGAATTGCCTACAAATTTTAGGTTCTATTAACCTTGTGATATGTGTCTATGTTGAAGAAATGCTTTAGAAATGCTTCGGTGATCCTTCCTTGGTGGTTCCTATTAAGAGTGTTGGTATTTTAGATTCCCCATCATACCAAGAGGTCCCAGTGGAGATATTGGATAGACAAGTTCGTATATTGAGTACTAAAGATGTGTCTTTAGTAAAAGACCTTTGGAGAAACTAAAAAGTGGAAGAAGAAAATGGGAAGCTGAAGAAGATATGAAGGCTAAGTACCCATTCTTGTTCCATGTGTTGGACGAAGGATCTTAAGGTATGAATTTTATTTTTACCTGGTTATTATCTGGGTTTATCATTTGATTTTGGTGTAATATTGTTATTCTCATGTGAAAAGTTTCCTAGCTTATTATTCAAGGATGAATAATCCGAAGGGGGGTATAATGTAACACCCTATAAATTTTGAGCATTTTATTTTTGGCCCTTCCATGTTTGAAATGTTGATTTTGGACTTAACTTGAGTTTAGTCATGTGAATGGGGTGTCCCAAGAGAGTTTCAAAATTTTTAGATGGAGTTCGGGGTAAGTGTAAACCATGGAGGCAGTGAGCCTCTGCGATATCGCCATGTTATGGAGGCTACACTCCATGAAGGATACCTTATCATGGAGGATAATCTCCACGTTTATCATCTTGGCACGGAGTTTAGCCTCCACGATAAAGTCCTTACCATGCCGCTATGTAAAATTCGTGCAGTTTTTGCTTAGTTTACTTGGGATAAGGGGTATTGGGGTCTTTTAACCTATGTACGAACCTTAAGAATAATATAGCTTATTCCTTTTAGTTTTAAGAGATTAAAATCCTCAATTCCACTCTCAAGATCAAAAACCCTAAGAGAGCCTAAGGATTTCATCTATGTTTATCTTTTGGGTTTCAAGCTTTGAAGTTCATTTAAATTCTCGTGTGTCTAAGGCATGTACCTCTTTCCCTATACTAGTATTTTATTAATGGCATGAAAGTCAGCTTATTATTCGTGGTCTTGATGTTGGGTTTTGAACTATGGGTTGAGGGTTTTGGAGATAAATTGTTTGAATGTTTTCTCGTGATTACTATTGAGCTATTACGTTTTACATTGTTGATTTATACACTCATTGGGGTGCATGGAAATGGTAATTAAACTAAGGGGTCATGGTTATCCCCAATTTGTTGATTTTATCCTTAATATATGCTTTTGGAAATTGTGTTTCTCAACCCATACTTCATCAATCTTTTATGCCAATGCATTAGTATAAATGAGCAAGTCAAACCGTATGACAAAACTATATTCATTATCAATTTCAAAATTTGGGTTGAGGGAACATAATTTCCGAAACCATATATCTAGGAAAAATAGCCAAATTGGGGATAACCATGACTCCTTAGTTTATTTACCATTTTCCATGCACCCCAAAGAGTGTATAAATCAACAATGTAAAGCATAATACTTTAATAGTAATCATGAGAAGACATTCAAACGATTCATATCCAAAACACACAACCTATAGTTCAAAATCCAACATCAAAACCATGAATAATAAACCAATTTTCATGACATTAATAAAATAAAAGTATAGGGAAAGAGGTACATTCCTTAGACAAACAAGAATTGGAAAGTAATTTGGAACTTGGAACTCGAAAGAGAACGTACAATGAAATCCTTATGCCTTCTTGGGATTTTGAGTTTTAGAGTGGAATTGGGGATTTTTAATCTCTTAAACTGAAAGGAATAGGCTATATATATATTAAGGGTCGTACATAGGTGAAAGGTCCCCAATACCCCCCATCCCAAGTAAATTAAACAAAATTGCATGAATTTTACATAGGGGCATGGCACGGACATTATAGCAGAAGCTAACCTCCGTACCACGAACCCTGATGCAGAGATTATCCTCTGTGTCATGGACCATATTGCGGAGATTATCCTCTATGACACAAGGATATCGCGGAGGCTCACTGCCTCCGTGGTCAAAAACCTTACCCAACCCCATCCAAAAATACCGATACTCTCCCAAGACACCTCATTCACATACCTACACAATTTAGGTCAAAAATTAATATTTCAAACACAGGGGGCCCAAAGATAAATGCTCAAAATTTTAAGGGTGTTACATTATCTCCCCTTAGGATCATTCGTCCCCGAATGATGCGCTAGGACACTTTTTGCACAAGCATAGCAATATTATACTAGAATCAAATGATAAACCCAGTAAGTAACAAGGGATAAACGAAACTCATACCTTAAACACCTTTGTTCGACACATGGAAACAGAATGGGTACTTATACTTCATATCTTCCTCAGCTTCCCAAGTGGCTTTTTCCATTTTTTGGTTCCTCCAAAGGACGTTTACTGAAGCTACATCCTTAGTACTTAATCAATGAACTTGTCTATCCAAGATCTCCACCAGGACCTCGTCGTATAATAGGGAATCCAAAATATCAACACTCTCAATAGGCACCACCAAGAAAGGATCACCCAAGTATTTCTTAAACATGGACATATGAAACACATGGTGAATAGAACCCAACTTGTAGGCAATTCTATCTTATATGCAACATTCCTCAATCTCTTCAAAATCAAATAGGGACCAACATAACAGGGACTGAGCTTCCCCTTCTTTCAAAATCGCATCACCCCCTTCATGGGAGACACCTTCAAGAAAACCCAATCACCTCATTGAACTCTAACTATCTTCACCTTATGTATGCATAGGACTTGTGGAGACTTTGGGTAGTCTTAATCCTATCCCGAATCACGTTCACCTTTTCCATTTCTTGATGAACTAAATAAGCATTGAACATCCTTGTCTCAAAAACTTTGAACCACCCAATAGGATATCTACACCTCCTACCATACAACGCATCAAATGGGGTCATACCAATGCTGAAGTGATAGCTATTATTATACACAAACTCTATAAGAGGAAAATGATCAGCCCAACTACCATCAAATCCAATTACACAAGCCCGAAGCATATCTTCCAAAGCCTGAATGGTCCTTTCCAGTTGTCCATCCATCTTTGGTCCGAAAGCAGTGTTAAGGTTCACCTAAGTCCCCAAACCTTGCTAGAACAACCACCAAAAATGAGATAAGAAATGAGTACCACGATCAAAAATGATGGAAATTGGAGAAACATGCAACTTTACAATCTCCTAAATAAACATCCTTGCATAGTCCTCAACAAAATAACCGGCAAGAAGTAAGCCGACATAGTCATCCTTTCCACGAAAAAAAAAATAGAATCAAATTGCTTATGAGTCTGTGGAAGACTAGTAATTAAATCCATATCAGTCACTTCCCATTTCCACACAGGCAACTTAATTTCTTGATATAACCCGTCGGGCCTCAAGTGCTCCACCTTCACTTTTTGACACACCATGAACTTAGCCACAAAATTAGCCATGTTCCTCTTCATGTTACTCCACCAATAAGTCACCTTAAGGTCATGATACATCTTTGTAAATCTAGGATGTACTGAATGACACAAATCATGAGCTTCAGCCAAAATTCAAACTCGCAGCCTATCCACATCGGGAACACACAACCTCCTTCAGCCAAAATTCAAACTCGCAGCCTATCCAGATCGGGAATATACAACCTCCCTTGGAACCTCAATATACCATCACCACTAATCTCAAAATCCATCACTCTATCTATGTTTTGCGGAGAAATTTGATTTTTTGAAAGAAAGTCGCCACTTAATTTTGAAAAGGAATTAAGAAACCTTTACACACTTTAAATGATTCAAAACAAGGAAATCATTTTAAGTTAGAGATTCTAGATAAGCGGTTCCTATTAACGTTTTAGGAAGGTGACTTGTGGTTATCTGGACTGTTTGAAAATTGTCTTTTGATTAACTTCGAAAAGATTAATTTTGTCAAAAAGTGATTGATTTTTTGGAAAGAAAGTGATTTTGGAAATATTTTGGTGTTTATGCAAAATTAGCTTTTAGCGACTTAACTAAGGATTTAACTAGGTTCACAAAGCACATAAGGAAAACAAACATAAGGAATAGGGGGAAGGGGAAAAAGTAAGGGATTTAGGCCATTGGCCCAAACCAACAAAACCTGTCCTAGTCTAATTGGGCCTTCGACCCATTTCACCTGTTCGAATCTAGTTTTTGAACTTTTGGCTCAGATCTTGCCTCCACCTGTGTTAAATACAACCTAGGCTTCATGGCCCGAATGAATGAATAAAATAAATAAAGACAACAATAATTAAATGAAATGAAAGAATAAATGAGACTTTTGTCTCTTAGCCGCTTCAATAATGGGACTTTAACCCATTTCTTCTTTTACTTCTGTCTTCTCGTATCCATATGTCAAACAACGGGCTTTTGGACCTTCTTTCGGGCTTGGTTCGATAGACACGTTGGGCCTCAGTGACCAGTGATGAATATACAAAAGGAAAAGAGTCCATGCAGGACTTGAATGCATCCACATGCAAAGAGAAACATATAGCAATTAACTTGTCTTCAAATGTGGATAGAGATTAGAACCTAATTGACAAAAAAATACTACTGGTAAGAAATATAACAAAACATTAGAGATGTCAAGAAAAATGTGAAAGGGACACCATTGATATTGAATGAAATGTCAATCAAATTTTTTAGAAAAAAATTTAAACTAAGAAGTATCGAGGCAGGACACTTAGACAACAACAGCAAAACAACAACATAAAGAAACTAAATAGAAGGGAAAATACGAGAAGGATAGTCATTCAAATATTTTATTAATCCTGGACCTAATTAATTCTGAACATAATTTAAACTGTTCAAGTACCTAACTTCCTTCCCGTTATAACGAATTTTACATAATCTTGGAATCGGATTAATCATACAACAAACGCATTCATAGGCAAGAAAAATCAAACCCAGGCCATCTCAAATAATTTTTCTAACTCTTTCTATTTAAGGGAAAATAATTTCTTAGGAATCAATATTTATCAAACTTTTACCGCTTATTTCATAGAAGACTCGTGGGGCACGAAAAATCATAACAGACGACTCATACACCTCAAGATAAGGACATAATGAAACCAATACAAAATTCAAATTCTCGTGAGCAAAATTAAATTCTTATAAAGATTCAAGATTTAAGCAGGAGCATTATAGGATATTTGCAATAACTAGAATGGGTTAGATAAGAACATTCAAATAAACAAGGATATTTCCAGTCTTTAAATTGTACGCAGGTAAACCAAAAGAATTTACATAAGAAACCAACAAAATCTACAAAAATAAATTCTTTTTCTTTATATTTTTGTCACCTTGAAAACACAGAATCAGTGAACATATATGATAAAAAAAACTCTGTAATAGTATTGGGCAGCGGATGGCTCATATACATTAACAATAGTTGCTTGTAACAATAGACAACACACATACATAAAGACATCACACATACATGTTTCACAGTCATTCAAGAACTTTGAAACAACAATAATACATCAAAAGCAGCTTTACAGTCATCTAAGAACTTTGAAACAACAATAATAAATCAGAAGCAAGGAATATCAACATATTCACCAAAATCCTATAGCTTATGAAAGCCTCTAACAGCAAAAAAATCCAAGTGAAACAAGATTACTAATAATAACACCATTATAAAGCTGCAACACTAATAGATTAACGAAAAAGGAAACAAACATAGAAGTAAAAAAATTGAAACGTTACCTATTTTGGAGCAGCGAAATAGGACGACGAGCTTCGTTCAGAATCACGACCACCAAAAACTTCTTCACCGTCAACCGAAACTCTTATTTAGCGGATGAACAAGAACATGATTTTTGCTCACGATCGAATTTTCTCAATAATTTTCCTTCTTTTCTTTCTTCTCAAATTGTTCGAACCCAAGAAGATTTTTTTTTCTTTTCCCAGACCCAAAAATTTTCAATCCAAATTTTGAACCCCATAATTTTCTACCCTAGAGAAAAATCTCCTAACTTTTGAATTCAGAAGAGAAAGAAGAGGATAGCAAAAAGAAAAATCCCCAAAGTTTCGAACCCTAATTTTTCAACACCAAAATTTTCTCTCCTTTTCAGCTTTTAGGAAAATAATTCCCAGAGAACCCAGAAGGGAAAGAAGAGAGAGAAAAAAATAACCCCAAAATAGTGGCCCAAGAGGACTTTTATAGATTAGAGAATTAGGGAGCATTTTGGGACATGAACCGTAGGATATTTGGAATTTGAAATTCTCAATTCTCCCTCCAGTTTGAGATTTCATCAAAAAAAATACCAATTTTTGGATTATCCTCCCCCGAAATTAAAATGATGGACTAATACCATTTGAGAAAAATGAATTCTCTCCCCCAACCAAAAGAAATTAGCCAAATATGTACTAGATTCGTACCATTATCCCGAAATTCACAGAATTGAAACATTGAGAGGCCGCCGACCTCGTTTATAGAAGATTCGAGGCTTCTCTTCATCTAAATATTGCATGAAATACGTGTGAAGAGAAAACTATTGGGCTGGGGCTAAGTCGGTTCGAAAATGGGTTTGAGATGGTTCAGTTTTGGCTGAATCAGGTTGTTGGAGGTGGGTTGCAAAGTTGATGGAGTTAGTGCGCAGCTTTGTTGCCTTGGAAGAGAAGAGTTTTATGGGAAAAATAAGGGAAATAGGGTAGTGGGCCGGATCTTAATACCTTTGGGCTATTTGAGGGGGTTGGATTTACGCCTATTGATGTTGTTAATTGGAAATCCTATCGTTGGGCTATTGTTTGAAGAAAACATGAAATAGGCCCAGGCGTTTGGAAAAATTGGGTTAAAAATTGGAATGGGTTATTAATTGAGAGGTATGGGTTGGATCATTAAGAATAGGAATTAGGGATTTAGCCAATTCATTTAAGTTTTGGCCAAATTGAAAATCAATTGGCCAATTGCACCGCAATTATGGCCAATTTGATTTCAATTATTGCCAAATCTAATAGATTAACCAAATTAAGTCAAAATTTGAAATGAATTAATACCTCATTTAACCCCGATCTTCTGGATTTGATAAAATCAAACACATTTATTCAGATAAATTATTTTTTAAGACAAATATATTTGAATCAAGACTTTAATTATTAAATTTATTTTCCAAATAATCCTTAATTTAAAGTCCAATTTTGATGAAAATGTTCATTTAAATGACATCATTTATACAATCCCGTATATGCAAATACGAAATATATAATTATCACTTAAATGACAAATTTGGCCAAATGCATATTTTAAAATGCATTTATTTGAAAAAAATAATTGTTGTGATTTTATTTGAAAATCGAAGAAACTCGAGATTAAATGCAGTTGTGGAGGGAAAAGATTAGGTGTCAACAATTGCCCCCTCCCTTTGGGTAGGATGGATTCAAGTAATCCTAGGCAAAGGGAGGTTGACGTTCCTAATTTTTGTCCGACCATAAATTCGTATCTAAGAGAGGTTAGTTTTCCGCACGAGTTTCATAGAGTTATGGCCGAACCTCAGTATCAGGTTTCCTATATATCTCAGGTTTCATGAGAATTCCGGCCACTTGTAGTTCATAAATCTTGATTTTAAGCATGATTTTCAAGAAAATTCACCAACTAATCTCAGTTTTGGAGTTTCTGATGGAACCGAAACGCTAGGGAATAAAGGGATTTGGGGGAGGTTGGAATGCAGTCGAGTTTTCTACAAAGATCCAGGACTACATATCCCTAAGATTTCAGGGAATCAGACTTCTTATAGTTCAACTCAGTCGATAGAAAAGATAGCCTTTTATTTTAGACGATCTTTGGCTGGGATGAGTCACAAGTTAATGATCGAGTTGTGGAAAGGAAGTTTGTAACCTCTTAACCATACATGTGAGATCCTTCACATCCATAGGTAAGAACTTACCTGTACATAATTTCCAAAACTCTAGGTGTGTTGTCACCCGGATTTGAAGAAAGGGAAGACTACCCTCGATGTAAGTTTAGAAGTATCTCAAAGGTGAAGTTGAAACTGAAATGTCCCAAAATACCCACATGCCTTCTAACAGGGGTGTGGTTGAATGGTGGTGGTGATCATCCTTTAGCTTGCGTCTAAAGAGTTTGACACCCCTCTCTAGACTATATCCCATTTTGCTGCTAAGAAAGAGTTCCACATTGTGTTGCGTCCTATCTGAAGTCGTCCGCACCTGTGGTTTTGATTTTATATTTTTATTCTCTCAGATGCTATAGACAATGCTTCAAGCAAAAAGTGTTAGTTCTAAACATAATTCACGAAAGAGGTATGTAGTCTTTTACCATATCTCTACGTGAGTTGTGGCCTGAAAAGTGGAGTCATCTCTTCATGTACCTATTTGGAATGAAATAACTGGCAAAAACAAATGCAATACCCTTTTGGTTATTGCATAACTAACTCATTTGTTCGAGTGAATATGACTTCAAAGTAGGGTGACCTTTGGACACCAACGACACTTTATGCAGAACGGTCCCAGCAACCGTTTAATCTTATGCTGATACGGAAACCTCTTTGCTTGTCTATAATGCTTGTCATATGTGTAATGATAACCTTTTCAATCATTGACAATAATTCTTTGCCCATGATCTCGGGTAAGTCTTGCGCATATTTGTATCAATATGACTTATAGCTTTCCCTTGAATTGACCATCTTTGGATAATCTTGCATATTATTTGATGTTAGATACAAGGCGACTTATGGATATACTTTGAATTTTTAGTCTTTAGGTAATCCTGCACATTATCCGACCTTGGATAAGAGATGACTTACAGGTATCCCTCCAATCGTTAGCTCTCTGGTATTCCTGCACATCATCCGACGTTGGATACAATATGAGTTACAGATATGTCTCAAATTTCTAGTCTTTGGGTAATCCTACACATAATCAATCTTGGATATGGCGCGGCTTATAGAGAACCCTTGGACATTTAAATTTGATAATCTTGCATATTCTCCTTTAAGGATTTAGTTGCGACTAATGGATAATCTTCGAACTATCTATTTTTGGGTGACCTTGCACACTATTCGGTTAGGATATTATTGTGGCTTATGGATGACCTATGAGCTATCAGTTCAAAGGTGATCTTGCACACTATCATATTTCAAATAATATGACTTATAGATGACCCTCAAATTGTCAATTTCTAAGAAGTCTCATGTATAATCTATCTTTAGACACCGACTTAAAGGTGTCCCTTCAAATCGTGTGCTCTTAATGCATTCAGATGTTGATTCATAAAATGATGAGATATCCTTGACGCCAGCATTTAAGTCTAGCGTGTCAACAGATATTAAATATGATGATATCCTCGACGCCAGCATTTATGTCTTGCGTTTCAAAAAATATAAAATACTGATGATATCCTTGATGCCAGCGTTTATGTCTTACGTGTCAACAGATATGAAATGACGATGATGTGAAATAGCCCTCTTGGAAATAATATGAATGGCCTTCTTGGCTATGATATGAAATGGTCTTCTTGGCAATGAAATGAAATGGCCCTCTCGGTGATGATATGAAATGACCCTCTCGGCAATGCTATGAAATGGCCCTCTAGGAAATGATATGAATGGCCCTCTTGTCAATGATATGAATGGTACTCTCGGCAATGCTATGAAATGTCCCTCTTGGAAATGATGTGAATGGCCCTCTCGGCGATGATATGAAATGGCTCTCTTGGCAATGATGTGAATGGCCCTCTCGGCGATGATATGAAATGGCCCTCTCAGCAATGCTATCAAATGGACCTCTTGGCAATGATATGAATGTCTCTCTTGGCAATGATATGACTGGCCCTCTCGGCAATGCTATGAAATGGCCCTCTTGGCGATGATATGAAATGGCCCTCTCGGTGATGATATGAAATAATATAAAATGTCCCTCTTGGCGATGATATGAATAGCACTCTTGGAAATTTGAAAGCAGTTTTACCTGAGTTTATTTGTCTGCGTCTTGATTTCTACTTGTACCTGTACTTGAAGTAGACAATTAGTAGACATAAAGTTGCTCTCACCCTGTATGGCTTAAGGTGAATTTTGAGGGCGGCTTTCTGCTCTTCCCCCTATTGAGTGATCTTTTGATTATTGTATTTATTATACTAACTCCCTTGAATATACTTGCACTCAAAATATTTAGTAAGCACAAAGTCGCTTTTGCTAGCGACTATTTTTTTAGAAAAATTCTAAATACAATATTCATAAAGAAAATAAGACGCCTTTGTTTGTCCTTTATGATTTCAAGAAATGAGATGGACAATTAAAAAGGTCATCAATAAATAGGTGTTGAGCCCATTTTTGGGCTACCAAAAGTACCGTTCTTAAGCATTATATGCTCTGGCATGGCTCCCGACTTGCTTGGGGATTTTTCAATAGAAACGCTCATTTTTTTGTATCGATCCCTGCATCCACAGAAAAATGATTAGTTTGAATAAAACTACTCCGTGTTGACTTTCTTGTCTGCTCGATTTACTCCTCGCCATCTTTCAGGTTCCCCATCACATTGGTATCTCCACCTTGGGTCCTTGCTCCCATAGATGCCCAGGCAATCACTAGGTAAAAGATTTGTAAAGATTTTTTTCAAAAGTAGTCTTATTTTTAGCAAATAGTTTCGAAAGTAACTGTAAGAACTTTAGAAAATTTCTTCTATTCATGTCATGTGCTAGCTCAACGACCATATTTCTCTTGATTCTGGTACTGTCCGACGTTTGACGGAGGATTGCTAGGGATTCAGCATTGTCGAGGCTCTCTACCAAAAGTTTTATCAAAGACGGAGATTTAGTCTTCCTAGACTTTTATCACAGGTTGTGATTCTCAAATCTCAACTTTGACCTCTAGTGCTGGGAAATTTGAAATATATTTCAATATTTGGTGGAAATTTTGAGGCCTTCCTCAAAATTTCTGGCCCAGTTTAAAGTTGTTTGATATAACGCCAACTCGAGAGGATCCGAAGTCTTTGTTGGTCTTCATTTTCCTTGTTGGATGTCGATCTTCTCTTGTGAATTTTTGAGATTCCTTCTTAAAAATTCTGCCCCAGTTTCCATTTCCTAAGGTTATATGACCGAGCCGTTGGGGCGCCTACATATCCCGTTAAACCAGAAATCAGGTCAAACATAGTTCAGGACTACGCTAAGGATATATAGAAAAATCTAATGGGTTGACCAAAGCCGACATCGTCCGCCTACGTATCCCTTTTGTTGAGAATTCAGGTCATCACATAGTTCATACATAAAGGGAAAGGATGAAATTTTCTAAGGGGTTGATCGAAGCCAACATAGGCCGCCTACTTATCCCTTTCTTGGGAACTCAGGTCAAACATAGTTCGTACATAAAAGAAAAGGGATTCTAGGCAGTTACTCAATAGAAAACAACATTACTACAAAGGCGATTACAAGTAAACTGAGGAAACACAAAAACTAGAACGTCATTCAAACATAATATATTTTTACTGCATCAGAATTGATTAGTTTGGTCCACTATTGACCATCCATCTCATACAAAATCAGATCCCCTCTAGATAGTACCTTGCGAACTACGTATGGCCCTTGCCAATTTAGAGCGAACTTGCCCTTGTAGTCTTCTTGGTGAGGAAATAAGCGTTTGAGAACCAATTTCCCAACTTCGAGTGTTCGATTTCTTACTTTCTTGTTAAAGTCATGAACCATCCTGTGCTGATATAACTGAACATGACATACAGCAACCATTCTATTTTCATCAATCAACATGAGTTGTTCGTAGCGAGCGCGAACCCATTCTTCATTGCTTAGTCCGGCTTCCTGAATAATCCTTAGGGAAGGTATTTCAACCTCAGCAGGTATCACAGCTTCATTCCCATAAATTGATAGATAAGGAGTCACCCTGGTGGAGGTTCGAACTGTCGTGCGATACCCTAGTAAAGCGTAAGGCAACATCTCATGCCATGATCTATCATTTTTTATCATCTTTCTCAAGATCTTCTTGATGTTTTTATTGGCAGCTTCCACGGCTCCATTCATTTGTGGACGATATGTGGTCGAGTTGCGATGCGCTATTTTAAATTGATCGCAAATATCATTCATCAAGGGACTATTCAAGTTTGACCCATTATTAGTAATGATCGATTCTGGCACTCCAAATCGGCAAATCAACCTATTCCTGATAAAATCTGCAACCACTTTCTTAGTGACGGCTCTATATGAAGCAACTTTGACCCACTTAGTAAAGTAGTCAATAGCAACCAAAATAAATCTATGCCTATTCGATGTCGGTGGCTCTATTGGTCTGATAACATCCATGACCCAAGCTACGAAAGGCCAAGGTGAATTCATTGCATGAAGCTCATGTGGAGGCATTCGAATCAAATCTCCGCGCATCTGACATTTTGGACACTTCTTCACATACCTGCTACAATCATTTTCCATAGTCATCCAGAAGTAACCGGTTCTCAGGATCTTTCTAGCAAGGGAGAACCCGTTCATGTGGGGCTCGCAAACTCCATCGCGTACTTTTTTTATCAATTTATTATCTTTCGCAGCATCGACGCATCTTAAGAATCCCAAATCCGGAGTCCTCCTAAAAAGTATTTGCTCACTTGGAAAATAGTTATTCGCCAAACGCCGGATTGTCTTGTTTTGGTTGTTACTGGCCTCTTCAGGATATATTCCAGATTCTAAATACCTTTTGATGTCATAATACCATGGCTTTCCATCAGGCTCCTCTTCAACGTTTGCACAATGGGTGGGTTGCTCCTTCAATCTTATTTCCAAAGGATCAATGTAACTCTAATCTGGGTGCTGAATCATGGAGGATATAGTAGCCAAAGCATCAGCAAACTCATTTTTTATACTTGGGATATGTTTGAAATCAACTTCTTTAAATTTTCCACATAATTCCTGCACCAGCTCCACATAAGGAGTAATCTTGGAATTTTTTACCGCCCATTCTCCCCGTACCTGATGAATCAGTAAGTATGAATCCCCAATGACTAGCAATTCACGAATACCCATATCAAGTGCTAATTTGAGACCTAAGATGCAAGCTTCATATTCGGTCATGTTATTAGTGCATAGGAAATGCAACTTAGCAATTACCGGATAGTGTTGACCCATTTCTAACACCAAAACTGCTCCGATTCCTGAACCTTTGAAGTTGACCTCCCTATCAAAGAATAGCCTCCATCCGGGGTAAATTTCTGTAATGCCTTCTCCTACAAATAAAATTTCTTCATCTGGGAAATAAGTCTGAAGTGGCTCATATTCATCATCAATCGGATTCTCTGCTAAATGATCTGTTAAAGCTTGCCTCTTGATTGTCCTTTGAGTTAGATACACAATGTCAAACTCACCCAGCAACATTTGTCATTTGGCTAGATTTCTTGTGGGCATGGCTTTCTGGATATATACTTTAATGGATCCATTCTTGAGATAAGGTACGTGGTATATGACGATAGGTAATGCCTCAACTTTTGTGCGGCCCAAGTCAAAGCACAACATGTCCTTTCTACGAGAGTGTAACGGGATTCATATGGCATAAACTTTTTACTCAAGTAGTATATGGCTTTCTCTTTCCTTCCGGTCTCATCATGTTGCCCGAGGACACATCCGAAAGCATTTTCTGAGACTGATAGATAAAGCAGCAATGGAATTTCTTCTCTGGGCGGAACCAAAACTGGCGGTGCAGACAAATATTCCTAGATGAGGTCGAAAGCTCTCTGACATTCTTCTGTCCACTCATTCAATGCATTTTTCTTCAACATCTTGAGAATTGGCTCGCATATGACTGTTGACTGAGCAATAAACCTACTAATGTAATTCAAATGACCCATAAAACTCATAACCTCCTTCTTGCTCCTCGAGGGTGGCAAATCCTGAATTGTCTTGATTTTGGATGGGTCTAGCTCGATGTCTCTCCTGCTGACTATGAATCCCAGTAACTTCCCTGATGGCACACCAAAAGCACATTTAGCAGGATTTAACTTCAAATTATATTTTCTTAATCTATTGAAGAATTTCTCCAGATGGGTCAGATGATCCGGACTCTCGCGGGATTTGATAATTACATCATCAACGTACACCTCAATCTCTTTATGAATCATATCATGGAAAATTGGCGTCATAGCCCTCATATATGTTTCATATGCATTCTTGAGACCAAAAGGCATTACCTTGTAATGATAAAACCCCAGGGCGTAATAAAAGTCATCTTTTCTGCGTCTTTCTCATCCATCAATATCTAATGATACCCAGCAAAACAATCAACGAAAGACTGTATTTTATGTTTTGCACAATTATCAATGAGGATATGGATGTTGGGAAGCGAAAAATTATCTTTAGGACTGGGTCTATTCAAGTCTCTATAGTCAACACAAAGTCTAACCTTGTTCTTCCTTCTTCGGCACTGGGACAATATTGGCTAGCCATGTCGGATATTTTGTGACCTCTAAAACCTTAGACTGGATTTGTTTTGTCACTTCTTCCTTGATCTTTAGACTTAAATCTGGCTTGAATTTCCATATTTTTTTCTTGACTGGATCAAACTTAAGATTTATCGACAACTTATGCGACACAATGCTGCTGCTCAATCCCGGCATATCATCATAGGACCAAGCAAACACGTCAATGTATTCCTGCAACAGGTGAATGAGCTCTCTCTTTTTTGCTTCCGCCAGGTGGACACTGATACTTGTTTCTTTGATTTCATCATGATCTCCCAGGTTGACTGTTTCAGTTTTCTCTAGTTTGGGTTTCTCCTGGTTCTCAAACTCTTCTAGTTTTCTCTGGGATTATAACGGGCTCAATAATTCTCTACAAATTCTTACCCAAACCTCGACTAGGCTCGAACTCATTTCTCAACATCACAGTCGCAATCATTTTGTAGACAGAAGGCATTGGAGCTTTGAGTGTCAAATCCTTTTCCATAGCATTTACAATTTCCACTGTATAGAAGCTACTACCCTTTAAAACATCATCAATCACCGGTACATAACCATTGGGGTGATTCGCTCGGCTTCCTTCCCCTTGGATGACTATTTCATGATCCTCCCAAATGAATTTCAATAACTGATAAAGAGGTGATGAAACTACCTTTGCACCATGTATCCATGGTCTTCCCAAGAGCAAATTGTAACTAGGATGAATGTCCATAACATGAAACTTAGTCTTGAATTCAGCAGGTCCTATTTGGATGTGTAAATTAATTTCACCCATGGAATCTCTCTATTTTCCATCAAATGCTCTCACATTTACGTGGCTTTGGAGAATTTTCCCCAAGTCATATCCCATTTGAACCAACGTGGAGAGAATAAAAATGTTCACACCAGATCCATCATCTATCAATACCTGATTAATCATATTTTTTCGACAAATAACAGTGACGTGCAATGCCTTGTTATGCATCGCTCCTTCAAACGGCAACTCTTCAATGCTGAATGATATGTGATGACTTCCCATAATATTTCCTATCATCGTATCTAGGTTCTCAACATTCTTCCCTGTGGGAATGTATGCTTCCTCCAAGACCTTTGATAAAGCCTGTCGGTGGTATTGCGAACTCATTAATAATGCCAAAATAGAAATTTGAGTTGGAGTCTTCTCTAAATGTTTGATAGTTGAATAGTCCTTTGGTTGCATACGCCTCTAAAATTCCTCATCCTCCCCTTCAGTGATTGGCCTATTCTGTGAATCCTTTTTGTTGGTTAATTCTTCAGGAATGTAGCATCGTACCGATCGCGTCATTCATTGGACAGCAGCAATCTGTACAATAAATTCTTTCCTTGACGGGGGAGTGTACACTTGAGTTGGGGTTGTCATCACTATAAATGGGTCTTTCTCATTGACACTTAAGGCAGCCACAGCTCTCTCTATCTTTTCTACCTCTTCCGCCCTTTTGCCTTTTTCTGAATTCACCTTAATAATAGTCTTGCCAAACACCCATTCTCCTTCTATTTCAATCATGTTAACTTTATGTCCCTCATGATTAGGCAATGGGTTACTGTTGACATTTGGCATCGGTGACTGAAGCGTGATGACCTTTTGATCTATCAGATCTTGTATCTTATGTTTCAAGATAATACAATCCTTGATATTGTGCCCTGTTTCTCCTGAATGATAGGCACAATTTTGATTAGGATGATAAAATTGTGAGTTAGGATTGACAGGCTTTGGCTAGATCAGTTGCAAATGACCGGCATTCTTCAATCTTTTAAATAGTTGGGTGCGACTTTCAGCCAGCGGCGTGAAGTTTCGGGGAGGTTTCTTTTTTATGCTTGGACGCAGAGGGTATAATGGTCCTGATTTGTAGGAGGAGGCACTTGATAATAATTTGAAGGTGCTTGGATGTTTGTTCAGTCGTTTAGAAGAGTGGATTGGACATGAGGCTGATAATTTGGCGGTGGACCTTGGTATTGGAGAAAAATATTTGGCTGTGGAGCTTGGTATTAGGATTGGACATTTGGGAGTGGAGCTTGATATTAGTGTTGGATATTTGGGAGTGGAGTTTGGTATTGGGGTTGGATATTTGGGAGTGGAGGTTGATATTGGGGTTGAGTGTAGAATACATGCTGAAAGTTTGGTGACAGCGGAGAAGAGAAAATATTCCTAGAGTTGAACCTCTTTTTCATTTTTTCCACAGAATCAGCAGAAACCGTACCTACATCCTCCTTTTTCTTCTTTGAGAACATAGCAGTCCCGGACGATGTTGGGGTCTTGGTAATTTTTCCTGTCCGAATACTTTCTTATAGCGATTCTTCTATTTTAATCAAATCTGTAAAAGTCACCCTAACAGCGGACACCATCCTGGTATAATATTCTCCTTCTTGAGCACGAGAGAACACAGATACTATTTCTTCCTCAGACATTGGGGGTTGCACTTTGGCAGCTTCTTTCCTTCAGCGGAAAGCATAGTCTCGGAAACACTCATCACTTCTTTGTTTGATCCAATCTAGTGAATATCGATCAGGGACTATTTCAATGTTAAACACGAACCTGTCAAGGAAACCTTTGGCCAATGCTCTCCAACCAGTCTATCTTTTCAGTTCCTGAGACATGAACCATTCTAAGGTTTCGCCACTTAAACTCCATCTGAACAAACGCATCAATAATGCTTCATTTTTTCCTACCCCCACCATTTGATCACAATACCTTCTCATATGGGCCATTGGGTTTCTGGTGCGGTTGAACACTTCAAACTTAGGGACCTTGTACCCTTCTAGTAGATCTACTCCAGGGTAAACACATAAGTCATCGTACCCTAAATCGTCGTGGTCTATTTCTCCATGAGATTCTTTGATCCTCATGATCTCTTCATTCATAGCTAGCAACTTCATTTCATGCTCGGTCCTTCACTTTTTCTCCTTCTCTTCATAATAGTCCATCTCGGGATTAGGAAGGGGATTATAGATGTCGGGGGATCTGATAGCATGAGGAGGATTTGGAAGGGAGGCTTGATTTTGCGGATGAAAGGAAGTTGATTGGTAGGTGGGGAGGATGTTTTGAAATTTAGAAAGGTTTTGTGGAATTTGCGAGTACTTTGGTGGCATCTGAGAAGGATTTTACGAATTTGGAAACGAATTTGGTGGATTCGGGGATAGATTCGATGGAAGATTTGGGGATGGATTTTGTAGATTTGGGAGTAAATCTTGTGGATTTGGGCACGAATTTTGTTGATTTACAAATGGGTTCTAGGGATTTAGGAGTGGATTCAGAGATAGGTTTTGCGGGGTAAGAGATGGATTTTGTGGATGGTAGACATCTGGGTTATTTTTGCGATTGTAATTTTGGACAATTTCAGGAGTGGAGATGGACGATACGTTATTTGGATGGTTCCCGAGAATAGGCGTACTGAGAGGAGAAATTTAGAGTGGAGTCCCATGTCCTTCTTAAGCGGGGGCATTGACGATGATGGCCAGGTTAGCCAAATCTCAAGTGCAATTTATTTCCTCCTGAAGCATTTCTAACTTCCTTGCAAGCTCTGAAATCATCTCATTTTGTTCCGCTATTACATTGTCCCTGATGGTCAATGTGTTCTCTTCATCATTTCCAGTCATTATTGAATGATGGTCAGAGGATGGGATTTTGTGCGCCTTTGACTAGGTGAAGTAGGGATGTTCTGTCAGCTTATATCAGCACGGAGTAGTTTCTATTATCTGTAAAGTAAAACAACTCAAAGGCAAATGTGTTAGTTTCCGTATGAGAAAAGTAATGCAAAATATTTGACAAAAAATAACCACATAGAGTTGTTTGAGTCATAGCCAAATTCATCCATAGGAGCATAGCTGATAAACTTGCCTTTGATCCAAACAAACACACATAAGAACATAAGACAATTATATTAGACAAAACATTATAATAATGTGTATCCTAACTGGGGTGACCCTTTTTGAGCTAAGGGTTCAGGCCTAATGATTTTGAAGAAAATATATGCTTCCTTAAAGTCAATCCATTATCCTCCAACTTATATAGACACGAAAATGGCATAAATACCTACAAACGATACAAAAGAGGGATACAATCTTTAGGGAAAAAGGGAAATAATATGAAAGAAGATAAGTTCCCACGCAGGGGAAATAGAAAAACTAGCTACTGGAGGCTCCTTCGTCTGTCTTTGCCTTCTTTTCCTTGTTCACCTCCTGTGCTATTTGATACCTATTGATGATCATATGACTCCCGCATAACTGTGCCTTGATGTCGTAAGTCATTTTTCCTATACTATCGAGTTGGGAGGCCATGCTATCATCCAAATCGATTAAACACTGACTAGCATCATCAGCCTCTTCCCTAACTTTTTTCAACTCTTCCCTCAACATACGTATTGTTAAAGAATCTTCTACATGCATCTGTTGGTGCGCGATTTCACTTTTCTGAAACTCATCTTTAAGCCTGTGGAGTCGGATCTGATGCTCATATTCTACATCCACGACCCGAGTGGGAACGTTCGGCTCCGGAATCAATGCTCTGGAGAGGCTCTTTTTTAACCAATCCTTATAAGTGTCGCTGACTTCAAGTTCATGCCCTATACGGAAAAAGACTTACGTCCACCTTCTTCTTCTCCATCCATTTATCATGTAGTCTTTGAGCGGGGGCTCCCTTTCATCATATTCGGTGAAGAATCTGAGTAGAGAATCGATTTGAGGTGTCTCCTGCTTGATGTCAAATTGCCTAAGAACTCTGTCGGGATTGTAGGGACGGGTTCCCCTGAGACACAAAATCACTAGAAAGGGCCACTCTCCCCTTCGAATAGTATATTTCCCTGAATGAAGGTAGTTAATGAACCATTGCACATCGTCATCTCTTAATTCTCCAAGAGCCTTAAACCAAAATTCATGAGATGCTTCCCTTTTGAACTTGTGTAGGAACAACCATATGTCATGTGATTCTAGCAGATTCCTTCTTGTTTTGTGATCGGGTTGTACCGTTCTAGGATTTTTCACCAGATGCATCATCATCCACCATTGCAATATAAGGTTGCAGCCTTGAAAGAAATGATTCTCGACTTGACATCTTCCCAAAGCTCGATATATGTCTGCGATAATTATGGGAGATAAGTTGTGGAATACTTTTTTAGAATTGTACTCCATTCCAAAGAAGAGTGCATGGGTCATTGAGACAACCCTTAGATGAATTGTGCCATTTTCCCCCTGTGGGAACACCATGGTTCCAAGTAGGCCCACCGCAAACACAAAGGCTCTCGTCTCTATCCATTTTTCTTCTGACTCAAATTTATGTCCAAATTTGTGAAAATCATTGAATCTTCTGAACCGATGATATAACTCACGAAAAGTTATATTTGCTCCATCACGTTCTCCTAGCCAGGTGTCATCGTCAGTTAAAAATACCTTCTTGATCTTTTGACAATCCCACACAACTGGGACTAAAATGTTCTTATCAGGTGTCTCTCTTCTCTTAAAACACATTACAGTACTCTCGGAACAAATCAATACCTTTTCAATGGTAGGAGTCAATTCAACATCCCCAAAGCGAAATACCATATTCTGATTATCCCAAAAAGTTGTTAGTACATGGATCATTTTAGGCCAAGCGTCCATCTCGATCAAAGAAGGGAGATGCTCAATGTGTGTTCTAACAATCTTTCTCTCTTCTGTACTCATGTGATCCCATCATAATTTTAAGAAATTTTTGGGTTTAGTAACCATCTTGAACTTTTCGTGGGAATGTAGTTGAGCCATATCCTACATGAAAGCAAATAAAGATAAGCCTTCCCCCGACCCCAAAGGGCAATTGATTGAATTAGACAAGCATATATTTTTCAACAAATAAATATGATTCATCTGTAATTGACTCGGGGTCAATAGATGCAGGGTAGGTTTTCTAATGGGCCCAATACCCCGCTCGGGTATTGGGTCGTCCTAGGATCATGCATAAAATAGGGTTTTGGTTTCGTTCAATCCTAAGGGTCTAGAGTGGGTTTGAACACTGGTTCTCAAGCGGACAACTTGGGTCTAAAAATACGAACAGCCATCAGACGACTCACGTGCTAATAAGCCGTTCGTATTTTCAACACATTTTTGGAATTGAACAATAGGGTCCGGGACATCCAAAAAACCCCAAAACAATTTAAATAATGCATGAATATGCCATGAGAAGCGATAGTTTAAACTTTACAGAATCGAAACATGTAAACACATAAACAGTTAATCAAAAGACGAAATCAAATATTTGGTTAGAACCTAGTTAAAAATCTCCAGCGGAGTCGCCATTTTTGTTTTGCGGAGAAATTTGACTTTTTGAAAGAGAGTCGCCACTTAACTTTTAAAAGGAATTAAGAAACCTTTAAACAATTTAAACTATTCAAAATAGGTAAATCATTTTAAGTTAGAGATTCTAGATAAGCGGTTCCTATTAATATTTTAGGAAGGTGTTAGGCACCTGAAACATTCGCTAACTTGCGGTTATCCGGACTGTTTGAAAATCGTCTTTTAATTAACTTCGAAAAATTAATTTTGTCGAAAAGTGATTGATTTTTTGGAAAGAAAGCGATTTTGGAAATATTTTGGTGTTTATGCAAAACTAGTTTCTTAGCGACTTAACTAAGGATTTAACTAGGTTCGCAAAGAACATAAAGAAAACAAACATAAGGAATAGGGGGAAGGGGAGCAAGTAAAGGATTTAGTCCATTGGCCCAAACCAACAAAACCTGTCCTAGTCTAATTGGGCCTTTAACCCATTTCACCTATCCTAATCTAGTTTTCGAGCGTTTGGCTCGGATCTTGCCTCCACCTGTATTAAATACTGCCTTGGCTTCATGGACCGAATGAATGAATAAAATAAATAAACCAATAAAATAAATAAAGACAATAATAATTAAACGAAATAAAATAATAAATGAGACTTTTGTCTCTTAGCCGCTTCAAGAAATGGACTTTAACCCATTTCTTCTTTTACTTCTGTCTTCTCGTATCCATATGCCAAACAACGGGCTTTTGGACCTTCATTCGGGCTTGGTTCGATAGACACGTTGGGCCTCAGTGACCAGTGACGAATATTCAAAAGGGAAAGAGTCCGTGCAGGACTCGAATGCATCCACATGCAAAGAGAAACATGTAGCAATTAACTTGTGTTCAAATGTGGATAGAGATTAGAACCTAATTGACAAAAAAATACTACTGGTAAGAAATGTAACAAAACATTAGAGATGTCAAACAAAATGTGAAAGTGACACCATTGATATTGAATGAAATGTCAATTAAATTTTTTAGAGAAAAATTTAAACCAGGAAGTATCGAGGCAGGACACTTAGACAACAATGGCAAAACAACAACATAAAGAAATTAAATAGAAGGGAAAATACGAGAAGGATAGTCATTCGAATATTTTATTAATCCTGGACCTAATTAATTCCAAACCTAATTTAAATTGTTCAAGTACCTGACTTTCTTCCCGTTATAATGAATTTTACATAATCTTGGAATCGAATTAATCATACAGCAAACGCATTCATAGGCAGGAAAAATCAAACCCAGGCCATCCCAAACAATTTTCTAACTCTTTCAATTTGAGGGCAAATAATTCCTTAGGAATCAACATTTATCAAACTTCTACCGCTTATTTCATAGAAGACTCGAGGGGCACAAAAAATCATAATAGATAACCCATACACCTCAAGATAAGGACATAATGAAACCAACACAAAATTCAAATTCTCGTGAGCAAAATTAAATTCTTATAAAGATTCAAGATTTAAGTAGGAGCATTATAGGATATTTGCAATAACTAGAATGGGTTAGATAAGAACATTCAAATAAACAAGGATATTTTTAGTCTTTAAATTGTATGCAGGTAAACCAAAAGAATTTACATAAGAAACCACCAAAATCTACAAAAATAAATTATTTTGCTTTATATTCTTGTCACCTTGAAAAAACAGAATCAGTGAACATATATGATAAAAAAAACTTTGTAATAGTATTGGACAGCAAATGGCTCATATACATTCACAATAGCTTCTTGTAACAATAGACAACACACATACATAAAGACATCACACATATATGTTTCACAGTCATCCAAGAACTTTAAAACAACAATAATACATCAGAAGCAGCTTTACAGTCATCTAAGAAATTTGAAACAACAATAATAAATCAGAAGCAAGGAATATCAACATATTCACCAAAATTCTATAGCTTATGAAAGTCTCTAACAGCAAACAAATCCCAGCGAAACAAGATTACTAATAATAACACCATTATAAAGTTGCAACACTAACAGATTGACGAAAAAGGAAACAAACATCGAAGTAAAAAAAATGAAACGTTACCTATTTCAGAGCAGCGAAACAGGACGACGAGCTTCGTTCAGAATCACGACCACCAAAAACTTCTTCTCCGTCAATCGAAACTCTAATTTAGCCGATGAACAAGAACAGGATTTTTACTCACGATCAAATTTTCTCAAGAATTTTCCTTCTTTTCTTTCTTCTCAAATTGTTCGAACCCAAGAAGATTTTTTTTTCTTTTCCCAGACCCAAAAATTTTCAATCCAAATTTTGAACCCCAGAATTTTCGACCCCAGAGAAAAATCTCCCAACTTTCCAATTTGATCGGCATGATCTGCCTCACTCTTCAAATATACCATAATATCATCTATAAACATAATGATGAATAAACCCAAAAACTTATGGAATACCTAATTCATAAAGTCAATAAATGTCATTAGGGCATTGGTCAACCCAAAAGACATGACCAGAAAATCAAAATGACCATACCAATTACGAAAGACAGTCTTAAGGATATCCTCCTCCCTAATATTCAACTAGTGATAGCCCAAATAGAGAAATACTTACCTTATTCTAGTTTTTCAAATAGGTCATCAATCCTAGGAAGTGGGTATTTATTCTTCACTGTCGCCTTATTCAACTAACGTAAATCTATACATATCCGAAGGGAACCATATTTTTTATGCATTAAAAGAATGGGAGCACCCTACTGAGACATACTAAGGCGGATAAATCCCTTGTCAAGAAGGTCTTTCAACTACTCTTTAAGTTTCTTTAACTCAACTAGAGCCATTCTATAGGGAGGGATAGAGATAGGATGAGTGTCTGGAAGAAGATCAATCCCAAACTCAATTTCCCTATCAGGAGAGAGGCGTAAAAGATCCTCAGAGAAAACCATAGAAAATTCACTAACCATGAGAACAGATTGTAAAGAATGACCCTCCGATTTAGAATCTTTAACCAAGACCAAATGATAGAGACACACCCTTGGAAATTAGTTTTTGGGCTCTAAGATATGATATAAACTTTTCCTTAGGCACTTGGAAACTTCTTTCCCATTCTATAACTGACTCATTAGGGAATTTGAAAATGACCTTATAGGTCCAACAATCTAAAGAGGCATTTAGCACGAATACAACCAATCCATCCCCAAGATGACATCAAAATCTAACATGTCTAATTCAATAAAATCCACCAAATTTTCCCTACCACCAATAGATACCACACAACTCTTATAGACTCTAACAGTAACCACAGAATCACCCAGCAGGGTGGAAATAAAAAAAGGGTTACAAATACACTCGGGACCAAAACCAAAGTGCACAGCCCCAAATGAGGTCACATAAGAAAGGATGAACTTCAAATCAATTAAACAGTACACATCACAAGAAAAGAGTTTTAACATACCAGTGATGACATTATGAGATACCTCAAACTCCTGATGGGTAGTAAGAGCATATAGGCGATTCCAGCCAGTGCCGATACTAGAAGGGTACCCTTTGGTATAGGAGTTGATGACATGGCAACCATAAATTTATTGGACCTAAAAGCTACTATAAAAGGACAATCTCACTGCATATGACCAATATGACCACAAATAAAACACCTATTCCTCCCTTTCTCACACTGACCACAGAGCAACTGGCCATAGAACATACTAAGAGGACAAGTTGGAGCTAATTGGGCCCCATTGGCTAGAGATTAGGTACCCAATGCCCTAAAACCATCACGACTCTAAAAATATAATCTTTGGATGGCCTTAAATAAGGTGCACTAGCCGTTGAATAGGTATCAAAGTTTCCACACTTCTTTTTAGACTATTTTCTACCATCCATTTTGCTCTACCGCTGACCTCCATGCTAATACGATTACCAAAACTTCTTACTTTGCCTCTCCCCCATCTCCCCTTGCTTTTTCTTTTCTTCTTCCACCTGTTTCATATACACTATAAGTTTAGAGATATCCATATCTTTGTTCAACAAGGCAGGCTTACTCTCTAAAATTAATTCGCGGGATAATATAGAAGCAAATTTCCCCATTTTAGCCCTTATGCTAGACACTAGCTCTAGAGTATATCATGACAACTAGTAAAACTTCAAGGCATATTCCTTCATCATCATCCTTCCTTGCTTCAAGTTCACAAACTCTTTAGCTTTTGTCTTTCCTATCTCTTGAGTAAAGAAGCGATCAAGAAAAGTACTAGAAAAGTTATCCCATAAAGCATACTCAGCATCATCACCCCTAAGTCGCTCTCACTCTTCATACCGTTGGTTCGCTAAATCATTCAACTAATAAGCAGCGAATTCCACACCCTCTAAATCAATAGCATGCATAACCCATAAGATATTCTCCATCTTATTAATAAAACCTTAAAGATCCTCCTCCAACTTAATACTAGTGAAAAATAGAGGGCTCAACCTCGTAAACTATCCAACTCTAGTGGCCTCAAATGAACTTTCGACAATACTAGTAGAACCTATCTGACATGGCTGAGATGTCACCAACTGGGTCAACGGATGATTGGATTAGCAAAACTCAGCATTTATAATATCTCCTTGAGGAAACTAAGTATGAGTATCACTAACTGGAGACTAATCAGTGGAGATAGGAGGAACTCCATGGGGACAATCAGAAGTAGCGACCCTTGACCAGGTTTGTACCCAAAAAGTTAGATGAGATCTACCCATATTGTCCTCAGGCAGGACAGATGAGTTTCCATGAGCTTCAGATCATCTGGAAGGTATGAATAGAAAGGTGAATAAATAGAAGTTAGAGGAATTCAGGAACTTAGACTCTATAGCCTAAAAATAAGACAACAAGAAGGAAAATATTCCTAAATACCTCGTAGCCTCTCCCTTATAAATGTGGCATGCTACACACCCATAAAAGATACAACACTTGACACGGCTTTGTGGATACCCCCTTAACCGAATCCAACAAAACCAAGTATACCTAGTAGCAGATAAGTTCCAACATAAAATGAGATATGATAAGAAAACTCAAAGTGATTTATGATAGATCAATATTCAATAACTAGCATCCAATATCTGACCATAATAACTGAGCCTATAGTTATCCACAAAGTCTCTATCAAAACCGAATACCAATAAAGTATCGGAATGCCTAAGACATAAGAAATCAAAACATAAAAGGTAGTTTTTTTATAGATGGAATGAAGACTAAGACATAAGAAAACGAAA
This sequence comes from Capsicum pubescens, assembly GCA_030864215.1. Lineage (NCBI taxonomy): Eukaryota > Viridiplantae > Streptophyta > Magnoliopsida > Solanales > Solanaceae > Capsicum > Capsicum pubescens. The sequence continues at coordinate 238,518,948 of CM061544.1, read as the reverse complement.
CATAAAATGAAGTTTTTTTATAGATAAAATCTCACCACTTCAAGTCAACTCATGGAATATCCATGAAAACCTGATCACTGCACAGAAAAGGTAGAAGAATTTTTTGTGCCTACATCATGTAGGGATACAGCATCCAAAAATTATTAGTGGTTGTAACGCTAGCATGTAACTCAGGGATAAGGGATAAAATAATGTCATGAGTAATAATTCAAATCCAGTCAAAACCAATGCACATCATCAAATACAAATACATATACATATATCACATGCTGGGGTAGGGAGAAAAGCTTAGAATAAACTTTTAAAACCTTAACCTGGATTGTATAGCATTACTGTCACATGCACAGGCCCAGCTCTCTCCCAGCTGAAAGGGCCCCAGTGCATGTAGCCATACGAACTAAAGGATAATCATATGTCATATGCCTAATGGTGGACTAGAACCTCTAAGCATGAAATACCCCACGTGTTGGTCCTTGCAGAATTCTGAGTTTTGAGCTTACTACCCTTACTACAACTCTCCTTGTAAGTCGTAGGGACTCATTACAGGTCATAGGACCCAGTCGTAACATACTTAGTGAGATTTGTCTATAACACTATTTTGACTATGACTACCATGTTATGAGTTATAAAGACTCTAATCGACATGTATAGTCCTTTCTGTAAGGAAACCAGTGTGATGCCAAAAATATTTTGCCCTGAGTACGACAAAGATGTAACGAGTCCTATGAACTCGTTACAAGTCGTAAGGTCCTTTCCATAACCAGACCAGTGTTGGTTGTCTGGGACACTATCTAGACTATGTCTGAGGGAAACAAGTTGTAAGGTGACCCTACGAGTACTAAGGTCACCCGTAATGACTTGAATTATTTTCCAGCTTTTTGATAAGGGTATTTTAGACATTTCTCGATTATTCCAATAATAACCCACAACATATAAAAATCCTTTGGACCCTATTTTCATCCATAATATACATCAAATACACTCTTTTCTCTCTCAAATTATCTTAAGCATCAACACTTAGGGTTTCTAAGAAGTGGGTCAAGTAGAGCTTTAAGGGATGAATTCTCTCTATAATCTTGCATATTTTAGGCATGTGACTCTACCCTTAAACTCATTTCATGTAATACATGAATTTACCTTGTTTAATTACATGGATTTGAATAAGGGTTTTGACATGGTTGAGGGCTTTGACATGAATAGTTCTTAAATTGATTTACCTGGTTTATTATGCATTATTCGTGATTTGTTAATAATTTTGAACTAGTGGGGTGCATGGTATTGGTGAATAATCAAAGGGTTTATGTTTTCCCCAATTGTGATGAATTTTTCTTTAACATATGATCTGGAAATTGAGTTCCCTCAACCAAAATGTGAAATTGATAATGATACATGGCTTTGTCACATGCTTTGACTTGCTCACTTGATCAAATAAATTGGCATAAAAGGTTAATGAACCATGGTATGATTTTATTAAACTTTGGGTATGTGGATTCCCCATGTGAATATTAATTGAATCTAAGGGGTATTGAAATTTACCTATAAGATGGATTAGATTGTGGCATGATAATAAACTTGCACGTGGGGCTGGTATGAAGATACCAATGGGAAGCCTAAATGCATAATCTGTTCAATAAATTAGGAATGTGTGTTAAATGTTTTAGTTAGGCTTAAAAGAGGTTTGTGTATCCGAGCCATAGAAGTGGAGGTCCCGACGGACCAACACTGGAAACCGCACTAGTTGGCATGGGGATATAAATGACCAAGACATTTGAGTCCCCTTTATTATTATTATTAATATTAGGGAAATGACATCGTTTCCACCCCAAACTATACAAGAAAAGTCGAAGTCAAACTTAAACAATATTAGTGACCTATTACACACCTAAACTATAAAAAGTGATACTTTTTACACCCTGTAAAGCATTATACACTTGCATGTGGTGCGGTGTTTCACACGCGCCTGCCACGTCAGCATAATATGAAAAAAATAATAAATTTATTATTTTTCCTACTTTTTCCTTTTTCTTTTTAATTTAAACTTTTTCCTTAATATTACTTTTTATCCAAAATACTTTCTCATTTCTTTTGGCTCCTTTTTTCATCCTCTTCATCATAACCCTAGCCGTACTTACTTCCGCAGTATCTTCGCAGCCAATTCATTCTCCAAGCCATGGTGGACGTTGAAGGTGATGTTGCGACAGGACAGCCAAAGAAGAAAAATCTCAGTTATTGTGCTTAAAACAAAAAAAAACTTTTGGGCTCTTCTTCTTTCAAGTCTCTTCTTCTTCCTTCTTCATCCTTGATTGATAAATTGAAGAAAAAAAGAAAAATTCAAAGGGAAAAACAAATAATAGGAAGTCGTATTTTGAGGATAGAAGTTGCAGTGAAATTTCGATAGGCAGTGATAACATCATTGTTGCCGGTGAAGCAAATGGGTAAAATGCTAAAATTCTTCAAAAATTTTAATAACTCAAGATTAAAATCAAATATTTTATTAGTATTCTTTGTGTATAAAAATAATTACGTATATTATTGATTACTTGGGATTGAAATGGCATTACGATGGTCATGGTGATGCTCCGATGAGAATGGAGAATATGAAGAGAAAGTAATCGCCTTCTCCGATGTATTTTTGATAAATTTTATATATAAATATCATGAGATTTTTTTTCGAAGTCCTTTATCTTCCTCAATAATTTTTTTCGTTGTTCTTCTCCGACTGAATTTTTCATTGTGTTTGAACCAAAAATTATGAACTTTACCAAAAAAATAATAAACTTTCCAATGGAAGCCTTCATATTTTCACTATTTTCAATTTCTTCGTTAAAGATCCTCTTTAAAAGCTTTAAGGCAAAAGATTAGAGATGCTTCCATGGAGATTTTGGAAAAGATTACTTCGTTGAAGAAGAACCCAATAGAAAAAGCACAAAAATTTTGAAGAAGACGGGACCCACATAAGAATCATTAAAAAATTTAATTTAACTAATATTTTTTTAATTGAAAAAACAATTAATTTAATTGTATATATTAAGAAGAATCTTAGGAGTAATTAATGATATAATGACTAATGAAATAGTGACACCTGTGCAATTATGTCATTTTAAGATTTTGGTTATTCCTCTCACGCACCTTAAGGAAGGTGAATACACTTTCTCTGCCACATCACCTTCTAAGGAGGTAATAGTTCCACTTTTTAATAGCTTAGGTGTGTAATAGGTCACTATGATAGTTTAGGTTTGGCTTAGACTTTTCTTGTATAGTTTGGGGTGTAAATGATGCCTTTTTTCCTTAATATTATTATTATATGATTGGGAGGTTCTAGTCCCTCAATGTTATAAAAATTAGTGCTTAAGTCACCTTTGATTTATGCCAGGAGGTTTATGTCCCTTATTAGGCATATAGCATATGATTATTCATTAGTTTGTGTGGCTACATGCACTGGAGCCCTTCCAGCTATGGGAGAGTTAGGCCCATATAGCCCGTGAGTGCCTTGATTATGACGATTATGCTACACAATCCAATTTGAGATTTTAAAAGTTCATGTTATGCCTTGTTCCCTACCCCAACATGTGATATATATATATATGTACTTGCATTTGATAATGTGCATAGGATTTGATTGGATTTTAATTATTACTTATTGCATTATGTTACCCTTTATCCTTGAGTTACATTCTAGCTCTCCATCTGCTAACCATCTCCGAATGTTGTATCTCCACACGATGCAGGAACTGGAAATCTTCTATCTATCCTGCACAATTATCAGGTGTTCATGGACAGTTTGTGAGTTGACTTGAAGGGGTGAACTTTCATCCTTCGGAAGACTTCATTTAATGTTTTGGTTTCTTATTTCTTGGACTTTATTTCAGACTTAGTTTTGGCTATGGTCGGGGGTATTTTCGGAGACTTTATTGGTATTCGATTTTGTTAGAGACTTTATGGGTACTGTGGACTTGAGTGTTGTGTTGGTATTTGGTATTGTCTATCTATATCTTTTGGTGGTTATTGAAATAACTAGAATTTTTTAACTTATTTTACTCTTTCTGGTTATATGTATGGAATTCAGCCTTTATTTGGCATTGTGTTTGATTGACTAGGCAAAGGGGGTAGTCTTTGGTCCTTGGTGGTCTTGAGATGCCCATCATGACTAGGCCCTAGTTTGATCCATTACAAAATTGGTATCAGAGAAGGTTCATAGTCAATTGGATGGCCACAAAGTACGCCATACATATAAAGGACTGGCTACAAGGCATTTAGGAATGTCTTCCTTTCATGTTGTCTTATTTTTGGGAAATAGAGTGTAAGGTCTTAAATCCATCTAATTTTTATTTTCTTGCCTTTTAGATCATGCCTCCAAGAAAATCTAATATTCGTGGAAACTCTTCTGTCTCGTCTAAGGAAAATATGGATTAAGATCGTCCTAATTCTAGGGTACAGACCTAATCTAAGGTCGTTGCTTTTAATTTCCCTCGTGGAATCCCAAGTGTCTTTGTTAATCCTACTTTAGAGGGTGACACTCATGCTCAGTCACCTAAGGGAGATATTACCAATGTTGTGTTCCATCGCGCCATTCATCTGTTGACCCAATTAGTGATATCTTAGTCACAACAGTTAGGTCCTCCTGGTATTTTTATGAGTTCTTCTGAGGCAACTAGAGTTGGCTAGTTTATGAGGTTCCACCCTCTAACTTTAACTAGTACTAAGGTTGAAGAGGATCCTCAAGGGTTCATAGATAAAATAGAAAAGATCTTTCGAGTGATGCATGTACTAATGTAGAGGGTGTGGAGTTTGTCGCTTATTAGTTAAAGGATGTGGCATATCATGGTATGAGGAGTGGGATCAGTCTAGGGGTGATGACGCTGATTTAGCTTTGTGGGATGATTTTTTGGGTGCCTTTCTTGATTGCTTCTTTCCTTAGGATTTGAGGGACGAAAAAATTGAGGAGTTCATAAATCTAAAGCAAGGCAGGATAATGGTAAAGGAGTATGTCTTGAATTTCCATTAATTTTCACGATATGCTCTTGAGTTAGTGTCTCGTATGAGGGCTAGAATAAGGAAATTTGCTTTTGGGTTGTCCTGTGATTTTGATTCTAGATAGCAAAGCTACCTTATTAAACAAGGACATGGACATCTCTTGACTTATTGTGTATATGCAATAAGTTGAAGAGGAAAAGAAGAACCAAGTTGAGATAGGGGAAAGACAGAATAAGAGATTTAGACATTCAGAGCAAGGTAGAGGCTAGCAGCAAAGTGGTAGAAATGGTCGCAAAAGAAAAATTAGGTGAGTCTTAACTCCTATTTGGCAGCTAGTACTCCTTACCCAAAGTCATTCAATGATCGATGTATTTAGAGTGATGATGGTTCTAGGGCATAGGGTGCCTACTCTCAAGAAAATAGGGCACAGTTAGCATCACCATACCCTCCTTACAGATTCTATAGTTAGTTGCATTGTGGTCAGTGTGAGAAGGGGAGGAACTGATGCTTTAGTTGTGGTCAGATTGGTCATATATAGCAGTATTATCCTTCAAAAATTGTTTTTGGGGCCAATAAGGTACCTACTGATACTTCATCAGCTCTTTCACCAAAGGGTGACACTTATTGCTCCAACACTAGTCGGAACTATCTCTATACTCTTATAACCCATCAGGACTCTGAGGTATCTCCTGATGTCATCATTGGTATCTTGAAACTCTTCTCTCATGATGTGTATTACTTGTTTGATTAAGGGTCTAGTCTTTCTTATGTGACCTTATTTGTGGTTGTACATTTTGATTTTGATCCTGATATATTTCGAACCCTTTTCTATTTCTACCTCGTTAAGTGAATCTATGGTTGCTTGAAGAGTGTATAGGGGTTTTGTGGTATCTGTTTGTGGTAGGGGAACTTTGGTGTATTTGGTTGAATTAGACATGGTTGATTTTGATGTCATCTTAGAAATGGATTGGTTGTACTCATGTTTTGCCTTTTTAGATCGTCAGACCTGTAAGATCTTTTTCAAGTTTTCCAACAAGTCGGTTATTGAGTGGGAGGGGAGTTCCTTAGTTCCCTAGGGGAGGTTCATATCATATCTTAGAGCCCGAAAATTGACTTCCAAAGGGTGTCTTTATCATTTGGTCTGATTTAAAAATTCCAACTCGGAGGGTCCTTCCTTACAGTCTGTACTCATGGTAAGCGGATTTTTTGAGGTCTTCCTTAATGTTCTTCATAAAGTTTCTCTTGATACGGAAATAGATTTTGAGATTGATCTTCTTTTGGACACTCGTCCTATCTCTATCCCTTCATATGGAATGTCTCCAATTAAGTTGAAGGAGCTTAAAGAGAAGTAGAAAGACCTCATTGATAAGGTTTTCATTCACCCTAGTGTGTCTCCGTGGGGTGCTTCTATTTTTTGGTGCGTAAGAAGGATGGTTCCATTCGGATATGCATTGACTACCGCCGGTTGAATACGGTGTTTGTGAAGAATAAGTACACTCTTCCTAGGGTAGATGACTTATTTGACCATCTTTAGGTTGCTAAGTATTTCTCCAAGATTTATCTTTGTTCGAGGTACCAACTAATTATTAGGGAGGATTATATCCCTAAGACTTCCTTCCATACTCATTGTGGTCATTTCGAGTTCCTGGTTATATGTTTTGGGTTGACCAATACCCTGACGGCATTTTTGTATCTCATGAATTGAGTATTTCATTAGTTTCTAGATGTGTTCGTCATTGTATTTATTAATGATATTCTGGTTTATTAGAAGAGGGAGGTGGATAATGTTGATCACCTTCATATTGTGTTGCAGACCCTAAAGGATCCGCATTTGTACATTAGGTTTTCAAAGTGTGAATTTTTGTTAGGCATTGTTACTTTACTAGGACATGTTGTATCTAGCGAAAAGATCATGGCGGATCCACAGAAAGTGGCGGTGGTTAGAAAGTGGCCTAGACCCATGACTCCAACCAATATTCAAATTTTCTAGGGTTAGTCGGTTATTATAGGAGATTTGTGTAGAGGTTCTCATCTATTACTGCTCCATTGACTAAGTTGACCCAGAAAAAGGTGAAATTTCTATTGTAGGATGCTTGTGAGGGGAGTTTTGAGAAGCTGAAAGACAAGTTGATTTCTACCCAAGTTTGGACCGTGCTTGAGGGTATTGATAGCTTCGTTGTCCGTTTTGATGCATCCCGGGTGGGACTTAGTTGTGTCTTGATGCAACATGGTAGAGTTGTGGCATATGCTTCTAGATAGTTTAAGGTTAATAAGACTAATTATCTAACTCATGATTTGGAATTGTTAGCTGTGGTGTTCTCATTCAAGATCAAGCAACATTATTTGTATGGGGTTCATGTTGAAATTTATTTAGATCATAAGGGCCTGCAATATATGTTAACTCAGAAAGAGCTAAATCTCACAAAAAGGAGGTTGCTTGTGTTGCTAAAGGACTATGACATGAGTCTCCACTATCACCCAAGTAAAGCTAACGTGGTTGCTGATGCTCTTAGCAGGTTGTACATGGGGAGCTTATCCCTTGTTGATGAGGAGAAGCGGGATTTGGTGAAAGATATTCACCGTTTGGCTAATCTTGGAGTTCGCATCTTAGATTCTGGAGATGGTGGTGTGTTGGTGAAAGAGGTGGCGAAATCATTTCTTGGTGCTGAGGTAAATGAGAAGTAGGTGTTGGACCCTATCTTGATGAATATCAAGAAGGATGTAACAAGACAGAAAGTGATATCCTTAAAGATTAGTGGTAATGGTATCTTGAGGTACCAATGGAGGTTGTTTGTTCCCGACATTGATAGGCTGCAAGGATGAATTTTGGAAAAATCTCAGAGACTAAGAAGCTACCAACTGAACCAATATATGAATAGACTGACAAAATTCCGCATTCGACACATCAGCCGCAGGAGCTCAAGGAGGACTAGAGGGGACCGATGGAATTCCAGGAGGGCAATCAGGAACTGAATCCCTAAACTAGGACTGTAAACCAAAAGCAGCCGTGTCCCATCAGCATTATACTCAAGTGGGACAAAAAAGTTTCCATGAGCTTCAAATGGGAATTAGAGAGACTCAATACCTTGGAATCTATAACTTGAAATAGAACAACAAGAAAGGGAAAGATTCCTAAATGTCTCATAGCTTCTCCCTTATAGGTGTGGCGTGATACACAACCATAAAAGAAACTTTACTCGACACGGCTTTGTTGGACACCTAATGACACCAAACTTAGGCTTCGATACCACATTTGTCACGACCCAAACTAGGTCCTGTCTACGACGGGTATCTTAAGTCCCGCGTGGATCAGAGATTACCCCGTTAATCTAACAAAACCAAAAACACCAGGCCTCAAGGTCGGCTAAAATTCAAACATATAATAAGATAAGAGATTAACAATTTAAAGACATTATAATAAGTCTATAACCAAAACCAACCTTCCACAACCAAGTAACCAACCAATACCAGTACCAATGCCAATACTAATACCAGTTAGTACCAATGCCGACACCGTCTATGCCCACAGTAGTTCGACAAAGCCTCTAATCAAAAGCAAAGAATATCTAGTCGGGACATGCCCCTAGACATAGCCAAAATCAAGACCAAAGGAATAGTAAAGTCATAAAGAAATCCATAGCATAAAATGGAGTCCTTCAAAGTATGGCAGCTCACCACTTCAGTCTGACTCAAAAGTTGTCCCCGAATCACCTAGTCACTGAGCAGGACGAGCAAAAGTATGACCAATTCCTTCATTGCACGAAGATACAGCATTTATAGAAGGTTGACAGCATGAATGCTAGAACATAACTCAGGGACAAGGATAACATAATGATATGATCAACAATTTAAAATCATTCAAAATCCAACACAAATATCAAATGCATATACATAAAGATATATATCGCATGCTGAGATAGGGAACAAGGCTTAACATGTTGTTCAAAACTTTAGCCTGGATTATGTAGCTCAACCATCATATAATAGTACCCACTGGCTATATGGGCCCCAGGTCTCAACCCCTTGTTAGGCCCCAGCACTTGTAGCCGCACGAACCAGAGAATAATCTTATATATATGCACATGGAGGACACCAACCCTCTAATATATACCAAGGTGACTTAAGCACCCAATCATATAATGATTTACGGAGGACTCAAACCTTCCTAATCATGAAATAACAATAAGGAGGACTCGAACCTCCCTGGTTACTTTGACCCCTACATTGGTAAACGTGGTTCCCAGTATCGATTACTCGGACCTCCACTTTCATGACTCAGATACACAACCCTTATTAGAGCCTAATTTAAACAATTATCACACATTCATATTCAATGAACAACAATAAACTTTTAGGCATACATTGTTGGTATCATCATACCAACTACGTTTGCAAGGTAACACATCATGCAAAATCAATTTTCATTAACATGGGGAGAGCAACTCACTTTGTTCATTAACACACATTGGGAAACACCGACTCCCTTAGTTCATTAAATCATACCATTGTATCAAAAATACTTATTTACATCATGCAATAGTTCAAGACTAGTTTAATTTTACAAATTCTCACAGTTCTCATAATCAAGACCAATTTTACATTATGGGGTTGGGGTCATAACCACTTCAAAAGTCACAAGCTTGGGAGTCACAATTCCCTAGTTCATTCACCATACCTATGCACCCACAAGTTCAAATCCATATTGAAAGCATGAAAATCATATATATAAATCATGAGAAACATTGTTCCATTCATAACATTCAAAAGACCCAACCTTTGTTTTCAAAACCAAAACAATAATCTTATGAACAATACTTAAAATCATATACCTTTGCAAAATTAAAAATGAGGGAAGAATAACATGCTTGAAATAGTAAGATGTACGGAGAGAAACCACCCTTCAGAGCCTTAATGGATTAACCTCTTGAAACCCTGGCTTTAACTTGAACAAAGAGTTTGAAAGAGAATTTGGGAGTGTTTTATTGGGAATGATGTGATAATAAAGTCCCAAGGAAGAATTTAAGTCATGGGGTCCAAGGGGTTAAAGTGGGAATTGTCCAGAGTGCCCTCAACTAAAAAGCTAAAAAAGTGTTGCCTTTGACCACAAGTCAACCCCTTTCCTCATAATCACACCATACGACTCGTCACCATGAGTGGTAACCAAGATAGTGACTAGGACCCTAATACATTGTTGACGTTACGACTCAACCAACACATTCATAATGAGACCCTATGACTCGTAGGGACCAATCGTAGTCAAAAAAAGAACAAAATCTAGGACTTACACTAGACACCCTACGATTTCTCCTAATGACTCGTAACGTATCCTTACAGCTCTTAGTGAGCCACTCATACTTAGTATTTTTGTTACAACTCATCCCAATGATTCGTCAAGACACCCTATGACTTTGGGGGTCCAGTCGTAACCAAGGCAGAAATCCCAAAGCTCAAGAAATTTTCAAGGGTCAATATTCGAGGTGTTTCATAAAGCCATGTCCTTATTCCTCAAACGACAGACCTGTCTATCAAAGATATCAATTAGGACTTCTTCATGAGACAAGAAATCCGAAACACCAATACTCTATAAAGGAAAAATCAAGGAAGAATCTCCCACACACTTCTTCAACATTGACACATAGAAGACTAGATGAATGAAACCCATACTTGAAGGCAATTCCAACTCATAAGCCATATTTCCCACTCGCCTCAAACTATAATATGGACCAACATAACAAAGGTTGATCTTCTCATTCATTCAAAACCGCATCACTCCCTTTATGGGAGACAACTTCAAGAACACTAAATCATCCAACTCAAACTACAACTTCATTCTCCTCATGTCTACATAGGACTTTCGGAAACTTTGGGCGGTTCCAGGTCTATCCCAAATCACCTTCACCTTTTCCATAGCTTGACGAACCAAGTCGGGACCATATAACCTATTCTCACTAACCTCAATCTACCAAATTAGAGAACCACACCTCCTACCATGAAGATCCTCGAAAGGAGCATCCCAATACTAAAGTGATAGCTATTATTATGTGCAAACTCTATAAGGAGAAAATGATCGACCCAACTACCACCAAAGTCAAGAACACTAGACCTTAGCATATCCTCTAACGTCTGAATGGTCCTCTCGGCTTGTCCATCTGCTTGGGGGTGGAAGATGTTGCTAAGGCTCACCTTTAGTTCCTAAACCTCACTTAAATGAATGCCAAAAATAAGATGAGAAGTTCGTACCTCAAACAAAAATTATGGAAATCAGAGCACCATGCAACCTGACTATCTCTTCAATGAACAACTTATAGCATAGTCCACGAAAGAGAAATTTGTTCTCACTAGCAAGCAGTGAGAAGACTTAGTCATCCTAACCATGATGACCCAAATCAAATCAAAATGTCCATGAGTCCACAGAAGACCAATAATTAAATCCATATTAATCACCTACTATTTCTACACAAGTAACTCAATTTCATGAAATAAGCCACCAGGCCTCAAGTGCTCCACCTTCACTTGCGGACAAACCATACACTTTGCCACAAAATTTGCCACATCCCTATTTATTTTATTCCACCAATATATTTCTTTCAATTCATGGACCATATTCATCAAAACAGGATGAACAATATAGCTCAACTCATGAGATTTGGATAAGATTTTCTCTCACAACCCACCAACATAAGGAACACACAACCTTCCTTGGTACCTCAAGATACCATCACCACCAATATTAAAGTCCACCACTTTCTACTGGCCTACTTGACCTTTAATCCGCATCAAAATGGGATCCAAAATTGCTTCTCCTTCACCTCAGCACCTAGAGATGACTTTGTCACCTCTTGCACCATCATACCAACATCTTCAAAGTCTTGGAGACAGACTCTAAGATTAGCAAACTGGTGAATATTTTTCACCAATTCTCGCTTCACCCCATCCACGTGAGATAAGCTTACTATAGAAAACCTTCTAAGAGAATCACAACCATGTTAGCTTTACCAGCATTATAATGGAGACTCAAGGTGTAATCCTTAAGAAACTCAAGCCACCTCCTCTGCCTGAGATTCAACTCTTTCTAGGTGAACACATATTGCAAACTCTTATGGTTTGAATATATGTCAACATGAACCCAACACAAATAATGATGCAAAATCTTCAAAGCAAAGACCATAGCCAAGTGCTCTAAATTATGTGTCGAATAGTTCTTTTCGTGCACCTTCAACTTCATAGAAGCATATGCAACCACCTTGCTATACTACATCAACACACAACCTAGTCCCACTCAGGACACATCACAATAAACAACAAAAACATCAATATTCTCTATCAGGGTCAAAACTAGAGTCGAAATTAACTTATCTTTCAACTTTTCAAAACTACCCTCACAAGAATCTGACCATATAAACTTCGCTTTCTTTTAAGACAACTTAGTCAATGGGGAAGAAATAGAAGAGAAACTTTCCACCAACCTTCTATAGTAACTGGCTAAACCTAAAAATCTCAGAATATTTGTAGGATTTGTGGGTCTAGACCACTTCTTAATCATCGGAAATTTCTTTGGATCCACCATGATCCCTTCACTAGACATAACATGACCCAAATAGGTCATAATATTTAACCAGAACTCATACTTAAGTAACTCCACATACAACCGTTAATCTTTCAAGGGTTGTAATACAAGGCGGAGGTGATCGGTATGATTTGCATCACTCTTGAAATACACCAAAATATCATTAATAAATACAATTATGAACAAATATAGGAACTGACGGAATACCCAGTTCATAAGATCCATGAATATTGCCAGGGCATTAGTAAAACCAAAGGACATCACCAAAACTTAAAAATGACCATATTGGGTTCAGAAAGTAGTCTTAGGGATATCCACTTCCCTAATCTTCAATTGATAGTAAGCCAACCAAAGATCAATCTTAGAAAAGTACTTAGCACCCTGAAGTTGGTCAAATAGATCATCAATCCTAGGAAGAGGGTACTTACTCTTTACAGTCACCTTATTTAACTGGTGGTAATATATACACATTTGAATGGGCACATCCTTCTTATGCACGAAGAGAACTCGATCACCCCACAAAGAAACACTAGAGTAAATAAAACCCTTATCTAGAAGATCTTTCAACTGGTCCTTAAATTCGCTCAACTCAGATGGAGCCATTCTATAAGGAGTGATGGAGTTAGGATGAGTGTCCAGTAGAAGATAAATCCCAAAATCAATTTCCCTATCGGGAGGAACACTAGGAAAATTATCATAAAATACCTCGAGATACTCACAGAATTGAAATAAAGGACCTTTGGATCTCGAATCCTTAACATGCACTAAATGGTATAGATACCCCTTGGAAGATAATTTTCGAGCTCTAAGATAAAAATGAACCTTCTCTTAGGCACTAGGAAACTACCTTCCCACTCAATCACAAGCTCATGTGGGAATTGGAAACTGACCCTTTGGGTTTGACAACCAAGACATGCATAGAATGAATGCAATCAATCCATACCCAAAATAACATCAAATTCTAATATGTCTAATTCAATCAGGTCCCATAATGTCTTCCTACCATAAATGGATACCACACAAACCCTATAGAATCATCTAGCCACTAGGGTAGACATAGAAAAGGGATAAGGAATACACTAAGGATCAAAATGAAAAAGAATAGCCACATAAGAGGTCACATAAGAGAGAGTAAACAAAGGATCAAGAAGATAATATACATCACAAGAGAAAAGTTTCAATGTACTGATAACAATATCAGGAAAGGCCTCAGATTCCCTACAGATAGTAAGAGCATAAAGGCAATTCCGACTAGTGCCAGAACCAGAGATGGCACCCTTCAGTGTAGGGGATGAATAAGTAGAAACAAGAACTTTATTTTTTCTAGAAAAAACCCTAGAAGGATAATCTCACTGCATATGACAAATCTGACCACAGCTTAAACACTGATTTGTCCCATGGTCACAAACTCCATAATGTACCTAACAAAAAAATTGACTAAAGGGATAGGATAGAGTTAACTGAGGCCCACTGGCCTGAGATTGGGCACCTTGTGCCTTAAACTCACTATTATTCTGAAAATGACTATCACTAGATATCTTAGGGTATAGGTCGCTAGCTATAAAATAGAAACCAGAATTGTCCCACTTCTTCTTAGACCATTTCCCACCATCTCTGCCACTCTACTGCTGAACTTCACCCTAGTTCGAATACTGAAACTTTTTATTCTCTCTTTCACTCATCTCTAATTGCTTTTTATTTTCCTCTTTCACTTATTGCATATATCCCACAAGTCTAGAGATGTCCATATCCTTGTTCAGAAAAGCGGCCTTACACTCCTAAATCAAATCACGAGACAATCCGAAAGCAAACTTTCTCATTCTAGCCGTCCTGCTAGATACTAATTCAGGAGCATAATTAGACAGCTAATGAAACTTCAAGGCATACTCATTTACTGTTATTCTGCCTTACTTCAAATTTACAAATTCCTCAGCCTTTGTCTCTCTCAACTCCTGAGGAAAGAATCAATCAATAAAAGCTCTAGAGAAGTTATCCCATAAAGAGAACTTAGCATCATCACCCTAGACTGGTCCCACTCCTCATATCACGAATACATCATATCCTTACACTGATAAGAAGCGAACACCACACCCTCAACATCAGTAACATGCATCACATAAAAAATCTTCTCTATCTCATCAATGAAATTTTGAGGATCTTCCTCAACCTTTGAACCTATGAATGTCAAAGGACTTAAC